>CM042888.1:13010165-14255037 GCA_023653495.1 Melastoma candidum | reverse complement strand
TTTATAAGCTAAATTAGTAAATTACTGTTTAACATAGTAAAATCGTTAGTAAATTACTAAAATCGTCTTTTTTTCGTAATCTTTTACTAATTTTTAAGCGAAATGTTCTGAAAATTTAGTAAACGGTTACTAAAATTTTTCGTAATTTACTAAACAGAACAGTACATTCCGAACCTAAAACCGAACCTATTTTCAGTGTGAAATTACCATTTTACCCATGCGGTAAAATTACAAAATCGTTTACGAATCTCCAGTTGTAATGTTGTCTTCGTTTTCCCGACAACGTCGTCAGGATCCTCCCCTCCGATCCGATTGTCCCCTTCGTCGTCTCTTCGTCCCTTCCGATTCTCCCTTGCGATCGTCTCCTCCGGATAACATCAGGACTTCAGGTACGATCCCCTTCTCGATCCTCGTCTTCATTTTCCTTTCGCGTCCGACAACCCAAACCTTAATCCGTGTTTCCCCCTTGTCGTTCTTCGTCTGGCTTTTTCCTTTCGCCGTCCTACAACCCAAACCCTAATCCGTGTTTCCCCCTTGTCGTTCGTTGTGTTCATTTTCCTTTCGCCGTCCGACAATCCAAACCCTAATCCGTCTTCCCCCCTTGTGGTTTGTCGGCTTCATTTTTCTTTCGCCGTCCGACAACCCTAAACCCTAATCCGTGTTTCCCCCTTGTGGTCAGTCATTTTGGCTTTAGGGGGTCAGTTGGGTCGGTGGTCATTTGGTTCATGTTGGTTTAGGTGTATAGGTTAGATCGCAGACTCTCGGTGTATGTTTCTGGGTAGATCGCAAGATTGTAGGTGTATGGTTCTGGGTCTGTCGATTTTATGGTTTTGGGTTTCTGTAGATTATAGTGTCAATGTTATGGTTTTGGGTTTCTGCAGATTGTAGTTTAAGGTTTGGTTATGGTTATATCGCAGCCGATAGCTTGGCTTTGGTTAGATCGCAGCGATAGTTTGGTTTTGGGTTTACGGTTATTAGTTTTGTGATATATGCAGAGATGGAAGGAGTAGACATTGAATGAGTAGAGATTGATCGAGCAGAGATTGAAGCTGGTGAAACCAACATTAGTGGCGGCAATACAAATACCCCTGATACATCGAAAAAGAAAAAGGGGAAGGGTTTGCGTGTTGCCCAGGTAAATCGCACAATCTACTTTGTTGGTTGCTTTTAGTAATTGTCATTTATGGATTGAGCTTTTGTTTGTTGTATTGTCACAGGATTACCTCTATACCCGCTGTAGTCCGAAGAAGTTATTTTCAGCCCTGAACACCTTCAACAAGGCTAAGAGATCCGCCCTAATAGAACTCGGCTTTGATGGCCTGCTTCATCTCTCAAGTAAGCATATAAATCACAACGTCGTCAAGCTGTGCTTAAAGGCGTTCGATCCAGTTAAGAGGGTGATGAACATCGATGGACTCAAACAACCATTGCTGTCTTCTAATGTGGAGGCCATACTCGGGATACCCTCTAGCAAAGTGGGTGTCCCATTTAGCGGACATATGGAGACAGTAGGGATGAGCTAAAGGAGCACCTAAAGAGAGAGAAAAATATCTCTAAAGTCTGTTGAGAATCAGCTCCTGTCCAGAGATGTTCCGGACGAGTTATGGAGAGTTGAGGCTATCATTTTCATCATAGGCAGCTATTTGTGCCCAACTACTGCCTTTGATATTGACAAAGACTATCTTCTTGCCACTCGGGATGTTGAGGCAATACGAAAATTTGACTGAGCTAGTCATGTTCTTGATAGTTTGTGTACATATGTGAAGACATATCAAAGACATGAAGTGAAGTACATAGGCGGCTGCGTGCATCTACTTCGGTGAGGGTTTTTTCTGTACTCTTGGTTCATAATAATTAATGAGTCATGTTATTACATTCCGTCTGCCTTGTTCTTGCGTATGCTGTAGTTATTCTACACTTGTAAAAGTGCAAAGGCAGGCGGTAATTTATCAAGGAGCAATCGGTCGACACCGCTGTGTCGAGATTGGGATGACGATCGGGTGAGATCGTTTTTCAAAGCCACAAGTGTGGAGATGTTGCGGATATTATAAGTGCGGTCCATGATGTGATGCACATGGAATGTATTGGAATGTAGCTGCATTGTTTATTGTTCTTACTTCCATTAACAGGATGCCGGCGAATTCGAGAGTATTCCAGAGGAAGAAGTAGAGGGTGCGAACGAGTCAAGCCAGATGCAAATGGTGATGCGTCAGTTGAAAGTAACTTATCATCGCAGTGCACTATAATTGTCAATAATTTTCATATCACATAAGTTACAAATTTACCATTTTAAGACATTCATACCACTTAGTGCCGTACTACCCTACTGCAGCAGCGCAGCCACTTCCTGAGGGTTCCGATGAGTATTCGGATCCTCGTGAGGTACAACTGGCTCTAGCCCTTAACAAGATTGGCGCATTCGTGGGCACGACAGTTGGTTATGGAGGAAATGCCGAGAGTGAATCTGAGTTCGAAATGACAAAGTCCGAGGAAGGTGTCAAGTCTTTATTTATGTGGGATAAAGGGAAGGAGAAGATTGGAGAAGCAGCTGCAGTTGAAGAGGAAGAGGATGTGAAGGCCACTGACAAAGGAAAACAGGGGATTGAAATAGAAGATGCAGATGGTAGTGAAGAGGATGTTGTTCCCAAAGGAGCTGGGAAGGAGATGCATGATGATCCAGTTGCAGTTCAACAGGAGGCTGTCGCCACAGTCATCGGGAAGAAGAAGGTGGCAGAAGAAACAGATGTTCAGATAAAGGTGACGCGAAATGCTGTGTTATTTAACTATACGAAATAGTTCGTAGAAATAATATTTATATTATGAAATGCAACAGGAAAGCGGATCGTCTACTACAAATGTATTCAACAGAAGGCATCCTCGTCGTACTGCCGAGAGGAAGCCATCCACATTCAAGAGCTCCCCATTTGTACCACCACAGCCAGTAATGCGAACAAGGAAGCGTGGTCATGAAAACATACTTGAGGTATAACAACGTGGCACTATTGAATGGAAACATGAAGCGACATTGAAGATCATTCCGTAGTGGTTGTTGATCTACGGTAGTTTGTTTTTTCGTATATAGGCACTTCAAAAAATCATTCCAGAGGATTTCCCCGTAAGTGTGCTGAAAACGTTTACAGCGGCTCAGTGGAATATCTTAAAGTATACATGGAATGAGGATCTGGATCATAGGTTAGTGTCACTGTCCTGGGCCTTTTATGGGTTTAGGGTTTATTGGAATGTTATTTTAAGGTTGACCATTAAGGTATATAACTTTGTTTAATCCTTGATTGTGCAGTGAATGTCTTTGTGTCACCGAATCTGTCCATATTAATAGGCATGCTATGCTGTCTCTCAGACCTAATAGATGGATTAACAATGATGTAAGAAATTCTTTCAACTCACATTACACATATACCTTAACACATCTCAATATTTATATGTGATACCATAATGCAGATCATAGACTTTCATACCGTGATGCTACAGACCAGTGTGGATTCAGATAAGAAAAGTATATGGTACCTCACAAGTTGGATAGGGGTTGGTCTCATATGCATGAACTATTGATTTGTAAATGTCCTTTTATATTTGACTAATCAAACAAACAACTACCAGAATCTTGCTGCAAACCAATATAGTGAAGCCAAAATGCCCGTCATCACAAAATCTAATGCGGCTTCTCTATATTCTCACTATAAGTCCCACATCGGGAAGAATCATGAAGTGGAGCAGGTAAGTAATCCCTCATGTAGATTTACAAACAATTTTACTAATTTTTCGATCAAAATTACTTATTAGTTACGGATATCTGGTTTAGGTTTTAGTAAAACCTTGGTAATGAATGCAGATTTTAATTCCGGTATGCGTTGCGGAGTCACATTGGGTATTACAAATAATATCATTCAGGACATCCGAAGTGATCATAATGGACACACTTCACGACTCACTGAGCAACTTCCAAGGGAGGGCAGACCTTCATCGCCGTGTTGTGAAGCTGGTCAGCGTGATCATGAAAGAGAATAAAGTGAAGTCCAAGGCTAAAGGGTCTGAAATACCCGACATCTGCAGTTGGAGAATTACATACCCGGCAAATGTCCCACACCAAATGGACGCAGGAAATTTGTACGTTCAAAAACCAATAACTGTTCCTCTTAGAATGATAAAATATTACCTGGATCTCGTATGTATTGGTGGTATGCAGGAACGAATGTGGAATCTATGTCATGAAGTTAATGTCCTTGCCTGAACCCCAGAAGGGGCTGAGAAAGTGGTATGGAACCATTTCAGTATAAATTAGCTGGCTACATACCTGATTGTTACGGATATCTGGTTTATGTCTGATTGTTACGGATATCTGGTTTATATCCGGTTACAGAGGTCCTTTTTTGACTAACTTGACTGCGGTACTTGTGGGGGGCATGAAAGTGGGGGAGTTAGGAGGTGGAAATGTAGGGTGGACCTTATGTAAGATTTGTCCAGAGGCTGCTGTTTGCCTGAACTGCCTGGAAATTTAATATTTTGTAATGTACAGTTTACCACGCGAATGTAAAAAGTAGCATTACAGACTTGCTGACATTCTTAAGTCTTAAGGATACACATTTAGCTGTCCATAAATGGAGTTATCATCGTATATTACATTATCATGCGTGTCGAAGTACTTTCGTTGCATACGTTGCCTCCCTTTCTGCAGTTGACGGTAGACATTTCATGCCGTTGAGTGCTGCTGAAATTACGGTCAATATTACAAGACTGAATGATGAATTTTCGTCGAGCCTTGTCGCCGAAATTAACATTAACACGATCCTCATCCTTTGTCTTAACCTCCTGATCCCCGCAACTTTGCTCCATTCCGCTGCCAAATTTTTAACACTTTTATGCAGTTGACGAAATGATTTATCCGACTTCCCGGCCAAAAAGCACATACGTCTGCAAGCTGTCATGAGAATACCCTGGCGCAGATCTGCAACATCAACACCGTATTCCTGGCGTGTAAATCCTTCAGAGTAAATACATTTGGCTGTCCTTATCCACCTTTTCTTGACAAGATGAATTGGTATGGTCCTCGCTATGTGGAATATATGAGAACACGGATATCCAAAGGTCTCAAAATGTAAGCAGTTGCAACTAAGTTGGACTGCAGTCTTTGAAGATGATACTTGCACGTACCTATGCTCACCGTCATAACATGAAAGTATGTAGACCCTCGCAATGTTCCCGTCGAGTAGATTTTCGACGTAAAATCTCGATTCCTTTTGTATCTCTGTCTGAACCTTACGAAACGAGGTCATGGTGTACACTCGACGTGCATCCTCTTCAAGTCGACGCAACATCGTAATTGGCCTGAACGCCTTCTGCGATGAGTTGAAGTCCTGCTGATATTCCTTGTGACGAAGATCAACTACTACACGCTCAAAGTTATGCACAAAAACATGCAGTTTCTATTTCGCACTGACATATCCCTTCATAAAGCGATGCATTCATTCGCAACGTTGAGTGCTTCTAAGCACAGCCCAAAAATGACCATGTAAATACGTTTGCCACCACATATGTCTGCATGCATAAATCTGTTGCAGCCATCTAATGCTTACCAATCCTATATGTGTCACCAAAGTCGACCACTCCTCTTCAACTTCTTCAGATGGTCTACTGTTGTACATGAAGGACGATAGGCTTGCAATCCCGGATCAAGTGTAGTCATCAATTGTTTCAGAAGTCATCAAGGCAGCACCAAATACAGTAGTTTGATGATGATGATTAACTCCCACGATGATGACCATTTGCATTCCATATTTGTTCGTCTTCCGGATCAAGTGTAGTCATCAATTGTTTCAGAAGTCATCAAGGCAGCACCAAATACAGTAGTTTGATGATGATGATTAACTCCACGATGATGACCATTTGCATTCCATATTTGTTCGTCTTGAACGTAGAGACTAGAGCTAGTACATCACCGAAAGCCTGGTAATCAGCTATGGATGTACTATCGGCCCAATATATGCGACTGACTTGGTCTTTTTCAACAAAAGTTTCAAAGGTCATACCAGTCTCACTACTCGTCCTAGAAAGGAGGTAAGTAATGACGGAATCACAACTACCTTTATCCCCAGCCGACTCTTCCTTCAGCTTTCTGTTATTGAGGTCCTTCATTAGGAAACCAACATGTGAGTGTCCACCGGATACGTGTACAAGTAGTCGCATAATATCACACTGCCTAAATCCAACATCGAGCATTCGGCGAACAAATGTCATATCTTGGTCGGAAATGTTGCGCCTTTCTCGCATGAAATATGACAAACAATTACTCACCATTTCATGATTGTGTTCCAACTTAACAGCAACCAAATTCCATTGTCCATTAATCTCGACTCTAGCTTTGAAGAAACAAGTGCAACCTGTCTTCACAGACGTTCTAACCCGACTATTTTCCGTCAACACATGGGAATCGGAACATTCACCTTCCCTTGAGCAAACCCACTTTCTCATAACGCATTCACCGTTTCGAAGCTTTTGACGATCTCTTCTCCTAACTGAAAAGCCATGTACCGTCGCATACATTTTAATGAACTCTTCGACTTCTTCAAAGTACCAAATGACATACTCAACAACTGCCCGTCATTCATGTCCGTTAGTATATTGAAGAAGTCATTCGTATCCTGCTCACCTACAATCACGTATATCACGTCACAGTGGACAGATTTGGTTGCAGAATAGAAGGCAAATAGATGAAAAAAGCGAGGACACGGATGTTCACCGAATCGTAGGTGCTGGTTGAAGACAATTTCCATTTCTTCGAGGGACATAGGACAGAGATGGTATCCCGTAATGCCGAGATCGTAATGGGCAAAGACTTCTGCTTCCAAAGAATGTAATGGGCAAACGATTCTGCTTCCCCAGAATGTACCTGGTTTGAGAGGCTTTCTTTCACCAGAGAATACTGTCTTCTGCTTTCTAATCTGTCCAGTCCCGTATTCACTGTGGTTCCGGGAGGAAGTGTTATCGGACAATAAAAGGTAAACATTGAACGAAAAGGGGATCGCACTTGATGTCAGGATTCTCGATGGATCCGGGAGGCTGAGTTCTCGCATGGCATATCGAAGCGGGTGGAGAAAACGGGGATCGCATCTCACGTCATTATGTCAACCGGGAAGGGGGTTGGAGTCGCTGATCGGAGGGGAGGTTCGGATGCGAAGAACGGAGGAATGCGGCTCCTTAGGGGTGATTTCGTCGGGACCACAGGAGGAGTAATGTGGGGAGAGGATGAGAGAAACGACGAGGACGAAGACCACAGGGGGAACTACTGGAAATTCGGAAACGATTTCGTAATTTTACCGCAGGGGTAAAATGGTAATTTCATACTGAAAATATGTTCGGTTTTAGGTTCGGAATGTACGGTTCTGTTTAGTAAATTACTAAAAATTTTAGTTAACCGTTTACTAAATTTTCAGAACATTTCGCTCAAAAATTAGTAAAAGATTACGAAAAAAAGACGATTTTAGTAATTTACTAACGATTTTACTATGTTAAATAGTAATTTACTAATTTAGCTTATAAAATTAGTAAAGCATTACTAAAATCGTTCGACGACGAGCCGGAAAAATTACTAAAGGACAAATTTACTAAAAAGTTTAGTAACCGTTTACTAAACTTGAACAGTGATATTTTAGTAAAGGTTACTGAAAAAATATGGAAATCATCGATATTTTTCGTAAACGGTTACTAAAATAATCTGAAAATTACCGGACAACTTTACTAAACGCGAATTAGTAAACTTTACTAAATGTGAACAGTGATAAATTAGTAAACATTACTAAATCCGATATAACTTTTTATTAAAAATTTTACTAAAAAGAGTCGATTTTAGTAAACAACGTAACGGTTACGTGCACGTACCGTTAACCGCTTCCCCAAAACAACACATTTACTCAAACGGAAAAGCTGAGAGAAGGGCACCACCGCTCCCTCAAAGATGGAGCTCTAAACATTTAACTTTTTCTCTTTTTTTTTTCCCTTCAAAAGAAGAGAAGTAATTGTCGTCGGGGAGAGGTGGTTCCTAAAAATCTAGGAAGCAAAGCACTAAATATCTATACAGGTTGCTCGATCCCGCCATCTTCCTCTCCATTCCTCACTACCCCCTTCCTAGATCCATCTCCACCCATCGATTCCCCTGCCGATGGCAACTGCTCCCTTCCCCCAATCTGTGCCGAACCTAAATTGATCGGGTGATCAAATTTGCATGCAGGGCCAAACTTGCATATTCCGTATCTGCTATAGTATGAGCAGATGTTCTGATCCTGCACAACAGAAACCCCCCCCAATCAACATCCGGAAATAGGACAGGTAATATGCAGGTTGAGGGGATAGGAAAGATGCTCTCAGGCTGAAGATTACCGGTCTCAGAGGCAGACCTTTGTCGCTAAGCACAACAGTGGTGGAATTCAACACTCGGTCCTTTGGATGGTGATACTTGCAGTTAGATTTAAACTTACAATCCCCTGTTTTCATGAAGTAACTACATTCAGGTTGACCGGGTCGCTCTGGAAATTCATCCCCCGTGATATGTTGCTGATGCTGAGAATATAGACGACCTTCAGTTATTGGGCTTCTAGCGACATAAGCTGCGGCGGAATGCATACTCGGTCCTTGTATGTTTATTTGATACTTGAAAGGGCAACCATAAATATTGAATAAGCAATCATTTCAAATCAAATAATCAACTTGAAAAAGCGAGTTTAGCCTCCACCCAGTGAAGCAATAGAAAGGGAGACAAGACAGAAAAAAACAAGTCCATATATGACATGCCGCAATCAAGAAATAGAGAAACAGAGGAGATCGGATGATGCCAACAAAATATCAGAACAAGGAGGAAAATGTCATCGTACCATCTCTGCAAAAGCAATCTGCTGCACTTGTTCCAGATACCATAGAGGTGTTAAAAAATATAAAAGTTCAACGTCAATCATCTGAGTTTTCTTTATAACTAGAAAGACGGTGTCTATTATGCATTTAGTAAAGTGTCGGCAATGAATAATTAATTGAAGAGGCTACGCCAAAGTGGCATATTAAATAGTTCAGGTCTAACTAGAAACAAAGGCTATTATTCCCTTCCCCAGTCGGTGCATTTTCACAAAAATCTTTGATTTGTCTCCTTAACCGATCTATGAAGCTGTCAAAGGGGTCTCACTCCCTTGCAGATTGCAGTTTCAGTTGAGTATCAGTACCTGATATCTGTTCCATTCATTGCTGTGAGATGACACCCCATGAGTGGGAGAATACATAAGCGGTATGTATGGGGCAGATTCATTCAAAGAACCAGGTGTTGACCATGATGCCACAGAGAGCTGTGATCCACTTGATAATGGAGCAGACACACCATTGAGATATTCCTGAGAAGGATCGCCAGGTCCAGCTGATGGATCTGGATGATTAAATCGACAGTTGGCTGCAAACTTACAGGACCCGTTGCGCATATAATAAGGACATTCCTTCTCTCCCTGTCATAAGAAATTGGATTACTGGCCATAAAAATGATTGGTGCATAACAGAGCAACAACTAACAAGAACTTAATCAGGTTGCTTGACACAGACAATGCCGAGAAGAATTGATCAAGGAACAAAATGGAAGTCTCACCGGTCGAATAGGCAGACCCAAAAAGTTAAGGTCTAACAAGGGAGTTGCGGAGAATTTAAGTCTGGTGTGGTCGTATCTACAAGCTTTACCGAACTTGCAACCACCTGTCTTCAGGTAATACTAAGGAGCATCCCAAAGAAAACATAAACCATGAGAAGGGCCCAAAAAGAGGAAAATTGAAGTGGATTTATTGGGACAGCTCGAGCCTAAAAAATAGAACCATATAACTATCATATTATTAAAAGAAAAAAAAAAAGAGTGTCATAACAGAGAAGAGCAGCCCCAGCCGGGGCAATTGATCATCAAGCAAAGACCCAAAATTTCTAACCTAGACGTTGAAAGAAGAATGGGAACAATTACCTTACATTCCGTCCGGGATGCCCTGTCCCTCAATTCCTCCTCCTCCTTCGCCTTATCCTTTTCATCGAAAAGAGAAAAGAAAAAAATAACGAGGAAAGGCCTATGTGGGGGGAGACAAAACAAGTGATGGAGATACAAAAAGAGGGGAACCTGGTTCTTCCTGACGACGGGGTGATTGAACTTGCAATCGGATCCAAACTTGCAGTTGCCAGTCCTCATGTAATAAGAGCAATCCTCAGCCCCCGTCCTAACAGGATACCTAACACTACTGCCCCTCTCGACTTCCCCATCTTCATCCTTGGCCTTATCCCTTTCATCATGCCTCCTTTTCCCCCTGCAATCTCAGACTCGACCTTGTTGACATCAGCCTCCTCCTCCGGCTTCAAAACGAGAGAGCGGAGGCCCTGAAGGAGGGGATCATCGGTCTCAGGGTGGGGATCGGAGGGTGCATGATCGGGATCTGTCATGGTATCGGCGGGAGGGGAAGAGGAGGCAGTGGGTTGGGGATCAGAGGGGGAGGAGAGGGAAGGAACCACCTAAAGATGGAAGCTTTGGAAGCCATCACCATCGGATCATCGTACACAAAGGCAAAGAGCAGCAGCCCAGCAGAAGAAGAAGAAGAAGAAGAAGCCCAGAATCAGGGATGGGGTGCAGAAAGGGGGACGATGGATGATGATGCGAAGGGAAGGGAAGGAAGAATGAGAAACCGGCGTGTAGTGAGAGAGAGAGAGAGAGAGAAGTGTCCCCTTTTCGTCTCCTTCTGTTGTTTTTTCTTTGGTTTTGGTTGGGGGGGGGGTGGGGGGGGCTTTTTGTCAGAGTCGGGATTCCCACACACACCCCCACCCGCCCACAAGTTTTGGGAAACTCTATTTCGAGATAATAATAGAGTAATTTCTTACTGACTAAATATTACGACCGACAAGAATTTCGGTGTCAGTTCAATTGTTTTGTTTATGTTAAAAAAAAAAGAAGAGCCAAGTCTAGCCCCTGCCTATGCCTATGCATATGCCTATGAATGAATGCTTCAACTAAACATGGTCCAATCTCTTAAATAATAAATCAAGCGTAAATCACTTCCTTCACCTTGGAATAACGCCAGTTGAGTTTCTCCTGTCATATATTATTATTCCTCGAACAGACTCTTTCCCTATTCTCTCCCCCTACATCCATCCCCCTACTTTCTATAAGATTACAAATAATTTTTTTACTATAAGGTTACACTTGTCAGACAAGATGACAATAATGACAGCAGACAAAATTTGCTCCCCCTCCTTCAACAAGGGATTTGACCTCCTGTTTGATGGAGCTAATCCAAAATCTTTCCAATCTTTCTTCAGATCCCCCATTTCTAACCAAGTCAAAAGAGAGAAAAAATGGAAGATTCACTTTCAAAAGTAAGGAAAGGAGTGAGGCTCAAATCCTCTTCAAATTCCCACTTGCACTTCCACTGGTTGGAAGTTGTTGCACATCAATAACCCTATCCAATGTCCTCCTCTGATTGGTATTTGACCAAACTAACTCCCCTCCCTTGTGCTCCCTGGCACCGACACTCACCAAACCCACAAAATGACAAGTTCTTACAACTAGGAAAAAATATGTCCAAGCCCAATTTTCAGGAAAGGAGACACCCATTTCCATAGACTAGACTAAACCCAATTCATCATACTAGGTCCAACCCCCATCCCACCGACAGATAGCGCAACCCCTTTTCCATCACCTAAGATCAACAATCTCGCCAGACAATGGGGCATCTCCTGAGTACCATGCAGCCCAAAACTAACTGGCCAAGAAAATATCTGCTACTGAACAAGCATGTCACGTCACGTCACCTGCCTCACGTAGCAATCTATCAGACCGAGTCAGATGCCACGGAGCTTAAACTGGATTCTGAAAGCTCGAGGGAGACTGGGCAATGGTCGCTTCCATGAAATCCTGCGCAAAAATATCCATTTTTCATTATTGCATGCAATGGCAACAAGAATAGATGAGCAAGCTAAACCGTGTTTCCTTCGTTTGGATGGCCTAAATAACACGCCCATCTGGCTCGTGCTTGGAAGCTACATTCATGACAAAAAAAAGATCCAAATGCAGACCAAATGAAACAGCACAACTTTTAATCAAACAGAAGCTACCACAGCAGATTACAACAATTGTGGATGGGAACAGCACGTAGAAAGGAGAAGTCAGGCAAAAGCAGATGGGCGGCCGCGGCGGTACCTTTTCTATAAAGAGAGAAGAAAACTTTGGGTTGGAAACACTAGTTTAAAAGAAGGGCAGTCCCAGCATATTTTGAATCAGCCGAGGACCACCAAACACGATACTCTCCAAAGTGAGGGCATTGATAAGGCACGTAAAATCATCTGAAGATGACATGATCCACACCAATCACCGGATTTGATTATGAAGCAAGCAGCAAAGACATTTAAGAGCTTCAGGTGAATTTACAACCGTTGGCGCACGCGAAAGCACTTGGTAGCGTGTTGAACCGAATCCGATCGTCGATGAAGTTAACGAAAAATAAGAAGACAAAGAATTTACGTGGTTCGGTCAATCGACCTACGTCCACGAGCGGAGAAAAAGATTTTACAATATTCAATGGAGTACAAACTTTAGGTTGAGACCCTCTCTAACCCCTTCGATCCCGGTAAGAAATAACCCCGAAGTGTTTCCCTTATTTTTCCAACACATCGCCTTTCTTTACTGTCGCACTTTTTGCAGGATTTGCTCTCTCTCGTCTTTTCATTCGAAACAGATGGCCCCACGTGATATAATCAAATATCATCAAATATATCTCCCCCAAGAGATATATTCTTTCACCTTCCGTATATTTCACGAGTGTCGCGGGTGGATTTCGTTTCCAGTTCCATTTAAAATGAATGTCCTCCCTTGACGATAAGACTTCAGATTCTGAAAACGTGTTGGGAGTCGCCGATAACCTATTTTAAGTTCATGAAAAAACTATAGAGATTCGTTTAGGTTCGGGAATTAGGTATTACTAAATCGGATGCATCACAAAGAAAGGGAGGCGTTAAAATTATATGTTTCCGATGTCCGAATTTATTTGAGCTCAGTTTTAGAGAAAAAGATTGTTTGACATTAAAAAATGTGATCTCGAGCTCAATATGCTAACAATGTCTACGTGAATCATTTTTAAGAAAATGTTTTTTTTTTAAATTGATTTCGGGAAAAAACACAAGCAGCATATATTGATTAAGGCCCTTAACAGTTTCTAAGCCAAAATAAATTCAAGGGAGAACCGGGTATGCGATGAGCGAGATTAGTACCATTTCTCGTCTCCTTTAACACATCCCTTAGCGTTGTACCTTTTGATGTTATTTTAAAATAGGTTGACAGCGAACCTGGCGAGCCGCTGATACCGTACGTTGTTGAGTGCGAACCCGTCTTCAGAAGGTCCTGATCTTCGAGAATCCGAAAAAATTCTCGAATATATATAACTTCGTTGTTTTGAATGCGTTGAATGGGGTGCGTGTCTTGGTTGTCCGCAAGGCACGCCCCGGGATATCTGTATAAAAATTAAAATAACAAAGTAAATTGTTCGAAGAATGCGGTAGAGTTTCGGAACGAAAGAAACAAATTATTAACATCATATAATGAAAATAATACCTATTTGATAAAAAAAAAAGTGAATTTTGACTCTGATTTTTATTTTAGTTTAAGATCTTGTAAAATAATTCGGAAATAATTCCAACGTTTAAACAATTAATCAAAAAATTAAGCGAAACAATCAATTCGGAAATTCGACAGAAATCAAACAAATAGAATAAAAAATGACCATTACGTAAATTAGAATTAAAAAAAAAAAAACATTACCTCCAGAACCACACTCTGACCGACAACTCCTGCTTCGTCTGAAAATGGGTGTCGCCATCCTGCTGGTCGAATTATGATCGGCGTGATAGGAAGACCCCGTCAACAGCATGCCCAATCGTTGAGCGGGGCATGACGGCGGCATCGAAGGAATCCTTAGCACTGGGATCGTCTGAGAAGGGTTGGTTCTAGTTTGGCAAGGGCTGACACTTGAGAGGATGTAGTTCCGAGCCGGGGAATGCAGGGCGGCTGACGCGGTGCCAGGGGCATGGACACGCTGGGTCTTAAGGCAGGGATGGAAACTGGTTGGGACCCGTGGGTCAGCCGGGTTGAACTCGTCAGGATGAGAAGCAGGACAGGTCAGGATTGCATGGGAGGTGATCAGGAGACGCTGAAAGATGTGGCCGTCACCAAGTCTGAGGTGCCGAGAAGAGAGGGAGTTCGCCGCCGTGAAAGAAATCAACCGTCTGACCGTGATTGTGGTGTGGACAAGGAGGGGATTCTGGAGATCGGCTGAAAGTGGCGTCGTTGACGGAGAAATGACCGGGACTGTCGGAGACATCGATGTGGGGGTTGCTACAGCGTCCGGTGTTAAGCGTTGATTCAGAGCTGGTGTTGCGAAAGCCAGATCTGGACGGCATCCAGGAGATGAGGGAACTTCGAATTGTTGCCAGGAGAAAGACGTTGGCTGTAGAATCTCGTCGCTGTGCGTGGGCGAGAAAGCCACTGTTGGAGACGGTTTGGATGAAGCAGGGAGGTCGAGACCGTCTTTGCTGGTTACAAATAAAAAAAAATGCAAAAGTAGACAAATTGATAAAAATTGAAAAAAGAGAGAAGGAAGGAATTTACCGGGAATCGACCGTATTAGATTGGGAATGCAAATCGAAGCCATCGTGGGGAGAAAACCGGGACCGCTGGGACATCGATGTACGAAGAGGGAGGCTCGGGCCGGCCGGAAACGACGTGATCCGGAGTATATGCAAAAGAAGAAAAAACAAAAACGACCTTTTCGGAGGGAACGTAAACTAATAGTCACGTCCCAATCTCCCTTTCCTGCTCTTTTCTCCCAAGAAGCACCGTGTCCTCTTTTCTGTCTAAAGTCTGTCCCTTTTATAGTTTATGTTGTCCCTTTTTATTTTTGCAATGCAATATTACGTTTCCTCATTTGGATTTTATGGAATGTAAATATTTTTATTTGACTATTTTTTGTGATTTTAGATGATTTTTAGTGATTTTCGGTGATTTTATTACCTCCTAGAAAAATTGGGTTATGATAACGAGTGAATTTAATATACTCCAAATTACAATATATCTGACTTCGGGTCACAAAAATACTATCAAACTTCACATTGGGCCGAAGTCCATAGAACGTCTGAGAAATTGTCACTGCATGTACTAGTCTCCCCTGAGACTCACCGTGAATATCTCCATTCTTCTCCTTCAGGCTCCAACGAGCCTAGTCAACAGAGCATCCAAGCCCATCCACGATGGACTTGACTACCCACATCTTGGTTTATGACCCCTTCTAGAAGACCCAACAGTGGTAATAGCAACGACATCTCTCATAACATATAAGCCCTTCAATCGACTCCTAGTCATCCACAACCGCCTTCCTCGGCGAACATTGAGGGTTCCATCTGAAGCAGAAAATTCATACCCTTTGGGTTCTAAAACATTCACGGAAATAATATTTCTCGTGATGTCAAGCACATTTTAGACACCTGTCAACTCTCTCACAGCTCCATCCTTCATTCTGGGCTGAACCGTTCCCACACCTGCAACCTTACACTTGTGACCATTGCCCAAGCGTACCTCTCCACCTGCAGTGGAACATTATGCGGTGAACATCGCCCTATGAGGACTCATGTGGAAAGTACCCTTGAGTCAAGAATTCAATCCTCGTCCGATGGTATCTTCGACTCGGTTTCAACAGTCTGTACCTCGATAGCCATGAGTATATCTCCATCTCTGGTATCATTGTCGCTGGTATAAACAGCAACCGTCGCTGACTCTTACAATCCTCCATCCTTCCCTGCTAGCTTCCTGCAGTTTTTCTTTATGTGTCCATTTTTACCACAATGGAAACATCTTACCCTGCCGCTACATTTAGATCTGGTCCTGCTTACTGTGAATGCCTCCGTCATCGATTGCCCTACTTCACCGGTCAACTCTTTATCGATCAAATCTTTCAATAAAAGGGCAGATCGTACCTCGTCAACTGTGAGAACATTTCTCCCATACAAGAATGTGTCCCTGAAGCTCTGGTATGAAGCGGGCAGTGAACATAACAGCAACATCGCCTGGATCTCCTCAACGATCTTGTCGCCGATCCGTTCCAAATCCAAAGATGTAGACCACCAATTATCCAGGTAGGATTTAACGGACATACCTTCCGTCATTCTGAGCATGAAGAACCTTTGCCAGAGAAAAACTTTGTTGCTCAGAGTTCTCGTTATGTACAGACTCCCCAGCCTACTCCAAAGCCCGGTCGCTATCGTCTCCTAGGGCACGTTTGTCAAAATCTCGTTGGACAGACACAACTGAATCGCCGATAACGCTCTAGCATCTATCTCCCCCTGCAGGTCAGAAGTCAACTTCGAAGCGCTCTTCGACTGATCGGTAAGAGCCTTCATCTTGACTTACCACAAGCCGAAATTCATGCTCCCATCTAACTTCTCGATCTCGAACTTGCCACCAGCCATGGATCTCTAATCTGAGCAACCGAGCTCTGATACCAATTGTTGGCGCACGCAGAAGCCCTCACTAGCGTGTTGAACCGGATCCGATCATCGATCGGAAGTTAACGAAAAATAAGGAGACAAAGAATTTACATGGTTGGGTCAATCGAACTACGTTCACGGGCGGAGAAAAAGATTTCACTATATTCAATGGAGTACAAACTTTAGGTTGACACCCTCTCTAACCCCCTCAACCTACCCGAGTACAAGATCTCGCTTTTCCGGTAAGAAATAACCTCGAAGTGTTTCCCCAACACACACCCTTTCTTTACCGCCGCACTCTTTACACTCGTGTATCCATATTATCTGCTATAAGGATTTGCTCTCTCTCATCTTTTCATTCTCTTCGTATACCGACACCTATTTATATAATAGATGACCTCACATATATCGGAAATGTGACATGTAAATATATTCGTGATATAATCAAATATCATCCAATATATCTCCCCCAAGAGATATATTCTCTCACCTTCCGTATATTTCGTGAATCTAGTATACTCCAAATTGCAATATATCTTACTTCGGGCCACAAAGTTCTAACAACAACAACAGAACGACAACCCCATCCCTACCTGTATGGGGCAATGACATGGGGGTCGAGATGGGAGACGAAGTTCCAATCGTTCTTAACGCGGAGGATGAGGAGGAGTAGGCTGTTGGTGTTCCAAGTGTGAGGGTATCCTTCTTGTCAGCATCGGTGGAGGCTGCCTTCTTCTGGTCTGGTCTATCCTTCTCCTTCTCTAGTGGCTTGAAGAAACGCTTCATCTTCCTCATTTGTCTATTTATTATTCCATCTTTACCTTTTGCTTCTAAAAACCACACGAACAGGAAGGAATAGAAAAATTAAAAAAATTAAAGATCCTTTATTATAAAAATTATTTTGATTATATTTATTAACATTAAAGTTGATATAAATTCATAATTTATTCTCTTATTTGTTAATTTTTTATAAGTGAAAAAAAAAACGTAGAAAGGATCTACTTGATAAAACATATTAATACATATCATACTAATTATTCAAGAGTAGACATATAAGTTGTAAAGTCATACATACTTCACACAAAAATGAACTGAGAATATATCAAAATTCTAAGTAGACATATAAGTTGTAAAGTCATACATACTTCATACATGTAAATTACGAGTTGCTATCCAAACTAGCCAAAAAGGAACTTGTGAAAGGAATCCCTAAGATTCAGTTTGACAAAGGAAAGTTTAAAGCTTACTCTCTTAGCAAACAAACTAAAGTTTCTTTCATAAGTAAAAATTTGTTCTCAAGCAATGAACCACTTGAACTACTCCACGTGGACTTATTATGTTCAACAAGGACTCAAAGTCTTTGGAGGTAAGAAATATGGATTAGCCGTAGTCAATGACTTCCCCAGATCTATATGGGTTAAGTTTTTAGTTCATAGAAGTGATTCTTTCATTATATTTGAAAGTATAGTCAAACAACTTCAAAATGAGAAAGATGTTTCTCTACGGAGTAACGAACAAATCATTATACTAAGTTTGAGAACGTGAGTAGGCTTCTTTTTGTGATAACCATGAAATTAGTCATACTTTCTTGGCTCCATATGGAGTTTTTGAGCGAAATAATAGAAGATTATAGGACATGTTGAGAACCATATAGCTGGAAATTATTGTCGCCAAGAATTTATGGGCTGGAGCAGTAAGCCTAGTTTGCTACATTTTGAATCGAATGCACTTGACGCAATTACTTGGGAAAATGCTTCATGAATTATTCAAAGAAAGAAAACTAAATATATCCCAAATCCACCTTTTAGAAGCAAGTGTTATATTTTAAGACCTTTAAAGGATGGAATTAGAAAGTTCGATGACAAGATGACAAGGTATATTATTAAGATACTCCCTAAACAAGCATATAGAGTTTTCAATAGGAGAATTCTAACATTTGAAGAATCTATTAATGTTAAAGTTTACGATTCTCTAATAAATGAGAAATATATTGATGCAGAAGTAACAAGATCAAATGATTTGACCGTTCTTGAACGACCTTTTTACCAAAGTTTAGATAAGGGCAGAGGAAGGTTATCGACCAATGTCCGATGATAGAAAGTGGCTTGAGGAGCCATTTTTTATGATTCGACTCGCTAGTTAGCTGATGTTGGCCAATTTTTAGCCGGTCAATTAAAGGCTGACCAAGAGGGGGATCAAAGGTGGCCCTTTGGAGGGGGCCAACGAGGGCTAAGAGTCGTCCTACCGAGTGAATAAGGGTCGAAATCCTACCATTGACTAGTGTATGGACACCGACGTTGGAGGAAGGGAGGAACTGTCTGATTTCGTCAATGAGTGGTTGGATTTCGATCGTTCATTAGCAGTCTATTTAACTGCAAAAAGCACGTTGATAATACTTGGCCTCGTGAACGTAACTTTCGTGGTTCGTGAATGGTTGTCACTCAAATTTCCCAACGAAAGCTTAGGGAAAAGCCCAAGGAAATAAATGCGGAGAATCCAAGTTCCAATCAAAGGAGGATAAACCTTCGCCCTTGTTAAAGAAACTTGTGAGTAGATACGGGGAAATATCAAGTTCCAATGGAATGAGGGATGACACTTTACCCTGGTTCAATAGAGGTGGCTGGATACAGTAGGTTTCGAACTCGAGATCTCCTTAAGCGAATCCAAACTCCTTATCACTTAGAAACTTCTTACTGTATTATGTATCGTGTTAATTTTTTTAATCGTTTGAGTTTATGACACATGTCATTTGGGGCGTTCAATACGCACATAGGCACATGCGAGTTTTGTTCATCCTTTCGACTATGACCTAGAATTTTCTTGCAAGAAACACGGTTAACTAACATGATGGTCACGTTGACAGTACAAACAAGGGTCGAGCGTGCAGAATTAATATTTCTAATGTCTTTCATATAAATTAAATAACGAGAAATTAGTTTAAAACTCCAACGAATTGATTTCGTATTTACGAGATTTGACACAATTTTGATAGTAAAGTTACGTCTAACGCATAGACACGAACCTGAAAATAACTAATTTTGATAGTAAAGTTATGTATTTGTGTCGGATACCAAATTTTCGATGTATGTTTCTTAATAACATTGGTCCATGAACTATTTTATGAAATATGATTTCTAATTTCAAAATTCATTGATCAATCCCCTAAATCGGTATTTAAAAAACCGATTTCAACTTTAAGAAAATCATTATTAAAACATCGATTTTGTTCTATACAAATGAAAAAAATCGATGCTTGAAACGCTGTACCTTAACAAGGTATCAATTTTCTTAAAAAAATTTGTTAAAACTTTAAAAATTTTAACATTATTTCACAAAATATTTCGAATAAAGCTCTAAAATGTCCGTTTCTACTAATAGTTAGAATGCATCGTCCTAATCTCGCTAAATTTCATGGACATTTTGACCGAATCTTATCGAAACTTAGTAAGAGATTTAATTTCTTGATGAAGCTCCAAATACAGCTTCTATCAATCGACAGAGCCAGTAGCTAGGGCTGGTCTCGATCGCCGACTCCTGTACTTCCAGAACTCATCCTTCTTTCTTTTGACCTTAGGCCTCACCGATCCCATCCTGCTATTCACTATTCCCATTATGGCGTTCCTGTCTCTCCTATTTTTGGTAGCAGCCTTTATATCCAATATCGCCCTCAGCTTCTCATATGACCTTTTATCCGGCACCTGCCCACTCTTTATCATCACCTTATGATAATAGAATGCCCTCCTGAAATCTCGAACCCGCACAAAAGCATATATCATTGTTGAATAAGTCACGGAATCGGGCTGAAGGTTCTCGGCCGCCATTTCCTTCAGCAGTTGGGGCAGCCTCGAGGGCTGCCCTCCTCGTCCGTACGCATTCATCAGCATGTTATATGTCATCACAGTTGGCCCCAAGCCAATCTTCCCGAACTCCGATATCACATCCCTCGCTTCAACATATCGGCCTTGTTTAGCAAACCCATCAAGGAGTATATTGAAGGTCACTCGTGTGCCTTCGATCTTCTCAGCAATCATCATCTTCCAGATTTTCATCAACATCTCTGTATCACCGGCACGCCTGAAAGCATCAAGCAGCGCAGTATACGTCTCCATGGAAGGTTTAATCCCCTCCCTGAGCATATTCTCAAACGAAATGTAAGCTTTCTCAGGCCAACCACTCACTGAATAAGCATGAATAAGGGCTGTATATGAATATAAATTCGGTTCTATGCCAGCTTTCCTCATCTTCAAGAAAGCATCAGCCGCCACATCACACATCTTCTGCCTACCATAAGCGCTAATCAGGCAGGTGTATGAAGTTGAATCCGGCTGCAGACCCATGTCCTGCATCTCCTCAAGCAACTTTTCCACAATCTCGGGTTGCATTCTCCTACCATAGGCATCCATTAGTATGTTGTAAGTTGCTTGGGTAGGCCTGATGCATTTGGATTTCATATCAGCTAAAAGACCCTCGCATTCTTCGATGTGGTTGGATTTGCTGTGGGCATCCATTAAAGTGTTATACACTATCGCGTTGGATGAGATTCCCCTCTTGTCCATTTCAGCTTGGATAATAAGTGCCTCCCGCAGCAGCCCCTCATCGCAAAATGATTTGATCAACGCGCCCATGACTTCCAAGCTCCATTCAACCCCTTCCCTGATCATCATTTCGAACAACTCCCAGGCTTCTTTTGCACTACGACCACTTTTCCTCAAAACCGTGATCATTATTGAGCACGTAACATGATCAGGATGGATGTCATCAGCCTCCATCGCCATGTACAGCTCCCAAGCATCTTCATAACTGCATGTTAGCAACAAAATGTCCATGACTGAAGGTTGTTGACTACTGGAAGGGCACCAAAGACTTAATATGACAGAATTCACAAAGAATCAATCATAAAGAGGCGGGGGCGGGATGATCATCTCACTAACGGTCATCGTTGAAAGAACAATTTTTTCTAATCGACATACCCAAAATAGCATCATCAGCAACGGTGGAGTTGTCGCTAATTTCGCAACAAATAATTGCCTTAAACAAGAAGCAGACAACACCAGATGAACCCATAAATCCCAGGAATAGATCCGGAAGCCCTTTTCAGTAGAGCAATCCACCAAAGCATGCTAAGCGCACAAGATAATTTCTCAAAGTTAGACATTAAAGGACTACGGGTTGGGGTAAATATGGTTTGGAATCCCTACCAGCCGGAGATCATCAGTCCAGAGAGAGCGGAATTATAGAGGCGGACGTCCCTCAGGTCAGGCTTCTCATTGAAGGGCAAATTGCGGAGAAAGAGGAGGATGTCCTTCCCCAACCCGGCCCTCCCCAACATCCCAAAAAACACAGAGCAAGCCTTCCCGGACAGAGGGGAGGGAACCTGCATCATCATCCACTCGAAGAAATACAGGGCGCAACTAACCATGGCATGCTTCTCCATCTGCTCAAGCACCTCCAAGCACTCCCAGTGGGTCAGTTTCTTCCCTCCGTGGAACCCCTCCAATGCCTCTCCCATAGTCATGTTATCCGGCAACTCCCTTGCGATCCGCATCACCTCCCCGACAACAGTTCCAATCGAATCATCGCCATCTTCATCGTCAGCGGAAGCATCCCCTAGAGACGGGGTTTCGGTTGGGGGGTCAGGATGGTGTGGGGAGGAGATGGTGGGAGAGAGGCGCCAGGAGGTGCGGCGGTTGCGTTGGAGGGAGAGTTTGGACTCAATAGGGGGGTCGGGGTCCGAAGAGGAGGAGCGGTTCCGGAAGAAGCGGAGGATGGGGTCGGAATCATCTGCATCGGCTGTTCGTTCGGGATGAGCCTGGTGCTGAAGGTGAGGGAGGAAAATAGAGGAATCGCTGGGGGAAGTGGAGCGCAGGCGTAGACGGTTAGAGTGATGTGATGGGGAAGGGCTGGTGAGGAGAGGATGAGGATGAGGATGAGGTAGCGGAAGGAAGTGGTGGCGGTTGAGGGTGGTGGCGGGCGTCATGACCGACGGACATCCCGACATCATCTCCCTGTTTCTCCTCTTCTAGCGTTTTTTTATTTTTATTTTTTGGAGGGATGGCTCAGTTGGGCCTCATCTCCCAAATTCCCACCTCCAATTCATGGGCCTTTTATAGGGCCAAATTCTAATATGGCCCAAATAATTAGGAGGGGGGTTCCTTTCATCATCCTTAATCACACGCTCTTTTAGAAGATTATTCAAAAAGGAAAAAAAGAAAGACGCATGCCCACGTCATTCCTTTGATATTGAGTGAAACAAGCATTGGAATGCCTTGCGACGTTTGAAAGAAAAACAAGAGGAGGATGTCGTGCATGTGCAAGGGGGAAAGAAAGGAAAAGAAAACAATATGACGATGATGATGATGATACAGAAAATTGTGATACTGGCCAAGTTATCCTTTTGTTTGACATTATGGGACGAAGGAAAAGGAAAGAGAGGGGGATTAACAGCATAATAATGAGGCTGATGGTACGATACGAGATTGAGGAGAGGAAGGATGTGCATGTGACCGGGGGGGTGGTGAGGAGGGACCAATTGGAAGGGAAGGGGTGTTGCCACGTAGTTTTCCAACATTGTCTCCTGTCCCATCAATCTCCTCCCCACTTTCATATCTCTAATGCCTCTCCTCCTCCTCCTGTCGTGTCCTGATGGAATGAGCTGAGCGAGCGGCTGAGACCAGAGACATTCAAACGGCCGCAAGTTACTCCAAACCCACTGTTTGTTTGTCAGTGGACTAATCCCAACGACTGCTTGCTTATAAAAAAAGAGAGCACCATTCTCTCAGCTCGCTTCCATAAGAAAGAAAAGCCAAGAAGATGATGGGCCTCTTCTACTCCTTCCTCCTCTTCTTCTTCACCCTCTCTTCCCCTATCCTCATTTCCTCCCCACTCCCCCAACCCGAATTGATCGTCCACCAAGTCCACAGGTTCTTCTTCTTTTTATTTTCTTTCTTCAATGCTTTTTTAATACTCCTGTCCTGTCCTTTCTATGCCACCTCCATTTCCCCCCTGTTGCTGTCCTAATTGCAGGAGCATCAACGAATCCAGGAGGAACCTCGCCTACCTCTCTTGCGGCACCGGCAACCCCATCGACCACTGCTGGAGGTGCGACCCCAACTGGGAGCACAACCGCCACCGCCTCGCCGACTGTGCCATCAGTTTTGACAAGAATGCCATTGGCGGCAGGGATGGCAAGATATACGTCGTCATCGACTCCCGCAACCACGATGCCGTCAACCCAAAGCCCGGGACCCTCCGCCACGCCGTTATCCAGGACGAGCCCCTCTGGATCATATTCGAGTGTGACATGACCATCAAGCTCAAGGAGGAGCTCATCTGAACTCCTTCAAGACCATCGATGGCAGGGGAGCGAGCGTCCACATTTCCGGGGGTCCCTGCATCTCCATCCAGTTCGTCACCAACATCATCATCCACGGGATCAACATCCATGACTGCAAGCAGGGGGGGAATGCGATGGTCAGGGACTCCCCCCATCACTACGGCAGGAGGACGGTTTCGGACAGGGACGGGGTGTCCATATTTGGGGCCAGCCACGTGTGGGTTGACCACTGCTCGCTGTCCAACTGCAAGGATGGCTGATCGACGCCATCTACGGGTCGACAGCCATCACCCTATCGAACAACTACATGACGCACCACGACAAGGCAATGCTGTCGGGACACAGCGACTCGTACACGCGGGACAAGAACATGCAGGTGACGATTAACTTTGGGGAAGGACTGGTGCAGAGGATGCCGAGATGCAGGCATGGATACTTCCACGTGGTGAATAACGACTACACGCATTGGGAGATGTACGCGATCGGCGAGAGTGCCAACCCGACCATCAATAGCCAGGGCAACAGGTTCTTGGCCCCCGGAGACCTTGAAGAAATGCAGAAGCAGTAGACAGAAGAAGAAGGATGACGAAGAAGAAGGAGGAGGAAGAGAATGGAGCAGAAGCCGACAAATTCTATTTTCTTGAATCAAAATGTTGTAACTTTCATTGATTTGTTTTTCGTACATATATAGAAAATAATTTTCATTATTTTCTAGAATCATCATTGTCGTCTAAAAGATTCACTAGAAGGAATATCAGCCATTCTCCTCACTTCACTAATTCAGGGGCTGGCCTTCCTCATTCTCTCAAGGCCCGAGCTTCTTTCTAGGCTTTTTCTTTTTCTCCTGATAGTCCAACACTTCCCCGGAAATCTAACTGCTCTTCCTCTTTTGCCTGCTCTTCCTCTTCTAACTGCTCTTCCACTTGTTGACTCACTTGTCCAACACTTCCACGTAAGTGAGACACCTCTCCTGTTTTCTTCAGAGGGTCATCTCCAGTATAACCATCATCACTTGGTCTGTATATCACAGTAAGCTTACATTTTTCACTTAGAAACTTCTGAGTTGGTATAACCTTTGTAAGAGGATCAGCCACTTGTTCTTCTGAGTTTACATGTACCAGCTGCAGTTTACCTTCCGTAACCTTCTCTCGCACAACATGAAAATCAATTTCAACATGTTTAGTACGAGCATGTAACACTGGATTGGCAGCAAGCTGAGTTGTGCTGAAATTGTCACAATACAGCCCAGGTAGTTGATTTTCTTTTATGCGAAGCCCCTTCAACAGGTTTGGTATCCAAGTTACCTCAACCACTCCATCTGCAAGAGCTCGAAACTCTGCTTCAGTACTCGATCGAGATACTACTCGTTGCTTATGAGATAGCCAAGAAATCAGATTTTGTCCCAAAATAGTGAAGTAGCTACTAGTGCTTTTCTTATCATCTGGGCAACTTGCCCAGTCAGCATCTGTGAAGCAAGATATATCTAAAGATGTTTCAGTAGAAAGAGTAATGCCATGAGACAGAGTAACCCCTTCACAGCTTGAAGATGTACAGAGGTAGGCTGATTAAGAAACTGGCAGGCTTTATTAACTGCATAACTTATGTCCGGTCTAGTATTAGTGCAATACTGAAGTGCACCTACTAAACTGCGATACTCCACTGGATCTGGCAGCACAACTCCATCATAGTTAGATAGATGAGCAGATATTGTCATAGGAGTAGCCACATGTTTACAATCTATTAACTGTGACTTTTCTAGTAGCTCTCGAATATACTTCTCCTAGCACAAATGCAACATTCCTGGTTTTTTTGTTACTTGAAAACCAAGAAAGTAAGACAATTCCCCAAGATCCTTCAGAGCAAACTCATTATTAAGATTTGACAGCAATTCAACAATTCCAGCAATGTTAGATCCAGTGACTATGATATCATCACCATAGACAAGAATAAGAATTACTCCAGAATCTGTATGTTGATAAAACAATGAAGCATCAGCCAGTGAATTGGTGAAACCACAGTTATGAAGACATTTACTGAGTTTAAGATACCAAGCTCGTGGGCTTTGCTTAAGACCATAGATTGCCTTCTTTAGTTGACACACATAAGATATTTTATCTACTTTCTCAAACCCTGATGGCTGCTACATATACATTGTTTTAGTAAGATCTCCATTTAAAAAGGCATTATGAACATTCAATTGTCTCAATGGCCAACCATAGTGCACAGCCAAACAGAGAACTATTCGGATTGTTTGATGCTTCATCACAGGACTAAATGTCTCTTTAAAGTTTATACCAGGGGTTTGATGAAAGCCTTTCGCCACAAGTCTTGTCTTACACCTTTCTAGAGTGCCATTAGAATGCAACTTCACTTTTATATACCCACTTACACCCAACTACCTTCTGAGCCTGCTCACGTGGAACAAGAAGGCAAGTGTTATTCCACATTAATGCCTCAAGTTCTGTTTGCATTGCCTCAAACCACACTTGTGTAGTTAGAGCCTCCTATAGTGTTTTTGGTTCTGATGGTAGAACTGGGCTGAGTATAGAGGTTGAGGGTTGAAGTGGAAGTTTAGTATGATAGAGTTTAGGTTTGAATATAGCAACTTTAGACCTAGTCACCATAGGATGTAAATTGCCTCCAAAATTCTCATCTGATGTGGCAACTGCCTCTGTCATAGATGGTTCAGCAGTATGTGTTTGATAAATTGATTGACATGGTCCATGAGAAGGAGAGAATGTTGAATCAGTAGCTGACAGGGACAATGAAGGTGTTGCTGGGACTGCTAAATTGTTCTGATCTAACCCAAGTGAAGTGGATACAGATGTTGGTGAGACTGATTGAATGACTATGGGCACACTCAGTGAATGATGTGAAGAACTTTGCTCAGGAGGATTCGTAGACTGGAAAGGAAAAGATTGTTTATCAAAAATAACATCCCGGGAGATATAGATCCTACCAGTTGAGATAGCATAACATATATATCCCTTGTGAGAGATACTTCTACCTAGATAGACACAAGGAATTGGCTTGAGTTCTAGCTTATGGATAATATATGGTCTATGATTAGGAAAATAGGCACACCCAAAAAACTCTAAGAGTTGTGTAATTTGGAACCGATTTGTGCAGTAGCTCGAAGGGACTTTTAAATTTAAGCAGTTTAGATGGTAAAACATTTATTAATAAGACTGCCTCATTGAAAGCATAAACCCAACAATGTTTTGGAACATTGGCATGATGTAAGAGTGTTAGGCCAACTTCCAGAACATGTTTGTTCTTCTTTTCCACCCGACCATTTTGTTGGGGGGTGTAAGGACATTAAAGTTGATGAGAGATTCCATTTTGAATGAGATATCTGTGTAAAGATCGAAATTCTCCACCCCAATCTGATCTCATAGTGATGATAGAGGCATCAAACTGGTTTTTTACCATGGAGTGAAATTACTGAAAAGCAGTTAATGCTTGTGATTTTTCATGTAGAAAATAAATCCATGTATATCTAGTGGCATCATCTAGAGAAGCATAAAATATATGTCCCCAGTGACAGATTTAAGAGGAGAGGGTCCCCATAAATCTGTGTGAATCAAACGGCTTTGTAGCTTGTGAAGAGGATATAGTAAAAGGTAGTCTATGATGCTTGTTTAAAACACAAGTCTGACAAAACGATAATTTAGTGAACCTGTCCTGCGGGTTACAAGTTCTCTTTTTCCTTTAGTAAGCTGGAAACCTTTTCTTTTGGTAATAGGAAATGCAGAAATGAGTCTAAAACTTTAGCTAGAACTTCAGAGCAAGGGTGGCCTAATCTCATATGCCACTGGGTGTTGTCTACAGAGGATAGTTTAGCTGTAGATGTAGCAACTAGTGTTTGAGGTAAGTGTCTGAACAACTGGTTGTTGAACTTTGTAAAGGAAGACCCTGGTGGACTGAAATATGATGGAAGCTGATCAGGAACAATATGGGAGGGAAGCTTGTAGAGTCCCTGATCCACTAGGCCCTTGAGAAGGATTTGGTTGGTTGTTTTGTCCTTGACAAAGAATGAATCACATGTGAATTCAACATTAACAGCATTATCTTGACATAGCTTAGACACACTAACTAAGCGCTGAGATAGAGTAGGGATGTGAAGAATTTGCTGTAAATGAAGCATACCAGAAGGTGTATCAAGAGATTTGTTGCCAACATGAGAAACACGAACATGATGACCATTTCCCACCACGACAGAGGATATACCTTGATATGAAGCGACATTTTGAAAGCCTTCTGTAGTTGGTGCCACATGGTGAGTAGCTCCAGAGTCTACAAGCCAAGTTTCAGGTACTGGGTTCTTTGATACAGCCAAAAGGGTGTGAGTAGGAATTGGTTGAGTTGGAAGTGGTAGATATGTAGGCTGTGGATAGTAATACTGAGATGGAGGGAAATGAGCTGGATATGGGGTGTAGTTGGTAAAATGAGTCTGAGGTTGTGGCTGAAACTCATATTGTAATCTATGGTAGCAAGTCGTAGCTGTATGGCCAATTTTAAAGCATATTTGGCATCTAGGTTTTGGCCTGGTAGAAGAAGGTATGTTAGGCCATCTTGGGTAAGGATTAGATACAGTAGGAGGTCGACCTAAAAGACCTTCTTGAGGCTGGAAAAATGGTTGTGTTGAAGGATTGATAGGTGGTTGAGTATGAGGATCTGGCTGGGAAGCTGATTTGGAGGTTTGGTTAGAGGTCTACCTGCATAGGTGTGAAGAGAAGAGTACCTGAGGTATAATGCAGTCCACTGTTTGCCTCCGTTCCAGTCGCAGCTCAAAATTCAGTAATAAATTGTAAACTTCCTCCAAAGCAGGCTGATCTGGTCTACTATAAACAGATGTTACCACAGCATCGTATTCTGCTGGTAAACCTTCAAGTAGATACCACAGGTAGTCTTGATGCTTAACAGGTTCACCTACAGCGCTCAGAGCCTTCATGTTATTCAGGTACCGTTGCATCGAATTCCCTCCTTTCCTCATTTGCTGCATTTGAGTTCTGAGGTTGATAATCCGTGTCCTAGACGTAGATTCATAACGACCCCTCAATGTTTCCCAGACTTCACGTGCACTTTTGCAGTAAATCACTTGTCCAAGCGGTTCAGCAGTGAGAGACGAAAACAGAAGCGACATTACTGCCTTAGCATTTCTTTGCCACACTTTATACTCAGGGTTCACAACTTGAAGATTTTCATTCAAAAATTGCTCAGGCGACTGACAGTTTCTGTTCGCCAAAACGCACACGCAAGTATATGGGTCGCGCCAAGTAATAAAGTGATGAGAAAGATCGTTCCCACGAGGACTGATTAGACAGAATCTACAGCCAATAGTCAATTATTGAGTTCAAATTCTAGTCAAGAAGGTTGAGTAATGAAAGGTTGGGTGCAAGAAAGTAAATCGCAAGAAAAATAGAAGCAAGGTTGTAAATCGAATATTAAAAGCCTAGGACTCCAAATCCCCCATCGATTCGTAGATTATCGCACTCTCTCTTCCTCAATTCAATCCGTTTTACCGTTTACTAACCACAATTCCCTAACAATCGCTACACCTCTCTCGAGGCTGTAACTGTGAATTACTAATCACCCGTAAACCTATATTTCTATAGCGAATCACGAATAATCAGAATTCCTTGAGATCCAATTGTTCTCTCGGTTACCTACGAGTGTATATCTCTATACTCCTCTTAGTTAAGCCGATCTCTCGGCCTTAACCTAAGTTATGTTTCCCCTCTTCTAATCCTAAGTCTCTCTCGAGTTCACTTAAGACTAAGAATTCATACAAACCGGCGATCAACCCGATAGGTAAGCATTAAACACAGAAGAAACACAAGTAAACGATAAATCTTCTTGAATTGATTCCGAAAAAGTGGATAACCAACTACACGAGTCGGTTCATCATCATCCTAGAAAAAAAAGATGTTTAGTTCGACATCGCAAACGAAACAAAAAGCAAAGAGAAAAGAAAGATCGTCGAAGTCTCCATCAACGTCTTCGTCTCCTTCTTCCTAGCGTCGTCGGGTGCCAAAACTCAAGTCAGAAGGGGCCAAGAGAAGAGGTCCTCCGTAAACCTAAAATCCCCTCTTTTTATACCTAAAGCAAATCTAAAATAAAATCTAATTTTCGGGCAATATTATGTCGTGCAGCTGCAAGATGAATTCGTTGCAGCTGCAACGACCTCTCTGAAGCTCTCTTCAGATCTGCCCTGTCGCACTCGTGCAGCTGCACGGGACTGGCGTTGCAGCTGCAACGACCAGTCTGATGCCCTTGATCGATTCCTCCTCTCGTCGTGCAGCTGCACGAGCTTGGAGTCGCAGCTGCACGAGCCTGTCTGTCGTCCTTCTGCTTCACTTGCAGCTGCACCATGTCCTCCGCCTTCTATTCCTCTTCATCCTTCACCCTTTTTGCTTTGTTTTCCGTCATGCCTTCATTTACTTCCTACGATCACAAAGCAAACGTGATGAATGACAATTTACAGCTCAATTGGCAAACAATAACAATTAAGATTCTCGAAGCTAACTAGAATTAAGCCTAAATGTGATCATATAACTCTATTTTACTAGAGTTATCACGCCCCCAAACCTAATCTTTGCTAGTCCTCGAGCAAAACCAAATAAAACATACCAAGGCAAAGCAAACACAGACTCAACGTCACTCCTCAGACCACCTTAGTCTTTTGATTGCAATTGTCCTTAAACACCCTCAGATGAGGTTGCACACTTCATTCAAAGTCAGAGTTTATTCACCGCTAGCGTGTGCTATTAACAATTTGCTTTAAAACTCATCCCAGTAGGTTACCCTTTCACAATGATTACCACACACCCTGGAATCTTTCATAGCCACCGAGGAATTTTCAGGGACTTACCTCTTGCCGCCTCCTTCCACCTACTCATGAACCTTCTACTCAATCATTCTTGTTTCATTTTTTTCTCAATTGCACGACTCTAAATGCTAATCAATTCCCGCAAACGCCCGTGTAGCGAGTTCTCAGTCAGTATCTCCCGGTCCAGTTGGACCAAGGCACTAGGTGATAAAGCACCCCTAGGACGAAAACTCGAGCCGCAAGGAAGACTCACACCACAAGCACATATCCAGGCCTTATCTTTTCATTACTCACTAATCGTTGCTTCTTTTTCAATTTTTCACACTTTCTAACCTGGATAGTGGTGCTCAGAGCCTTGGCAACCGTTTTCTTTCTTTCTTTTTTTTTTTTTTAACAAAGGTCAGAGCTAGCTTCAAGAGTTGGTTTAAGAACCCCTACTTATCCCAGTGGCTATACTTTCAAGGAAGGTGTAAAGCTCTCACTGTTAATCATGCTCCCTACTGAGTATTTCTCGTTTTGCTTATTCAAATTCCATACGCTAACTTAGAACAACCTCCTTCTCTTCCTTAGGTGGGCTCTACCTCAAGGCATCATCCTAGAGTCAGACTCTTCGCTCTCAAATTCCTAAGGCTACCTGAGGAGGTTCGACATGAATCTAGGAACTATTTTTTTTTTCTTTTTACGTACCTAAAACTGATCGAAAACGAAAACAAACTAAACCAAATTTCTAACAAACATAAAGGAGCCTAACACGCATCAGCAGACAAACACCACACCCCCCAAACCTAAACATTGCAACGACCTCGGTGCAAACATAACTCCGTAATAGAAACTCGAAAATAAAGTGCAAAAAGGGAAATAGTGCTCTCTGATCAATCGTCGCCGGGCTGCTCATCCTCAGAGATAGGGTCATCCGCTGCGTCTTCCGTAGGAGGGGGATAGTGAAAAACGGGCTCCTGAAACGAAGAGAAATCCACGCCATGAGAAACACCGAGTTGACGGAGACAATCCATTTGATACCTCTGGTAATCCATGGTATGTTGCTGGTAAGCTAATGAACGCGCTTGAAAATCCAAGGAACTCTGCTGAAATGCCAAGGCGCGCTGCTGGAAGTCCATCGTGGATTGCATGAACGTTGTCATCTGAGCCCATCGGTCCTCTTCAGAGGGAAAACTCGATGCCGAAGTCGGGTCGGGTTGGGATGTTTCCCCTCCAGTAGCAGATTGAACCTAGACTATACCCCCGTCGTGTCTCTCCTTGACCGTGATCTCGTGCTGGATCCTGAGCCATGATGCATTGTTGAGCGATTTTTGAGGTTGGAGCAGCCCATCCTTAGGGTCCACCCTAATCCCTGCCTGTCTACACAACTCAGTGATTATGGTGGGAAACCATAATCTAAGATTAAGTTCACGAAGGCAGCGATGAATCATACCATTAATTACTACCCCTACATCAATCTGTTTCAACTGCAATATGCAGTATATCAGTGCCGCCCTTTCCTTAGTTAAACGGGAGACGTTGGTTCCTGGGATAAGTCGTGCGGAGACGAAGAGTTGCCACATCTTCGCCGTCGCATGGAGATCTGAACCCTGGAGTGCAATGGGTTCGTTTGATGTCGACAATATCCACCGTGCTCCTGCACGGTCCCTAGTTAATATCTCTAATATTGCTTGGGCATCAAAGGATTCGGCGAGATACGCATTCCAGCCATCAGTTTCATAACGGGGCAAGTTATAAAGCGACGCAATTGCGTCCGGACTAAATACCACTTTCTTATTCTTGACCCGAATTGTTTCACCGTTCGGGTCATAGGTATGCGCATTCGCATAGAATTCCCTAACCAAAGGTATACTAGCCGGGGCCGGTTCCCAGCAAAACTCTACCCATCCTAGCTTATCAATTATGTACTGGAAGCTTTCGAGATACCGCTCATTAGCGTTGATCCCGCGCTCCTCAATGATAGAGCGGGTCATTGCCGCTTCCCTAATCCTATAGTCCTCGGTGTGACCCGAGGAAGACCCGGCACCGGTTTTCTGCCTCTTAGGAGCCATCTAATCAAATCTCCACCGACGCACGTCCTAATCTAACAGCTAAGAGCCACGAATTGCCGGAGAAGCGACGGAAAGAAAACGCACCTGAGGTCCGAGCGAAGAGATTTGGACAGGGGCGCTTGAGCTCGAGAGGTAAGAAACGATACTTACACCGGGGAAGGTTGTGGACGACGGAAATCGGCGGAATCGTCAAGCACCGGAGGTGGTGGGGCGTCTGGGGGAGATGACCTGCGAGTGAGGGAGAGAAAAAAAATGATTTTAGGGTTTGGGCGGCCGGCCCCTCTTCTATTTGTTTCGCAGATCTGAACCGGTGCAGCTGCACGACCCTGTCGGATGATCTGTACTGAGTTTCTGGGGGCCTCGTGCAGCTGCACGAGAGGTCGTTGCAGCTGCAACGACCTGTCAGACAGCCCCCTTGGTCATGCAGCTGCAAGAAGATTGGCTGCAGCTGCACGAAGCTCGCCTTTGGTGACTTGACTCTGACTGAGGGTCTCATGCAGCTGCACGAGGGGGTCGTTGCAGCTGCAACGACCTGGCAGACTTCTTCCTCTGTCGATACTTGTCCTTCTGGATGAGTCGTGCAGCTGCATGACCTGGACGGTGCAGCTGCACCGCCGTGTCAGATGGTCTTCTTTCGTCCCCCATGCAGCTGCATGACCTAATGGTGCAGCTGCATCAGTCCCGTGATCTTATCGCTCCGTATTTTCTGCTCCCTGAAAAATCTAGCCAAAATCAAACTCAAAAACTACAATAAAACAAATTAACCAAGAAAAAGAAATAAAATTTGACTCGGGTTGCCTCCCGAGCAGCGCTTGATTTAATGTCGTCAGCCTGACGCTTTGGTCCTTTAAGTGTCTTTCATCATTAGTGTCCCCGGATCCCGGTGAACAACACCTCCAAAGTATGGCTTGACGCGACTTGCATTCACCTTGAACCTGTCAGAAGAGTCAGTACCTACTAATTCGAGAACACCGAATGGTAGTACCTGGGTAATTTCGAATGGTCCTGACCAGCGCGATTTGAGTTTCCCTGGAAACAACCGAAGCCGTGAATTAAATAAAAGTACTAACTGACCAGGGGAGAATTTACGCTCTTTAAGTCGACGATCATGCCACGCCTTGGTCTTCTCTTTGTAAATGCGGGCATTCTCGTATGCGTCTCTCCGGAATTCCTCCATTTCATTCAGCTGCATTAATCGCTGCTCCCCTGCTGCGCTTGGGTCCAGGTTAAGCTTTTGAACCGCCCAATAAGCCTTGTGCTCTAGCTCCACCGGCAGATGACAGGCTTTTCCATATACTAGCTTGTACGGCGATGTCCCAATCGGGGTCTTGAAGGCCGTCCTGTATGCCCATAGTGCATCGTCAAGTTTGGTGGACCAATCTTTTCGATTAGCACTTACCGTTTTCTCCAGGATCCTCTTGATTTCGCGGTTGGACACTTCTACTTGGCCGCATGTCTGAGGATGGTAGGGCAACGCCACCTTATGCTTGATTCCATATTTCCGCATCAGTGTAGTGAACTTGTTGTTGCAGAAATGAGCTCCACCGTCACTGATGATGGCTCGTGGTGTTCCGAACCGCGTGAAAATCTGTCTAAGAAATTTCAAAACTCCACGAGCATCGTTAGTGGGTAACGCGACAGCTTCTACCCATTTGGACACATAATCAACAGCCACTAAAATGTATTTGTTCTTTAAAGAATCAACAAAGGGCCCCATAAAATCTATCCCCCACACATCGAACAGTTCGACTTCTAGAATACTATTTAAAGGCATTTCATCACGACGCGAAATATTTCCTACCCTTTGGCAGCGATCGCACTGTGCTACAAAAGTGTGAGCATCCTTAAATAATGAGGGCCAGTAGAAACCTGATTGTAAGACCTTTGCTGCGGTTTTCTGACCACCGAAATGTCCACCGTACGGGGCGGCATGGCATTGCTCAAGGATCGGCCTGATTTCTTCCTCCGGTACACAACGCCGAATGACCTGGTCTGCACATTTCCGAAAAAGCAAAGGTTCATCCCACATATAGAATTTGACGTCATGGATGAACCTTTTCCGCTGTTGGCTTGTCATGTCCGGAGGAAAAATATTTGCGACTATGTAGTTCACATAGTCGGCATACCAAGGCGCGGCTACCTCCACAGCGAACAGTTGCTCATCAGGGAAGGAATCGTTGATCAGAGTCGAAGGTGTGCTCGCCATTCCCTCCTCCAGCCTGGATAGGTGATCGGCCACTTGGTTCTCGGAACCTTTCCTGTCTACGATGGTAAGATCGAACTCTTGCAATAATAACACCCAACGGATTAGTCGCGGTTTTGAGTCCACCTTAGAAATCAAGTAATGTATGGCCGCATGATCAGTATGCACAATCACTGAAAACCCAATCAAATAAGGCCTAAACTTATCGAAAGCAAACACAATCGCCAGCATTTCTTTCTCCGTTGTCGTGTAATTAACCTGGGCGGAGTCAAGTGTTCTACTAGCGTAGTAAATAGCACGAAAGTGCTTATCTCTCTTTTGTCCTAATACCGCTCCTACAGCTAAATCACTTGCATCGCACATCAGTTCGAAAGGCAAGTTCCAATCAGGGGCGACGATAATCGGTGATGATACTAACCTCTCTTTTAGTGTAAGGAATGCTTCCATACACTTACCGTCGAAAACGAATGGTGCATCCTTCTCCAAGAGATTGCATAGCGGCTTGGTGATCTTCGAGAAGTCCTTAATAAATCTCCTGTAGAAGCCAGCGTGTCCCAAGAAGCTTCGGACTCCTTTCACTGATGTTGGAGGGGGTAGCTTCTCGATCGTCTCCACTTTGGCCTTGTCTACTTCAATACCATTCTCCGAAATCTTGTGACCAAGCACAATGCCTTCGCGCACCATGAAGTGGCACTTTTCCCAATTCAGAATCAAGTTAGTCTGTTCACATCGCGCAAGAACAGCCGCAAGATTATCCAAGCAATTTTTAAATGACACTCCAAAAACTGAAAAATCATCCATGAATACCTCAATGGTCTTCTCAATCATGTCCGAAAAAATCGCTGTCATACATCGCTGAAACGTGGCAGGCGCATTACATAATCCAAACGGCATACGACGGAAAGCGAACGTACCGTAGGGGCAAGTGAAGGTGGTCTTTTCCTGATCTTCCGGTGCGATCGCTATCTGATTATAACCTGAATATCCGTCCAGAAAACAATAAAAACTCTTACCTACAAGACGGTCCAACATCTGATCGATGAAGGGAAGTGGGAAATGATCCTTGCACGTGGCTGCATTGAGTTTCCTGTAGTCCATGCATATTCTCCACCCGGTGACCGTCCTTGTCGGAATGAGCTCATTCTTGCTGTTCTCAACCACCGTTATGCCTCCTTTTTTAGGCACGCACTGGACTGAGCTCACCCATGAGCTATCCGAGATCGGATAAATGATACCTGCATCAAGCCATCTAATAACTTCTTTCCTTACCACCTCCTTCATATGCGGGTTCAATCGCCTTTGATGTTCGACTGATGGCTTCTTGTCACTGTCCAGGACAATCTTGTGCATGCAAATTGCTGGACTAATCCCCTTTATGTCTGCGATGGTCCATCCAATAGCTGTCTTGTGCTCCCGAAGCACTCGCAGCAGCATCTCTTCCTGTTCGTTAGTTAATGACGATGAAATAATAACCGGAAGAGTATTGTCCTTACCCAGGTAGGAATACCTTAAGTGATCAGGCAACGGCTTAAGTTCCAGCTTCGGGGGTTCTTCAATGGACGGCTTAGTGGTCGTCGCAGGTCGGTCGAGGGGTTCCACCCTTTGAAATTGCCGCACAAAGGCCACCTCTTGGTCGGACTTCTCATCATGTGATGCATCTTCCTTCGGCAATTCTTCTTCCGGCTGTAGCTCAAATGCTTCTAGGAACGTCTCGATGGCAACTTCCTCAAGTATGTCCACGTACCTGCATTCATCAATTTCGTTAGGCATCTTCATAGCCTTGTCCATGTTGAACGTCACCTCTTGGTCGTGGACCCTCATGGTAAGCTCTCCCTTCTGGACATCGATTAGTGTCCTCCCCGTTGCTAAGAACGGTCGTCCTAGGATGATGGGGACATCTCGATCTTCCTCGTAATCCAGGATGATGAAGTCCGCGGGGAAGATGAACCTGTCTACTTTCACCAAAACATCTTCCACAATACCCTTAGGGTACGTGTACGATCGGTCAGCAAATTGCAAAGTCAGAGACGTCGGTCTTACTTCGCCGATGTTCAATTTTTTGAATACTGAAAATGGCATCAAGTTGATGCTCGCCCCTAAATCACATAGAGCATGACCAAAAAAATCCGTTCCAATGTGGCACGGGATAGTGAACTTACCCGGATCCTTGAGTTTTGGTGGGAGTCTTCTTTGCACGATCGCACTGCATTCCTCGGTCAGTGAGATGGTTTCGTGCCCTCCAAGCTTCCGCTTCTTCGATAGAATGTCCTTCATGAACTTCACGTAACTTGGCATTTGCTCGAGTGCCTCCGCAAAAGGTATGTTGATCTGCAACTTCTTAAAAACCTCAAGAAATTTCTTAAACTGTTGCTCATCAGTGTTTTTCTTTAACCTTTGCGGAAAAGGAATTTGCGGAATTACAGGAATTACAGACACAGGGTTGGTACGTACCGGTGTTTCTGAACTATGATTCTCAGAGTCCTTTCCAGACTCCGTCTCACGTACCTTAGCCTATCGTTTCGCCCTGGCATGCTCCTTTTCGGCTTCTTGCCGCTCAAACTCCTCTTCAAGGTCCTTCCCGTTTCGAAGGGTAATTGCGCTGCAGTTCTCTCGATTCTTGGGGTTGAGGTCCGTGTTACTCGGTAGCGTTCCATGTGGTCTCATGACTAATGATCCTGCAAGTTGTCCCATTTGCATCTCCAGTTGCTTGATCGAGGTCGCATGATCCTTCATTATTAGCTCATGTTGCTTCCTTGTCTCTTCTTGTTGTTTCCGGACCTCCTCATTGCTAGCAAGAACCCGTCTCAATAAATCCTCAACACTAGACTTAGGTTCACTTATGGGTTGTCGCATCGGGGGTGCAAATCCCGGTGGCTGGTTTGGTCGCGAAGGCCCGGCATCCTGATGCTCTTGATTGCTTCTCCACGAGAAGTTGGGGTGGTTGCGCCATCCTGGGTTGTACGTGTTGGAGTACGGGTTATTCCTGTTGTTGCCTCCCACGTAATTTGCCTCCTCCGACTCCTGCATCTCCATAACCTGCATATTAGAACGAGGAGCGTTAGATAATTGCGTCGACGTACGCAAAGCAGCCATCTCCTTAGTCAAAGTCTCCAATTGAGAACTAAGGGCTGTGATAGCATCTATTTGATGGAGTCCTCCTCTTGCTGGTGCTCTCCTCTGGCCATTAGTAGCCATTGCCTCAAATAGATCTAACGCGTCATCTAGAGTCTTATTCATAATGGTGCCTCCTGCAGCAGAGTCGATTGTGGACTGGAGCTGCTCTGCCAGCCCGTCATAGAAACTCTGAACCAACATCCACTTTGGGATGTCGTGGTGGGGGCATAGCCTTTGCAGCTCCTTGAAGCGATCCCATGCTTCGTACATTGATTCACCTGCTAGTTGGCGGAACGAAGTAATGTCGTTCCTTATCTTCACGGTTCGGCTCGGTGGATAGTACTTAGACAGGAAATGTTTTCGGAGGTCGTCCCATGAGCTGACTGACTCTCCAGGCAGCGAATATAGCCACGCTCTGGCCTTGTCTCGAAGCGAGAATGGGAACAGCCTCAACTTGATTGCTTCTGCCGATACGCCATTATACCTGAAGGTGCCACACAAATCCTCAAAACGCGTTAGGTGCCAGTGTGGATCTTCATTAATTAAACCTCCGAAATTGGAATTTTCAATCATATGAATAATTGAAGGTTTAATTTCAAACGTATCCGCCTGAATTTCAGGACGTAGAAAACCAGCATGATTTTGTGGAGTCGGCTGCGCATAGTCCCGCATCGTCCTCGGCTGTTGCTGCGCAGCAATGTCAACAACATTGTTGTTGTTGTTGGCGTTCGCCATGGTGTCCCTTTGACCTCTTCGTAAAATTCGAAAAGTTCGTTCAATTTCAGGATCAAAGAGTAGCTCTTTGTCACCTTTGCGATGTCGCATACACCTGCTAAAGATGAAAAGAGAATCAGTGACTAGAATAAAACTTGTAACCGAAAATTGACTGAAATGATTCTATTCCAGTCCCCGGCAACGGCGCCAAAAACTTGTTCGCCAAAACGCACACGCAAGTATACGGGTCGCGCCAAGTAATAAAGTGATGAGAAAGATCGTTCCCACGAGGACTAATTAGACAGAATCTACGGCCAATAGTCAATTATTGAGTTCAAATTCTAGTCAAGAAGGTTGAGTAATGAAAGGTTGGGTGCAAGAAAGTAAATCGCAAGAAAAATAGAAGCAAGGTTGTAAATCGAATATTAAAAGCCTAGGACTCCGAATCCCCTATCGATTCGTAGATTATCGCACTCTCTCTTCCTCAATTCAATCCGTTTTACCGTTTACTAACCACAATTCCCTAACAATCGCTACACCTCTCTCGAGGCTGTAACTGTGAATTACTAATCACTCGTAAACCTATATTTCTATAGCGAATCACGAATAATCAGAATTCCTTGAGATCCAATTGTTCTCTCGGTTACCTACGAGTGTATATCTCTATACTCCTCTTAGTTAAGCCGATCTCTCGGCCTTAACCTAAGTTATGTTTCCCCTCTTCTAATCCTAAGTCTCTCTCGAGTTCACTTAAGACTAAGAATTCATACAAACCGGCGATCAACCCGATAGGTAAGCATTAAACACAGAAGAAACACAAGTAAACGATAAATCTTCTTGAATTGATTCCGAAAAAGTGGATAACCAACTACACGAGTCGGTTCATCATCATCCTAGAAAAAACAGATGTTTAGTTCGACATCGCAAACGAAACAAAAAGCAAAGAGAAAAGAAAGATCGTCGAAGTCTCCATCAACGTCTTCGTCTCCTTGTTCCTAGTCGTCGTCGGGTGCCAAAACTCAAGTCAGAAGGGGCCGAGAGAAGAGGTCCTCCGTAAACCTAAAATCCCCTCTTTTTATACCTAAAGCAAATCTAAAATAAAATCTAATTTTCGGGCAATATTATGTCGTGCAGCTGCAAGATGAATTCGTTGCAGCTGCAACGACCTCTCTGAAGCTCTCTTCAGATCTGCCCTGTCGCACTCGTGCAGCTGCACGGGACTTGCGTTGCAGCTGCAACGACCAGTCTGATGCCCTTGATCGATTCCTCCTCTCGTCGTGCAGCTGCACGAGCTTGGAGTCGCAGCTGCACGAGCCTGTCTGTCGTCCTTCTGCTTCACTTGCAGCTGCACCATGTCCTCCGCCTTCTATTCCTCTTCATCCTTCACCCTTTTTGCTTTGTTTTTCGTCATGCCTTCATTTACTTTCTACGATCACAAAGCAAACGTGATGAATGACAATTTACAGCTCAATTGGCAAATAATAACAATTAAGATTCTCGAAGCTAACTAGAATTAAGCCTAAATGTAATCATATAACTCTATTTTACTAGAGTTATCAGTTTCCAGTAGTAAACTCTTCCAAACCAACAGCAATCACAGCAGCAAGCACTTGGCCTTTCCATAATGGGTAGTTTCCATCGTCTACCTTAACCATTGAGGCAAATACACTAGTAGGAAGTTGTAGAGAGGAAATACCAGGGTTACTTCTCTCAGACAACCCTGAGTTGGGAGTCTGGGATAGACCAGAGAAAGGAGGAGGTGATTCATCCATTTTAACGCTTGATCAGACAGTTTCAGGCCCTTGTGGCTCTGATACCATCAAGACCTTGAAGAAATGCAGAAGAAGTAGACAGCAGAAGGAGAAGACAAAGGAGGAAGTAGAGGAAGAAGAAGAAGGATGACGAAGAAGAAGGAGGAGGAGGAGGAAGAGAAGGGAGCAGAAGCCGACAAATTCTGTTTTCTAGAATCAGAATGTTGTAACTTTCATTGATTTGTTTTTCGTACATATATAGTACTACAATCATCAGCATTGTTGTTTAACAGATTCACTAGAAGGAATATCAGCCCTTATCCTCACTTCACTGATTCAGGGGCTGGCCTTTCTCATTCACTCAAGGTCTGAGCTTCTTCCTGGGCTTTTCCTTTTTCTCCTGATAATCCAACAGCCCCGGATGACAGATTCAACAAGGACGTTAGTGGAAGAAATATGTTTCATAAACCATCGGTGTGTTTCTTCTTGGGTTTGAGACTGGAATGGAATGGAATGAAGGTGACGAAACAAGAGGATGCACCGGAGAGCGAGTGGAACAAGTGAAACTGGAGATCAGAGGGAGACCTGATGATGAACGGGGCACTCTTCACGGCGTCGGGGGCAGGGGCATCATCCAACAACACGAGGGCATCCAGCCTTGGGGCCAGACCCTCGTCGCTGGTAGCAACACTGACGTCGTCGTCAGGGGCACTCTCATGCAGGAAGGGATCTCGATGCTGACCGACTGATATATATATATATATAAACATATTTTTTTGGATAGTTTTAAGGAAATGGGGATGGTATTACAACCTGGGCATGTTTGTTTGTTATCAGGACGATGATTCCTCCCCAGAATCTTGTTTCGTAATTGGGAAGAGGAGAACGAATGTGCACCAGTGTTGTTGGTGTAATATGTAATTCTTAAGATTTTAGACATCGTTTCTTTGGTGCAATCTTACCGACTACGATTTTTTGCTTTGGCTTTTGTATCAGTAAACGCGGGCGGGTGCATGCGTAAAAGAATGAGTCCCAAGAATTTCCCCTTCTTTTTTTTTTAAAAAAAAAAGAAAATTAAAAATAAAGAAGGCGTGGGCTTTTGATGCCACGAATATAATATAAGTAACTTAACTTATTATTATAAAAAGTAAGCTTCGCCGATAATAAATAATTCTTTGCATTCATGACAAATAAATGTCCTTTCAATCTTACAAATATAAAATTAAAAATCGTGCGTGCTTTTCACTCTGCTTTTATCCTATGAAGTTTGATTCTTAATCGCCAAACATATATCTTGGTCCTCAGCTCAACTAAATCACATGTCAATAAAATTCACAGATTTGGGAAAAACTATCATGATGATCGCATTCGTCAATTGCAAAAATTATCTGCATTTAAACAATTACAAGGGGTTGAAATTATACGCCAGAGTACTTTTGTTCAAAGGCTCAAACATAATTCTCCCCCATCTTATATGGCCATAAATTACGATGGTTCATCTCCTCGCTACTCTACTAAAAGATAGAGAGGGAGGGGCGAGGGGATTATCGATGATTGGCAGCTAGCAGCAATTACTTACTCTTTTGACTATTTGCAGAAGAGGCAGCAGTAGACCCTTTTGGCCCGGGTGAAATTGTGCTACTATTGTAAAACCAACCTAATGATTGACAAGATGATGTTTTTACTTGCGAGTCCAGTCAACCAGCGTCATTACCGGGCAACTAATTTTGGGGGATTGGGTTGGATTGGATTGAATCTCTCCACTTTTTTTCTATTTTCTCTTTTCCTTTCTGTCCCCTTTTGTCCAAAGATATGGGGAGGGAGGGAATGGGAGGGTCACATCCATGTGGTGTGGGGGAGTGAGTCCCCACGAGATTAACAAAATAGTCATAGATATCCATCCATCCATCCCTTCACGAAACAAAGAGAGAGAACATTTCCCAAGCAACATCAACCAGAGTGAGGGAGACGGATGGACGGAATGGGGGGATCTGCAGGAAGAAGGAAGACAGTGATTGATTGGCAAATAGTCAGTCAAATATCTAATGACTATGGGCCTATATTTATTAAGACCATCTATCATCAGGCCCACCCTTATCCAATTAATCTCATCCATCGTCTTAATTACCCCCAACCACCCCCCCCAATCCGTCCACATTCATCCATCCATCAGTTCGTTGACCAAGACCATGTCATCCGCCGAGGCTCAGGCTCCCGACTCCGACCTCCCCGATGCCCCTCACCTCCAATTCGCCCAGTTCGCTGCCGGCTGCTTCTGGGGGGTAGAACTCGCCTTCCAGAGGGTCCCCGGCGTTGTCCACACCCAAGTCGGCTACTCCCAGGGTCAACTCCCCAACCCCACCTACCAGCTCGTCTGCTCCGGCGACACCCTCCACGCCGAGGTCGTCCGCCTCCAGTTCGACCCCAACCTCTGCACCTACCAACACCTCCTGTCCGTTTTCTGGGCCCGCCATGATCCTACCACCATCAACCGTCAGGTTTATCCACCCACCCACCCCCCCCCCCCCCACCATCTCTCTCTAGTATGTATGTATGTATATATTTGTTTTGTTATTTTATTTGTTTGGCTTCCACAGGGGGGTGATGTCGGGACGCAGTACCGATCGGGGATATACTACTACAACAAGAACCAGGAGATACTGGCACGGGAGTCGCTGGAGGCAAAGCAGGCGGAGTACGGGGACAGAAAGATCGTTACGGAGATCCTGCCGGCGAAGAGGTTCTACAAGGCCGAGGAATACCACCAGCAGTACCTAGAGAAGGGTGGGGGGAGGGGACCGAAGCAGTCGGCGGAGAAAGGCTGCAATGACCCCATCAGGTGCTATGGCTGATATCTGCTTTTTATTTAAAAATCGCTGCAATAATAATTGGGCTGCTGAAACCCATTCAAGACTCTCTTGAGGCCGACTGTGAGTGCCACGCAGTAATCTGATCTGTAAAAGGAAGAAACTTCTTAAGTCAGCCGTATAATTTGGATCTCTGCTCTCTCTTTCAATTTTTTAAAATTTTTTAATTTTTTTTTTTGTTTGAACTTTAAACCATGAAGTAGTTTAAAACGAAGGGATTGGCAGCCAACTTCACCAAGCCATTTAGCCCAAAAAAAAAAAGAATCACAAACAAAGCAGCTGAATCCCTTTTAACAGGAAAGGGGCATTTATAGTCTCCATAATAACCTCTCCCCCATGAATCGAGAGACGGACGATTCATCATCAACCTTCTACATACATAACTCTATATATTCCCGCCAAACCCTTCTTCAGGGCTTGATCTGCTTCAGCATGCTCACCACATCCTTGCTGCTTGGCCTCTGCTTTGGGTCATCCAGAGTGCAGAAGCACGCGATTTTCAGCACCAGCAGCATCTGCTCTTCCTGTCCATTCCCCATCAACCTCCTATCAATCGCTTCACTGGGGTTCCCCAGACTCATTACATGCCTCAACCATTGCACTATACCCCCCTCCTGTGTATGCTGGAAGAACTCGTCTGATGGCAGCTTCCCCGCCACCAGCACTCCGAGCATCACCCCGTAGCTGTAGATATCGCACTTGGCAGTGAACTTCAGCGTCTGGTGATACTCTGGGGCAATATATCCTACAGAGCCTGCCACGCCTGACATGCTAATGTGGGTTCCCGTGCGGGGCATCGCTTTTGCGAGGCCGAAATCGGCGATCCGAGGCTCCATGTCTTCATCGAGTAGGATGTTTGCAGGCTTGAGATCCCGATGAATTATCCGAGGATTATGGCTCGTGTGAAGGTACTCAAGCCCGGACGCCACTCCAATTGCAATCCTGAGCCTGCACGACCAGGCTAACTCAGTATCTCCTTTTGAAACCCTAGTCAGCAAATCCTGGAGGCTCCCATTCTTCATGTACTCATAAATGAGATAATGGCAATCGGGCCGGGGGAAATGTGCCAACAATGGCAGCAAGTTGCGATGACGGATCTCCCCCACGGTCTTGATCTCCGATCGGATCTGCCGCATCTTCTTATCATAGAACTTGCTATCCTCTTCCAGGAGGCTGGACACGTCCTTTGACGGGTATAAGATCTTCTTAATAGCAATCATCTTACCATCACTTCCAGGCAACTCGGCCTTGTAAACCTCACCACATCCACCTTTCCCTATCATTTCTAAGGAGGACACAACATCGTCCTCCTTGAGGAAAGCTAAATCTTCTACTTTCTGTATGATCGTACTATATATGACAGGCCCCGGTTCTTTCCCTCCGCCTTTGATTGCTGCGGTGGATAACTTGAGAATCACAGAGAACAATAGGCCCACTAAGCCACCGGCAATCGATCCAACCAGAAGTCCAACCAGCCAATCACCCAATCTATGACCCCCGCTGACTTTGCGGGAGATTGCCGCTGGTGGGTCCACCACAGGTGCCGGAGCTTCATTGCTGGGAGTCCGTACAAGCATGTTCCTCTTGGTAAGGTCATAGCCCTTCAGGAAATGATTCGCCGAAAAATCGACATCCCTAAGAATCCTAGCAGACCGAACGGAACTAGGTGGGACTTTGCCCGAGAAGCGATTATTATCCACATTAAGGATATCCAGGTTGGGCAAATGATTAAGGAAGCTCAAATCCCCCGAAAAATCATTGTTGGAGAGATCGAGCATGCGAAGGCGCACGAGAGATGACAAACCGCCTGGTAGTTCCCCAGAAAGCCGATTGTTCCTCAGGTTGATAATCTCAAGACTCAAGCAGTCAGCGATCCGGGAGGGTACCTGGTCAACGAGGTAGTTATCGGGTAAGGACAGCTCCTTCAGCCTAGACAGCCGACCGATGGAAGAGGAGAGGAAGCCCCTCAGCTGACGTGACTCAAAAACGAGTCTCGTAACCCTGAGCTGGAATTTGACGTCCCGGACGCTTAACGACGGATCTCTCTCGCAGACAACGCCGGGGAAGTCGCAGGGGGAAGCGGAGGTGTTTGTTTCTATGCGGAGGCCGAGTTGAAACTGGACCAGGGCGTCATGATCCGAATGGTTGAGGCTTGGCGTGGCTTGGGAAAGGAGGAGAAGTGAGGGGAGGAGGAGGAGGAGGAGGGCGACGGAGTGGGGAGTTAGGCGGGGTGGACGACGACTTGATGCCTGGTCAATAAGCATAGCGGCAGTTGTTGGTCTGAAACTTGAGAAGAGTCGAGCTTGGCGTGCTTCGTGAGTCTTATAATTCTGTGGACATGAAATAATATGTTGTTCGGGCCCGGCCCATAGGAGGACGGAGGGATTTGCCTCAGCCTCAAGAGAGGAGTGTGAGTGTTGGAGGGGACAGGAGGTTTCGGGTAGATTCGTGAAAATAAAACTTGGGAGAGTGAACAAACCCAGGACTAAAAAGCCAGGAGGCGGGATGCGATACTATAAAAAGATAAATGAGTCTTAAGTATTCTACTACCCTTCTTCACTGAGAAATAAAACCTTGAGCGAGCCCAGAGACAGAAAGATAGGTAGGATTCTAATCTGATGAAATTCAAACTGGGGGGGGTGTGGGAAGTTTGATTTGAGGGATCACAAGAGAATTAGCTCCAAGGATTTGGTTTTTAATTTGTTGAGGAAAGAAGGATTTTTGGGATAATAATAATAATAATAATAAAAGGAAGAAAAAAGGACACTCCTTTTTGCTGCTCTGCTCTACTACTACTCTTATCCTTTAAAAAAAAACAAAGAAACATTGATAATGGAAGCTCCTCCAGGGCTGCTCCGCTCCTCCTCGACTCCGCCGCTAATATGCGGAATTCTACCCTCTCCTGTGAGGAATGGAGGCTCATGGAAAACGACTCCTCCTTCCTCGGCTGCCTCGTTGAGAATTCGCCCAACCATTGTGAGCCCAAGAAGCATGGGGTTTTGCCTTTTCATGAAGGCTCTCTGCTTGTTCGCTTTATTAATCTTTTTATGGTGGATTTGGGTTCATGCTTTGCAGGGTGGGAAGCTGAAGGTGGACGTGGCAGCGGCGGTGTCGTCCATCAAGATGATTGCTGAGAGTGATGAGTACATGTTGAAGCAGATGAAGGACGTTGCAGCCGCCAGGAAGAGATGGGACTCCCTCGTAACATTCCCCACCCACCACTCTTTTTCTGTCATTTCTTCCCTTAATTTGCTCTCTGCCTTGCCTTTCCTGGTTCTTTTCTCTTGTGACTCTCTGCATTTGCTTGGAACTGAGTAATTAAGATTAGGGAAGGAAAGGTTAAAGTGCTTACTCCAAGAGAGGCTGGGTATGCCATTCAGCTATCCGACAAGTCCCTTCTCGACGTTCGTCCTACCGTCGAACGCGACAAGGTATGTCCTTCCCCTCAATCCCACCTTGCTTAGATACTGGAGATCATCACCAATGTAATTTGTTTTATTTCCCTCAAGGCTTGGGTCAAAGGTTCGACTTGGATCCCGATATTTGACGTTGAAGACACGCTTGACCTCGGCACTCTTACTCGGAAGATAACTAATTTTACCATGGGTATGAAAATCCTCTTATAAGCGGTTCCTAATGGCCTACTCTGGTATGGCAACAATTGTAATCCTATAATCTCATTCCCCTATGTCGAAATCATCTGAAGATTGTTTTTTCTATCTCCGAATTGAGACTTCATCTGCTCGTTGTTCATTGGAGTTCATTTCCCAAATGTCTTCACTCTGTGAACTGTATGCCTGTGTTTTTTTTTACATAGGTGGCTGGTGGAGTGGGTCGCCAACTCTGTCTTTCAACAGGTATTTTACTTCTTCCGAGTTCATATTTTGCCTGCCTCCCATTTCTTTGCACTTTAATTTCCTCCTTTCCTTACACAACATTTGCCATCTGGCAGTCAGTTCTTACGAAGAGTTGAGGAGAAATTCCCGAAGGACGATGATCTTATCATTGCCTGCCAGAAGGGTCTCAGGTGACTCTGTTTGCCTCGTTGTTCTCAATCCTCTTCATCTTGGAGTTCAATGGCCTTAGTTGTTTGACGCTATAACTTTGATAATCATAGGTCATTAGCTGCATGTGAGCTACTGTATAACACTGGATATAGAAACCTTTTCTGGGTTCAAGGTGGCTTGGAGGCAGCTGAAGAAGAGGTAGGTTCAGTTATATATCTATAGTAAAACTGTGCATGATTTCGCTTCCCCTTCTATGTGATTCCTTGATATATATCAGCTGCCTCCATCCCATTTCTAACATGTTCTGACGGAGCAGGATCTGCCCCGTGAAGGTCCACAACCTCTAAGATTTGCTGGAATTGGCGGTGTTTCAGAATTCCTTGGGTATGGATCATTGCTAGTTTCATATTTCAAGCATGGAAATGACCTAAGATGGCTCCAGCTCTACTCTTGAATGCACGTGCATGTGCAGTGATTGCTTGAAAAGTTCAAACATTAGCTGCTACTTCTGAATCCTTCGATGTTCTTTCTCTGGGCCTAGCACAACATGTGAAGAAAACAACAGTGCTGGTATTTTCTCTTAGGTTCATCTGTCTAACTTATTAGAGCCAATCTACTTTTTGTCCTCGCAGCTGGACTGATCAGCAAAGGGCTGCTGGTGCAAAAGAGGGTTGGGGCTACAGATTAGTTTTTTCTTCTCGTCTGGTATTTCTCCCATCCTGTGCACTTACCCCAAACTGTCTAGTTAATTGACGTCTTATTGAATATCCGTCCTCAATAAACTGACCAGTCTCTGATGTGGAAAATTTGGCACAGGTTGGTGTCATCCTCGTTGCTGATGCTTTATTCCTCGGTGCACAGCAACTTAGCCGTTATCTGCAGGAGATAAAATCCCATTGATGAACTAGTTTGGAAGTTTTTTTTCAAATGAAGTATCCCTTTGTTGTTAAGTAGAAGGCAGCATTTTTCCGGTTTTGGGTGATATGTAGAGATTTTTTTTCAGACAACTTGGAGTGAGTGCGATGCACCATTCTCCATGGCGTAAATCTTCATTTAGAGTATTATGTCCCTTGTAATCGATCTCACTTCCAAGGAACCTTTCAGACTGAAATGCTTCTGACCCTGCCCCTGATTCTTTCATGGAACACTGGATGAGACCAATAACAGTGAAGTTAAATCCAAATAATAGGAAACACTGGCAAATTAACTGAGGGGTTATCTCTTGATAAATCAACAACATGGAGGATCTTTAGGTGATTGTAATCAGATTTTGTCCTCCTTTCTTGGGTTGTTCGCGGTCGTGGTTCATCTGGTTCCTCTTCTCATCCAACGCCTTCACCATCTTCTCCATCTCTCTTAATGTCGTGGTGAGTTGGGAGGCCGCGTATTAGTACAAGGTTTTTAATTACAATTCCAGCTTCCCCTCTGTCTCCACACACTTCTTCCTTCTTTCTCTTTCCTCGTTTCTGCTCAATCCCAAGACCAATTGTTAGTTGTTACAAACCAACCCTCCCCCGCTCGGGTTTTGCTTGATTCCCCGGAATTCATCCCTACCCCACCCACCCAACCCAGAAAAGAAATCTCCTTTTTATGGGGTTCTCTTTCCCAGCTCTGTTGCTTCCCTGGGTTGGATCGTTTCCGCACACACTTCGCTTGTTTCCCCCCCGCTTTTGCATTATCCGGGAGTCCTAGTTGGGACCCTTGTCCTTTGACTTGTTTCAGAGTGGTTCTTCGTTAATTGGGAGTTGTCGGGGGAAGGGGATTTAAGGGGTATATGGGTTGAATTCCGGAGATTTTGGGGGAAGGGGATTTTGGGATTTAGTACTTTTTTTTGTGCTTGATGTGTTCTTGAAGTGCCACGTAACGATTAAAGTGGACTAATTTTAAGACAGTAAAATTGGCCGTCAGCGACACGTCTGATAGTCATGACGAACGTCGAATTTAAGGTCAAATTAAAAACTGAAATTGAAATAATGTCATAACTAAAACTTTTTAAAAAATATGCCACAAAGAAAGTGGCCTGTAAGTGAGGCCAAAAATCGATAATGTGCCTAAAATCTATCCAGAATTTCACAAACGTTCAAATTGACTTCACAGTCAGCAACAAGACAAAAGAAGGAGACCCATTTCTCTCCTCCCCACGAGTCACAAGACAACAAATAATAGTAAGGCGGGCAGGGCAGCCAGCCAATGCCAATCCCGCCTAATGCAATCAAGGGACAGAAATGTGAGGCTGGGCTGTCTCCTCAATCCAAAGCATGGCCCCAACAAGCTTCCCTCCTTGCAGATACTACCCCCACCGTCACTCAGTCCATGAGGAGGACTAGCACCCCCACCCCAACCCACAGGCATGAGGCTAAAGACAACGATCTCGAGATCGTTAAGGCCGTCGCTCAGGCCTGGCACAGCCGCTCCTCTTCCTCATCCCGTGATGCTTCTGCCGCGAGCGAGTTCGATGCTCGCAGGCTCAACTTCCAGGGCCGTCCCTCCAGGTTCAAGATTGAGGCCACAAGGAAAGCTAACCAGGTGAAGTCCTTGGCGATGGTCAAGTACACGGATAGTGATCCCAACCTCCCGTGGGATTTCAGCCAGTCTCTCTGGGACTCCTATGAGATTGTGGCCGTCTCCAAAAGGCTCGAGACTGCTCTTGTCTTCGATGGCTCTTATGCAGGGATCGACGAGCTGGACCGCGGCGTGGTTGAACAATGTCGTGTCGTTAGGAGGAAGAGGGAGAGTAGGAACAGTTTAAGGAACCTGTTCAATCTCATGTCTTCTAGGAGATTCAAGTCTCCTGAATCTCCCCAAGATGGAACAACATGACGGATTCCTCCATCTTTCCTCGGGCGTCCCATTTCAGGCATTCACCCTGAATTCCATTGATGAACTCGCTAGGAATCGATTCCTCGCCAATTTCATTTTGTAGAATCCCATCATAGATTTTCCTGTCTGCACAAAGACAGCAGGTTTAGTAGGTCTCTAATAATGGATATTGGGGTCCAGTTGAGCCGATTATCAATTGATGCATTGATCCACCGTTCATGGCGATAGGTTAACTTGAAAAGCAGGCCATTAGTATTTCATCAAGAGTGCTGCTAGTGTCACTCTTTGAGTTATTACATAAGCTTAAGCCTGCAACCACAGATCATAGCACCACAAATGAATCAGAACGCCTTAAAGGCCTTCCCTTTGCATAGCTCGAACCCCTCGTGCTTCTGCTCGATGAAACTGTTAACTTTGTGGTCGACTACCTCCTCCTCGACAATCTCCCGTTCTTCCGTCCTGCTGCAGTCATCGGACTTCTCCTCACGGAACTCTATCACCTCGACCCTCTCCTGAAATGGAGGATGCTTTTTAACCTCAGAATGAGCTCCTGCATTCCTCCCGTCGAAGAGCGTGTGCAGGTTTGGATACCGAGGGACATCCGCCAAGCTTCAAATGGAATCACGTGTGATTTCGGTACATGTTTCGAGTTGCCATGATATGACATGGATTTGGATATTGTTCTTTTAATATGTAAACTAACAATCGGTTTTTTGGGTTTCGTGAAGCTGTCGGATCGTGGAACGGTTAACTTATCGGGCAGACCGTACAACTTCCACAACCTCAGACTACAGAAATGTTCATCCTGCTGACCTGTCCATGACGCGGAGGACTTCACCACAACGCTTCACATGAGGATCTTTGGATCCATTGGCGAGCAGTGTTGTCCAGAGAGCTATCCATGTGCCGACCGACCTAAAAACTCCTCACATAGAACAAGAAGGTTCTGCTAACACCTGGAAGCTCATTTTAGGCATATATGACTTTTAGAACTGATTGCACATTACTTCATGATCTTGTTATCTTTCTTTCTGCAGGCCTTTTGGTTAAACATCATGATTGCAGGAGAAATATGCAGCAGCTTCTCACCAAGATATGAACATTGTGCGAGTCACCCTATGGAGCATATTATTCTCCTAATTCTTGACAAATAAGCATCGCACAGGAATACATGGATGAAGGATCATTAGCCGACATCCTGACTTCACGGCAGGTATCATACTCAGTACTCAAGTAAAAATTCAATCAAATTTCTGCAGAAGGTTTCACAATGTGTTCACGGCTACTTTTACTTAAAAGCTTTCGTATTCCAGGCCTACTCATATACTTGTTACACGTGCACACATCTATTACATTCATATATTTTTTAACTAGTTTGATTCCATTTTATTTTTCATGGATGTAGGTAAATTCAGGATGACCCATCACCATCTCCATCCGGTAGCCCGAACTTTGCTCCTTCATCGAGGTATTGCCTGCAGCCAGGCCAAATGCTGATCCTGGTAGCGACTGGGAATGAGCAGTAACTTGCCTTCGGGTTTCACTTCACAGCATGCGTGTTGTTGTTGAAAAAGGTGTTGCTGTTTTGTGAGTAGTAACTGAAAAATTGTGTTACCAGCTACTTTTTGCACCCATGCATCACGAAGCATGAGAATTCTCAGGTAATGTCCACATGTTATTGATGATTTTTGACAGATAATTTCAAGGCATTATTGCCTTCTTCTTTTGGATTGATGGATGGATGGATCTGAAGAAGTAGTAGTAGTCTAAGGCCACAAATCCTAAAGTAAGATTGTTCATAAGGTAAGGAAACAAAACAAATGGAATTTGGAAATTTTCCAATCTTTCATGTGTTTTTGATGGATAACACCCAACAACCCAACACTGAACCTATCCAGACTTTCCCCCCACTTTCTGCCTTAGTCCCAACTGTGCAGCCCCACCATAGATACCTTGGTTGGCTAGGTGAGGCTTTCCCTCACACTTATAAGTGAACACTCAGCCCCTTCCACAACCGATGTTGGATACCCAACAATCTTTCCCTTCACACATTGGGCTTGTGGGCTTTAACCTTCCACTCTCCGGTATTTCGGGGAATTGTTGTGAACCGGGCTCTGATACTAGTGTTGGGTGTTTTTTGGCCTTCTCTATTCCAAAAGCTAGCTCATAGGTCGAGGCTTTCCCTCACACTTATAAGTGAGCACTCAGCCCCTTCCACATCCTATGTGGGATTCCCAACAAGTGGTAGGTAGCAGGGTAACGAGTCCAGGGCTTGCATTTTCAACGAGCAGTCCACATATTTCATCGAAAGGGAGGGTGTAAGTTTTATATCATCTATAAGAGTACGTAAGAAACCTTTACTTTAATATGTTTTCTGATGCGCGGAAAATTTGAAAGAAATCTTTTCTTTAAAATGTTTTCTGATGCGTGGCAATTATGAAGGAAACATTTTCTTCAATATGTTTTCTGATGCGTGGCAATTCTGAAGTGCGATTGTTATTAGTTGTGTGTTAGTTGTTTTACTTGTTAGTAAGTTGTTGTAGTGATTCAAGCTAGTTAGTGGGCCGTGGGCAATCGTATATGGAATTGATGCAGAAGAAGAAGAGACGGAATAATTGATGACGAAAGCCACCAACGTTCTAAACGCATAGGGGTAAATGAGTAAAAAACTAATTTGGTTAGTTTGTTTGTTAATAAGCCGCGTTGCTGCTGCCCTCGGGGCCTGTACGATATATTTTCTTTTCTTTTGGCTGTTGGTTGCTTTCTGGATGATTATGAAGTTTCATACCCCTCGCACCGAGTCTAACCTTCAGCTTCCTCTATTTATTCACCCACACCTCACCTCCCTCCTCACATTCTCCCCTCTCACCCCCTCTTCATCACCTCCATGGAATCCCCTTCCGATTACCTGCTAAATGACTTTCTTTTGGGAATCTCCCAAGACCTCCCGCCCTCACCCATTGAAACCACCCACCAAACCAACATTGAACACTTCCAGACCTTGCCCCCACATTCTACCCTAGTTCCAACTGTGCAGCCCCGCCTTAGTTACCTTGGTTGGCTGAAGACGAAGCTGCACGCAGCCCGGCTATACATGACGATCATGGACACCTAAAGTGGTGTTGGGTGTTGTTGGGCCTTCCCGACCCCAATAGCTAGCTCTTGGGATGAGACTTTCCCTCACACGCACTTATAAGTGAGCACCCAGCCCCTTCCACAACCGATGTGAGATACCCAACAATCTTCCCCTTTACACATTGGGCTCCCAAAAGGTACCTCACACTTATAAGTGAGCACCGGACCCGACAATCTTCCCTTTCACACATCGAGCTTGTGGGCTTTAACCTTGCACTCTCCGGTATTTCAGGAAATTGTTGTGAACCGGGCTCTGATACTAGTGTTGGATGTTGTTGGGCCTTCTCGACCCCAAAAGCTAGCTCATTGTGTGAAGCTTTCCCTCATACTTATAAGTGAGCACGCAACCCCTTTCACAACCGATGTGGGATAGCCAACAAGTGGTAAGAGGGGTAATGAGTCCAGGGCTTGCATTTTCAACTAGCAGTCCACATATTTCATCGAAAAGAGAGGGTGTAAACTGTATATCTCCGCAAGAAGACGTAAGAAACATTTTCTTTAATATGTTTTCTGATGCGTGGCAATTCTGAAAGAAACATTTTCTTTAATATGTTTTCTAATACGTGGCAATTATTAATGGAACCTTTTCTTTAATATGCTTTCTGATGTGTGACAATTCTGAAGTGTGATTGTTATTAGTTGTCTGTTAGTTGTTTTACTTGTTAGTGGGCTTTTGTAATGATTTGGGCTAGGTAATGGGTCGTGGGCTATAGATGGTCTGTTGTCACGATTAAGAGGAAAAGCGGAGAGTTAGTTGAGGTAGTTAGACATTCGATCAGGTTGGAGGGAGAAATGGAAGTGGATTGGAGGTAGAGTCCGGAAGGAGGCGACACCGCTGAAGGTGGTTCTGGGGCGAGGAGGTACGCTTGTAATCACGGTGTAGGTCTGTAATCGTTGGATGTTTGTGTGATTGGGCTATCGGAGGGTTACCGTGGATTATTGAAGGAAATTTAAAGTTTTCTTGAAATCCGTGCTTCATTTTCTTTAAATGCCGATTTATTTATTTATTTTTTTAATTAATAGGGGTTATCTTCATGCGGGAAGAGTTACTTACAGAATTGTCGGAGGAGTTTGTTGGGAGGGGGAGTAGTGAGGGAAGAAGACGATGTTTTGGATGCTTGGGCTATCGGGGTCGACGGAGTAGTCTGAGCGTAATTGTGGTGAAAATGCATTACTGGAGGGGTGTTCTAGAAGAGAGCTGTGTTTCTACTGTGTTGTGTGCTTGTTCCGTGTTTCTGCATTGTTTTTGTTGTGTTTGCTCAAATATCACGCATCACATTTCCTCCGCGAGCCTGTCACATTAGCCAAAGCTGTGGAAGATTACAAAGAAACTGTGAGCAGATCAGGTAGTCCGGTTGTACTTGTTTTTTAACTTTTATTTATTTATTTTCTGCATTTAATTAATTTGTATTTTTACAGGGCGGGAATGATCACCCTCGTCGCCTTAGCTGAACAAATCTACACCCTCGTATCCATGGAAACTCCTAACTGGGAGAATATCGAGGAACTCCTTACCTCAATGGACCAATTGCATGAACAATCCTCTCGAAGGCTTCTAGACATTTTGAAGGAGAGCAGACGGGTCTTTGGCTTCTCACGATTCTAGAAATAGATGGTCATCTTAAGGTGGTCTTTCCAACATCTTTCTGATGTTAAGGTGGTCATTCTATGTTAGTATTGCCTCTAGTTGCATTTCTAGTCAGAACAAAATGCATCAAGAAAACACAAGCCCATGCTAAGGCCATGACTACCGGAAATAATATCTAGTGTTGCTTTATCTAGTGTTGTTCTTCTGTCAATAGCATTGGTCAAAGCAGAAAAAGAAACCCCTTTTGCTTTCATTCCTGGCTTTAGGAGATTCCCCGGTGCTGTCACGTCTTGCCATCAAAGAGCTAGTACCAGGTGATTCAGGTGGAAAAACTCTGTTCTCGGATGTGTGGATTCGAGGAGGAATTGCCGGTTCAGGAGGAGAAATGATGTAAAGATAGTTGAGGAGCATTTGGATGATTTGACTAAAATTTGGCCTTGCATTTGGATCCTCCTTCCAGCAAGACGTGAGTATTGCAGCCAATTCCTCTGGAAGGTCATCAGCACTAGGCCTCACATTCTGAAAATACATTCACAATGTCAAAACGGACAGATCTTGAATTCTGAAAAATTTACTGTGCAGGCCAGGGATGAAGTTACCTTGAATGCAGCTGCATAAGCTGCTTGGAGGTTTGACATGCCTTCAAATGGCAACTTGTTATGTATGAGTTCCCATAACACAATTGCAAAACTGTAAGCATCAACTTTATGATTGTAATGCTTCTTCTCCCCCTGACGCAACGTTACAGTGCTGTACAACTGCCACAGGCATTGGAAATAACTCTATTGTTCTGCCTTATATATCATAGCTAGACATTTATCACACATAAGAGGTGACCGCGGAAGGCTATAGTGTCCGGAGGACATGTCCGAGGGCTTTACACATGAAAGAAAGAAAACTTGTGTTCAAAGACTTACCTCAGGAGCCATCCATCGGTAGGTGCCTGTTTCTGCAGTCATCATTTCTGTTAGCGATTCCTCCCTCGCTAGACCAAAGTCTGCTAGCTTCACCGTTTTATGGTCTGCAGTTAAGAGCAAGTTCTCTGCCCAAACCAAAGATATAGGATTATAAGTTCCATATTGTCCATGCGTGGACCAGTTACTCGAGGATTCTTACTGGTATCCAGACAGTGGCAGAGCCAGGAATAATCTCCAAGGTGGGCTAATTGATATAAATTAAAATTATGGGGGGCCATTAGTTATAGCAAATTAAACATATTTAAGAAATCAATGAACTCCAATTGTAATTTTAAAATTTTGGGGAGTAATGGCCACCCTCCGCCCCCCTGGCTCCGCCTCTGCATACAGATATATTGTACCTAAAAGTTACATGAATAGGGTGAATAACCAGGCCTGACAAAGTATTACCGGGTTTCAAATCTCTATGTATGATCCCGTGGGCATGCAAGCATTCCATGGCACGAGCAATGTCCAGGGAAAAACTAATGGCAACACGTGTTTCTAAGCATTGAGGTCGCATGCTCAGCAAGTACTTCCGCAATGTCCCTCCTGAGAGGAGCTCCGTCACGATCACCATGACTGGATCCTTGCAGGCACCGAGGAACTGTCCAAATACAAATTTAGCAGACTGCAAAGACGACAGACTCACATGATCAATTCAACAAGATTTTTTTTGTCAAATGAAAGACAACCTTAACCAAGTTCTTATGCTGGACTCTTGAAAGCATCGCGACCTCCCTACCAAATCTCGCTTCTATCTTGGCAATCTCCTCAGGAGTTTCGCCATTGTGGATGATTTTGATGGCAACAGTCTGGTTCTTGTACCTGAAGAATGATAATTCCATTTAAGACCTCCAAACAAAAATAGATTTGGAAACAGAATTTAAAAAAAAAAAAAAAAAGATTTCGCCCTTGGGAACTAAGAAAGTCGCACCAATCACAGAAAGAAGCATAAAACTAAATACATTCCTAAAGACAACGGGCGTTTAAATTTGAGTGGAATGCAAATCACCAAATTAACTCCTTCAGGATGTGCTTGCAGAGCCACAGCAAGCGACTTGGTCAAAAAAACAAACATGGCTGAAGAGGTCCCACCTACATATTGGTCCGCCGGGCACAAACCAAACCACAACATCATCCCTACCCAACAATCGGCTCCACTGGCGGCAAAATAAGCGGACTTACTTTCCCTCGTAGACCTTGGCATGCGCCCCTTCGCCGATCCTTGGGCCAACAAAGAGATTCTTGGGATCGATCAGCCACTTGGGGTCCAGCATGAATTCGTCCCCCGAGTGAATCCTACTTCCTGAATCCATTTCCCTCAAGCAATACCGATCAAGAACGCATCACCCAATATGCGTATGCATTCAACCCCTCGAAAACGCCCCACATGTAAGGAGGAGGAGGAGCAGCAGCAGCAGCAGCACAAAACCCAAAATTTGCTTCCGAACCGAGGAAAGGGACTTGACCCGAACGATGAAAGACTCCGTCTTCAACACAGAAACCTTACTGGGTACACGGGGAAGATCCCGGGGAAGGACCCAGAACCAACATCAACTCAAGAGGAAAAAAAATCAAATATTTTATTGTGATAAACACAAGAAAGGACAGGGAGAGCGCGAGGTCCTGATCTGAAAGGAAGCTGAAGGGAGGGAAGAGAAAGGGCAAAGGGAGGGAGGAGATCAGAGAAGAGGGGGGTACATGATTTAGCAGATCGTCTGATCGTCAACGAACAGAAAAAAAGAAGAAGCAGAAGAAGAAAAGAAGAAGGAGAAGAAGCGATTCCTTTCCTTTTCACTGTTGACTGCTTCCTTCTCTTGCAAAAGGGCAGGAAAAGAGTGTGTTGTTGGTTTTTTAACAACGTCCACTTGCTGTCTCCCTCAGATTTACTCTCTCTCTCTCTCTTTTTTTTGGTTTTTCTTTGAAGAATAATTTCTTACGATAAATCCTAGGGAGAGTGGCGCGCGTGTGGGTGTCGTGGCGATGATTTCAATGGTTTAAGATAAACTAAATAGCTTATTTTACGCTTCTCTGTCGGTGAATTATTTATGTTCCTTCTTACTAAAAGAAAGAAAGAGAGAAGATGAATGGATTGATCATTGAGGGACCAAAACATGCTGATATTAGGAAATCAATCAATTAACAGATGAAGGTTTTCGGTCTGCAGGAACCTGGGTTTTATCGATGGATCAACAAGCCCAATTGTTTCACGCTGCGAAAGATTCTCTTCCGTTTTTTTTTTCGTCTTTGTGATTTGTGCAGTTGAATGCGTTCTGGGAAGTTGCCTGGCGATGATGGATTTTGTCTAAAATGTCTTGTCTAATCAGACTATCAAGCAAGATCGGAGACAGACTGGGAAACTGAGGTTCTCCAAGCCCCGCAAGTACTGGGGTTGAAACCTCCCAGAACAGGGTAAGCATCCCCCCGCTGTTTATTGGATCCACATCCATGTAACCCACTCCCCCCCCCCCCCCCCCCAAGTCACGACTTGTTCTGTGTTATCGACCTTATCTCTACTCTACATGCTTGTTTTGTTAATTGAACATAAAACAAACAGTTTCCTTATGTCTTGCAAAGATTTTAGCTATTTTCCTGATATCTCTCCATGTATCCTCCTTGCGACTTAACTATTGCTTTTCTGCATTTGGAATGGGTTGTTTCTGCGGTATGTGCCTTGCGTGGAGGATGCTATTCTTGGCATCGTTGTGGATACCCCAGAGCAGATGTGAGTGATTCTGGAGCTCCTTTTCTGATTCTTGCGATCTGGACGATCATGGAATCTCAACCTAGGTCCGTTATGCGTTCAGTTTTGCGATTGTGTTATGGGAACTCATACACAACAAGTTGCCAGTTGAAGGCATGTCAAACCTCCAAGCAGCTTATGCAGCTGCATTCAAGGTGACTTCGTCCCTGGCCTACACAGTTAAATTTTCCAGAATTCAGTATCTGTCCGTTTTGACATTGTGAATGTATTTTCAGAATGTGAGGCCTAGTGCTGAAAGCCTTCCGGAGGAATTGGCTGCAATACTCACCTCTTGCTGGAAGGAGGATCCAAATGCACGGCCAAATTTTAGTCAAATCATCCAAATGCTCCTTAACTATCTTTACGCTATGGCTCCTCCATGAAAATGAATCACAATTGCAAAACTGGTAAGGAAGATGGATAGTTTCAACGGTAGCCTGGGAAACATGGAGAATGCATCACAAGGAAAGTGAAAAAATCTCCGGAGATACGTGACGATGAAGGGGCTTGGGGAATGCTCGGCTGAGAGGCCAGGAATATTTGGGAAACATGGTGAGTCGTTACCCTAGAGTAGAGATTCCAGTCTTTGATGGACTTTGGGTGCAAGAATGGCTCTTCAAATGTTGCCGATTCCTCGAGTTGGAGGACACACACGCATCTCTCAAGGATAGTGTGGCTTCAGTTTACTTAACAGGGTTGTAGGGGCCGGACAGTTGGGTAGAATAATCCGTTGCCATGACAATGAGGTTCGGTCCTAATGACCTCGTTAAACCAATCTCTCAGTTAAAGGAGTTGAGGGGAACTGAGAGTTGTTTTGATTATGTTGATGAATCCGTATCGTTCGTCGCTAAGGTTGAGTTGTCGGATTATGTTCTAGAAACCTTATCTCTACATGCTTATTTTGTTTATTGACAAGAAAACAGATGGTTGCATTATGCCTTCTAATATGTTGTTATTTTCCCGAAATCTCTCTATGTATCTGCCTTGCACCTTAACTATTGCAATTGCAATTGGACTGTGTTGTTTGTGCAGTATGTGCCTTGCATGGAGGATGCTGTTTTTGGCATTGTTGTGGATACCAGAGCGGGTGTAAGTGATTCTGGAGCTCTTTTTCTTCTGGAGTTTGTATCAGCAAGATTCTCGTGATCTGGACGATTATGGAATCTCGACCCAGGTCCATCAAGTGTTAAATAAGCTCTTCCATTTTTGCCAAACTTTCTCGTTGACATAAAGGGTCCAGCGATGGCTTTTCTACCCGTGCTTGCTTTTGAAGGTGGCACAATAAGAAATATATCCAAGTTTGAGGTAGATCGATTTAGTGTGCGCATGAGTTCCCCTCGTTCGACAAGTGTATTCAGATCAGATAGATCCTCTGGTTTGTTTCCCAAAATCTTTTCATACTTGACACATGCTTTGTGCCTGTAGCCAGGCCCTTTGATTTCTGTAAGGGTAGTGAAGGCCAATCCTGGTACAAACCCAGAACTTTCATGTACTGACGGAGTTCTACTGGTTCTGTCTCTTGATATATAATGTTTAAGGTCCCTTCATTTCTCGTTGTAGTTTGATGAAATCTGTGTAATACATCCAGCGGAAGAGCAGCCGAGTTTGGCCCTCTGAAGGAAGGTTTCATGCTTGAATGTATAACGAGTTTATCGAGGATGTAAGGAAATGCCTTCGTCCGTTTAGTGTTCTGTGTACTCTGAATAGGAATCTCCCGTAAACCCTAAACCCTAAACCCTAAATAGGAATCTCCCGTTTGATGCGATGGTGGTCGGTATCCGTGATGTTAACAGCTTGTGTTTTACTGTAGGCTGCCCCTCCTGGCTAACTTATTTGCCCAGTTCTGGAGGAATTTGGGAAGGAGCTGTCTTTTTGAGATATAGGGGTCGGCTTAAACGGAGGAGTTTGGGCAGGTCCTTTTCCGTGAATCGACGGTGGGGCCGGTGTTCGCGGTAGAAAAGTGTTCGAGCCGCAATGAACACGCCTGGAATTGCTGAGACTTACAAAGTGTAATAAAAAATGTGGTCGCTAAGACTTTTTAGACAAACAATAAGAACAAGGAACAAATTGTACTAAAGAAAACACTTACTTTCATTTCTGGAAAGTACAGAAAGACAACTAAACAGCTCTTCGAGTCTTTGAATGATTGTCGTGTTACAGAGATTTCCTAAAGATTGCCTAGAGATTCTACCCTAAAACTAAGATAAAGACAAAAGCGTTTGACTGTGTTGATGTGTGTCCTTACGTTGTGGTTTTGCCTTCTATTTATAGAGAATTTTCAATATCGATTATTCTTTATCTACGGTTATTCTTGATCTTCAACTTCCATTTGGTAGTTATCTTCAATTTCCGCACGTTTTAATGACGATCTTCTACCTACAAAATCTTATCTACAAGATTATCCACAAAGTCAGATTCTCTACGTCGACTCATTTATCTGGATCCGGGGAATCCTCCATCGAGACTTAGATTTTCTCTAGAATCGTCCATCGAAATTAGATTAAATTTTCTGGGAGAATTCTCTATCGACGAAGTAAGATTTTTTTCCATTGACTAAGTGGATTCTCCACATCGATTGAGAGAATCATTCATCGACAGCACCTCAATCAAATTTCAACGCACTTTGTCCGACTTCGACGACCTTGAACTTCAATCGAGCGCTCAATTGATCGTACAATGATGGGCCTCGTCATTATTGAAGCCCAAGATGGCTTTAGCCCCCCTCACGACAATTAATGAAGGAATTTATCTTAATCTTTGCCGTCATTTTCTAGTCAAATATCTCTGTCGAATTTTCCCCTCCTAATCGAGTGGATTAGAGAGATTTTCCCCTTCCAGACTAGAAAGATTCCCAATCAACCTAATTGGAATTAATCGACACTTATTCATCCACTACTTCAGGCAATATTATTATTAAATCAATTGAACTAAAAAAACTAGTCGATTGTCTTTTATTACAACAATAATTTAAACAAGAAAAACTATTAAAAAACTAGCTTCGGTGGACCAAAACCACTATCTTTCAGGGAAAGTTTTGTCCCTAGTCGATGAATCGGATTGTTGTACGTCAATTCATAATCAATTTTGTAGGAAAGCGTAACAATTTTAGTCGATTGAATTTTTAGAACGTCGCACATTAGTCGATCACCTTTATCAACTATTTTTCGAGTTTTACTAGGAACATGCATTTTTATGCTTTCGAATGGCATGTCAAATTCACTCGACTGTAATTTTGAATTACTTTCGGTCGACTGAATCTTCGAAGCATTACACATCGGTTGATCCTGCATGACTATTTGTCGGGTTTTTTTTTTATATCAGCGGGGTTCGTGGTGGACTTACTTTTTGCGAGCCCTCTCACGAGGTTCGGAGGCCCTTTTACAAGCCTGCGAACCTCAGGCCCGGCCCCTCTACATCCCCTCTGGGCCCGACTTGAGGCCTGCTCCCCTGTCGGTCCAATTTCAGTTGAGGCCCAAAGGCCCAGCAGGTGGGCGGCTCCTGGGCTTTATTAGCCATCACCCAGGAGACCAACCTTAATTTTCCAAGTGGAATGTGCGTGATGGGTTCGAACCAGGGATCATGGCAAGGTTCCAAACACCCACCACCCACCTTACGCCACTTGGGTGTCCTCGCAAGGACATTTGTCGGGTTTGAATAAGAACTTGCGGAGAGTTACATATTTGTGAATCACTCTCGGCGATTACTTGTCGGTTTTCCATATGAACATGCGTCGGAGTATGAACCGCTAAACGCAAAGTTATCAAATGGAAAGTTTCAAATTCCCGACAAATACTTTCTAACCACTCTGCTATACTATGGAGGGCTATTTTCATAGTTATTCGTGCATCCGACTCTCCGATGGCTCTTTTTCAAGCCTCATCCGCGTCGAACGATCGAACAAACCCTTCATCATAGACGGGATCATTGTCCCAGTTACTGCACCAAAAACGTGTTGACATTTTGCATATTCACACGAAACTCGTTTCCAACTCCCACCGTGGTCGCCGAAAACACTTTCCGACCGTGGTGAACACGCCTGGAATTACTGAGACTTACACAGTGTAATAAAAGATGTGGTCGCCAAGACTTTTTAAACAAATAGTAAGAACAAAGAACAAATTACACTAACGAAAACACTTACTTCCATTTCTGGAGAGCAAAAAGTACAGAAAGGCAACCAAGCAAAACTAAGATAAAGATAAAAGCGTCTGACTGTGTTGATGTGTGTCCTTGTTGTGGTATTGTCTTCTATTTATGGAGAATCTTCAATGACGGTTATTTTTTATCTGCAACTTCTATTTGACAGTTATCTTCAATGACGGTTATTCTTGATCTTCAACTTCCATCAAGTTATCTTCAATTTCCGCACATTTTTAATTGTGATCTTCTACTTGCAAAATATAATCTACAAGATTATCCACAAATACAAATTCTTTACGTGGACTGATTTGATTGAATCAATTGGAGAATCCTTCATTGAGACTTAAATTTTTTTTCAGAATCCTTTATCAAGACTGGATTAGATTTTCTCAAAATAAGTTGAGGAGAATTCTCTATCGACGGAGTTAGATTTTTTCCATTCATTGAGTAGATTCTCCCCATGTACCGCGAGAATCATTTGAATTAGGACGGGATCTTAAAACACAAAGGTTGGGTTGGGTTGGGGTGTAAAATGACGACCAGAGAGTCCATGTGATTTCCAATTATTATGCTCTCGAGGAAAAGAAAGGTGAAAAAAATAAAGGAGAAATGGGTTGGTGGGTGAAAGAAAGTCGGTGACCTTTTTCTCTGTCCCCAAAACCTACAAATCCACTTCTTTTTTTTTTTAAGAGTATTCAAAATGGGAAACTAAATATGATGAATATTCCTATAAATATATAGATTAGAGACAACTTTTTTGGGTTTAACATCCCTTTTAAATCCCTTTTTCCTTTATAAAGTCTTTCTGGGTGGCGTCGCACATAATGACAATAATCATGTTTTCCTTACAAGCCATAATTATTACTTTTATATGCTCATCACATCAAAGCCACAGGACAAAGAGAAACCACCACCTCCACCTCCACCTCGACCTCTCTCCCTCATGATTGATAATAATATATCACTCCACTCCATCCAAAGGGAAGGGCGGGGTTGATGAAGAAGGTGGGGATCAAGGGGGAAGACGACTACAGGAAAGGGCTGTGGACGGTCGAGGAGGACAGGCTCCTCGCTGACTACATCCAACTCCATGGCAAGGGCAAATGGAGCAAAATCCCACTCGCCACTGGTAAAATAAAAATCTTCCCCTTTTTCTTCTGTTTCTTTTACATGAGAGTCAGGTGGGGGGTGGTGAGGATATTTTTGGTGTTTCTCTCTCTCTCTCTCTCTCTATTACATTACAACAGGGTTAAAGAGATGCGGCAAGAGCTGCAGGCTGAGATGGGTTAATTACCTCTGTCCTAACGTTAAGAGAGGACATTTCTCCCCTGATGAAGAAGACCTCATCGTCAGGCTCCACAAACTCCTCGGAAACAGGTCCCCCATTCCTTTCTTAGTTACATCTTCCAACTATTGATCTCTTTCTTTGCCGTAAAGTAACAACTCACCCCATCATCTTTCCCTTAGGTGGTCGTTGATAGCCGGTCGAGTTCCGGGTAGGACTGATAATCAGGTTAAGAATCACTGGAACACTCATTTGAGCAAAAAGCTCTGCTCCAACCACCCAACCCGAGACTTCACCCCTACTACTACTTCCTCCTCCTCCTCTAGGCATCCTCCTCCCAGCATAAGACGTCCGAGCACTCACATGCCAAGCGGTTCCTGTCCCGCCGAATCGTCTCTTGTAAAAAAGACGGCGGAAGAACATGTGCCGGGCGAAGGTGCCATGCCCGCGTCGCCAGGGAAAGAATTATGGATGGAGGAGAGCGGCCGTACGAGCGCTGCGTGGTTCTTTGACGATGAGCTCAACCTGATATGTTCGCCGAAGAAGGTCGTGCGATCGTCAGGGGACTCGACGTTAGATTTCATAATGCACGGGACGTGAGGAGTTGGATCTTCTTCTTCATCATCTGGGTATAGGCAACGACAGCATTGTCTCAACAATAGCGCATGTGCAATAGAAGTTGGCTCCTTTTTCCCCCCTTGGGTCAAAGGATGTAAAACAATTTGGTTAGGAGGATCAAGAGGAGTTATTTTTTTTTTTTTTGCCATACCAAAATCATCAAAAAAACATATGAAGAAAACGATAGAACGAACTGAAAATGAAGGGACCGGAAGATGACGATGACGATGTGGAACCCCACACCAAAACACACAGGTGGGTGTGGCCATTATGAGAAGAGAGAGAGATATTGTATGTATGCTTTTTCACGTGAAACACAAACGATGATGATGAGGATGGCCCCTCAATGATTAACTCATTTGAATGTTTGCATCCTTTGTGTTTCCTCCTCCTCCCTCCATCCATCCCCTTCCATATTCCATGCCATGTTAAGTTCCGGCAGTAGTAATAGAGAATGTTGGCCCATTCGAGATTAATGTCGGCCCATAACGAGAGAATGGAGGCCCATTTTGATTATAAAGAAAAAACAAAGAATGTAAATTGATGAGAAGAAAAAAGGAAGAAAAAAGGTCAAGCCTTTCGAGACCCACCAACCTTCGTAATCCACAAAGAACTGGGGAAGAGGAGGGTCCTCCTCACAGTATTAATAAGTACAACCTTTTTATCCTTTTTTCTCTTGTTTAATTGTGTTTAGGTCGAGGAGGTCGACCATGGCCGCCAATGATGATGCTAACCCTCCTCCTCCTCCTCAAGATGCTGGTTCGATTTTTTTAGCTGCTCTTTCCTTCTTGCGATCGAATTGTCTTTTTTCTTTTCTTTTCAAGTGTTGGGAAGTCTGGCTATGGGCGAATTGCGTTTCCTTGGCTTGGTTTGGGGGAGGGGGGGGGGGGTTGTTATTGAGACGTTTAGGGGAAACATCCTTCTTGATGGACACCCTGTTTGATAGGCGTTGTCTGCAACTTTAATGTGTTGCTTCGATGCTGTAACTTGCTCGAATTTAGCGTGGGTTGCTGCTATTTGTCATGGGCATATATCTTCCCATTCTGTGTGGGGATATGTTTTCTTTCAACTTAATGGTTATACTTGGACTGAGTCGAGGCATGGCGTGGTGTCAGGTCCAGGACTCGTCCTACCAGTAGAAGGGTCTCCACAAGGTGCATCGGGGGGAGGACGCTGCAAAGGGGAGTTCGTCACCATCTGTCTTCAAGAATACAGAACCTATGCGTGAGGAACAGGTGCAAAATGCAGTGAAATTCCTTTCGCACCCAAAGGTCCAGGGTTCTCCTGTTATCTACCGCCGGTCCTTCCTTGAACGCAAGGGCCTAACTAAAGAGGAAATAGATGAAGCCTTCCGGCGTGTTCCGGTTAGCCTTTTTTTTTTTGACTTCATCAAAATCTTTTTCGACCAGGCCATGGAAAATGGTTCCCTCATCTGTCCTGTCTAAAGAAAAGATTACTTCATTAATCTTACCTTTGGGGCTTACATGTGAATGTTGGTCTTGTGCCTTCGGGCCCTTCACAGGACCCTGCTACTAGTGCTCAAGCACCTGCTACCAATACAGGTGGAAATTGTGACAGGCATTGATTTCTTTAATGTTCTTCTGGCCTAGAACTTCCACGATAGATGGTTGATACTTTTCGGGGGAATGGTAATTGTTGCAGATGCACAAGTGAAGTCAACATCCAATCCTCAGCCCCTACCCTCTGCTCAAGCTTTGCCGTCAGCTTCAACTGCTTCTGCTGGAGGTCTATCACCAGTGGCTACCCTTGCTCAACCTCGATTCCACTGGACTCATGCTGTTTTCGCCATAGGATTGCTGGCAGTTTCAGGTGCTGGAACTGCTATCATTGTAAAGGTATACGTAGCTATCTCTGTGACCATGCCACCAATCATGCAATATTTCTTGCTTATTTGTAATGTAGATGTATGATTTTTTTTCCTCTTGTGTACTTATACTTGATATTTTCCTTCTGTTAGAATACTATCATTCCAAGATTGAAGTCTTGGATTCGGAGGATTGCATCAGAAGAAGAAAATGAAGAGAATACCCACTTAAAACCAAGTTCTGCAGAAGAAGCTGCTTCGGCAGCAAAGGCAGCGGCATCTGCGGCTGCAGAAGTTGCTAGAGCTAGCCAGGAGATGCTGAGTTGTAAAATTGAAGGTTGGCGAAAATACTTTTTTTTTTCTTATGGAAATATTTCTTGCTGTATTCCCACTGATTGTTTTGGGCACTAATGCAGTTTACTTCTTTGTTCCATTCAGAGAAAAAATATTTTGGTGATTTAGTGAACCTATTAGATGTCCAACTGAGGGAAATGAAGTTGATGAATGATGCTATCCGGAAACTGGAAGGTAAGGTCAATATTCCATTATTCCATTGGATTGAAAAACCAGGATGCTCCGGTTCTATGGATCTGCCTATTGCGAAAGAGGCTGAATTTATATAAGGCTTACCGAGTATAGTTGTTAACGAACTTGCAAATGAAATAAAGAGTTGAAGATTTGAACTTTGCCAAGATGTAATCTTACGGATGTGGGCCAAGGTATAACAATGGAAACTGGATATTTGAATGTAGTTTTGACTGCATTGCTTTGGAACTGTTCGTGGTATTTGTCTTACTGTCATGATTTACCCTCTGAAACGGACTTTTGTGGCTCTCACTGATTTCAGGACATGCAAACACGTCCAGTTCTCTGTCATCCTTTAATCAAGAAGATAACAGAGACAGGATGACTGGCACAAGGGTGGGTAGTGATGAAAGTGTGACAGCTTCTCCTCTTGTTTTCTTACTGCCATAGTTTACCATGCCAAATCTGTCGAGCTTCCTCCTCGGCTCTAATTGTGGTATAGTTGCGTAAGGAGCTTGCTTCACCGGTTTCTATTTATTTTTTTTCTTGGCAGCCAACATATCATAAGGGAAAGTCTGAATACGACTCTCGACCAGGTACCTGGGGCATAGTTATTTCACTCTAGTTGATGATCCTTCCCAGGGTTTATGAATCACACCAACTCGTCTCCATTTATTGACAGTAAGTTCAACATCACCTCCAAAACCAACGCAACTGTCAGGTCCACCTCATCCACAGTCATATATGGAGGTAACATTTCTTCCTTAGCTCTCAAATCAGTCGAAATAGTGAAAACACCATGCACTCGCAGGAAGTCCTCTTCCTGCTCTGTTTGGCGCCTCTTTAGGTTGGTCGAACCTTAAAGAGACCCATTATATTGTTGAATTAGTGATGCCTGCCACAATGGTCCGGCACATTTCCCTTTTGGATGCTTATCTTGATGTAAGGTCTTGCATTATCTTACAGATCATGGCTATGGTCCAAAGAGGAGAAAGACCTCCTAATGTCAGGGTAAGTTGCTTTTACCGTTTCTGTCTTAACATAATTTGTTGCCAGGAGACGAATTGTGATTGTTTGGTGACTTTATCCTGTAGGACATCGATGATTCACCTCCTGATCCTAATCGTCCAATATCCAATCCTCGCATGGCACCAAGAGCCAAGGTCTTTTCCTGTTTCCTTTTTATATTTCAGCTTCATCAGCTTATCCCCTGTTTTATGGACCATTCATGCTGTACCATTCGCTTGATTAGCCTTGGGAAGCTGGTCAGACCCCAAACAACACGGGATACTCTCATCAACAGCCGTCAAACGAGGGAGATTGGAACTACTATGCAGCCGAGAATGGGTTCGCCTCCCAGACAAATGGCGGTGGCTCAGTTCCTTGGCGGCAGAAGAAAAATGTGAGGATTACAGAACTTGACCAGGATGATGAATTGAAAGCCAGTAAATACAGTTCCCAGTGGAGCGAGCAAGCAGCCAGGAGCACGTGGGTGCCGCCCCAGCCACCCCCGATCGCTATGCCCGAGGCAGCAGAAGCCATCCGAAGGCCAAAAGCAACGGCTCAGAAAGAACTGACAGACGATCAGTTGATGGCTCGCACTTTTGAGATGAGCGAGGAATCGCAGAAGGTGGCGGAAATATCAGAGTATGGAGGGGCCGTCGATGCCCTTGGATCGGGGATGCAGACGGGCAGCTCAAGTGAGACAAGAGAAGGGCCAGAAAGTAACTAGTTTATAAGGCCGGTCCATGTGATATGGCCATGAGTTCATTACAGTTTTGAACTCATTTGAGAAAAATTACAGTCATAATAATCATGGGGGGGGGGGGGGGGGGGTTCTATGAAATGTACACTGGTTAATGTTTTAATCTTTTCCCTTAAGCAAATTGGGATTAGGCAAAAAGAAGAAGACAGACAAAGAACCCTCTGCATTTCAAGTCCATATTATAAATTTCATGAGAACTAGTTTCGTATGATTGCCTGAAACTTAAAGTTGGGGTCTTATGGACGACCAATTCTCTGCTGTTTTCAAATGAGTTGGCATTTTTTTATCCAAAATTCTTTGTTTAAATTGACGGCTATTTTTTATATATTTAGATAATGTATTATTTGTTTTAGTTTACTTGTACCGGAATTCTATTATGAATGTTGAACCAAATTTAATTTTTAAATTATATAAAATTTTTATTAAGATAAGCAAAGTTTATTGGGTCCCAAACCGATCGAAGCAATACTTTCAGATAAATTTGTATCCTCTCCGTTTCATAGAAAAAGGAGGGCGTACAATTATTTTCAGTTTTAACATCATAAAATAATTTTATTAGCCTTAATATATTAAATTATTTTAACAAATAAATAGTTTAACGCTTGATTTTTATGATCTAAGTTTAATATTTATAATTTAATATTTAATTTAACGTCAAATGTTTAGGGTTTAACATGTAGATTTAAGATTTAATGATAGAATTTATGATTTAGGATTTGATTTAACTTTTCTTAAAAGTTTTGGGTTTGTAATTTACGATTTATGATGTATTATGTCATTAATTAAATGTGCTTAATAATATTAATTATATCCTTATTATAATTAAAATAACATAAAATAAAAAATGGTGTCGTGATCGAATCAGTGGTTGAGGCTGCTGGGTGGGTGGCTGGCTGAGGGCCCGGAATGGACATTTGGATACCTTTCAAACAAGGCAACGCATTTATAAAAAAGAGAGAAGAAAAAGCAGAATTGGATTCGGTCTCTTTTCTTAGTATGACACGCACCAGTTGCGGCTATAATTAGTTTTAGTTTGTCCCTATGTTAGAGGTGTTCCAGAGATTTCTGTGATCGAGTAAATAGCTCTACGAACTAATGGATCGGATCGAATCGCAAAATGGAAAGATTTATACAAGTTGTCAGCACTTTGTGGAAATCGTTAAGTATGAATATGTTCGATACCTGTGACTCAGTTGGTGAAATGGTATCTTTCTCCAAAAAAGCATCCCTTAAACCCCTATCCTCACTTCCACCGGTGTCTTCAATAGGACCAAATCTATCAATTGATTGATTTAACCCATACCTGTATTCGTATTTCCCGCTAGACAACATCGAATTAAATCGCCATTTTTTCGTAAAGCTTTTTGCCCTGATTTTTTAAAAGAAGAATAGATGAATAGTCATTCAAAAGAATTTGAATATATCCTTAATTTAATAAGGAATGAAGCATCGGATTCTCTTTTGTTACTTTTTTTTCATTTTCGAATTCGTTTTTTCCATTTTTGTGAAAATGGGATTAGAAAAAGATTGTTAGTTGCGGGGAGAACCAAACGGAAGGTCAGTTTCCATTCCCCAAACTGATAAAACACAAGGATCATTTTTTGTGTGGATCTTTTTGAAGAGATTGTCCCTTAGATTTGTGCCAATTTTTAAAGAAAAAGGGAAATAGTATTTATATTTGAATCCCATTGGTTAACAGTTTGCCACCGAGCCATGTTTTATTAACATAATGACATCGAGCCCTTATTGCAGCCCGCGCTACTAAATCGGCTGCTTTAGTTTTTGTACCAACAATTAAAAAATCTATTCCTTACCTTAGGACCAAATTGGTTATTGGGGGGGAGGGGAATGAAATTCAAAAAAATTGGTTCCTATCTAACGGAAGGCTATTGGATCAAACGACAAAGGCATTGTTGCGAAAAAGATTATGCCCCATCAACCAAATCGATAGCGAGCAATTTTTATTTTTACTTTACTGAAAGAATAGATTAAAAAAAAAGTATGAAAAAATCAAAAGAGGAAAGATATCGATTTTTTAGATATCCATTTATGTGATCTAGTGTCCTTTTCGGATGGTTTGACACGAATTCAATCAAAGCGTAAGGAATCAACTTATCGGCCGATCTATTTTTTTTCTTCAATTTCGAGATGAGATGGGAATCAGACTAAGACCTCTTCATTCTTATACTCGTCAATTAGATTTGTATGAAATCGACATAGATACGGTTCTCCGAGGGGGAGTACTATTCGGTTACCTATCTCAGTAAGCGGAGCGAAAAGGGTTTTCCATGAGATGGGAAATGAAAATTATTAGCCCCACACGAGTTTTGTGAATAAGTGATTGTGAACAAGGGATGTCTGCCTTTCTGTTAGAAATAATTCTGTCTGATAAAGAAAAGAAATCAAAACAAGAGAGGGAAACAAAATAAAATAAAAAAAATGTACCTTCTCTGATCCATTCGACACGTGCTATTTCTTTTCCATCGAGGCCCGCCAACAGTCAAATAATTAATGAATCTCTGATAGCTCTTTCTAATTTTTGATTTTCCGCAATCTCCCATCAAGAAATAGAACTGACTTTCTTTTCTATTTTCTATTTCTGGATTATTATATGATGAACTCGAAATTGCAATTAATTATTGATTAGTTAGTAAGAAGTGCAAATCCATTTGGATTTGAAGGGGCGGGTATGCCAGGAATGGGTCCCCAACACGTGAAATTCTCCAAGTGTTGGAAAGGCGGGTTTACTGCATGAGGGCGTTGCTGTGCCCGGATGCCGCATAAGAGCGGGTTTTCAAAAATCACCCCTTTCTATTATAGACCGAGAGCGCGTTTTCAAAACGCGCCCATTCGACTGTAAAACCGTATTTTACGAAACTGGAACCGTATTTCACAAATTATTTTAAAAAATAACCGTATTTCTGTACAAAAATCTAAAAACATCAGCAAGGGACAGACAACAATATCAACTGCTTTTCGTGAGCAGCCTTTCTATTATTATTATTATTACAATGCAGAAACTATTGCTACCACAATCGACACTCTGGACCCCCGGTATACTCATCATGTAATGTATAAACCCCACCTCCCTCCCTCTTCTTTAATCTTCCTCTCTTCTTTAATTCTGGATTTTGGGGAGGGAGGGAGGAGCTCAACTCCTGTTTTCGTTAGCCCTCGGATCAGTATCTACTCATCCGACGTGCCGTCCGGGTGTTCTGGCAACATCGACCCATCGTATTCGTTGGTTGGTTGCTGCATCATTAAGAAAATAAACCCCCATCATGTCCCTCCCCTGAGGAAAACAGAACCAACAAACCCATGTAAAATTTAAAGGAGAAGAACTGGGGAGGAACCAAAGCTACCTTATCCCTGAAGGACTTGATAACCGAAATCAATAACCTGTCGCCCGCCAAATTCCTCACTTTCTGAATGAATTCGTTTCTTGATACTTTCCTCTCCTGAGAAAGCAAAAGCACCCCCCCCAAATCAGTTCCAGAATCAGTTGTTCATTCCATACTCAAACCCAGCAAATGCCAAGACCTTCGGACTTACTCTATGGTCCCTATGATGCTTTGATATCAACTGCATGGTATCCGCGGGTAAAATCTTTGATAGTTCCTCAATCAGGACAGGAAACGGCATCCACGGAGAAGTTGGCCTCCTCGGTGTCGCAGGTTCCTTCAAGAATCCTAAACACATGGGCCAAACGTGGGCATCAATAAACAAATCAACATGAAAAAATAAAATAAAAATGTTTACCTCTCAAACACCTTGGTGCTCTGAAGGTGACGAGATACTCAGGCAACACATGAGTGTTCAAGTGGGTGCTCCAGACGATGTACTTCTTAGGCGACACCAGATTATCGACCCCAGAGTCATACTGTTCGCAAGAGGGGTGGCATTGATCGGAACCCAGGTTAACGAGCTCGGGTTTCCCTACAATTATCCGACAAAGCAACAGATAGCGCAATCCATCCTCATCCGCGGGAGCACATTTCACGCTGCCAAAACACAGCAGTTGTTTTCCTCCAGTTTAACACCATAATTTAATCAATCAGGAGTTACTCTTAGGGCATAAATTGTTTTGACATCTGCCCAGGAGAACCGACAACAACTAGAGAAACGAAGCAAGGGATAGAAGGGAGTGCAGATGCCTTTCGAGAGGGTGTTCGACGGGAGCAAAGTATAAACCGACTCCAAACAGACCGTTATTGTTGAGCCTGCCGCTCCACCCGAACCCGTGCTCGAATACCATATCAGCCTCCTCTTTGGAGGTAGCAGCATGCCAGCCATGCCGCACAATCCCCCTCACATCCCCACAGTGCTTACCCCGAACAGCCTGTTCAAACACGCCGAATGCGTGAAAACGGGCGGTGGCCCCGGATCCGGAGAAGCCGTTCCTCTGGATGGAAAGGACCTCTGCTTGTGGGGCAAGCGTGGGACCCAGGCGGGAACCAATTATGGAGCGGATGAGTTGGTAGTCTGCATCGTGAAGTTGCTGGAGTTGGAGAAGGCCTCCGTAATCTTCCTGGGCGACGGTGACGCTGCTCTCGCAGTCGGAGAGGTCGGGGGAAGAGGAGGAGGGGAACCGACAACGGTTGGGGGAGGCAAACCGTCGCGCCATATGTGGCCGAATGATGATGGGAAGAAGCGAAAAGGCGCGGACGGCACGCAAAAAACAAAAAAGAAAAACGAAGGGATATCAACTCTTTTTATAGGATGATAAGGCGGTGGGTGGAGTTGGTCTGAAACCAAACTCGTTGCGACCGACTCACTGGAGGTTCGTTTATCTGTAATATTGAATTTGTGGGGTTGTTCACTAGAACCACCTGACCAATTCCCACTCATATATATATATAATGTATCAGGAGGAGGAGGAGCGGATGCCAATGGTGTTTGTTGACGGAGTTGTCAATCTTCTCCGTCATTTCACCCGCAATTGCATCCACATCACTTTAAGGAAAAGGAATAATGATTGCATGGAAAGAAATGTCTCTAAAACTTAGAGCCCAAGCTTCAACTAAATCAATCATATAATTAGGAAAGTAGTCTTTTCTTAATATTATTGTATTAAAATTTCCAAAAGAAATTAAAAAAAAAATGACCAAGTGAAGTCGCCCCCAGGGAGCGTGTGATTAAACGACAAGAAGATCTTGGGTACCAAGAAAAAACGCACCTCTCCTCAAAATCAAGTGGTGGTGGGGGGGGGAGACATGATGAGCTTCAAGCCCTTGCGTAAGACGCAAAACCCAGTTAAAACAACAGCCCTGCTGCTGATAACAATTATTTAGACTTAAAATTGATGTCTACTAATAATTCCTATTCCCTCTCCTCACCTCACCTTGTCCAACACCCACCTCCTAATCTCTCCTTCGAGTTTCCCCGGCAACAGGTTGTCTCCCGACTTCTCCAGCATACTCGTCATCATCTCCAGGTCTGATTTATGTACTCCAGCTGGGCTCCCAAACCTACCTCTGTCTTCTCTCGCTTGCTATTTCTTCCTTTTTCCTCCTTCCCCTCCTCTTTTCCGGAGTGTTCATCCCCTGCTGTCCTCCGTTCAAATCCGGCAGCCTCCAGCTTCCCGTTTGATCACCAGCAGCTGGATATCCATTCGTTCCGACCTCAGCTGCCTGATCAGATTTCCGTTTCCTGCCTCTCCTCCGCCCACCCCTATAAGAAGCATCATGAAAATCCTCCTCCCTGGTCGGATGCGTTCTTCACATACGCCTCATGAGAGCTCTGGTCACAGAATAAATAACTCCGGAGTTTATAGGAGAACCAGTCAATTGCATGAATTTTGTCACTTCCACTGGGATACGAGCAATCCAGGGCAAGCGAGCCAATATCAGAGAGGAACTCGGCTGGGGTAAACCTTGATGGATCGGGAGGAGGATACTCAAACTTCTTGGGATGTAGCCTCAGCAGCTTCTTCCTTCTACACATAACAAATGCAGGAGAACCAACAAACCCGTTTAGCAGGAACTCTGACAAACACCGCTTCCGAGAGTCATGGGAGCATGCATTTTTTCCCTGTTTCACCAGCCAGCTCCTTATTCACGTAACTGATGTAGGGATATGACAAGTACTTGCTCGTTTTTCTTGATCTAGACTCCTGAGCCCATCTCGCTTTTCTCGTCGATAAAACCCGTCACTATTCAATGGGGAAGGACGCAAGCTGCCAGTGTCAATGGCTTCTACTCCCCCAATTCCAGTTTCTCCAACGCCGACTTTCATTTTTCGGGAGCTTTTCTTCCATCCAGTAGAGCGCTTTCTTGGAATCTCATTCGTATCATCCTGTCCGCTTCTGGAAGAGGAGATGCATCGACTTATTTTCATGTCCAATCCGAACTATAGAAGGCCGACAGATAGTTCTTCATCACCACGAATCGAGCACATCGGGCCTGGTCAAACTCACTGCTAGGAACTTCAGCTTCAGAAGAAATTCTCCAGGTTCGAACAAGATGCTAGAATATTCACCAAACTCAACCAACAAAGAGTTCACATCGTTTTTCCCTTTCCAAAGTCAGTTTCCCCATCAAACGCTTCCCGAATTCATGCACAGCCTTTTCAACAGCTCCAGTGAAACTTCTGGACTTGTTCTGCTTCGCCATTTCAGCAAAGTTCTTATGGAAAGACTTCAACTGGGACGTGAGACACCACGATACATGGATACTACCCAAGTATGTGACCAGTAGCTGACCACGGTTAGCCTCCATGGTATCAATAGATGCATCCAACGATTGAGGATCTTCTCAGGCCACCATGATTGACTTTTAGTCTTGATCCATACGACATCGCCGACGGAAAAGCTGCCACGTGCATCATTTTCGTCATCCATTCCCAAGTCCTCATCCTTCATAGCATAATGGCGACTGGAACACTTGGAGGCAGGGCCGGAGAACTCAACGAATAGCGAAATGCCGTCTCCAGACACTTTATATTGTCAATCAAGCCATCTTCACCCAAACATTGATTGTTGCCAACTTTAAAATCCTCATCCAACAAGACACTCTTCTCATAACCCAACAGCTCGCCTAGCTCGCAGGCCCAAGTTTTCCGTGGAGGCTGCTGCACCAGTATCATCAGCTGTCACATTCAAGACTAAATCCGCGGCAGTACCCGGTCCAGAACCAAACCGTAAATCCCCTTCTCCCAACATAACCTCGTCCTGGGCTAACTTATGCCCAACCCCGATATTTTCATCAGCCATCTTGCCCGAAACATCACGGAAGCCAACACCGAAACCGCCGAAGAAGGCCTGGGGTGCTCCCACTTCCAGGTTACCAGGGACCTCACCGTAACACTCCTCTTCAACGGCGGCATTATCCATTCCGACCACAGTATCATGCAAAGCTCCCCCTTTTTCTCCAGCAAACGGTTTCATTTAGTTCAACCCCCCAAAACTCGGCAAAAAATACTCGGAGAAAATCAGAAAAACCTACAACCCCAACCCTAGATTCTTCATCTTTAGGGCATTTTTCAAATTACAGCTCCTTCAAAGGAAGATACCTAAAAAAAAAATTCAGCCTCACAGAAACTGGGACAGATCACAAGGGCGTGAACCGAATAAAAGGTAACCTTTATGACGAACCTGGCACTGGGTTGTTGGGGTGGTTGAGGATTTCGTGGTCAAGTGCTTCCGTGAACTGATCCGAGTAATTTGGATCTCACAGTCTCAATACTTGCAGTAAGCAAGGCTTTTTGCACAAAAACAGTGGCAAACAGTACAACAACAGCAGATTTATTCCAAATTCACTTCGCAACAGTCTACAACAAGAATCGAACCTCCGACAGCCCGTTCTCCACCAAATCTTACAATCGCAGATCGACCACCGCCTCCGGCGCATACACTCTCACCACAGCTTCTCTACAAATCCTACAGAATATAACTGTCTAACTACTCTCCATTTCCCAACCAACCTCCTTTTTATCAGACACCCCCCCAACTACACCCGACCGACTCATTCTTATTATCCACCCTGTTCACTCATATTAGACCGGCTAACACAAACCCGACTAAACCAAACCGGCTATTAACAATTCACACTTCTACATAAAACTCTCTGCAACTTTCTGCAGTTCATCACAGTCTGCAACTTGGCTTCCCACATCAGTTCCTCCATTTTCTTCAAACCCTCCAACTTGCTCTGCATATCATCCACGCATCATGAATGTCCCAAAATGGGGGGTTGGGGTTTAGGCGCTGCTGCACGGTGACCGATCCGAGAAGAAAGAAGCGGCAGAGAGGAGATAAATGAACCGAATAGGCCTTCAAGAGAAAACGACGTCGCTGTTTCAATATTACTTGTTTTGCAGGAGTGGAGTGGGTGTATTGTATTACTTGATAACTTATCAGTCTCCTCCCAGCCCCAGCCCCATCCTCAATTGGTATGGTTAAAAAGTAGCACTCCAAATTTTTGTGGAGAGGATCGTTGCTATTCACCGCACCCAGTAGGAGATACAAGTACGAAAACGTTCTTGACATGTAGCTCTTGTCCTTCTAGTTGCTCTATCACCACACCGTTGTATCGATGTGACATCTCAAATCTTGCTGGGTTCTTGAGAAATAGCATGCAGCATTCATCGAGACAATGCCCTTCAAGACCATAGTTTTCTTCACCTTGTTCCAGGACGGCTTATTTGCTGTAGTGCTTTGGTCTGACATGGATTCCAATTGCCAGAGTCCTCTTTCCACTGGTTATCATGCTCCTTGTCCCAGTGAGGCAGTATTTTCTCCGAGGTACTTCAAAGGAGTGCTCATCTTCAAGACCTGGATGCTGCAGAGTATGAAGATGCCCCGGCAATCCCCTTCGAAGTAGCATTGTTTTAATGAAACCGCAGAGATTAACATTTCATCATCTTTGGTCAAGCCTTACTAATTACGTGTTATTATTTAATTTTTAGAGTTTATAACACTCGTTTACAAAATTTACCGTAACTGCATATTGCATGCCTTCAAATCGCTATTAAATACTATCACCAAAATGGATACCGATCAAAATCTTGGATCCTCCCCCGACCCGACATCAAGGTAAATGGCTATGTTAATTGTTTCTCAATTCTCCTCTAAACATGAGAACATCATGGATGCCACAACTGCTTCGACTTGGAGATGCCGGCCGCAGCTGACGTAGAGGTTGCTGAAGATCCATTGACGGAGAGGGAAAGGAAGAAGGACATTGACATGGTGGAGATGATTTCCCAGGTCGACAATGTCGGAACAACATACATTTCGGCCATTTGAAGGTTCGTAACATTTACAAGTACTGTCTTTAGTGTCTTTAACGTTTAATGTATAGGGTTTAAGATTTAATGATAGAATTTATGATTTAGGATTTGATTTAACTTTTTTTTTTTAAGTTTTGGGTTTGTAATTTACATAAAATAATATTATTATATCCTTATTATAATTAAAATAACATAAAATAAAAAATGGTGTCGTGATGGAATCAGTGGGGAGGCTGCTGGGGTGGGTGGCTGGCTGAGGGGCCGTAATGGACATCTGGATACCTGGCACGCATATATAAAAAAGTGAGAAGAAAAAGCAGAATTGGATTCGGTCTCTTTTGACACTCACCAGTCGCGGCTATAATTAGGTGGAAGGTAAAGGTGCCCAGCGCAACTTTGCATGACCCGCACCTCCGACCAAAAACAATATCGTTGATATAATCTGATTTTATTGATGGATAAATATTATGTATTGTTATGGTGCTATTTAAGTGTACAGAAGAGCAGACTTCTGGTATAGAAGCTGGTCTATATTATCCGTGCAATGCGTAAAAGAGTTAAGTGGAGTACTTCAACGGGAAAAATGATTTAGCCATCAGAAATGATGTTCTGAGGATAAGATCTACTATCGAGTCCACTATTTCAGTTACAGAGATGAGCATCTGTGTCACAGTTGCTATAACTCTCCTTGCTGGAATCTGTGTCACAGTTGCTATCACTCTCTTTACTATAGTTTACAGAATAATATTTCTGTGAGTGACGATTTCCTTATTGGAGATTGTCCTATATACGAGCACGTGAGATATTTATCTCATACATCCTTATTGAAATCACGTCTAGGTTTTGAGTTATTTGGAAATATTCATTTCCTTAACTAACGTGATCATACGTTTGGCAACAATCCTATAAGGTTAAGATCTCTCTATACGGTAAGAATAATTCTACGAAGGAAATATTTTCATATTACGAAAACTTATAATCCCAATGCCAAATTCGTATAAGAAGGAGTGCTGGTTTTGTTGTCGCAAAAAACAGCTTCTGAGCATAAGACATTATCGTCATGCGGCTATAACTACATGGTAGGTAAAGGTGCCCAGTGCACAACCAAAAACATTCTGATGATATGTTAACCAAACTTAACGTAGAAACATCTGCGAGGGACAGACAACAATATCTACTGCTTTCGTGAGCAGCTACTTGATTTTTGGGGAGGGAGGGAGGGAGGAGCTCAACTCTTGTTTTCGTTAGCTCTCGGATCTGGAGTTTCGTAAAATACGATTTTTACCATCAAAAGGACGCGTCTTAAAAATGCGCCCCATTCGACGGTAAATTTTACGAAACTCGAACCGTATTTCGCAAATTATTTCTAAAACTTAACCGTGTTTCCGTCCAAATCTGACGAGCTTTGGGTAGAGGTTTGAGACAAAAGAAGAAGAACAGGAAGCTGTAAGAACAGAGGAAACTGGGCAGGAAGACGAGGGGTGCAGAAGGAGAGAAAAGGAGGAAAAATTGTTTAGACTGGCTTGCTCATTCATTCAGACGATGTTCCACATTTATACATGTCTTTGCAACTAATTCTATTTGCTGCACTTGCTAGCAGAAGAATTATTCTCCGCCTCAAATGTTGTACGTTGTGCGCTTCTGGTTTGCCGGTAATAACAACCTCACCCTGCTAACAGCTTTCGTCGTCTTCCTTTCTTCTTATCCGCACTCCAACCTGGGCTCTTCCTTGTCACTCGTTTTGGACTCAGGTTGGGCCATGTCCTGGGCTGGACTCAGGCACATGCCCATCACTACTTCTCGACACTTCCCGTCAAATGTAACCCCCTCTGTCAAATTTAGTCCATCACTTCCCATCAAGTCCAGTCCACCATCTCTCATGTTCTGCTGTGACACTCCCAGTTCGTCACCTTTACAATTCTTCTTCCCTTCAAACTCTTTTACTTCCCCTGAAGCAACATTCTTTGCTAACTCCACTGACACCCCTCTTGGACGATTGAGTACAGTTAATTTACTTCGAAGTACAGCAAAACGCTGGATGGGCAACACCTTTGTTAACGGATCGGCCAGCTGATCCTTCAAATGGACATGTTGAATCTGCAAAGTGCCGTCCATAATTTTCTCCCGCACAAAATGATAGTCAATCTCTATGTGTTTTGTCCTGGCATGTAGAATTGGATTTGCTGTTAAGTGAATGGTGCTAAGATTATCACAGAAAACCACTGGTGGCTGCTGAGATGATATGCACAGTTCACACAAGAGTTTCTGAATCCACAAGACTTCTGCGACTCCATTAGCTACCGCTCTATACTCCGCCTCGGTGTTGGATCGGGAAACTACCTTTTGTTTCTAAGAGGACCACGACACCAAGTTTGGACCAACAAATGTGCAGTACGCACCTGTACTTTTCCTATCGTCTGGACAACTCGCCCAATCGGCGTCCGTGAAGCGAGCCACCTGAAAAGAATCTCCAGCAACGAAAGTTATACCATATGCACTTGTTCCCTTGAGATATCTTAGAACTCTTTTAACAGCTTTCAAGTGTAAAGTGGTTGGTCGCTGAAGAAATTGACAAAGCTTGTTAATAGCAAAACTGATATCTGGCCGAGAATTCGTGCAATACTGCACGGCTCCAACTACACTCCTGTACTCGGCTGGATCAGCAAGCTCATCACCTTCATAACGAGACAAAAGTTCTGTGGAACCTAGAGGAGAAGGAACTGGCTTACAATCACTCATCCCCACCTTCTGTAATAAGTCCTTGACATACTTCTCTTGACAAAGATGAATTAGAGAATTCTGTCTCGTGACCTGGAAACCCAGAAAGTATGACAGCTCCCCTAGGTCCTTCAAGGCAAATTGCCTGTTTAATCGCGGCAACAGCGTAGCTAGCTCATCTTTATCTGATCCTGTTAAAATTATGTCATCTACATAAACAAGCAAGATTACCACACCTGTAGCAGAGTGCTTATAAAACCAAGAGGCATCAGAAACTGAGTTAACATAACCCCACAGCTGTAAACACCCACTCAACTTTTTGTACCATGCTCTGGGACTCTGCTTTAGACCATAAAGCGCCTTTTTAAGTCTGCAAATATGCGCTGGAAACTCAGGATGGACACACCCAGGTGGCTGGTGCATGAAAACTGTTTCCTCGAGGTCTCCATTGAGGAAAGCATTATGGACATCCAACTGTTTCAATTCCCAACCAAGAGTGACAGCCAAGCTCAAAACGACCCTGATTGTTTGATGTTTGATCACCGGACTGAACGTTTCTTTGTAATCAAGGCCGGGAGTTTGATGAAATCCCTTTGCCACCAATCTAGCCTTACAACGTTCTAACTCTCCGGAGGCTTTAAGTTTGACCTTAAATACCCACTTACACCCAATTACCTTCTCAGCTCCAGTGAAAGGTACAAGCTCCCATGTGTCATTCTGTTGCAATGCCTCAAGTTCAGTATTCATGGCAGACTTCCATGCAGGTGAGGATAAAGCTTCAGCTAAGCTAGCAGGTTCTTGTGGGACAGGGTCAGGTGAAGGTAACTGTGTGGTCTGAGGTGAGGTAGAGGAGGTAATATCAGGAGAGGTTGAAGCTTTTGTTAGCAGAATTCGGGGTTTAGAAATACCAGCCTTTGATCAAGTCACCATGGGATGAACATTGAGTGGATGTTGTGTCTCCATAGAAGAGTTCGACCCTGACGTCAACCGGGTGGACTGCTGAGGTATTGCACAGGTGGATGATGAACCTGATATTTGCAGAGACACAAGCGAAGACTGTGTATTAGAGGTAATGTTAGGAGGAGAGACAGGACTAGGGAGTACCAGGTTTAATATAAAACTAGGACCCGAGGAAATGTTGGTTGAAGTGGATGTATGAGGCACAATAGACCGGAACGGGAACTTGCTTTCATCAAACACTACATCCCGGGAAACATAAATTTTGCCTGTTGTTGTATCATAACAAATATAGCCCTTATGAAAGTGACTCTTCCCTAACAGAACACAGGGTAGAGAACGGGGTTCTAGCTTATGATTATTGTAGGGTCTCAGAAATGGAAAACAAAGGCAACCGAATGTACGAAGATGGACATAATCTGGGGGTTTAAGAAATAGCAACTCTGTTGGAGATTTAAAACGCAGTAGCTTCGAAGGAAGGAGATTAATAAGAAGGACTGCCTCATTAAATGCAAAAGGCCAGAATTGAAGAGGAACACCTGAGTGTTGGAGCAATGATAGGCCGACTTCGACAACATGTTTATTTTTGTGCTCAACTCTCCCATTTTGTTGAGGAGTATGAGGGCAGGACACTTGGTGCACAATGCCCTGGGCTAAGAAGAACTTATGTAAGGGCCTAAACTCACCACCCCAATCGGACCTCACTGATTTTATTGACTTCTGAAACTGTGTTTTCACCATTTGGTGGAATCTCAAGAAGGCTGCAGAAGCTTGCGACTTGGTATTGAGAAAAAATATCCAAGAGAAACGAGTAGCATCATCAACAAGTAGCATAAAGTATCTTACTCCTGTTGTAGATAACACAGGTGAAGGTCCCCAAATATACATATGAACTAGATGAAAAGGATCTGTGGAATGAGAAGATGACATGGGAAATGGCTGTCTATGATGCTTACTTAGGATGCAAGACTGACACAATTCTAAAGTATCTGAGTAGGGCTCTTGACATGATTTCATGATACAATGAAGGATATCATTACTGGGATGACCGAGTCTGCAGTGCCACCGTGTAGTATTTGTATGAGAAGTCTGGGAGATGTGAAGGGCACGAGGTGGAGAGGAAGCTTTAGAGACTTGGTGGTTGACTGGGTTGGCTTGGTCCAGGACTCGAACAGGGAGCTTGTAAAGGCCTTGCTGAGTTGAACCCTGAAGCCGTATCAAGTTGGTCTGTTTGTCCTTAACAAGGAAGCAATTAGCATGAAATTCAATGAAAACATCATTATCAAGACACAGTTTCGAGACACTAATAAGGGGCTGAGACAGAGTAGGCGTATGCAGAACTTGAGTAAGAGTGAGTGGTGCTGAATGATCTGTGAACAGAGTTTTATGACCAATATGTGCAATTTTCAGTTGTTATCCATTACCCACTACAACAGCGGACTTACCCTGATATGGAGACAAAACATTGAGGTCACTCAAGGAAGGTGTAACGTGGTGAGTGGCGCCAGAATCCAGTAGCCAGTCACTATGCTGGATGTGTTGGGGTACTGAAGAGACTGGCTGATGAGTATGTGCATCAAGGGAGAAGGACGGAAGAGGATACTGCACAGGAGAAGGGAACGAAGGGCTGTAAAGGGGCTGCTGTAGGTTTGTGTAATTAGCTTGGGGGTAAGAAGGAGAAGGTTGCATACGGTGATAACAGGTTTGGGCAGTATGGCCAAGTTTGTAGCATATCTGGCACCTGGGTTTGGGTCAAGGTGCAGGTCTGTCAAACCACCTCAGAGTAGGATTGGAATAGGGTGGTCTTATAGGTGGTCTCCCCAGAAGTCTTGGCTGAAACTGTGAAGTTGGAGAGGAGACGGCTGGTCTAACATATTTGGTAGGGAAAAAGGGTCTTTGGTTATATGTGGTGTCATGAGAAGGAGGGTTAGGAGAGTAAGAGGAGGCAGCATCTTTACGGGGCTTAGAGGGCCAGGAGCTGTTAGTTTGAACAGAGCCTGAACCACCTGCACGAGAGACTAGAGAAGAGTACTGAACCTGAGGCAATATGCAGTCATGGACTTGGCGTTTTTCCAACCTCATCTCGAAATTGATAAGCAGTTGGTGTCTCTCTTCAATCGAAGGCTGATCTGGTCTACTATACACTGCCGTTACCACCGGATCATACTCGGCAGGGAGCCCCTCAAGGAGATACCACATGTAATCCTTGTATTTGACAGTTTCACCGATTGCGCTGAGTTGATCGGAGTACATCTTCACCGTATTAAGGTATTGTTGCATGGTTTTTCCTTCCTTTTTAACCTGCTGCATCTGCATACGCAAATTAATTATCCTGGTTGTTGACGAAGACTCAAAACGCGACCTGAGGCTTTTCCACACTTCATGAGACGTTTCGCAGCAAACTACTTGGCTGAGTGGCTCAGGAGTCAAGGAAGAGAAGAGGAAGCTCATTACCGACTTGTCCGTTCGCTGCCAGATCTTGTACTCAGGGTTTATTACCTGCTGCTGGCTGTCCACAAACTTTGGAGGAGACAGAGAGAGCCCATAAACAAAATCTTCATAGCCACCCGCAATCATGGCAGCTAGTACCTGCCCTTTCCACAGGGAATAATTCCCTTCTTCTAACTTCAAAGTATTATTGAGAAAACCTGCAGGAATTTGTATTGGATCTGGAATCTGGGTCTGTGTTCCTGAACCAGCACCAGATACAAAGACTCGAGCTTCCGAGCTTGCATCAGCGGAGACGGGAGAGGTGGACATATGACCCTCCATTGAAAAGTGTGCAGAACCGAGACTGAGGATCGTTATTTGTCGCTAGACTACTCGCTCTGATACCATGACGAGCTTGGGGTAGAGGTTTGAGACAAAAAAAGAAGAACAGGAAGTGTAAGAACAGAGGAAACTGGGCAGGAAGACGAGGGGTGCAGAAGGAGAGAAAATGAGGAAAAATTGTTTAGACTGGCTTGCTCATTCATTCAGATGATGTCCACATTTATACATGTCTTTGCAACTAATTCTATTTGCTGCACATGCTAGAAGAAGAATTATTCTCCGCCTCAAACGTTGTACGTTGTGCGCTTCTGGTTTGCCGGTAATAACAACCTCACCCTGCTAACAGCTTTCGTCGTTTTCCTTTCTTCTTATCCGCACTCCAACCTGGGCTCTTCCTTATCACTCGTTTTGGACTCAGGTTGGGCCATGTCCTGGGCTGGACTCAGGCACATGCCCATCACTACTTCTCGACAAAAACTCCTCGAATCTGTATCAACTCATCCAAGCGTGCCGTCGGAGTGTTCCTGCAACATCGTCCCATCATATTCGTTGGTTGGTTGCTGCATCATTAAGAAAATAAACCCCCGTCATGTCCCTACCCCTGAAGAAAAAAGAACCAACAAACAAACTGATGTAAAATTTTAAAGGAGAAGAACCAAAGCTACCTTATCACCGAAGGACTTGATAACTGAAATCAGTAACCTGTCGCCCGCCAAATTCCTCACTTTCTGAATGAATTCGTTCCTTGATACTTTCCTCTCCTGAAAAAGCAAAAGCACCCCCCCATCAGTTCCAGAATCAGTTGTTCATTCCATACGCAAACCCGGCAAATGCCAAGACCTTCGGACTTACTCTATGGTCCCAATGATGCTTTGATATCAACTGCATGCTTTCCGTGGGTAAAATCTTTGATAGTTCTGCAATCAGGACTGGAAACGGCATCCACGGAGAAGTTGGCCTCTTCGGTGTCGCAGGTTCCTTCAAGAAACCTAAACACATGGGCGAAAAATACAAATACATGATATAACCCCATAACCTCTAGGACAGCCACCAACCATTTCTCAATCAAAAGTGGGCATCAATAAACAAATCAACATGAAAAAATAAAATAAAAATGTTAACCTCTCAAACATCTTGGTGCTCTGAAGGTGACGAGATACTCAGGCAACACATGAGTGTTCAAGTGTGTGCTCCAGACGATGTACTTCTTAGGCGACACCAGATTATCGACCCCAGAGTCATACTGTTCGCAAGAGGGTTGGCATTGATCGGAACCCAGGTTAACGAGCTCGGGTTTCCCTACAATTATCCGACAAAGCAACAGATAGCGCAATCCATCCTCATCCGCGGGAGCACATTTCACGCTGCCAAAACACAGCAGTTGTTTTCCTCCAGTTAAACACCATAATTTAATCAATCAGAAGTTACTCTTAGGGCATAAATAGTTGACAAAACATATGTTTATAGCCTCAACTTTGAACCAATTTTTTTTTGTCATTAACTTAGTTTGTTATATAATTTTGCCAACAACTATTGTTTTTATTTTGATTTTGACCAATTATGAATTTCTTCTAGCGAAAGTCAAACAATACCTTAATATAGTCTAACATGTGTCCTATAATAGTGGAGTTTCGACATCTCATTCATTCGTCTCATAATCCACTTTATCCGTAATAGTCACCCTCTAATAGAACGTCATCCTACATTCATCGATTTTTCATATTTTTTGACAACATCAGCAACTATCGTCAACTTCGACTTCCAATTTACTTGATTTGTCCATTAAAATTTTATAATAAAAAAAATAAATGAAAGGTTTCAATATTATTTCCTATTTTTTAAAATTTTTTTAGTCGATAAATAAAAATTGTCTATTATAGTATATTTAGCTTAGGTTCCAAAAAATTCAAAATTGATTAAAATAAAAATAAAAAATATAAATAATAAAAATAGAAATTTGGCTCAAATTTGATGTCATAAATTAATAACTAAATTGTTTCCGCATCTGCCGAGGAGCGACAACTAGAGAAACGAAGCAAGGGATAGAAGGGAGTGCAGATACCTTTCGAGAGGGTGTTCGACGGGAGCAAAGTATAAACCGACTCCAAACAGACCGTTATTGTTGAGCCTGCCGCTCCACCCGAACCCGTGCTCGAATACCATATCAGCCTCCTCTTTGGAGGTAGCAGCATGCCAGCCATGCCGCACGATCGCCCTCACATCCCCACAGTGCTTACCCCGAACAGCCTGTTCAAACACGCCGAATGCGAGAAAACGGGCAGAGGCCCCGCATCCGGAGAAGCCGTTCCTCTGGATGGAAAGGACCACGGCTTGCGGGGCAAGCGTGGGACCCAGCAGGGAGCCAAATATGGAGCGGATGCGTTGGTAATCTGCGTCGTGATGTTGCTGGAGTTGGAGAAGGCCTCCGTAATCTTCCTGGGGGATGGTGACGCTGCTCTCGCAGTCGCCGAGGTCGGGGGAAGAGGAGGAGGAGGAGGGACGGTGGGGGGAGGCAGACCGTCGTGCCATATGTGGCTGAATGATGATGAGAAGAAGCGAAAAGGCGTGGACGGCACGCAAGGAAAAAAAAACGAAGGGATATCAACTCCTTTTATAGAATGAGAAGGCGGGGGGGGTGGAGTGGGTCTGAAACCAAACTACCGACTCACTTGAGGTTCGTTTATCTGTAATATTGAATTTGTGGGGTTGTTCACTGGAACCACCCACTCATATATACAGGAGGAGGAAGAGCTGTCAATCTCCTCCGACATTTCACCCTCAATTTCATCCAATGACTTTTAAGGAAAGGAATAATGACTACATCCCTAAAACTTAGCCAAGTCTTTTCTTAATATTATTGTATTAAAATTTCCACATGAAATAAAAAAAAAAAATTGACCATGTGAAGTCGCCCCGAGGGAGCGAGTGTGATTAACGACAAGAAGATCCAAAGCTAAATAATAAATATATTCTTCCTTTTGGTTAGAATCAATCATTCCCATCTTGTTCACGTGGCCGACCACTTTTCTTAATATTTTTTATCTTACTTTTTTTTTTAATTATCGAGGAGGAAATTTAAAGTCGTTCGATCATAACATGCTATGTAACACACGCTCCTTTTAAAAAAAAAAAGTGAAAAAGGTAATTAGAGAACCAAATGCCATTAAGCCCCCTACAACTACAACTAATGAAAAGACCCAAAGTCTCTGTTTGTCAGATCACTCGCCCGTGATTTTGGGGGGGAGTAAAGCTGGTCGGTCAGAGGTCGTCTGTGTCCCACTTTTGGCGTGGTCTGCCCGCCCCATTTCATTTTGTTATGTTCTGGCATTTTTAAATTTGAAGGTGGGGGAGTTAAACAAACAGAGCTTACTGATTCCTTTCTTCTTCCTTTTTTTTATATATATTAAAATTAAAAAGAATAGGAAAAGGTCTCCCATTTATTAATATTTTAGTGTTAGTTTAGACGTCGAGAGATTAATAAGTAAAATTGTAATCTTTTTATTTAAATGGTATGTTTATAGACATGTTTCATTGAATGTATGCGCTCGTGTGTCAGACAAAAGGCGCTCGTCGATATATGCGTGAGAGAGGGACCATTCAAAAATATAAAATTATAATATTTAATAGATTACGCGAATACTAAGCGAACGAATAAAAAATATTAATTAACGTATTTTATTTATAAGATTGTGGGGGAAATTTTAATTGGTGGGGAGTGGGGGAGGAGAAGAGTGACAGGGAGGAACACGTTGAAGTTTAGTGGGGTCGAGTAAAGCTGGTCGGTCAAAGGTCGTCTGGGTCCCATTGTTTAAAGATAAATTGTGTCCGGGATGTTTTTTTTGACATGGTTCATTGAATGTTTGCGCGAGAGATGAATCATTCAAAAAATAAAATAAAATAAAAATTTTCATGGTTACGAAAAAAATTAAACCTTAAAAAATATAACATGAATTTTCAAAAATTGTTAAATAATATGATAATATTAAGGCAAAATATATGTTTATGTCCCTAAGTATTGACGAACTTTTTTCTCTGTCAACTTCTTTTTTTCATATACAAAAATGTCACGAACTATGTCATCAACCTTTTTTCTAGCAAATCTTAAATTTCTTGCACCGAAAACCAAACACGACCTTACTATAGTCTAAATCTCTTACTACAATAGTGGATTTCCAACCTCTCATTAATTCGTCTCATAATCCACCTTATCCGTAGTAGCACTCCCGTAACAGAATATCATCCGACCTTCATCAATTTTGAATATTTTTTGACAGTATCAGTAACTGTGGTTAATTTCGGCTTTTAATTCACTTGATTTGCTCAAAATTTTAAAATTAAAAACACATTAAAAGTTTCAATATTATTTTTTATTTTTTTTACTTTTTTTTCCTTTTTATTCAAAAATAAAAATTGTCTTTTAAGGCCTTGTTTGGCTTTCACTATAAAAAATTCAAGATTTGCCAGAAAAAAGGTTAATGACATAGTTAGTGACATTTTTGTATATGAAAAAAAAAAGTTGACAGAAAAGAAAGTTCGTCAATACTTAGGGACATAAACATATATTTTGCCTAATATTAAATTGTCTAATCTATGTGTCCTATAATAGTGAAGTTTCGACATCTCATTCATTCGTCTCATAATTCACTTTATCCGTATAGTCGCCCTTTAATAGAACATCAACCTACATTCATCGATTTTTCATATTTTTTGACATTAATAGAACATCAACCTACATTCATCAGCAACTATCGTCAACTTCGGCTTTCAATTCACTTGATTTGTCCATCAAAATTTTATAAAAAAAAAACAAATGAAATGTTTCAATATTATTTCCTATTTTTAAAATATTTTTTAGTCAATAAAAGAAAATTGTCTATAAAAGTATGTTTAGCATACGCACCACAAAATTCAAGATTGGTCAAAATCCAAATAAATATAAAAGTTAAAGACAAAATTATATAACAAACAGACAAAATAGAAAATTATCTTAAACTTGATACCATAAAGTGATATTTTGTCAAAATTGTTTTGACATCTCCCCGGGAGAATCGACAATAACTAGAGAAACGAAGCAAGGGATAAAAGGGAGTGCAGATGCTTTTCGAGAGGATGTTCTACGGGAGCAAAGTATAAACCGACTCCAAACAGACCGTTATTGTTGAGCCTGCCGCTCCACCCAAACCCGTGCTCGAATACCATATCCGCCTCCTCTTTGGAGGTAGCAGCATGCCAGCCATGCCGCACGTTCCCCCTCACATCCCCACAGTGCTTACCCCGAACAGCCTGTTCAAACACGCGGAATGCGAGAAAACGGGCGGTGGCCCGGATCCGGAGAAGCCGAATATCCATTCGTTCCGACCTCAGCTGCCTGATCAGATAAACCTACAACCCCAACCCTACATTCTTCATCTTTAGGGCATTTTTCAAATTACAGCTCCTTCAAAGGAAGATATTAAAAAAACAAATCAGCTTCACAAGGGCATGAACCGAATTAAAGGTCGAAGCTTTATAACGAACCTGGCACAGGGTTGTTGGGGGTGGTTGAGGATTTCGTGGTCAAGTGCCTCCGTGAACGTCCCAAAATGGGGGTTTGGGGTTTAGGCGCTGCTGCACGGTGACTGATCCGAGAAGAAAGACGCGGCACAGAGAGATAAATGGAACTGAATAGGCCTTCAAGAGAAAACGACGTCGCTGTTTCAATATTACTTGTTTTACCGGAGTGGAGTGGGTGTTACTGTATTACTTGATAAATTATCATTCTCCTCCCAGCCCCAGCCCCAGCCTCAATTGGTATGGTTAAAAAGTTGCAGTCCAAATTTTGGTGGAGAGGATCTTGTTGCTATTCACCGCACCCAGTAGGAGATACAAGTACGATAACGTTCTTGACATGTAGCTCTTGTCCTTCTAGTTGCTCTATCAGCCACGCCGTTGTATCGATGACATTCTCAAATCTTGCAGGGTTTTGAGAAATAGCATGCAGCATTCATCGAGACAATGCCCTTCAAGACCATAGCTTTCTTCACCTTGTTCCAGACGGCTTATTTGCTGTAGTGCTTTGGTCTGACATGGATTCCAATTGCCAGAGTCCTCTTTCCACTGTTGATAATGCTCCTTGTCCCAGTGATGCAGTATTTTCTCCCGAGGTACTTCAAAGGAGTGCTCATCTTCAAGACCCGGATGCCGCAGAGTATGAAGATGCCCCGGCAATCCCCTTCGAAGTAGCATTGTTTTAATGAAACCGCAGAGATTAACATTTCATCATCTTTGGTCAAGCCTTACTAATTACGTGTTGTTCTTTAATTTTTAGTGTTTATAACACTCGTTTACAAAATTTACCGTAACTGCATATTGCATGCCTTCAAATCGCAATTAAATACTATCACCAAAATGGATACCGATCAAAATCTTGTTTTTCCCCCGAACCGACATCAAGGTAAATGGCTATGTTAATTGTTTCTCAATTCTCCTCTAAACATGAGAACATCATGGATGCCACAACTACTTTGACGTGGAGATGCTGGCCGCGGCCGATGTAGAGGTTGCTGAAGGTCCATTGACAGAGAGGGAAAGGAAGAAGGACATTGACTTGGAGGAGATGATTTCCCAGGTCAACAATGTCTGAACAAGATACATTTCGGCCCATTTGAAGGTCCACAACATTTACAAGAAATGTCTTTTAGTGTCAATACATCCACACACCAGATCTCGCTTTGGTAGGGTGTTAGTTTTCTCCTACCACAATTTTGCTCATCTTGGAAGAATGCATTCGACATGAAAATAAGTTGTCCCATGCACTTTGCATGAGAAGATGCCCTCCCCCCTTTCAATAATAATCTATAAAACCCTCGTGACGATTCTTCAACACCTTCCTTCAATCCCACTCATCTTCGACTTGTGTGTCTCTCGGTATCTTTCCTTCCCATTCATCGGCAAGATCACCGCCTTTTACTCCCTCGGAGTCCCGGGGTCGTGCTCCCCTCAGTCTATAACAGCATTAAGGTACGCTGTCATTGTTCTATCGTGTTTATATGGCCGTGTCTGAGGAGGCTTCCTCTATCTTGAAGCAATTCCCAATTGCTTGGCTTTTTCTGTCTCTTTGCTCTGTTTAGGAACATCAAGGGACAGACAACAATATCAACTGTTTTCGTGAGCAGCTTCTTGATTTTGGGGAGGGAGGGAGGGAGGGAGGAAGGAGCTCAACTCCTGTTTTCGCTGGCCCTCGGATATAGAGTATCGACGGAAATATAGTTAGTTTTACAAAAAATTTACGAAATAGGGTCCGAGTTTCGTAAAATACAATTTTACCGTCGAAGGGGCGCGTCTTAAAAACGCGCCCCCTTAAAATGCAAAGGGTGACGGGTTTTCAAAACCCGCCCCTTTAATAAATGAATAACGGGGTAAAAGTATTGCGAAACTTGCGAAATGTCTTGAGTTCGAATCCTAGTGACATCAAAAAGGAGTTGAACTCTTGACCCTAAAGGGGCGCGTTTTCAAAACCTCCGGGTTTTGATTACCCGTCCTACCCCTCCTTTACCCGACGAATGAATATTTTTGCTAAGCCCGCCCTCTTTGCAATTAAGGATTGCGTTTTAAAACGCGCCCCTTCGACGGTAAATTTTACGAAACTCGAACCATATTTGGTAAAAAAAATTTTCAGCTAACCGTAATTCTGTACAAAACTCCTGGAATTTGTATCTACTCATCCGACCGTGCCGTCCGGGTGTTCTTGCAACATCGTCCCATCGTATTCGTTGGTTGGTTGCTGCATCATTAAGAAAATAAACCCCATCATGTCCCTCCCCTGAAGAAAAAAGAACCAACAAACAAATCCATGTAAAATTTTAAAGGAGTAGAACCAAAGCTACCTTATCCCTAAAGGACTTGATAACCGAAATCAATAACTTGTCGCCCGCCAAATTTCTCACTTTCTGAATGAATTCGTTCCTTGATACTTTCCTCTCCTGAAAAACCAAAAGCACCCAAAAAAAAAAATCAGTTCCAGAATCAGTTGTTCATTCCATACTAAAACCCAGCAAATGCCAAGACCTTCGGACTTACTCTATGGTCCCTATGATGGTTTGATATCAACTACACGGTATCGACAGGTAAAATCTTTGATAGTTGTGTTGGATCGTTCAGGAACACTAAGAGGGGGTGAATTAGTGTTTATAACTTTTTCGCCCTTTTCTAAGTGTAAGCGGAAGCGTACTGTAACTTAGCAGAGCATTTCTCAGAATGAGATCTGCTTCGCTGACACCGTTACGATTTTGTCGAGTAGGTTTTCGTACGAGTGTTGCGCTATCGTAATGGACACAGTGATTTATATTGGTTCGGTCTTAATCGACCTACGTCCACTTTCCACCAACAAGGTGATTCCACTATATAAAATAATGGGTGCAAAGAGCCCTTGCACTAGGCGTTTGGTTCTCACAAAGTGAGATTTAGAATCCCGAACAATTGATGATCACTCCTGGCAACGGTCAGCTCCTCACTCAGTGGACGTCTTCTCGTTTCCAGCAGAATGATACTTTTCCTCAGCAGTTGGTAGCTCAATGGATTCCACACAGAACGTTGTTGCTCAGATGTAATCCTATATATCAAAGCACACAGACAACGTTATGTTAGAGATTAAATCCTCAGATAGTAATCCTTACAGTGACAGAAAAACTTCTCAGAGAGCAGCTCGTTTCTGATTCACAGTAGAGGATTGCTTCAGCACTTTTATCGTTCAGTAGAGGATTTCCACACAGATCTTGTCTCTCCTGAAGATGAGCTTGTACTTGCTTAAGAGACAACCACTAAGTTGATCACACAGTTTACCACAAAGATCACAAAGAGAAGAACCACAAAGATAACCACAAAGACCACTAAGAAAGGGTATCCGTCCTACACTCAGTTCGGACGTGCACGGTTACCACAGCCGTGACTCACTGCACTGCACACCCAGTGCCTAGGGTGGAATTTTCTACTCCGGCGGTTTCCACGCAACTTGCTCTACTATCCGTCCTTAGGAGTTCGAGACTTCTGCACAGCACCCCTGCGCTCGGGAGGACCTCTTTCCACTCCGGCGGCGTTCCCAACTCCTGCTCTACCCTGCAGGCACGAGACTTCTGGCGCGCACCCGCAAGTACGTATCTAACTGCTCAAACTCCTTAGGTCCGAGACTTCCCTGCGAAGAGACACGACAAGAACGGCTTCTTGCCGATTGGTTAGCAACTGGTTACTGAATTCAGCACAGGTATTCACTTAGCTTCCCTCAGACGATTCGCCAGCTGCTCCTTAAACACACCGAGGACACCTAGTCCCTCTCACGACGATCAAAGGATCTGACCTCAACCCCATGACACTCTCACACGCAGCTTGCAAGAGAAAGAACCAGGAGACACTTAGCACCTTCCGCTCTCCGTCGATGCACAAAGCTCACTTAGACCACTTAGACCACTCTGACCACTCAGACCACTCAGACGCACAAAGGCACTTGGATCTGTCGTCTTTGGTTTGATTATAATAGAGAATGAAGCACAGAAGACGTCCAGGCAATCTTCGAGATTTGTTGCCAAAATTGGCAGCCAGGACTCAGCAACGGTCTGCTTGATCGATCGATGTGCTATGGAGAGTAAGTACCAACGGTAACTTTCCTCTATTTTCTTAATCAAATAATTTATTTTTAATATTTATAATCTGATCATAATCTTATCTGATCGATTATGATCAATCAACAATATTTGAATATATATTTAATCCTGTTCCAGCGTAACATTGATGCAGGATATTAGAAACATAATTTGTTTCTAAAAATAAACTTGGAAAGATAATCTCACAATATTCAATTGCCTGAATCTTTATAATGAGATTATTAAACCACATTTAAATGAATTTGGACACTCAAAGGAATGATCTGAGATAACCCAAAATAAAACGTGGGTATTGAAAATTTGTTTCCATATTTTCAATATGTATTCGTAATATCACAGCGACAACTCACTGTAGCATGTAACAGTTACTAGTGATTCAGCAACACATTGCTCAAGCTCATCACTAGGGACACGCATGGACACGCATGTAACTCATGAAACATTACTGCTTACCATCAGTAACGCGCTGCTTAAGTTCATCATCAAAATCAGTTTAACAAGTTGCTTACATGGGGTTCATTGCAAGTTCTCTTTCATTAAAATAAGTCCTACAATGTTATAATTAATCCCGTTTTAAACCATTTTCGAACAGTTTACTTCGTCTATTCGGTACTTATGCAGGTATCTCGGGGATTTGCCTTGCGGACAACCAAGGCACGCACCCCATTCAACGTATTCAAGACAACGGAACTTATATTCGAGGGTTTATTCTGGATTCTCGAAAATCAAGACCATCTGAAGAGGGCTTCGCACTCACCAACGTTACGGCATCAACGGCTCGCCAGGTTCGTCGTAAACCTATTTTAAAAACGGCACCGTGAGGTACAAACGCTAACTGGAGCGTTCTATAGAGCGAGCAATGGTACCAACACCCGGTTCTCCCTTAAATTTATTTTTTTGGCTTAGAAATTATTAAGGGCATTAATAAATCTATGATTGTTTGCATTTTTGCCCCAAAATCAACTTTCAGGAAATATTCTTCTAAAAAATGATTCATGTAGACATTTTATGCGTTATTAAGTTCGAGATCATTTTTTTTATATATCAAAGAATTTCTTTTTCTAAAACCGAGGTCAAATAAATTGGACATCGGAAACATATGATAAAAGCCTCCATTTTCTTTGTGGTGTATGCGATTTAGTATTTCCTAATTCCCGAACCTTAACGAATCTCTATAGTTTTTCTAAGTTGAACTTAAAATAAGTTAGCGGCAACTCCGATATTTTCAAAATTTGAAGCCTTATCGTCAAGGGAGGATATTCATTTTAAATGGAACAGGAAACGGGATCCACATGCGACAATGACAATGGCACGAAGAACAGGACCCTTTGCTTTTTTTTTTTTTTCTTATGGAAATATTTCTTGCTGTATTCCCACTGATTGTTTTGGGCACTAATGCAGTTTACTTCATTGTTCCATTCAGAGAAAAAAAAATTTGGTGATTTAGTGAACCTATTAGACGTCCAACTAAATGTTTAACGCTTGATTTTTATGATCTAAATCTAATATTTATAATTTAATATTTAATTTAACGTTAAATGTTAACGGTTTAACATATGATAGAATTTATTATTTAGGATTCGGTCTCTTTTCTTAGTATGATTGCGGCTACAATTACGTGGTAGGTAAAGGTGCCCAGCGCACAACCAAAAACAGTCTAATGATATGATAATGGAATGGTTCTTCTGGGATTCAACGATCGGAGAAGAACAAGAACGGAGCAGGACTGATCGGAGGGAACCCAGTCGAAACTCTCATTCCAGAAGCTTGCAAAGCACAAGCGATAACAGAACAGAACAGAAAGGGAAACGGTTTACAACATACTACTTCCGACTCTAACTTCTCTACTTCTCTTATAGCTAATACAATGTAACTGTTTGTAACTAACTCAATCAACAGTTACAACATTTATTCTCTTCACTCTCTGCAACTTGCTCTTCTCTGCTTCCAACAGCATTCGACTCTTCTTCTTCCCGCATAAAAGTTTCTTCCTTTCATCTCATATCAATCCAACCTCCTTAAAACAAAGCTTGCCCTCAAGCTTTCTATCCATCCCTCAGCTCCTACTTCCCTTTTCTACAACACCTGTTGCTCACGCGCACAATCCTTCTTCGCTATTCTGTTCGCTTCCCATACGCATCACCTCACCTTCGCTACTATGCTCACTTCTCCATCCCCCGTAGAAAAACAACTTGTCCTCAAGTTGTAGTAAAATCAAAGGTAGGATATTTCTTTACCAAGTCAGAGTACAGCTCCCATGTAGCATCCTGAACTTCACCATTGGTCCACTGTACCAAAAGATACACAACTCCAACATCACCCTCCCGAACCAACTTCCTGTCCAGAACCTTAGCTGGTTCCGCTGTCAAAACATGCTGACCGTCCACCTCTGGCACAGAACAGACAACCGGTGGAGGCCCCTCATGTTTTCGAAGTAAAGATATATGGAACACCGGGTGGACTTTCACATCTGCAGGTAATTGCAGTTTATAGGCAACAGAACCAATCCTTTCGATCACCGGAAAAGGACCAAAATAACGAGGAGCTAACTTGGCGGATGACCTATAAGCCATTGTTTTTTGGCGATACGGCTGCAACTTAACATAAACGAGGTCTCCCACTGCAAGAACTTTATCTGTTCGCTGCTTATCAGCTTGGACCTTCATACGATCCTGTGCCCGCAAGAGGTGAAAGCGAAGCATTTGCAAACAGTCCTCCCGTGCCTTTAACGTCCGGTCCACTGTATCTACCTTGCTATCCCCCACCACGTAAGGCAGATGTACAGAGGGAGGTTGACCATATACAACCTCATACGGTGTTTTGCGAATTGCAGTATGAAACGTGGTATTGTACCACCACTCAGCCAATGGAATCCAAGTCGCCCATTCCTTTGGCCTTTCGCCGGTCATACAGCGCAAATAAGTCTCAAGACACTTATTAACCACTTCGGATTGCCCATCCGTTTGAGGATGATAGCTCGACGACATTAATAAATCCACCTGTTGTAGCCGAAGCAATTCTTTCCAGAACGTGCTCACAAAAATGCGATCCCTGTCCGAAACTATGGTCCGTTGCATCCCATGGAGACGAAAGATCTGGTCTAAGAACAATTGAGCAACTGTCACAGCAGTAAAAGGATGACTGAGCAAAAGAAAATGAGCATATTTACTCAGTCTATCGACTATAACCAAAATAGTATCCTTTCCTCTTGATTTTGGCAAGCCTTCTATAAAGTCCATCGACACATCTGTCCACACCGTATGAGGAATAGGCAAGGGTTGCAGAAGGCCTGCCTTTTTGGTTAAAACCGGCTTACATTGCTGACAAATAGAACAATTCCGAACATAATTCCTGATATCTCTTTTCAACTTCTTCCAATAGAACAAAGCGGATATCCTTTTGGTGGTAGCCTGCATCCCGGAATGTCCACCAGTAGGGGTATCATGCAATAACGAAATTATTTTCTGTCTCAATGATTCATCACACCCAACAACCAGTTTTCCCTTGCGACGTAATGCATCCTGGTGCCAAGTATAATGAGGCTTGACCAGACCACTCTGTAATTGTTGAATCAGAGTCCGCAATTGAGCATCCTTCTGCCAACTCTCTGCAATTTGCGATTGGAGCTCTGTGTTAAGCTGTGATAAAACTAAAGACATGAACTCAGCACCTTGAACTCGTGACAGAGCATCCGCAGCTGCATTCTCTTTGCCTCTTTTGTATACGACTTCATAATCGAGGCCAAGTAGCTTAGGAAGACATTTGCTTTGGAAAGCCGTAGTTATCTTCTGCTCTAATAAGTACTTCAAGCTAAAATGATCAGTCTTGATCACAAAATGCCTCCCTGTAAGATATGGCTTCCATTTTTCAATCGCAAAAATCACAGCCATGAGTTCTTTCTCATACGTAGAGCTGCCCTGCATCTTAGTGGAGAAAGCCTTACTAATATAAGCAATTGGATGACCTTTTTGTGTCAATACAGCCCCCATACCTGTCCCTGAAGCATCGGTTTCAATTACGAACTCCGTAGCAAAATCAGGTAACGCCAAGACCGGTGCCGTGCTCATAACCAGCTTAAGCTTGTTAAATGCTGTGACCGCATCTGCATTCCAACAAAACCCATTCTTCTTCAACAAGTTGGTCAATGGCTTGCTGATAAGGCCATAATCCCGAATAAATTTTCTGTAATATCCGGTTAACCCCAAGAACCCCCTCAATTCCTTCACTGTTTTGGGTTCTGGCCAAGTGAGCATGGCTTGAATCTTATTCGGGTCTGTTTGCACTCCCTTCTCTGATATCAAGTGCCCCAAATACTCCACTTCCTTTGTCCCAAAAACACATTTGGACATCTTGGCATATAACGTGTGCTGCTGTAAGATGCTTAAAACCATTCTGACATGACTCAAATGATCCTGCAAGGTCTTACTATAGATCAAAATGTCATCAAAAAAGACTAAGACAAACTTTCTGAGATAGGATCTGAAAATTGAGTTCATGAGATGCTGAAATGTTGAGGGCGCATTGGTTAAACCAAAGGGCATCACTAGAAATTCATAGTGACCCTCATGAGTGCGGAAAGCCGTTTTATGGATATCATTTGGAGCCATTCTGATTTGCCAATAGCCTGACCGTAAGTCAATCTTGGAGAAGAAAGCTGCACCGTGAAGTTCATCCAATAGTTCCTCTATAATAGGCATTGGAAATTTGTCCTTAACGGTAGCCTTGTTAAGTTCTCTATAGTCAATGCATAATCGCCAAGAACCATCTTTCTTCTTCACCATTACAATAGGAGAGGAAAAAGCACTTTGACTTGGCCGAATGACACCAGCTTGCAGCATTTCCTTTATCATCGTTTCAATAGCATCCTTTTGTACAACCGGGTACCTGTAAGGACGCACATTAATAGGAGAGGTGCCCTCTTTAAGATGAATTGGGTGATCATGCTCTCTATGCGGAGGCAAAGTGGTTGGTTCACGGAAAATACCAGCAAACTCATGTAAAAGTGGCTGTAATTCGGGACACAGTGGACCAGGACTCATAGAAGTCTCTTCTGCCGATTTTACTGTAACTGCAAATAACTGCACTGCATTAGAGTTCTTACTGACAAAGCTCTGCAACTCCTTGTCATTTATCCAGTTAAAATTGTCCGGTTTGCCCCCTCGCAACACATGCTTCCGGCCCTTGTATTGGAATTCCATTCGTAATTGTGTAAAATCCCATAAGACAGGTCCAAGGGAAGACAGCCATTGAACACCCAATATCATGTCACAAGTCCCTAAGGATACCAGCATAATATCAGTATTAAAAGTTTCCCCTTGCAGCTCCCACTGAAAGCCCTTGCACATGGACCTACAGTATATGGTGTCCCCATTTGCTACAGAAACAGCCACTGGGTAGCTTGGCTTGATCAAACACCCTAACCTCTTAGCTGTGTTCTTATCTAAGAAATTATGTGTACTGTCGGAATCAATCAAAATATTCAGCTTATTACCTTTCACCTTGCCAGTAACCTTCATCGTTTGATAAGCAGTATTGCCTGTGATTGCATTTAAAGAAATCAATGGTGGCAAATTGTCTTCTGTTGTTTCCTCAGAACCCTCAGCAATCTCGCTGTCAGAAGAAATATCTTCAGTAAGAACCTCGACACTGTGTAACTGAGCCTTACACTTATGTCCTGGAGCAAATTTCTCTGGGCAAAAGAAACAGAGGTTCTTAGCACGCCTTTCCGCAATGAACTCTGGAGACAGTTGTCTCCTTGTAAACTTCGGCGTATCGGGTGAAGGTTTAGGCAGCAGTGCTGGTGTTGATGCAGAATTAGTATACGTTTTCAGTAAAGGTTTGTCCAACAGAGGCTTGCTTCTCCTGTGGAGAGAAGACAACAAATTTTCCTGCAATCGAGCCAACGTATAGGCATCTATCAAAGTCTGCGGCCGGAACATACGTACTGCAGTCTGAACATCAATTCGTAAGCCACTCAGGAAACAACTTAAAGCTTGTTTCTCTGATAAATCGGTACGAACCAACAGTGCATCAAATTTTTCTTGATAAACATCAATTCCCGTAGTCTCGTCATGTCTCAAACTCATCAATTCAACCACTGGATCATCATAAGGTTGACCGCCAAATCTAGCCACAATCATAGACTTGTATGCCTCCCAAGTTGGCCAATTATCACACGGACGAGCTTTCATAATCGACTGATGCCAAATTAAAGCCTTACCTTCCAAATGCACAGAAGCTATTTTGATTTTAATATCAGATGGTGTCGCATCTACCTCAAAGAACTGTTCGCATTTGTAAAGCCAGCCTTGCACTTCATCACCTCTGAACCGTGGAAAATCGACCTTCGAGAACCGAGCGTAAGTAGATTGAGAACCTCCCTGAGTATGCAACCCACTTCTCGGAGAACCTCGCTGCTCACGTATCGACATATCCTCGAAATCAGTCATCCGAGCGCCCATTTCTTGCAATTGCGTAGTAACACGTAGCATAGTATCTCGTTGTGCTCGCATTTCTTCACGAAACTCGATCTGTTGTTGTTGTTGCTGTGCGAGAAACTCCGTCCAAGATTCTCTCATGGTTTTCTGGAATTCATCCATTGCTAGTTGTGTTTTAGTAACAACCATTAGCGGCCAGGATCCGACAACTGATACCAATTGGAATGGTTCTTCTGGGATTCAACGATCGGAGAAGAACAAGAACGGAGCAGGACTGATCGGAGGGAACCCAGTCGAAACTCTCATTCCAGAAGCTTGCAAAGCACAAGCGATAACAGAACAGAACAGAAAGGGAAACGGTTTACAACATACTACTTCCGACTCTAACTTCTCTACTTCTCTTATAGCTAATACAATGTAACTGTTTGTAACTAACTCAATCAACAGTTACAACATTTATTCTCTTCACTCTCTGCAACTTGCTCTTCTCTGCTTCCAACAGCATTCGACTCTTCTTCTTCCCGCATAAAAGTTTCTTCCTTTCATCTCATATCAGATAACCAAACTTATTGTGGAAACATCAGCAAGGGATAGACAACAATATCAACTGTTATCGTGAGCAGCTTCTTGATTTTGGGGAGGGAGGGAGGAAGGAGCGGAAGGAGCTCAACTCCTGTTTTCGTTAGCCCTCGGATTTGTATCGACTCATTCGAGTTGAAAGAATAACCCACCCACCGGTGCCGGTAATTAACATGCCATCACCCGAGCCGTCCGGGTGTTCCTGCAACATCGTCCCAACGTATTCTTTGGTTGGTTGCTGCATCATTAAGAAAATAAACCACCATCATGTCCCTCTCCTGAGGAAAAAAAGAACAACAAACAAACCCATGTAAAATATTAAAGGAGAAGAACCAAAGCTACCTTATCCCTGGAGGACTTGATAACCGAAATCAATAACCTGTCGCCCGCCAAATTCCTCAATTTCCAAATGAATTCGTTCCTTGATACTTTCCTCACCTGAGAAAGCAAAAGCACCCCCCCCCCCCCCCCCCAAATCAGTTCCAGAATCAGTTGTTCATTCCATACTCAAACCCAGCAAATGCCAAGATCATCGGACTTACTCTATGGTCCCTATGATGCTTTGATATCAACTGCATGGTATCCGCTGGTAAAATCTTTGATAGTTCCGCAATCAGGACAGAAAACGGCATCCACGGAGAAGTTGGCCTCCTCGGTGTCTCAGGTTCCTTCAAGAATCCTAAACACATGGGCCAAAAATACAAATACAGGATATAACCCCATAACCTCTAGGACAGCCACCAACCATTTCTCAATCAAAAGTGGGCATCAATAAACAAATCAACATGAAAAAATAAAATAAAAATGTTTACCTCTCAAACACCTTGGTGCTCTGAAGGTGACGAGATACTCAGGCAACACATGAGTGTTCAAGTTGGTGCTCCAGACGATGTACTTCTTAGGCGACAACAGATTATCGACCCCAGAGTCATACTGTTCGCAAGAGGGGTGGCATTGATCGGAACCCAGGTTAACGAGCTCGGGTTTCCCTACAATTATCCGACAAAGCAACAGATAGCGCAATCCATCCTCATCCGCGGGAGCACATTTCACGCTGCCAAAACGAAGCAGTTGTTTTCCTCCAGTTTAACACCATAATTTAATCAATCAGAAGTTACTCGTAGGGCATGAATTGTTTTGACATCTGCCCAGGAGAACCGACAACAACTAGAGAAACGAAGCAAGGGATAGAAGGGAGTGCAGATACCTTTCGAGAGGGTGTTCGACGGGAGCAAAGTATAAACCGACTCCAAACAGACCGTTATTGTTGAGCCTGCCGCTCCACCCGAACCCGTATCCGCCTCCTCTTTGGAGGTAGCAGCATGCCAGCCATGCCGCACGATCCCCCTCACATCCCCACAGTGCTTACCCCGAACAGCCTGTTCAAACACGCCGAATGCGTGAAAACGGGCGGTGGCCCCGGATCCGGAGAAGCCGTTCCTCTGGATGGAAAGGACCTCGGCTTGCGGGGCAAGCGTGGGACCCAGCCGGGAGCCAAAAATGGAGCGGATGAGTTGATCGTCAGCGTCGTGATGTTGCTGGAGTTGGAGCAGGCTCCCGTAATCTTCCCGGGGGACGGTGACGCTGCTCTCGCAGTCGGAGAGGTCTGGGGAAGAGGAGGAGGGGAACCGACAACGGTTTGGGGAGGCAAACCGTCGCGCCATATGTGGCCGAATGATGATGGGAAGAAGCGAAAAGGCGCGGATGGCACGCAAAAAAAAAAAGGAAATCGAAGGGATATCAACTCTTTATATTGGATGAAACCAAACTCGTTGCGACCGAGTCAACTGAGGTTCGTTTATCTGTAATATTGAATTTGTGGGGTTGTTACTAGAACCTGACCAATTCCCTCACATATTTATATAGGAGGAGGAGGACCGGAAGCCAATGGTTGTCGACGGAGTTGTCCATATCCTCCGCCTCATTTCACCGGCAGTTTCATCAACGTGACTTTCAAGGTAAAGGAATAATGATTACATGGAAAGAAATGTCTCCTGGCATCAATCCATCCATCGGAAAACTTGGCGCCCAAGAAGCTTCAACTAAATCCCAAAAACAGAACAACAAGCAGTCTTTTCTTAATATTATTGTATTAAAATTTCCTTTGCCCTCAGAATTCCTACCAAAAGAATTATTAAAAAAAATTGACAAAGTGAAGTCGCCCCCAGGGTGCGAGTGTGATTAACGACAAGATCTTGGGTAGCAAGAAAAAACGCACCTCACCTCAAAATCAAGTGATGGTAGTGAGGGGAGACATGATGAGCTTCAAGCACCTGCGTAAGACGCAAAACCCAGTTAAAACAACAGCCCTGCTGCTGCTGAAGTAAAACCCCCCATAACAATTATTTAGACTTAAAATTGATGTCTACTAATAATTCCTAATCCCTCTGCTCGCCTCACCTTGTCTAACACCCTCCTCCTAATCTCGCCTTCGAGTTTCCCCCGCGACAGTTTGTCTCCCGACTTCTCCAGCATACTCGTCATCATCTCCAGGTTCTGATTTATGTACTCCAGCTGGGCTCCCGAACCTACCTCTGTCTTCTCTCCGCTTCCTATTTCTTCCTTCCCCTCCTCTTTTCCGGAGTGTTCATCCCCTGCTGTCCTCCATTCAAATCCGGCAGCCTCCAGCTTCCCGTTTGATCACCAGCAGCTGGATATCCATTCGTTCCGACCTCAGCTGCCTGATCAGATTTCCGTTTCTTGCCTCTCCTCCGCCCACCCAAATCCTCCTCCTGGTCGGATGCGTTCTTCACATACGCCTCATGAGAGCTCTGGTCACGGAATAAATAACTCCGGAGTTTATAGGAGAACCAGTCAATCTTGCCTTGTGCAGGTTGTTAGTCACACAGGTTGTGTGCAAAGGGGTGTGGTAGCCGTGAAGCCACGTTCGGCGGGTGGTAGCCATGAAGCCACGTTTGGCGGGTAGTAGCCGTTAAGCCACGGTTTGGCAGGTGGTAGCCGTTAAGCCACGGGCTCAGTGAGGAGCTGGAGTCAGACACGTTACGTGTGGGGTTAGACACGTGATTACGTGCAAATTGGTTAGTCACATTTCTGACAGAAGTGTGCATCTGTAAAGTCTCATATTCCAATCATAGTTAATACGCCCTATTTGGGGTGAGAGCTAGGAGAGTGGACGTATGCATTGTTTGCCGAACCACTATAAATCTTTCTGTCTTACACATAAGATATTTTATCTCAGAACTGGAAATCTGTTCATCTGATTCAGTCTCTGTGACCTGACAGAACCACGCTTCTGTGAACGAAAAAGTGTCATAACTCTTACGGCACTAATTCAACCCCCTTCTTAGTGCAATCCTATACCAACATTACTTCTTTGTTCCATTCAGAGAAAAAATATTTTGGTGATTTAGTGAACCTATTAGATGTCCAACTGAGGGAAATGAAGTTGATGAATGATGCTATCCGGAAACTGGAAGGTAAGGTCAATATTCCATTATTCCATTGGATTGAAAAACCAGGATGCTCCGGTTCTATGGATCTGCCTATTGCGAAAGAGGTTGAATTTATATAGGGATTACCGAGTATAGTTGTTAACGAACTTGCAAATGAAATAAAGAGTTGAACATTTGAACTTTGACAAGATGTAATCTTACGGATATGGACCAAGGTATAACAATGGAAACAGGATAGTTGAATGTAGTTTTGACTGCATTGTTTTGGAACTGTTCATGGTATTTGTCTTACTGTCATGATTTACCCTCTGAAAACGGACTTTTGTGGCTCTCACTGATTTCAGGACATGCAAACACATCCAGCTCTCTGTCTTCCTTTAATCAAGAAGATAACAGAGAGAGGATGACCGGCACAAGGGTGGGTAGTGATGAAAGGGTGACAGCTTCTTCTGTTGTTTTCTTACTGCCATAGTTTACCATGCCAAATCTGTGGAGCTTCCTGCTCGGCTCTAATTGTGGTATAGTTGCGTAAGGAGCTTCCTTCACCGGTTTCTATTTATTTATTTTCTTGGCAGCCAACATATCATAAGGGAAAGTCTGAATACGACTCTCGACCAGGTACCTGGGGCATAGTTATTTCACTCTAGTTGATGATCCTTCCCAGGGTTTATGAATCACACCAACTCGTCTCCATTTATTGACAGTAAGTTCAACATCACCTCCAAAACCAACGCAACTGTCAGGTCCACCTCATCCACAGTCATATATGGAGGTAACATTTCTTCCTTAGCTCTCAAATCAGTCGAAATAGGGAAAACACCATGCATTCGCAGGAAGTCCTCTTCCTGCTCTGTTTGGCGCCTCTTTAGGTTGGTCGAACCCTAAAGAGACCCATTATATTGTTGAATTAGTGATGCCTGCCACAATGGTCCGGCACATTTCCCTTTTGGATGCTTATCTTGATGTAAGGTCTTGCATTTTCTTACAGATCATGGCTATGGTCCAAAGAGGAGAAAGACCTCCTAATGTCAGGGTAAGTTGACCGTTTCTGTCTTAACATAATTAGTTGCCAGGAGACCAACTGTGATTGTTTGGTGACTTTATCCTGTAGGACATCGATGATTCACCTCCTGATCCTAATCGTCCAATATCGAATCCTCGCATTGCACCAAGAGCCAAGGTCTTTTCCTGTTTCCTTTTTATATTTCAGCTTCATCAGCTTATCCCCTGTTTTATGGACCATTCATGCTGTACCATTCGCTTGATTAGCCTTGGGAAGCTGGTTAGACCCCAAACAACACGGGCTACTCTCATCAACAGCCGTCAAACGAGGGAGATTGGAACTACTATGCAGCCGAGAATGGGTTCGCCTCCCAGACAAATGGCGGTGGCTCAGTTCCTTGGTGGCAAAAGAAAAATGTGAGGATTACAGAACTTGACCAGGATGATGAATTGAAAGCCAGTAAATACAGTTCCCAGTGGAGCGAGCAAGCAGCCAGGAGCACGTGGGTGCCGCCCTAGCCACCCCCGATCGCTTTGCCGGAGGCAGCAGAAGCCATCCGAAGGCCAAAAGCAACGGCTCAGAAAGAACTGACAGACGATCAGTTGATGGCTCGCACTTTTGAGATGAGCGAGGAGTCGCAGAAGGTGACGGAAATATCAGAGTATGGAGGGGCCGTCGACGCCCTTGGATCGGGGATGCAGACGGGCAGCTCAAGTGAGACAAGAGAAGGGCCAGAAAGTAACTAGTTTATAAGGCCGGTCCATGTGATATGGCCATGAGTTCATTACAGTTTTGAACTCTTTTGAGAAAAATTACAGTAACATTATCTCTTGCGGCTATATTTAGGTGGTAGGTAAAGGTGCCCAGCGCACAACTAAAAACAGTCTGATGATATGATAACCAAACTTATTGTAAAACCATCAGCAAGGGACAGACAACAATATCAACTGTTTCCGTGAGCAGCTTCTTGATTTTGGGGAGGGAGGGAGGAAGGAGCTCAACTCCTGTTTTCGTTAGCCCTCGGATCTGTCTCTACTCATCCGAGTTGAAGGAATAAACCACCCACTGCTGCAGGTCACCCATGCCGTCCGGGTGCTCCTGCAACATCGTCCCACCGTATTCGTTGGTTGGTTGCTGCATCATTAAGAAAATAAACCCCATCATGTCCAAACCCATGTAAAATTTTAAAGGAGAAGTACTGGGGGAGGAACCAAAGCTACCTTATCCCTGAAGGACTTGATAACCGAAATCAATAACCTGTCGCCCGCCAAATTTCTCACTTTCTGAATGAATTCGTTCCTTGATACTTTCCTCTCCTGAGAAAGCAAAAGCACCCCCCCAAAAAAAAAAAATCAGTACCAGAATCAGTTGTTCATTCGATACTCAAACCCAGCAAATGCCAAGACCTTCGGGCTTACTCTATAGTCCCTATGATGCTTTGATATCAACTGCATGGTATCCGCGGGTAAAATCTTTGATAGTTCCGCAATCAGGACAGGAAACGGCATCCACGGAGAAGTTTGCCTCCTCGGTGTCGCAGGTTCATTCAAGAATCCTAAAAACATGGGCCAAAAATATAAATACAGGATATAACCCCATAACCTCTAGGACAGCCACCAACCATTTCTCAATGAAAAGTGGGTATCAATAAGCAAAGCAACATGAAGAAAAAGAAAATTGTTTACCTCTCAAGCACTGAGGTGCTCTGAAGGTGACGAGATACTCAGGCAACACATGAGTGTTCAAGTGGGTGCTCCAGACAATGTACTTCTTAGGCGACACCAGATTATCGACCCCAGAGTCATACTGTTCGCAAGAGGGGTGCCATTGATTGGAACCGTGGTTAACGAGCTCGGGTTTCCCTACAATTATCCGACAAAGCAACAGATAGCGCAATCCATCCTCATCCGCGGGAGCACATTTCACGCTGCCAAAACACAGCAGTTGTTTTCCTCCAGTTTAACACCATAATTTAATCAATCAGAAGTTACTCGTAGGGCATGAATTGTTTTGACATCTGCCCAGGAGAACCGACAACAACTAGAGAAACGAAGCAAGGGATAGAAGGGAGTGCAGATACCTCTCGAGAGGGTGTTCGACGGGAGCAAAGTACAAACCGACTCCAAACAGACCGTCATTGTTGAGCCTGCCGCTCCACCCGAACCCGTGCTCGAATACCATATCAGCCTCCTCTTTGGAGGTAGCAGCATACCAGCCATGCCGCACGATCCCCCTCACATCCCCACAGTGCTTACCCCGAACAGCCTGTTCAAACACGCCGAATGCGTGAAAACGGGCGGTGGCCCCGGATCCGGAGAAGCCGTTCCTCTGGATGGAAAGGACCTCGGCTTGCGGGGCAAGCGTTGGACCCAGGCGGGAGCCAAATATGGAGCGGATGAGTTGGTAGTCTGCGTCGTGATGTTGCTGGAGTTGGAGAAGGCCTCCGTAATCTTCCTGGGGGACGGTGACGCTGCTCTTGCTGTCGAAGAGGTCGGGGGAAGAGGAGGAGGGGAACGGACAAAGGGAGGGGGAGGCAAACCGTCGCGCCATATGTGGCCGAATGATGATGGGAAGAAGCGAAAAGGCGTAGACGGCACTACGAAAACGACGGGATATCAACTCTTTTTATAGGAGTGGGTCTGAAACCAAACTCGACCGACTCACTTGAGGTTCGTTTATTTAAGTTGTGGGGTTCTTCAGTAGAATCTGACATATATATATATAATGTATCTGGTTTGTTGACGGAGTTGTCAATCTGCTCCGCCTCATTTCACCCGCAATTTCCTCCACGACTTTTTAAGGAAAGGTATAGTTATTACATTTTTTGTCCTTTTCTCCCGACTTCCCCCTTCACTTTTCTTTTCTTTTCTTTTCCCCCTTCTCCCAACTAAATCCCAAAAACAGAACAACAAGCAAATCATATAATTAGGAAAGCACCTTTTCTTAATATTATTGTATTATCTTACTTTGACAGAGTGGTGGGCGGCGACTATCCTTAACTGGGCTCCCAGATAACATCAGTTCGGGATCATGGTTTCCATTCAGAAAGTCGTATGCTTTGATGGGATCATTCGATTTGAATTATCCGGAGAATACCTTAATATAAGCGCAATTAAAAATTCTTAGAGAGTTATACGATATTTGATAAAAATAAGAATGTTCTTCTTTGAGAATAATCAGAGGATCGAAACATGCCACTAAATGATTAGGAAAGCAGTCTTTTCTTAATATTATTTTATTATCATATAATTAGGAAAGCAGTCTTTTCTAAATATTACTGTATTATCATATAATTAGGAAGGCAGTCTTTCCTTAATATTATTGTATTAAAATTTCCAAAAGAAATAAAAAAAATTGACCAAATGAAGTCGCCCCCAGGGAGCGAGTGTGATTAACGACAAGAAGATCTTTGGTACCAATCAAAAACGCACCTCACTTCAAGCACTTGGCGTAAGACGCAAAACCCAGTTAAAACAACAGCCCTGCTGCTGCTAAAGTAAAACCCCCCCATAACAATTATTTAGACTTAAAATTGATGTCTACTAATAATTCCTAATCCCTCTGCTCACCTCACCTTGTCCAACACCCTCCTCCTAATCTCTCCTTCGAGTTTCCCCTGCGACAGTTTGTCTCCCAGCTTCTCCAGCATACTCGTCATCATCTCCAGGTTCTCATTTATGTACTCCAGCTGGGCTCCCGAACGTACCTCTGTCTTCTCTCCGCTTCCTATTTCTTCCTTCCTCCTCCTTCCCCTCCTCTTTTCCCGAGTGTTCATCCCCTGCTGTCCTCCGTTCAAATCCGGCAGCCTCCAGCTTCCCGTTTGATCACCAGCAGCCGGATATCCATTCGTTCTGACCTCAGCTGCCTGATCAGAGTTCCGTTTCCTGCCTCGCCTCCGCCCACCCCTATAAGAAGCATCATGAAAATCCTCCTCCTGGTCACATACACCTCATGAGAGCTCTGGTCACGGAATAAATAACTCCGGAGTTTATAGAAGAACCAGTCAATTGCATGAATTTTGTCACTTCCACTGGGATACGAGCAATCCAGGGCAAGCGAGCCAATATCAGAGAGGAACTCGGCTGGGGTAAGCCTTGATGGATCGGGAGGAGAATACTCAAAACTTCTTGGGATGTAGGAGAACCAACAAACCCGTTTACAGGAACTCTGACAAACATCGCTTCCCGAGAGTCATGAGAGCATGCATTTTTTCCCGTTTCACCAGCCAGCTGCTTATTCACGTAACTGATGTAGGGATATGACAAGTACTTTTTCTTGATCTTCCGAGCCCATCTCGCTTTTCTCGTCGATTAACCCGTCACTATTCAATGGGGAAGGAGGCAAGCTGCCAGTGTCAATGGCTTCTACTCCCCCAATATGACAACCTCGATATTTTTATCAGCCATCTTGCCCGAAACATCACGGAAGCCAACACCGAAACCGCCTGTTCGCGTAGGAAACGAATCACGTCGGAAATATTTGGTAATAAGACTCACAGGGATTGTAGATGTGGTCGACAGTAAGTAATTAAAGAAATATGATTGAATGCAAACGTTTTTACACAAAGTAAAGAAAGCTTACAGCCATAAAAATAAAAATAAGGACAGTGGTGAGGGCGTAGACTGGCTACTGTGCTCCATAGACTTGGAGCGGGGATGTAGAATTGAACGACGAAAGGGGTTGTGGACTTGACGCTGGGCACTCCGGACTCGAGAATCTGGTCAGCGTAGCCGTGGACCTGGTGGCAGAGCGCTGTAGACTTGCACTTCTCGGGTGGCAGGACTTAGCTGCTGGGCTTGGTGGACGGGCTATGGTCGAATATAGAGGCGCACGTGGATACCAAGGCTATGGTGGCTCCCCCTGGTGGCGGTGTCGAAGGCGGAGAAATGTACCGGGACTATAGTTGCTCGTCCTGGCGTTGGAGTCGAAGGTGGAGAAGTGTACCGGGACTACGGTTGCTCATCCTGGCGTTAGAGTCGAAGGCGGAGAGTTGTTACCAGAGCTACGGTTGCTCACTCTGATGGTGGAGGTGAAGACCAATGAAACCTTAGAGGTTTCGCCCAGGTCGGGGAATCCTAACAACTAAACTAAGGGGTGACGAGCAAGATAAGCTTCCGTTGGCTGATTTGATCGTCATTTTAAAGGAAGACCTTCCCCTTTTTATATTAAATCTTGTGGCGTCTGGGGTGTTTGACACATTCTCCAATAATCTCTTCAGGTCATGGCTCTCTCAAACAACCTCCAAAAATCTCGAAATCGGTTTGATCCCAGATTTGGGCCGTAGACAATGTATGACACGTTCTTAGGATATTTTGCCAGGTCGTGGCCCTCTCAATCCACTTCCTAGAATTTTGGTAACAACCTGATCCTGGTAGACGTGGGTCTTATCCACGTCGTAAACTTAACAGTTTCTTTTCTTATATTAAATTAAAGAATTGGAGTCTTATCCCCAGATTTTCTCCAGCTGAAGATCTTTTCAAATCATGGGAACGTGGCCCCGTAATCGTCTCTCCAAAAATCTCGGAGTCAAGATCTTTTCTGATCCTCGTAGACTCTAACCCTCGTAGACTCTGACCCCCGTAGACTCTGACCCCGCCAGTCCTTTGTAAACTTAGTACTTCCTTGGCGGGCTCACATAACGGTGGGCTTGTAAACGCTCTTAAAGACCCCTGGACTTATGGGCTTTATAAAATGAGCCCAAAATTTATGTCACGGTCTTGGTAGACTTGATATGAGTCGGTGAAATGGGTTTGTGCGTTTCTCATAATCAGGCCCGAGATTTTGCCATGTCAACACCGCCGAAGAAGGCCTGGGGTGCTCCTCCTTCCAGGTTACCAGGGACCTCACCGTAACACTCCTCTTCAACGACGGCATTATCCATTCCAACCACAGTATCATGCAAAGCTCCCCCTTTTTCTCCAGCAAACGGTTTCATTTAGTTCAACCCCCCGAACTCGGCAAAAAATACTCGGAGAAAATCTGAAAAACCTACAACCCCCCAACCCTAGATTCTTCATCTTTAGGGCATTTTTCAAATTACAGCACCTTCAAAGGAAGATATTAAAAAAAATCAGCCTCACAGAAACTGGGACATTGAGGACATCACAAGGGCGTGAACCTAATAAAAGGTTGAAGCTTTATAACGAACCTGGCACTGGGTTGTTGGGGGTGGTTGAGGATTTCGTGGTCAAGTGCTTCCGTGAACGTCCCAAAATGGGGGGTTGGGGTTTAGGCGTTGCTGCACGGTGACTGAACCGAGAAGAAAGACGCGGTAGAGAATGATAAATGGAACCGAATAGGCCTTCAAGAGAAAACGACGTCGCTGTTTCAATATTACTTGTTTTACAGGAGTGGAGTGGGTGTATTGTATTACTTGATAACTTATCACTCTCCTCCAAGCCCCAGCCCCAGCCCCAGCCCCAGCCTCAATTGGTAGGGTTAAAAAGTAGCACTCCAAAGTTTGGTGAACATTATATGTTTAACAACAGAAATTCTGGGTCACAGATTTCGGCTTTATCTGTGGATCAACAGTCCAGAATACAGGACCAAGGGACATGAAACCCAGTAAGGAGGTGACCACGGAAACACACCAGGCGAAGGCATGCTGGGCGAAACAGTCATCAAGCGACAGGGTTACTAGGCAACGGGCGACAGGGTCAGGAAGCGACAAGCGACGGCTAACTGGGCAAACGATGGAACTCTAAGGCAAAAGCCAATGGGCGATGCGGTCGATCAATGGCTGTTAAGGAAAATTCTAGACGATCTCAGGATTTGGAAGGGAATTGTTGCCAAGTTTGCTTAAATGGAAAGAAGATATTTCATGAAGACTGGTGACAAAGGAAATGTAATATATATGCAATATTTCGTTACCGTATATACGTAGGTCTAGCTTAGTATAAATAGTTATTCTTAGGCATTGTATAGAGACACTTCTCTACAAATGGACATATTGTCATTTTTATCTTCAAGCATTCCAGCGTTCAAACTCTCTGTGCTCCTACGTTCTTACTTCTCTCCGAAGTCATCGTCGATGACATGCGTATGTGCTTCCGCTTAAGGGTGTTTGTCCGCTGTCTTCTCTCTCTCTTTTCATTTATACGGTGACCACACATTCAACGAACCTATAAGTACCAGTTGCTCGTAGTACCAGAGATTTTCGACGTGTTTGGATCTGGCTTGTCCGCGGTGACTTCCGAAACGAAATATCCCATGATATCATCGTACTATATTGTAAATACTAAACATTAGGTATGACTTCAGAACCTGTGGAAAAATAATAAGAGAAATCGAGTCCAATTTGATGGTGAAACGTTTTTCGACCCTGTTCTTAACGATAATTAAAAAAATATATTATTTTTTTTCATATATGTTTATATACATATATATAATTATTTTGAAGCTTCCACGTTTGGATGGAAATTTAAAGGGGAACATTTTGGTGAGGGTTAATTATTCATCAAATGCAGCTATGACACTAATAATATCGCATGAAGAAAATTATTATTTATACAATAAATTGATATGCTTTGATTAATTAATGATCAAATTCATGGATTGAAATTATGTTCCATGTTTGGAGAACAACCTAAAATTACAAACTTAACATATGATCCGAAAAGCTATCGATTGTCTTAGGAAATCATTTCAAGATCAAACAAAAACTGAAAACTATTTTTATTGTTCGTTTTTTTTTTTAACAAAATTCGGCCGAATTGGGGAACCAAACCAAAATCACCACATCTTTCTATACATTCTGATCTTGCGAAAGAAAACATAACCCCCCCCCCCCCCCCCCCCCCCCCCTCGACCTCTGGCTCTCCCCGTTGTAAAATGTACTTGGAGATCCCTTCTACTTCTACATCGATAAAACCAGCCAGCTTTTCTCTTGTATTTGCATCCACAAACTCTCAACAGCACATGGGATCGGAAGCTTGCTCTTTCGGTTCCACTGAATGCCATTTCCACACGTTCAGCGTTCCCAATGCATCTCCAGTGAAGAACAAACCCCCGGGACCGACCTGGATCGACGTCACCTCCTTTCTAGAGAAGAGCTTCCCCCTTTCCGCAAATCTAAATGAATAACGAAACACAAGACTCACATCAGATGACATGAACAAATACCAATTACTTGCAAATCGTTAACACACTAGCAGGAATATAGAAAGGACCACAAGAATTGGAACTCACGAGGGAAGGTCATATAAGCGGACAGTGTTATCCTTGAGTGCGGACAAAAGGATTGGCTTAGCTTCAGAGTCGTGCATTCCACAGAGTACAAGAATCCCCTACAACAAAAAGACGTAGAAACAACATCAGCATCTATTATTACATCATCACATATTCAGTTAACACTAAGAAGCAGCGTGTAGCTTACTGCATCTTCTCTATGTGTGTAGATAACTTCCAGGGTACCAGCTTCAGAAACAACCCAGGCCTTTATTGTTCCATCCAAGGAACAAGACAGCAAGCAACAGTCCCAGCAGAGAAGTGAGGTCACGGTATCCGTGTGTGCATGAAGCACCTCGATACAAGTAAGAGTGTCAATATCCCAAACCTGCAAAATTCATAACTCAACCACGTGAAAATTCACAGCAATGCAAACAATGTTATTATCCATCCAAATGATGAGCAACTTGATAATTAACAGAATAAGGCGAAAACTCACCCTTATGTTCCCATCCACGGAACCCGAATACAAACGATTGCCTCCGACAGTCAAGGACATCACAGCACATGAATGACCTTTTAACGGATCTCCAGAAAGGAAAGGATCTGCCTGAGTACCAGCTTTCCAGACCCTAATTGTACCATCCTGTCAGTTAAACAAAAAATGAGAAATCAGGGGCAGTGGGATAAAGTGATCTAAGCAGACATTTCTGAAAATCACAACAAATATCCTAATGCGTCCCAAACCTTGTCACTGGGAGAGGGAGGGGCAGCCATATTTGTGAGTAAAGCACAAAAAAGAAACAAATCATGGGGCGCTCACCTCAATAGCAGCAAAGAGCATGTCTCTAGCAACTGCCATTGCAAGAACTTGTCCAACAGGTCCACTGAGGTGATGGGTAGAACCACATTCGGTATTCAAAGCCTAGAAGGAGAAAATAATATCAGCAGACCAGATGTTTAGAAAAATGTAAGATTCCAAACAACATTTGAATATAAACTCACCCACCTTAACTGAGTTTGTAAGTCCAACAAATACCCATGGACCCTCACAAATTACAGATCCAACTTCAGCTCCCAGCCTTATAAACTCGGAACACAAGCCAGAATAACAGTCCCAAATCTGCAGCATTCCATCTCTTCCGCCAGAGTATAATTTATTTGATGTTGGAGGGAGTGCAATACCCGAAATAGACTGTCCCACATATAATAAAACCAACAACAGTGAAAATCCAAACACGCATGCATGGAAGTTGATTCAAGCAGAAAACTTTTAACACCCACATAGTGAGAAAAAGCTTTGAAAAGCGAGTGCTACAAATTACCAGCGTGTGGGGTTGAATATACATTCAAAATGAATGAAGAAGCACCAAGCAAGCAATACAGTTCAATTGTTACCAATAATAGTATTGTCCTAATGAGAAATATAGATAAGGAAAGACTTATAGAATTACCTTTTTGTGGCCTTCAAGTTTAGTCAGTAGAGCGAAGTCGCTCCCTTGAAACCATGAGTGCAGGAACCGGCAGCTGTCACCCTTCACACAGTCACCCAATGCCCAAAAGTGACACAAGCTATCCGGGGCCTTTGCAGAAACTGAATCTTTTCTTCCTCGTTCACCCCTTGCCGATCTGGAGATATTCTTGGAACCGGAGGTGAATTCGTTGACCGGTTGAACAGTTGGAAGCCTATGCAGGAATCTACAGGGGTTTCTGTTGCAAGTCCCTGCTAACCAGTAACTGCAAACTTTGGTTCTAGGAGCATTATGCCCACATTGACCATAGAATTTTCCTTGCTTATATGTCCCGTCAGATACTCTCGCTGCTGCCTTCAAACCCATGCTGAGGAAATTGGAAAAGGCAGTAGATGGATTACCATGAAAATCTAGATAAGCTATAAAATGATTTCTGCTGCAATGATCCACGCTTGCGGATGTGCTCTCAGTGAAAAACATATAATACTACACTTCCCAGTAACATTTGACAAAAGTATCTGACAACCATGAAGTTTTCCAGATAAGTGGAGAGAAAGTCCAGTGGTGAATGCGTACAAAACCCTAATATCAAATCTTAAGCCAGAAAAGCTTTCCGGGAAATAGTAGGAAGGACCCATGAGAATCTGATGAGCAACTGAATCCAAAGCACTCAGATGCATCTCAACCATAGATTCCAGAGCATATTGTGGAAAGTAAGCGGAATAAATTATCCTTGTCCTCGCCTTCACCAGGAGTGAAGCTTGTCAAACAGAATCTGACATGAATAGATCTGTCCTGAAAATCAAGATCTGAATAAATTATCCCCCAGACCTTGGCTTCATGAGATATGAAGCAGATTGTTTCCCCATGTGTCCAACATGATACAGAGATCGCGCAACAGAAGAACACCAGAACACTGACTCAGAAAATCAAAACCCTGAATAAAATATCATTGTCAGTCCTTGCCTTCACAAGAGGTTGAAGAACGACCGAATCCAACAGGCTTTGCCAGTAATCAGATAGCCCTAGGGCACGCAAAAAAAATGGAAAAATGATAGAATAAATTATCCGCATTGCCCCTTGCCTGGAAATCCAATAAGTGTAGCAGATAATCAGGTAACCCCGGGGCCAGGAATAGGAAAAAAAATCAACATCTTCCAAATAAATTACGCGGAATTTCATCGCATGAAACATAAACACCCGATCGGCATTCTCGAAGACTCCCTGTAAAATCCTAACCCCTCCAAAAGCCTAAACAATAACACTCAAAATCAAGAAAGAGGAACAAAACAACCCCGCCCGTCCGATTGATCCCCCGCTCCAAGAAAAAGAAAATAATCAGGCGTTCGTCGTTCCTCGACTTCACGAGCGGTGAAGAAATAGGAGGAGGAGGTCAGCGATCCGAATAGACGACGGCGGCGACGGCGGATGGAGACGACGCACAGATCATCCTCCGCCGGCAGTCAAGACGAAATAAAGGGAGGGGGAGGAAGAAGAAGAACATCGAGTCGAACCTTGAAGCTTGGCGGGTAGGGGAAGACGAAGAAGATGGTTCCAACGGGATTAATGGCGAAGGAACCGTGGCTGTTGTTGTCTTGATTGCGTTGGTTTTCTGTCGGAGTGCAGACACGGAGGCAGGTATTTAAAGAGGAATCAATATTTCAACCGCGTAAAGGCGGTTATAATACTTATTATTATTATTAGTTTAAAATAATATTTTACTTTCACAATAAATTTTTAGATTCGATCATTCAAAAGGTTTTAAAAATCTTCTCCCATTAAAAATGAAATAACTTTTTGAGACGAACTTTTCTAAATAACGAAAAATCAAACCAGCGAAACTGTTTAGATTAAAATCTGTCTAAAAAATCTAAACAAAACTAAAATCAAATCAAATCCACATAAAAATTTTAACTAAAAATCAAACCATTGAAGGCCAAATATCAATTGAAAAAAAATAAAATGGAGATCAACAAAGGAAAAAGAAACAAAAACAAAATTCAGTTTCTCTAGTTTCGTTAGTCTGCCCGTGTGCATCTCGAGGTCCCCGTCAGTCGATCTGGTCACTCCCCCGTACCAATCCCGTAACCTGTCCGGTCCGGTGCCGCACATCCTGATTATATGATTCAACTTGCATCGCCAATACACACCGCGTGCCTAGGGTGACGACCACGACATGATCCCGCCCCAACCCTCCTCGATCTAAGTCGCCGCACGACCACAATTACAACAACAATCCACACGAGTTATTCAATCCATCAAGTCTCGAGGTGAGAAATGTAGTCGATACCATCATTGAAAAATGTAAGATATCTTTGTCCGATACTTCAAACTTGACATACATGAAGTTAATACAATTCATGCATCTCATTTATGTTTCATTCATGTATTGGATTTTGTTTGCGTTTCATTAGATACATTTTATGCACATTTCATTCATGTCGTGCTTATATGTCTCATCGATATACTTGTGTCTTGACGACCTCTATATAAAGGATGCTCTTGCAAGAGTGAGTTCACACTTGCAAAGTCATTTTACTATCTGTCTATATGCATCACTTAGTATCATTCGGATTTAAGTGTGTCAAGTCGAGTTTTGCTTGAACAATGATGATTTTGTATCCAGTTTAAGTTTAACCCATCTCCTGGTTCATAAATGTAGTGTATTTCGTATCATCTTGGTATCAGCATGTGAGGTTGAAGGTGGCCAATAGTTCTCACTGTGGCATGTCTCTAAGTAAGCTCACATTGTCAATTTGGAGCAACAGGCTAATGATCTCCAACATTAATTTCAATCATTGAAGACTCAACATGCTTAATCCTCTCATGTCGCAATGACAACGACGTTGATTATAATCCCTGGCAGGAGAAAGAGATCTAAGAGGCGCTAATGCCAGTGTACCAACCCAGGCATCTTGCTAAAAGAGGGCCAAGTTCTAGGGCAATCCTCGTTCTAGAAGAGCTCATGGATTGGTTACACACCAAATAGTGTGTCTTCAACCACAAGGAAGTTTCGAATGACAAAATGGTGAAAATGGCTACCCTAAAGCTTGGTCGGTGTGCTAACCTCTGGTGCAAGAACCTAAACCAACACGACATCAAGAAGGTAGAGATAAGATTCAGTCTTGGCCGAACTTTCCTGAGTACTATCGTCGGGACTTATTTATCAAGGTGCAATCTTTACAATAGGCTTCTAAAGTATTCGAGTATAAGAGGGAATCGAAAGACTTCATCTCCAGTGTTATGTACAGAAAGCAACCCAACGGACAACAACTAGGTACTTGAGGGGATTGAAGCCTCAAATTTTTGACATCATCGAGCTGCAACCGTATTAGACTTATGATGATGTTTGAGGGCTCGTTCATGAGGTCAGGCAGCAAGCGGGGAGATTGGGAACTCAACTCATTATGAAGGTTGCTCCATTCAATAAGTCGATGGCTATGTGTCTAGACCTTAATTAGTTACTATGATGAGGCCTTTCATCCCATCATCAAGGCCCGAAGTGAAGTCGAACAATCGATAAAGTGTTCGAATGTGTTTCAAGAGCCCAGGCTTCAGACACATAATAGCTGAGTGCACAATGTAAATGAATGATACATGAGCGATCGAATGAAAAGGTAGAAGTTGAGGAGGACCCTGCACTCATATGGGATCTAAGGGAATTTGAGAAGATCCAAACGAGGAATATTTGCTTGTCATTCGGAAGGCTTTGAGTGTGAACCCTGCTCGAGAAGAAAGCTAGTGATAAAGCATCGTCCGTACGCAATGTACAGTGAAGGACAAGGTCTACCTCATCATTATCAATAGTGGTAGTTACACCAATGTTACCTCGAGTACCATAATCGACAAGTTGAAGTTCACCTTGCTATCCCCAATGTCCCGATTTGATGAACCACTAACCCCTGACGTCTTTACCAGATAAATCACTAGTGAGTAAAAAGTCAACCCAACCTCTCAAAGGCATGAAACTTAAGCGAGCGGTGCATGAGTACCAGGATGCTCTCATATTAATTCTATTTGAGTGTGCCAAAGACCAGGCGTGAGACACTCATAGGTAAAATCATTAATCAGGAAGTTTAGAAATGTGTTTCCAAAGGAGTTTCTGGTCGAGTTGCTGCCACTTCGTGAAACACAATACCAGATCAACTTGCGCCTAGCTCATCCTTGCCAAATCAACTCGCCTATCGATGCAACTTGGAAGAGCCAAAGGAGCGGTAGAAGCAGGTGGACGAGAGCTTCTTCAAAAGGCTCTGGTTCGAGAAAGAATGAGTCATTCTTAGGTGCCAATCATACTCGTCCCCAAGAAGAATGGATCTTAAACGATGTGCATGGACAATCAAACAATCTACCAAATCACTGTAAATATCGTTTTCTCATTCCTTGATTAGATGAATTGCATGGGATAGAAGTGTTCTCAAAAGTAGATTTGCGAAGCCGGTAACACCAAATCCGAAGAGTGAAGGCGATGGCTGAAGACCGCCTTCGAGACAAAATGTTGATTGTACGAGTGGGTCATGATGCTATTGGATCTCTCAAATGCCCCTAACACCTTCATAAGGCTGATGAACCATATGTTGAGGCCATTTACTGGGAGTTTGTCATTGTTGTTAGTTGTAGATCAATATTTCATAGTATATTTCGATGACATATTGATCTACAACTAACACTTATGGAATGGAGACGATTTCCCAGGTCAACAATGTCTGAACAACATACATTTCGGCCCATTTGAAGGTCCATAACATTTACAAGTAATGTCTTTAGTGTCAATACATCCACACACCAGAACACGCTTTGGTGGGGTGGCAGTTTTCTCCTACCACAATTTTGCTCATCTTGGAAGAATGCATTCGACATGAAAATAAGTTGTCCCATGCACTTTGCATGAGAAGATGCCCTCCCCCCTATCAATAATAATCTATAAAACCCTCGTGACGATTCTTCAACACCTTCCTTCAATCCCACTCATCTTCGACTTGTGTGTCTCTCGGTATCTTTCCTTCCCATTCATCGGCAAAATCACCTCCTTTTACTCCCTCGGAGTCCCGGGGTCGTGGTCCCCTCAGTCTGTAACAGCATTAAGGTACGCTGTCATTGTTCTATCGTGTTTATGTGGCCGTGTCTGAGGAGGCTTCCTCTATCTTGAAGCAATTCCCAATTGCTTGGCTTTTTCTGTCTCTTTGCTTTGTTTAGGAACATCAAGGGACAGACAACAATATCAACTGTTTTCGTGAGCAGCTTCTTGATTTTGGGGAGGGAGGGAGGAAGGAGCTCAACTCCTGTTTTCGCTAGCCCTCGAATATGGAGTATCGACGGAAATATGGTTAGTTTTACAAAAAATTTACGAAATACGGTCCGAGTTTCGTAAAATACAATTTTACCGTCGAAGGGGCGCGTCTTAAAAACGCGCCCCCTTAAAATGCAAAGGGTGACGGGTTTTCAAAACTCGCCCCTTTAATAAATAAATAACGGGGTAAAAGTATTGCGAAACTTGCGAAATGTCTTGAGTTCGAATCCTAGTGACATCAAAAAGGAGTTGAACTCTTGACCTTAAAGGGGCGCGTTTTCAAAACCTCCGGGTTTTGATTACCCGTCTTACCCCTCCTTCACCCGACGACTGAATATTTTTGCTAAGCCCGCCCTCTTTGTAATTAAGGATTGCGTTTTAAAACGCGCCCCTTCGACGGTAAATTTTACGAAACTCGAACTATATTTGGTAAAAAAAATTTCAGCTAACCGTAATTTTGTACAAAATTCCTGGAATCTGTATCTACTCATCCGACCGTGCCGTCCGGGTGTTCCTGCAACATCGTCCCATCGTATTCGTTGGTTGGTTGCTGCATTATTAAGAAAATAAACCCCATCATGTCCCTCCCCTGAGGAAAAAAGAACCAACAAACAAACCCATGTAAAATTTTAAAGGAGTATAACCAAAGCTACCTTATCCCTGAAGGACTTGATAACCGAAATCAATAACTTGTCGCCCGCCAAATTTCTCACTTTCTGAATGAATTCGTTCCTTGATACTTTCCTCTCCTGAAAAACCAAAAGCACCCAAAAAAAAATCAGTTCCAGAATCAGTTATTCATTCCATACTCAAACCCAGCAAATGCCAAGACCTTCGGACTTACTCTATGGTTCCTATGATGCTTTGATATCAACTGCATGGTATCGACGGGTAAAATCTTTGATAGTTGTGTTGGATCGTTCAGAAACACTAAGAGGGGGTGAATTAGTATTTATAACTTTTTCGCCATTTTCTCAGTGTAAGCGGAAGCTTACTGTAACTCAGCAGAGCGTTTCTCAGAATGAGATCTACTTCGCTGACACTGTTACGATTTTGTCGAGTAGGTTTTCGTACGAGTGTTGCGCGATCGTAATGGACACAGTGATTTATAGTGGTTCGGTCTTAATCGACCAATGTTCCCTTTTCACCAACAAGGTGATTCCACTATATAAAATAATGGGTGCAAAGAGCCCTTGCACTAGGCGTTTGGTTCTCACAAGGTGAGATTTAGAATCCCGTACAATTGATTATCAGTCCTGGCAACGGTCAGCTCTTCACTCAGTGGACGTCTTCTCGTTTCCAGCAGAATGATACTTTTCCTCAGCAGTTGGTAGCTCAATGGATTCCACACAGAACGTTGTTGCTCAGATGTAAGCCTGTCTATCAAAGCACACAGATAACGTTATGTTAGAGATTAAATCCTCATATAATAATCCTTACAGTGACAGAAAGACTTCTCAGAGAGCAGCTCGTTTCTGATACACAATAGAGGATTGCTTCAGCACTTTTGTCGTTCAGTAGAGGATTTCCACACAGATCTTGTCTCTCCTGAAGATGATCCTGTACTTGCTTAAGAGACAACCACTAAGTTGATCACACAGTTTATCACAAAGATCACAAAGAGAAGAACCACAAAGATAACGACAAAGACCACTAAGAAAGGGTATCCGTCCTACACTCAGTTTGGACGTGCACGGTTACCACAGACGTGACTCACTGCACTACACACCCCGTGCCTAGGGTGGAATTGTGACTCACTGCACTACACACCCCGTGCCTAGGGTGGAATTTTATACTCCGGCGGCTTCCACGCAACTTGCTCTACTATCCGTCCCCAGGAGTTCGAGACTTCTGCACGGCACCCCTGTGCTCGGGAGGACCTCTTTCCACTCCGGTGGCGTTCCCAACTCCTGCTCTACCCTGCAGGCACGAGACTTCTGGCGCGCACCCGCAAGTGCGTGTCTAACTGCTCAAACTCCGTAGGTCCGAGACTTCCCTGCGAAGAGACACAACAAGAACGGCTTCTTGCCGATGGGTTAGCAACTAGTTACTGAATTCAGCATAGGTATTCACTTAGCTTCCCTCAGACGATTCGCCAGCCGCTCGTTAAACACACCGAGTACACCTAGTCCCTCTCACGATGATCAAAGGATCTGACCTCAACCCCTTGGCAATCTCACACGCAGCTTACAAGAGAAAGAACTAGGAGACACTTAGCACCTTCCGCTCTCCGTCGATGCACAAAGCTCACTTAGACCACTTAGACCACTCAGACCACTCAGACACACAAAGGCACTTGGAGCTGTCATCTTTGGTCTGATTATAATGGAGAAGGAAGCACAGAAGACGTTCAGGCAATCTTCGAGATTTGTTGCCAAAAGTGTCAGCCAGGACTCGGCAACGGTCTGCTTGACCGATCGCTGTGCTATGGAGAGTAAGTACCAACGGTAACTTTCCTCTATTCTCTTAATCAAAAATTTATTTCTAATATTTATAATCTGATCATAATCTTATCTGATCGATTATGATCAATCAACAATATTTGATTAGATATTTAATCATGTTCCAGCGTAACATTGCTGCAGGACATCAGAAAGATATTTTGTTTCTAAAAATAAACTTGGAAAGATAATCTCACAATATTCAATTGCCTGAATCTTTATAATGAGATTATTAAACCACATTTAAATGAATTTGGATACTCAGACGAATGATCTGAGATAACCCAAAATAAAACGTGGGTATTGAAAATTTGTTTCCATATTTTCAATATGTATTTGTAATATCACAGCGACAACTCACTGTAGCATGTAACAGTTACTAGCCGTGATTCAGCAACACATTGCTCAAGCTCATCACTAGGGACACGCATGTAACTCATGAAACATTACTGCTTACCATCAGTAACGCGCTGCTTAAGTTCATCAGCAAAATCAGTTTAACAAGTTGCTTACATGGGGTTCATTGCAAGTTCTCTTTCATTAAAATAAGCCCTACAATGTTATAATTAATCCCGTTTTAAACCATTTTCGAACAGTTTACTTCGTCTATTCAGTACTTATGCAGGTATCTCGGGGAATTGCCTTGCGGACAACCAAGGCACGCACCCCATTCAACGTATTCAAGACAACGGAACTTATATTCGAGGGTTTATTCTGGATTCTCGAAGATCAAACCAGCTGAAGAGGGCTTCGCACTCACCAACGTTACGGCATCAACAGCTCGCCAGGTTCGTGGTAAACCTATTTTAAAAAAGGCACCGTGAGGTACAAATGCTAACTGGAGCGTTCTATAGAGCGAGCAATGGTACCAACACCCGGTTCTCCCTTGAATTTATTTTTTTGGCTTAGAAATTATTAAGGACATTAATAAATCTATGATTGTTTGCATTTTGGCCTCAAAATCAACTTTCAAAAAATATTCTTCTAAAAAATGATTCATGTAGACATTTTATGTGTTATTAAGTTCGAGATCATTTTTTTTATATATCAAAGAATTTCTTTTTTTAAAACCGAGCTCAAATAAATTGGACATCGGAAACATATGATAAAAGCCTCCATTTTCTTTGTGGTGTATGCGATTTAGTATTTCCTAATTCCAGAACCTTAACGAATCTCTATAGTTTTTCTAAGTTGAACTTAAAATAAGTTAGCGGCGACTCCGATATTTTCAAAATCCGAAGCCTTATCGTCAAGGGAGGATATTCATTTTAAATGGAACCGGAAACGAGATCCACCTGCGACAATGACAATGGCACGAAGAACAGGACTCTTTGCTTTTTTTTTTTCTTATGGAAATATTTCTTGCTGTATTCCCACTTATTGTTTTGGGCACTAATGCAGTTTACTTCATTGTTCCATTCAGAGAAAAAATATTTTGGTGATTTAGTGAACCGATTAGACGTCCAACTAAATGTTTAACGCTTGATTTTTATGATCTAAGTTTAATATTTATAATTTAATATTTAATTTAACGTTAAATGTTAACGGTTTAACATATGATAGAATTTATTATTTAGGATTCGGTCTCTTTTCTTAGTATGATTGCGGCTATAATTACGTGGTAGGTAAAGGTGCCCAGCGCACAACCAAAAACAGTATAACCAAACTTATTGTGGAAACATCAGGGACAGACAACAATATCAACTGTTATCGTGAGCAGCTTCTTGATTTTGGGGAGGGAGGGAGGAGCTCAACTCCTGTTTTCGTTAGCCCTCGGATTTGAATCTACTCATTCGAGTTGAAAGAATAACCCACCCACCGGTGCCGGTAATTAACATGCCATCACCCGAGCCGTCCGGGTGCTCCTGCAACATCGTCCCATCGTATTCGTTGGTTGGTTGCTGCATCATTAAGAAAATAAACCACCATCATGTCCCTCTCCTGAGGAAAAAAAGAACAACAAACAAATCCATGTAAAATATTAAAGGAGAAGAACCAAAGTTACCTTATCCCGAAGGACTTGATAACCGAAATCAATAACCTGTCGCCCGCCAAATTCCTCAATTTCCGAATGAATTCATTCCTTGATACTTTCCTCACCTGAGAAAGCAAAAGCACCCCCCCCCAAAATCAGTTCCAGAATCAGTTGTTCATTCCATACTCAAACCCAGCAAATGCCAAGATCATCGGACTTACTCTATGGTCCCTATGATGCTTTGATATCAACTGCATGGTATCCGCTGGTAAAATCTTTGATAGTTCCGCAATCAGGACAGAAAACGGCATCCACGGAGAAGTTGGCCTCCTCGGTGTCTCAGGTTCCTTCAAGAATCCTAAACACATGGGCCAAAAATACAAATACAGGATATAACCCCATAACCTCTAGCACAGTCACCAACCATTTCTCAATCAAAAGTGGGCATCAATAAACAAATCAACATGAAAAAATAAAATAAAAATGTTTACCTCTCAAACACCTTGGTGCTCTGAAGGTGACGAGATACTCAGGCAACACATGAGTGTTCAAGTTGGTGCTCCAGACGATGTACTTCTTAGGCGACAACAGATTATCGACCCCAGAGTCATACTGTTCGCAAGAGGGGTGGCATTGATCGGAACCCAGGTTAACGAGCTCGGGTTTCCCTACAATTATCCGACAAAGCAACAGATAGCGCAATCCATCCTCATCCGCGGGAGCACATTTCACGCTGCCAAAACACAGCAGTTGTTTTCCTCCAGTTTAACACCATAATTTAATCAATCAGGAGTTACTCTTAGGGCATAAATTGTTTTGACATCTGCCCAGGAGAACCGGCAACAACTAGAGAAACGAAGCAGGGGATAGAAGGGAGTGCAGATACCTTTCGAGAGGGTGTTCGACGGGAGCAAAGTATAAACCGACTCCAAACAGACCGTTATTGTTGAGCCTGCCGCTCCACCCGAACCCATGCTGGAATACCATATCCGCCTCCTCTTTGGAGGTAGCAGCATGCCAGCCATGCCGCACGATCCCCCTCGCATCCCCACAGTGCTTACCCCGAACAGCCTGTTCAAACACGCCGAATGCGTGAAAACGGGCGGTGGCCCCGGATCCAGAGAAGCCGTTCCTCTGGATGGAAAGGACCTCGGCTTGCGGGGCAAGCGTGGGACCCAGCCGGGAGCCAAAAATGGAGCGAATGAGTTGGTAGTCAGCGTCGTGATGTTGCTGGAGTTGGAGCAGGCTCCCGTAAGCTTCCCGGGGGACGGTGACGCTGCTCTCGCAGTCGGAGAGGTCTGGGGAAGAGGAGGAGGGGAACCGACAACGGTTTGGGGAGGCAAACCGTCGCGCCATATGTGGCCGAATGATGATGGGAAGAAGCGAAAAGGCGCGGATGGCACGCAAAAAATAAAACGGAAATCGAAGGGATATCAACTCTTTATATAGGATGAAACCAAACTCGTTGCGACCGAGTCAACTGAGGTTCGTTTATCTGTAATATTGAATTTGTGGGGTTGTTCACTAGAACCTGACCAATTCCCTCACATATTTATATAGGAGGAGGAGGACCGGAAGCCAATGGTTGTTGACGGAGTTGTCCATATCAGAAAACTTATCAACGTGACTTTCAAGGTAAAGGAATAATCCACATCAGAAAACTTGGCGCCCAAGAAGCTTCAACTAAATCCCCAAAAACAGGACAACAAGCAGTTATTGTATTAAAATTTCCTTTGCCCTCAGAATTCCTACCAAAAGAAATATTAAAAAAAATTGATAAAGGGAAGTCGCCCCCAGGGTGCGAGTGTGATTAACGACAAGATCTTGGGTACAAGAAAAAACGCACCTCACCTCAAAATCAAGTGATGGTAGTGAGGGGAGACATGATGAGCTTCAAGCACCTCACCTCAAAACAACAGCCCTGCTGCTGCTGCTGCTGCTGATAACAATTATTCAGGCTTAAAATTGGATGTCTACTAATAATTCCTAATCCCTCTGCTCACCTCACCTTGTCTAACACCCTCCTCCTAATCTCTCCTTCGAGTTTCCCCCGCGACAGTTTGTCTCCCAACTTCTCCAGCATACTCGTCATCATCTCCAGGTTCTGACTTATGTACTCCAGCTGGGCTCCCGAACCTACCTCTGTCTTCTCTCCGCTTCCTATATCTTCCTTCCTCCTTCCCCTCCTCTTTTCCAGAGTGTTCCTCCCCTGCTGTCCTCCGTTCAAATCCGGCCGCCTCCAGCTTCCCGTTTGATCACCAGCAGCCGGACATCCATTCGTTCTGACCTCAGCTGCCTGATCAGAGTTCCGTTTCCTGCCTCTCCTCCGCCCACCCCTATAAGAAGCATCATGAAAATCCTCCTCCTGGTCGCATACACCTCATGAGAGCTCTGGTCACGGAATAAAAAACTCCGGAGTTTATAGGAGAACCAGTCAATTGCATGAATTTTGTCACTTCCACTGGGATACGAGCAATCCAGGCAAGCGAGCCAATATCAGAGAGGAACTCCGCTGGGGTAAGCCTTGATGGATCGGGAGGAGGATACTCAAACTTCTTGGGATGTAGCCTCAGCAGCTTCTTCCTTGTACACTTAACAAGTGCAGGAGAACCAACAAACCCGTTTACAGGAACTCTGACAAACACCGCTTCCCGAGAGTCAAGGAAGCATACATTTTTTCCCGTTTCACCAGCCAGCTCCTTATTCACGTAACTGATGTAGGGATATGACAGGTACTTGCTCGTTTTTCTTGATCTAGACTCCGAGCCCATCTCGCTTTTCTCGTCGATAAACCCGTCACTATTCAATGAGGAAGGAGGCAAGCTGCCAGTGTCGATGGCTTCTACTCCCCCAATTCCAGTTTCTCCAACGCCGACTTTCATTTTTCGGGAGCTTTTCTTCCATACAGTAGAGCGCTTTCTTGGAATCTCATTCGTATCATCCTCCACATCAGCTTCTAGAAGGAGGAGATGCATCGACTTATTTTCATGTCCAATCGAACTATAGAAGGCCGGCAGATAGTGCTTCATCACCACGAAATCGAGCACATAGGGCCTGGTCAAACTCACTGCTAGGAACTTAAGCTTCAGAAGAAATTCTCCAGGTTCAAACAAGATGCTAGAATATTCACCAAACTCAACCAACAAAGAGTTCACGTCGTTTTCCCTTTCCAATGTCAGTTTCTCCATCAAACGCTTCCCGAATTCATGCACAGCCTTTTCAAAAGCTCCAGTGAAACTTCTGGACTTGTTCTGCTTCGCCACTTCAGCAAAGTTTTTATGGAAAGACTTCAACTGGGATGTGAGACACCACGATACATGGATACTACCCAAGTATGTGACCAGTAGGCGACCACGGTTAGCCTCCATGGTATCAACAGATGCATCCAACGGATTGAGGATCTTCCCAGGCCACCATGATCGACTTTTAGTCTTGATCCAAACGACATCGCCGACGGAAAAGCTGCCACGTTCATCATTTTCCTCATCCATTCCCAAGTCCTCATCCTTCATAGCATAATGGAGACCAGAACACTTGGAGGCAGGGCCGGAGAACTCCACGAATAGCGAAATGCCGTCTCCAGACACTTCTATATTGTCAATCAAGCCATGTTCACCCAAACATTGATTGTTCCCAACTTTAAAATCCTCATCCTACAAGACACTCTTCTCATAATCCAACAGCTCGCCTAGCTCGCAGCCCCTGTTTTCCGTGGAGGCTGCTGAACCAGTATCATAAGCTGTCAAATTCAAGACTAAATCCGCGGCAGTTCCCGGTCCAGAACCAAACCGTAAATCCCCTTCTCCCAACATAACCTCGTCCTGGGCTAACTTATGCCCAACCCCGATATTTTCATCAGCCATCTTGCCCAAAACATCACGGAAGCCAACACCGAAACCTGTTCGCGTAGGAAACGATCACGTCGGAAATATTTGGCAATAAAACTCACAGTGATTATAGATGTGGTCGACAGTAAGTAATTGAAGAAATATGATTGAATGCAAACATTTTTACACAAAGTAAAGAAAGCTTACAGCCATAAAAATAAAAATAAGGACGGTGGTGAGGGCATAGACTTGCTAGTGTGCTCCGTAGACTTGGAACGGGGACGTAAACTTGAACGACGAAAGGGGTCGTGGATTTGACGCTGGGCACTCCGGACTCGAGAATCTGGTCAGCGTAGCCGTGGACCTGGTGGCAGAGTGCTATAAACTTGCACTCCTCGGGTGGCAGGACTTAGCTGCTGGGCTTGGTGGACGGGCTATGGTCGAATGTAGAGGCGCACGTGGATACCAAGGCTACGGTGGCTCACCCTGGTGGCGGTGTCGAAGGCGAAAAAGTATACCGGGACTACGGTTGCTCGTCGTGGCAGTGGAGTCGAAGGTGGAGAAGTGTACCGGGACTACGGTTGCTCGTCCTGGAGTTGGAGTCGAAGGCGAAGAGTTGTTACCAGAGCTACGGTTGCTCACTCTGATGGTGGAGGTGAAGACCAATGAAACCTTAGTGGTTTCGCCCAGGTCGGGGAATCCTAACAACTAAACTAAGGGGTAACGAGCAAGATAAGCTTTCGTTGGCTGATTTGATCGTCATTTTCAAGGAAGTCCTTGCCCTTTTTATATTAAATCTTTGACGTTCTCCAATAATCTCTTCAGGTCATGGCTCTCTCAAACAACCTCCAAAAATCTCGGAATCGGTTTGATCCCAGATTTGGGCCGTAGACATAACCCGTGTACATGGGCCGTAGACATGGACCGTAGACATGGACCGTAGACAATGAATGTCACGTTCTTAGGATATTTTGCCAGGTCGTGGCCCTCTCAATCCACTTCCTAGAATCTTGGTAACAACCTGATCCTGGTATACGTGGGTCTTATCCACGTCGTAAACTTAACAGTTTCTTTTCTTATTTTAAATTAAAGAATTGAAGTCTTATCCCCAGATTTTCTCCAGCTGAAGATCTTTTCAAATCATGGGAACGTGGCCCCATAATCGTTTCTCCAAAAATCTCGGAGTCAAGATCTTTTTTGATCCTCGTAGACTCTGACACTCGTAGACTCTAACCCCCGTAAACTCTGACCCCGCCAGTCCTTTGTAAACTTAGTACTTCCGCGGGCTCACATAACGGTGGACTTGTAAATGCTCTTAAAGACCCCTGGACTTATGGGTTTTATAAAATGAGCCCAAAATTTATGTCACGGTCTTAGTAGACTTGATATGGGTCGGCGAAATGGGTTTGTTCGTTTCTCATAATCAGGCCCGAGATTTTGCCATGTCAACACCGCCGAAGAAGGCCTGGGGTGCTCCTCCTTGGTAGACTTGATATTGGTCGGTGAAATGGATTTGTGAGTTTCTCATAATCAGGCCCGAGATTTTGCCATGTCAACACCACCGAAGAAGGCCTGGGGTGCTCCTCCTTCCAGGTTACCAGGGACCTCACCGTAACACTCCTCTTCAACGGTGACATTATCCATTCCAACCACAGTATCATGCAAAGCTCCCCCTTTTTCTCCAGCAAACGGTTTCATTTAGTTCAATCCCCCAAACTTGGCAAAAAATACTCAAGGAAAATCAGAAAAACCTACAACCCCAACCCAAGATTCTTCATCTTTAGGGCATTTTTCAAATTACAGATCCTTCAAAGGAAGATATTAAAAAAAAAATCAGCCTCACAGAAACTGGGACATTGAGGACATCACAAGGGCGTGAACCTAATAAAAGGTTGAAGCTTTATAACGAACCTGGCACTGGGTTGTTGGGGGTGGTTGAGGATTTCGTGGTCAAGTGCTTCGGTGAACGTCCCAAAATGGGGGGTTGGGGTTTAGGCGCCGCTGCACGGTGACTGATTCGAGAAGAAAGACGCGGCAAAGAATGATAAATGGAACCAAATAGGCCTTCAAGAGAAAACGACGTCGCTGTTTCAATATTACTTGTTTTAGAGGAGCGGAGTGGGTGTATTGTATTACTTGATAACTTATCACTCTCCTCCCAGCCCCAGCCCCAGCCTCAATTGGTATGGTTAAAAAGTAGCACTCCAAAGTTTGGTGGACATTATATGTTTAACAACATAAATTCTGGGTCACAGATTTCGGCTTTATCTGTGGATCAACAGTCCAGAATACAGGGCCAAGGGACAGGAAACCCAGTAAGGAGGTGACCACGGAAACACACCAGGCGAAGACATGCTGGACGAAATAGTCATCAAGCGACATGGTTACTAGACAACGGGCGACAAGGTCAGGAAGCGACAAGCGACAGATAACTGGGCGAACGATGAAACTGTAAGGCAAAAGCCAATGGGCGATGCGGTCGATTAATGGCTGTTAAGGAAAATTCTAGACGATCTCAGGATTTGGAAGGGAATTGTTGCCAAGTTTGCTCAAATGGAAAGAAGATATTTCATGAAGACTGGTGACAAAGGAAATGTAATATATATGCAATATTTCGTTACCGTATATACGCAGGTCTAGCTTAGTATAAATAGTTGTTCTTAGGCATTGTATACAGACACCTCTCTACAAACGGACATATTGTCATTTTTATCTTCAAACATTCCAGCGTTCAAACTCTTTGTGCTCCTACGTTCTTACTTCTCTCCGAAGGCATCGTCGATGACATGCGTATGTGCTTCCGCTTAAGGGTGTTTGTCCGCTGTCTTCTCTCTCTCTCTTTTCATTTATACGGTGACCACACATTCAACGAACCTATAAGTACCAGTTGCTCATAGTACCAGAGATTTTCGACGTGTTTGGATCTGGCTTGTCCGCGGCCACTTCCGAAACAAACTATCCCATGATATCATCGTCCTATATTGTAAATGCTAAACATTACGTATGAATTCAGAACCTGTGGAAAAATAATAACAGAAATCGAGTCCAATTTGATGGTGAAAAGTTTTTCGATAATTAAAAATATATATTATTTTTATTCAATGATGACATCAATTTCATATATGTTTATATACATATATATAATTATTTTGAAGCTTCCACGTTTGGATGGAAATTTAAAGGGGAACATTTTGGTGAGGGTTAATTATTCATCGAATGCAGCTATGGCTGACACTAATAATATCGCATGAAGAAAATTAATATAATGTAATATTTTGGAATTCCTGTACTATTTTTTCAGCGCTTATTATTTATACAATAAATTGATATGCTTTGATTAATTAATGATCAAATTCATGGATTGAAATTCTGTTCCATGTTTGGAGAACAACCTAAAATTACAAACTTAACATATGATCCGAAAAGCTATCGATTGTCTTAGGAAATCATTTCAAGATCAAACAAAAACTGAAAACTATTTTTATTGTTCGTTTTTTTTTTAACAAAATTCGGCCGAATTGGGGAACCAAACCAAAATCACCACATCTTTCTATACATTCTGATTTTGCGAGAGAAAACATAAACCCCCCCGCCTCGACCTCTGGCTCTCCCCGTTGTAAAATGTACTTGGAGATCCCTTCTACTTAACCAGCCAGCTTTTCTCTTGTATTTGCATCCACAAACTCTCAACAGCACATGGGATCGGAAGCTTGCTGTTTCGGTTCCACTGCATGCCATTTCCACACGTTCAGCGTTCCCAATGCCAGAAGAACAAACCCCCGGGACCGACCTGGATCGACGTCACCTCCTTTCTAGAGAAGAGCTTCCCCCTTTCCGCAAATCTAAATGAATAACGAAACACAAGACCTACATCAGATGACATGAACAAATACCAATTACTCGCAAATCGTTAACACACTAGCAGGAATATAGAAAGGACCACAAGAATTGGAACTCACGAGGGAAGGTCATATAAGCGGACAGTGTTATCCTTGAGTGCGGACAAAAGGATTGGCTTAGCTTCAGAGTCGTGCATTCCACAGAGTACAAGAATCCCCTACAACAAAAAGATGTAGAAACAACATCAGCATCTATTATTACATCATCACATATTCAGTTAACACTAAGAAGCAGCGTGTAGCTTACTGCATCTTCTCTATGTGTGTAGATAACTTCCAGGGTACCAGCTTCAGAAACAACCCAGGCCTTTATTGTTCCATCCAAGGAACAAGACAGCAAGCAACAGTCCCAGCAGAGAAGTGAGGTCACGGTATCCGTGTGTGCATGAAGCACCTCGATACAAGTAAGAGTGTCAATATCCCAAACCTGCAAAATTCATAACTCAACCACGTGAAAATTCACAGCAATGCAAACAATGTTATTATCCATCCAAATGATGAGCAACTTGATAATTAACAGAATAAGGCGAAAACTCACCCTTATGTTCCCATCCACGGAACCCGAATACAAACGATTGCCTCCGACAGTCAAGGACATCACAGCACATGAATGACCTTTTAACGGATCTCCAGAAAGGAAAGGATCTGCCTGAGTACCAGCTTTCCAGACCCTAATTGTACCATCCTGTCAGTTAAACAAAAAATGAGAAATCAGGGGCAGTGGGATAAAGCGATCTAAGCAGACATTTCTGAAAATCACAACAAATATCCTAATGCGTCCCAAACCTTGTCACTGGGAGAGGGAGGGGCAGCCATATTTGTGAGTAAAGCACAAAAAAGAAACAAATCATGGGGCGCTCACCTCAATAGCAGCGAAGAGCATGTCTCTAGCAACTGCCATTGCAAGAACTTGTCCAACAGGTCCACTGAGGTGATGGGTAGAACCACATTCGGTATTCAAAGCCTAGAAGGAGAAAATAATATCAGCAGACCAGATGTTTAGAAAAATGTAAGATTCCAAACAACATTTGAATATAAACTCACCCACCTTAACTGAGTTTGTAAGTCCAACAAATACCCATGGACCCTCACAAATTACAGATCCAACTTCAGCTCCCAGCCTTATAAACTCGGAACACAAGCCAGAATAACAGTCCCAAATCTGCAGCATTCCATCTCTTCCGCCAGAGTATAGTTTATTTGATGTTGGAGGGAGTGCAATACCCGAAATAGACTGTCCCACATATAATAAAACCAACAACAGTGAAAATCCAAACACGCATGCATGGAAGTTGATTCAAGCAGAAAACTTTTAACACCCACATAGTGAGAAAAAGCTTTGAAAAGCGAGTGCTACAAATTACCAGCGTGTGGGGTTGAATATACATTCAAAATGAATGAAGAAGCACCAAGCAAGCAATACAGTTCAATTGTTACCAATAATAGTATTGTCCTAATGAGAAATATAGATAAGGAAAGACTTATAGAATTACCTTTTTGTGGCCTTCAAGTTTAGTCAGTAGAGCGAAGTCGCTCCCTTGAAACCATGAGTGCAGGAACCGGCAGCTGTCACCCTTCACACAGTCACCCAATGCCCAAAAGTGACACAAGCTATCCGGGGCCTTTGCAGAAACTGAATCTTTTCTTCCTCGTTCACCCCTTGCCGATCTGGAGATATTCTTGGAACCGGAGGTGAATTCGTTGACCGGTTGAACAGTTGGAAGCCTATGCAGGAATCTACAGGGGTTTCTGTTGCAAGTCCCTGCTAACCAGTAACTGCAAACTTTGGTTCTAGGAGCATTATGCCCACATTGACCATAGAATTTTCCTTGCTTATATGTCCCGTCAGATACTCTCGCTGCTGCCTTCAAACCCATGCTGAGGAAATTGGAAAAGGCAGTAGATGGATTACCATGAAAATCTAGGTAAGCTATAAAATGATTTCTGCTGCAATGATCCACGCTTGCGGATGTGCTCTCAGTGAAAAACATATAATACTACACTTCCCAGTAACATTTGACAAAAGTATCTGACAACCATGAAGTTTTCCAGATAAGTGGAGAGAAAGTCCAGTGGTGAATGCGTACAAAACCCTAATATCAAATCTTAAGCCAGAAAAGCTTTCCGGGAAATAGTAGGAAGGACCCATGAGAATCTGATGAGCAACTGAATCCAAAGCACTCAGATGCATCTCAACCATAGATTCCAGAGCATATTTTGGAAAGTAAGCGGAATAAATTATCCTTGTCCTCGCCTTCACCAGGAGTGAAGCTTGTCAAACAGAATCTGACATGAATAGATCTGTCCTGAAAATCAAGATCTGAATAAATTATCCCCCAGACCTTGGCTTCATGAGATATGAAGCAGATTGTTTCCCCATGTGTCCAACATGATACAGAGATCGCGCAACAGAAGAACACCAGAACACTGACTCAGAAAATCAAAACCCTGAATAAAATATCATTGTCAGTCCTTGCCTTCACAAGAGGTTGAAGAACGACCGAATCCAACAGGCTTTGCCAGTAATCAGATAACCCTAGGGCACGCAAAAAAATGGAAAAATGATAGAATAAATTATCCGCATTGCCCCTTGCCTGGAAATCCAATAAGTGTAGCAGATAATCAGGTAACCCCGGGGCCAGGAATAGGAAAAAAAATCAACATCTTCCAAATAAATTACGCGGAATTTCATCGCATGAAACATAAACACCCGATCGGCATTCTCGAAGACTCCCTGTAAAATCCTAACCCCTCCAAAAGCCTAAACAATAACACTCAAAATCAAGAAAGAGGAACAAAACAACCCCGCCCGTCCGATTGATCCCCCGCTCCAAGAAAAAGAAAATAATCAGGCGTTCGTCGTTCCTCGACTTCACGAGCGGTGAAGAAATAGGAGGAGGAGGTCAGCGATCCGAATAGACGACGGCGGCGACGGCGGATGGAGACGACGCACAGATCATCCTCCGCCGGCAGTCAAGACGAAATAAAGGGAGGGGGAGGAAGAAGAAGAACATCGAGTCGAACCTTGAAGCTTGGCGGGTAGCGGAAGACGAAGAAGATGGTTCCAACGGGATTAATGGCGAAGGAACCGTGGCTGTTGTTGTCTTGATTGCGTTGGTTTTCTGTCGGAGTGCAGACACGGAGGCAGGTATTTAAAGAGGAATCAATATTTCAACCGCGTAAAGGCGGTTATAATACTTATTATTATTATTAGTTTAAAATAATATTTTACTTTCACAATAAATTTTTAGATTCGATCATTCAAAAGATTTTAAAAATCTTCTCCCATTAAAAATGAAATAACTTTTTGAGACAAACTTTTCTAAATAACGAAAAATCAAACCAGCGAAACTGTTTAGATTAAAATCTGTCTAAAAAATCTAAACAAAACTAAAATCAAATCAAATCCACATAAAAATTTTAACTAAAAATCAAACCATTGAAGGCCAAATATCAATTGAAAAAAATAAAATAAAGGAAAAAGAAACAAAAACAAAATTCAGTTTCTCTAGTTTCGTTGGTCTGCCCGTGTGCATCTCGAGGTCCCCGTCAGTCGATCTGGTCGCTCCCCCGTACCAATCCCGTAACCTGTCCAGTCCGGTGCCGCACATCCTGATGATATGATTCAACTTGCATCGCCAATACACACCGCGTGCCTGGGGTGACGACCACGACATGATCCCGCCCCTACCCTCCTCGATCTAAGTCGCCGCACGACCACAAATACAACAACAATCCACACGAGTTATTCAATCCATCAAGTCTTGATGTGAGAAATGTAGTCGATACCATCATTGAAAAATGTAAGATATCGTTGTCCGATACTTCAAACTTGACATACATGAAGTTAATACAATTCATGCATCTCATTTATGTTTCATTCATGTATTAGATTTTGTTTGCGTTTCATTAGATACATTTTATGCACATTTCATTCATGTCGTGCTTATATGTCTCATCGATATACTTGTGTCTTGACGACCTCTGTATAAAGGATGCTCTTGCAAGAGTGAGTTCACACTTGCAAAGTCATTTTACTATCTGTCTATATGCATTACTTAGTATCATTCGGATTTAAGTGTGTCAAGTCGAGTTTTGCTTGAACAATGATGATTTTGTATCCGGTTTAAGTTTAACCCATCTCCTTGTTCATAAATGTAGTGTATTCCGTATCATCTTGGTATCAACATGTGAGGTTGAAGGTGGCCAATAGTTCTCACTGTGGCATGTCTCTAAGTAAGCTCACATTGTCAGTTTGGAACAACAGATTAATGATCTCCAACATTAATTTCAAGCATTGAAGACTCAACATGCTTAATCCTCTCATGTCGCAATGACAACGACGTTGATTATAATCCCTGGCAAGAGAAAGAGATCTAAGAGGCGCTAATGCCAGTGTACCAACCCAGGCATCTTGCTAAAAGAGGGCCAAGTTCTAGGGCAATCCTCGTTCTAGAAGAGCTCATGGATTGGTTACACACCAAATAGTGTCTTCGACCACAAGGAAGTTTCAAATGACAAAATGGTGAAAATGGCTACCCTAAAGCTCGGTCGGTGTGCTATCCTCTAGTGCAAGAACCTAAACCAACACGACATCAAGAAGGTAGAGATAAGATTCAGTCTTGGCCGAACTTTCCTGAGTACTATCGTCGGGACTTATTTATCAAGGTGCAATCTTTACAATAGGCTTCTAGAGTATTCGAGTATAAGAGGGAATCGAAAGACTTCATCTTCAGTGTTATGTATAGAAAGCAACCCAACGGACAGCAACTAGGTACTTGAGGGGATTGAAGCCTCAAACTTTTGACATCATCGAGCTGCAACCGTATTAGACTTATGATGATGTTTGAGGGCTCGTTCATGAGGTCAAGCAGCAAGCGGGGAGATTGGGAACTCAACTCATTATGAAGGTTGCTCCATTCAATAAGTCGATGGCTATGTGTCTAGACCTTAATTAGCTACTATGATGAGGCCTTCCATCCCATCATCAAGGCCCGAAGTGAAGTCGAACGATCAATAAAGTGTTCGAAAGTGTTTCAAGAGCCAAGGCTTCAGACACATAATAGCTGAGTGCACAATGTAAATGAATGATACATGAGCGATAATGAAAAGGTAGAAGTTGAGGAGGACCCTGCACTCATATGGGATCTAAGGGAATTTGAGAAGTATCCAAATGAGGAAGATTTGCTTGTCATTCGGAAGGCTTTGAGTGTGAACCCTGCTCGAGAAGAAAGCTAGTGATAAAGCATCGTCCGTACGCAATGTACAGTGAACGACAAGGTCTACCTCATCATTATCAATAGTGGTAATTACACCAATGTTACCTCGAGTACCATAATCGACAAGTTGACGTTCACCTTGCTATCCCCAATGTCCCGATTCGATGAACCACTAACCCCTGACGTCTTTACCAGATAAATCACTAGTGAGTAAGAAGTCAACCCAACCTCTCAAAGGCATGAAACTTAAGCGAGCGGTGCATGAGTACCAGGATGCTCTCATATTAATTCTATTTGAGTGCGCCAAAGACCAGGCGTGAGACACTCATAGGTAAAATCATTAATCAGGAAGTTTAGAAATGTGTTTTCAAAGGAGTTTCTAGTCGAGTTGCTGCCACTTCGTGAAACACAATACCAGATCAACTTGCGCCTAGCTCATCCTTGCCAAATCGACTCGCCTATCGATGCAACTTGGAAGAGCCAAAGGAGCGGTGGAAGCAGGTGGACGAGCTTCTTCAAAAGGGTCTGGTTTGAGAAAGCATGAGTCATTCTTAGGTGCCAATCATACTCGTCTCCAAAAAGAATGGATCTTAAACGATGTGCATGGACAATCAAACAATCTACCAAATCACTGTAAATATCGTTTTCTCATTCCTTGATTAGATGAATTGTATGGGGTAAAGGTGTTCTCAAAAGTAGATTTGCGAAGCGGGTAACACCAAATTCGAAGAGTGAAGGCGATGGCTGAAGAGCGCCTTCAAGATAAAATGTTGATTGTACGAGTGAGTCATGATGCTATTGGATCTCTCAAATGCCCCTAACACCTTCATAAGGCTGATGAACCATATGTTGAGGCCATTTACTGGGAGTTTGTCATTGTTGTTAGTTGTAGATCAATATTTCATCGTATATTTCGATGACATATTGATCTACAACTAACAACTTATGGAATGGAGACGATTTCCCAGGTCAACAATGTCTGAACAACATACATTTCGGCCCATTTGAAGGTCCATAACATTTACAAGTAATGTCTTTAGTGTCAATACATCCACACACCAGAACTCGCTTCGGTGGGGTGGCAGTTTTCTCCTACCACAATTTTGCTCATCTTGGAAGAATGCATTCGACATGAAAATAAGTTGTCCCATGCACTTTGCATGAGAAGATGCCCTCCCCCCTATCAATAATAATCTATAAAACCCTCGTGCCGACGATTCTTCGACACCTTCCTTCAATCCCACTCATCTTCGACTTGCGTGTCTCTCGGTTCTTTCTTTCCCATTTCATCGGCAAGATCACCGCCTTTTACTCCCTCGGAGTCCCCGGGTCGTGGTCCCCTCGGTCTATAACAGCATTAAGGTACGCTGTCATTGTTCTATCATGTTTATGTGGCCGGCAATTCCCAATTGCTTGGCTTTTTCTGTCTCTTTGGTCTGTTTAGGCAGACTTGTCTTGCTTTATGATCACGTTAGTCACGTACAACCAATCCCTTTCGGAAGGATCAACTTGTTGATCCATGCTCTGTTTCTCATTGATGAAGAAAGGCATGCCATTCGGTTGTGTTACTGATTTCCCCTCTTCGAGTGAGTTATTTGGTCTTGCTTTCCTTATTTTACCAACTCCACCGCACAGTTCAGGACAGCCCTAGGAAGATTCCGGGTTTGAGACGTGCGGACAAGAAGGTCATAACAACGTAATTTGTCTGGAAAATTTTAGCCTTTGGTGAAATGACGATTTTTTTTTTTTTTTGGAATTTTACACAACTGGGGGGGATTCATATCACGAGCATAATCTCTCTGAACATCATTCATTGGGAGTTGGGCAGCGAAAATTAAAGAAAGAAAGAAAAGACTGAGTTTGATGGATGACAATGGCATGAAGAACAGGACTCTTTGCTTTTTTTTTTCTTTTCCCTTTTCATGAAATGATTCGTAAGTGTTTGATTCCCCCTCCAAGTCCAGTTGGGTCGTGATTATTCATTCAGAGCTTGCATGAAGAGTGCAAGAATTTAATTTGGTTGTGATAATGACATTGATTTGATAAATTTCCTCTATGGTGTTCCTTTTTTTCCACATTTTTAAGGCCTGAAATTATTTATATAGTGGGGGATGGCATGGAAACAAGAAAAGAGAAAGGAATCTTTGATATTACACAACAACAAAACAATAAAAAATAAAGAATTGGGGGGGGTGTTGGGGTTGATAACGAGGTGGACTTAAAAGCATTCAACCCTTGAAGAACACAATATAACCAAGCAAAGACAGGAAGGATCAAAGGGACAAAGAATACATGAGCCTCGGGTCGGGAGGAGCTTTTCCTCCATATCAAACAAGCAAGCAAAGCATATCTCGTCTCCCCTTTCTTTTGTTCTTTCCTCTCTGCAAATACATAATTAAAAAAAAAAAGAATTTCTTTCTTATTATGTTGTGATCTAAAACATGTAGTAGCCTTGATTGAAGCAAGTAAACCAGAGGGTGTCCTGTTCCTGTCTTTGCTCAAGCACCCCCACAAGCTTCTCATTTCTTCCACGCGTGAACTTTGGGCTACAGCCAAAAACCTCCCTCTTTTGATCAAATCAAAGATTGGGGATTCTTCCCCCAATCCCACAAATCTTCTCCTCGTGATGTATTGGTATATGCGAAAACCAAGGCATTATCTCATGCGGCTATAACTACGTGGTAGGTAAAGGTGCCCAGCGCACAACCAAAAACATTCTGATGATATGTAAACCAAACTTAACGTAGAAACCTCTGCAAGGGACAGACAACAATATCAGCTGCTTTCGTGAGCAGCTACTTGATTTTGGGGAGGGAGGGAGGAAGGAGCTCAACTCCTGTTTTCGTTAGCCCTCGGATCTGGAGTTTTGACGGAAATACGGTTAATTTTTAAAAAAAAATTACGAAATACGGTCCGAGTTTCGTAAAATACGATTTTACCATCGAAGGGGCGCGTCTTGAAAATGCGCCCCATTCGACGGTAAATTTTACGAAACTCGAACCGTATTTCGCAAATTATTTCTAAAACTAACCGTGTTTCCGTCCAAAACTCCTCGAATCTGTATCAACTCATCCAAGCATGTCGTCCAAGTGTTCCTGCAACATCGTCCCATCGTATTCGTTGGTTGGTTGCTGCATCATTAAGAAAATAAACCCCCATCATGTCCCTACCCCTGAGGAAAAAAGAACCAACAAATAAACTGATGTAAAATTTTAAAGGAGAAGAACCAAAGCTACCTTATCACCGAAGGACTTGATAACCGAAATCAGTAACCTGTCGCCCGCCAAATTCCTCACTTTCTGAATGAATTCGTTCCTCGACACTTTCCTCTCCTGAAAATGCAAAAGCACCCCCCCCCCCCATCAGTTCCAGAATCAGTTGTTCATTCCATACGCAAACCCAGCAAATGCCAAGACCTTCGGACTTACTCTATGGTCCCAATGATGCTTTGATATCAACTGCATGCTTTCCTCGGGTAAAATCTTTGATAGTTCTGCAATCAGGACAGGAAACGGCATCCACGGAGAAGTTGGCCTCTTCAGTGTCGCAAGTTCCTTCAAGAAACCTAAACACATGGGCGAAAAATACAAATACAGGATATAACCCCATAACCTCTAGGACAGCCACCAACCATTTCTCAATCAAAAGTGGGCATCAATAAACAAATCAACATGAAAAAATAAAATAAAAATGTTAACCTCTCAAACACCTTAGTGCTTTGAAGGTGACGAGATACTCAGGCAACACATGAGTGTTCAAGTGTGTGCTCTAGACGATGTACTTCTTAGGCGACACCAGATTATCGACCCCAGAGTCATACCGTTCGCAAGAGGGGTGGCATTGATCGGAACCCAGGTTAACGAGCTCGGGTTTCCCTACAATTATCCGACAAAGCAACAGATAGCGCAATCCATCCTCATCCGCAGGAGCACATTTCACGCTGCCAAAACACAGCAGTTGTTTTCCTCCAGTTAAACACCATAATTTAATCAATCAGAAGTTACTCTTAGGGCATAAATAGTTGACAAAACATATGTTTATAGCCTCAACTTTGAGCCAACTTTTTGTTTTGTCATTAACTTAATTTGTTATATAATTTTGTCAATTATTGTTTTTATTTTGATTTTGACCAATTATGAATTTCTTCTAGCGAAAGACAAACAAGACCTTAATATAGTCTAACATGTGTCCTATAATAGTGGAGTTTCGACATCTCATTTATTCGTCTCATAATCCACTTTATTCGTAATAGTCACCCTTTAATAAAACGTCATCCTACATTCATCGATTTTTCATATTTTTTGATAACATTAGCAACTATCGTCAACTTCGACTTTCAATTCACTTGATTTGTCCATCAAAATTTTATAATAAAAAAATAAAAAAGGTTTCAATATTATTTCATAATTTTTAACATTTTTTTAGTCGATAAATGAAAATTGCCTATTATAGTATATTTAGCTTACGTTCCAAAAAATTAAAAATTAATTAAAATAAAAATTAAAGATTAAATAATATAAATAATAAAAATAAAAATTTGGCTGAAATTGGATGCCATAAATTAATAACTAAATTGTTTCGACATCTGCCGAGGAGAACGGACGACAACTAGAGAAACGAAGCAAGGGATAGAAGGGAGTGCAGATACCTTTCGAGAGGGTGTTCGACGGGAGCAAAGTATAAACCGACTCCAAACAGACCGTTATTGTTGAGCCTGCCGCTCCATCCGAACCCGTGCTCGAATACCATATCCGCCTCCTCTTTGGAGGTAGCAGCATGCCAGCCATGCCGCACGATCCCCCTCACATCCCCACAGAGCTTACCCCGAACAGCCTGTTCAAACACGCCGAATGCGAGAAAACGGGCGGAGGCCCCGTATCTGGAGAAGCCGTTCCTCTGGATGGAAAGGACCTCGGCTTGCGGGGCAAGCGTGGGACCCAGCAGGGAGCCAATTATGGAGCGGATGCGTTGGTAGTCTGCGTCGTGATGTTGCTGGAGTTGGAGAAGGCCTCCGTAATCTTTCTGGGGGACGGTGAGGCTGCTCTCGCAGTCGGAGAGGTCGGGAGAAGAGGAGGAGGAGAACCGACAACGGTGGGGGGAGGCAGACCGTCGCGCCATATGTGGCCGAATGATGATGAGAAGAAGCGAAAAGGCGTGGACGGAGTGGGTCTGAAACCAAACTCGTTGCGACCGAGTCACTTGAGGATCGTTTATCTGTAATATTGAATTTGTGGGGTTGTTCACTAGAACCACCTGACGAATTCCCACTCATATATATATATATAATACATAATGCATCAGGAGGAGGAGGAGCGGAAGTCCAATGGATCTCCGCCTCATTTCACCCGCAATTTCATCGACTTTTAAGGAAAAGGAATAATGATTACGTGGAAAGAAATGTCTCTAAAACTTAGAGCCCAAGCTTCACTTTTCTTATTATTATTGTATTAAAATTTCCAAAAGAAATAAAAAAAATTGACCAAGTGAAGTTGAAAGGTTCCAAAGTTTCCCATATGCGGTGTAGCCCGAGTTTTATTATAATTCGAACGTCCACTTAATATACAATATTCTAGTATACATTAGTTTAATACATAAATATAAATTTTTGTGCAAATACTAACTTCGGTACCTGTAGAAAAAAGAAACAATACCAAACATTATTTGTTAGTCATAAAAACTAGTATAATCGTTTTATGATTTATTACTAATTTCCTTTTATTCCATCGGTCATCTAATCAACTCTCACTGAGTTGATTACGTACCCAACTAATCATCAACCTACAACCGTGTTGAAGCAGTCTCATCACACTTGATCATTCTCAACCGGGACTTCATTTCTAGTCCCCCTTTTTAAACTCCTAAGATTCCTCCGTCTTGTCAGTATTGTCGAGAAATATCCTCTCGATATTTTTTTCATGGCTATCTTTCCTGGTGATACTTTGGCCTTCATTCTCGGCCTATTTTTCCAGCCTAGAATGGCTGATTATCCGGGCATTCCGAGATCACAATTTCCTCCGTGTCCCTACCCCCATGTGGATTCACAACCAACAAATTCATACCGACCGATTGTAACAATTTACAATTGCTAATCTCACCCCTGATAATCCCGCCAATTAAGGTTGTCTTTGTCATTTTAAAATAATAAACAGGAGACTGCATCCTAGGTCATGAGAACCACGGCCCCCAACCAATAATCCCCGTACACTAGTGGGTATAAGAAAGGAAGATCAACGAAGACGATGTCCACAAAGAAGAAGAAGAAGAAGGAAGGTGCGACATTCGAAATAACTCCAACCGTTTACAATCCGTTCCAATTCTAATCACATCCACACTCACAACAGAGCGTCTTTCTTCCCAACTAATCTGCAACATTGTATTATTATCATTATAAGTACTCGGGACAAGAGGCTGCAGTTTTCACACCAGTGTGCTTAAGTACGGCCAAACACCTTCTCATACAGACCACAAATCGGAAACTCATCCATCCCACAGGACACAACCAACAAGACGATAAAGTCCACGAATGGCATCATCGCATCGACCACAGCAAAATTCTCGAGGATCGACGAGGACTACCACAACAGAGGGAAGAAGAAGAAGGGGGAACGAAACGTACAAAATCTCAACCCATAGCCAATCAATTCCACAAGCATACGAGGCAACAATACGCCAGAATCCCAGCGAAGACGGAATAATAGGAAAACAGAGAAGGGGGCGGACGTACCTGGTTCCACTTTCTCCGTAAAATGCTTCAAGTTCTCGATGTCTTCTTACGATTTCACTCGAACTTTTTAACACGTCCCTTTCTCGAGGTTCCGCACGTAAATCCGTCCTCGACGTCACCGTATCTCCGCTTCTCTCCTTCCTTTTTCTCTTCCTATTTTCTTCTCCTTCTGCTCGCTTCTCTCAGATAACTCTCCTTTTTTTTATATAAAATCTTTTCATTTCTTTTTATTATCTCACTGCTTAGTATCCATTAATAATAATTAGGGTCCCACCATTTTCCAATTTCTAGTTATCATCAAGTTTAGATTTAATAGGTTGTCGGCCATAATTGTGGCCAAATAATCGAGGTTGTCCAACTGTTCAACCACATCTTACATTCGCATAATTACAATTACAAAATTTCTGATCATTACAGAAGTCGCCCCCAGGGAGCGAGTGTGATTAACGACAAGAAGATCTTTGGTACCAATCAAAAACGCACCTCACTTCAAGCACTTGGCGTAAGACGCAAAACCCAGTTAAAACAACAGCCCTGCTGCTGCTAAAGTAAAACCCCCCCATAACAATTATTTAGACTTAAAATTGATGTCTACTAATAATTCCTAATCCCTCTGCTCACCTCACCTTGTCCAACACCCTCCTCCTAATCTCTCCTTCGAGTTTCCCCGGCGACAGTTTGTCTCCCGACTTCTCCAGCATACTCGTCATCATCTCCAGGTTCTGATTTATGTACTCCAGCTGGGCTCCCAAACCTACCTCTGTCTTCTCTCCGCTTGCTATTTCTTCCTTCCTCCTCCTTCCCCTCCTCTTTTCCAGTGTGTTCATCCCCTGCTGTCCTCCATTCAAATCCGGCAGCCTCCAGCTTCCCGTTTCATCACCAGCAGCCGGATATCCATTCGTTCCGACCTCAGCTGCCTGATCAGATTTCCGTTTCCTGCCTCTCCTCCGCCCACCCCTATAAGAAGCATCATGAAAATCCTCCTCCTGGTCGGATGCGTTCTTGGAATCTCATTCGTATCATCCTCCAGATCAGCTTCTGGAAGGAGGAGATGCATCGACTTATTTTGATGTCCAATCGAACTATAGAAGGCCGACAGATAGTTCTTCGTCACCACGAAATCGAGCACATCGGGCCTGGTCAAACTCACTGCTAGGAACTTAAGCTCCAGAAGAAATTCTCCAGGTTCGAACAAGATGCTAGAATATTCACCAAACTCAACCAACAAAGAGTTCACATCGTTTTCCCTTTCCAATGTCAGTTTCTCCATCAAACGCTTCCCGAATTCATGCACAGCCTTTTCAACAGCTCCAGTGAAACTTCTGGACTTGTTCTGCTTCGCTATTTCAGCAAAAAACTTATGGAAAGACTTCAACTGGGACGTGAGACCCCACGATGCATGGATACTACCCAAGTATGTAACAAGTATGTGACCAGTAGGCGACCACGGTTGGCCTTCATGGTATCAACAGATGCATCCAACGGATTGAGGATCTTCCCAGGCCACCATGATTGACTTTTAGTCTTGATCCATGCGACATCGCTGACGGAAAAGCTGCCATGTTCATCATTTTCCTCATCCATTCCCAAGTCCTCATCCTTCATAGATAATGGCGACCAGAACACTTGGAGGCAGGGCTGGAGAACTCCACGAATAGCGAAATGCCGTCTCCAGACACTTCTATATTGTCAATCAAGCCATCTTCACCCAAACATTGATTGTTGCCAACTTTAAAATCCTCATCCAACAAGACACTCTTCTCATAACCCAACAGCTCCCGTAGCTCGCAGCCCAAGTTTTCCGTGGAGGCTGCTGCACCAGTATCATCAGCTGTCACATTCAAGGCTAAATCCGCGGCAGTACCCGGTCCAGAACCAAACCGTAAATCCCCTTCTCCCAACATAACCTCGTCCTGGGCTAACTTATGCCCAACCCCGATATTTTCATCAGCCATCTTGCCCGAAACATCACGGAAGCCAACACCGAAACCGCCGAAGAAGGCCTGGGGTGCTCCCACTTCCAGGTTACCTGGGACCTCACAGTAACACTTTTCTTCAACGGCGGCATTATCCATTCCAACCACACTATCATGCAAAGCTCCCCCTTTTTCTCCAGCAAACGTTTTCATTTAGTTCAACCCCCCAAACTCGGCAAAAAATACTCGGAGAAAATCTGAAAAACCTACCACCCCAACCCTAGATTCTTCATCTTTAGGGCATTTTTCGAATTACAGCTCCTTCAAAGGAAGATACTAAAAAAAAAAATCAGCCAGAAACTGGGACATTGAGGACATCACAAGGGTGTGAACCGAATAAAAGGTTGAAGCTTTATAACGAAGCTGCAACTGGGTTGTTGGGGTGGTTGAGGATTTCGTGGTCAAGTGCTTCCGTGAACGTCCCAAAATGGGGGGTTGGGGTTTAGGCGCTGCTGCACGGTGACTGATCCGAGAAGAAAGACGCAGCAGAGAGAGATAAATGGAACCAAATAGGCCTTCAAGAGAAAACGACGTCGCTGTTTCAATATTACTTGTTTTACAGGAGTGGAGTGGAGTGGGCGTATTGTATTACTTGATAACTTATCATTCTCCTCCGAACCCCAGCCCCAGCCTCAATTGGTATGGTTAAAAAGTAGCACTTCAAATTTTGGTGGAGAGGATCTTGTTGCTATTCACCGCAGCCAGTAGGAGATACAAGAACGTTCTTGACATGTAGCTCTTATCCTTCTAGTTGCTCTATCAGCCATGCCGTTATATCGATGGCATCTTCCAATCGTCAGGGTTCTTGAGAAATAGCCTGCAGCATTCATGGAGACAATGCCCTTCAAGACCATAGCTTTCCTCACCTTGTTCCAGACGGCTTATTTGCTGTAGTGCTTTGGTCTGACATGGATTCCAATTGCCAGAGTCCTCTTTCCGCTGTTGATCATGCTCCTTGTCCCAGGGAGGCAGTATTTTCTCCCGAGGTACTTCAAAGGAGTGCTCATCTTTGAAAGAGTTTGCAGCAGATTGTGGCGTGGTTCTGGGCAGGAGAATGAAGAACTCAAGAATTGCAGTTCACCAGAAGCAAGAACGAGAAGAAAAAGAAAAGAAGAAGAAGGAGGTGGAGGAATGAAGAAGGAGAAAGGAATTTTGTCAGATTCTCATTAATTCTCTTTTTGTTTTACACACTACACCCCTTTATAACAATCCAGGCTCGCATTTCCCTATAACAACCGTGGCGTGCGTACCACCAACAGCCTGTGGGTTGCTAGTGTAACTGACTCGGTTTATTACCCCCTATGCCACTGAGCAGTAGTTGTCATTGGGCTCATTCTTCATGGGAGGGCTTTTCTTTTCTTCACGAGATCCATCTTTCTCCTTGGGCTTTACCCTGCTGTTTTACTTTCCAACACTTCCCCGCAAGTTGACGTCCCTCCATCTTTCGTCTCAACCCAGGAAATTTGAGATTGAGAATTCCTCACACCAGATATTAGCGTTTCCTTCCTCCTAAACAATACCTCATCTTCCCCGCAATCGGGGCCCTCCGATTCATCAACCACAGATTGCATCCTGTCCTCACTACCAGTGCGGGAGCATACACCTGGTTGCTTGGACACAGTAAGTTGAGCGCGGGCAGTAAGGAAGCGCTGTACACCAATTACCTTGGTGAGTATGTCAGCCAATTGATCGTCAGAGCCAACATGAAGCAGTTGTAACTAGCCAGACATCACTTTCTCTCGGACGAAATGAAAATCGATCTCAACATGCTTAGTTCTCGCATGAAGGACCGGATTCGCAGCTAACTGGATGGTGCTCAAATTATCACAATATAAAACCGGAATAGAAGTAGAGGAAATTGAGGGCAGTGGCAGCTGTAACTCTGTTAGGAAAGCTTGTAACAACAAGACTTCCGCAACACCATCAGCAAGAGCTCTGTATTCTGCCTCAGTACTCGATCGTGACACCACCCATTGCTTATGCGAAGCCCAGGAGACAAGATTAGAACCCAGAAACATGCAGTAACCCCCAGTGCTTCGACGATCGTCCGGACACCCTGCCCAGTCGGCATCAGTAAAGCAGACTATGTCTGGTGTACTGCCAGCAGAAATCAGTAAACCATGATGCAGAGTACCCTTGAGATATCGAAGTATGCGCTTAACAGCTTGGAAATGAACTGTGGTTGGATGCTGCAAATATTGACAAACTTTGTTGACGGCATAACAAATGTCGGGACGAGTGTTTGTGAAATATTGAAGCGCTCCCACCAAACTACGATACACAGATGGATCTTCTAGTTCATCCCCGTCATATTTCGACAAGGACCCAACCGTCGTCATCGGAGTAGGAACCGACTTGCAGTCAGTCAAACCAGCCCGCTCCAGCAAGTCCAAGATATACTTACTTTGACTGAGATGGAGTCCATTCGATAATTTGGTGACCTGAAAATCAAGGAAGAAGGAAAGGTCTCCAAGATCCTTCAGAGAGAAAGCAAGTTGAAGTTGAGGGAGTAAGGCTGTAATGCCTTCCACATCAGAGCCAGTTACGATGATGTCGTCAACATAAACAAGCAAGATAATAATGCCAGCAGAGGTGCGACGGTAGAACAGAGAAGCGTCGGCTTTAGAGTTAATCAGTCCCAACTGAGCGAGATAAGAGCTCAACTTCATATACCATGCACGGGGGCTCTGTTTGAGACCATACAAAGCTTTCTTCAGCAGGCAAACATGAGTTGGGTGAGCAGGATCCTCGAACCCAGGAGGTTGCTGCATAAAGACGGTTTCAGACAAGTCGCCATTAAGAAAAGCATTGTGTACGTCCAGCTGCTTCAGAGGCCAGCCAAACGACACAGCCAAACTCAGTACTACCCGAATGGTCTGATGCTTCACCACCGGACTAAAAGTTTCAGCAGAATCAAGTCCTGCCGTCTGATGGAATCCTTTGGCGACCAGTCGAGCTTTACAGCGCTCAAGGGAACCGTCCGACTTCAACTTCACTTTAAAGACCCATTTGCACCCAATCACTTTCTGGGTATGATCCACAGGAATCAGAGTCCAGGTATTATTCCGCAACAATGCCTCAAACTCAGCTCTCATAGCGGAATTCCAGATCGGTGTCACGAGAGCCTCAGCAACCGTCTTTGGTTCAGAAGGTAAGGAGGACAGTGATGGAGAAAGAAGAATAGGGAAGGCCTTTGGTTTAAAAATGCCGGCTTTAGAACGAGTTGTCATCGGATGAATGTTAGTGGGAATTGGTAGAGAAGGAACACGGTACCCCTCTGTCTGGGATGGCCCCTCTGGTGGGGAGGACTGCTGAGAGAGAGAGTCTGGACTAGAGACAGTCTTTGCAGATGAGTCAGGTGTAGGCGTAGAAGAACTTGGAGGAGGAATACTAGAAGACAAAATAGGTGATGAACAGGAAGGGGAGAAAGTCAAGGAAGAAGGAACTGGGTGTAGAAGGATTGGGAGGCTGGAATGTACAGAGGAGGGGGGTTTATCAGGTGAAGGGGATGTTTTAAAAGGGAAAGAATCTTCGTCAAACAAGACATCCCTAGACACGTAAACTCTGCCAGAGGACAAATCAGAACAGATGTAGCCCTTGTGAGAGGAACTGCGTCTAAACAAAACACACGGAGCAGAACGAGGCTCAAGCTTGTGAGCATTATAGGGACGCAGTAGAGGAAAGCACAGGCAGCCGAAAACTTTAAGAAGATGATATGGTGGTTTAGATTTGGTAAGAAGGAAAGAAGGGGTTTGGAATTGGAGAGGGCGTGCTGGAAGTAAATTGATCAGATCGACTGCGGTATTAAAAGCGTAGGGCCAGTATTTCTGAGGGACACCACTATGTGTAAGGAGTGCTAGTCCAACTTCGACAATATGTCTGTTCTTGCGTTCCACTCTACCGTTCTGCTGGGGGGTATAGGGACAAGAAATTTGATGGGATATACCGTTGTCTATGAGGAACGAGTGGAGCGAGCGAAACTCGCCACCCCAATCGGAGCGAACTGTTAAAATAGACGTTTGGAAATGATTCTTAACTAGAGCATGAAATTGGATAAAAGCTCGAAGAACTTGTGACTTTTCACGAAGGAAATAAACCCAAGAAAACCTGGTTGCATCGTCCACAAGCAACAGAAAATAACGATCCCCAGTGATAGATTGAACTGGGGATGGACCCCAAAGATCCATATGAAGAAGTTGGAATGGAACAGTGGCCTGAGACAAAGAAAGTGGGAAAGGAAGGCGATGATGTTTACTCAGGGCGCATGTCTGACAAAACAACAACGGTTCTGGAAGGGCAGAGTCTGTACATTCACCAAGTACTTTAGATAGAATGACATAACTAGGATGGCCTAAACGATAATGCCACTTAGTTCTATCAGCAGATAAAGAAGTAGAGTAGGAAAAGGCGGTAGTGTGAGGTGTGGCAGGAGAAGCTGCTGTTATAGACAGTGTCGAGGCAGGGGAGACAGAAGAATCGAAACTAGTTGGTGGAGCTCGGGGCTGCAATCTGTAGAGACCGTGATGCATCAGTCCCCTTAGAAGGATATGGTGGGAGTTCTTGTCCTTAACACAGAAGGAATCAAAATTAAACTCAACTACTAACGATTATCACGACAAAGTTTAGACACACTAATTAGATTTTGAGAAAGAAGAGGAGTATGAAGAATATGGGATAATTGTAAGACACCTGACTCAGTAGGCAAAGAGTAGTCTCCAGTATGATGAATCCCCAGTTTGGAGCCATTGCCGATTGTGACAGAGGAGGTACCATGGTAGGGTGAAAGGTTAGTTAGGCCGGATGTGTGTGGAGAGACATGATGAGTGGCTCCAGAATCGATGAGCCACTCATCGACTGGAGCATGGGACGGTAGGGCTGTTGGATGTTGGGTAGGCTGAGGGTATGAGAACTGTGACGGGAAAGTATTGGTAAGGTATGTTTGAGGAGGATAGGGAGGAGGCTGTGACGGTGGGGGTTGTGGGTAAGCTTGATGAGAGCTGAAAGTTGGCTGGAAGGATGAGTTTAGGCGATGATAACAGTTCACTGCAGTATGGCCAACTTTTAGACAGATTTGGCATCGTGGCTTTGGTTTAAAGAATGGTCTAGGGAAAGAAGAAGGTCTCATGGGTGGTCTGCCGAGGAGGCTGGACTGTTCCATCGCGGAACGTGACGGTGTCCAATGGGGTGAGGTTTGTGGTTGTAATGCAGGTCGGGTTGGTGACTGTGGCCTCATGACACCAGAATCCAGAGAGTTTAAGGGAGAGAGGTGAACCTGAGGGATTGCGCAGTCTGCCACCTGTCTCCGTTCCATCCGTAGATCAAAATTGAGCAGTAGATTTTGTACCTCTTCCACCGTGGGCAGATCTGACCGGCTGTAAACGGCCATAACTATCGCATCGTACTCAGACGGGAGCCCTTCCAGCATATACCAGAGGTAGTCTCTGTGCCCAACTGGTTCCCCCACTGCAGACAGCTGGTTGGACAGCGTTTTCAGTGAATTCAGGTACTGCTGCATATTCTTTCCCTCCTTACGCAGCTGCTGCATTTGCATCTTCAAATTAATCACCCTTGATGGTGAGGTTGACTCGTATCTACTCCTCAAAGCCTCCCAAACTTCATGTGAGTTCTTACAGCCTACCACCATGCTCAAAGGTTCTGATGTCAGAGACGAAAACAATAGGCTCATGACCGCCTTGTCAGTCCTCTGCCAAGCCCCGTAGCCAGGATTCCTCACAACTTGCTCATTGTCCAGAAAACGTGCAGGAGACATGGTTAAGCCATATATAAAATCATCGTAGCCAGCTGCTGTGATTGCGGCAAGAATCTGCCCTTTCCACAGTAAGTAATTCTCATCGTCCAACTTAACCAGAGATGAGAAAACTCCAGACGGGATCTGCAGTGGTAATGAACTCGCATATAGGCTGTGTTCAGAAAGACCAGAACCTGATGGGAGTTGGGTTGCTGACGATGGTGTTATCGGAGGATTTGTCATTCGTTCGTCCATGTTACTGCCCAGATTTGCTGATGGTGGGGTTAGCCTCAAGGCTCTGATACCATGAAAGAGTTTGCAGCAGATTGTGGCGTGGTTCTGGGCAGGAGAATGAAGAACTCAAGAATTGCAGTTCACCAGAAGCAAGAACGAGAAGAAAAAGAAAAGAAGAAGAAGGAGGTGGAGGAATGAAGAAGGAGAAAGGAATTTTGTCAGATTCTCATTAATTCTCTTTTTGTTTTACACACTACACCCCTTTATAACAATCCAGGCTCGCATTTCCCTATAACAACCGTGGCGTGCGTACCACCAACAGCCTGTGGGTTGCTAGTGTAACTGACTCGGTTTATTACCCCCTATGCCACTGAGCAGTAGTTGTCATTGGGCTCATTCTTCATGGGAGGGCTTTTCTTTTCTTCACGAGATCCATCTTTCTCCTTGGGCTTTACCCTGCTGTTTTACTTTCCAACAATCTTCAAGCCCTGGATGCTGCAGAGTATGAAGATGCCTTGGCAATCCCCTTCGAAGTAGCATTGTTTTAATGAAACCGCAGAGATTAACATTTCATCATCTTTGGTCAAGCCTTACTAATTACGTGTTATTATTTAATTTTTAGAGTGTATAACACTCGTTTACAAAATTTACCGAAACTGCCTATTGCATGCCTTCAAATAGCAATTAAATACTATCACCAAAATGGATACCAATCAAAATCTTGTATCCTCCCCCGACCCGACTCCTCTAAACATGAGAACATCATGGATGCCACAACAGCTTCGACGTGGAGATGCTGGCCGTGGCCGATGTAGAGGTTGCTGAAGGTCCATTGACGGAGAGGGAAAGGAAGGAGGACATTGACTTGGTGGAGATGATTTCCTAGGTCAACAATGTCGGAACAACATACATTTCGGCCCATTTGAAGGTCCACAACATTTACAAGTAATGTCTTTTAGTGGCAATTGTTGGTTCTCACGTTGCAGAAACAAACCTACATCAATAGCAGAAACTACAAGAGAAGCGAAACAGAGAACAACAGAAGCGAGACAGAAACAACAGAACCTTCTGCAGACGCTAGCTTCTGTAGCGCAACCTTCTGCAGGACAAATGACGAACCAAAACTTAATAACTCTCGAACAGTCTTTGAACAAAAGCTCTTTTCTAGATTTTCTGTAGATAGATTGATTGATAGAGAAACCATTACATCACGAACCTTAAATAGACAGAAAAGGAAACGAAAAACAACAAGACAAACGAAAGGACACCATTAACTCTAGACCACTAAATCATATTTATTCTTTGCCACTACTAACTCATTTACTCTCCACTAGCATTTAGTTACCATTATCATCAGCATTTAATCTCCATTATCGTCAACATTTAATCTCCATTATTATCAGCCTTGAACCAACACCAATAAACTCCTCCTTGGATCAAGCGCTGATAGACACTTCAATCTTCTCCTTTAGCCCTTCGAATCTTCCCACTTGAAATGACTTTGTAAATATATCGGCCAACTGCTCTTCTGTGGTATAGTAGACCAGCTCTACTTCATCCATCTGTTTCACGCTTCTATGATAGTAGTACTTCACCTTATGTTCAAGTTCTGTATTGCAGAAACCTTCATTCTTCCCTACAGACATCTTCTCTTGAGGATAGCCTTTTACGATAAGTCTAACCTTATGCTTGTTCACAAAACCATCTGAGTTAGGCTTCGTTCTGTAAACCCATTTCGCTCTAATGACCTTTCTGTCATGTGGCCACAAGTTCCCAAAGTTTCATTCTTCTCAATCATAGCTAGCTCCTCCTGCATTGCAGCTAGCCACCTTCTGTCTTTCTTTGCATCCTCAAAACTAGCAAGTTTTAATACATCAGTTAATGATCTCGTACCTCTTCTTGGTAGATCATCAATTACCTCTTCTGGATCTAAATGTTGATCGACGTTTTGTTCCTCAGAATCAGACTTCTGTGACGCATGCCAAGTCTGCTCGAAATTTGACCTTTTTTTTTTCCAATTTCGCTTCTCTTCTTCAAGAAGCTTGACATCTCTGCTCACAATTACCTTCTCATTTTCTCTCCAACTCAAACTCTCTAATGGAAATTCGATTTGTTTTCCCAGCATGTTCGTTTTGCTGTCACATGGAACCTTTTCTAGAACAGGAGGTCCTCTTCCCATCTCATTCTTCTGTACAAACTCTAGACCTTTGTCGGTGCCCTAACCTTCTATGTCCAACTTCTCTTTTTAAATTGGGCCGCCATAGCTTGCTGACCTTTTGACACAGGATCAAAGGAGAAACACCTTTTCTTCATCTGAATCTTAAGTATCTCCTTCCCAGAAGAATCTTCTATCAAACAGAATCCTTCTTCGAACATCACCTTGTACCCCTGCTGCACAAGTTGTCCAACACTCAAAAGATTCTGAACAATCTTAGGTACATACAATACATCACTTATCAACTTTCTACCATTTGGACCATCAACGACTACATCTCCTCTTCCTTCAACATTGATGTAGTCACCATTTCCGATCTTCACTTTAGCACAGAAGTTTCGATCTAAATTTGAAAATGACTTCTTATCATACGACATGTGGTGGGTGCATCCGCTATCCACCAACCAACTTCTACGAGTCACACCTGTAGCAAAACAAGATGCTGTAAACATCAACGCTACTTCGTTATTTGCAGCACCTTCTGTAGCATCTTGCCGAGAATCTTTTTCCTGACAAAACCTTGCAATATACCCAAACTTATGACAATTATTGCACTTCACATCTGGCCTCCTCCAACACCTGTAATGTGGATGATTTGTGCCTCCACAGTGTTTGCAAAGATTAAACCTTTCTCTCTGATAAGCAAAACCACTCTCAAAAGGATGCTTCTGTTCATCAGGACCTCTGTTGCTGCTTGAACCTTCTGCATTCCCTTTCTGTTGGTTCCAAAAATTCTTTTCTCTTCCAGAAGCTCTCATATGAGACCTTGCTGGTAAGGCTCCTTCTATGGCTTCTACGGGAACTTCCCTTCTCATCAACCTTCTTTGTTCTTGAGCTTCTAATGCACTCAACAACTCCGCCAACCTTATCTCGGACAGATCCTTGGTGTTATCCAAAGAGGCAATCGTAGCTTCAAACTTTTCTGGTAGTGACACTAAAATCTTCTGCACGATTCGGTCATCCTTCAAATGTGTACTCAGAACTCTGATTCTGTTAACCAGATTGATCAATCTAACTGAAAAATCCTTCACAACCTCATTCTCTTTCATTTGTTATCTCTTGAACTCCCGCATCAAATTCAAAGCCTTCATACCTCTTATCTTCTCATCACCTTCGTACTCAATCTTCAGAAAATTCCAAACATCCTTCGCGATTGGAAACTTCATGATCCTGTTGAATATAAAAAGTGACACTGCAGCATAAAGGCACAACTTCGCCTTCGCCTTCCTTGTGACTCTTTCCTTGTGAAACCGTATTTGATTCATTGTAGGATTGTCGGGGAGTGGGGTCACCTCATAATCATCCTCCACTGCTTCCCACAAGTCACTACCCTCCATAAATGCACTCATCTTCACCGCCCACGCTTGATAGTTCTCCCCATCAAACATAGGAGGCGTCGTAGAAGAAAAACCGCTTCCGCTTGCTTCCATCTTCTTCTTCTGTTGGACAGAAACAACCTTCCAAAAAAACTTCACAAGACTTCCACAGCACCCCAAAGATCACGAAGGGCTTTGATACCACTTGTAAGTTCTCACGTTGCGGAAACAAACCTGCATCAATAGCAGAAACTACAACAGAAGCGAGACAGAGAACAACAGAACCTTCTGCAGACGCTAGCTTCTGTAGCACAACCTTCTGCAGGACAAATGACGAACCAAAACTTAATAACTCTCGAACATTCTTTGAGCAAAAGCTCTTTTCTGGATTTTCAGTAGATAGATAGATTGATAGAGAAACCATTACATCACAAACCTTAAATAGACAGAAAAGAAACGAAAAACAACAAGACAAACGAAAGGACACCATTAACTCTATACCACTAAATCATATTTATTCATTGCTACCACTAACTCATTTACTCTCCACTAGCATTTAGTTACCATTATTATCAGCATTTAATCTCCATTATCGTCAACATTTAATCTCCATTATTATCAGCCTTGAACCAACACCAACATCAATACATCCACACACCAGAACTCGCTCTGGTCGGGTGGCAGTTTTCTCCTACCACAATTTTGCTCATCTTGGAAGAATGCATTCGACATGAAAATAAGTTGTCCCATGCACTTTGCATGAGAAGATGCCCTCCCCCCTATCAATAATAATCTATAAAACCCTCGTGCCGACGATTCTTGAACACCTTCCTTCAATCCCACTCATCTTCGACTTGCGTGTCTCTCGGTTTCTTTCTTTCCCATTTCATCGGCAAGATCCCCGCCTTTTACTCCCTCGGAGTCCCGGGGTCGTGGTCCCCTCGGTCTATAACAGCATTAAGGTACGCTGTCATTGTTCTATCGTGTTTATGTGGCCGTGTCTGAGGCGGCTTCCTCTATCTTGAAGCAATTCCCAATTGCTCGGCTTTTTCTGTCTCTTTGGTCTGTTTAGGCAGACTTATCTCGCTTTATGATCACGTTAGTCTCGTACAACCAATCCCTCTTGGAAGGATCAAGTTGTTGATCCATGCTCTGTTTCTCATTGATGAAGAAAGGCAGCCCATTCGGTTGTGTTACTGATTTCCTCTCTTCGAGCGAGTTATTTGGCTTTGCATTCCTTCTTTTACCAACTCCACTGCACAGTTTAGGACAGCCTTAGGAAGATTCAGGGTTTGAGACGTGCCGACAAGAAGGTCATAACAACGTAATTTGCTTTTTTGTAATTTTTCACAACTGGGGGGGATTCATATCACGAGCATAATCTCTCTGAACATCATTCATTGGGAGTTGGGCAGAAGTTAAAGAAAGAAAGAAAGACAGAGTTTGATGGATGACAATGGCATGAAGAACTGGACTCTTTGCTTTTTTTTTCTTATGGAAATATTTCTTGCTGGATTCCCACTGATTGTTTTGGGCACTAATGCAGTTTACTTCTTTGTTCCATTCAGAGAAAAAATATTTTGGTGATTTAGTGAACCTATTAGATGTCCAACTGAGGGAAATGAAGTTGATGAATGATGCTATCCGGAAACTGGAAGGTAAGGTCAATATTCCATTATTCCATTAGATTGAAAAGCCAGGATGCTCCGGTTCTATGGATCTGCCTATTGCGAAAGAGGCTGAATTTATATAAGGATTACCGAGTATAGTTGTTAACGAACTTGCAATGAAATAAAGAGTTGAACATTTGAACTTTGACAAGATGTAATCTTACGGACATGGGCCAAGGTATAACAATGGAAACTGGTTGAATGTAGTTTTGACTGCATTGCTTTGGAACTGTTCATGGTATTTGTCTTACTGTCATGATTTACCGTCTGAAACGGACTTTTGTGGCTCTCACTGATTTCAGGACATGCAAACACATCCAGTTCTCTGTCTTCCTTTAATCAAGAAGATAACAGAGACAGGATGACTGGCACAAGGGTGGGTAGTGATGAAAGTGTGACAGCTTCTCCTCTTGTTTTCTTACTGCCATAGTTTACCATGCCAAATTTTTCAAGCTTCCTCCTCATCTCTAATTGTGGTATAATTGCGTAAGGAGCTTTCTTCACCGGTTTCTATTTATTTATTTTCTTGGCAGCCAACATATCATAAGGGAAAGTCTGAATACGACTCTCGACCAGGTACCTGGGGCATAGTTATTTCACTCTAGTTGATGATCCTTCCCAGGGTTTATGAATCACACCAACTCGTCTCCATTTATTGACAGTAAGTTCAACATCACCTCCAAAACCGACGCAACTGTCAGGTCCACCTCATCCACAGTCATATATGGAGGTAACATTTCTTCCTTAGCTCTCAAATCTGTCGAAATAGTGAAAACACCATGCACTCGCAGGAAGTCCTCTTCCTGCTCTGTTTGGCACCTCTTTAGGTTGGTAGAACCTTAAAGAGACCCATTATATTGTTGAATTAGTGATGCCTGCCACAATGGTCCGGACGTTTCCCTTTTGGATGCTTATCTTGATGTAAGGTCTTGCATTATCTTACAGATCATGGCTATGGTCCAAAGAGGAGAAAGACCTAATGTCAGGGCAAGTTGCTTTTACCGTTTCTGTCGTAACATAATTTGTTGCCAGGAGACCAATTGTGATTGTTTGGTGACTTTATCCTGTAGGACATCGATGATTCACCTCCTGATCCTAATCGTCCAATATCGAATCCTCGCATTGCACCAAGAGCCAAGGTCTTTTCCTGTTTCCTTTTTATATTTCAGCTTCATCAGCTTATCCCCTGTTTTATGGACCATTCATGCTGTACCATTCGCTTGATTAGCACGTGGGTGCCGCCCCAGCCACCCCCGATCGCTATGCCCGAGGCAGCAGAAGCCATCCGAAGGCCAAAAGCAACGGCTCAGAAAGAACTGACAGACGATCAGTTGCAGGCTCGCACTTTTGAGATGAGCGAGGAATCGCAGAAGGTGACGGAAATATCAGAGTATGGAGGGGCCGTCAACGCCCTTGGATCGGGGATGCAGACGGGCAGCTCAAGTGAGACAAGAGAAGGGCCAGAAAGTAACTAGTTTATAAGGCCGGTCCATGTGATATGGCCATGAGTTCATTCCAGTTTAGAACTCATTTGAGAAAAATTACAGTAATAATAATCATGGGGGGGTTCCATGAAATCTACACTGGTTAATGTTTTAATCTTTTCCCTTAAGCAAATTGGGATTAGGCAAAAAGAAGAAGACAGACAAAGAACCCTCTGCAATTCAAGTCCACATAAATTTCATGAGAACTAGTTTCGTGTGATTGCCATGAAACTTAAAGTTGGGGTCTTATGAACGACCAATTCTCTGCTGTTTTCAAATGAGTTGGCATTTTTTTTATCCAAAATTCTTTGTTTAAATTGACGGCTATTTTTTATATATTTAGATAATGTATTATTTGTTTTAGTTTACTTGTACCGGAATTGTATTATGAATGTTGAACCAAATTTGATTTTTAAATTATATAAAAATTTTATTAAGATAAGCAAAGTTTATTGGGTCCCAAACCGATCGAAGCAATACTTTCAGATAAATTTGTATCCTCTCCGTTTCATAGAAAATGGTGGGCGTACAATTATTTTCAGTTTTAGCATCATAAAATAATTTTATTACCCTTAATATATTAAATTATTTTAACAAATAAATAGTTTAACGCTTGATTTTTATGATCTAAGTTTAATATTTATAATTTAATATTTAATTTAACGTTAAATGTTTAGGGTTTAACATGTAGATTTAAGATTTAATGATAGAATTTATGATTTAGTATTTGATTTAACTTTTTTTTAAAGTTTTGGGTTTGTAATTTACGATTTATGATGTATTATGTTATTAATTAAATGTGCTTAATAATATTAATTATAAAATAAAAAATGGTGTCGTGATTGAATCAGTGGTTGAGGCTGCTGGGGTGGGTGGCTGGCTGAGGGCCCGGAATGGACATTGGATACCTTTCAAACAAGGCAGGTGGGTGGCTAGCTGAGGGCCCGGAATGGACATTTGAATACCTTTCAAACAAGGCAACGCATTTATAAATAAGAGATAAGAAAAAGCATAATTGGATTCGGTCTCTTTTCTTAGTATGACACGCACCAGTTGCGGCTATAATTAGGTGGTAGGTAAAGGTTCCAGCGCAACTTTGCATGACCCGCACCCCGAACAAAAACAATATTATTGATATAATATGATTTTGATGATGGTAAATGTTATGTATTGTTAATGTGCTATTTAAGTGTACAGAAGAATAGGTCTTTTAGAGTATAAGCTGGTCTACGTTATCCGTGCAATGCGTAAAAGAGTTAAGTGGAGTACTTCAACGGGGAAAATGATTTAGTCATCAGAAATAGTATTCTGAGGACAAGATCTACTATCGAGTCCACTATCTCTGTTACAAAGATGAGCATCTGTGTCACAGTTGCTATAACTCTCATTGCTGGAATATTTACTATGGTTTACAGAATGGTATTTCTGTAAGTGACGATTTGTTTATTACTATGGTTTACATAATGGTATTTCTGTAAGTGACGATTTCCTTATTGGAGATTTTCCTATATCCGAGCACGTGAGATATTTATCTCATACATCCTTATTGGAATCACGTCTAGGTTCATCTTTGTACCGTTATTTAGAAAGATTCATTTCCTTAACTCACGTTATCATATGTTTGGCAACAATCCTAATCTCCCTATAGTGAGAATAATTCTATGAAAATATTTTCATATTATGAAAACTTAATTCGCTGGTTCTGCTGTCGCAGAAAACAGTTTCTGAGCAGAAGACATTATCGGCTATAATTAAATGGTAGGTAAAGGTGCCCAGCTTTTTTTTTTATCTTCTATAATCTTCATCTCGTCTTTATTTCTTGATTTTGGGAGGGAGTGAGGAAGGAGATCAACTCATGTTTTCGTTAGCACTCGGATATGGAGTTTTGACTGAAATACGGTTAGTTTTAAAAAAATTTAGGAAATACATTTCGAGCTTCGTAAAATACGATTTTACCGTCGAAGGGGCGCATGCAAAGAGGGATTGTCCCTCTTTGCATTATAAGGGGGCACGTTTTCAAGACGCGCCCCTTCGACGGTAAATTTTACGAAACTCGAACCATATTTCGTAAATTTTTTTTAAAACCAACCGTATTTTCGTACAAAACTCCTTGAATCTGTATCTACTCATCCGAGCGTGCCGTCCGGGTGTTCCTGCAACATCGTCCCATCGTATTCGTTGGTTGGTTGCTGCATCATTAAGAAAATAAACCCCCATCATGTCCAAACCCATGTAAAATTTTAAAGGAGAAGAACCAAAGCTACCTTATCCCTGAAGGAATTGATAACCGAAATCAATAACCTGTCGCCCACCAAATTCCTCACTTTCTGAATGAATTCGTTCCTTGATACTTTCCTCTCCTGAGAAAGCAAAAGCACCCCCCAAATCAGTTCCAGAATCAGTTGTTCATTCCATACTCAAACCCAGCAAATGCCAAGACCTTCGGACTTACTCTATGGTCCCTATGATGCTTTGATATCGACTGCATGGTATCCGCGGGTAAAATCTTTGATAGTTCCTCAATCAGGACAGGAAACGGCATCCACGGAGAAGTTGGCCTCTTCGGTGTCGCAGGTTCCTTCAAGAAACCTAAACACATGGGCGAAAAATACAAATACATGATATAACCCCATAACCTCTAGGACAGCCACCAACCATTTCTCAATCAAAAGTGGGCATCAATAAACAAATCAACATGAAAAAATAAAAAATAAAAATGTTTACCTCTCAAGCACCTTGGTGCTCTGAAGGTGACGAGATACTCAGGCAACACATGAGTGTTCAAGTGTGTGCTCCAGACGATGTACTTCTTAGGCGACACCAGATTATCGACCCCAGAGTCATACTGTTCGCAAGAGGGGTGGCATTGATCGGAACCCAGGTTAACGAGCTCGGGTTTCCCTACAATTATCCGACAAAGCAACAGATAGCGCAATCCATCCTCATCCGTGGGAGCACATTTCACACTGCCAAAACACAGCAGTTGTTTTCCTCCCGTTTAACACCATAATTTAATCACTCAGAAGTTACTCTTAGGGCATAAATTGTTTTGACATCTGCCCAGCAGAACCGACAACAACTAGAGAAACGAAGCAAGGGATAAAAGGGAGTGCAGATGCCTTTCGAGAGGGTGTTCGATGGGAGCAAAGTATAAACCGACTCCAAACAGACCGTTATTGTTGAGCCTGCCGCTCCACCCGAACCCGTGCTCGAATACCATATCAGCCTCCTCTTTGGAGGTAGTAGCATGCCAGCCATGGCGCACGATCCCCCTCACATCCCCACAGTGCTTACCCCGAACAGCCTGTTCAAACACGCCGAATGCGTGAAAACGGGCGGTGGCCCCGGATCCGGAGAAGCCGTTCCTCTGGATGGAAAGGACCTCGGCTTGCGGGGCAAGCATGGGACCCAGGCGGGAGCCAAATATGGAGCGGATGAGTTGGTAGTCTGCGTCGTGATGTTGCTGGAGTTGGAGAAGGCCTCCGTAATCTTCCAGGGGGACGGTGACGCTGCTCTCGCTGTCAAAGAGGTCTGGGGAAGAGGAGGAGGGGAACGGACAAAGGTAGGGGGAGCCAAACTGTTGCGCCATATGTGGCCGAATGATGATGGGAAGAAGAAAAAAGGGTGGACGGCACGAAAAAAAAAGGAATGCGAAGGGATATCAACTCTTTATATAGGATGATAAGGCGGGGGGTGGAGTGGTTCTGAAACCAGACTTGTCGACTCACTTGAGGTTCGTTTATCTGTAATATTGAATTTGTGGGGTTGTTACTAGAACCAGACCAATTCCCACTCGTACATATATATATTATCAGGAGGCGGCGGAGGAGCAGAAGCCAATGGTTTGTTGGACGGAGTAGTCAATCTCCGCCTCATTTCACCCGCAATTTCATCCACGTGACACTTAAGGAAACGGAATAATTATTTCATCCTGTAAAACTTGGCACCCAAGAAGCTTCAACTAAATCCCAAAAACAGAACAACAACCAAATCATATAATTAGGAAAGCAGTCTTTTCTTAATATTATTGTATTAAAATTTCCAAAAGAAATAAAAAAATTGACCAAGTGAAGTCGCCCCCAGGGAGCGAGTGTGATTAACGACAAGAAGATCTTGGATACCAAGAAAAGGCGCACCTCACCTCAAAATCAAGTGATGGCGGTGGGGGGGAGACATGATGAGCTTCAAGCACTTGGCGTAAGCCGCAAAACCCAGTTAAAACAACAGCCCTGCTGCTGCTAAAGTACAAACCCCCCATAACAATTATTTAGACTTAAAATTGATGTCTACTAATAATTCCTAATCCCTCTGCTCCCCTCACCTTGTCCAACACCCTCCTCCTAATCTCTCCTTCGATTTTCCCCGGTGACAGTTTGTCTCCGGACTTCTCCAGCATACTCGTCATCATCTCCAGGTTCTCATTTATGTACTCCAGCTGGGCTCCCTAACCTACCTCTGTCTTCTCCCCGCTTCCTATTTCTTCCTTCCTCCGTCCCCTCCTCTTTTCCAGAGTGTTCATCCCCTGCTGTCCTCCGTTCAAATCCGGCAGCCTCCAGCTTCCCGTTTCATCACCAGCAGCCGGATATCCATTCGTTCCGACCTCAGCTGCCTGATCAGATTTCCGTTTCCTGCCTCTCCTCCCCCCACCCCTATAAGAAGCATCATGAAAATCCTCCTCCTGGTCGGATGCGTTCTTCACATACGCCTCATGAGAGCTCTGGTCACGGAATAAATAACTCCAGAGTTTATAGGAGAACCAGTCAATCACGGAATAAATAACTCCGGAGTTTATAGGAGAACCAGTCAACTGCATGAATTTTGTCACTTCCACTGGGATACGGGCAATCCAGGGCAAGCGAGCCAATATCAGAGAGGAACTCCGCTGGGGTAAACCTTGATGGATCGGGAGGAGGATACTCAAACTTCTTGGGATGTAGCCTCAGCAAATTCTTCCTTGTACACTTAACAAGTTCAGGAGAACCAACAAACCCGTTTACAAGAACTCTGACAAACACCGGTTCCCGAGAGTCATGGGAGCATGCATTTTTTTCCCATTTCACCAGCCAGCTCCTTATTCACGTATCTGATGTAGGGGTATGACAAGTACTTGCTCTTTTTTCTTGATCTAGACTCCGAGCCCATATCGCTTTTCTCGTCGATAAACCCATCACTATTCAATGGGGAAGGAGGCAAGCTGCCAGTGTCAATGGCTTCTACTCCCCCAATTCCAGTTTCTCCAAAGCCGACTTCCATTTTTCGGGAGCTTTTCTTCCATCCAGTAGAGCGCTTTCTAGGAATCTCATTCGAATCATCCTCCAGACCAGCTTCTGGAAGGAGGAGATGCATCGACTTATTTTCATGTCCAATCGAACTATAGAAGACCGACAGATAGTTCTTCATCACCACGAAATCGAGAACATCGGGCCTGGTCAAACTCACTGCTAGGAACTTAAGCTTCAGAAGAAATTCTACAGGTTCGAACAAGATGCTAGAATATTCACCAAACTCAACCAACAAAGAGTTCACATCGTTTTCCCTTTCCAAAGTCAGTTTCCCCATCAAACACTTCCCGAATTCATGCACAGCCTTTTCAACAGCTCCAGTGAAACTTCTGGACTTGTTCAAAACCGTAAATCCCCTTCTCCCAACATAACCTCGTCCTGGGCTAACTTATACCCAACCTCGATATTTTCATCAGCCATCTTGCCCGAAACATCAGGGAAGCCAACACCGAAACCGCCGAAGAAGGCCTGGGGTGCTCCCACTTCCAGGTTACCAGGGACCTCACCGTAACACTCCTCTTCAACGGCAGCATTATCGATTCCAACCACAGTATCATGCAAAGCTCCCCCATTTTCTCCAGCAAACGTTTTCATTTAGTTCAACCCCCCAAACTCGGCAAAAAATAATCGGAGAAAATCTGAGAAACCTACAACCCCAACCCTAGATTCTTCATCTTTAGGGCATTTTTCATATTGCAGCTCCTTCAAAGGAAGACACTAAAAAAAAAAATCAGCCTCACAGAAACTGGGACATTGAGGACATCACAAGGGCGTGAACCGAATAAAAGGTTGAAGCTTTATAACGAGCCTGGCACTGAGTTGCTGGGGGTGGTTGAGGATTTCGGGGTCAAGTGCTTCCGTGAACGTCCCAAAATGGGGGGTTGGGGTTTAGGCGCTGCTGCACGGCGACTGATCCGAGAAGAAAGACGCGGCAGAGAGAGATAAATGGAACCGAACAGGCCTCAAGAGAAAACGACGTCGCCGTTTCAATATTACTTGTTCTACATAAGTGTGCATATGTAAAGTCCTATATTTCAATTATAGAATACGCCCTACTTGGAGTGAGAGCTGGGAGAGTGGATGTAGATATTGTTTGTCGAACCACTATAAATCTTTGTGCCTTACACATAAGATATTTCATCTCAGAACTAGGAATCTGTTCATCAGATCATGTCCCTGTGACCTGACAGATACACGCTTATATGAACGAAAAAGTGTCATAACTCTTACGGCACTAATTCAACCCCCTTCTTAGTGCAATCCTATACCAACATAAAAGCTTAACCGCTTTTTGACAGATCTGATAGGATGCAAATGGGATACATGCACGCTGTTGGGCTCAACAGTAACAGTCCACCATTATTTGATGGACAAAAATTTTCCAGCTGGCACAACAGGATGGAGTTTTGGATTGCATCCCGTGAGTCGAGGTGTTTAGGGATCATCCGAAATGGTCCTCTGCTTCACAAAGGACGAGATCTGAAAGTTGAGCATGGCAGCACGACTTCACTTTCTGATCAGGAAGTTGAAATCATCAAGCTGAATGCTATGGCTGTCAACTTTCTTCACTGTGTTCTATCTCCTATGTAGTACAACCGGACTTCTGCCTGTACCACAGCAAAAGAGATCTGGGATCGACTTGTTCTAACCCATTAAGGGACAGATCAAGTCAAAGAAACAAGGATAAATCTGCTGATTCAGCAGTACGAGGCCTTCAAAATGAAGCCTGATGAGTCTATCTCTGAAATGTATGATAAACTAAATACAATCATCAACAGCTTAGCGCTTCTTGGGAAGAATTACACTAATGCTGAAATGGTGAGAAAGGTTCTCAGGTCTTTGCCCATCAATTGGGAAGCTAAAAAGACCACAACCTAGGAAGCCAAAGATTTAACAACTCTTAGGCTGGATCAGCTTATGGGTGCTCTCCTCTCCTATGAGAAGGAGAAACGGCCATTGGTGCCTCAGACGACCAAGTCTGTTGCCTTCAAGGCATCAACTTCTACTGATGATGAATCAAATGATATAGAAGCAGAAATAAATGAGGAGCTCTCCTTGTTAGTAAAGGGTTTGAACAAACTTCTTTACAAGAAACGCTTCAAACGAAGTGTTAAACACAAGTCTTCTAACCTAGAGGACAAAAAGAGACCAGTATGTTACGAATGTAAAACACCGGGACACATGAAGAATGAATGTCCCTTGCTGGCTGAGAAGCCTAAGCCTTCTCAACAAAAGAAGAGCCTTATTGTCTTGGAGAGATGAGGAGGACAACGAATCTGAGTTTGAGGAAGAGCAGAAAGCAAACCTTTACTACATGGCTCGTTCCAAATAAAAGTCCAATTCAGATGAAGAGGTACACTTGAAAACTAAAGCCAGGAAGGATGAATGGTACCTGGACAGTGGTGCTCACGCCACATGACAGGGGATCCTTCTAAGTTTTCAAGTTTGAAGTTACAGAACGGTGGTTCTGTGACATTTGGCGATGATAGCAAAGGCTACATCAAATGCATTGGAACTATTGGTAGTTCACAAACAATACAGATAGACGATGTTCTGCTTATTGCAGGATTAAAACATAGTCTATGAAGTGTGAGCCAACTCTATGATAAGGGTTATCAAATAACCTTCAACGCATAATGATGTTCTGGATCCACAGACGGCAAAGTCTATTTCGTAGATGAACGAAGAAAGAACATTTACATCGTTTCTCAAGACAATCTTTTGTCTTCTGAGAAATGCCTTGTTTCCTACAAGGATGAAACAAATCTCTGGCATAGGAAATTGGGACACATCAATTTCCAATTATTGTCTAAAATTGCCAAAAAGGAGCTAGTACGAGGTTTACCGAAGCTAACTTTTGAAGAGAATAGCTTCTGTGAAGCATGTTCTTTAGGAAAAGAAACCAATTTCCCAGAGCTTGGTATGAAAGGCTGAGCCAATTTCTTATTGAAAAAGGCTACAGAAAGGGAAAGGTTGACACAACCCTCTTCCTAAAGAAGCACGGAACCGAGCTTCTAATAGTTCAGATCTACGTAGATGACATCATCTTTTGATCCACGAACAATGCCTTGTGTAATGTGTTCGCAGAACTCGTGAAAGGTGAATTTAAAATGAGCATGATGGGAGAATTAACATTCTTTCTAGGCTTGCAAATTCGCAAAACTTCATAAGGTACTTTCATCCATCGGGAAAAGTATACTAAACAACTTCTGAAGAAATATGAGTTGACCAACTCAAAACACTTGTCTACTCCAATGAGCACAAACGCTATTGTGGAGAAAGACGAAACAGGAAAGGATGTAGATCCTAGCCTTTACAGAAGCATGATAGGGTCCTTATTGTACCTTACTGCTTCCAGGCCTGACATTCTGTTCAGTGTCTGCCTTTGTGCTAGATACCAATCAGTACCAAAGGAGTCCCATTTAACGCTTGTTAAAAGGATATTTCGATATCTTTCTGGGACTACAAATCTAGGGCTTTGGTATTCCAAGAGATCATCATTTGATCTTATAGGGTATTCCGACCAGACTTTGCTGGCTGCAAAATTGATCGGAAGAGTACCTCCGAAACCTGCCAATTGCTTGAAGATATGCTCATATCTTGGCACTCAAAGAAGCAAGCTTCTGTTGCATTATCAACAGCAGAGGTTGTAGAATGGTCAGATGTAGATTAGGCCATTTGTCCGTGGCCGTGCTCTCTTCTCGCCATCATCTAACATTATTCCTCTTCTCTTCCTCCTCTCTTTTTTCACCTTTTTCTCAGAATATGTTGCAGCAGCGAGCTGCTGTGCACAGCTTCTGTGGATGCGTCAACAACTTGAGGACTATGGTTTCAAGTTTGACAATATTCCATTACGGTGTGATAACACCAGTGCAATAAATCTGACCAAGAATCATGTTCAACATTCAAGGTCTAAACATATAGAACTAAGACATCATTTCATTCGAGATCATGTCCAAAATGGTTTTATAGCTGTGGAATATGTGAGCACAGAAGCACAGTTCTGTGATATCATTACAAAAACATTGAATTTTGAGAAGTTCTCAAAATTACGAATGGAATTAGGGGTCTGCTATCCCCTCTAAATGGATCTGATTGATCCGTGTGCATGAATGATTTTGTGATTTTTTTTTTAATTTTCAAAAAATATTTTTCCATTTTTATTTATTTCTAATTTTAAATTGGCTTATCTTTAGATTTATTTTACCCATCAAATCTTTCCCGCTTTTATTTATTTCCTTCCTTTTAAAATTACTTCTACACACACACGTCTCCTCCTGCAAACCTATTTATTTGTCTCTCCCACGTTTTCTCTCCAACCTCGCTTTCCCCTTCCTCAAAAACCCTAACTTCTTTTTTCCCTGATTCAATCTGTCCTCATGGCACCACGATCCAGAAAGCTGCGCGCTGCCAGAGCAAGGCATCTTGCTAGACTCAACAATGCGTCTATGTCCGATCGGGACTCTCAGGAGACCCAGTCTTCATTACAGGAGAATGACTCTGAAACCGCAAGCCTTTCGTCAAAGGAGATGAAAATATGTGTCCCAGCACACTCCTCCCGCTAGTTTCAAAGCTCTGAGTGCAGAGCAAGAAGTCAACCAGCCACTTGCAAAGGAGGACTCTCCTACACCTGCAAAAGAGGATCTTACTGAAGCAAAATTTCTAAGCCATAATTGAAGAAATGGTGATTTCTCCACAAGGACAAGTTGAGAAAGAGGCTCTCATACCTCAGCGCGAAAGCCCTCCTCTTGAGTCTTCATCACTGGCTATCATACCATACACTGAGACTCTGCTCCTCCTCCTCCTCTTCCAAGCAGAAGTTAGTCCCAACTTCATCCAATGCTGAGGATCAGTCTGTGAACACTCCTGCGATCGCGATACAGGATAAAGGGAAGATACAGAAACACCCATATGCGACACCGCAGAAGGAGAACAAAAAGCGCAGAGGTACTACTCTGACGTTCACTCCTGAAATTGTGGATGTTGTTTCTGCTGAGGAATCCAGGCCGTGTTAGATGCTTCTGAGTCTCCTGACAGAGATATCAAGGACATGAAAATCGTTCCTTGTCGGTACATCGGATTCAGTTTCTTCTCTGAGCACTCTCTTGGGAAATTGGAAAACCTCTTCCGTGAGCTCTCCCTGATTAACTTCTGTGAGCACAGAAGTGCTGTTTCTGCCTCTTTGGTTAGAGAATTCTACAGCCAAATCACCTTCCACAAGGTGAACAAGATGATCAAGTATATTAAGGTGGTGATAGACCGGAACATCTATGTCTTCTCTCTGCTCGATGTATGTCGGGCATTCAGTGCAGGATATCACTCTCAGTTCCAGCTCATGGAGATATCCAAATCTTCGGCGTATCGAAGGATAACAGGGGAGGAAAGGCCAACCAAGTCAAGTGTATACCTGGAGAGCACGAAGCTGCCTCTAAAACTGCACATTCTCCACCACTATGTCATGTACTGCCTCTATCCTCGAACTGGAAGCACGGACAACATCATCACCAAAGATGTTATCATGATGGTACATTTGCTGGAGGGATTTCCTGTTAACCTTGGCTCGATCGTCTTTGAGCACATGGAGAGATGTGCAACTCTGCCAGACAGAGGACTACCCTATGGCCATGTCATTATGAAGCTTCTGCAGATCTACTCCAGTGATACATCTCCCAGAAATGTAAAGGACACCATCCATATCGAACCCTTTGATGGTACGACACTTGATCACATGGGGTTTGTTTTTACAGGGACAGAATGGGTTCCAAAGAGGAGCAAAGATGAGCCATCATCTTCCAAATGGAAAAGAGTTGTTGCACCCTCCAAGCGTAAGAATCGGGCTGACACCAGCAAGCAGAAGAAGCGTGATACCAAACAGAAGCTTGCTTCTGAGGCATCCACTTCTGCTGATCCGAAAGAGTCACGCAAATTGGATAAGTGCATAGCTCAGCAAAAGGAGATAAAGACCCTGATCACAAAGCTGCTGGTAGATCTTGCTGATCTCACGGCCTATATCAAGGGCAAGGATGCTACATCCTCCTCTCCTTCTGCACATAAAAGTGACTGACCAATCCCCTCAGAATGTGATTTCTGAAAAAATAAGAAAACCTGAATCTGTTGTTTCAAAACGTTATTTTGATTTTATGAAATCTGTTTTCTTTGATGATGCAAAAATGGGGAGAAGTAGGTCTCTGGAGAACCTTTAGTTTTATGACAGGTGTTCTGTGAGACCTAAGAATTTTTAGTTTCAGGACAGGTGTTCTGTGAGACTTAGGAACAGACTCTGCATATTTTTTTCTTTGGTCCTGCGTTTCTTTGTTTGCAGGTTGAGAAGACGCTGAGGAGATTTTCTCAGTGTAATACAGGTCTCAGCAGAATCATTCTCTGCTTTGAGAAATTCCTCACCAGAACGATACTTCTAGTTGAGATCAACTTGGGTATAAGCAGAATTGCTTAAACTCAGGGGGAGTTAGAGAACATTCTCTACTCTTATTCGGGTCAGAATATCACTTCTGTGTGACATTCTGAACTCTGATTAAAAGCTCGTCTTAGAACTACTCACCTGTTCAGGGGGAGCGATGACAGAATAGTACTTGTGTCCAAAAAGCATGCTATTGCAATCATGAGCGTTGATTTGATCAAATCATATAGATGCTCTGAACGATTAGGTTAATGAACATTAACTAATCTCGAAAGTTCATCCTTGAACTAATCACTAGTCTGAGCTAGCAATAATTTCGATCGAAATTAATTCGCTTAGATTCAGGGGGAGTTACTACAAAAAGTAACTTCTGTGTCAACCATCTCGCAACAAGGAAATCTGTAAGACCGTGTAAACTCTTTAATTACTACTCTCCAGATGAGCATGATTTTGACATCATAAAAAAGGGGGAGATTGGTGATATAATCGGGTTTTGATGATGATAAAGGTTATGTATTGCTAATGTGCTAATTATGTGTATAGAAAAACAGGTCTTCGGGTGTAGAAGCTGGTCTCTGTTATCCGTGCAATACGTAAAAGAGTTATGTGGAGTACTTCGACAGGAGAAATGATCTAGCCATCAGAAAAGGTGTTCTGAGGACAAGATCTACTATCAAGTCCACTATCTCTGTTACAGAGATGAACATCTGTGTCACATATGCTATAACTCTCCTTGCTGGAGTACTTGTTATGGTTTACAGAATGGTATTTCTGTGAGTGACGATTTCCTTATTGGACCTTAAGTTATTTGGAAAGATTCATTTCCTTAAGTAACGTGATCATATATATTTGGCAACATCCTTATCAGGTTGAGATCTCCCTATATGTCTTCCCACAGGATCAGATCACGGAGATTATGGCAAGTAAATCAACTAGCCGTTGGGATTGATTAGGAAACTTCGCCTCTACGGACAAGCTTATAAGCAAGAGTGAAACAATGATTCCAAGTCGTCGTTCTATCGAAAGCTTACCAGAATCCTCGTTCCTTCACCGTTGCAAAAGCTAAGAGCGTCCGTCATGCATTCACCAAGCCGATCACCGATGACAGAGAGCGTCTTCTGTAACCGTAGATTGTTGGTGCTGTAGTTGCTAATCTTGCTTTGTGCAGGTTGTTAGTCACACAGGTTGTGTGCAAGGGGATGTGGTAGCCGTGAAGCCACGTTTGGCGAGTGGTAACCATGAAGCCCCGTTTGGCGAGTAGTAGCCGTTAAGCCACGGTTTGGCAGGTGGTAGCCGTTAAGCCACGGGCTCAGTGAGGAACCGGAGTCTGACACGTTACGTGTGGGGTTAGACACGTGGTTACGTGCAAATTGGTTAGTCACATTTCTGACAGAAGTGTACATCTGTAAAGTCTCATATTCCAATCATAGTGAATACGTCCTACTTGGGGTGAGAGCTGGGAGAGTGGACGTAGGCATTGTTTGTCGAACCACTATAAATCTTTGTGTCTTACACATAAGATATTTTATCTCAGAACTGGAAATCTGTTCATCAGATTCAGTCTCTGTGACCTGACAGAACCACGCTTCTGTGAATGAAAAAGTGTCATAACTCTTACGGCACTAATTCAACCCCCATTCTTAGTGCAATCCTATACCAACATTACTTCTTTGTTCCATTCAGAGAAAAAATATTTTGGTGATTTAGTGAACCTATTAGATGTCCAACGGAGGGAAATGAAGTTGATGAATGATGCTATCCGGAAACTCGAAGGTAAGGTCAATATTCCATTATTCCATTGGATTGAAAAACCGGGATGCTCCGGTTCTATGGATCTGTCTATTGCGAAAGAGGTTGAATTTATATAAGGATTACCGAGTATAGTTGTTAACGAACTTGCAAATGAAATAAAGAGTTGAACATTTGAACTTTGACAAGATATAATCTTACGGATATGGGCCAAGGTATAACAATGGAAACAGGATAGTTGAATGTAGTTTTGACTGCATTGTTTTGGAACTGTTCATGGTATTTGTCTTACTGTCATGATTTACCCTCTGAAAACGGACTTTTGTGGCTCTCACTGATTTCAGGACATGCAAACACATCCAGTTCTCTGTCTTCCTTTAATCAAGAAGATAACAGAGAGAGGATGACCGGCACAAGGGTGGGTAGTGATGAAAGGGTGACAGCTTCTTCTGTTGTTTTCTTACTGCCATAGTTTACCATGCCAAATCTGTGGAGCTTCCTGCTCTAATTGTGGTATAGTTGCGTAAGGAGCTTTCTTCACCGGTTTCTATTTATTTATTTTCTTGGCAGCCAACATATCATAAGGGAAAGTCTGAATACGACTCTCGACCAGGTACCTGGGGCATAGTTATTTCACTCTAGTTGATGATCCTTCCCAGGGTTTATGAATCACACCAACTCGTCTCCATTTATTGACAGTAAGTTCAACATCACCTCCAAAACCAACGCAACTGTCAGGTCCACCTCATCCACGGTCATATATGGAGGTAACATTTCTTCCTTAGCTCTCAAATCAGTCGAAATAGCGAAAACACCATGCACTCGCAGGAAGTCCTCTTCCTGCTCTGTTTGACGCCTCTTTAGGTTGGTCGAACCTTAAAGAGACCCATCATATTGTTGAATTAGTGATGCCTGCCACAATGGTCCGGCACATTTCCCTTTTGGATGCTTATCTTGATGTAAGGTCTTGCATTACCTTACAGATCATGGCTATGGTCCAAAGAGGAGAAAGACCTCCTAATGTCAGGGTAAGTTGACCGTTTCTGTCTTAACATAATTAGTTGCCAGGAGACCAATTGTGATTGTTTGGTGACTTTATCCTGTAGGACATCGATGATTCACTTCCTGATCCTAATCGTCCAATATCCAATCCTCGCATGGCACCAAGAGCCAAGGTCTTTTCCTGTTTCCTTTTTATATTTCAGCTTCATCAGCTTATCCCCTGTTTTATGGACCATTCATGCTGTACCATTCGCTTGATTAGCCTTGGGAAGCTGGTCAGACCCCAAACAACACGGGCTACTCTCATCAACAGCCGTCAAACGAGGGAGATTGGAACTACTATGCAGCCGAGAACGGGTTCGCCTCCCAGACAAATGGCGGTCGCTCAGTTCCTTGGTGGCAGAAGAAAAATGTGAGGATTACAGAACTTGACCAGGATGATGAATTGAAAGCCAGTAAATACAGTTCCCAGTGGAGCGAGCAAGCAGCCAGGAGCACGTGGGTGCCGCCCTAGCCACCCCGATCGCTATGCCCGAGGCAGCAGAAGCCATCCAAAGGACAAAAGCAACGGCTCAGAAAGAACTGACAGACGATCAGTTGATGGCTCGCACTTTTGAGATGAGCGAGGAATCGCAGAAGGTGACGGAAATATCAGAGTATGGAGCGGCCGTCGACGCCCTTGGATCGGGGATGCAGACGGGCAGCTCAAGTGAGACAAGAGAAGGGCCAGAAAGTACCTAGTTTATAAGGCCGGTCCATGTGATATGGCCATGAGTTCATTACAGTTTTGAACTCTTTTGAGAAAAATTACAGTAACATTATCTCTCGCGGCCATATTTAGGTGGTAGGTAAAGGTGCCCAGCGCACAACTAAAAACAGTCTGATGATATGATAACCAAACTTATTGTAAAAACATCAGCAAGGGACAGACAACAATATCAACTGTTTCCGTGGGCAGCTTCTTGATTTCTGGGAGGGAGGGAGGAAGGAGCTCAACTCCTGTTTTCGTTAGCCCTCGGATCTGTCTCTACTCATCCAAGTTGAAAGAATAACCCACCCACTGCTGCAGGTCACCCATGCCGTCCGGGTGTTCCTGCAACATCGTCCCACCGTATTCGTTGGTTGGTTGCTGCATCATTAAGAAAATAAACCCCCATCATGTCCAAACTCATGTAAAATTTTAAAGGAGAAGTACTGGGGGAGGAACCAAAGCTACCTTATCCCTGAAGGACTTGATAACCGAAATCAATAACCTGTCGCCCGCCAAATTTCTCACTTTCTGAATGAATTCGTTCCTTGATACTTTCCTTTCCTGAGAAAGCAAAAGCACCCCCCCAAAAAAAAAAAAAAATCAGTACCAGAATCAGTTGTTCATTCGATACTCAAACCCAGCAAATGCCAAGACCTTCGGGCTTACTCTATAGTCCCTATGATGCTTTGATATCAACTGCATGGTATCCGCGGGTAAAATCTTTGATAGTTCCACAATCAGGACAGGAAACGGCATCCACGGAGAAGTTTGCCTCCTCGGTGTCACAGGTTCATTCAAGAATCCTAAAAACATGGGCCAAAAATATAAATACAGGATATAACCCCATAACCTCTAGGACAGCCACCAACCATTTCTCAATGAAAAGTGGGTATCAATAAGCAAAGCAACATGAAGAAAAAGAAAATTGTTTACCTCTCAAGCACTGAGGTGCTCTGAAGGTGACGAGATACTCAGGCAACACATGAGTGTTCAAGTGGGTGCTCCAGACAATGTACTTCTTAGGCGACACCAGATTATCGACCCCAGAGTCATACTGTTTGCAAGAGGGGTGCCATTGATTGGAACCGTGGTTAACGAGCTCGGGTTTCCCTACAATTATCCGACAAAGCAACAGATAGCGCAATCCATCCTCATCCGCGGGAGCACATTTCACGCTGCCAAAACACAGCAGTTGTTTTCCTCCAGTTTAACACCATAATTTAATCAATCAGAAGTTACTATTGGGGCATAAATCGTTTTGACATCTGCCCAGGAGAACCGACAACAACTAGAGAAACGAAGCAAGGGATAGAAGGGAGTGCAGATACCTCTCGAGAGGGTGTTCGACGGGAGCAAAGTACAAACCGACTCCAAACAGACCGTCATTGTTGAGCCTGCCGCTCCACCCGAACCCGTGCTCGAATACCATATCAGCCTCCTCTTTGGAGGTAGCAGCATGCCAGCCATGCCGCACGATCCCCCTCACATCCCCACAGTGCTTACCCCGAACAGCCTGTTCAAACACGCCGAATGCGTGAAAACGGGCGGTGGCCCCGGATCCGGAGAAGCCGTTCCTCTGGATGGAAAGGACCTCGGCTTGCGGGGCAAGCGTGGGACCCAGGCGGGAACCAATTATGGAGCGGATGAGTTGGTAGTCTGCGTCGTGATGTTGCTGGAGTTGGAGAAGGCCTCCGTAATCTTCCTGGGGGACGGTGACGCTGCTCTCGCTGTCGAAGAGGTCGGGGGAAGAGGAGGAGAGGAACGGACAAAGGGTGGGGGAGGCAAACCGTCGCGCCATATGTGGCCGAATGATGATGGGAAGAAGCGAAAAGGCGAGGACGGCACGCAAACAAAAAAAAAAGATGATAAGGCGGTGGGTCTGGATATTTTTGACTTTGTGGGGTGTTCACCAGAACCTGACTCATATATATATAGGAGGAGGACCGGAAGCCAATGGTTTGTTTGACGGAGTTGTCAATCTCCTCCCCCTCCGCCATATTTCACCCGCAATTTGACTTTTAAGGAAAAGGAATAATGATTACATGGAAGGAAATGTCTCTAAAACTTAGCACCCAAGCTTCAACTTTTCTTAATATTATTGTATTAAAATTTCCAAAAGAAATTAAAAAAAAAAATTGACCAAGTGAAGTCGCCTACCTACCTCTGGGCTCCCGAACCTACCTCTGTCTTCTCTCCGCTTGCTATTTCTTCCTTCCTCCTCCTTCCCCTCCTCTTTTCCAGAGTGTTCATCCCCTGCTGTCCTCCGTTCAAATCCGGCAGCCTCCAGCTTCCCGTTTGATCACCGGCAGCCGGATATCCATTCGTTCCGACCTCTGCTGCCTGCTCAGATTTCCGTTTCCTGCCTCTCCTCCGCCCACCCCTATAAGAAGCATCATGAAAATCCTCCTCCCGGTCGGATGCGTTCTTCCCATGCACCTCATGAGAGCTCTGGTCACGGAATAAATAACTCCGGAGTTTATAGGAGAACCAGTCAACTGCATGAATTTTGTCACTTCCACTGGGATACGGGCAATCCAGGGCAGGGCAAGCGAGCCAACATCAGAGAGGAACTCAGCTGGGTTAAACTCCGAGCCCTTCTCGCTTTTCTTGTCGATATTCAATGGGGAAGGAGGCAAGATGCCAGTGTCAATGGCTTCTACTCCCCCGATGCCAGTGTCAATGGCTTCTACTCCCCCAATGCCAGTTTCTCCAACGCCGACTTTCATTTTTCGGGGGCTTTTCTTCCAACCAGTAGAGCGCTTTCTCGGAATCTCATTCGTATCATCCTCCAGATCAGCTTCTGGAAGGAGGAGATGCATCGACTTATTTTCATGTCCAATCGAACTATAGAAGGCCGACAGATAGTTCTTCATCACGACGAAATCGAGCACATCGGGCCTGGTCAAACTCTCTGCTAGGAACTTAAGCTTCAGAAGAAATTCGCCAGGTTCGAACAACATGCTAGAATATTCACCAAACTCAACCAACAAAGAGTTCACATCGTTTTCCCTTTCCAATGTCAGTTTCTCCATCAAACGCTTCCCGAATTCATGCACAGCCTTTTCAACAGCTCCAGTGAAACTTCTGGACTTGTTCTGCTTCGCCATTTCAGCAAAGTTCTTATGGAAAGACTTCAAATGGAACGTGAGACACCACGATGCATGGATACTGGCGACCACGGTTAGCCTCCATGGTATCAACAGATGCAGCCAACAGAGTGAGGATCTTCCCAGGCAACCATGATTGACTTTTAGTCTTGATCCATATGACATCGCCGACGGAAAAGCTGCCACGTTCATCATTTCCCAAGTCCTCATCCTTCATAGCATAATGGCGACCAGAACACTTGGAGGCAGGGGCGGAGAACTCACCGAATAGCGAAATGACGTCTCCAGACACATTTATATTGTCAGTCAAGCCATCTTCACCCAAACATTGATTGTTGCCAACTTTGAAATCCTCATCCAACAAGACACACTTCTCATAACCCAACAGCTCGCCTAGCTCGCAGCCCAAGTTTTCCGTGGAGGCTGCTGCACCAGTATCATCAGCTGTCACATTCAAGACTAAATCCGCGGCAGTACCCGGTCCAGAACCAAACCGTAAATCCCCTTCTCCCAACATAACCTCGTCCTGGGCAAACTTATGCCCAACCCCGATATTTTCATCAGCCATCTTGCCCGAAACATCACGGAAGCCAACACCGAAACTGCCGAAGAAGGCATGGGGTGCTCCCACTTCCAGGTTACCAGGGACCTCACCGTAACACTCCTCTTCGACGACGGCATTATCCATTCCAACCACAGTATCATGCAAAGCTCCCCCTTTTTCTCCAGCAAACGGTTTCATTTAGTTCAACCCCCCAAACTCGGCAAAAAATACTCGGAGAAAATCAGAAAAACCTACAACCCCAACCCTAGATTCTTCATCTTTGGGGCATTTTTCAAATTACAGCTCCATCAAAGGAAGATACTTAAAAAAAAAAAAAAAATCAGCCTCACAGAAACTGGGACATTGAGGACATCACAAGGGCGTGAACCGAATAAAAGGTTGAAGCTTTATAACGAACCTGGCACTGAGTTGCTGGGGGTGGTTGAGGATTTCGTGGTCAAGTGCTTCCGTGAACGTCCCAAAATGGGGGGTTGGGGTTTAGGCACTGCTGCACGGTGACTGATCCGAGAAGAAAGACGCGGCAGGGAGAGATAAATGGAACCGAATAGGCCTTCAAGAAAAAACGACGTCGCTGTTTCAATATTAAATGTTTTACAGGAGTGGAATGGGTGTATTGTATTACTTGATAACTTATCATTCTCCTCCCAGCCCCAGCCTCAATTGGTAATGGTTAAAAAAGTAGCACTCCAAATTTTGGTGGAGAGGATCTTGTTGCTATTCACCGCACCCAGTAGGAGATACAAGTACGATAACGTTCTTGAAATGTAGCTCTTGTCCTTCTAGTTGCTCTATCAGGCACGCCGTTGTATCGATGGCATCCTCCAATCTGTCAAGGTTCTTGAGAAATAGCATGCAGCATTCTTCGAGACAATGCCCTTCAAGACCATAGCTTTCTTCACCTTGTTCCAGACGGCTTATTTGCTGTTGTGCTTTGGTCTGACATGGATTCCAATTGCCAGAGTCCTCTTTCCACTGTTGATCATGCTCCTTGTCCCAGTGAGGCAGTATTTTCTCCCGAGGTACTTCAAAGGAGTGCTCAGCTTGAAGACCTGGATGTTGCAGAGTATGAAGATGCCCCGGCAATCCCCTTCGAAGTAGCATTGTTTTAATGAAACCGCAGAGATTAACATTTCATCATCTTTGGTCAAGCCTTACTAATTACGTGTATTATTTAATTTTTCGAGTTTTTAACACTCGTTTACAAAATTTACCGTAACTGCATATTGCATGCCTTCAAATCGCAATTAAATACTATCACCAAAATGGATACCAATCAAAATCTTGTATCCTCCCCCGATCCGACATCGGTAAATGGGTATGTTAATTGTTTCTCAATTCTCCTCTAAACATGAGAACATCATGGATGCCACAACAGCTTCGACGTGGAGATGCCGGCCGCGGCCGATGTAGAGGTTGCTGAAGGTCCATTGACGGAGAGGGAAAGGACGAAGGACATTGACTTGGTGGAGATGATTTCCCAGGTCAACAATGTCTGAACAACATACATTTCGGCCCATTTGAAGGTCCATAACATTTACAAGTAATGTCTTTCAGTGTCAATACATCCACACACCAGAACTCGCTTTGGTGGGGCGGCAGTTTTCTCCTACCACAATTTTGCTCATCTTGGAAGAATGCATTCGACATGAAAATAAGTTGTCCCATGCACTTTGCATGAGAAGATGCCCTCCCCCTATCAATAATAATCTATAAAACCCTCGTGCCGAGATTCTTCAACACCTTCCTTCAATCCCACTCATCTTCGACTTACGTGTCTCTCGGTTTCTTTCTTTCCCATTTCATCGGCAAGATCACCGCCTTTTACTCCCTCGGAGTCCCTGGGTCGTGGTCCCCTCGGTCTATAACAGCATTAAGGTACGCTGTCGTTGTTCTATCGTGTTTATGTGGCCGTGTCTGAGGAGGCTTCCTCTATCTTGAAGCAATTCCCAATTGCTTGGCTTTTTCTGTCTCTTTGGTCTGTTTAGCAGACTTGTCTTGCTTTATGAACACGTTAGTCACGTACAACCAATCCCTTTTGGAAGGATCAAGTTGTTGATCCATTCGGTTGTGTTACTGATTTCCCCTCTTAGCGAGTTATTTGGCTTTGCTTTCCTTCTTTTACCAACACCACTGCACAGTTTAGGACAGCCTTAGGAAGATTCCGGGTTTGAGACATGTGCGGACAAGAAGGTCATAACAACGTAGTTTGTCCGGAAAATTTTAGCCTTTGGTGAAATGACGATTTTTTATTTTTTATTTTTGTAATTTTACACAACTGGGGGGGATTCATATCACGAGCATAATCTCTCTGAACATCATTCATTGGGAGTTGGGCAGCGAAAGTTAAAGAAAGAAAGAAAAGACTGAGTTCGATGGATGACAATGGCATGAAGAACAGGACTCTTTGCTTTTTTTTTTCTTTTCCCTTTTCATGAAATGATTCGTAAGTGTTTGATTCCCTCTCCAAGTCCAGTTGGGTCGTGATTATTCATTCAGAGCTTGCATGAAGAGTGCAAGAATTTAATTTGGTTGTGATAATGACATTGATTTGATAAATTTCCTCTATGGTGTTCTTTTTTTATCCACATTTTTAAGGCCTGAAATTATTTATATAGTGGGGGATGGCATGGAAACAAGAAAAGAGAAAGGAATCTTTGATATTACACAACAACAAAACAATAAAAAATAAAAAAATAAAGAATTGGGGGGGTGTGGGGGTTGATAACGAGGTGGACTTAAAAGCATTCAACCCTTGAAGAACACAATATAACCAAGCAAAGACAGGGAGGATCAAAGGGACAAAGAATACATGAGCCTCGGGTCGGGAGGAGCTTTTCCTCCATATCAAACAAGCAAGCAAAGCATATCTCTTGTCTCCCCTTTCTTTTGTTCTTTCCTCTCTGCAAATACATAATTTAAAAAAAAAAGGATTTCTTTCTTATTATGTGATCTAAAAGATGTAAGATGTAGTGGCCTTGATTGAAGTACGTAAACCAGAGGGTGTCCTGTTCCTGTCTTTGCTCAAGCAACCCCACAAGCTTCTCATTTCTTCCATGCATGAACTTTGGGTTACAGCCAAAAACCTCCCTCTTTTGATCAAATCAAAGATTGGGGATTCTTCCCCCAATCCCACAAATCTTCTTCTCGTGATGTATTGGTATATGCGAAAACCAAGCGCCAAAGTTAACTCTTGATAACCAAAAATGATATGATACTTGCTGCTCTTGCATTCAGCTTTTGTTAGTAGCAGGCATTAAGCATCCTCCCCACCCCCCCCCAACCATCCCCTGCTTTTTGTGTGCTTTCCCTTCATTTCCTTTTTTATTCTGTCCTTTCATCTTTCCTTCCCTTTCTTTCCTTATTTAAATTTCAATCTTCATTACAAAATTCCTCCCTGCCCAAATTCATTCTTTTCGTGCAGAAGCCATTCTTTCGATCTTTACCTGTCATTTATTATCTGTTTTCTTTGTTTTTTTTTTTTTTACCTTGAATGAATGATGTGGAGGCAGGGGAATAACTCTGCTCGCCATCTGACTAAGTGAAGAAGAGAGGAGACATGAGTTTCATGACAGCATCTTCTGAGGATTCATGGAAGCCGCTGACGACGGGCAACACCACAGTCGCTGGCTACTGGCTTAATTGGAGGGTACTTCTGTGCTCCGTTTCCTTGATATCCTCCACGGTGCTCGGAGCATATCTGATATTGAGAAACGAAGGCTTTCTTGCGCGGAGAGGAGGCGGTGGGGGTTCGCGTGGACAGCGAAGTGGGCAGTCTGATACAGAGGCAGGGAAGGAGGAGGAGACACTGTACGAGGATGAGACATGGAGCCCGTGCCTTCATGGGGTTCACCCTGCCTGGCTCTTGGCCTACAGGGTGGTTTCCTTCGTCGTGCTTATGATAATGCTGGTGGTCATCTCCTTCATTGATGGCCCTACCATTTACTACTACTACACGCAGTAAGCTCAGCAGCTCCCCCGTTCATCGTCGTCCCTCCTCCTGAAAACTGTTCTTCAATCCATCAAAGCCCTTATCCCATTTCTTCTTGGTTCATTTGCAGGTGGACGTTCGTTTTGATCACGATTTATTTCGGGGTATGTGGAGCAAAATCTCTTCTTCTGATTAATGTCTGCCCATTGCTGAAATTTCGAGTTTATGCAGCATTTTACATTGGTTGATCTGGTAACGAATTCAGCTCGGTTCGCTGCTTTCCTTCTATGGATGCTATGAGTACCACTACAGAGCAGCTGGGGAGAAGATTGACAGTGTCGACGTTGATTCAGAGCGGGGGAGCTATACTGGCACGACACATAGTAGGCACCTGAGCCATGCCTCTACGAACACCGCGAAGAGTTCAATCAGCAATGGAAGGGCTCAGAAGACAGCGAGCGGTTGGGGTTACATCTTCCAGATACTGTTCCAGGTAGAACTTCTCGGTACATGACCGTGTTCAATAGTTGATATGAATTACCAAGAACTGATTCTGTCCATTTCCTGGTCGGCAGATGAATGGGGGAGCTGTCGTTTTGACGGATTGCGTCTTCTGGTTCATCATCGTACCATTTCTCGCCATCAACAAATACAATCTAAGCATTGTAAGGAACGTGATTTTTGTGCTATCTCGGCATCCGCAGTGATGCAAGGTTGTCTCATCTCGCGTTAATTAACTTCTCTTCTGATTGCAGCTGGACATAAACATGCATTCGGTGAATGTAGTTCTGTTGCTTGGCGACACGGCTTTGAATTCTCTTGTAAGATCACGTTCTCCGGCCAAATTTATCTTGCTTTTCCTTTTTTCATTCTCTTACGTGAATCAACGAGCAACTCACGCGAGCTTCCTTTTTGGTGTTCATTCCCAGCGGTTCCCGCTCTTTCGGATCGGCTACTTCTTCATGTGGACCGTCATCTACGTCATATTCCAATGGATCCTCCACGCTTGTGTCAGCATTTGGTAATCAGATCTTCCTCGTCTACCATCAACTGCTGCCTGAAGTGCTCTATTTCTTGTCGATGACGATAAGATTTGTGCTAATAAAATGCAACAGGTGGCCGTACCCATTTCTTGATCTGTCAACCCCCTTTGCTCCTCTATGGTATGCATCGATCCGTTTTCCCTTCTTTAACCCTTCTTCCTAATCAACGCACGACATTGACAAGACGACTGCTTCGACCTGTCCTGTGGGGTTTTCGAAGGTACTTCTCGGTGGCGCTGATGCATTTCCCTTGCTACGGCATATTCGCTCTAGTGATCAAGTTAAAACACGCCCTACTGAAGAGATGGCTTCCTCAGTCTTATAAATACGCAAGATGATCCCGAAAAAGCAAGAAGCTGATGCCCATTGCTGCAGACAAATACCTATCGGAATTTTGGGCAATAAACTCTTTTCCCAAGTCCTGGCAGAGCATGAATACATCCCCATCAACTATAGAGTTTTTATTTTTCTTGTTTACTCCCCTCCCAAGTCACAGAGAAGGTTTGAAAGGAGACGGGTGAGGTTGTAATGTTAGAAGCATAGGAAATACTTGAGTCTGACAATATACTTGTAAGTACATGGACAAAGGTGGCCTTGTCATAAAGATTGTTGGTTGGGGCTCTTGTCTTTCCTCCTCTCTTAACAGACTCCTTTTTTTCTCTACTGCTCCAAAGTACAGAGATAATGTTTTGCCAAATCACTCCAAACAAACAGAATAAAGTCATGCTCAAGATCTTAAAAAGAGTAATGGGCCACCACCACAACCACCACCTCATAGCCCCCCATTGTGGTGAGATCAGGTCATGGTCAAAAGGGAAACAAAGAACGAGGACATTGCTTCACTTTACAACTGCAGGTCTGGATAGGGGAAAAAAGTATTGGAACTGAATCACGTGACCGAGGAACAAATTAAAACAACCAGACAAGAAATCCCATGGACCATCTCTTTTTTATTGTTATTGGTACTACCCATAATTAGTAAACCTCAACAGAGTTTTGATACCTGTCAGCCGCCTTAACATACGGAAAGCACGAATTCACCCAGCAGTCAGATGTGCAGGACTGGAGATAAACAGGGAAGAACTGTGTATCAAGTTCCCTATTTATGGAGACCATTTCTGTCATTGATACAATGGTAGCTTATAAAGTATATGTAGAGTGCTGCCCTTGTATGTTACAAAAGTTTCATCCACAACAAAACAGACATAAAAAGGGCTTAACATACATAATAGTCACAAATAAGTGCTAGGTAATGAACCCATCCGGAGGAGAGTGTCCCTTTCTCTGCTGTGTTTTACCTTCACCGACTTGGATTTCGGGAATGGTGCGGGAAATATTTCTGACAAAAGTGGAGAACCCGATCTCCTTGATTGTAGGTTCCGAATTCCACTTGCCTCATTGGCTGAACCACCGTTGTTTCTCTTGAAGGAGCCTCCCACTTCAGGTGCACTGATTTCCAGTCGACAAGGGCATTTCCCAAGCGCATCAAAGCATTTTTGGTGGTATAGTGCTTGACAGTGCCTACATTTCTCAACCTCATTTTCCTACAGAACCATTCACTGGTCATTAGCCAAAAGAGAATGCGCAATTGCGATTTAAATAGACAAAAGGGAAAATCCTAACTATCAAAAAGCTAACCTGGAAAGGAAAAATGAGCGAGGAAGGGTCGGTGCAAGCTTGTTTGGCAGCACAGGGGACTCCGACATCACAACATACTAGACATCGCTCCATAACATGTTCTCGAATCTTCTTTGAGACTGTTTCCAGCATTACAGGCACCGCAGCAAATGGTCCTTTTGAAAGATCAATCAAGTCTCTCAGGGAAAAAAAGTCGTTAACTTCTAGAAGATACTTCCGCGAACCGAGTCCTCTATTAACAGACCCACGAAATGGACAGCGAATACACAGCAACATTGAACCAATCTTTTTCCTCAAAGTTGTAACATGGAGAAGGGCCGGCACCCTTGTAAGTAGAAATGGATTCACAGCGCTGACACAGAGCATAGGCTAAAAAGGGAAAAAGAAATTAACTGGTCACAAGTCAGTAGAAAGTGTACGGAAATAGAAGACAAATATGTTCTGCATGCAGAAGATTTGGTCCCAAAAGTGACCGATTGAAATGCATGTTACCACTGCAAGTCAAAATCTAAAAAATTCGATATCACAACATTGATTTCCAATTTCCTTACCTGGTTGCGGATTGAATCCAGGTATGACTTGGACAATTGACAAACTGGGTACTCCGTAAAATCCCAAAAATGCAGAACTCTGGCAGGCAATACCACAGTTTCATTTGTATGGCAAACATGACAAAATAATTGACCGGTGTATTCACAAAGACGAGGCTTGCCCCATCCGAGTGTTTGCATGAAATCCCGCATCAAATTCCTTTTGTCATCAAAATGCCTGTGGCATCCAGCACAGCGATAGTGTTGTGCTTCTAGCAACTGCATTAGGGATCTCTGAGGATGGACTTCAACAACAAGAGAGATCGTTTTACCTAAAGGAGATAAGATCTCCACATCTGTCCCCTTACTACTGAATGTTGACGGATGGATTAGTCCACTAGGCTTGGAAAGATTCCTAAAGGAGTCTTCAGGGGAAAGAAACCATATCAAGCAAGGAGGTAGATCTGAAAAGAGAGGGTAGTGAATGACCGAATGAAGACACTCTTGAATGATTTCACTTCGCTCAGCGACAACGTCCGGAGACGAACTCCCAAATATCTTCCTGGATTCTTTATGTAGCAGTGACCAAGGAGCAGGAAGAACCCAGCCCTCACTTGAGAACAAAGCTTTCATTTGGCGATAGAGGGTAAAAAAATCTCGATATCGCCGTTCTACTTCCCAGTTACTGTCACTACCCCATACCTTGATTCTGTAAACGGTATATTCCTTTACTCCAACCAGTCTTTCACTGAATGAAACTTCGCCCTTCTTTTGTCTTGCCCCGATCACCTCGACCCCCTCAACCCTGAGTATTTTCTGGTTTATCGCATCGACATCACCCTCGTTTCCAGAAGTTGATGCAGTTGATCCAGCATCCCTCGAGGCAGAACTCAATTTTGACTCTGATAATTTTTTTTTATCTCTTGGAAATTGAGGAGACTCGCCAACATCCAGCAGGATTTCTTCCATTTCGTGAATAACATCGTCAACAAATCCATTCAGTTCAAGTGCTTCATTCTGAAAAATACAAATATATTAACGAATATATAGTCCGAGTAGTCATCAATAACAACATTGAAATTACAACTTGACCTGAGGCAATATGTGACGATAAGAACACTAAGCTGCAATGAGCAGTAAAAAAACTCATGGAAGGCCTCCTGACTGCATGAGACCCAGCTATCACTTAGAGGAAGAATTTCAACAAAATCATGTCTGAGGAGACAGCTTCTATATAACTGTTGGACTAGACTAGAAGAAATGATTCAGGATGTTGAATCAGACGACAAATCGCTCGACTGAATGGTAAGCTCACCTTTTCCTGCAATGTTTGGTCCACAGGAAGATTTTTTGAAAATGCTAAATCCTTTAGTTCGCTATGATGGTGAGTTGATAAAGCAACTGAAGTTGAACTCGTCACAAAATTATCCTGTAATTCCCCATACACAATTTCTGGAGCTCTTGGGTTCTGATGAGACTTAACACCATCTTGTGAGGAGAATCGACCAACAAGATCCTTCCCATTTGCACCTTCCAAATGTAGACTGCCCTGAATGCCAGTGAGTTGATCCATGCTACCAAGAGAATATTGTCCTTGCCAAGTGGGTTTAGTGGCGTCTAGCTTAATTCCCAGTTCTAGACGAGATTTTCCTGGGGTGGACTCTTGACCAGGCTCAAACACATTCATAACTGAGCAATTGTCAGCGCATCCTTCCGATTCATCAATAACAGTATGCCCGGTGCAGTTAGCAAGTGGCATGCCATTATTTTCCTTTTCATCCTCAATACTGAGCGACTGAATATTTCCTCTACCCCAAGGAACATCTCCTGTCCCTGATGTTCTGGTCCTCCCAGAAAAAGCAACTGGATCAGTACAATGAGCAACATAACTACTATTTATCTCCTCATCGTTTTGAAGTTCTTCCCAAGGCATTCGCAAATCTTTCAAAAAATCCTCCACATTATTATAACTCGCCTCTCTCTTCAATTGCATTTCTTTCAACATCAAAGGATCACAAGAACCTTCAGCTGTTTCCAGGGTAAAACCGTCCCAGTCACCAGAACCAAAAGCAACCGAAGAATTCATAAGCAATGTATTAGAATCAAAATCAGACTCCATCCTTCCACGGTTCCGTCTTGTATTACTCAAGCAAGCAAAATCACCTCCATGTTCATTCTCTGAACCATTATCTAAAATAGAATCCCGGTCCTCCGATTGTCCATCAGGTGACAATCCTTGCCTTTCCTCTTCTTCACAACCATGTCCCCCACTAAATTCAATCTCATCCTGCACGTTTCCAGCTCCATCAGTCAACTTGGTCTCCTTTTTAATGTCCTGGTCATTAACCAGCAACCTTGGCTCAATCCTCAATACAGTACAATCATCGCCCGCATTCGTTCTGCTATCAATCCTGCCTCCCAAATTGAACCCTTCCAGCCCACCATCATCCAGAAAACCGACACTCCTAAAAGACCCGAAATCAGAATTCCCAAAGCAATCACTGTAGTATGCTACCGAGCTACTGCTCCGCAGGCTAGGCGTGCCCATCACAGAGTTCGCGCTGGAGTATTGCTCCAGCTCCGAACCCTCACAAGAAGAATACCGGGACAGCGAGTCTTCCCCTCCATCCGACTTCGTGTCCCGTAAACCGTCGGGCTGATCAGGAGAATCGACATTGGAGGCCCCCGCGGAAGCCCCCTCTCCATTTATCATCGGGTCATCGAAACCACAACGCAGAAGCGACGAAACCGATCCTACACGACGTAAAGCTCCAACCTTTAACGGCGAGTGATGGAAAACTGAAGCAGGGTTCAATCCCAAGACCCGGAGAAAAGTAAAACCCAGGGTCGTATTCAGAAATCCCTCATGGGTTAGGGTCAGTTTTGAGGATCGTGACAAGAGGAGGGATGGGTCCGTGGAGGAATTGGGAATAACCTTCTTCCAATTTGTCTTCCTGTTGTTGGTGGGTGTCTTTTCGTTTTTTTTTTAAGTTATCGTTTGCTGCGGCTGCTGTCGTTCGTTGTCTCTCTCTCTCTCCGTAGGTTGTATGTTTGAAGACAAGGACAAAGTCCACGTCTTCGGCCCGTTCTTGAGATTGCCGACTGCAAATAAGGAATCAGATCAAACTATGCTTTGTAGTATTCCGGTTAAATTTTGATGAAATAGTAATTGTATGTCAAAAGATCCAAAAATTTGGGAAATCATAGAGGCAAAGAATTGCCCAAAGGTTGTCCGTCGCTCATCCACAAAACCCAATCCATCTCCCAAATGGGAATGTCCCCAACAATGACTCATTGTAAGACCGCAAAATCCTCACCAAATTTCCACAATTCCCTTTCATGGCAGATCCTCCCATCCCATATTTCTTCCACCACAGCCCAACCCAACTTCCACTTCCAGTTCATACGCAGTTCCCCGACAACCTTGGGTGCTTCTGCATAGGAAACACACTAACTGTCCTCAGCGTAGCTAGAAGAAAGGCATGTCCAGAATCCTAACCCTGCAACAGCCTTCTCTGTCGACGTTCCCTCTTTTCAGCAGAAACTCGGCCGTACACAGGATCTCTGCCCAACCCATATTCCCGAACCGGGTCCCGAGGATAATGAGAGGGGTCTCCGCCAATGTCGAGGCTGGTAAGCCCCCTAAGATTGCGTCTTTCAACGAGGTAAGTGCTTTTATTGTGTGTCATTCGAGAAAGGTTGGATCTCTCTCTTTCTTTTTTCCTGAGAGTAGGGGTTTTGCAGTTGATAGAGTCGTTGATCAAGGGGGAAAATCTGTCGGAAGGGGATGCCGAGGCGTCCTTGGATTTCTTGCTGGATGATGCTAGCGAGGCTCTGATAAGTGCTTTCCTCGTGTTGCTGAGAGCAAAGGGAGAAACTTATGAAGAGGTTTGCAGTGTCTTATTTTTTTTATTTTCCTCTTTTGCCGCACCATGCCAAGAATTGTGGTTTATGTTATGTGATCGGCAATTGGTCCTAATGGCAAGTCATTTTAATCTATGCTGTTAGGTTATTCGTTTCTATCTTTTGTTTGATTGAAGTGAAAGTGGTTAGGACAAGGGAATCTTTCTTTACCCTCTATTGTTTGTGATTTTTGTCTTCTGGTATTGATCGATCCTGCAAATCATATGTTAACAAGATGCAGAAGTCTTAATAATGTAATTGTGACGTTTATCTCACATCCAAATACTTTGTTGGCTGCTTAGCCCCCACAACTTACTTTTCCAGATATTTCAAACAAAAGGGATGATCTGTTGGAAATGCTTTTATGTAGTGTTAATTGACTGCCACACCCTCCGCTCAGAGATTGAATAAACATGTTCCTTACATGAATTGTTGACATAGCACCATAGCAGAGAAAATATTGGTATGCTGTCTGCTTACTGAACTCGAGATTGTAGGACAGCAGAGCGTGAGTTGCTCGCGGAACTATTTAAATGACCACAAATCTATCACTCATTTTGCTGGACCAGTTCAATTTATCTATTCCAATTTCCTCTTGTCCTTTCTTAACATGTTTTGATTTCATGCTTCCTCCTTTTTGTTTCTTTTTATAGTGAACCTTTTCTCTGGATGTTGGTTATGATAGATAGTCGGCATGGCTAGAGCTATGATCAAATATGCCAAAAAAGTTGAGGGGTTGGTTGATGTGGTGGACATTGTCGGAACGGGTGGAGATGGTGCAAACACTGTTAACATTTCTACTGGTGCAGCAATACTCACTGCTGCATGTGGTGCCAAAGTTGCAAAGGTGATGCAGACCGGTGCCTTTTATATTTGTCTTGTTGATCCCTTAGAGCAACACGGGAAGTGCTGACCGGTGCCTTGTATATTGCAGCAAGGGAACCGTTCCAGCTCTTCAGCCTGTGGAAGTGCTGATGTACTGGAAGCCCTTGGAGTGGAAATAAATTTGGAACCTGAGGTTGGTGCACCTGTCTTTATTTTTAAAAGAAGTTGTGGGTTGGTTAATGTGGAAGTGATGGTGCACAGTTTATTCAAAGCTATCTTTCTTAGTTGAGTTTTGAGCAAGCATGCATTGATGCATGTGATAGCCATTTGTTTGCTTTTCCACTGTACTAGGGAATTAAGAGATGCGTCAATGAGGCAGGCATTGGCTTTATGATGGCTCCAATATATCATCCTGCGATGAAGACAGTTAGTCCTGTGAGGAAAAAGCTGAAAGTGAAAACTGTATTCAATGTCTTGGGCCCTATGCTGAATCCTGCCCGGGTGCCTTTTGCCGTAGTCGGGGTTTACCATGATGACCTCGTGAGTGCCCCTCTATTTTTGTTTTGATTTATTAAAGTTGACTAAGTCCTTCTGTGCTGCCATCATTGGCCTCCTTTCTTGACCTGTTCAATATGACCAGCATGTGAAAAATGTCTCCTCACCCTGTAGGTTCTCAAGATGGCAAAAGCACTGCAGAGATTTGGCATGAAGAGAGCATTAGTTGTCCATTCAGAAGGATTAGATGAGATTAGTCCTCTCGGTAAGACAGGGATACTTAACCAATGTTTAGTTGATTCATAATTTTGATCTTTGAAATTTCAGTTATTAGCTTTCCGCATGATTGATATGTGAATGCAGGACCTGGGACCATCTACGATGTCACTCCTGAAAAGATAGAGAAGTTCTTCTTTGATCCATGTAAGTATCTCAACAAGGGGTTATAGCACAAGTAAGCTAATGGTGAAGTTCCTAATGGCGTTTGGAGTTGGACTACTTATCATAAGTTTTTCGAACTAATTGTGAAGTTCCTAATGACAGTGGACTATGGAATTCCTCGGTGCACTCTGGAAGATCTCAGAGGGGGTGGTCCACCTTACAACGCGGAGGTCCTAAAACGTGTATTATCAGGGGAGAAAGGGCCCATTGCGGATGCACTGGTGAGTTCACAATGAAAGTTCTTATGTTTTGAGAACACTTTCCCCAAGGGAAATATAAAACACATAGAGATGAAGGTGATGTTTTGGAATGATGTTGTAGATCCTCAACACAGCTGCGGCTCTTCTGGTGACTGGCAACGTAAGCAACCTCAGCGAAGCGGTAAAGTTGGCTCGAGAAACCCAACAGTCCGGAAAAGCAATGGAGACCCTGAACTCATGGATCAAAGTATCAAACGTAAGTCACGGTTTGAATTCCACCATCCTCTACGCTTCGCCCAAGTACTGACCGAATCCTTTTCCCGTAAAAAAATGCAGAGGCTGAAGGGCGAGGCTCTATCTTAGTCATGAGAGGTCGGGAACATGGGGTGGTTTGATCAGCCGAAGTACCTTGCATGTTGCAGGCAGAGAGAGAGAGAGAGAGATTCATGTCTTTTTCGATTATGCTGGGGGAGGGAGCGATCAAAATAAGATCGTGATCTCTCTTATTACAGATGGTCTGATGTTATTGGCATGCATTTGAGTATGGACGATGGTTGTTTATGTACATGTAATGTTGTAGAATTCAACAAGATCAGCTTTAAAGACCTTCCCTTTTTCTAGAGAGAACTTTTTGTGCAGGTTTTACTTATATACAGGGCACCCATCCTCCCCAACACTTGAGCATATTCGGGTTCTCCCAAGTTGTCATTTTCATGCCCATTCGAACTATCTGACTCTGTATTTTTTTTTAAAGTTTTCCGGCAACCAAAGATTTCTGGTGGGGAAGGAGGACCTGAGGTGGAAAGCATGATTGAAGAACGAACACGGGAAGCAATGTACAAACAAATTGAGTTACTGGGTTCCTTTTTCTGTTTCTACTTCAATTAAAGAAACCAAAGGCTTCCCCCATTTATATTTGCTTGTCAAATTTTCGGGCTACCTTGCTATTTCACTCAGTGCATCCAACTGTCAATGAGTGGCCACCGTTACGGCTCCTGTAGAACAGATCAAGCAAGAGGATGTAAAAGATGAAACTGAACATCCCGGTTCACAGAACAGAGGTTGCAATCCAAGACCCTGCGCGTCACTCCAAGGGTCATTTTGCTCGAGTCTGCCACTCTGGGTCATTTGGCTTCATGACCTGCCGAGAGTCATGGACCATGTCGACCAAACCCAGGTAGCAGCTGTACACGTCTCGCTGCTCTTGTACAGCAATATTGAGCACGATTCTTCTTCTAGCCTCTGGGCTAAGTAATAACTCAACTAACATGGACGGGACCGATTCTTGTAGTTGCCGAGACAGATGGACTTTTGAGTCACTCCGATCCCATTTCTTTATCCAGGGGGTGCCCTTGTGATCCCTGCCTGTTCGTTTTGCCTCCGAGTCTTCATTTTCTCGTCGCATGTGACCGAGCAGGATTTCCTAAAAGTTTTTCATTTCCATGGTGTGTGAATTCTCCAAGCATGGGAATATACAAATCATGGATTGGCATATTCCAAACTTGGAACAATATATAAATGATTATCTGCCTCATGGATCAACTTGCCCATTTCTCTTTCCCTGCATTTATTATCTTGATATATCGTTGGGATTTCAGTATAATAATATAATAATATCGACCGAGATCTCCTCAAGAAACCCTACTCTCTCTCTCTTTATATATATATAAATACCCTCCTCCCCCACTCCACAAAGCATTCGCCATCTTGGTTGCCGGCAGACTCCTCTAAGACTTTCTTCTTCTTCCTGTTGTTCATGGAGGTTTGTATGTATAGTTTTCCTACAGTCCCATGATGGTCTTTCTTGTCTTTCTTCAAGTATGAATCGTTTCTGAGGGGGTGATCCTCTATTCCTTGTTAAGTTGAGGTGCAAACAACTTCCATCCGCTTGCTATACTATTAGATGTAAATGGGCAGAGCGGCCATACTTTTGCGCAGATCGATCACCGGAAAAAAGGACATGGCAAGGGAGGAAGCAATGTATAATTGCTTTCTCCTTTCCATTACTTTTTTTTGAGACCCAACTTCATAAAGAGGCTTATGCAAAATATCATATGAGCCTCTCTTTGGATCCTTTGGGCTTACATTACGTTTTCCTCCCTCTCAGACATTTTGACACTTTTGTCTGCACATCTGAGATGATGTCTTGGTTTTCACGTAATGCTTTGTGCCAAGTGTTCCTTACATGGTTGCAGTAGTGTCTAAGGACACGTCATAATGGACTGAACCGATTCTCTAATCAGCCCCGGGTAACCAACAACGGTGGCAGCGTTTGCCTGTCTGTTCCTTCTGTGTTTAAAGTCTGTCCTTCATGGCTATATTTTATACAACCTTGGAGCCACATAGACCTCCCACCCAGACAACTTTCACCACAGCATATCTTACAGGAAGATGCCGTATAATGAAGATCTCATTAAGAGGCAAACATGAGCCTGTAAGTCCTCCTTGAGCTTACAATGAGCGACATACAGGCTAATAGGAGGTAAACTCTTGAATACTCTTGACTGTCTGATCCAAGATGAACATGTAGAGCACCCACAACCCACGGAAGTAAGTACAAGGCAACAAGGAGAGGACCCAACACCCACAAAGGAGTCAACTCTCTGGATAGTAGGTCAAGAATGAATGGTGTGAGAGATGTAAACCAGTGTGTTTCACCAGCTTAAGACGCATGGGATGCGTTTATGGAGATAGCTTCAAGTGACCCGCAGCTATTGCATATGACTACAGTGACTCCACAATTCGTGCCATAAAAAGGAACTAGAAAGGAAAACTAATGAAGAAGAAAATACCGTAAACTAAAGAAAAACTGAGGAAGCAGAAGGTATGTAACAGGCAGGTATGAAACCATTGATCTATGAGATCTACATGGCCACTCATCATTCTGCACATTTGCGCTTTTAGATAGCAATAAAGAGGAAGGAGGCACCCGTGATCTACAAGCCAAGCAACCTCAACCCTTTTTTAGTTCGATCGAACGAAACTCCAGAAGAATAAGAACGCAGCCACAGCTATTAAATGGTTTATCTTTAAGAAAAAGTACAAAGTGCATCGATACACTATCGTAAAACACTAGCAACGATGATTTCCTTACCTTGCTGAAACACATGGCTTCAGAGAGAAGCGCCTATCCGCCTGCCTTCCCAATCGCAACCACACAAAGTTCCACTCCATATAGTTTGAATGTCAAGTGCCTGCTTGGTAAAAGGTGTCGATGGAAAGGACACATAAGAACACCCTGCGATTACAAGACATGACAATCGGATTCGGCTGCAAAAGGTGAGAAGGGCGGCCATTTAGGGATGGAGGGTGGATATTTGTTATTACCTGGAACTGATGGGTTACCAATGTCATTTTCTCCAGAAAGTCCAACAATCCTTACCCAACAAAACACACAGAGAAAAAGGAAAAAGAAAGAACATGAAGGATAGAGAAGGGGTTGAATATGGCTCGTTTCGGTATCAGGTGATGGCTTACTCGCTGGCTGGGTCGGGACGCGTCCAAGAGGTCGATTTCCATGCTAATGAGGAATGAGAGTGCTGGCGGGGACGACGTAGTCAGACATCATTGTCTTGGTTCAGAGTTCAAACATAGACTTGCTCTTAGAACATTCTTGTGCTACAAAGAACAAGATCAATCACATATTTATAACTGGATATGCGGATTGGCATGAGTGCATACAGCTAGAAAGGGATGCTGTCCAACCAGTGGTTTGCCAGACAGAGATTGCTGCACATTAAAAAAAAGGGGGGGACAATGGATCATTCATTAACTCAAGGCCTTTTTACTCTTTCCATCTTCACATCATTGATCCAATCACATTCATCATCAATCTGATCTGATTAAAAAGCCAATGAGATATGGCCGTGGGCTCATCTTATCTTAGAGATTGGGTTTAGCTTCGTGCTGCTGTTGTTAGCCATGAACGACCATTTTTGTAAAGGGTGGAACCATCAAACAAGACATATGATGATAAAATAATGAACTTTTCTATTTTTTTGTGGGGAATCTAATCCCCTCCTTTCCTTTTAGAAAAGTTGCCGTGGCCTCCACTCTGAGGGAGGGAGCAAATTGTTTTTTTTTTATATGCTTTTCTTCTTTTGCTTACAGTTAGTATTTTGAATCACAACCATCTAAAAATATTAATAATAATAATTAATGTATAAGAATTGGGCAAGTGGACACATATTGGAATGGCAGCCTTTGTATGTTATTATTATTATTATGGCCCCCCTTTGATGCCCCCTTTTTTGCTAGTTCTATGTGAACATACCAAATCCCCATTTCCCAAAGCATATAGTTAAATGGGACTGGGGATGGGATGGGATGGGGTTATCTTTTTTAGGTCGTAAAAGTAAAAAGTACTTCTTGTCTGAATGAAGAATCCTCACACACACCTCATGGGGTTCGAAAATTCCAACCTCTGGTGATTGATTTTGACGACATGGTTGGTGGGTGTGAGTGATTTATTAACTATGCATGCTTAGTGGATGTCCACATCACCCCTTTTTCATCTCCTTTTTTTTTTCTTCTTATGAAGATCTCCCACCACCACCACCACCACCTCTTGCTGATGAAGGGAAGGGAAAGGGTGAGGAGATCGATAAAATCAGTGAGAGGGACTGTTATCACGCGAAATCAAGCACTACTAACTGATGGTTTTGTTTTTCTTTTTTTGTTTGGGTTAAAGATGTCAAAATGGAGTGTGACAGACGGCTTATGACTGAAGGAAAGTCTTGGTTGTTTCTTATGATCTCCATCATCATCGTCATCTGTCCTTTTTTACCTGTTGGCAGAAAGAAAGTGCTGTCTTTAGAGAGAGTTCCCAAGTAATAATATAATACAGTGGAGCACAGTCTCAAACCCAGGCATCATCGTCATCATCACATCATTCAGGATAGAGGAGGAATTGTAATTTTTAAGATGTCAAAATTAGAGAAAAGGAGGGAGGGGAGGGGGGAAAGTTTTCAAAGAATAATTATTGCCACCTTTAGAAAAATGGGGGCATGGAATAAATGATATGATCTCCCAGGGCTTTGTTTTTTTTTTTTTACCTTACTGTTGGAAGGAAAAAGAACACGACATTCTTCTTCTTTCATTTCATGGACAAAGATTTTGCGAGAAATTTCTCAGAAGAAGACAACCTCCCTTTTTCTTGACTTATAAAATTAAACGAACAACAGTGAAATTATGGCATCCGGACAAACTCACCAAATATAAGCAGGGAGGGGGTGACCAGGAGATGTCGGATAAATGCAAAAATCACTAAAAGTCTTGGAAAAATTAATTCCACGATTTTCAACCAAATCAAAAACTGATTTGGTTTGGTTTTAAAAAGCAAAAGACGAATATAGTTTTGGTTTGATTTATTTGAAATTTTTTTTAGTTTGTATTTTATATTTTTTTACTCCAAATCCAAAATGAAAGAAGCCAGTGGCATATTTTTCTTTTTCAAACCCTTCGAATTGCCCTCATTAAAACTAGAATATATATATATATATAAGGTATCAAGATTTATCGGGTGGTATCAAACTTATATTAAGAATAACATTATGTTAATAAATTTTAAAATAAAATAAAATGGTATTGGCCTCTCGGGAGTTGTGTGAAGTTAAAAAGAAAAAAAAGGACACAAAATGGGAGACCAGACTCTACTCTAGTGGACAGACACATGGCTGCTTCTTCCTAGTGCTGCTGTCTGTGGCACTCTCTCCCTCTCTCTCACACACAAACATCTCATGTCTTGGGTTGGGGAGGGGGACTCAAGTTCAGGACTTACCTTTTGGACCAACCCCATCCCTCCCTCCCCTCTTTGATGCCTTTGCCTCTCTCTATATAATTTAATTTAATCTGCTCGTGCCCGAAGTTTATTATCTGTCAGACCCCCAAACCCCCCATAATCTCACTCCCCTCCTCTCAAAACCAAACCCCTCCTTCCTTTCTTTTTTTAAAGAAAAACAAGGCAGAGAGACAGAAACACACACACCTTCCATTTCCATTTCCCATTTCCATTTCCCATTTGTATGTGTTGGAAATGATGATGCAGCAAACCTGCCTCTTAACTTAATCACCCCCCCCCCCTCCTTATACCAGAAGAACACTCTCCCCCCCTCTCCCTTTGTCCTTTTGACTTGTTCCAAGTAAATAATACAACAGGACAACACCAACCCATCAGATGCTTACAAACGCAAGATCACAATAAACAACCTCGGCGGCAGCAGCAGCAGCAGCAGAGCCACCCCCTCCACCACCACCCCCCCAAACCCCAACATTATTCCTCGCAAATGGCGTTTTCTGCTTCTGGGTCTTATTCAATGGTTTCCCACCTTGTTGTTTTCCTCCTCGTGGCTTCTCTCCTCGTCCCTGTCCCTGTCCCCGCCTTCCCCAATCTCACTGATTCTGCCCCCCAGAATCAAACACTAGTCAACAACAGCAGCAGTCAGCCCCTCTTCCACCCAAGAGAACGCATACAGAAGCAGCTCAAGGCATACCTCAAGCAGATAAACAAACCTCCTGTCAAGACCATTCAGGCAAACTCCCACTTCCACCCATGTCATCCCTTTTTTGCTTTGTTCCCATTTCACTCATCCCCTGGTCCTTTTCGTTTTCCAACAGAGCACTGATGGAGATGTCATAGACTGCGTTCCAACTCATCTTCAGCCTTCTTTCGACCACCCTCAGCTCAAGGGACAAAGGCCAATGGTGATTCCCACTGAATTTCCCCTTCCCTTTCTTTTTTCCTTTCCCAGGAAAACTCTCTCGTCTCTCTATCCACTGTCCCTCTTTTGACTTATTTCAATGGGATTTTCACAGGATCCCCCAGAGAGGCCGAAAGGAAGCGACCCCATTGATACTGTGACTGATATATATCAGACGTGGGCAGACAGTGGAGATTCATGCCCGGAAGGGACCATACCCATCAGGAGGACCACCCGAAAGGACATCCTCAGGACAAGCTCTGTACAAACATTTGGTAAGAAGGCCAACAGGTTCGTCAGAAGGGACTCCACCGGCAGCGGCCACGAGGTCAGCCTTAAATTTCCCATCCCCCCCCCCCCCCCTCCCCGGACTACAGAAACGGGGCAGTACATGTGAAAATTTTCCCCTCGTCTTGACAGCATGCGGTGGTGTTCGTGAATGGGGAGCAATACTATGGAGCAAAGGCGAGCATCAATGTGTGGTCGCCTGCAGTTACCGATCAATTCGAGTTCAGCCTATCTCAAGTCTGGGTCATCTCTGGTTCCTTCAACAATGACCTCAACACAATTGAGGCCGGGTGGCAGGCAAGTCCAATAGGAAACAATAAAGCAACTCTTACTGTCATGAAATCCCGCTTGCGAATAACTCCCAAGACGCATAGGGACGAGATGCCAATGATTACTCTTCTTTTCCATTTTCAGGTCAGTCCAGAACTATATGGAGACAACTACCCGAGATTCTTCACGTATTGGACGGTATGGCGGGCTCTGACCCTTTTCGCGATATCCTAAAGATCCGGTGACTAATTTGAGGGCTACTTTATCGCAGACCGATGCGTACCAAGCGACCGGATGCTACAACCTCCTCTGCTCTGGTTTTGTTCAGACGAACAGCAGGATTGCTATCGGCGCGGCAATATCGCCAAGGTCAGCCTACAATGGCAACCAATACGACATCGGCATAACTGTCTGGAAGGTAAGGTTGGCTGGCTTTTAGTCAATGCTAGATAGATCCAATATAATATATTTGTTTTCCTAACCAATACATTGGATTGGAGAAGACACACCCAGATTCAAGCATAATTAAAATCTACCAACTAACTCCTCTGATTCAGCAGTCAGAAGGCCTCGGAGAAAGTAATAACATAATACAGAAAACAATTACAGTAGTCAAACACACAGATTTGGTTAGATTGGTGACAGCACCTTCGGCCCTTTGTTTTCTAATTAAGACTTGTTGACAGGAAGGTGATCCCTCTAACACCGATCTTCCAGCTGACGTTCTACTTTTACTCTTGACTAATAAAATGGGAGATTCGAGGGCCAACTCTGAATTTATACCATGCAGCGAACCAGATCAAGATATTTACTACTGACCAGACTTTGGACGCTGACTATTGGCAGGATCCTAAGCATGGGAACTGGTGGTTGGAGTACGGCTCGGGGCTGCTCGTCGGATATTGGCCCGCGTTCCTGTTCAGTCACCTAAGGAGCCACGCAAATATGGTACAGTTTGGAGGAGAGATCGTGAACACTAGATCCTCCGGCCACCACACGTCGACACAGATGGGTAGCGGACATTTCGCGGACGAGGGATTCAAGAAGGCATCCTATTTCAGGAACCTACAGGTGGTCGACTGGGACAACAACTTGCTCCCTCCGTCGAACCTCAATCTTTTAGCAGACCATCCAAACTGTTACAACATAAGACAGGGGAAGAACAATGTCTGGGGAACCTACATCTACTATGGAGGCCCTGGAAGAAACGTAAGATGTCCATAAACAGAGTGAAAGCATGTCATGGATGGAGGCATTTTGCCAGCATGACATCTTCCCACAATTATTTTTTTTTTTAAGGTAGGCAGTAGCAGCTTGTTGGGTTCAGTAGTTGTAGTATTTTTCTTGGTTTCCTTTTTCTTTTCTCGATGATTGTTTTCACTTGGCAGGCATTGATGAGCTGTCCCACTCCTATGACTCTGTACATGTAAAAGTAAGACTCAGTACTAATAATACAGGCTTGCTTTGAGGTATATATATATATATATATATATATATATATTTTATGGGTTTAGTTTTTTTTAGTTCATTCAGAGATGTCAGAAAATAGTGAGTGGAGCAGAGGGGCCAAGCCAACAAGCTAATATTAATATGAGCTGAACTACCAGGCTAAGTAAGAGACCCACAAAACCAGCACTCGTGTTGACAACTTGATAACCTATGCACCCCGACCACATTCACAGACAAAGGTCTAGTTGTCCAAAGATTTGATTCAGTATTATTCTAATTAAGATTTTTTTTTTAAAAAAGGTAGTATATGAAGCTACTCCTTTTAAGACTTAGGAAGCACAAGAGAAGAATGCAAAGATTATCAGTGGCAATGGTATTATGAGAATCCATCTTTGGATGTGATGAAAGTGCAATTCAAATCGTGCGGTTTTCGGTTTTATCAAATTCTATCACATAAGAAAAAGCTTTCATTCAACAGAGGAAGCAGCTGATAGGCAGGAGCAGATCCAGAAGTCCTGACTAGAAAACATGAAAGATTCGCTTGCATAAAAAATGCAGAAAAAAGTTGCCCAAAGCAAGCCATTGAAAGCTAATGATCATATACCTTTATGCTCTCGGAAGTGAATTCAACCTCTGATCCGAGTTAAAAAGGGTTTGGACCCATTCATGCAACTCTGAAAGAGAACTTCTGATGAGATGAGCGAACAGTTCCAACCATCCACGCAAGTCGTGTGCAAATAATTGATCGTGGGTCCTTCCGAACAATAATAGAGTGTCCATATTTCATAAAGTAAAGCAAAAGCAACGAACAGTTAACTGTTTGGATTTAAGGAAAATTGGTTTAAGATAGGATCCAGAATGAAAGATTATAAATACACAATACAAAAGGTGAAAGTTACAAAACTAGTGCATGTCTATCAAACAAAGACCTCCAAAGATTCAAGGAAGTAACCTCAACCTAGCTGCTTCTACGAAGGACCAGTCTTTGCAAAGTTATCTTCCACCAGCAGAGTGTTCAAACCTGCGGTGTTGGATATACTCACAAGATCCTGCAAATAAATGGTCGTCCTATGGGTTAAAAAGCTAAGAAAATAGATGGGAAAAGAAAGCATCCTGTAATGTAAAAGGCAACCTCTCGCTCCCTTATACACAAAACGGTAGCCAATTCAACTAATGTCGCCTCTCTCGTTTCTTGCTTCAGAATCCTCATGCATTCGATAATGATCCAGATACAAATTAAGCCAATCCTTTTTAAAGAACATTTGAGTTCTGTTTGCCTTGTAATCATCATTAAAGGAAGATCTGATGAGCAGTGGACTTGAGATGGCGCCCTACGCAGCTAACAACTAACCAGCCTAGAATACAGTGAAAGCATGCAAAGAAGAGGAGGACATTCCCCAATCCTTCAAATAATGCACATGCCTGCATTCACTAGCCAGCTTGGCAATATGTTTGCATTCCTGGCGTCTACGTCATTCCTTAAAAAACTCGAAAATGCTCATCTCTACCCTCCTCTGGTCAGTAAACTCTGTTGATCCGCAATCAGCCACCTATATTATGCCGAATGAAATAAGCCATCAACTACACGTTTTCTTATCTTGATAACATGAAGAAGAAAATTAGAGAACGGAGCTTCACCTGAACCCTATGACCCTTTTTGTTTAATTTAGCTTACATATTGATATTCCCAATTATTTTTGCCGTTTTACAAAATTATACAGTTATGAGATGTTGTTAAGGCGATGTTTGTCTAGTTTTTAGGCACTTTTACTAAGTGATCCTCTAAGCATTTTGTCCTAAAAAGAATCAACTATATCATAGGAAGTCATCGGAGGAAGAGTGAGACGACGGGCAGCCCGAGGACCTCTGGAGTTGCAGTGCTTCGGCCGGGGTCGCTGATGAAGATGTCACTTTTGAAAGTGTCCTGGCTATTGTCAGGCTTCAGTTGCTCGATTCCTGACCCGGGTTCCTGCCGGATCTCCTTCAGCAGAGCCACCGTCCTTCATCGTGGGACGACATCCATCTCTGGAGATTCTCCCTTCCAAGGCCACAGTGACGGAAAAACAACAGCATGATGGAAAAACAACGTATGCACTAACCGCGCACTCTCAATTCTGCATTTACTTGGCACTTCCATTTCAGAGCACGCTTTGCCCACATTCTTCTACCCCCTCCAGCTTCTCTTTTAAAGTGCCATTTTCTTCCGTCTTCGAGTGACTGTGAGGCCCCGTTGACGGAGCAGCTGAGGGGAGAGGATCTTCTACTCGCACCATCTCCTTGCTCGAAAGGCTAAGATTAAGTTAAGTTTCTCCACTTCCGGTGGATACTTCGATCTTTGATAAAGGATGATCGGGCGTTTCTCTGACTATCCGGTCGAATGAAATGAGCTTGGATTTTTTTGTTTTTGTTTTCCCAAGTGCAAGCTGCTCGATTAGTTTTTTTCATGAAAATGGCAAAATGATTAATGATTTCCCATTTTCCTGTTCATGGTGAAACATCGGTGTGTTAGTAGAGTGAAATTGAGTGGTTACCTGCTTTTGCTCGGACTCGTCATTTGCTTGGCTACCTTAAATTCCTTAAAGAATCCAATTTTTTTTTCTTGACTAACAATTAATCAGAGAATTTAAGTTTAGGTAACTTTTGCTTCAGGCGAGGGTTGTTACATCACCTCATTGTTCATTTTCTATTGAGGATAGCACGTGATTTATTTTGGGTGAGAGTATGCTAAAAAGTCTAGAGTTTGCCTCTGGCTTAGGCTCTAGCCCATTTGGAACATGTCAACATGTCCGTGCTATCTATTTTATGATGATGTTTATCCGTTTTTTACCGCATGAAGGTAATTTTTTTTTATCATTTTTAACTGAGTTTAGATGTTAATTCTTCTTTTATTTTTGCAAACATTTTTTTCTTTCGATTTGGTTAGGTGAGGGTCACATTGATACAACTGATAAAGATATTATTAGTGGAGCGCCACTCTTTTCATTGGGCATATTAGAAGCTCGAAAACCTTTGACCATTTTGATACCACTGTTGCACATTAACACTAAAAACTCGATCTGTTAGATGAAAGAGTGACGTACTATATATTTCATTTTTAACATCAGCATTCAGATTGTCATAATAAGTGCTTTATAGAATATTTCATTACTTTATATTGTACTTTTATTTTTTTTAATATATGCGACACTACTCTTCTTAATATTGCACACTCCTCTTCTTAGCTAGACGAGAAGACCATGTATAGATTAAAGGTTGCACATACGAAACCTATCTTCATGACTATTGCCCGATAGTTGTCAACTATGATATGTCGCTGTCCATCCTTTCTTTTGTTTGTAGTTACATGAGTTGGCCAGGACCTATTATATATGAAATGTGATTAGTAGAGTTCGCAGTTAGAGTTGGAATTGTGCACAGCTGACAAATAATTCTCAAATGGCATTACTATCACTGGTGTCAGAAGCGGACGACCATCTTTTCCTTAGTGGTAATATACTTACAGTCCTCGAGATTGCTGTCGAGCAAGCTCTTGGTGTTTCCATGAAGCAACTCTATAGTAAAATGAAGTCCAGATAAATCCCAATACAGGAATGTCATGCATTCACGATGTTCCCAAGTCAATGCCCACATTCTTTGGATTTTAGAATGTAGAAAGGACAGACCACTCAGATAAGTTGGTCAACGGACAACATCAGGGAAATTGACGGAGCTTGGTTTTGTGGCCCTGACCGCCAAGTTAAGTCCATCTTTATCTTTCTGATGCTGATCGAGAAAGTATTGCCGGTCATTGCCAACATTGGCATTGACAGCAAAATCAACAGCCTCTTGGGCCATCAAATTAACGTCACTGGACGACATCAATCTTATCATTCTTCATGTTTGGAACTCCGTACATCATCAGGCCACAAATTATGTCTACGCGTTCGTAGACCGTCAAGTGTCAGCTGATGACCCATCTTGTTCGATCGATCGGCAGCATCCGAACCGGTAGGTCTACTCCTTACTATCGCTAATTCCTTCCTGAATATCATAAGCATCATGAGAACTTATCAGTTCGTGCATCACAAAGTGAAAGACAACTTTGACAACGCAAAATGCTCTTGGCCAAAATAATGAAAGATCACCCACTTCTACGTAGAGGAGGGATATTGGATTGGTTCAAGGTTAATGATAATAAAGATTAAATGTTGATTGGTAGTGAAGTCTTTAATGTGTTGGATAGTGGCCAAGGTTAAATGAGGGATAACGGCCATTGTAGACTTAGTCGAATTAAATTAATGGTGTTATGGTAATATTTCATTTTCTTTTGTTTTTTTTATAAGTAAAATGCGGACAAGTATTTTTTTCTTTTGGTTTTGTCTATTTAAGTTTCGATATAACTTGTCAATGTATCATAAAAATTCAGAAAAAGAGCATTTACTCAAAGTATGTTTGAATTATCTTACGTTTTGGTTCTGCATTCATCTGCAGAAGGTTCTACGTCTACAGAAAGTTCTATTGTACTCTGTCTCGCTTCTGTTAGATTTTCTGCTGTTGATACAGGTATATTTCCGCAAAGTCAGACATGCAATTGGTATCAAAGCCCTTAATAATCTTTCGGGTGCTGTGAAAATCTTATGAAGTTTTCAGGAAATTTTTTTTTCATCCAATCGAAGGTGATGGAAGCAAGTAGGAGCGTTTTTTTCTTCTGCATGACACCAATGTTTGATGGGGAGAACTATTAACCATGGACGGTGAAGATGAACGCTTTCATGAAGAGTAGTGACTTATGGAAAGCGGTGGAAGGATATTATGAAGTGGATCCACTTTCTAATAATCCTACAATCGACCAAATTCGGTTTCACGAGGAAATAGTCACGAAAAAGGTGATGGCGAAGTCATAACTCTACGTTCCAGTGTCCCCCTCTATATTCAACAGCACTATGAAGTTCCAAACTACAAAATAGATTTGGGATTTTCTGAAGATTAAGTATGAATGTGAAGAAAAGATAAGAGAAATGAAGGCCTTGAACTTGTTGCGAGGGTTTGGGAGGTAACAAATGAAGGAGGATGAGGCCGGGAATGATTTCTCGGATAGATTAATCAATCTGGCTGATAAAATCAGAGTTCTTGGCACATATATGAATAATGATCGGATCGTGTAGAAGATTTTGGTGTCGTTGCCAGAAGGTTTGAGCTGCGATTGCTTCTCTGAAGAACACCAAGGATTTGTCCGATATAAGACTGGTAGAATTGTTGAGTGAATTACAAGCTCCAGAACAGAAAAGCCTTACCATCAAGGTCGATGATGGTAACTTCTGAAAAAGAAAAGAAGCCAGGGAACGAGCAGAAGGTCCAACAGAAACAGAGGTACTGCTAAATAGAGGCGTCCTTGTGAGAGCAATTTTACTGATCAGAGAGAAAACATGGATCTTTGTAAAGGTAGAGTATATGTTTTGAATTGATTTTATTTTTCAATAGTCGATAAGTAAATTTCAAACCGAAAGCAAAGCTAGGGTAGCTTATAAAAAAAAGTATTTTCTGAAACTTTCTAAATTAAATTGATTATTAAATTAACTGATTTAATTTTTTGGGAAATTTTTTTAAAAATTAAAACAACATATTTGAATTTATTTTATTTTTCAAAAATTATTATAACTTGATTGGAGTACAATAGTAATCACAGACAGGTGATCACTGTAAATAAGATATTTGAATAATGATTTTTTAAAGTGGATTTACATTAGATTTGTATAAATAATATTTTAGATGCTCCCCGAAGTGAATTCAACCTCTGATTGGAGTTCAAAAGTGTTTGGACCCATTCATGCAACTCTGAAAGCAAACTGCTGATGAGATGAGAGAAAAGTTCCAATCATCCACGTAAGTCGTGTGCAAATAATTGATCATGGGTCCTTCCGAGCAATAATAGAGTGTCCATATTTCATAAAGCAAAAGCAACGAACAGTTAACTGTTTGGATTTAAGAAAATTTGGTTTGGTTTAAGGATCCAAAATGAAAGAACATGAATATACATACAAAAGGTGAAAGTTACAAAACTAGTGCATATCTATCAAACAAAGACATCATTCAAGGAAGTAACCTGAAGGTAGCTGCTTCTACGAAGGACCAGTCTTTGCAAAGTTATCTTCCGTCAGCAGAATGTTCGTGCGTCTGCTATCAATGTTGATTTTGGCCAAAGCAAGGTCTAAGAGACTAACAAGACCTTCTGGACTGCGAACTTGTGACCATTTTAAGTCCTCCAGGGCTTTAGATGCATCGGCGAGCAAAGGTGTCATCCCAAAGAGTGTCCTGTACGTTTCGTTCAAGGAAATGGACAGCCCCAAAAAGTTCGAGTCACTGGAAATATCTGCTAACTTCAACTCATTTTCAAGTCTTACGGAGCCTTCTCCAAGCTTCATATTCATGGAGATCTTTCTTATGGAAGATAAGTTGAAGGATAAATGCTTTACTACAGAGGATAAGTCATTTATTTCTTCTTTATTACTCATGAGCACGGAGAATAAATGGCTGACATTTGCAAAAGCCATACGTGCCATTAGAGTGAAAAAGTCGGAGAAGTTCATTCCTGCAATATCACCATGAGAAAATGAGTGCCCATTACATTAGCAATAGTTCAATGGTATATCTAATACTACAAGAACCAACTCCCAATCAACCAGGAACTTCTGTAAATGATGGGATATTTTCCATTTGAAAGTAGAAATAAAAGTTTGGCTGCCACTGGGTGGTCTAATCTAAAGAAATCAAATCTTTGTTTATTTCTTAAGCCATAGTGCGCAATAACATATAATTAGTCAAGCAAAGAAAAATACCTGTATTTGCAGCAAGATTTCGCTGACAGAGACCTTCAAAGTCATCACAGATATCCCTGATATCCTCTATATATTCCTTGGCCTCATCATAGTCCCTTGATAGCAAATCCCACTAAAAGTGATAAGATAGGGCACCCAATGAGCTCCCTACATCTATTTCAAGTAGAATGCTGTCAATTAAACAGTTAAAAGCTGACTGGTTCTTGACGAGCTTACAATCCAAGTCAAATTGTGACCGTTGAACCAATTGTGGTTTATTGATATCGTATCATCCTATAAAACCAGGAACAAGAATTATAAATTGTACTCCATAGCATAAGCTGAATTGGGAGAGAGATGAAAGGGGCACCATATTATGAACTTGATGGTACCATCCACTTGGCACAAAAATAATATCCCCGCTCTCTTGGATGCATTCAAACCATACAGACTGCAATTATATAAAGAGAACCATGAGAAAATTGAAGCTAAGAACAACAACAATGGATAGTTTGCACATTTTCGGATTTAAACCATATCCACCTTCTCAAAATTAGGAAAGATGGTACTGCTCACTTCATCATAGATGTCATAAATAGAATGTTTCATATGCCTACATATGGAATATGAGAGACAGTGAAAAGACAAAGTTAAAGTATTTGAGAGAAAATTGCATATTGTCGACACGCAAGTGCAGAGTGGCAGTGACAGAAAGGGGGTGCTTTTGATGAAGAGAGGGAAAACAATGATAACTCAAGTGCTGTTATAGCTCGTAAGCTTGATGACCGTACAGCAGACAAGCTGTGTCCTGTAACCAATAATTCACACATTTCTCCCTCTGCCACCAACTCAGCCCAACAGATCATGCACATCTGATTCTTCCATGAAAAATCCAGCTTCCTAGTGCTTGAGTGTAACATATCATTGCAGGTGGTTCCCAGTGTTAATACAAAAACTGACTAGGCTCCACAACCCTTCATCACCTACCTGTCAAATACAAGGTGATGCTGCGAGGGCGACAGGAAAAGCCATCGCTTCTTCCCACAAACATTTGCTGACCAACTATAGGATCTGAATACATCCGCGTGAAGGGGAGTCCAAGATCCTGCAAATAAGTGGTTGTCCTACTGGTCAAAAGCTAAGAAAATAGATGGAAAGGAAAGCATCCTGTAATGTAAAAGACAACCTTTCGCTCCCATATACACAAAACGGTAGTCAGAGCAACTAACGTCATCTGTCTCGCTTCTTGCTTCAGAATCCTCATGCATTCGATAATGATCCAGATACAAATTAAGCCAATCGTCTTTAAAGAACAGTGGAGTTCTGTATGCCTCATAATCAGGATATTCCTGGCGCAACAAAGAAATAATCATTAAAGGACCGATTATCTGACCAGTCTTGACTTGAGATGGCGCCCTAGCCAGAAAACAACTAACCAGCCTAGAATACAGTGAAAGCATTCGAAAGAAGGGGAGCATTCCCTCGAACGCGGACGACACTTACCCGTACGAAATGCCAATCCTTCAAGTAAAGCACATGCCTGAACTCACCAGCCAAATTGGCAATATCTCCGCATTCCTGGCGTCTACGCCATTCCTCAACAAACTCAGAAACGCTCATCTCTACCCTCCTCTGGTCAGTAAACTCTCTTGATCCGCAATCAGCCACCTATACCATGCCGAACGAAATAACCCATCAACTACGCGTTTTCTTACCTTAACAACATGAAGAAGACAATCAGAAGGAGAGTCACCTGAACCCTGGAAGCCCCGAAGTTGAGGGTGAAGAAGGAAAGATTGGGTTTGCCGTCGGGGGTGACCCAATCCCTGCAGGCTCTCCAACAGTCCATGAGGCCGGTCAACACCACGGGTAGGTTCTTGGCCATGTAGCGATCGACGAACTCGCCGTAGCTCAATTCCCTGCCGTCAACCCTCTCTACCTGCCCTTCGATCTTCAGGTTCGTCATGGATACCGCAGCACAACCGGTGATTTTGGCGGGGAATGAGTACGAATCCAAGGAGGGAAGAGAGAGGCCGAAGTGAATGAGACGGTGGCGGGGGGGCGGTCCGAACAGGGAAAGGAAAAAGGACGGAGTCGCTGTCTGGTAACGTTGGGCTGCTTAAATTTCTACGAGACGTTTGGGCCATATCTTGTTATGAAAAATTGGGCTTAAAGCCCATTTATCTATCTAGTAAGGTCCAAAATTGATAGCGAAATTGTCGTGATTATGTAAAATAAATGTACAAAACGGTGGGTGAATTTTAAGTCATGAAACTTTAGACATTTTTAAAGCTATTCAACCAAAAAATAGTTAATTGTGATAAAGCATTGAATCTAACTGCTATGTAAGGAATGATGGGTTTCAGCCGCACCAAAAACGAGAGATATAGAGGAACACTAAGGAAAGTGACGAGGATGTCAAATAAAAGATGAAGATAATATTTAACAAACATTTTAGAACCGAAACCAGAATCTGCAGGGGGATGATTGGCTCCATCGGGCTCTTCTAGTCCTCCTGTCCTTTTTGTTTAATTTAGCTCATACCATTTATATATATTGATGTGCCGGGGCCAATAACACTCAGATCTCATCCCTGTCCTATCGATACTCTTGGCCAATGATTTACTTTCATGTGTCCTCTCTCTCTCTCTCTCTCTCACCTTTCGAGTTCTAAACCCAAAAAAATCCCTGGATTGGATTGGATTGGATTGCCCTTCTCTTATCACCTCACCAAACAAACATCAGTTGCCCCCCCAGGCATCATCCATCATTCCATCATTTTTTTTTTATGTCTCCAACAGGGAGAAAAGATAATTGGAACAGGAAAATAATGTCGGAGAGGGACTGACTACCCCACGAGATGAGTGAGTGGTCTTATTCCGACATAACCTCCAAATTTATCTATCAATCACATCCATTCCCCCCCACCCTACTAAATGCATTTTTTGAATCTTTTTTTTTATGGTTTCACAAAAACTATACAGTCATGGGATGAGATGATGATGTTGTTAAGGTGATGTGCTTTGTTCTAAACTTTTAGGCACTCCACTATTCCATTCCTCCCTAACCATTCATTTTGTCCTAAGAAAAAAATGTCCATCGGGGGTTACTCTCGGAGGAGACGGAATGTGAGACCACAAGCTGCCCGATGACCTCCGCTGGAGGAGTAGCAGCGCTCAGGCCGGATGATGACGAGAACGGCGTCGCCTTTGATTTCCTGCATGCGTCCTCCTGGCTGTTGACTGGCTTGAGTTGCTCTATCCCTGACCCTGGTTCCTGCCTGATCTCCTTCAGCAGAGCCACCACATCCTTCATCGCTGGCCTATCCTCCGGTCGGTCGCTCGTGCAGAGCAGCGCCATCCCCAGCGCCTGCAGCATCTCTTGTACTTGGGAGTCGGGATGGCCCCGGAGGCTTGAATCCAGGATGTCGACGGGATCCTTCTTCCTCTTCAGGGATTCTCTTACCCATTGAATGACGTGTTGCTCGTCGGTGAATGTAGGACTGACGATCGGTCTCTTGCCGGTTAGGACCTCCAACAGCACGACCCCGAAGCTAAACACATCGCTCTTCTTCGTGATTTTCGTCATACATGCGTACTCTGCAAAACGGATTTCAAACAAAGTAATGACATCTATTTCATACGGAACTCCGTCGAGAACCGATAAATGTGGGAAAACTTGATCTTTACCAGGTGCCATGTAGCCGTAAGATCCGGCGAATTGAGGGTTGGCAGGGAAGACATTATTCTCGTCTTCCACCAACCTAGCAAGTCCGAAATCAGCCAAACAAGCCTCATACTGGTCGCCTAACAGAATGTTATGAGCCTTCACGTCTCTGTGGAGGATCGCAGGCACACAATCGTTGTGCAAATACGCTAATCCTTCGGCGACTCCCAAAGCGATCTTGAATCTCACCTCCCATCCCGGCGTCGAGCCTGCACTGCCCTCGTGTAACAGAGCACCCAAAGTCCCATTAGGGAAGTAGTCATAGAAGAGCAATTTGGCCTTCCTGTTTGCTCCCCACCCTAACAATCTGACAATGTTGCGATGCCGTATCCGAGCCAGCGTGGCGATCTCGGATGAGAATGCAGCCGCAGAGGCTTTTTCGGAGGATGGGAACTTTTTAACCGCAACCGTCAGTCCTGAGGCAACAGTTACTCTGTAGACTACCCCTGTCCTGCCACGGCCAATGACGTTGCCAGCCGTCAGACACTTTGCGACCTCGGCCATTGACAGGTCTAGCTTCTGGTACAGAGTAACCTCCCAGGGTGGGCCAATGTCTGCGTCGTGTTGTGTTTCCTCATCTGACGGACATTTTCTCTTCATGCCGCCTAGGATGATGAATATCGCAGCCAGAAGCAGGGCACACGCCGTGGACAGCAGCACGACCATCGCCACATGAGCCGCGGAGGCCCTTCTCGACATGCTACTAGTGCGCCTGGTCTTGGAGCAGTCGTTTCCCGGAAAGCATAGAGAGGGGTTCCCAGAGAGGGCGCTTAGTGGGAGACTTGAGAAGAATGGGTTGTTGGGAACATTGCCTGAGAAGTTGTTCTGGGAGATGTTGAGTACCACGAGGTTCTGCATGTCGGCGATGTAGCGGAGGTCACCGGAGAGCTGGTTGTGGGATATATCGAGGACCCCAAGCCTGTCAAGGCCGGAGATTGACGGTGGGATATCACCGGAGAGGCTGTTGCAGCTGAGGTTCAGTGCAATCTCTAATGCTGGGATTCTACCGAGATTTGCGGGGATGTTGCCGGAGAGGTTGTTACCACTGAGGTCAAGGAGTTGGATTTTTGCACATAGGCCAAGCTGGTCTGGGATTTCGCCGGAGAACTTGTTCCTCGCAAGGACAAGCTTGGTGAGCGACCTCAAGGATCCCAATGAATCGGGTAAAGGCCCATCCATCAAATTGTCAGAGAAATCTATGTACTGGAGATTCTTGAGCAGCTCTAGGCTCCGGGGTAAGTTGCCTGATAAAGAATTTGAATGTAAGTCGAAAAAGGTGAGATTCTGGCATCCCAAGATGGTTTCTGGTATGACACCGGTGATATGGTTCAATCCCAGATCTAGGAAGTTGAGGTTCATGAGGTTCCCGATAGACACAGGGATTTGTCCATCGAGGAGGTTGTTGCTCGCACGGAACCTCACCAGCGACTTTGCTTGGCCAATCTCATCAGGAATGCTCCCGGAGATGTTGTTGGATAGGAGCAACAGCTTATTGAGCTTCTTAAGTAAGAAGATTCCCTTTGGGATCTGGCCAGTCAATCCGTTCTGTGAGAGATCAACGGCTTCCAAGTTCCGACAATTCGATATCAACTCGGGGATCTTCCCTTGGAGCTTGTTCTGCCATAGGAACAGCAGTGTCAGGTTCAGAAGGTTACCCAACTCCGATGGAATAGTGCCTGTGATCTGATTGTTATCCAGCTCAATATGCGTCAGTTCGTGGCAGTTCCCGAGTTCCCATGGGATATTGCCCGAAATCTGGTTGAGACTGAGCTGCAGTTCCTGGAGCAGGGTGAGGTTCCCCAGACTCTGCGGCAGGCTCCCGGTGAGCAAATTCATGGACATGTCAATCAGTTCCAGTTGGCCACAGTTCCCAATCTCCGGGGGAATGACTCCCACTAGGTTGTTCTGCCACAGCAGCAAGCTCTGCAGATTCCGCAGCTTCCCCATGCTTCCAGGGATCGACCCTGCGATGGAATTCTCGTACAAGTAAATGTCCCGGAGGTTTGTGCAGTCGCCGATCTCGGGCGGAATCTGGCCCGACAACATCGCCGTGTAGATTGCGAGCGTCTCGAGATTCTTCAGCTGTCCAATCGTGGACGGCAGGAATCCAGAAATGCCGGTCTCAGCGAGGCCAATCATGACGAGGCTAGTGCAGTTGCCAATCTCTGGGGGCAGAACGCCCCGGATGTTCTTGTTGCCACCGGCCCTCAAAACTTCCATACTCCCCAGCCGGCCAATCCCGTCAGGGATTTCCCCATCGAGCTGGTTATCGAAAAGGATCAGCCACTTGAGGCGGGTAAGGTTCCCAATCTCAAGGGGGATAGACCCCTCGAGCCGGTTTGAGTTGAGGTACAGAGCCTCGAGCTGATACAAACTGCAGAGCTCAGTCGGGATTGGCCCCTCGAGAGCATTGTCGCTGAGGTCGAGGGACGTCAACTCTCGGAGCAATCCAAACTCACTGGGGATGGGGCCAGTGAGGTTAGTCCCGGAGAGGACGAGCGTACGCAGGGAAGGGATGAGGGCAGTCAAGTTCCGGGGGAGGGGACCGAGGAGGGCGACGTATTTAAAGTGAAGCTCGAGGACAAGGCCATCGGAGCGGCAGGTGATGCCGGACCAAGAGCAGGGGGTGGGGTCGGAGGGGTTCCAGCTGGGGGAGGGGGAGTTGAGAAGGGAGTTCCAGGAGAGGAGGGAATGACCCTGGTCGTTTAGGGAGGATGATGAGGGGGCTTGATAAAGGAGGAGGAAGAGGGAGATGGACCGGAGGAGCAGTCGAAGAAGGGGGCATGGATTTGGAGCCATGATAATGCTACACAGCAGGTGGGAATGGATGATTTTATTGGCAGAGTCAGAGGAAAGACAGGGAAGAGGAAAGAAGAAGACGACGACGACGGAGGGAGGGAGAAAGGGTTCAATCAACAAAACAAAAAGGAATAAAGGGATCAATCAACACACACCATTTCCATACCTCTTTACAAAACTTCTTCACTCTTCACTTACAAGTAAACCAGAAATGACTCTGAAATAACTAATTATTACAACTGAAGTTAAGACAAACGACGACATGTTAAACGTGTTCGATCTTACACTACTAAAACAGATGTTTCAGACACACGAATCAAATGCAATACTGAGTAAAAAAAAAACGAAAAAGAAAGGAGAAAAAGGTAGAGGAAGAAAGAAGGATATGGCGTGATGGGGTGATGGTGTATGGCTCATTTCGCTGTCCCATCTTTTTCTTTTGTAGGTATCAATCTGGACAAACAGTGATGTGAATGTGAGATTTTGTGTTGTCATGGTAATAATGGGACAAACAATGAGCTGAGGTTATCGTATACTAATCAGGATAACTGGTATATACCATTTTCTTTGATCTTTTTGAAGATCTTTTTTTTAATTAAATCATGATCAGATGACGATATGGGGAGGAATGGGCTCCTACCCATGTCATGTGGACAGGGGGGACCTCGAATGAAGCTGCAATGGACCAATGAAGTCCATCACCCATCTTTCATGGCTTGCTTTTTCTCCAACTAGGGACGTGTTAAGACCGCGGGGGGGGGGGGGGAATGGCCACATGCTGTCTGATTACCACATTTAAGAGCTTTCCTTTGACATTGTCTGATGTTAGTGGGTTTGGCCCGGTCCTTTGATTCTTGTAACTCCGGCTCTCCCTTTTGAATTATATGAAGGCCCAACCCAAATCGCAGCTTGCTTGATGACGATGTCTTGACATGAGCATGGACAACCGGTGGAATAAAATCAGGGGACACACTTGAGTTGAGTTGAGGGGGACCAAATTTCTTTCCTTTCTTCTCCCACATGCAGGTTGGCATGGCAATGGCAATCCAGGGAGGACCATCTTTCATTTACTGCCTTTTCTTCTCATGCATGACAAATACACTCCCCCAATGTGTCGACACGTGCATGCTAGTCTGTATTTGTAAGAAAACCGAGAGCAAATTCGAAAGTTCCACTTCAACAAACATCATGGGCAAGGACTTTTACAATGGGGGGTCCTCTTTAAGACAGGGTTTCTTAGTCCAACACGTGTGAAATGGGAAAAGATCACCACGACTGAACTGTCAGTGAAGAAGAAGAAGAAGAAGAAGAAGAAGAAGATGAACAAGAGAATAGAACGTTGTCCCCTCCCTCCATGGAGGAGGAGGGGTTTGGGAATAGTGAAGGAACGAACTGATGAAGAGGGAATGAAGGCCTGAGCTAAAAGGGTAGACGTCATCGTCATGATGACAAAAAATTTGATCAAGAGCAGGCAGATTTGGTGGACCATCTCTCCTCTCCTCTCCAACTGTGCTTGTTATTTTAAAATATCAAATTGGGAGGAATTTCATACGTCTCATCGCTTTAAACATAATCAATGACTTGATTTTGACTTAGCTATTCATACCCAGAAACACTAACACCCCGGAAGTTTCAGAAACAAATTAGAAAAAGGAATGGAATTTTGCCCATCTCTGTGCAGGTCCACCTGGGGTGGTCTGGTCCATTGATGGCCATGCATGAAATAAAAAAAAAAAACAATGTCCGGCCAGTCAGATGCACAGAACAAATTGAATTTGGGTTACTATCCCTTCTGGCCAGAAGGTGGATTTGACCAAAACTCAAAACAAGTGAAACAAAAGTAATCGAGTACTTGGACCGACGTCTTGCAACAGCCGAACCACACTTGTGTTTTCCCACGATCTTGTCGGGGGTAATCATGAACTTTTTCTGGGTATTTTGAACTGGGGAAAAGCTGTTTTAGCATGGCTGTCACATCCTTGGTAGTGGTGGTGGTGCACTAACGAGTGTTGTTGGTGGAAGAATGTGATTAGGAAATGATTATTCTATAAGATTCCTTTTCTTTTTCTGTTCTTGTTTTCCTACTCTGAAAGTCAAACCTCGTATTTGCGTTGTATAATTAAATTATTTTAGAGGGCTTTCGATAGCAAGGAAGAAGCATCACAATCACTGCCCATGAAGGGAAGGCAACAGCCACAGTGCAGTCCCCACAAAATCAAAGAAAGACTAAAAAGGAGAGGATTTCCATTTAGGAACGGAGTTGGGTATGAGGTTGTCCGAAGCAACCATCGGGAATCCCATCCACACTACTACTGCTGCTGCTACTTCTACTACTAATACTGACATTCACATTAAGAGTGATGGTTGGGGGGGGGAGGGGGGGGGGGGGAGTAATGATGACAGTGAAGTGAAGTGATGGGCATTGGCCACCCCCACCCCCAACTTGGAAAGTGAGTTCGTGGATGCTTTGGACTTCCCCCAAGGCCAAACCCACGACCCATAAATAAAAATTCGAACTTTTTTTTCCTTGATCGTATCAAAATGCTTTTGCTTTAATTGCGTGTGCCACCAAGTGAAGCGACGATTCAGTTCTCCCCATTTCTGCTTCCCCCCAATTCATTATTCAACGAATCTTTCTCCTCCTGCGAAGATGCCCCCCTTATGGATTCCTCCTACCCTCTCTGTGCACTGCAAGGTTAAGTAACGATCTTGGGAAGTGGGATTTTTTTGTAGTTGTCGTTGGCGGTGTCGTGTTTCTTCGCTTTCTTCTTCGTAGGGAGGGTGGTGTCAGTTGTCGTCAGATTTTCTCTCCTTTGCTTCGCCTTTTCAGAGTGAGTTGATTGACGACACGTGACCAACACATCCCCCGCGTGTCCGAAGGAACCAAGGAAAAGAGTAGGTGGGTTTTCTTCGTCTTCTTTGCTCTGTTTCCGGGTTGGACTTCAAATTCCAGTAAGTTGTTGATTTTGGGAGACTCGAAGGCGTTTGGCGTTGTTTTTTCGACCTTTTCTTTTGTGTGCCCGTGAGTTTAATTCCTCCCTTCTTCTGTTCTGCATGTTTTGCATGCCTTTTGTTTGTGGTTGGGGTTTGTTTTGGTTTGATTCTAGCTTAGGATGATGAAGACACCGACCAGTTTTGGATTTTTCCTGTTCTGTTCCCTCAGTTTGATTTTAATAGTTTTGGATGGTTCTGGTTGGTTGAGTGTGGGAATGAAGAAGCTTGAGGTTGAATTGAATTGATTGTTAAATTAGCATATGCGGGCTTTTGACTGCCTGTTTGACCTGTTCTTAAGTCCAAAGGTGTTGGCCCCCTTTGTCCCTTCTGTTGAGAAGAAAATGTGGGTGTATTCTGGATCTGGAATTCGATGATTTCAGCAGCTGTCTTTCGATTGAGCCGTTCCATTGATGACACAACTTTGTCCCATTTTTTTTAAATTTCTGTCAGTTTTCGGGCTGGAATGAATGTAGTATGAGACGTATGGATGTTCTGTGTTTCGTTGAGAATACGAAACCTTATGCATGATGATGCCATTGCAGTGGGTTTTTCATTCTTTCCTTCTTCCTGTCATCTAAGGGATTTTCTTTGCTGAAGTTTTAGTTTTCCAGGGCCATGGCTGCTGTTCTGAAGACACTATTTTCGACAAGGCACATATTGATTCTTTCTCTTGCTCTCAACTTGAGTTTTATGCTAAAGATAGTTCAGGAGAAGAGCGATCCCGCTGAAAATTTGATTATTACGGAGAAGGTGCAACAGAAACTTATAGCAGAGGCCTCTCCCAGTGATTCTACACAGCAGGGGCGCTTTGCTGCTCCGTTGCATCACATTTCTGCGGGGGAAAGAGGGGATACACCAGATGATGACGAGAGCGTCGTTAATCTGGATCAGTAAGTTCTCCTTTTGCTCATGTTGCTTGTGTCTGGGTGACAGATGTTATCATTATCCTCGTCTCTTTTGATTTCTGTACAAACTGATCTATTTGGAAATTCTCCCCGCATATATCTTGTTCGTGAATGATGAAAACAGACTGATGTTCACTTCAACTTATTTTGACATGCTTCGCCTCAGTCTGTTGATTGTTGTCTTTGCCGTCTTGCCAGATAAATATGCATTACAGAGGGAAAGTGGGCTAGTGCATGCAGGACTATTGCCATCTTAAATTTCTTCGGACATTAAATTAAATCTCATATAAGGATCTGAAAGTTAGGGCTGGGGGTTCCTTTTCTGCTAATGCAAAGATCCAGTCATGATTTTCTCTATTCCTTCCTCGAGACCAATGATCGTTTTCTCTGTTCAGACTACTTTCTATGTCCACTTTGAATGGAATGATTTGTGGAATAGCAATGTATATCCTGTTTGATGGGTTAGCCAGTTTTTTTTCCTTTTCCTCTGTCTGAGTTCTATGATTTTCCTGAGTGAGGCTTAGTTAAGCGCCTCCCAATCAATCTTGTGGATCCTTTAGAAAACACTGCATGTTGGATCTTTAACGGTACTGTGTTATGTTTCGATTTTATCTCATAAATATATAACTGTGATCAAACAAGTTCAATAGTTTCCCTTTGACACTTATGCTGAGTGAGAATGCTGGCAGTAGCTGGAATTCCAGGTTGTGATTGGGGCTTAATTCTTATGTGATCATAACATATCCATATTTGTGGGCAGTGGCGATCCAACAATGTACGAGAACTATTGGCAACAAATGGGGGACAGAACTACTGTGGTGATACCAGGGTGGCAGTTTACTAGTTATTTCTCTGTTGCCAGTAACCTTTGCTGGTTTCTGGAACCAGAGCTTGCCAATGAGATCGTCAGATTACACCAAGTTGTGGGAAATGCAATCACAGAAGGTCGCCATATTGTCGTTGGAACGGGGTCATCCCAGTTGTATCAGGCAATGTTATATGCGTACACCTCAAGTGGAGCCTCTGAGCCTGTGACTGTGGTTTCTGCAGCTCCTTACTATTCTGTGAGTCCTGGAATCAGTGGATTATACACTTCAAGGGAAAAAAAACATATATTAATAAGATATATAAGACGTGGAGATTGAGCTAGTCTTGCTTCTTCATAAATAAATCATATTAGTGATGATATCCACAGCAGAACTGATGATTATAGCATGAAAGGTGCAGGTGCCATGTTATATTGTAGTATTGGCATGCCCTTCCCCGATTTTTTGTATCATTTTTTTAACAATCGGATGAACATCTGCAGTCCTACCCTACCGCAACCGACTGTCTCAGGTCCAGCCTGTTCAGATGGGGTGGCGATGCGCGTGTCTACGATGGAAATGGCCCCTATATCGAGCTTGTTACTTCACCAAACAATCCAGATGGATTCGTTCGGGATTCAGTCGTGAATCGAAGTGGAGGAATATTGGTTCACGACCTTGCGTACTACTGGCCGCACTACACGCCCATAACATCCCCTGCAAATCATGAGCTTACATTGTTCACGGTTTCAAAGACAACTGGCCATGCTGGTTCTCGTATTGGGTATGTAATGCTGAATGATTACTTTTTGATGATTTACGCCTATACCCAAGTTTCTCATCGTCTTCTTTGTGCAGTGTTACTCTGGGTTTCGACAGGATTATTATCCCTGTAATGATTGGTTAAATGTTGTATGGCGGAGTTCCTTTCCCTGGATTGGCTCATTTGTTTAGTTTGGTTATTCTCGCTATGCTTTTCATCACTGTTTTCGTATGCTCTGCAGTTGGGCTTTGGTTAAGGATCCGTTGATAGCCAAGAAAATGGTGAAGTACATTGAGGTCAGCACTATAGGCGTGTCCAAGGACTCACAGGTTCGAGCTGCAAAGGTGTTGAAAGTGGTTTCCGATGGTTGTGAAGGAGCAGGTGGTTCAGGCAAGTTTGAATGCTTATTCCGCTACAGCCACAGTCAGATGACGAGGAGGTGGATGCAACTAAGAGAGGCTGTAAAGCAGAGCGGGGTTTTCAGCCTGCCAGAGTTTTCTCCAAGGCACTGTAACTTTTTGGAGCAATCCTTCGAATCTCTTCCAGGTACATAAAGTTCCGTGCCTCGACCTCGTCGCTGCATTTGCTGTGTATATAATAACTCAAACTGACATGCTCGTGGTGGGTAATTCAGCTTTTGCGTGGTTGAAGTGCGAAGATGGTATAGAAGATTGCGAGAGCTTCCTCCGAAGTTTCAAGATAATAACAAGGAGCGGGAGGCATTTCGGGGTCGGGGCTTCTTATGTTAGGGTGAGCATGTTGGACCGAGACAGAACGTTTAATCTTTTTGTGAAAAGGCTATCGCAGATCCATCTGTAGCCCAAGTTTTCTTCCATCAGCCGGCTTCCCTTCCCTGTTGTTATTTCTGTGTAGATATAAAATATTTGGTTTTGCTGCACTGAGGTTCTCAGCTGTGTTCCTCTCTCTTCTTGAGTGGGCCAGCAATCTTCCTACAAATTTGTCATGTCATAAACTACGCAACACAAATTCAATCCAAACATTTCAAAGCTGCATCCCTAGGAAAGAAAATGGAACACCCAGTTCAAATCTTGCTGGTATTCTGTAGACTAGGAGGAGAGGAGGCACACCGAGGTGTCCAGGTTATGGGGCTTCTGCCGATGCCACTCTTGTTTGCAGCTGGAGTTTTGGGGAGGAGGGGGGACCGAGTCTTGTTAATGTTTCTTGTCGGCAGCATGAGGAGCGTTCAACTGGAGGTGATCTCCAGTGAAATGATATTCGTGGCTGACATGGGGGGGCCGGGGGGTTTTTCTCTTGCTGCCTGCATTTCACTGGTGCTTGGAGATTGGATTGGACTGGACCACCACAGAAAGAGTCCATCCACATAGTTGCTGTCTGAAGATTAAACAAGCGTTGAGTTTATGTTATGGATGTTCTCTTCTTCTGACAATAGAAAGGTGAGTAAAGAAGGGACCAGCCAATTGCTCCTGACAATGAAAGTTGTTTTGACCTGATCACCCTACTCTTCCCATAGAGGAGGACAAACATAGATGGCTGAGAATGGCGACTACTTTGGACGCATCTGATTTTTAGTTATTTAAGGGGAAAACCCAAAAAAAGAAGAAGTGTTTTTGTGTGTTTTTTTTTTATGTTGTCTGGTTGAGGGAGATGACTCAGCTTCTACACATAGTGCCAAGCCCACAACACACACACACACACGAACTCACACATGATCAGCATCATCAATATCTCCTCCCCCATCTCCCATGGAAGACTGAAAAGGACAGCACAAAGGGAAGACACCCAATTATCGTTACACATGAGTAGTGTATGGCAAATAGGAGGGACCAAAGAAATGGAGATGAAAAGGCGTTTTTTTAGTTTATTTGGATTCGGCTTCAGCTTTTACTTCACATCCTGCTTCCCAGCTAATAATCCATCAATCAAAGGAAACAGTGATGGAATGGCAATGACGATTGATTCCACTTCTTCCTCCTCCTCCTCTTCTTCTTCTTCTTTTATGATAAGCTCTTTTGGCCCTCCATGACTTTTACCTTTGATCAGTCACCTTCTCTTCTTCTCCCCCCCTTACCACTTATAAAAGCAGATACCCATCAACACCAATGACTCTGGTGATACATTTGGCTTTACTTGGGTTGGTTTTCTGTCTATCAACTTCATCATCTTCCTATTCTTCTATGGGAAAAAAAGTCTCCTTTTGCAGTGGATAAGAATTTCCCAATATGCTTTAACCCAACATTGCAGTTGAGATGACAATGCTACGTGGAAGAAAAATATAAAATATACGTTTGTATCTTTAAGTATGGTCGATTTTTTTTTCTGTCAACATTTTATTTTGTTATATGAAAATATTCGCAACTATGTATTGTATTTTTTTTCCTAACCGATTCGTAACGGCGTTACGGATAAAAAAACACAACGTATGATAAAATATGTCACGTCCCACGGAAAAAGTATAACCGCTTGCACTGTTAAGTGTTAAAATTAAAAAAAAAGTCGTGGAGCGATGGCTGTCGAGCGATGATGATCCAAGTCACACGGGACATGAGGAGGACAACCCTGAAACCAAAAACATCATATAATAATAATAGTAATCATCACCGCCTACCTACCAAAAAGAAAAAAAAAATACTAACCATCCACCACGCCACTTGTTATTATTTCACGTTTGCTTTTTATAATGCATTTTCTTTTTAAGAGAGTCGTAGGTTGTCCAAATAAAAGCAAGAAAAAGGAAGTCCATCCATCAATCTTTCACTCTGGAAACCCAACTTTGCTTATCTCCTCCTCCTCCTGCCCATTGGGTCCAAACTTTTTTGATAAGTCCTCTCACATTTAATTGTACTCTTTTTTCGCTTCTTTCTTAACACCCAATCCACTCCCCCAACCTCCCTCGTAATTAATTATCCTGTTCTACCCGAATAAAAATATTTCCCCTAGAAGAAAAAAAAAACAAACAACTAAAGTTACGGAATAATCCTCCTAATATATATAAATATTTCCAAAAAATATATATAACCCAACCCCACCACCACCACCTCCTCATTACTCTTTGTATACAAACATCAAGTGTTAACGTGTTTTTTTTTAATTTTCTCTGTTTTAACCCCCCGGTTGGTCGGAAGTTTCAACCTTAATTTCCTCCAACATTCCCAATGACCCGGGAAACTGTGGTAACAATTCATAGCAAATTAATTTTCTTGGGGGGATCTCCACAATTAGTAACTTTGGTTTGGTGGGATAGGGGGGGGAGGGGAGGGGATTAGTATGCTCTCTCTCTCTCTCTAATTATTAATTAATTACTATTATATTATTGTTATTATAGTAGAGAAGAAAAGGGGAAATTTACGGATACCGCTGGGATTTGTCTTTTCCAAATAATAATACTTCTTCCCCCCCAATCCAAACAGTAAAAACAAGCGCAGCGTTGTGTGCCGTACAGAACGGATGATGATGTTTCTTTCATTCATACCACCACCAAAAATATTTATATATAATAAAAAAAAAAAGAGGAACCAAAAACACCCGCACAGAACGGAACAGAGCGAGAAACCAGCAGCAGGCAGCACTCTCTTTCTTCCTTTTCCATTCCGATCTCCCCCCCCCCCCCTCCTCCACCCGCATTCTCGTCAACCCCCACCCTACGTTTTCCGGGTCTCCTTCAAGTTCGTTCCTTTTGTCTGTCTCTCCGGTGGAATCATCTCTCTCCCCCTCCCCCACCCCCCCCTTATTTCTCTTCTTCCTCCTCTCCGTTTCTTCTCCTTCCTTCCTTCCTTTTCTTTGGTGCGTCGTGTCGTGGGGGGGTCGCTGTATGTCAGTAGAGTGCTATCGCTATCACAGTCACGGTGGTGGGTGTTGTGAGATCATCATTAACCCTTTGCAATGGCCCCAGCTTCGCAAAAAACGACGCAACCTTCCTCCTCCCCCTGGGACGATCCCCGTCTCCTCAAGGCCTCCTCCTCCCCCTCTTCTCCCCCCATGTCTTCCCCACCCCCTCCTTCCTCCTCATCCCCTGCTCCTCCCGCCGCTGCCGCCACCACCCCTGCTAAAGGTTTAGACTGGGTTGGTGTTGCGGACTCTCATGACGATCAGCCTCGTAACGCCCTTCAGGAACCTCCCGGGAAAGGTCCTCCACATTCCTCCCGCTTCCGTCGTTTCTTGTCTAGTCCGTGGCTGTCGCCGATCGTGATCTCGTTTTTTCCTCCTTCGTGTGCTCCAGCGTCTGATTGATTTTCTTTATGTGCGGCCTCCGGTTATGTTGTGCTTTCAGGGGTGGGATCGTCTGTTTGCGTTTTTGTTCCGTTTCTAGTCCAACGTGGATGGATGGCCGGAAAGTTGTGCCGGCTCTTTTGTGTTTCTAGTCCTATTTGAGTTTTGCTTTCTGGGCTGGGGGGCAGAGTAGTTCCCTATTCTCATTAGATTCTTCCTTGGCGGTCTCCTACATCCACTAGACATTGTTTGTAGTTGTTGAGTATGGCCTGAAGAATTCCACAGCTTGAGAGAAAGCTTCTTAATTTTCTTTACCTGTATGAATATTGATTTTTATTCTTTTATTTTCTTCTCGTCTCAATTTTCCAGCTTCGGGTGCCCCGGTCATGACTAGGGCTCAGACTAGTCATCCACTGGATCCATTGTCTGCCGCAGAAATATCAGTGGCTGTAGCGACTGTCCGAGCTGCGGGGTCCACTCCTGAGGTATGTATGATCCATCTCCATGCAGTTTCTGTTTTCCACGATTGCTCATTGTGGACCTTGATAATGCATTCGTGTGCTTGATATCATCATCACTGGTAATTTTTCGATTGTTTTGCATTGCTTGAATTCTGCAGATCAGGGACAGCATGCGATTTATTGAGGTGGTTCTGCTGGAGCCAGGGAAGCAGGTTGTTGCATTGGCGGATGCCTATTTCTTCCCACCTTTCCAGCCTTCCTTACTCCCGAGAACCAAGGGTGGACCTATTATTCCGACCAAACTCCCTCCCAGGCGTGCCAGGCTCATCGTTTACAACAAGAAGTCCAACGAAACCAGCGTTTGGATTGTGGAGCTGTCAGAAGTGCACGCTCTAACTAGAGGAGGGCATCACAGGGGAAAGGTTATATCATCCAAAGTGGTTCCAGATGTTCAGCCTCCCATGGTATGTGCCCTCAGGTTGACAATTATATTTGAGATTTGTTGTATGGACCAACAATTTCGGATAGACTTTGATGTTTGTCCCTTATCAGTCTCTGATGTTTGTCCCTTATGAGTCTCATGTTTTTCTTATACTTTACTCATCTCCAATTAGCTTTGGCAATGGTCTTTCTGTGATTTGATCTGGATTGATTTGATACTCAAGGATGCTTCAGAGTACGCGGAGTGTGAAGCTGCTGTTAAGGATTTTGTTCCCTTTATAGAGGCTATGAAGAAGAGGGGTATCGAGGACATGGACCTTGTGATGGTTGATCCCTGGTGTGTTTTTCCCGCCAAACACCTTTTTCGTTTTGCTCACCTAAACTCCCATCATCTCATCTGTTGTTCTGCTTTGGTACTCTACAGGTGCGTTGGTTATTACAGCAATGCCGATTCCCCCAGCCGACGACTTGCTAAGCCCCTCATTTTCTGCAGAACTGAGAGTGACTGCCCCATGGAAAATGGTTATGCACGTCCAGTTGAGGGTATACACATTGTGGTTGACATGCAAAATATGGAAGTTATTGAATTTGAGGATCGAAAATTAGTTCCCTTGCCTCCGGCGGATCCCCTTAGGAACTATACTTCCGGTGAAACCAGAGGTGGTGTGGACCGCAGTGATGTGAAGCCCTTGCAAATTGTTCAGCCAGAAGGTCCTAGTTTTCGTGTTAATGGGAACTATGTGGAGTGGCAGAAGGTATTTCTTCATTGACGATTGTCTGCGTCCCCTTGGAATTATGGTACTATGAGTTTGAATCTTATTTCATGGCTGTTTGCAGTGGAATTTTCGAATTGGTTTCACACCAAGAGAGGGGCTTGTTATCCATTCCGTTGCCTATGTAGATGGTAATCGTGGAAGAAGACCTGTGGCTCACAGGCTTAGCTTTGTGGAGATGGTAGTGCCTTATGGAGATCCGAACGAGCCACATTACAGGAAAAATGCTTTTGATGCTGGGGAGGATGGTCTTGGGAAGAATGCACATTCTCTGAAAAGGGTATTTGTTTGGCAGATGAAGCAGCCTTACTCCAGTATTGAGTATTCATGATTGCCTTTGCTTATCTTTCACCTGTTGATTCAACAACGTTTCCTCAGGGATGTGATTGTCTAGGATACATAAAGTACTTTGATGCCCATTTCACAAATTTCACTGGAGGGGTTGAAACAATAGAAAACTGCGTCTGTCTGCATGAAGAGGATCATGGAATATTGTGGAAGCATCAAGACTGGAGAACAGGCTTGGCAGAAGTTAGGAGGTCTAGACGGCTAACTGTGTCTTTTATCTGTACCGTAGCCAATTATGAGTACGGGTTCTTTTGGCATTTTTACCAGGTAAATCCCTTTTTGTTAATTATTAGTTATGGGGTTCAGTAAAACTTATTGTTTTATGGTTCCACTGTCATAATTGGTGATCGCATCTTAGATATTGTTCCTAAATTTTTACTGGCTGCAATACGAGAGGAATTCGAAGCTTTCAACTTTTGTACAGGATGGAAAAATCGAAGCTGAAGTGAAACTCACCGGGATTCTTAGCCTGGGAGCCCTCCTGCCTGGAGAGTATAGAAAATATGGCACCATGATTGCACCTGGTCTCTATGCGCCCGTTCACCAGCATTTTTTTGTTGCCCGAATGGACATGTCTGTAGACTGTAAACCTGGAGAAGCATTCAATCAGGTTTAATAATTTGTTCTTGTGAAATATTCTCATTTTATTCTTGTTTCCCCTTGGCTACAGCCTTAAGAAAGTTGATGTTACCGCCTAATTATTCCCATATTCGACGATAACATAAATGCCAAGTAGAGTTGATTGATTTCATAGTATTAGAGGTCTTCCCATATGCTGTTTAAGGTTTTTATCCTTTTTTATATAAGTAAAAATTACAAAGGGAAGTGTACGAGACTTGATTTTATTTTCCTTTTAGACAGCTTTTGCATCATCCATCAACGTGTGTTGGCCTCGAAGCAGCTTTCACTCTTCATGCACCCCTTATCCCGAGGATCAATTACTTCTGTGATATGTCCTTTCTTAAGCTGACTGTTGAAGGAAACATCTTCTCGGTTCGTTGAAAACATTAACAGAATAATGTTGCAGGTGGTGGAGGTGAATGTTAAAGTTGAGGAGCCCGGTGGAAAGAATATCCATAACAATGCATTCTATCCTGAGGAGACACTTCTTAAATCCGAGTTACAGGCGATGCGGGACTGCAACCCATTGACTGCCCGGCATTGGATAGTGAGTCTCCTTTCCCTTGTTGGACTTTTCTGTCTTTTTAATACTCTGCTTTGTAGGATACTGCTGCTGTTGTCGGCAGGCCTTCCGCTTTTGGTGTGGTCTCTCTCCTGCTGATATGTGGTAAATGGTACCCATGGATCACGGGAGAGATGGATGAAGGCCAGTAGCGACTATTCTGCTTGATTGATGTCTTGTTTCCTACAAGATTGCATATTAAACACAATGGTTGCAACGTCCATGCTAACCAGCACGATTGATTATCCCACACAAGTTTTGTTATACATGTATCTTACTTGGCAACAAGTGTCTGCTTGTCATAGGTTTCTCTTTGAAAAAGAGAAAACAAAAAAGAGTAAGGGATGTGTATTTGTCATAAAAGGTGGGAAGACCTCGTGCTTGGGGGATGCCTTTTCCACCCGTCCATCAACCAAAGTCCATTTATTAGCCCGGAGCTGTGAAGCTTTGGTATTTGTTACTTACTTACCTAGTATTGCTTGAATTTATTGTGGAGGGAGATATGGTTTGAAGATGGCCAATAGAGTCCTATTACTTCTCTAATGAATATAGATTTTTTCATGTCCATTGTCATGGTTTAATTCAAGTATTCTGGTGACATGCATTGAAAGCATCTTCAGAACTTATTCAACTAGCTTCTTTAGAACATTTTGACTTAGCAGATTGTGTGATTTGATTGAGGAGATTTCACATTCTAAAGTCTTAACGACTGTTTAGTTGGTCGAGGCACACTCACTGATTGTCTGTTCCTTCTGTTTCTCTGTTTATTGAAACTATTTGTTGCTGCAGGTTAGCAACACTAGGACCGTTAACCGAACTGGACAGCTCACTGGTTACAAGCTGTTGCCCGGTTCGAACTGTTTGCCATTGGCAGGATCTGAAGCGAAGTTTCTGAGAAGGGCCGCTTTCTTGAAGCATAACCTCTGGGTTACTTCTTACTCACCCGATGAAATGTTCCCAGGTGGTGAATTTCCTAATCAGAATCCTCGAGTTGGCGAAGGGTTAGGAACATGGGTTAAACAGAATCGATCTCTGGAAGAAACAGACATAGTTCTTTGGTACTCTCTCTTTTTGCCCCTCTCTCGTTTCATTCATACGTGACTTCAAAAGCTTTTTACGTGGCTAACCTTTAGTGGATGGTTTAGGTATGTATTTGGGATCACTCACGTACCTCGGTTGGAAGACTGGCCCGTAATGCCGGTGGAGCACATTGGCTTCATGCTAATGGTAAGTGCCCCATTTAATCTTTCGTAGGCGTGACTCAACAACTTGTCCGTGTTTGGAACAAATTTTCTCAACGATGAGGTATGTCGTTGGTGCAGCCACACGGGTTTTTTAACTGCTCTCCTGCGGTGGACGTCCCTCCTAGCCTGTGCGATGCGGAAGCCAAGGACAGTGATACGAAAGAGAATGTGACGTCGAAGCAGGTGCCGAACGGGATAGTGTCGAAGCTGTGAAGCTGGCGAACTCTGGGAATGAGCGGGGTCTGAGATGTTTGTTGCTTTTGGATTAGGTGGGATTGGAAGGGTTCTCTTTGTTTTGGTTGGATTCTGGAACTCGACCGTGGTTGGCGATTGTTTGTCCTTTTGGGACATGATCCTGGTTCAAAACTCTCTTCAGATGCAACTTCTTAGGCGGATGAAAATGAAATTTTAGTAGTCTGCTAATAGAACAGCTCATGTTGCCGCTGTTGGTTATTCTTCCTGTCTTTGTAGAAAATGGATTGAAAGGCAAAAGGGGAGGTGTTTTCTTGGCTCTACAGGGGAAGCATCTGTGTCGGTTGCACGTTTCTTCCTGTGTAATAATATGTGAAAAGGGCTTTCATGGGAGAGAAGACGTAATGGTTTTGCTAAAAAGGAAATATTTGTCTGAGACATCTGTTTCTTTTGACAGAGAAAAACGAAAAGACTACTTTGCTGTCGACATTTCTTGCTTTCTTTCTCTTTAACTCTTAGAACACGAGCTATGATGACAAAAACACGAGGCATGGCCTTTTTAGTCTGGATGGAATTGGAAGTCGTCGAAATTCGTTGCCAGTAGATCATCGCGGTCGCTGCCATTTTCTTCACATGGTGGCGATGAAAATGATGGCATTGGCAATCCGTAGTCCACCTGAAGAAGCCGATCCTCTTCCCACCCACTTCCCTCCACTTCCTCCAACTTCATCGCCATGTTTGTGTCAAATAACGACCAACTCAACCCTGAGTCCCAACTGTTGCTGGAGAATTCTGTCCCCTGACGTTTGTCGGAATCGACTAGCCCGGGCATCATTGACGGGAGACGTGGCAGATCGCTTCCTATATTCATGTTTTGTCCATCCGGATCAAATGCTACCGTATTACACACGAAACTCTGGAGGGGATCGAGGACTAACTGTTCGATTACAAGGCTCGGGGATCCATGGCACGCACTATCAGTAACGAGAAACTGAGTCGCCTTCCCGTAATTTGATTCTGGCAGTTGTTGAAAGTTTTCTTTCTCCGCGTTGGTCTCTTGTTTCCTGGCCCCTAGGATGGACTCATGCGTAGCCGGGTCGATGCCTTGCCTCAGGAGCTTCTTCTTCAGGCAAGAGTTCCAGAAGTTCTTGATCTCGTTATCCGTCCTCCCAGGCATTCGTGCAGCTATCTGCGCCCACCTACACGTAGTTTGACCCCCACTTCTAATGGATCAGTCCGTGGAACAGGGGATCACGGCACAGGAGGAGGAGGAGGTGGTGGGAGAATATTACCTGTTGCCGAGGATTTTGTGGTGGATGAGGATGAGGTCCTCTTCTTCCTGGGAGAACATACCCCTCTTCAGGTCAGGCCTGAGATAGTTTATCCACCTCAGCCTGCAGCTCTTCCCACATCTCTGCAACCCTGCCAAAACAATCATATGTCATTACCACGGAGTGGACCACCACGTCCTCTGGGTTATTCATGGTGGTGGTGGGGATGTACCGGCGAGCTTGGGGACGGAACTCCAGCAGGAGACGCCGAGCCTGGAGACGTGGTTGAATAGCTTCTCGTCCTCCTCGGGAGACCAAAGCCCTTTCCTCAGCTTCTGCTTCTGCTTCTCCTTTGGGGAGCAACAATTCCTGTGCCTCCCCATTATTCCTATCTGTTTTTCTTTCTGAACAAAGACCCACTATCTGAGTAAACAATGTAAGAAGATCATGTGTTTTTTTTTCAAGGGGGCGAAGAAGAAGAGGGGTGGGGTTTACTCCATGACTTGTTTTTGGATTGGAGTTGAAATGAAGACACCCACCCCCCCCTTCACTCAACTACCCCTGTATTTATACGAAGTGAAGGAGGGATTTGGAAACAGCTCAATACCAGAAAGAGCCTCTTCTTCCTTATTAACTTTTAATGACGAATTTTAGAACTTAATAATACCATAATTTGACAAAATATATTATGAACTAAAAAAATAGATACAAACATACCTCCAACAAGCAACAAAGTAGTAGTTGTAGAAGTAGTAATAGAAGCAGCCCGGGCTCTCTTGCTTATGCTCCCGAAATCCGCCGACACCCAAAAAAAAAGAAAGAAGAAGTCCCCTGTTGGTGGGGGGAGACATGTTTTGATTCATACCACATGTTTTTGAAAGGGATGATATTTTTGTCCTATGATGGCCCACGAATTAAAATTAAAAAAAAAAAAGAAAAGAAAACATGGAGTCTTCAGAAGATGTCGTCCCCATCAAAAGGAAGAGGCCTGCCTCCCTTTGTTGACCCTCACCCCTATTATATCTCGATGTAATTCATGTCCCAAATTTCCACATACCCAATTTTTTTTTTTTAAAAAAAAAGAGAGAGAGTAATTAATAATGAAAATTAGTCTAACATCTTTGCTTGCGTTAAGAGGCAAAGAGTAGTTAACCGATGTATTTGACAAAAAATCTTCTCCTCCCCCTTTTTACCAAGTCTTCAAGTTTGAAGGAGAAGAAGACGACGAAACTTCATTCGATTCCACACCCTCCTAAATCGATCCATCGGGCCCACTTAATGATTGAGCCCAATGAAAGAGGCTTATAATGGGCCGGTCCCAATTGAAGCCCACCCATAAGGCCCACGGAACAGACAGACAGACAGGACGACCTCCTCCCCAACCCCCAACAACAAACTCCCCTCCATCCCTTTCCCTTTCAATTTCCCATTCTCTTCCATTCTTCCATCCCCTTGGCATCTTCTTCCTTGGATTCATTCATCTCCGGCGGGACAAAGGAAGGTCGAAAACTCGAAAGCAATGGATCCGAAACCCAATCCCCACCCGATCCTGTCCTACGTCATGACTCGCCTCCCTTCCATCGGCCCCAAATTCACCCCTCCCACCCCTACCTCTTCCTCCTCCGGCGACCCCTCCGCCTTCGACATCGAGCAACCACCCTCCTCCCCTTCCCCCCTCCACATCTCCGATCCCAACCTCTTCGCATCCATGGCCAACGCCGTCACCGCCGTCCACCAGACCCGCTCCATCCTCCAGACCCTCGGCCCCCGCCCCGACCACGAGTCCCTCGACCTCGCCCGTTCTAAGCTCTCCGAAATCGACCTCAACCTCGCCAAGAAGCTCGAGGAGACCGTCCTCTCCCCCCGCCCCCCTCATATCGACCGCCATGAGTGGAGGGCCCACCTCGCCGAGCGGGAGCGGGAGTATAGGGAGGCCGCTGAGCGGGATAAGAGGGAGTGGAAGGCCATAATCGACCTCGACGAGCTGCACCGGATTTACGAGACCATGGCGAGGGAGGCGGAGGAGAAGCTCGTGAAGCTTTACGAGAGAGGGGAGGGGAGTGGCGGCGGGGTAGAGGATGTCGTTGAGGTGGAGGTCTCGGAGGACGTGGTCGGTGTTCTCAAGAAAGGGGTGATGGAGAGGGTGGAATTGAGCGGTAGGCGTCTTCGTGTGCTGCCCGACGCCTTCGGGAGCATCAAGGGGTTGCTTTGCCTTGACGTCTCTAACAATCAGCTCACTGTTAGTGATCCCAATCCGATCACCCTGTTTAATGCGATTCATAGTTGCCTTTCTTTTTGTTTCCTTAGTCGTTTCCTATATACTTTAGCGTCTGTTTGTCATCTCGAAAAACTATAACAGGTTGTTAGTTAAGCACAGATCACGAAGGAGAGCCTCTGATCATTGGCCACTGCTCTGTTGATTTTGTTGTTCTGACCCTAGGCTTTTGGTTTTTCGATGTCATTTCTTCCTTCCCTCTCGAATCCATAGTCTTGATTATGGATGGAGCAAACCCTTTTCTTTTCTTTCTGGTTTTTTTTTTCCCGAATAATAGTTGCGCCCTTTGTGTGGGATGCTTGTACATTTTGGAGATGCTGTGCCTTTTCCATGATACGGAATTGACTGATTATGAAATGTCTCCAGGCCATCCCCGACTCCATTGCCGGGCTTGATCATTTGCAAGAACTTAATGTTTCCTCAAACCTGCTCGAATCCCTTCCAGACTCAATCGGTTTGCTTCATAATCTGAAAATTCTGAATGTGTCTAGCAACAAGCTCAGTGCCTTACCCGACAGCATCTGTCATTGCAGGTAATGTGATTATTTTTTTTTTCTTTTTCAAAAGTTGGAAACGATTGTGATTTCTGCATTTGTTCTTTCTTTGAAGACGTTCCTTTTATTTCTTCTGTGATCAGGTCCTTAGTGGAGTTAGATGTGAGCTTCAATAACCTGACATATTTGCCGACCAACATTGGGTTTGAGCTATCAAGCCTACAGAAGCTGTGCGTCCAGTATAACAAGATCCGTTCCCTCCCTTCATCCATCTGCGAGATGTATGCTCTGCGTCATCTGGATGCTCATTTCAATGAACTGCATGGCCTTCCTTTGGCCATCGGGAAGTTGGCGAACCTCGAGTATCTCAACCTGAGCAGCAATTTCAGCGACCTCAAAGAACTTCCTGAAACATTTGGGGATCTGACTAAGCTCAGCGAGCTTGATTTGAGCAACAACCAGATTTGTGCCCTGCCCTACACGTTTGGTAGACTCGACAACTTGACCAAACTGAATCTTGAGCAGAATCCCCTGGTTGTCCCTCCGGTGGAAGTCGTGAGCCAAGGAGTGGAAGCTGTTAAAGAGTTCATGGCCAAGAGATGGCTGGACCTTTTGGTGGAGGAAGAGAAGAAGAGCATGGAGGAAGCAAACGAGGAGAAACAAACCGGATGGCTGACACGAAGCACCTCCTGGTTGAATAATGTCGTTTCTGGTGTGTCTGGATACATTGGATCTCCAAGGACTCCTCGGGACCCTTATCTCGATCAGCAACTCTGATTTTGTGCCCACAGAGATCGCTTGATAATGCTCTGCAATTCTATGGATCCTGGCACGCTGGCTTATCATATAGTTTTAATACCGAAAAGGTCCCCCTGGGCCTGGGGTCAAACTGCCTGGAAAGTGAGACAGCAAGAAAACAGATAGAAGCTGGAGTAGTTTAAGACTCTACCCCCCTGCAGGTTGCTTTTCTGTTTTAGAAGCTCCGCGGGAACCAAGGGATGGAAAAAATGGCTGCACCAGTTTGAATTTTTGACAGGATTTGCCTTAGAAGCTTGTTTGCACGTAGGTTTTTTATGCAGCCTGCTGGAGCAGATGCCGTTCCTTTTCCTGACATAAGAATTTTCGGTGTCGTGTTATTTTGCTCGTGTAAATGAGGGCATACTGCACAAAACGCATGATGTCCGCTAACATAAATTTCGGCTTGCAAGGGTGCGTTTTCCTGTTTTCCTTTTACATTGGTATAAACGCTTCCCAGCATAATCACTTGGATAGGTTCAGCTATGCATCCTTTTTCACCATGATGTTGAAGTGTAGCATTCTCCTGAATTGCTTTGATAATTTCTTCACTTCCTTAGAGGCAACTGCGAATCACCGGGCCCGGTATGTCTCCTGATCATGCTGGTGATGGACGGCTTGGTTGCGCGTTTCTAGGGATGGATGACAGGAATGGTGGCCCATTTCGTGGGGCATGGGTTATTGCAGATCGAGTTGGTGGCATGTTCCTCGGTCGTCCAGAGCCAAACTTGTTGGTCTGCCGAAATGGCCCCGTCGCCTGCAGCGTGACATCTGAATATGAAGTTGCATGACCAACCATGCTGCGGGAGCGACAGTGCTTGAACCCCAAAAAAAGATTGCCTTTTGCAAGAGTTGCATAGACCTTTTTTGCGATGAGCTTCTCCCTCAACTACGCCGCAATATAACAAATGACTCAACAGTATTCATGAACCCGAGCCCACCCCAGTCCCACTTCCGGCTAGCAATAAACCTGTTGGCCGCAATCAGGTGTTAGGCGAAATTGCAGCTATTGCAGCAAGGAATGTCGGTCAAGTAATAATCGCTTTTAGTTGTTAGAAATCCTGGTCATTGTTTTCTTCTTACAAAGAACTCTGTACCATGTATAGCTTCACAGAATTACTCGTCTCCGAGGTGATCCATGGAATCCCGGGTCGTAGGACCTGTAAAGTCGTGGATAATGTCGGCGGTTGTCGACTAAGGCGTCGACCCTGCCATCGTTAATGTACAATTTACAGAGAAGGTTTGCTAAAACCCTTGCCATGTGCAGCAGCACATGGCGCTCCCTTTATTCAGTCGTCTTTAGGGAAGGGGCAGTTCCCAACTGGTGCATTATTATTATTATTATTATATATATATATACCAAACGCTAGTACCAATAAAAGGTTCCTCCCCTCTCATCACCGACTCCATTATTTCTTCTTTTGGAGCTCGGCATCCCAGGAGAAGCCCCGCTGGAACAACAATGATGACCTCCACGTTGCTCCTCTCCTTCTTCTTGTCCTTCCACGCCATCGTGTTATACTGCATCGGCCTCGACCACGGCTGGTCGGCATCATACGCATTCCTGTTGCCCCTCGCTGGGGTGTTGCTGACGGGCGCGTTCTTGGTGGTTGCTGCTCGGGCCACTGTGATGACATGGATCACGGTTCTTGTGCTCCTTGCGTTCTCGGGGAAGCGACGTCGAGTTCTGGTGGTTCAAGGGAGGAAGATCACTGCTGATGTTGCCATGTATTTGGTGTGGGTGGTCTTCAGCGGGAAAGGACTAGCAGCAGTTCTCTGTGCGGCATTTATAAGCTTTCTGCTCGTTCCTAGATGAAGGAAACCTGGCAAAAACTCTGATGTGATGTACATACGATATTCTTCTTTCTCCTTTCCAGATCTATTCCTTTTGTCTAGTTAGAGAGCTTTCCCAAGAGACAATAGTTCCCTAAGCCACTAGCAGATGGTCGCCGATTTAGTTTTCCAGCTTCGGCCACCATTTTTATGTATATTGTAGTCCTGATCCGTGTATCGAGATCATCAGGGATTATACGACTAGAATCTCCAGTAAAACAGCATGGAGTGGTTCTGATTCTATGAATTTCTATGCTGGAAACTTTTAGGCATTCAATCATCGAACGTGTAAGTGCAGATCTAACTTCAGTTTCAAGCCAAGGAAAAAGGACTCTCCCAACTGAAAGATGGAAATACAATTAACCCAGCAATCAGTTTTTTTTCTGTACAAATATGACTTCTCAACCACATCCCAACAACTTCATCAATATACAAAATATTCCTTTTTTTCTCTTTCTTACACAAGTTGAGAATAAATACTGTTTCAAAAGAAGCACACTCTGTAAGAACTGCAGAGACACAATTTTTTTTTTTTTTTTGCAGTATCATTCTATACATCACAGCAAACCAACACCAAAAATCACTGTCTTGATTGAAAAGATAATATACCTGTGATAAGAGGACTGTAAGGGCCGAGATAAATGAACAATCTTACATCCACCAGAAATGCTTTGGTTAGCTTGTAATCCAATCTGCTCTGTGAAAGCAAGATTAAAGTAATACCCGGTTGCATACATATGAGTCTGAGCTCTTCTTCCTTTACCCGCCTTTTGCTTTGTTTGTATAGATAAAACTTATAATACAGTTCTTGATCCGTTCTTCATTCGCGACCTATCCTTCTTTATACCTAGATACTGTTGACTTTTATGCTCCCGGGTTCTGTATCAAGGAGATTCTCTAATGACCTTCCTTTCTGGCTCCGGACCCTGCCCGACTCTTTCAACAGCTCTGACAACCTCCTCTTCTCTTCGTCCACATCGGGGTTTGCTGTGCCAAGCTTCTCCTCTCTCATCACGACAACATGCTCGAGCAACTTTATTGCATCATCCGACCTAGAAACAATAAAGGAGCAGGCCGAATATAAAGCCAGCTCACAAGTAAGAAACACCTATTGACTATAACAACAACAAAGCAGTGCTTTCTTTCTTGTAATTTGGCAGCTAGCCAACAGCAGAAGCCTGCTGTTTCTTCAGTTATTGAAAATGAGAAAATTGTTCAGACAGAGTACCTTCCCAGAGCATCATAAGTGCCTGCAAGGTTGCTATATACACCAAGGGTGTCTGGGTGATAAGGACCATATTCCTCTTCCAGAATATCCCTGGCTTCTTCAAACAATCCCACCGCCTCGTTAATTGTGTGACGCTGAATGCAAGCAAGACCCATCTGATTGAGAGCAATACCAAAGAAAGCAGATTTCTTTTCTCCACTAGCACGGAGCTTTGCCACAGCATTCTGAAAAGATGCATAAGATTCAGAGTAATTCCCCAGCATATACTGCATGACCCCTATTTGTGCTTCAATCCCTGCAATCGTGCCCTGATGACCCGGTGCATCATTGTATCCAGTCAGTGCCTTCTTGAGCAATTTAATGGCTTCTTCTATTTCGTTCATTGATTCATATATTGCTGATACATCAGTCAGGCCACTGGCAAACTCCTCAGGTGGAATTCCAGGCAATGGCTTCTCATAGATTCGAAGGGCGTTTTCACAGTAAGACTTTGCCTCTCTAAACTTCCCCGTTTTATTATATAACTCAGCAAGACGAACAAAAACTGAAGCAACAGATGGATGGTTCTCTCCTTTAGTGGTTTTGAAGACTGTGAGTGCCTTCTGGTAAGCAAAAACTGCCTCATCATACCTAGTAAGAGACAAATAAGTATCTCCGATACTGCAGTCAACCGATGCCACTTCGGTTTCTTGACCATTTGCTACCATAGACATGCTTGCCAAGACAAGGTGCTCCAGCGCAGCTTCATGATCTCCTTTGGTTTCACAAATGAGACCCATTAGCCTCCTGTCTGCAGCTTCCTCAAGAGAAGCAGGCTTGCCGTTCTCCTTATGGATGTCTAAGGCCATTTGACAAAGCTTCTGAGCCTCGTCAAACTGTAATGCCTGGACACGAGCCTCAGCCAAATACCGGCAAGTTTCGCCAACTCTTGGATCAGTTTCTCCTAGAGCTTGCTTCTGAATTTCTAGCCCTTCAGTGTAACACTGTATTGAACTCTCAAGTCGACCCAGCATTGCATAAGTATCACCCAACTGCATATAACCAGCAAATTTAGCCAGTGCATGTTCTTGACCCTCCTCGATTTTTGGTATCTCAACTGAATGCTCTAGAACAGGAATCGCCTCATTATACCGACCTAAACTACAGTATATTGCTGAAGTAACATGCAGAGACATAACCAGATCCAGGCTGGAATTCCCATTTGAGCAAGCTTCAAATGATTTTGAAGCTCGGAGTGCCAATTCAAGAGCTTTATGAGGATTTTCTCCTGAAGAAATGAGATCCCTGGCTTGCTTCAGTAAGAAAGGCCCAAGATTGGGATCATCTGGTTTGGACTCGGATGGCTTCACCATCCCATTCTGTATCTTGGACCCCACTAAAGATAAGCTCTTTGGCTTTTTCACAGATGAGGCGCCTGGGGTCAATATTTGGGCAATTTTACTGTCACGGTTTTCTTCAATAGGAGGCTTCTCAGAGGAACTTTTACTCTTTGAAGGAAGTCTCGAAGTCGCTGAAGATCTAATACTCGGAGATCGGATCTTCTTGTGCTTCCCAGATTTCTTACCACTATCTAGTGAACTTTCTCTCTTTGACGTGGTGTCACTATAACCATCATGTTCCTGCTTCCCAGCCTCCTCTTCATCTTCCATGATATCAACTTCCCCCGCTTCTCCACCCACCAGATGTCGCAACTCCGAATCAATCCTAGATTCCTCGGCATCTGTCTCGAAGCTCTGTCTCGTAGAAGTGCGGTCAGAGCTCTGCATCTCATAGACGTTCTCATAAAGCTTCTCGATGGAAGTATCCACCACGACTCCACCCTCAGGTACTTCGGAAACCCCACTCTGAGGACTCTGTTGGCCAACCACACTCTTTGGGGACTTGTCTATGCCCGGAGTCTCCTCATTGATATTCTTCGGGGTAGAGTCCCCATTCAGTTCACGAATCATTTCGCCCTCAGAAATACCATCCATTGCAATCCCAGGCATTACCTAAATTCGACAGAATTCCCAATGTAACAGATCTCGACAGGCAATCCTGCATCGGAAAGTCTCATTACATGCAGTACATAGAACAACAGTGGCCAATGGAACAGTAATACAACCATTCAAATAAAAGAGGTCGATGCGATCTTGAATATCTCAAGACCAACTATCGAACGCGGCCCTAAACCACGGATAACAAAAGAGCCTTCCATTTGCTAAAGACGTTGCAGTTAGGACTAAAAAAAGAAGAAGAAAAAGAAAAAAGATCATAGCAGATCTTTAGCCACCACTAAAATCAAACCGCTTTGTCTAAAAAGTAGATTAGAACAATCGCAGAATTCCACAAATCTGCTGAAACCAACCCCAGAAACTCAAACAGAGAGGAATGAGGACAACGAATCGCCGGAAAGGAAAATTCACGGCGAACAACTGTAATCCCATGCGCAAAAGGGAAGGAAAAAAAAAAGACGGAACCTTTGACAAAGAGGTTGCAGGAATTTCCGCCCGCCGGCCCGACACTCGCCTTGTCTAGACGACGGGGTCCACAACAAGTATGACAAAAGTTTCCGATTTGAGGGGGGAGGGAATAGACCAAGGCAAATACTCTCTAAGGAAGGAGGACGGAGGGGGAGGGGTCTATTTCTGGTGGGGCGTCCATGTCTCTCTAACACACTCTTCTTCTTCTGAAATAAAATGACCGGCAAAACAATACGACCCCAAGTTGCAAAAAGCAGGGAACTTCTCTCGTAATTTTGGAATTATTACATGGACTCAGATAGATAGGGGAAGTGCTTTGTTTTAGCTTCTGTTTGTTTGGGTCGTCATGTCCGAACAGATAGGCCCCTTGCACCCTGTTCGCCTATAGAACGGATCACGTCGGAAATATTTGGCAAAGGACTCACAAGAGTTGGGTTGTGGTCGCCAGTAAGAAGATGCACAATTTTATTTGAAATAGAATGCAAGTCTTACAATCTTAACGAATTAAGAACAAGGGCTTACAGCCATCAAAAATGAAAAAGGGGCAAGTGGTGACAACGATGTGGAATCCTGTGACGGCGGAGAACTTGTGACGAAGGCCTTGGAAGCTCGCTCCGTCGATGGTGGTCGCTGGCGGGAAGCTGTGACGAAGGCCCTACGAGCTCACTCCGTCGGTGGTGTCGCTGGCGGGGGTTGACGGCAAAGGCCCTACGAGCTCACTCTGCCGGTGGAAGGGGAGTTGACCTATAAACCGGGTCAAGGTATCTAATTCCTAAGGTTGACGAACAAACTTCAGAGCTTTGGCTGTGTATGGTCGTGTTTTGTCTTGAAAAATTCCTCTGCTATTTATAGAGGACTTGTACGTGTTTAACACGTAACAGATAGATCGTGTTGCAGATCGTGTTATAGACCGTGATTCCTAATATCGTGGGAGTGTCTCAACAACCTCCTTGATATATGGGATCATGTTCCTGGATATTAGGATCAGTTACGATCCTTAACAAACGTGATTGAAAATGAATAAATTTATTCCAACCTTGTCGACTTGACTGATCTGTACGGACTACGACCGACTTGGTCAACTTATCCAGAATTCCGTCAACTTCACCCTACTAGTAGACTTAGCTATCTTGGTTGACTTTGATTACCATATTCCTTCGTTGCGAGTCGACCTAGTCGACTCCGTTCATGAGTCGACCTAGTCGACTTCGTCATGAGTCGACCTAGACGACTGTATCTTGGGCCGACTCGGAGTATGACTTGAGGGATTACTGGGTTTCTGTTCTAAACTCAGGCCCAAAATTATTTGCCATGTCAACATAAGTCCCCCTTTTATGCTGGGTTGGCCATGCCGACTCAGCAGAAATCATACCCTATATAAAGGAGAGTCATCATCCTTTTCCCGCACTTTTCTTCCTTGTTCAACACTTCTCCATCTTTCCAAGAAAACAGAAACCCTTGTTTCCCAGAAAACCCCTCGTCTCCCTTGTCAAACCTCCTTCGATCCTCAAAAAGATGTCAACTTTTAAGTGTTTTGAGTTCCATAATCTGCGCGCGGGGCCACCCGGACCCGTTCCGGTCGCAGAGGATCAGGGGTCGGGCGTCGCTCTTGGACCTATCTTGCCAGAGCATCTTTTCCCGGAGACGGTGCCGCTCAACTATCTCATCACTGAGAAGCCCATCCCGATTTGTCATCCTGACTTCATCGATCCCCTCAACTGGGAAGGTCAGGGATCTTTCCTGTGTTTTCCATCTGCATCTAAGTCTGAGATGGTAGATTGGCTTGAGATGTGGGAGGAGCACTTTACGGAGAGATTTAGGAATCAGAAGATTTTGAGATTCTTTAGGATGTCAGTCTGGTTTGTAGACTGGTTTGTAGCTGCCTGGCCTCCTAGGGCTGGCGCTTCCAAGTTCATTCCCGGAGGAAGTTCCTGGTCTTCCCCATCTAAGGGATTCTGAGACTCACGGCCAGTAGTACTTCGAGTATTTCTTTGCATTTGAGAGTAAGATTTTTTTTCTCTTCTGCTCCCACTGTGGTCGCCAAAAACGTGTTCGCCTATAGAACGGATCACGTCGGAAATATTTGGCAAAGGACTCACAAGAGTTGGGTTGTGGTCGCCAGTAAGAAGATGCACAATTTTATTTGAAATAGAATGCAAGTCTTACAATCTTAACGAATTAAGAACAAGGGCTTACAGCCATCAAAAATGAAAAAGGGGCAAGTGGTGACAACGATGTGGAATCCTGTGACGACGGAGAACTTGTGACGAAGGCCTTGGAAGCTCGCTCCGTCGATGGTGGTCGCTGGCGGGAAGCTGTGACGAAGGCCCTACGAGCTCACTCCGTCGGTGGTGTCGCTGGCGGGGGTTGACGGCAAAGGCCCTACGAGCTCACTCTGCCGGTGGAAGGGGAGTTGACCTATAAACCGGGTCAAGGTATCTAATTCCTAAGGTTGACGAACAAACTTCAGAGCTTTGGCTGTGTATGGTCGTGTTTTGTCTTGAAAAATTCCTCTGCTATTTATAGAGGACTTGTACGTGTTTAACACGTAACAGATAGATCGTGTTGCAGATCGTGTTATAGACCGTGATTCCTAATATCGTGGGAGTGTCTCAACAACCTCCTTGATATATGGGATCATGTTCCTGGATATTAGGATCAGTTACGATCCTTAACAAACGTGATTGAAAATGAATAAATTTATTCCAACCTTGTCGACTTGACTGATCTGTACGGACTACGACCGACTTGGTCGACTTATCCAGAATTCCGTCGACTTCACCCTACTTGTAGACTTAGCTATCTTGGTTGACTTTGATTACCATATTCCTTCGTTGTGAGTCGACCTAGTTGACTTCGTCATGAGTCGACCTAGACGACTGTATCTTGGACCGACTCGGAGTGTGACTTGAGGGATTACTGGGTTTCTGTTCTAAACTCAGGCCCAAAATTATTTGCCATGTCAACACCCCCTACCCCCACCCATCTCAGCCCAACTGTGACGACTCCCCTTCTCCTTTTTCCTTGACATCTCATTCCCACACATTTGTTTTAGCTCCTTTTTCACCCATTTGGTTTACAAGTACAAATTGATGATGCTACTAGAAATAATTCAAAGGAAAAGCATCTCTTCTCTTCTCATCTCACCTTTTCTTTTCTTACTGAAATGATGAGTAGCATTAGGCATCAAGGTCAAAGAAAGTTCAGAAAACGAGAAATGGTGGGGATTCGGACAAGAGGTCATGGTCAAGAGCTTCTTAACCTTTAGCCTAATAAAGCAAGCATCCAAAAAAACCCAACGCCAGAGCTCCAGCCACCTGGCTTACGAGCCACAACGTTAGTATCAGGAAATTCCTTAAAAACGAAAACGCTTCCTCAGCCTGTGTGTGGTACACCTACCTCACCATGGAATAAAAAACGTTATAATACAATCTCCCCGAACGGAGTTAATTCAAGGGGGTGCAGAAGTTGTAACCCGAAATAAGGGCACTGACGGCAAAGGCCGAGAAGGCCAGGAACGCCATCGCCACCGAAGCACTCGCCATCTCCGTGAACTTATCGCTCCCCCAGTTTGCAATCCAGTCATCGACTCGGGTGGCCGCTGAGGATGACGCTGAAACTAATAGATAGGCCAATATCTGTAGAAGTAGAATTCCAAATACAATCAGCCGTGTCAAGCACAGAATTATCCGCTTAATAATCTACACTGAACCGTAGCTTTTTTTTCCAATCATACGAACTTCTTACTGTGGAAAAGGTAGGCAGCTTTTAGGTGTACCCTAGGGATAAACTGAGGTTTGGTTCTTTAACGAGATTCCCACTTGTGGTATCCAGGATTCGAACAAAAATTGCAACCCTACAAGACGAGAAAACTTGCCTGATCCATAAAGAAATCGAAGTAGTCGTGGATGTAATCGCAGACGAAACGATTCCCGGTCATCAGTTGGCAGGCCAAATCGCAGGCTTGAGCACTGGAATACAGGAAGGCAATTACATTCACTGATAGGCAATACCTGCCAAGGAAATGAACTTCAATGAGATCAGTCCTTGATCACTCTATCCTCGATGTAAGTGGAAACAAAAGGAAGAGAAATTTGCATATTGATTGACCGAACAACGTTTATCTTTTCCACGCATCCTACCCAAACAAATATTCGACGAGTGAGCCAAAGGCACATTCAAAAGAAAGGTCCATCTACCGAACGAGATCAAATCCAGGATCCACTCCAATCAACAAAGAAAACAGCCAAGAAAAGCACTTTGCCACTACAATTTTTTACCTATATTCCTTGTATCTGTCAAAAGAATCACCAGACCAGCCTTGTGTTTTATCAGCAGCCATAACCGAGAAAGAAATCAAGCAGAGGATAACCTCCATGACCCTAAACCATAAGGACGTCTTCAACGCAACATCTCCACCCCTCGATCTCTTAAAAACTGTTTCCGCACTTACACCTCCCCCTCCGACCACGTTCGGTCCCACTTTAGTCATCGGATGCATCCTCTCCAGTCTCACCGCCTTATTCACTACCACTACCGGCAGCGGCGTGTCCATAGTCTGTTAAAAGAAAGACCGAAATAACACCTCACAACACGAACAGCACAATTCATGATCAGACCAAGTAAATCGCAATCAAGGAACTCCCTTCAAAAACCTCAACAGAATTCGTCTCCTCCGTGACCTTCCCCGAGTCCGGAGAGAGCGAGTGGAGGGGGGACCACCGAGTGAACTTGTCCATGGAGGCCGAAACCGAGACCCTCCAAGACGAATCATCGGAATCCTTCATATAATTATCAGGGAACTCCATGGGGGAGAAATAGGGCGGCGTATCGACAGGATCGCCGAGGTAGGACGGGAGAGGGGAGTGGAAACGGAGGGGGGAGTGCTGCGACTCCTCCTCCTCCTCCAACTCGACCGCCGACACAGAGTGAGAAGACTCCAAATCCATCGACGAAGACCTCATCACAGCGATCGCGATCGTAACTGCTCGGAAGCGATGATGTAACTGTGGGGCTCATCGCGATGAGGTCGCAGGGTTTTACAGAAGATGAGATGAGATGAGATGAGAGGAAAAGGAACTGAAAGTGAAAGGAAATGTTAGAAAAAGGAGGAGCATGCAGTTACATTAATGGCGATGGGGCCCACTTGACACGTGGATCTTTGTCTGTACGTTCGGACATACTTAAACTGTTAAATTTCGATGTCTAGAAAGAAGTAATACGTATGATTAACTAACGGAGGGAGTAATCCAATTTGGGACGGACAAGAGAAGGAATCCCAATTATAAAACCCTTAGGCGAACTAGGCTTTGTTTATACCAAAGAGGATTCAACAAGTTAAAAAAAGAGTGATGTTACTGACAATGGGATAACGAGCTATGTTTTGCTTCATTTCAAACAATGGTTAGAAGATACCCAAGCGCCGGGTTTTATTGCTGACCCGATACAGGCCGTTGATGCTCGCTGCTTGCTGGAGGGATGCCCCCATTTTCGGCTGTCTCCAAGGAAACATCGAGGCCGCTCGACGTTCCCCCGCTCTCTGACCGCACGTGTCGGAGTAGGCCTTGCAGTCGTACGAAATAGCTCTGGCTTGAAGGTTGGCTCCTCGTGTATTGGGCCACGGTTGTTGTCACCGTGGTTGTGGGGGAGCGTTGTTCTGACTCGGGCCTAAGATTGGATAATGCGCTTAGGTCGAGATTCGGGAAGACCGAGCAGCGGCATCGTGGGCATTTGACATTCAGACGAAGCCACTCGTCTATGCACTCAACGTGGAAGTTATGCGCACAGGGAAGGCCCCGGACCTGCGATTTGTACATGAGAATAGTGTCATTCCAATCTCAAGGGATGGTTACCTCATGGAAATGCCAAACTAGGAGACAAGATCTCACCTCATTTCCGACATGGAACTCTTCCAGGCAGATGGGGCACTCACTGCAGTCAGTTGGAACAGCCTTGAGCCTGAATTTCGGAAGCTCCTGGATAAGTGCCTCAACTGCTTCTCTCTGTGTACGTGATGCAGTAACAACTTCAGCCACTTGGACGACGTTTTGACAAAGAGATGCAGCTTGCAACAAGAATTGGCCAACTTGGGGATTGTTGATTGTTTAACACAAGGGATATTACCTGAGTCGCAGTCAAATAGAGGCCAGGATGGTACACAGCAGCATCCTGCCCCATGCCTCTCAGCTCTTGACCAGCTGCTTCAAAAGCCCAGTCGGGTACTTGAATCATATCGACAAGTACCTGAACCGTAGAAGCAACAGCCATTATGCATTTCAGTCTGCTGTCAAAACCATAGAAGAGAATAATCTCCCGCAGGCAAAGATGCGGATGAAAAGGACGATTTATAATTAGATGAACTCGAATATGGACAATTATGAAACCTGACCCAACCTAGCGGGGATAAAGGATCGAGTGTCATTGTCACAAAAAAAAAAAATGAAAACAAGCACCGACAAATCATTGCATAAGTAGAAACCCCAAACCCAACAATCTACAGGTCACCTTGGAAAATCTTCATGGCTATCTCAAGGTTCAAACAAATCCAGGTGCATTAACAGATACAGACACCTGCCTGTGTTATAAAACAATATTTCAAGATCCTTACCCCGTATTCTGAAATAGGAATTCCCTGTTGAGCACGAAGCATGTGCGCCTGCCTTCTCGTTAACCACTGCAATGGGCAAAAAGAGTGAGAAAGATAGATGCATCCACATGAACCAAGTAACTGAAGCAAACACACCTTGCTTAAACACATGCAGGCAATGCAAATTAGTCCACAGTAGCTGAAAAGCAGCCAAATGAGGAACCCCCACTTCTGGCCTTGTTCTGGCAACTGCCGAATTGCATGTAAAAAGTCAATCTGAAGCTTGTCAAAGGTAATAATGCTGCCCATAATCATGAAGGAGCACTCACACAGTCTCGTGCTTTCAGGAACCAAAGGGTGCCAATTACAGTCCATGCCCAAAGGAACGGATAGAGCAACAATGAGAGGATGGAAAGTACAACTATTCTTCCACAAAATCTAGCATATCTCTGCTGCCAACCGAAGTCCCTAATAACATCCAACCATGCTGAAAATGAGAATGTAGATCTCATCCGCAAACGATCTGCTTAAAAGTGCACCACGTTCAAACAAACTCCAAATGAGAACTTTGAGGAACAATCGAGATAGCTAGATCTCTACTCTCTCTTTTTTATAAAATTAGACCTCTGTGGTTTAATAGCTAGCAATAATGTAATTTGATTTTCCTACATAGATCTATTTCATCAGATCACAACATTTAACAAACACAAGGTTAAGGAAGGTGTCTGGGGGATCAGTGATCAATTTTCCAAAGTAGATCTCCATGATATACATAATGCAGTAAGAAGTCACTCACAGTCCCATTCCAGCAGCGAGCCCGTTATCTACAAACATCAACAGCCGCAAAACAAACACGGTAGTATAATCGACCTGCAACCACAGAAAGTGCCCAACCTAAGTGAGAAATTATGCCTCCTCCACCTGAAATTCCAACTAACTAAACATTGTAAGCAGTTGAAATTCACATAGCTCACCACTATCCATAAATGCAATGGGTATATACACTGATGATATCGACTCCAGTTGATTGCAACAATTATGCTATCATCAATACGTGAAGGATCACATGGAAATAGGATAAGGCACCATTACTTTTGCGGCAATTCTCTGACAAGAAACAATCCAGTCCAAACAATGTCCTCAAAAGGAATCATTTACATCACTTCCCTTCAAGTCGTTCTGCTGGATGGGTCATTTATAACCAAGCAAGAGCAATCCCTTGAATATGCCACTATAAAAACTGTCCAGTTTTGAAAGTCGTGACAACAATCAGAATAATCCCAATTCAACTCAACATTGTTTCATCAATAACCACCTAAGATCTTTTGCAAACACGCTATTAAATAGAAATCCACCCAGCAAAACCATAATCATCCGCTGCTACCAAAAGCTCCAGAGGACCGGCGCAACAATAACACAAAAAAAAAAAAACACCGAATCGCCAATACCACAGATCAAAAAAGGATACACGCTGGTCGCCAGCATCGTCAAGAAGAACCCATCGTACCTAAACAAAACCGGTCGAAGAACAAAATCAAGCCCAAACATTGTCCAAAAACCCACAAGAAATCGTATAGAAATAGGGATCGAGCGCTCACCACTTAAAATCGAACCCCCTGATAGCCATAAGAAAGGATCCTCACGACAGCACCCGATTATCGCGTCCCATCGAAGTTTTCCAGGAGAACCACTTGATTTACCGTGAAGAGAGAAACCCAACACGAAGAACCCACTAATTTTAACTGGGCAAGGATCAATCTTGAATCTTGTCGGCAGTTGGGGACGAGTCTTGGCGGAGGTTCTTGCTTTTTTTGGGGGGGGTCTCTGGGGCGTTGAGTTCGTTAGGACAAAGAGGGAATTGAGTTGGTAAGTGCGAGGGTGACTGAGGTCTCCATGTCGTTGATCTCCATGACTAGGAATTTCATCGTCTTATTAGTAGTGGAGGGGCCATCACCATTGTGTTTTAGTGAATCGGCTTAAATTACTTTCCCACCACCTAAAATTCGATTTAAGTAATACCCAGTAATTTAGAATTAGTAGTATCCGCGATTTTGATGTAAAACTAAAATATTGTGACTGCCGTAGAACAATAACGAAAGGAAAAAAAAAAATCAAAATATCAAATTACGGCCTCAATTATTATCAAATTTTCTGTTTTTGCCTAAACTTTATTTGATATATGATTTTAACCCGAACTTTTATTTTAACCTATTCTATGGCCAGACATCGACGACGTAACGGAGCTATTCTGACGTGGACATAATTACAGTTGATGTGAATCCGAAGTAAAGAGTAACATGGAGAGTGAAAATATTGCTACCATTTAACATCATCTTGGCGAGATGCTGAGCCAAGGGGGAACCCGAGGGGCCATGGCTTTAAGATACAGGGGTTTTGAGTTTATTGCATTCAATTTGAGTTTAAGATTAGGTCTTATATTATTATAAGACACGAGAATTTTGAGTAACAAGGAAGGATATTGTGTGTGGTTGAATTCAGTAATCATCATGTGTGAGTTTCATATGCATTCCCATCCCATACCATTTTTTGGTTGTGTTGATCTCAATAACATTTATTTGAGAGTTGGGGTTTTGTTCTATTTACATGTCTGAAACAGAGGTGATTTGAGTATTAATATTGCCTCAAAATTACATGTCTCATTCAAGATTTTAAACTTTCTAGGCTGCATCTTTATAAGCTCGCTCAAAAATGGTTGTTTTATCTGTCCCGACCCACGCTTAAAAAATAATAGTCAGAGTTAGCCGATCCGGCCAATCAGGGGCTCGGGCCCATGAGCAGGTCTAGAACAAATAGATAGCACACAGAGGTGTTGCCAAGTTTTTTGGGCTCAGGCCCATCTTATCGTGGCCCAAAAATAAGAACATGTCAAATTGGGCCGATAATAGGTGGGCCCATAGTAACCCTTTTGCTAAGATATCCTGCGTAGGTTTGCAATTCATTTCCAACTCCACATATTCACAACTAGTCACAAAGCAACATCTTCACACCAACATTTGGCTCCGGTCTGTTGACGTTAATTGTCTAACACGTATAGAATTGTCCAGCTAAAGATTGTTTAGTGTGGTCGTTGTGCAGAAGTTACAACAATTAATGACAAAGAAGACAAATGGAAAATTGTATTGCAAAACATATTTTCACAAACGTAAAGAAAGGGTTACACATACTTACAATTATAGTAAAACAGGTGAAAAATAAAGCAGTTGGCAACCGAACGACCGACGGCTACGACATGCTCCCTTGCTAATGGCTGCCTTAGACGGTTGATGATTGGAAACGGTGGGTTTCAAAGCACTAGTCAGAAGTTTCAGGACACTTGGAAGAAAGTGATCAATTTTTTGGACTCATGAGTTGATCGCACTTTTTCTTAATCGTCTCAGGTTTTTTATATATCCCTTTAGATTCATGAATTTTCTGATAATGTGGGTAGATTGTGTTTTAAATTGCAGGATCAGAATCTAGGCAATTCTTATTTTTCCGGGTAGATGTAAACCATTTCTTTAAATTAACCACCCTTCTTTGACTCTACCCTGAAAGTGTATCTTAATCTATTTTCCTTTCTCAATATCTTCTTCTCAAGGTTTGTATTTACTTTCTTTTAATATGTCGAACATTCTCAGGGTTCTCTTTTAATTCTTAGAATGCGTAACCTTAGACCACATCATGTTCCAATGTTATGGGGTCATAGACAAATCCATTAGTTCAAGTTCACCGCCAGCCCAGACTTACTCACTTAGAGTCATCCTTCAAGCTTTCTCGAAGTTGTCTCCTATCCAACTTGAGTTAAGTGAGTTCTCTCAAATAAACTCAATCTCATAAATTCTACGTGTAAACATGTTCCTAGACAAGAATGTCATGATAAGCCGTTATCTGAAATGATATATAACACGCGACAATAGCTTGTACTATGCCCTAGAGTGCTACACGTCGTCGTAGATGATGGTCCATTTCATTCCGTGCCTCCGTATGCCCCCTTCCCCACCCATTATGAAGTGGTCCGACTCTCCCATAGCCATACAAAATAAAACCCTATTCACATCGACAACAACCAATATCAAGCCATACAAAATAAAACCCTATTCACATCGACAACAACCAATATCAACTACGAGTGTCCAAGTTCCTTGTTGGGGTTTTAGTAACATCTCTAGGACAACCTTGGAGTTTTGCCTTTTGGCTACACATTAAAATGTAAGGCCGAGGTTCGATCAATAATGGTTTTCACAAGATTAGAGCTTGGGCTCTTACCAAGGGCGCCCAAAGGGACCACGCACGGATGTGATTTTTGATTGGGAAAACATTGCACTCCCCTCCCCTCCCCCAATTTCGTCCACGAGTTACAACTTTAAAATTATCACAAGATCTTGTCTGAGATTGTCAGATCATTGATGCACAGTATAGTTTTGTCTCAGAGGGCCACTAAAATATCTTGTAATTTAGGACATTTATTTTTTAAATTTTATAAAAGCTAATTAAGAAATTCGACATTTATAAAACGAGTTCGTCTTCGTAACCGTCTCAAACTCGATTTTTTAAAAATTGAGAAATAATAAAAAGACCGACTCAAATAAAAAAATTTGAGCATTTAAAATTCTGATTTTAAAAAATTTCAGAAATTTAGAAGGCAAATGCTCTAAATTACGAATATAACAAATGATGACCCCATTTATCCTCGACAGGTAGGATGAGGAGACGAAAAAGTCCACGTTAACTGCGAACCAACGTCCAATCAGCAGGTACCATCCGGTCGATGGGTACGATAATAATTTTTGTAATTTGTATTCAATCAGTCAATGCCAGCAAGGCGAGTCAGTGATTGAGTCGGGGGGTCAAAAAGTTACAAAACAAATACAAGCCCACCACCTCGGACGGGAGGAACCACCACAAGACAACCTCAAACAAACAGATTGAAGCCGAAGCAAAGTAAGAAGGCTCCTCGTATCTCCAGTAGTAGAATTTAATTAACTACCACTATATATATATATATATATATATATATAGGCAAAGTCCCCCATTCAGAACACTTCCCACTCCCCTAGAGTAGCCTAAGAGGTTCTTTTTCTCTTCCCTTTGGGATATGAAGATGAGGAGCAGCAGCTGCGGGATCGATGGGTGCAAGCCGGATCGGAAGACGGTCGAGAGGAACCGCAGGATTCATATGAAGGGCCTCTGCTTCAAGCTCTCCTCCCTCATCCCTCCTCACCACCACCTTCACAGATCCAACAAGGTAACCAACCAACCAACCACTCCTATCCCTCCTCCCCTCCTGTTTGTCTCCCTGATTAGGGACAAGGATAAACGTGTACGGCATCGATTTTTCGGGGTCTGTTGAAATCAGGAGAAGTCGTCTCAACAAGACCAGATCGATATGGCCGCCGCGTACATATCCCAGCTGAAGGAAAGGATCGAAGGATTGAAGATGATGAAGGAGCTCATCGCGGGCGACGATGGAGGAAACTTCCGCGAAGGGAGCCGTGGCGGCCGTGGAGTTGACGGGGGCGGAGCTGTCCAATCAGACCCGTCTCTGCCGGTTGTTGACCTGAGGGAGTGGGATTCGGGCCTCGAGCTGACCTTGATTAGTGGGGCGTGTAAGAACCTCAAGTTGCACGAGACGTTGAGCATACTCGAGGAGGAGGGAGCGGAGGTTGTGAGCGCGAGCATCTCCAGAGCCGGGGATAAGGTCATCCATTCGATCCATGCTCAGGAGAGGATATCTCGAGTCGGGATGGAGACCACGAGGATACGCGAGAGACTCCAGGACATGCTTTACTCGCTCTAATATCAGCAGGCAGGGATCATCAGGATCCTGTCAACAGCCGCCGTCGAAATTTTAGAGGCACGATCGATCTATTTGCTAATACCTCGGTGCGTATGCAAACTAAGCGCGGAACATTCCCGGCCCCCGGAGTTGCAAGCACTTGAGATTAGTTGGGACGCAAGATAGGGGATGATTAAGGTTGCAAGAACAGCTATCTAACCATCATAATAATATCATCCATGTACAGCTACATGTAAGGAGTTTTGGCTAACGACTTTATGTAATCGAAGAAGTCAAAAGAAGCATGTGGATCTGGAAATGACATCGTCGCACGTGCACATAACTGGAGAACTATCCCGGAAGTTTGGTCAGTTCAGATTGGAAGCGGCTAACACGGAACATTTACCCCAATGTATAAAATTTTGGTCATTTTTTGGAACAAATTACACATAAAATTAGTTTTTTTTATATCATTAGTCAATCACTATGCAAATTAGTAAAAATATACAAAATAAAATATTATTATTCCTATTATTCTTTTTATATATTTTTGTACATTTTATTTTTTTATATTACTAGTCAATCGTTATATAAGTTAGTATAAATGTACAAAAAAAAACATTGTTATTCCTAGTAAATGTTCGTACAAATATATTAAAAAATAATGTTTATTTTGTATAATTTTTATACATTTAACTGTTTTATACATTATTACATAAGTTAATATAAATGTACAAAATCTTTTTGTGTTTGCGTTTATACTTGTACTCCGCTCCGGTAGATTTTTTTTTTAATCTTTTACACGGATTTACATGTCCTTATAATGAAAAAGAAGGTACGAAAAGCTGACAACCGGCAACGTTTCTGACCGACTTGTCAGTTCCATCCACGTCGTCCTTTCATATGGATCTGGAAACTTCGATTTAAGGCCCAATTCAGATAAACATGGGCTTTCTTTATCGGTCCGAGTCGTAATCTTCTGAACGTCGGCCCATTCGAGATCCATGAATTAATGCCGGGGCCTTTGTATTTGTTTTTGTGCTTGGGACTTGAACGATGAATATATATATTTTTCATTTTTTTCTGATTCCATGTTGGAACAACGAGGGAGGGAGATCATGACCAGAGATGATGACGACGACATATGGACAAACACATGTTCCTAAAATATTTTGATTTTTTTATGTCACACTTATACGATTAAAAAAATATTATCAAGTGGGAGATATTTTCGGCGTTCCACTTCTAAATTTTTGTGAAAAATATGATTTTAACCTCGACTCTGACATACTTAATAAATAGATTCATCTCAAACAACAACTTCAATAAATTTCAAATAAATTCTCGTTCTAAACCCAACTTTTATATGAAATAAAAAAACGTAATTTAAAATCACGATTTAAAAAAATATTTAAAATTTTTGTAGATAACTCTCGTCCCTAGTCAAACGTAATAATAACAACCACCCCCGGACACCCCTTTAAAAAAATAAGGTCGGAACTTTTAACCCGAACCCACGGGGAAGTCTGCTGCAAACTGACCCAGTGAACGCCCGGGAGGGGGAGGGGGAGGTGGAGGTGGAGGAGAGGGGACTAGTTCCCTAACAGGGGTGGGGAATGAAGGAGGGATCTGCCGATCACGGCTACGTTAGGGCAGATCAGATTGATCTCAAGCAGATCGACGAGCAGCTCGAGAGGTTCAACCGGGTCATCACCATCAAGCGCGGTGATGATGTCGCCGACGACCACCAAGTCGATGATTCCCTCGGAAGCAAGCCCCGGTCTGTCGGAGGAGGTGGTGCTGGGTTCACCAGGAGCCTATCCTTGAAGAGCCTGGCCACTGCCGCCGAGAGGAGGGAAAGGGACCGTAGGAAGGAGTGGGAGATAGATCCGGCCAAGTTGACTGTCAGGTCCGTCATTGCCCGCGGCACCTTTGGGACCGTCCACCGTGGGATTTATGATGGTCTGGACGTCGCCGGTCGGTCAACGTCCCCTTGATCCTTCCCCTACCGTTTTTTTTAGCAAATCCTCTTTGCATTGGCCGTTGTTCGATCCCTGACCATGTAGCTATATGATTGACTCGACTATCTTTTACCTGGGTCGCAAGCTTCGACTTGTCGTCCGCGATTTTGGAAATTTCTGATTTTGTTGGACTTTGGAATATTTCTTCTTCGGGGAGCAACCCACTCGTATATCCATGGATAGAATGGGTCAATGATGTTGCATTCTTCTTTGGGCGTGCTGATGGATCAGGTGGTCATCCCCATCTGTATCCTTGCCGGTCGACAGATGCCAAAATCTTTAATGCCACGATGATCAGGATGCGCATGAATTGTTGCTGGTTGGGTTCAATTCTGTGAATTCAGAGATAAATGTAGGGATAATGGCACATATTTACTTGTGTATCCTTCTTTAGGTTTTCTATTTGTTTATGTGATGACTTTGTAGGATTAAAGTTGCTTATGAATGTGATCTTGTGGTGTGGGGGCCGTGAGTCTGTGGATGATGATTGGCCGTGGTTTTTGATGGTTTCCATTTCTGACATGATTTTCCTGCTTTCATGCGATTGTGGGTGCCGATGTCGCTTCAATATTACGGGGTTCATTTAATTGTGGTTGGGATGTCCAGTCTATCAGGCGAAAATGGCCTGCCAGATATTCTGTTCGCTGAACTGATGCCAGGAATGGCGTCCATATATCGGATATACTTAAAGTTTCTCCTTAAGTAAGTTTAATGGATAAGTTAGTACCAGATGCAGCATGCTGACGTTGATGCTTGCATTTTTTACTTAGTGAAAATGCTTGACTGGGGTGAAGAGGGGCAGAGGACAGATGCCGAGATCGCCGCTTTGAGGGCAGATTTCTCTCAGGAAGTTGCTGTCTGGCACAAACTCAACCATCCGAATGTGACTAAGGTCCGACTTTTCCTTAGATACGTCATGATGAGTTCCCGGTTACTGGAGTTATGTCTAAGATTATTCAGTTTGTTTTCCTTTGACGGGCAACATGGGATAACGTTGACCTTATCAGCTTGTAAACTAAGTCATTACCGGATTGGCTGTGATGAGTTGGACACGTGCTTTAACTTCATTAGCATTAACAATCTGTTGATCTTGGGAATTGACACGTCATTGTGGTGAGGTGACAACTGGCTGCTGCCGTTAGATGTTATTCCGACTTGGTACTTGTCTTAGAGAAATTGGTGTATTGATATTGGCAGCGAAAAATCAGCACCTTATCCGTGGTTGATTTGCAACTTCACTTGCAGGCAACATTTTATCTGATGTCTTAAATATTGCCAATGCTTCTCTTTTTCCTCATTTATTTAATTTCTTTCTATGAGAAAATTGCGATGTTCGGATATCTAGGGTCTATTAATAAGATTTTTGTGTGTGGCCAATTCTGAATTATTACCTTCACGGACGTTTCTCAGTTTATTGGAGCCACAATGGGGTCATCGGATCTACAGATACAGTCTGATAATGGTCCAATTGGTATGCCAAAGAACGTATGTTGTGTCGTCGTGGAGTATCTGCCGGGTGGAACGCTGAAATCTTATCTTATAAAGAACCGGAGAAGGAAACTAGCTTTCAAAGTTGTTGTACAGATAGCACTTGATCTTGCCAGAGGGTATTTTCTTACCTATCATGTTTGGTGAACAATCTCCTTTCATCTGTGCCTATCCCAAATTACTGATTCCCTTGGTTTCTTGTCGCAGGTTGAGTTATCTTCACTCTCAGAAGATTGTCCACAGGGATGTGAAGACTGAAAACATGCTATTGGACAAGAACCGTACTTTAAAAATCGCTGACTTTGGAGTCGCCCGTGTAGAAGCTTCCAATCCCAATGACATGACTGGAGAAACTGGGACTTTGGGTTATATGGCTCCTGAGGTGCCGATGTTTTTATCCATTATTTCAGCATTCTCGTTAGTACATGGTTATTGTCATCCACAATGTAATTGATCGAGCATTCTCCCAATGGTTACTTGTAGGTGCTAAATGGAAACCCCTACAACAGGAAATGCGACGTTTATAGCTTCGGGATCTGCTTATGGGAGACCTACTGTTGCGATATGCCATATCCCGACTTGAGTTTCTCGGAGATGACATCGGCCGTCGTAAGCCAGGTAAAAGCTCTTACTTATATTTACGCCGTCCTATTCTGAGTGTCTTAATATCTATGCAACTAAGTTATTTATGAGACTGTTGAAAGAAAAAAATGAGCCAGCGCTGAAGATCTGAGCTAGCAAACTGATGGACCCCTGACAAACTATCGTTTAAACTAAATTGTGATGCTGTTAAATGCCACCTGACTTGTTAGGCTATGTACTGACTTCTGTATGTATATGGTGTTTCCTGCCCAAATATTTTCCCGGGGCAGAATCTGAGACCAGAGATACCAAGATGCTGTCCCAGTTCACTTGCCAATGTTATGAAAAGATGCTGGGATGCTAACCCGGAAAAGAGGCCGGAAATGGATGAGGTAGTCTCGATGTTGGAGGCCATCGACACATCAAAGGGAGGTGGCATGATTCCTCAGGATCAACAGCAAGGTTGCTTTTGCTTTCGTAGGTATCGAGGACCCTGAAGAATCTGTCCCTCCCCACCCTCCTGGGCAACTTATGTAAGGCGGTATTTGTACAACGTTTATGTATGCATCTTCTCTCTTTCGAACATACTGTTTGCCCCCTTGGAGAAGAGGGATTACTGCCCATTTATAGGAAATTAAGATGCAGTTTATACATATGGGGTTGGGATTATTTAAGTTAGTTTTACTCCAACTCTGGCTTTCTCATGGGTGCCTTTCGAACTGAACGTCCGCTCAAACAACAATTACGTAACATATGTTGAAAATGATGCACAAGACGCCCTCTAGGTTTGATCTTGCCTTGGTGGTGTGGAGTAGAGAAAGGGTAATGGCGATCACGATGATCATGAATAACACTTCCACAGTAATTGCTATGAGGATCTTGCTCTGATGAAATCACGAGGAGCCACACGGTAAGAATAATCCCCCCCCCCCCCCACCCCATCCCCCATCTGACCGCGGAGAGACGACAGAGATAATCTTGATCGCGAGGTGTTGGCGCGGAATCTGTTCCTCGTAACACGTATTAAATTTTACAGTGATTTGTGGTCGCCGTAAAGTAAAAGAACGCAAGTTGAAACGGAAGCAATACTTGAATCGAAATTGAGCAAAGCTGAATTACAAAGTTTATATCCTTACAACACTTACAGTCATAACGAAAAGGATTGAATAATAAAAAAACGACGGCTACGGCAGATCCCTTTAGTGGAATCTACCTTGGTGGATCAGCGGTCAGATGTGGTGAAGGTGATGTGGTTTCAGGACGCTGGGTTCAGGACGCTTGGAACCAAGGCAAGAAACTTATGAAAATTCTAGGTTTGTATGTATATCGTTGTTCGTTGTCTCGTCATTCTTTCTGCCTTTTATGTTCCTAGAATCTTACAGTTGCGATTATTTAGTTAGTAAATGATATCCCTAGATCGTGTGCACGATCTGATTCCTATTTTGTAGAAGTCATTCACACCGTATCTGAGACGGCTTCCCTAAGCTTGCCACGTGTCCTGCTCCATCATCGTGGCCAGACGTGGATTTCAGTAAAAGAGCATTTCTCGAGCTATGGTTTGAGTCTCGAGTCACGCGATGCTTGAAGCTTACTTGAGAAGCACTTCTCGAGCGACGTTATTAATAGGCTTCTTGAGTGATGTATGCGGAGTTTTACCTTTTCGACCCATTGAGTATGAAACCCAAAATTCATGTGTCGAGGCCAATCCCGTTGACGGTGATGATGAGGATGCCATGGGGATGAACGATCAGGAGGCCACGGAACACCCAAATCATGCAGTTGAGCACGGTTTCCACGTAAGGATCTGGACTGTAGTCTTGCATTGATTTATTCTTCAGTATCTGGATGAATGTCGAACTGCACAGAGACACACAAAGCACAGATAACCGATCTCTTTCTCACAAAGAAGCCAAAAACCAACAGACCTGCGAAAACAACAACACTGGACAAATTACACGGGAGACAAGAACAAGCAAAAGGAAAACTAAGGTGTTACACGGGAAATGCAGCATCCATGCAGGTCAATCGGGGAAGAATACCCCGTGCATGTTTTTATTGATGACAAATCTTGTATGGGCCGAAATGGTGAAATTGTTCATGTTGGGCCTAGGCCCAACTCCAGTCCAAGACATGGAAACCTTGTAAGAAGGCACAGATAATCAAATCTCTCTCTCCCACCCCACCAACCAAGCAAACCAGGGCTACCCCTGCCAACGCCTACATATCTAATATTAAAGCAATGGAAGTTGAGATTCCACCTGCATCATCATCATCTTCATCATCATCATCGAGGGATTTTGAGATACAACTAGTGAAGCCACTTCCTCGGGGAGAACTTCTCTTCCCCAGATAATAATACTCCAAACCCCCCAAAACATCTACATTTCACTTCACGTGTGTTGACCACCTTTAATCTCGTTTTTCTTTCCTTATTTCAATTATTTGCATTAGTGTCGTGTTACTTGTATATGTCGGCTTGACACTGACGTGGCACCCCCGGTTGGACGTCCCCTCCAATAATGGCGAAGCAAATCGGAAAGTTCAAACTGGGGCAGGCCTTGCTGATTACGTCTGATCTTGTCTGGCCTCCGTTTATTATTCAACTCAACAACCTCGACGACGACGTGGCGGCGGCGGCCATGCCGTCCCTTGGATTCATTCATACCAAAGTCCCAACTACAAAGTAGAGAGGAGTGAGGGATGTCCCAAAAGCCGGAGATCATCGCCATATTCTTGTTCAGCGCCCCATCTTTTTTTTCTATTAAATCATTCAAGAGACAGTAATATTATCTGACAGTGACAACGGAGGGAGATATCCAGACCCTTTTTGTCCAAATCGTCCATTGAATCAGACAAAGGCAAGGAAGATGATCCCCCTGCCCACTACTTTTAAAAAATTATTCTTCAAAAATATTTTAAGCAAAGTCCCTTTCTGTTTGATGATTCAACACAAAAAGGGTTGTCAAATTTTCCATTTTCGTGTACTCAAAGGGTATGCAGAAAGGGGAAGTATGAACCTACCCCTTTTTTCTTTTGTGGGTTGATGCATCTGGGATGTGTTTACACATGATTTTGGATTTGGATATGAGTAGTTAAGATATTTTGATGCAATTAATAATCTCAATAAGATAAGGACTCCATGAGTTTGTGGGTTAGGAATCCACAAATCCACTCACGAATCCTAAAATGTTAACCAGCCACGTTTCTCGTAAAGAAACACATATAAAAGACCTAAGAAGATTTAGTTAATGAACACAATCAAATCGAGAAATCAAAATTTGACTATTGCTCTTGCTATCTTTCCCAGCGTCCTGAAATCGCCTTTACCTTCTCCACATTCGACCATTGATCCACCAAGACAGATTCTGTCAAATGAATCTATTATAGTCGTCGTTCATCCGTCATCCGTCGTGACGCAGTGCCATTCTGTTGTTGTCATTTTCTTATGTCATTTTGTTAAGTGTCGTAAATACTCAACCTTTGTAATTTAACACTGTTTGATTTCAATTTAAGTATTCGTTTCCTTTTCCATATGTATTCTTTTACTTTACGACGACCACAAAATCACTATAAAATTCGATACGTATCACGGAAACATATTCCGTGCCATAGGATGGCAGTTCAACTACGCATTTATTTTATTAAATCCAAAGGACTTCTTTTTCGGATCTAAGGAAAAATTAAAAATCAAAATCTTCCCAACATAATAAGCAGCCCAGACTTGGGACTTCCAACCCAACAGTTATGAATAGATATATATAGTGTTCTATAACTACGTGCCCAGTTGGGTTCACCAAGTCCCCCTCGGCCCTGACACTGACAGCAAAACCAACAACAGCAACAACACAGAACGGGGTTGATTTTGAGTCGATTGTCTCCTTTAAATACTGTCCTCCTCCTTAAAAGTCTCATCTTGTATAAGAAACACTGTCGGATTTAAATTGTTGTTCAAGACTTTTTCTTACAAAATTAACATCATAAACTCCCTCCAATCACCCTAACCCCCCGCCCCCCAGAGTTCAATAATTCCTTAGAATTTCCATCTGAGTTCCGGCTCAGTTCCTCATTCTTCGGTGTTTTTTCACATCGCAGTTCCTTATTTTCTTGTTTTTTAAGTCCCTTCATGATCCCTATGCGTTTCCAGATTATGGGTATGCCTGTTCTTTATTGATGCATCATGATATGACCGTGGCAGAAGAAGAAGAAAGAAGAAGAAGAAGTAGAGACCCAAGGTTTTCTCTCTGCAGACTGCATAAGTTCCTCTTTTCTTTAGGGGAGAACTTTGGTCTCTGGATATGATGGTGATGGATATATTGATCTCTATGGGGTTGCTTGTGGTTGGGATAGCTGTACTTGTCGTCATCCATGTATGCGTTGTTGGGAGGCTGTTCAGAGTTAGATACCAGAATGGGGCCCTTGCGCACATGTTTAGCACCACTCAGAACTCAAGGGTGTTGTCCATCGAAGATGTCAACCGGCTACCTACCTTTGATTATTTTGTCGGGGAAGCCACCGATGGTGGTATTGGCGGTGGAGGTGGCGGTGCGGAATGTGCAGTCTGTCTAGAGTCATTCAAAGTCGGCGACAAGTGCAGGCTGTTGCCGAATTGTGGGCATAGCTTCCATGTCCAATGTATAGATTCCTGGTTGTTGAAGACACCGGTATGCCCAATTTGCAGAACGTTAGTAGAAGAACATGCTTCCAGAGGCGGTAAAGAGGGAGTCGTAGAGGGAAGCGACATGGCTGCTCGTGGTGGCTTGGGTGGTGATATTGTACTAGAGTTGACATGAGGAACAAAAGGATGAGCACAATCCGCTGGCTGGCCTAAATGAATCTTTTAGCCAGCCAATCGCCAACAGTTGGAGGGGTGGTCCCGAAGTTTCTTACGAGCATATCCTTATTACAGAGGATCTTCCACTCTACGACAAGGCTGTAAATGTCCAAGGAACCGTTCAGACATGATCCAAGGATTGATTCCTTGTGAAAATTACAATCTCATTGCCCACAAAATTGGGATATGGGTCTGGTTACAGTATACCTTGGTCTCGATTAGTTCCCCCAACTGGAATACAATTCTCAATTGGTTTTTGCTCATTCACTAATTCATAATCTAGGTAAACCCTAAATAGGAATCCTAAACCATCCATCCAGAAAGACAAATGGAAGGCCAGTCCTCCAATTGAAGGAAACCAGAACAACAAGAGCAATTTCTTATCTGGGGTCGGCATTAACAGGGGAAACAGAGGCAGTTTTATGTTTATCCCCTGCCTTTTTACTCGCACCAGACAACATGGGAGCCCCAAAAGTCAAGGGAAGATCAAACAGACAAGAAGACCTCTTCTTACAGATTGAATCTCTTGCATGTGGTTCCATTAGAGGGACCCGACCCATGGCTCCTCCTAACAACACTATCAGACAATCACAGGGGGATCGGGGAATCATTGCATGTGGGGTTGAAACTTGGGACAATCACTGCCCCTTATGATTTCCCCCACCAAAAGGCAGATCCATGATTTAAGCCATGAGGTCAAGACACTTCCTGAACGGTGAAAACCCACCATAAAACGCCGCACATCTCATCCCCAGAAAAATTACAAAAACCGGGGCGGGGGAATAGGGCAGAGGCAGACAAGACAAATCAATCATGATGGGCTGCATTACGAGACGATGCAAATCTTCTCCCAACAATAATATAATACGCCAAGATTTGACTGTGTGGGGTCTTACCAATGCTCGACACGAATGTCCATGCAAAGGAGATTCCATCAACTGCCGAGAGTCCTCTGCACATGGACTTAACGGCTCAAAACTAAAATGTGCGTATCCCCAACAAGTTAAAAAATACCCACAAATGATAAACAAGATGCAGTGATTGGCTAAAATGCTGGCACAATCTTTCCTTACACATGATTGTCAGAAATGCTGACAAGGAAGGCAGAAACCGGTAGATTGCTGATCTTATGCAGCAATGAAAGGTAAGGCTTTTTTTCAAGGGCATGTCCCATATGAAGAATAGATAGACAGTATCAGCATAATCTCCCATGTATAAAGAAAGATAACAAGAACAAAAAGAGATGTAAAAAGAAGCAAGCAGAAAAGTTTTGAGGACAACCCTGCATTGCGCTTTAAGCATCACAGGAACCAAGCTACAACATCCTTCCAGAGTTCATCTCAAAGATATTAGAACTCACCCATCACCTTTTGAGTTCATGTTCACGACAGAAGCAAAATGCAAAATCTATACGCATACATAGAATAGGCGAGTAGTTCCAAAAGGTTCAATCATTATTTCTCCTCATTGCTTTCTAATTCCCTCCGGAGCTGCAGAGAAAAATCGTCATTGACATCATCGTCGTCCCAGTCGTCCTCCCACTGCTGTGTCACCTCATGTGCTTCTTCCTTCTCTTCCCACTCTGATCATTTAGTTAAAAAGATACAGAGAGAGAAAATTAAGGCAAGGTTTCAATTCCATGGTCAAGCACAGGAGGGTTGAAACTACAGAAACAGTTTCTCAAATTGTATCATATAAAAGTGTGAAGAACGCAAAATAAAAGCAATAATAAGATAGAATAGAAACAAATTGAACAACAGATAATTTGCTAAAGGGAAAAATCAACGAATGCTTAATAAATAGTAACCACTAGATGATTATTCCAGGAGGACACACAACTTCACATTCACATCAGTATAAACCCAAAACACTGTGTCGGGAACATATCCTAAAAAATGGCCGTCTCCCAGTCCACATTCATCCATCCATTGACTAGAACGATACCATCCATGAGTCTAAACGTCTGCCATCCTGTTTTGGGTTGAAATGGCAGCAGTGAAATCACTGTCCTTCCTAAACGTAGACCTGCTCTAACTAAAACTTAAACCCGAAACCCTAACTGCCATTCCAAAATCATTCCATATGATTGCAAGACCAATTCATCGGAACAGATGACTAAAATAACCCACAAACGGCGATCAATCAACAAGGGAGTAGTAGGGGGTTTCGAATCGAGGTTCAAACCTTCATTGATCTGGAATTCCTCGAACTCATCATCGTCCTCGAACAAGTCCATCTTCGACTCTTCCGCCTGGGGCTTCGTCTCCGTCGCCATAACCAGAACTCACTCCCTGTCAATAATACCTCACAAAATCCCTTACAAAACCCAAAAAAACCCACGAAAATCCGACAAATAACAGTACATTAAAAAAAGTTACCTGCTAAGCACTTTCCTGTCTGTCAACAGCAACTTTGCGCCTTCCTCTCCAAGAAAACCTCCAACGCAAAAATGGCAAGACAGGCCGTTTCCTTTGATCCTCTCCGGCCGAATGTTCAGAAGGACGGCGTCGTTTCAAGGACCTTGTCGTCTGGATGATCATTGGGCCCCAATTTCGGAACTCTTTTATTGGGCCTGATTTCATTTAACTGGGCCTGAAAAGCTATTAATTACCATCTCCTGTTTACAATCCAAAACCTCGAAATTCTACTATTTACAACATGGCCGAGAAACTCGTGTGAAAATTAGAACTCCTGTTCATCTTTCGTTGAAGTTGAGTATTAGCTTGATCAGCATCCGCGCCTTCCTCTTCGCATGGCAGGTCCCTTCCGTGAGAAGCGAGTACAACGACGAGATGAGGGTCGGATCCCTAGCCATGACCCGAAGGATGTCCTTTCCCTCGGTGTTCGTCCCGCAGAGAGATAGTAATATCGATATGCAATGCTCTTTGCCTTCTTTAGTTTCCATGGATCGTAAGAGCTCGGTTATGAGCGGCAAACCTGGGGTCCGGAGTATTGCTATGGCTCCTCCTTCGTACTCGGATAGTGCTGAGAGAACGGCCAACGTGTCTGTTAACAGCTCGGGCCTGTCCGAGCATGCGAGTATGTTTATGAGTAGCGGGACGACTCCAGCATCCAGAACCCTCTGATGGTTTCCCGGGTGAAGAAGCAGCCTGAAGATCGTGACCATTGAGTTCTGCTTCCCGCACGTCCTTCCGTCTCGAATGAGGTCCACCAGAGCGGGAATCACGTCGGAGACTTCCCCAATCAGTTTTTGGTTCCCTTTTCCAGAGGAGAGGTAGAAGATCGTTGCGGCTGCCATCTGCCGTGATTCCAGACGCATTCCTTTCTTGAGAACCATTAGGATTGTGTCCAATCCACCCCAATTGATTATCGCCCTCTTGCCAATGGATTGCTTTGCGAGCTTTGAAAGGGCAGCAATCGCATTCTCTTGAGCAGAAGCATCCTTCACCGTCAGCAGATTCAATAGCGGGAGGATGGTCCCTGCCTCAATGAGGCACTTCTGGTTGAAGATATTCGATTTAGTCAGCAGGCTTATTTCGCCAGCTGCATTGTTCTTCTGCTCTAAGCTTCCAAATACCAGTCTCCTAGTGAGAAATCGACACAGCTTCCTGATGGCGTGCCCGGCCACCTGACTTCTTGGAACAGCCGTTTTGCCATTGTCGTGTGTCCTTTTCCCGCTGTTTGGAGGTGGAATTCCATTAGCAGCACGGAATTCCTCCACGAGTCTCTTCATGGCCAAGTTTGATACCAATTCTTTGCTAGACAGCTCCTGCCCTGTTTTCGGGCAGACACTCTTCCCGGCATCAAGCCATCGCCGGATGGACGACCGGTCATAGGTATGCCCGGTGGATACGGTCACGGGATCCGTCATCAACTCGAGGGAGATTGGACACCGGAAATCCTCAAGATGGAAGCAACTGAGTGTTTCGACCCTCTGACTGAGGCTGGTCTGCCGATTTTCAAACTCAAACATGACCCCCCTGCAGTAACACATGAAGCCTAACAAACTACTCAAGAAAACAGCCTCTTTCTCGCCCTCACATTGCATCTTTTCCTCCAAGAACCAAATCTCATCGTCGCAATCGTTCCAGCTCCGTATCCGAAGATAATCAAGGACCCTTTTGACGACTTCACGATTGGGCTCGATCCCAACCTTTAAACCATCCAAAATTGACCCCACTGTCTCCATCGCCCATTTATCTCCGACGTCCACCTCGAATTTCTCCTTCCATGCCTGCCGCGACACCAGCTCCACCAACTCCTTCACGTCCTTGCTGACACAAATATCGTCCACCGGCAAAGCATCCAGGGCAATGGCAAAGCCTCGTGCCGCCGCCCCAAATTGCGCTGCAACCATCCACGAGTTCATGAGGATCCAAACCCGAGCCCCCTCTCGCGAGCAGTCCTCGAGCAAAAACTTGATCTTCTGCAGCGAGACGTGAACCTCGGAAAGGCACATGACCATGAATTCAGACACTTCCATCTCCTGGCCCAGTATCTCTTCAAATAGCACGGAGAGGGCGGCAACCAGCCTGACGACCTCCCTGGCACTCCTCCTCTGCGTAGCAAAGAGCTCCGACCCGTAACCCGATATTGAGCACGAAAGGGCGATCAACGACGTGAGAAGCGTGGCAGGCAAAACACAGGGGCAAGGGTGGACAGCCGGGAGGAAGAGGGGACGGCGGTCGGGGAACTTTAGCCTCCGAACCATGGGAACAATACATGAAACTCTTTGCTTAGTAGCTAAAGAATCACTTCTTCTCGTTGGTCGTTGGCTGAACAAAACCCCATAATCAGTTCGAGGTGGTTTTGTCGGTTAAAAACAGGATCAGGTACTTTTGTCTTGTTGGGACACGTGGCGGCAGCAGTGCAGCGCGTAATACGTGGAGGGTGGTGATGGATTGCGGCCGGAGTCGTACCCGCCCGGCCAACCTCGGACACGATGCCCACGTAATATGTGACAACCACGCTTAAAATTTATATATATCCACATATTTCAGTCATAAATTAAAATAAGATAGAAGAAGATATTTTCTTTCCCTAAAGCGCGTTTATGGATCAAGAAAGGAATCAATCACCGGGACGTGTCGTCGAACTAATATAACCACGGGGAGTAATAATGTTTACGTAACGTTTTCATTTTTGATGTGACTCCATTTGGGAGATATTTTTCTCTTCTTGTTCACATCCGAGTTCAAATGCTCGTTTATGCACATTTTGGTGTTTTCTTACATGTGCACGTAACATGTAACATGATACAGGTGGAAAAAATTGAAGTTGTTGACAAAGAGGGAGCCACCGTTGAAGGAGAGGAGGAGCCCACGAAGAGCCCTGGAACTCACAATGGCTTTAGGCCTGAGCCTTGTCTCGAAGGAAGCTAGGACGTAATTGAACAAAAAGAAGATGATGGAGAACTTGAAGGAGGAGACGAAGGAAGAGAGCAATAAACTCTGATGACAGTAGGAGGTGGTTAAGGAAAAAGGATCGAAGACAGAGAAAAGAGGAGAAATCATAATGATAAGGGTGGGGAGTGGTGTGCGGGATGGAAGTTGATCGGAGAAGTTAGGTGATGAGGGTGGTCGTTCGTTGGTGTAATGAGTAGTAGTGCAACGAGAGTTGGTCACTAGTTGCGCTACGGTTGCAGTTCATATGTTTTTTTATGTGAAATACAACAAGATTCAACTTCCTTATTCTTCTTGTGCTGTTGGTGGCGTTTCTCAGCCATCGGGTGGTATCAAAACGTGAAGCTCAGCCTTGTGTTGTGGAATGCAAGTGTCTGACGGTACAAGATCGAAGGCGGGTCAGATGGAGTCGAATTCTATCAAGGACCTTTTGCAGGAATCGGTCAGGAAGATGGACGGCATGAACGATAGGATCATGGCTCTGGAAGATAAGGTGAAGGGAGCAGGTAGGGAGTCATCGGAGGTCATGACTGAATCGGGTGGAAGGATGGAGTCAGGCATGAAAGGTGTCGTGGCCAGTTGACAGACTCACTCGCCAAACAGAAGTGGAGTTCACTGCGTTTGATGGAAATGATGTACAAGAATGGGTGTTTAAGTGTGAAAGGTTCTTCGACCTTGATTCTACCCCACCTGAATTGTAGGTAAACATTGCTTCCATGCATTTGACTGGTTTTGGCCATCGAATGGCACTATGCTTTTATAAAAGGAAGAGGTCTGACTGAAGTAATTGGGTGGGAAGAGTATTCTACTGCAATGATGATGATATTAGGCCCAAATAAAATGACCAGACCCATTGTTTTGCTTAGTGAGTTAAAAGAAGGAAGCAATTACTCAGATTATGTCAATGAGTTCATTGCCTTGGTGACTAGGGTGAAATTTTCAACTGAAGATCAAGTAGTTATGTTTGTCGGGGGTCTCAAGAAGGAGAATAGGAAATTGTTGACTATTCTGCAACCAAAAACTTTACATCAGGCCATATCTTTTGGCAAGGTACTATCTAATGATGAAGAGAGTATGTCGAGAAGAGGAAGATAATCTAGCGTAAGAGGGGAACATGGGACAAGGGTACAGGGCAGAAAAGGGTGGCAATTGTGCATTATAATAGACCTCCACCAAGGTGGCCAAATGGGAACAGAACTTGGGAGGGCAGTTCCAAGGGTCCATAGGGACCTCAACAGAAAAGTTTACCTTATCAACCACCACATAAGAGGCTTACTCCACCTGAAATGGAAGAGAAGAGAATGAAAGGCATGTGCTTCTGGTGTGATGAAAAGTATACTTTTAGTCATAAATGCAACAACATGAGGCTTTTCACTGTTACATAGGAACCAGATAAAGTTGAGGAGAGTGGGAAAGAATCGGCTCAGATGGAAGAGTTGGTATCAACAGAAGAAACACTAGTGGTGTCCTTGTATGCCTTGCATGACATTGCCATGTCCTTTCAAAATAGAACAACGAGACTGATTGGATTTTATAAGAAGATGAAGTTGACAATCCTGGTGGATTCAGGTAGTACTCACAATTTTTTGGATGTGAAGGTAGTCAACAAAGCTGGGGATCCTATTCATGCGATTTCTCGGAGGGGAGTCATGTTTGCCAATGGTGAGCAGCTCATTTGTGATTCAATGATCCAGTCCTTTAGTTGGATGATGTAAGGGGAGTCCTACTCAGCTAATATGTTATTAATGTCAATCAAGGGGTACGATATGATATTGGGCATGGAATGGCTAACTTCCTTGGGAGCAGTTCTGTGGAATTTTGCAGAAATGACCATGCAATTCACTAAACAAATTAGACGGATAACACTAACTACAGGGAAAAGGGAGTTTGCAAGAGTGTCAGATGGGTTATTTTCACTTGGTAGTGATGACATGGGACTTTTGATTGTACCAAGTTCTAAACAGGAGGATCGGATGAGTCTTAAAGTAGCCATTCCTCATGCGGTGCAATTGTTGTTAACTCAATATCAGTCGATGTTTGATGAGCCAACTGGATTACCACCACACAGGGCACAGGACCATGCCATACCACTGGTTAATGGAGTGAATGGGTTCAAACTCAGATCATATCGATATTCAAGTACTCAGAATGACATAATTGAAAGGCTGGTTCATGAGATGTTGCAATCAGGAGTGATAAGGCCAAGCACCAGTCCCTTCTCTTCTCTGGTAGTTTTGGTTAAGAAGAAGGATAATTCTTATCGTTTGTGTATTGATTATAAAGAGTTGAACAATCACACTGTAAAGGATAAGTTTCTTATTCCCATAATTGAAGGGTTATTAGATGAGTTGCATGGGGCTAGTTGGTTTTCAAAGTTGGATCTGCGTTCAGGCTACCACCATATCAGAGTTAAAGAAGATGACATTCCCAAAACTGCCTTTAGAACTCATGAGGGGCATTACGAGCTCTTAGTCATGCCTTTTGGCCTTATCAATGCCCCTTCCACTTTTCAAAATCTCATGAATGACGTCTTCCGTCCTTATTTGAGAAAATTTGTTTTGGTCTTCTTTGATGATATTCTCATATATAGTTCTACTCGGGACATGCATCTCGGTCGCCTAGCTAAAGTGTTGAAGGTTCCGCGGCATCACCTCTTGTTTGCTAAGTTAAGTAAATGCTCATTGCCAAGAGGAAGATAGAATATCTTGGCTATTTTATAGAGGAGGCAAGTGTGTCAACTGATCCCAGGAAAGTGCAAGCTGTCTTAGAGTGGCCAGTGCCAATTAATCTTAAGCAACTGAGAGGTTTTCTAGGCTTAACGGGTTATTACAGGAGATTTGTGAGAAATTATGGTGTAATTAGTAGACCTCTCACTCGGTTACTCAAAAAAGATGCTTTTCAATGGAATGAGCAAGCCCAGTCAGCATTTGATCACTTGAAGAAGGCTCTGGTGTCTGCTCCTATATTGGCCCTTCCAGATTTTTCCAAGGACTTTGTTATTGAGACTAATGCCAGTTGTAATGGCATAGGAGCAGTGTTAATGCAAAGTGGTCATCCCATTGCCTTCATTAGCAGGTCTCCGGCACCGAGACACATGGGATTATCTGTATATGACAAAGAACTTCTTTTTGTGGTTTATGCAATCGACAAGTGGAGGCACTACTTTTTGGGAAAACATTTTGTGCTTAAGATTGAGCAACAAAGCCTTAAATATCTGTTGGAACAGAGGGTGCATAATGATATGCAGATCAAATGGTTAGCGAAGTTGTTTGGCTTTGACTATGAGATTACATACAAGAAGGGGAAGGAGAATTTGGTGGCAGATGCACTCTTTCGCATCCTGGGTGCAGAGTTAATGGCTATAGCGTTGCAGCCGGACCAAGGCACATTGTTAGATGAAATCAAGGCCAGCTGGCAAGCTGATCCCCATTTACAGACTGTGCTGCAGTAGATCCAATCTGGTTAGGGTTCTTCTTTTGAATTTAAGCAGCAGTTGTTGACTAGGCGTGGGAAGTTAGTTATGGGAAATAACATTCAACTCAGGAAGTCCATCATCAACATGTTTCACGCTTCTTCTGTGAGTGGTCATTCTGGTGTGCATGCTACGATAGAAAGGGTGTTCAGTATCTGCTAGTGGAGAGGGAGAAGGATATAGGAGTTTTCATCAGGGAATGTGACATTTGCCAAAAGAATGTGACCCCGCTGCATCTCCTGGCTTGCTTCAACCTTTGCCCATTCCAATTGTTGTTTGGTCAGAGATTTTCGTGGATTTTATAGTGGGACTTCCTAAATTGTTTGGCAAGGAGGTTATCATGGGAGTGGAGTTGAGGAAGTCGACATCTTATCATCCTCGGATAGGTGGTTAGTCAGATGTGGTTTATCGTTATTTGAGATGTATGTGAGGTGATTGTCCATCTATATAGGCTAAATGACTTCCCTTGGCTGAATGGTGGTATAATACAATTTACCACACTCCCATTCGTAAGTCCCCTTTTCAGGCCTTATATGGATTTGAGCCACATGTTCATTTGCCATATATCAAGGGTAGTTCTGCCAACAAGCAGGTGGATAGGAAGATGTCTGATCGAGAGGCCATAACACAGTTACTCAGATTCCATATTGGTCGGGAACAACACAGTATAAAACAGCTTGCAGACAAAAAACGTTCTGAAAGAAGTTTTAACATTGGTGATTGGGTTTATGTTCATTTACAACCATACAGGTAGAGCTTAGTGGAAGGCAGACATGGTCACAAGCTGACCCCACTGTATTATGGCCCTGATAAGGTTCTAGACAGGATTGGGGAGGTAGCTTATCGCCTGGACCTTCCGCAACATTCGCTCATTCACCCTACATTCCATGCATCTTGCCTCAAGAAGTCCATTAAGGGAGCGGTGCCTTGTTCTCAGTTACCTACATCCACAACGGTGGTCCCTTCTGTTCCTGAGTACATCTTGCAGCGGAAAATGGTGAAACAAGGTCATCGTGTTGCAACTCAGGTCATTGTCAAGTGGAGTGGTCAACCTGAGAGTACAGCCACATGGGAGTTTTTGTTTGATGTGCAGCGACAGTTTCCTCACATCACCCTTGTGGACAAGGGTGAATTCGAGGGAGGGGTATTGATGCAGGTGGAAGAAATTGAAGCCGTTGACAAGGAAGGAGCGACTGTTGAAGGAGAGGAGGAGCCCACGAAGAGCCCAAGACTGGAACTCACAAGGGCCTGAGCCTTGTCTCCAGTATGAAGGAAGCTGGGACGTAATTGAACAAAGAGAAGAAGATGGAGAACTTGAAGGAGGAGACGAAGGAAGAGAGTAATAAACTCTGATGAGGGCAGGAAGTGGTTAAGAAGAAAGGATCGAAGACACAGAAAAGAGGAGAAATCATAATGATAAGGGTGTGGAGCGGTGTGCGGGATGGAAGTCGATTGGAGAAGTTAGGCGATGAAGGTGGTCGTTCGTCGTTGTAATGAGTAGTAGTGCAACGAGAGTTGGTCACTAGTGGCGCTACTGTTGCAGTTCCTCTGTTTTTTTTACGTGAAATACAGCAAGGTTCAGCTTCCCTATTCCTCTTATGCTGTTGGCGGCGTTTCTCAGCCATCATAATACAAGCCTCTCCTTTTACCAAAATAATTGGGAAGAAGTCCATTTCTGACCTCAGAGGTTTTGGGGAGCCCAGTCTCTGAGGTAAGGAAACGTTTGACGTTATTACCAGAAAGACAACATCCAAATTCAGACAACCTCAATTAAAAAGTTCATCGTCATCGTCCGCCAATTCATTTCCTGGTAATTTTCTCAGATACACGAGATTTGCGGTTCCCTTTTCTGGCAGATTGGTGGGTGGGCCGGCCTACAGCCATGCGGGATTCGACAGAGGAGTAACCACAGCCTTCACCTGCAGGTAGTTCTTCAAGCTGTAGACACCCTTCTCCCTTCCGATCCCGCTCATCTTGTACCCTCCGAACGGGATCGCCGCGTCAAACACGTCGAAGCAGTTTACCCACACGGTCCCCACCCTTAGTGCCCTTGACAGTGTGTTCGCCACATCCAGGCTCTTGGTGAAGACCCCCGCAGCTAGCCCGTAGTGGGTCGCGTTCGCCCTCCGGATGACCTCGTTCAGGTCCCTATGATTCGAACGCGTGGAGAAACAAGGATCACATCTCAACACTGCTAGCTGCATAAGAAAATGAGAAGACGACTTGGTTGGCCACTCACTTGAATTTAAGGATGCTCTGCACTGGGCCGAATATCTCTTCCTTTGCGATGAGCATGTCATCCTGCACGAGTTCCCGATCGTAAGTCGATGCATAATTGGTTTATAAGTGGAACAAGCCAAAGGATGATACCTGGACGTTTGAGAAAACAGTGGGTTGAATGAAGTATCCCTTGGATCCGAGCCGATCACCTCCACATTCAAGCGTGGCGTTGCTCTCAATGCCAGATTTTATGTATCCCAGCACCTTCTGGAACTGGTCTTCATCGATCTGAGACATATAAGTCATTCCATCAAAGACCGATCAGTTGCAGTCGACTGCTTGGTAAAAAAACGTCTCAAAACCTTGAAGTATTGCTTACCTGAGGGCCCTGCTCAATGCCCTTCTTGAAGGGATCGCCCACGGTTCGCCTGGTTGCACGGGCCTTAGCCTTCTCGAGGAACTCATCATAGACACGTTCGTGGACAAACGTGCGGGACCCGGCGCAACAACACTGACCCTGAATACGTATTTAATAGATATAAGCACACAGATATTTGCTTTTTTACCTTTCTTCAATCAGCCGAAGATTACGAATGGGGGTTACCTGATTGAAGAACAGAGCGAAGTGTGCAAGCTCGACAGCCTTATCGACATCGGCATCTTCACAGACAATGAAGGGGGATTTTCCACCGAGTTCCAGCGTCACAGGTTTCAGGTTGCTCCGAGCGGCAAGTTCAAGGACGATCTTGCCGGTAGCAGTGGATCCAGTGAAGGCCAGCTATGTTTCACAGGGAGCTGGTTATGATCAAAGGTCAAGAAAAGTGCTGCGTGTCTCTAAAAGATAGATGCGGTGAAGATCAACATACCTTGTCGACATCCATATGGCTTGCAAGAGCTGCACCTGCTGTCGGCCCGAAACCAGAAACAACATTCAGTACACCCGGGGGAAGACCAGCCTACCATTAAAAAGAACACAAAAAAATGTCAAATCGTGGATCATTGCAAGATCGGTTACAGCCCCAGGGCTTGCACTTCCACTGAGATATGGCTGGTAAAAAACTGACTCCCAAATCGAGAAAGGATTACCTCCTGGAAAAGCTTCGCAGCATAAAGTGCCGTCAATGGTGTCTGCTCAGCAGTCTTAAGGACGATGGTGTTCCCGCATGCCAGTGCAGGTCCGACCTTCCAGGCAAACATAAGGAGAGGGAAGTTCCACGGAATAATCTGCCCGGCAACACCGACTGGTTCGTGCAATGTCTGTATATGGTGTTGTCCATCTGTCGGGACCGTCAGCCCATGGATTTTATCCGCCCAACCTAATGTTTATCGAAGGCAGTGGCTGATTACTCCAATTTGCATTGAACCAGTTTTGACATTGCAGAAAAAATTTAGAGGCGGAATACTTTACCAGCATAATAGCGAAACAGGCGGGCAAGCATTGGTACTTCAGCTTTCGACGCCTGCTCAAAAGGTTTACCATTATTCCATGTCTCCAGTGCTGCGAGCTCGTCATTGTGCTTTTCGACCAGGTCAGCAAACTTCAGCAGGATCCGCGATCTCTCCTGCAGATTTTCAAGTCCGGCACGACTTCAGATCACGCAGAGAACACAACAATTCAGGAAAAATGTAGCTCCGACTTGTGAAAGACTCACGTAAGCAGTCATTTTAGGCCAAGGTCCTTCGTCGAAGGCTTTACGAGCTGCAGCCACACCACGGTTAATATCCTCCGCATCACCTTCTGCAACGTGAGCAATGACCTCCCCAGTCCGAGGATCGATAGTTGGAAACGTCTTCCCTGAACCAGAAAAAGAAACTCTTTGGATTCGTCAATCCATCAACCCATTAGGTCGATCTCGTAGGCAGACAATTACCCGAAGCAGCATCCACGAACTTCCCATTGATCAGGTTCTGGGTATAACCGATCTGAACGGGAGGAGAAATCAGTTCTTCAAGCGCGGCGACAGTGCTGAAGCGGCCGATGCCTCGGCCATGGAAGACAGCCGGGTTCGTCCCTAAAACCCACCACAAAAACATTCAGAAGATGAAGAACTCGGCAGCAGGAATCAACACAGCAAGATAAGGCAACGGGGGAACTGATAATCGATGCTCCTGCTCTGCTTGCTTATCCAGTAAAATAAAAAGGGGAAAGCAGACTTTCTGACGGCAGCCAAGAGTAAACAAAAACCACCAATCAGCCACCACCCCAAGAAAAAGACCCAGAAAACCAAAATCAGAGTCATCATCAATTCATCATCCGTGGTGGGTATAAGAAACATCCATCCATCCATCCACACGAATGCATAAAGAAAAAAAGAAAAAAATCAAACGTGAAGTATGAAATCATGGTACAGAATCCCCAGAAACAGAGTAAGAACATAGCAGAGATGGGGTGAGGAGGAGACTGGGGGAGGTCATATCACCTGAAGAGGGAAGGAGTCTTGAAGCAGAACGAGCGAGCAAGGAGGAAATCCTTCGGGCAGCCATCTCCTAGAAATTAGGAAAAAATGAAACCCAGAAATGGAAGGATGGATGGAAAAACCAGGTCTGGCTAGACAAGAGAGGATTACCACCACCCCCACTCTTCCTCTTCCTCTTTGTATTTTTTTATTCTTGAGGTGGTTGGAGTGTTGTCCCGATCCCCACGTCCTTTTTTATCCGTAGATATGAAAAATGCAAGAGAGAGAGAGAGATAGAAAGTCCAAAGTTCATCCACTTCCCCGAAACACAGGGCGAGAGCATGTCCAAAGTCCAATAGTGGATGTGTCTGTTGTCTCTCAGTCTTCACTACATGCAGAGCAACAAGAGCATCGAGTCTGGAATCACTTGGTGACATGCCCTTTTTCTTTGGACTTACTTTCAGTCTGGGATGTGGGTTGAGGTTTAGGTACGAAGGTAAGAGGGTGTGACCAAAATGAACATCAAAAGTTATCTTTTCTTTACCGAGTGGGGTGGCGGGGGGTAATTTGACGGTAATGAAAAAGCACTGAATTTGGGTAAAAGTGAAGAATGGATGGTGATGATAAGACTGGCCCATCGCTCCCTCCCATTGGTCGGTCCCCTTCAAAATAATCACTTTCCCTTGTGCTAGTGTGTGGATCGTGAGTTTATACTAATATTTTTTTTATCTGCTTTCTTTGACTCATGTCTGACGTTTCCTTTTCCTGTGAGATAGTGAGTTGTGGGTTGATTTGCTTTCCCCTTTTTCGACAGGGTTTTTTTTGGACAACCAAACCCAAAGTCCAAAAGTCCATGCGCATGTTCATGTTCATTTATTGGGCCTCTCCAAGCCCATATTTAATGGATTTGGATCATTAGGCCTGATCGAGCCCATTTTCTGATTAAGGATCCCAAACTTTCTAGAAGGTTTGACGTGTTCTTAGGGTTAATTATTAGCCGCTGGCTACGTTATCGTCCCTTTTCTGGTCTCAGTCACACACACCGGACAGCTCTTTCTTATCCAAATAATCAACATGTCCTGTCCTTCCCCCCCCCCGACCACGCAAGAAGTCAAAAAAATACGGCGTCGTGATCGGTGGTGGTAATAACTCTTTTCTCTATGGTCCGGACGGAGGGAAAAGATAGACGAAAGAGGAAATGGAATATTGTTCGGATAAGCTAAAAGTCTTTCACTATTATTGTAAATTTAATAATTTATCATTTAATGTGTTTGAAAAGCTTTCGTTAGTTATAATTATTATCATTTGAAGTCCCACTCCCACCTCCAAGTCGCTGAAAATAATCGATTAACTTATCCCAATCCCACCATCCACTCCTCCACCTAACTTCATTTTGTCTCTAAACGGATGCCAGATGAGACGCATCATCACATCACTTGCTTATATTATTTGTATGTGTTTGTGTTGGGTGGGGGGAGGGCAGCAAAGTAAAGGAATGCGTGGTCGGACAGCCGCGTTCCCCACCCCATCTGTCGGTTCCATTCCAATAAGATCAATCAATGTCCTTCCCGACCCTCAATCATCCCGACTTCTTTTCTTACTATGTTTTGTACTACATCATACTTACAGAAAGGTCGAGTTTTGTCTTCTAGAAGTGTGTGTGTGTTTTTCAAGTGTCTCCACGGTGACAAATCGTCGTCACAAAAATAAGGAATATGTTAATGGTCAACAATGGTCTGTTTAAGAGAAAAATTATGTTACGGGGGAGGTGGTTTGGCTAATCTTTCCTTCTTCTGTTCCTCTTCTTTTCCCTTTTGTTGACTTTGAAATGACAAGAAGAACCCGTCAAATGATATTATCTATGAACCAAACCTAACCGCAGCCGATTCAGAATGAACTAACGTTTTTACTCTCTTTTTCCTTAATTCTTAATAGACAACACTTATCAAGTCCTTTGCTACTAACTACTCGTCGTATTGGTTGGTAACACGATAAGGGGGAGAAGAAAAAGGAAAGCGGGTGTGTGTCAGACTCAGAGATTGTATGAGGAAAAGAAAATCCATAACCCAGATTAAAAGTGAAAGGATAGGAATGAGGACAGCAACGTAAGACCAACGACCCAAATAGAGAGAGAGAAAGAAAGAGAGATTGGGAGAGTGGTCGGTCGGTCGGTCGGTCCCATTTTATCCTAATTCCTTTCTCCATAGGCTGGCAAAAAATAATAATAATAAAAACAACACCCACGTTTTTTTATTGATTCAAATCCTCAACCCTTAAAAATATTTCCACCCGATTGATTCAACAAAAGACATTATTGTAAGGTCATGTCTTAAATGTGGGGGCATGTCCATGAACCGAGAGGAAGCAAAGGACAGGCCTTACCTTCATCCAGCTCACCCCTCCCTCCCTCTGTCCTTCCTTCCTCAATTCTCATAAAAGAAAAATATCATAAATGACTCAATTCTTTTTCTGGGTTTGGATAAAGTATCGAAATTTCGCCCAATCCCACCTGTCCTTTTGTTATCTCTCTCTAAAAAAAAAAGAAAAGAAATGAATTCTTTGGCGGTGAGGAAGTTGGTGGGGGAGGGAGGGTGCAGTTGGGGAAGAAAGACGGGGGAGAGTTTTGTAGTATTTTGTTAAAAAAAGGAGGAGTCGATCTTGTTGGTTCTTCGGAGTCAACAATGTGGTTCCGTTGTTTGATCATAGAATGAAGGTCCCGAGTCCCTTGTTCGGATTTGTTCCCCTGTTCCCGATGCCAAATGCAGTTTTCCTGAAGGTAATGCTTCTCCCTTTTTTGATTGATTTCTGTCATGTTTCTCTGGTTTGGGATGAACTCCATCTGTTCTGTCGTTTTGATGAGATTTTCAGACGAATACGTCAGCATTCGATGCTAAGGCTCCGATTCTTAGTATTCCCAGCTCGGGGGCTGAGTCGAGATCCGTCTTTTTCAGAGAAAGTTTTAGTCTTGACCGGGAATGGTGTATAACTTACGGGTTTCCATGATGTTGTCGAGATCTTGTTCGAATCTCCTCGACCTCGCATCCGGAGATATGCTGGACTTTCCCCTGACGCCGCGGAGTCTCCCTAGAGTGATCACTGCCCCAGGAATCATGTCAGGGTTGGAGGACAGGGAGGCTGGTCGAGACTTCTCAAGTCTTTTGTCGGAATCCTGCGGGGGAAAGATCGTCGTCGTCGCTAGCTTCTTGCCGCTGAACTGTCAAAAGGATACCGAATCAGGCCGCTGGCATTTCAGCTTCGAGGAGGATTCTCTGCTGTTGCAGCTGAAGGACGGCTGGTCTCCCGATTGTCAATTTATCTACGTTGGTTCTTTGAACGCCGATGTGGAGCCGAATGAGCAAGACGAAATTGCCGGAGAACTGCTGGAGAAGTTTGGTTGCGTTCCGACGTTCCTGCCTCCCGATCTTCAGAGGAGGTACTACCATAGCTTCTGTAAGCAGTACCTCTGGCCACTTTTCCATTACATGCTTCCGATGTCGTCTGACTATGGCGACCGATTCGACCGGTCGAATTGGCAAGCATACGTCTCTGCCAATAAAGCATTCGCCGACAAGGTTGTGGAGGTGATTAACCCGGAGTGCGATTCTGTCTGGGTTCATGACTATCACCTAATGGTTCTCCCCACTTTTCTGAGACGCCGTTTCACTCGAGTAAAGATTGGGTTCTTTCTCCACATCCCGTTCCCTTCGTCGGAGATATACAGGACTTTGCCCGTCAGGGAAGAAGTACTCAGAGGACTACTGAATGCTGATCTACTTGGGTTCCATACCTTCAACTATGCCCGTCATTTCTTGTCATGTTGCGGCAGGCTGCTGGGCTTGAACTACGAAACAAAGCGAGGCTACATCGGACTGGATTATCTCGGCCGTATGATTTATGTCAAGATTTCGCCCATCGGCATCCACATGAAGAGGCTTGAGTCTGCATTGGACCACCCCTCTTGCTTAAGCAAAGCCGTCGGACTGAAGTATGAATTCCGAGACAAGAGGATAATCCTAGGCATCGACGACATGGACATAGTCAAAGGGATAAGCCTCAAGCTGCAGGCGATGGAACAGCTCTTGAGACAGCATCTGGATTTGCGGGGGAGAGTCGTCCTTGTTCAGATAATCGACCCGGAGAGGAGTGCCGGGAGTGACGTTCAGGACACAAGGGATGAGGTATACACGACTGCCGAGAGGATAAATCGAGCTTTCGGGTTTCCTGGGTACATACCGGTGGTCCTCATTGACCGAAGTGTCCCCTTTCACGAGAAGGTTGCCTATTATGCCCTCGCCGAGTGTTGCATTGTGAATGCAGTGAGCGATGGCATGAACTTAGTTCCATACGAGTACGTCATCTGTAGGCAGGGTGCTGCAAAATTAGACGAGGCCCTCGGGATTTCTCCCGAGGCTCCCCGTTCAAGCACGCTTGTTGTTTCTGAGTTCATAGGCTGTTCACCATCGCTCAGTGGGGCCATTCGGGTTAACCCTTGGGACGTCGATGCAGTGGCAGATGCCCTCAACGTGGCTCTTGGGACACCCGATGCAGAGAAACAACTGAGACACGAAAAGCATTACCGATATGTAAGCACGCATGATGTCGCGTACTGGGCTCAAAGTTTCTTCCAGGATCTGGATCGAGCCTGCAAGGATCACTCTACTAAACAGTGTTGGGGTCTTGGGTTCGGCCTGAGCTTCAGGGTGCTCTCTTTGTCGGCGAGTTTTAGGAAGCTATCCATCGAGCGTATCTTGCATTCATACAAGAGAACAAAGAGCAGGGCGTTGTTTTTCGATTACGATGGGACTTTGGTTCCTAACACCTCTATAAGCAAAGCTCCTAGTTCCGAAGTGATCTCCCTTATCGATACCCTCTGCAGAGATCCCAGGAATACCGTCTTCATAGTTAGTGGCAGAGGACGACAATCCTTGAGTGATTGGTTTTCACAGTGCAAGAACCTCGGCATAGCAGCTGAACATGGATATTTCCTCAGGTAATTTAGCCACGGCAGATCATGGTAGGGTCGCATTTCATCTTGCTCGCGGTTCAGGCAGCCTCATTGTCTGATATGCTTGCTCTTTCGACAATTCCCGTAGGTGGAATAGCGAGGCGGAATGGGAAACCAGCAGGGTCGACAAGGACTTCAGCTGGAAAAAGACGACCGATCCAGTGATGAAACTGTACACGGAGACAACAGACGGCTCGCACGTGGAAACTAAGGAGAGCGCCCTGGTATGGCACTACCATTACGCGGACCATGACTTCGGGTCATTCCAGGCGAAGGAATTGCAAGACCATCTGGAGAATGTCCTCGCGAACGAACCTGTGGTCGTCAAGACGGGTCACCACATTGTTGAAGTGAAGACACAGGCAAGCAACACCTTAACGCCCAGCCACCCCCCTCCCTCCCTCCCTTATCTCGAACTCAAATCTACATCTTCCTAACTGCAGTAAGATTTCAGGGAGTAACGAAAGGGATGGTGGCGGAGAAGGTCCTAACGGAGTTAGCCAAGGGGGGAACAAAGCCGGACATGGTTCTGTGCATAGGGGACGACAGATCGGACGAGGACATGTTCGAGAGCATATCAAAAGCGAGTTTAGAGGAGACGGAGGTGTTTGCATGTACGGTGGGCCAGAAACCAAGCAAAGCCAGGTACTACCTGGACGACCCGGAGGACGTATTGGCGTTGCTCCGGGGATTGACGAGTCAAAAGCCCTGCTGACGAGAGAAGGAAGAGGGAGAGGAAAGAAACGGAGCCATTATTGCTGACTCAAACACTAATGGAGCGAGTAGAAGTAATACAATTCACAATCACACACAAACACGCTGATCTAGTTGGTGGTTGTAAAACCAATGGTTTTTTAAAGACCGATTCAGTTTATGATATTTAGTGCTTTAGTTTTTTGTTCACGGGTTAACTTTAAATTTAATTAACGTAACAATCATAATAAATAGGTAAGAAAAGGGGGGAAGAGGGGCCGGCCGGCGGATCTTGCAGGATTCCTCCAACCCAACCCCTCTTTTTACTCATAGCATATTTGCCATGATTTCAGTATAGTGTTCACCAAATTCGTTATTATGAGGAGGTTGGGGGGGGTGTTTGGTGGTGCACGACAGAAAGATTAAGGAAAAAAAAAGGACCGTCGGTTACGCTTTTTGGCCCCCTCCCCCTGCCTTTGTGGGGGATTTCGATTCCCGTTCCCACCAAATCAGGCCCCCAACTCTGTTACCTGTCAAATTAAAGAAAAAGAACTAGATATATAAATAGAGAGTGGGTTGCCTGCGAATCGCCAGGTCATCGATCCAACGGCCACATCACGACCCCACACTTTGAATTTACCTAAATGCCCCTCCTTCCCCGCTTCAACGGCCTATGATGATCTCTGCTCCACTGGGGGGGAATTCCCGGTAACCAGTACCAAAAAACCAACTCCCTCCTATATAAATCCCCCCCGCCCATCGATTTCCCACCCCTTCTTACCCCTCCTAAACCCTACGGTGACCGGCCCCCATCGGAAGACGGATGTATCCGGAAGAGGAACCCGCCGCCATCTCCTCTCCGACAGCTACGAGGACGGCCGCCTCCCGTGACCCCGACGAATCTCCTTCGTCTCCCCCCCCGTCCTCCGGCTGCTCGTCCTGCTTCCCTTGCCTCGACGGAGCCAGGGAGCGGGGCATCCAGTTCTCCATGAAGCTTAGGGAGAAATCGGAGCTCATCGCTGGCCCCAAGTGGAAGACCTTCATCCGTAGGTTCAATCGCACCCCCTCTGGCCATCACAACCGGCGTCAAGGGGAGGGGAGGTTCCGCTACGACCCTCTCAGTTACTCCCTCAATTTCGAGGAGCAGAACGCCGGCGAGGAGGACGAGGAGGACGCCGCTGCAGCAGGGTTCAGGAACTTCTCGTCACGGTTCGCCCCCGTTTCCGGCTCGGGTAAGGCCGCCGGGGAGGTCGCGGCGTACGACTAGCTAACGGGACAGTGGTTTTTAGTTGTTTGTTGTGTACAAGGACGGACGCACCGATTGATTTGATTTGTTTGTTTTTACCCCGTTTGTAATTGTTCTCTGAATATACTTTGGGAAAGAAATAATAGTTGATTGTGAAAACGAACTCCTTTTGTTAATTTCTGCGAGTGATGTTGCCGCAAGCAAGGAGATGAGATGACTTTAGTTAGGATGCAACTGTGGCCAACGACGTCATCAGAGCGGAGTTTGGATTGGACTTTTCGGGTGATATTTCCAGGTCTTAATCAAAGTTGCCTTTCCACGTTATCTGACTGTCTTTATCTCAACAACATATGAATTCAGCAGCTGGCTTGGGGACTTTGTTTTCCCATGGCCAACAAGGAATCCCAACCTAATAGCAATTAACTGAAAAAAATTAATTAATTAATCTAAGTGAAGGTATTAATTAATCAACTGCTTCATTTGAGGGTGATCCGACTGTGGGGGTGTGTGAGAGAGAGAGAGAGGCCCAAAGACAGAGATGGTGGAAATGATGAGAATCCCATAAACAAAACAGACCCCAAATACTTGGCCCAAATCTTAAGGCATGTCATTACAACAGAGCTCATGTTATGTCCGAAACATAACAATAATAGTTATGATAGAAGAAACAGGGTTGCAGTCCCTAAACCCCCACTAAACTCCCTGGAATACCTCTGGGTAACAACTAACTAGGGAGGAAGCTTTCTACTGTCCCTAGACCAAAGCCAGATCTTGGACATGGAGAAGCTCTCGCCTCTTGATCGCTTGTCTCCCTCGATCCTCCCAGCCTTAGATTTCCCTTCCCCGGCTGCGCGATTTCGACTCCTAGCGGTGGGAGACAACTCGACCGTCATGTTCAACTCGCCCTCGACGTACTGATACGACCCCATCGAGTAACACCTCCTGCCGTCCAAACCACACCCATTCCCTTCTTTGTCCGTTGCCTCTGATCTCCTGAGCTTCCCGAGGATGACTGAAAATACCCGCCTCTTGATACCTGCTCCGGTCCCTTCCTCAACTGGAAACTCGTCGTTTGAACAGTCGGAAGCCTCGGACCGGGGCACGGTCGAGTCCACAAGACTGCTTCGGCAGAGAGGGCAGGTCGAGTTGGAGAGCAGCCAGGCGTCAATGCAGTTGAGGTGGAACGCGTGTCCACAACCCGGGAGCAGCCTCAGCCTGTCTTCGTCCAGAAACCCAGACAGGCAAACTGCGCAGTCGAAGCAGAACGGCCGCGGCCTAGTGTCGAGGCAGACAATGTCCCTGAAGAAGAAAATGGGGAGGGCGTCGAGGGAAGCGTGATCGAGGCCTGAGTCATGGAGGTGGAACAGCTGCTGAAGCTGCCTCCTGAGGGCACGCGCGTTGTCCGCGGTGTTGTTTTCCCCGGATGCCTCCACATCATAAATCGTCTGAGCCGGTTTCCGCCGGAAGATCCTGAGGACGAGGTGCAGTGGGCCGAGGACAAAGAAAACAGCGGCGGCCACCACAATCGGGATCAGGATTGCCGGGCTAATGCCGGAATTAGAAGCAGGAGATGGTTCGAACTGGGGAGGAGAGTAGGACGTGATTTCAATGTCGTCGAACGGATACTTGTGGTATGCCATGTTTTAGATCTTTTGGGAGCTCATTTTCCAATTCCTGTTGTTCCTGGGGAGGGGGAATTTGTACTTTGGAGGTGTTCGAGAAAATCGTAGGTGGTGTTCTGACAGACGTGATGACTTTTTTGACCCATAAAAGATGTTCTTTTGCTAATGCATAGTCATCTCCTGGTTGGTTGATCAAAATTTGGGGTCCTCCCTGTGGATTTCAATCGTTCCTGAAAACAGGGATTTTTCTTTCACCTCTTGTTTTGATAAACTCCATTTGGTCAATGGGAATTGGGCAACTGAGGTTTCCATGTCTTGGGCACATGATTTGGTTGGAACATGCAATTGATGAGAAGTGGAGAGGAACCCATGATTAGGATTGTCTTGTGCGCCCATAGACCACAATGTTAAAGTCCTAATAATTACATGCAGCACTATCCATAAAGAAATCATAAAGTAAGGTGACCCAAATGAAAGATGCAACTTTTTTTTCAATGTTGGGTCAAACAATAAGTTATGTTGTTGGGTTTTGGAGTGAACCCATGTGGGGGGTTTGTCTTATCGAACTTAATCGCGTCAAGATCGGAGAAATCTTGCCCCAATAGGAGGTAGATGACTTGTGCAAGAAAATTCTATGATTGTGAACTAACTAATGTTGAAATAACATTACCGACCGAGGCATGTGAGTTTCGTTTGACCAAAAAATGTCGCATGACAACCAGGACATGGTCATTATCATGCGTGAACAAAGCAACATGCAGATTGCTAGGAAATGTGGATGGACTTGTCTTGGAGTAGTAGTCTATGGCACAATTTATGCATGATGCTACGAGACCACTGAATATTCTTATCACATAGATACAGAGTCCCCTGTAAAGCTAAACGGGCTGTTGATGGATGACTTCTCTTCTTCCTCGCTGATGGCGCTGATCATCTTCGATACTTGGCTCATGTCTGGTCTATCGCCCGCGGATGCGCTCGTGCACTTGATCGCGACCTGCAGCAGGTTCACCATCCTCTCCTCGCTTGTGCCCTTGTCCAGCAGGGCTCGGTCGAACACTTCCCCTGTCCACTCCTCCCGTACCATTGAGTTCACCCAGCGGGCAAGATCGAGCCCGTTGTGAGTTGCAGACTTTCCAGTTAGCATCTCTAGGAGGATCACTCCGAAGTCGTACACGTCTTCCTTGAAGTCATCCCTCGGCAGGGTTGGAGACAGCCGACCCTTCGGTGCCGAACCACTCTTTTTTTTCAGCGATTTAGGCCCGTAGGGTTCGATTCGTCGCTCTTTCTCGGGCCTGATCAAACCGTACTCGCTGATGAATGCTTCCTTGTCCCCATCGAACAGTATGTCCGTGGATTTCAAGTTTCCATGTGCAATTCCGTCTTCTCTGAGGCCCTCGTGCATGTAAGCCAGCGCGTCGGCCATGCTAGTCGCAGCGACCAGCCTGCTTCCCCATGTGAAGTTCTTCCCGTTTTCTGATCCTGCAACGCATAATTAAGTTAAGCATTTGATGGATGGCCTTCTGAATTTAATCCCTGAAACTTTTCCATGATCAATTGAGCAGCTAATCAAAGTGATTCTCAAGAAGCCTCGGCAAATCCTTAACTCGTCAACTTACCATGGAGAAGTTTGAACAGGCTGCCGTTCGGTTGGTGCTCGTAGACAAGCAGCTTCTCTTGGTTTGAGCTGTAAAATGCTATTGCAGGCAGCACTCTCCGATGCCGTACTTTGTTTAAGCTGTGCATCCGCCTCGTGAATTCATCATTTGGGATCCCCGAGCCTTTGATCCTCTTCACCGCCAATGCTGCCCTGTGGTTGAGAATCACCTTGTAGAGGGACCCGTGGCTCCCCCTCCCCAGCAACTCTGCTGGAGCCCTCAACAGGTCCTCAAATTTCAGATCCTTCGCAAGATCATCATCGAGTATCACTAAGGCTGAAGATGTGCCGCTCTCCATTGAGTACTGTGACCTATACTCGCTAGTCTTCAGGTCATCGGCCTTGTTGCTGCCATCTTCACCAACTGCCACGTTCTGGTTTTCGTCGCCCACTTTTGGTTTCCGTCGCCTCATGTTGCTTACTAATTTAAGTATGATAATAGTGATGATAACTAGCCCGATAAAAGCATACCCTGCATATATTAGGTACCGATCAATTGACCAGTCTTTTGATGTAGAATTCGACGAAGTGGTAGGTGGACACTCCTTGTCGAGAGGCTTCCCACAAAGATTGGGATTGTCCAGAAAGCTATTGGCCCTGAAATGACCCCCCATTTGAGGGATCGGTCCGCTCAATTCATTGTTTGAGACGTTAAATTCTTCTAAATGGGTGAGATCAAATTTGGGCAAGTTCCCGCTGATTCGGTTGTTCTGTGCCAGGAAGGATTTCATTCCCGATATCTCTGCGAGACCTGGCGGCAACTCACCGGTGAAGTTATTATTCGACACGTCAAATCTCTTGAGTCCTTTGATGAGGGAGAGCGATCCCGGAAGCTCGCCCGAGAAATGGTTACCGCTCAGATACAGGTGGTTGAGATTGTCGCATCCAGCAATCTCCTGGGGGATCCCTCCTGTCAACTGGTTACCAGTCAGGCTCAAAACAAAGAGGGAACTGCCGACTCCGCTGCACAGTGACCCTGCATCAAGAGTCCCGGTAAAGTTAAGCTTGTCGAGGACGACCTTACGGACCATCCTCGGGCCCACATCACAGGACACGCCCTTCCATCCATTGTCGCAGGGATCCGAAGTGGTGTTCCATCCCCAGCCTTTGTCACTGACTAGGGGATCGTAAGGGGAGAGAGTCTGCATGAACTTGACCAGCAACACCCTAAAATCTTCATTGCCTGAACTCGGCGAGGCAAGACCAACCAGGAACAGGAGGATGATGAATGAACATGAGATGGGTTTCCCGGCCATGATGATCTCCGAAACTCAAAACTGGAAATTCAAGCACAACAAGTGTAGTTAAAACAGGTAAGGTAGGTTACAAAGGATGCTTATAAATTCAAGGTGTTGTTGCATTCTAGGACAAGCAGAAAAACAACAACTGAATTGAAATGGAATGAAACCAACAGCCAGGACAACCTGTGTGAATAATGTCCAGATTCTCTAGCCGGCTGAAGGAGCTGAACAAGTCTTACCACAGGCATACACCACCCCAGGATACATCACAAGCATCATTCGATCCCCATCAAATGTTGTTATCACAATTGGACTAGCTTCATTCCAAACATTCAGATTTCAGCCCCATGCGATTGTACGTATCTACACCTGATTACGGCAGCCGCCCGGCGAAAGGCCAAGTCTGCTTTTGTCTCATGGTTCGATCCCCATTGTAAAGAATGAAAATAATAACGTGATCAGTGAAGGAAGAGCATTCAAGAATCAAGACAACTTCAACTTCAATAATAATAATAATAATAAAGGACGATCATTATCGCAGAAAATTGAGGACCAATTAGAGAGTTATTACGAAATTTAAGGACCAATTCAGGAATGTCCGAAAACCTTCCCGTTGACCGAGGCTTACCCTGTTGACTCTCTTGTCAGTGGCGGACAGAGGATTCTGAGCCTTTTTTCCCGGCTACGGAATCCGCCTCCTGTCCTGTCGCAACAGGAGGCGCTCATGGCGGCGGCGCAGCGTTGGCTGTGGCCGAGGGATTGGCTACGTTAGCGGCGATGGCGTTGGTCGAGTGCCTCGATGTAGGCCTCACCACTGTCACTAAGTCAGCCATGTCGAGGGGGATGAGCAGGTTCGTCTTCCTCGCCTATTCCAACGCCCTCGCCTGCGCCTTGCACCTCCCCGTCGCTGCGTTCCTCATCAGGTTACAGGACTCTGTGGGCTATTCCGGTGTTCGTCCATCTTTGCGTCATTCCTTGTCGTGGTTATGCCTTCCATGGCTTTGTCTCTTCAATGGAAAGTGGCCTCGGCTTGGAATTTCGATTCTGTTGAAATTAATTACTGCTTCGTCTTGTGGGGTGAGGTGGTGACTTCTCTTGGATGTCTCGCAAGTATGCGGAGTGTGTCGCTCTCATATGGGCTGCTTTGTGTAGGATAACAGCGATGCAGAATTGCGTGTTCGCAGGGTTGAGCTACAGTTCTCCTATTCTTGTTTCTGCCATGGCTAATCTAGTTTCCGCTTTTACATTCATCCTCGCTGTTGCCTTCAGGTTCACAATCTTTAATTCCAAAACTGAGGACTGAAGTGATGCAGTTTATTGCTGAATGTGAAAAGAGAATATCGTTGGTGTCCTCGTAGTTTCTCCCGCATCATGAAATGAAGAGTTGTTTCTGCCTTTTTCATTGTAGGCTAGAAAATGTGTACATCAGACGTTCGATATGACAAATCAAAATTCTCAGCACATTGTTATCTATTTCTGATGCATTAGTAGTGATACTGTATAAAGGTCCACAAATCGGGTCCAGAGCTTGGTTTCTCCATTAAACAGAGAGTTTGCCTGCATTACAATCTTCAGAGCTCTTCTAAAAATTATGTCCGGTTGGGTTATTGGTGGTCTGTTCCTCGGGACAGCTAGTTTCTGTTTGGCAATGTGGAACATGGATCAGGTTGTTTCCTGCTTCCTCTCATCTTGGTGGCGAAATCATCTCACTGATTGTACTTGTTTCCTCTATTGAAGGCTGTAATCTTGAAAGATTGTCCGTCGGAGTCCTTCTGCTGTTTATTTTCACTGCGCAATAGTAGCTTTGGCTGTAGAAAGAAACCCTAAGGCATGGAGAGTGAGACCTCTAGTTGATGTTATACCGGTCATCCATTCGGTAAGACAGTGTAGATAGTCGAGTCTGTGTAATGACCGCAAGATGGACATATCACTTCATTCATTTACTTGATAAACTTGTAGGCTTTGGCTGGAAACATGATCAAATTTTGTACCATCTGATGGTGCATACACAAGAAGGGTCCTTTTTTTGTAGCCATGTTCAAGCCCTTGAGCATAGCCATTGCTGCAATTATGAGCACCATTTTTCTCGGTGAAAGCCTTCATGTTCGAAGGTGCGAACCATACCCTCCTTCATCTGGTTCATTCCTTTTAATGATCTCCTTGTTATGATATCCTGATACTCATATGGTAAGCATGCAAGTTGATGTCCTTGCAAGGACACCCAAGTGGCGTAAGGTGGGTGGTGGGTATTTGGAACCTTGTCATGATCCCTGGTTCGAACCCCATCACGCACACTCCACTTGGAAAATTAAGGTTGGTCTCCTGGGTGATGGCTAATAAAGCCCAGGAGCCGCCCACCTGAAGTCGGGCCCAGAGGGGATGTAGAGGGGCCGGGCCTGAGGTTCGCAGGCTTGTAAAAGGGCATCCGAACCTCGTGAGAGGGTTCGTAAAAAGTAAGTCCACCACGAACCCTGCTGATATAAAAAAAAAAACATGCAAGTTGATTGTGCGTCTCTCCTAATGGTTCTCGAACGGTTTAGAACATGAAAAGAAATGTGCTACTTTGTGTAGTGTTATGGGCGCCATAATCATCGTCTCCAGATTCAAACGAGAGCTACGAGCAAATAGAACACCCTTCAGGAGTATCAATACTGTTAATCTGCAGTTCCTAATGAAATAGGTAACAAAGCAACCTTGCCACCTGTTGATGGAGTAATATGGGCCATGTCTCTTGAAGAAGGGGATGACAAAGCTCGGACAGCCGAAGTCCTGGACCAGCCTCAAAAGTCATAGCCGCAGCCCTTTACTGGATAGGGGCAATCAAATAATATGATCTTATACTGCAATACAGCTCTCTACCACTGTTTAGTTCCTGGAATAGCTGTTGCGCCGAAGGAGATCCTCCTTGTGAATGAAATCTTCAAAAAATGGCTGAGGATTAGGATGGAAATCATGGATTTGCTTATTCTGGCTTAATCAGTCGCGTAAAGCATCTTCAAGCCGGCAACAGTGGGCAGGTTAGACCGTATTTACAGTAACAAAATTAATCTAGTCATGAAGCTGAGTTGGAAATTGTTTGTCTCTTTTGATTTGGTCATTTGTATTTTTGGTAATATTAGAAAATCACTTTGGGTATTAGGACAGGACACGGAATCTATGACTTGGTTTAACCAGTAGTTACTAGATACGCATAAATTATACTTTACCCTGAATCATCAATATACATTTCACTTCACACAGCTACAAGAAAGAATAGAACAGATGTAATAACTGAGGAAAAAATAAAAGAACGGGGGAAAGTTCAGAAGTCAAAAAAGAAGCAAAAGAACAGAACAGAACACGACCTGACTCTGTTCTGTCAAAGAAGAGGTGGTGGGGGGGAGGGGAGGAGAAAGGATTAATTTCCATGTGATCTACCCAAACCGCTCTGACACTACTCCCCACACTGCCCCTCCTCCCTGACTTCCCCCTTGACTTGACCCACAAAGCCTTTCATTTTCAACTACCCAAAGACGAGACCTTTTTGGTGTTCCCCCCAGCCCCGGTTGTGAAAGATCGGATCTTTTTTATGTTCTGTTAATGCCCAGTTAGGGGATTCGGTTACCCATGGCTTCTTTGACTCCGAGTTTTTCGACGGCGTCCCGGTTCATTAAGTGCGTGACCGTCGGCGACGGCGCCGTTGGCAAGACCTGCATGCTCATCTGCTACACTAGCAACAAGTTCCCCACCGTAATTATCTGAAACAAAGTTTCTACTTTAGGGTTTCAGTCTGTTGTTTTTCCTGTGTGGGTTTGATTTGATTGGCTGGGATTTTGTTGTTGTTGTTGTCGTTATCGTCAGGACTACATACCCACGGTGTTTGATAATTTCAGCGCGAATGTGGTGGTGGAGGGGATCACTGTCAACTTGGGTCTTTGGGACACAGCTGGTGAGTTCTTTGAATTGCTGATTTTGGTCTTGCCTGCCGTTAGGGAACTCTTGTAGTTGTCGTCAGTTTCGGTAGTTCAGCTTTGGCAAATCTTGCTTTCCTTGTCGATGTGAATGTATATGGGCACACAATTGCAGTCACTTTACTCTGGCTGTGGATAAATCATGACCAGTTTATGTGCCCATGGCTAAGATGGGCCAAAGAATGCTTTATGAATGTTGGTTAATGTTGATAGATTTACCGATTGTTTTATAATGACTGAGTACTAAGCATCTTGAGGTTTAATGCAGGGCAAGAAGATTACAATAGATTGAGGCCCTTGAGCTATAGAAATGCGGATGTGTTTGTGGTGGCTTTTTCTTTGGTTAGCCGGGCAAGCTATGAGAACGTGTTAAAGAAGGTGAGAAAAGGATACTCGATACTTTACTTTTAGATGAATTGAGCAGATGAGCTTGGAAATTCGTTGAAGTGGATGCCTTCGTTTGGCCAGTGGATCCCTGAATTACAGCATCATGCTCCCGGAATTCCTCTTGTCCTCGTGGGTACCAAAATGGGTAAGATTTTTCCCCTTTTCTGGGATCAAAGTTCAAGTTGCCAAAAGTTAGACCAGGCAACCTTCATCGTTTTGTAGCTCGAACCCTTCTTATATGTTGTTGTCTGTCTTGGCGTTAGATTAAGTTTCTGGACACCACTCTTGAGTAGATTTTTGATCGTCGGACAATATCCTAAATCTATTTTTAGTCAATTGTTTAGGTCTTCTGCATGAAGCCTCTTCTTTTTATTTTACTGTTGTTGAAAGGATAATATCTTCAAGTAATGCGACCATGCACTTGTTAGATCTTCGTGACGACAAATTCTATATGGCTGATCATCCTGGACTGGTGCCAGTAACCACTTCCCAGGTGATCCCTTGGTCCCTGTCTCGAATGTTTGGAAAACCTTGTAATCTTTTGTATATGTTACATAATGTCCCCCGAAAGAGGAGATTTTGAATGCACTGTCCATTCTCCATTTGTGGCGCATTCAGGGAGAGGAGTTACGGAAACAGATTGGTGCTGCCTTCTACATAGAGTGTAGTTCCAAAACTCAGCAAGTAAGTCCTTCGTAATTCTCATTAAGCCTAGTAAGTTAATGAAGAATATTTTACTTAGAATGGCAATGCCTTACTTTATTATGATTCTGTAGTCAAGTAGGCGATTGCAGGCAAAGGAATAGGATAAATACATAGAGGATGCTAAAAGAAGTAATATTGTTATATGCTAATATTTGCTTTATATTTCTGATTGTGGCTGAATTTCTTCATCCCAGAATGTTAAGGCCGTCTTTGATGCTGCAATCAAGGTGGTAATCAAGCCGCCACAGAAGCAGGAAAGAAAGAAGAGGAAGGCCCGCAGGCGTGGTGGATGTTTTGTGTGAGTTCTCCCTCCCTTTCTTCTTTACTCTTTATGGGAATGACATGCTTCAGCAGGACAGGATCTGAGCAGTCCGTTGTCTCTCATGCACTCATGCTGTTTAATGCAGAAATCTATGTGGGACAAGTTTGAGATCAAGTTCGCACGAGTAGATTCACTGAACAGAGAGAGCATGCAGAAAGTTTTAATGAAGTTTGCGGCAGGATCTTGATAGTGTTGTACCTTTTTCTTGCAATACAGTCGTTTCTTTGTAGATAGTAGTCATGCCCTGCGCTATTGCCTTCCACTCGGGCACACGGGCTTTCCCACTAGCAAACAGTTCTTATATGCTTTAGCTACTGCCTGTTTGGCACGATTGTTCTGGGAAATCTATTTGCTTCGCAGGGTTGGTTCAACCAGACCCAGACCCAATCCTTCATGTCTTGCACTAGCCAGGTGTTTAGAAATGAATGTGTAATACGTCAAGAGACAGCATAGAGAACTTGCCTTCATTGCGGATCTCAAGAAAAAAAGCTATGAAAATAAAGAGTAACAGCCATGGCTACTAGACCCCGGGACTAAAATTCATTAGTTGGAACGAGTGAGGATAATGACAAAGGCATTTTATCATCCTCTTGATCTCTGAGGACATCCATCTGGATCTCTTTCTCCATATCAGTCACGCCCTCGACTTCCTCGCTCGGAATTTCTCGGAGCACTTAGCATCAAAGCGACCCACTTCCGACAACTTCATGAACTACAATAGCACACACGCCTCAAATCAAAGCACCAAGATGGGGAGATCAAACACCAGATTGTCGGACAATATAGTGGCCAAATTCATACTCCAATAAACTGGAAACAAAAGGCTCACCCTGGGCAGGCTCGGGGATTCAGGGAACCTGAACCTGAAGGTGAGGTTCTGGGCATGAAGCATTTGACCCCCAGTCATCAACATTTTCTTCTCCTTGAGTAAAACTTGTGGAGATCATCCCATGACTTGAAACCCAGCAGAAGCCAAGAAAGTTCTTCCGAGGGGATCTATGACACCATGATCACACACAGACGCAACCGCAAGCCTAAGAACAGGCCAAAACAAGATGACATCTAATCTAACAAACAATAATAAATAGATGAGGAATGTATATGACCAACATAAACATTGACAACCCAGTTCTCCGTCAGCTAAAAGCTTCATCTCTGGCATTAAACCTTTCCGTGGGATTCTACTCCCCACACAACCACAGAAGCAAATCCCGTTGCGCCACCCCAAACAACTACTGAAGGTTTGGTAGGAGCTGTGCTCAAGGAAGAAGAAGACGCCTTTTCCCTCAACTTCTTTCATTAGAATCTCTTTCGAAATCAAGCAGCATGGTCGACGTACAGACCAACCCCCGCACAGTTTGTTTTAAAACAACCCAACAGACATCACACACTCATTTAGCCTCATCAAATGTGTATTTGATTGGGTTTAAACGTATTCTATGGTCCTGGGCTTGTCTCCTCTTCCTCACGCTGGCCTCGGCCTTTCATGCTTCATCTTCATCCTCTGCAGCATCCCCTGTCTCGCTCAACCTTCTCAGCTTACAATTACAAGGCTTTCATGCCCTCTGCTGCAGTCCTCTCTCTCTCTCCCTCCCTCCCTCCCTCTCTATTGTCTCTTATCGCATCCATCACCAACCGGCTTCTTCGACTCATCAGATACTGTCGCATTTAACGAAGCCGCAAGGGGACCACCACGACGTTGAGTTGGCAGAGACGTCGGAGGATGCAGTCCGAGATTGCGAACCAGCTGTGCCGTCACCGACACAGATGAGGAGGATGCCCTGATTGAAGCGAGCAGCTCCCTTCCTTGTCAGCCCCGGGAGTCGGCTCGAAATATATTGAAAATTTGGGGTTTGGATGATTGATTTTGGGGTTTCACTAATAGGCATTTCGCGACTCTTTTCGTACGGACGAATTCTTTTCAAAATTTTCATTATTTGCCAATCCAGAGGCCGAGGCCCAAGTATAACACAAGTCCAGGCCCATAATTTCAGAGGAACGTTAAGCCCACAATTCTAACCCAAAATTAAGACCAAGCCCATAATTCATAGAAGCCCAAGTAAAAAAGGCCTGCTCATATTTTCAGCAGAACCCTAAGCCCCACAATTCCAACCCTAAATTAAAACCCAGCCCATCTGATCAAATGGGCCTGGACTTGTGTATAACATGGGCTTCAGCCGACTAGCAGATGATAAAAATAAATAAATAAATAAATCGTCCTTACGATAAGAGCCGCGAACTACCTATTATCGAAACCCCAAATTCAATTATCGAAACCCCAAAATTTCAATACATTTCGATTGAACGGGGGAATCTTCCTCGTCACAGTAGGTGACAAGGATAATAGGCTTTTGTGCGACCGACGGACATGCGCGTGGCCGCTCGTTAAACTTATCCGACCAAATCAAAGTTGCACGTATCTGTGCCATCGACCGAGGGAGGGGTTGGCATTGTCTTGTGGTGAGTTAAAAAGGACGCATAAAATATTTTTATTGTTAGTTTGACTTTGGGGAGGGGGAGCAAATGGCCAATTACTTCCGCCGCCCCTTATAGTCCAAGCCCATATTCAAAGCCCAATAAAAGAGGCCAGTTTCTGGCCTTTATGAAAGCTAAAAACTTCGGCCCAATAACATCTGTCTCTTCTTTGTTTATTTTGCTGTCATTCCCTTAACACGATACAAACAAATTATATAAGATCAACTCCATCAGTTCCAACGTCTGCCGAGGATCCGCGCAATCTGCAGACCTCGGATGAAAGCTTGGTTGAAAAGCGTACGAGACTGCATTTCGGAAACCAACGGCAACCAAGCCAGGATTGCAATCGGTGCAAAGAGGATCGATCCCATGAGAATGTCATAGCCTTGAGCCAGGGACTGAATTGCCTCCCATAATCCCGCTCGCTCCATAATTGGCTTCAACAGTTGTGCAATCTAACAACGGTGTTAAATTCAAATAAACAAACTGTCAGGAAAAAAACTGCAAGAAATCGATGTGCATGTCACAATCGAAACTCAGGAACAGTACTGACCGAAAGCACTCCCCAGCCACCCATCAACAAAGCCGCAAAGCAGAGAATGACGTCCCTCAATTTTAATCGAGGAAGCGTGACTGATCTTGCCAAAATGGAGACAGCAAAAACGACTATTAACCACTTAAGTAAAAGTCTTACCCTGAATTTCCGGCCCCCTGCAGAAGTAGCCTGCCAAATCCCAAGGATTCTTTCGGGTCAGGTATTTCGGGAAAATCTTACCAAAAACCAAAATTTGAGGTACCATAAAGCACCTGAGAGCGCAACTCGGAAGCTCTTGTTCTTGCTTTAAGCTTTATCTGATTCTTTGACACCGCTTCGATGCCACGCCACAAGAGTCGTTCAGTGGGTTCAAACTGAAGAGGATGAAGTACTGTCAAATGCTTAGATAAACAGTTGCATTCCTTCATACAGCAACACGATTTAAAACATCATTGGATACACATCTTATAATATATAAAGTTGGGATTAGGATAATAAATAAGCGAGCTCTTCAAGTTGGATGCTTGCAATGCATTCTGTAGTAAGACACACCTTAATTACAAACAAAATGAGGAAGATCACGAGCCAGGGTACGCCATATATCTGCAATGATATGATCCAGAGAGGCCTCTCTTAATAACCCAAAGGGAATTATTTACTCGAATGATCAGATGAAAGAGAATTCTCAAGTACCAGAATACTCTGGCCAGGCACAAAGCTTAGACGATAGACAAGGAAAGACTGGAGGATAAAAAAACGCAGAGCCAAAATGACTTCCATCATACGTCCCCACTTTCCAGAAAATCGTAAATGCTCTCGTTCCTCCTCCCACCACGATTCCCAACTTCTCTCAGGAGGCACACCAATTCCACCCGAATACATTAACCACTTCTGCCAATCAGCCCAGTCATCGGCAATATTCTGCCACTCGAACCCAGAAGGGTTGAACATGAAGGGAGCAAAAAGCCAAGACCCAACGACAAACCATATCATAGTCACAGGGATGATGAAATAAGCAATGGTACCACGGTAATCTCTTCCATAGTTATAGATGGCACATAGGATAAGCAAAATTATCAGCTCAAATCCCTTCACGAAATGACTCCGAGAATAGAGTCTATAGTTTTCAGCAAACTTGGCATGAGTTGGAACATGAAACTGACCAGTGGCCCTGAATCTTTTACCTCCATGAAGCAGTGTTCTACCATAATGGTGAGCCTTGGTTCCCAGAGAAAATGAGAAGAAGATGGGAGAAAGCTGCAGTGGCATCAGCACAGCACTGCTAATGGCATTTCGAAGCCCTTTCCAAGGCAATCTCCATCAACATAGGTAATGCCGTCAGAAAGCCAATTTGAACAAATGACTGTGAAGCAAGAGCCACTTGAAGAGACACGTTGTTCTGAATTGCCATGGGACCAAATTCGTATGGAAGCCCACATAGGATGATGTAAAGGAGTCCATAAAGAAAAACATACACTGTAAGCTCGGTGATCTGTCGAGAAAGATGAAGAAAAGCCCACTTAATAGAATACTGTGTAATTCTTTGAAGAGTGATAAGAAGGAGGTAGATACAACGCTTACCAAAGCATTGAAGTAGAATCCCACCGTGGTGAAATAAAATGACAGCATTCTGAAAAAGTCAAATCGTTGTCCAAGTCGATACACATCTCTACTCAATGTCTGCTCTCCATTTCCCTTGGCTACATGTGAATCAAAAGAGGAAATCTCATTGAATCCCACACTCCTGCCTTTCCCTACCTGTATGTACTCATGATGAGTCACATTGCCTTCACGGAGAGTAGAATCAAAACCTGCAAAGACCAAAGAGTCAATACAATGAAGTAAAATAGCCAGACTAAGCAGTGAAAAAATGAATCTTGAAATAATTATACCAGCAAATATATCTCTACTCAAATTGATAACCTTGGATGCCTTACTTATCCCCCCTCTAGTAAGATGAAAGAGGCGATCAAACACGTCTGGATGACCATAATGAAACCGAACCCTTGAAACAACATGAAATATATGAGAGATAGAATAACCAAGAACAATAATAAGTCATACCCGGGCAACAAATTCAGATATCATTCTCCACATCAGGATTCATAAAAGCACAAAATAACATAACAAGCGATAGTCAAATCCTTTCCTAACCAGACAGTAATCAATGATTTGCATGCACAATATGTTCTTCGCTGGTATCTCGGGTTAAATCGGACTACAAACTTCAGCAGCATTCAGATAGAAATCTTCTCCCACCATTATCATCCATGCCAGCCATACGTCACCACACTCTCAGAGTGATTAAGTGATGACTTACTTCAAGGGATTTGCTAAAACTCTTTGTCCAATAGTCGAAAAACTAGTCTCCAGATTTGCTACGAACCATGCAAGAGATGAAACGCTGCAGAGATTTGGTTACGAGTTACATATTCATTTGGCTTAGAGAGATTTTGCACAGTGATCATGAAATGCTCATGGACAATAGAACAAACCTTCCGGTGAAAATGTGCTCTCTATGACCTAGAATAGTTGGATGTCTCTCATCATCATTTTCATTGAGGAACTCTTGTAGCAAATTTCTCATCTTTAAAGCTTCTTCCATGTAGTTGTCCTTTTGGGAACAGAATGTACCCGAAGTGATAAGAAGATACCACAAATAATCTATGGCCATACTGATTAAAACATACCTGGTTAAAGTCAATCGTCTGTAATGCTTCACCGCGGGTGAATATTATAGCGTGATTTTGGTTTTCTGCTTTTCCCTCACCGAGGGTGGGATTCCCTGGAAGCTTTATTCGATATATAATCTGTCATATGCATTAAGCCACATGTAAAGATAGCACAAAAGAGTTCTTGTGAAAAGTAACACGGGAATTTATCATACGAAACCATATGCTGATCAAAGCAATAAGGAGATGCTTCAAAGCACGCATTGAAAGAAAACAACCAGTGTTCTCTCAGAAAAGATCCATTGGCCATTTATCCATAGAATTCTGGCTGAAATTTTACCTGATCTGGCCATTTGTCCATAGAATTTGGAGAAGCCTTTACAAGGGTTGAATAGTAAACCTTCTGACTGATACTTCCATCCCTCTCCCGGTTGACATCTTCAACTTCGTCAATATATGCAACACGCATGGATGGGTATCTGCAGAAAGAACACGCGAGTAATAGTCAGTCACCAAAGTGTGTTGAAGACTCAAAGCATAGCAGACCGACGTTGTCATAAGCCTCAGCATATCCTGTGCTCGAGGATGGCCTGCTCTTTTGTCGTTGCCATATTGCTGGCATGAAACTACAAAAGTAAACTTCATGTCTGCTGCCGCTTGACATTGTGCCCATAATGGCTTATCACCTCTAGAGGGATCCTTTGCACCCAGTGCCACAGCTTTATATCCCTCTATCAACTCTTCATAAGCAAAAAAATAAAAAAGAATGCAAGTTGACCATGTAAAATGTTAACGGACACGGGTGACGATATAATTTAATGAATCATCGTCAAATGCATAACAACAAAAATAATAATTCACCTTCATCTTTGGCCATATCAAGAAAAGCCTGAAGCTCCAGAGCTTTTCGGTGGTACATCATCCCTCGCACTGTAAATCATGAGAATCTGAAATTAGACGATAGGTGATTTGAAGAACGTCAAAGCTCAGTATTCTTCAGTTCTATAAACTGAAGAAAACTTTTCATTTACATGTGTGTGAAGAAGTAAAGAATGGGCAGGAGAAAAAAACCAGTTCTTGTCAAGGTTTGGCTTCTACATGAGGCCCAGAGACGAAGTTTTTCTTCTAGCTCATCAGATGATCTGCATTCTTCTTCAGAACGACAATTTACTCGCTCCAGAAAGTTGTTCCATTCATCTATGATAAAAAAACAAGTATCCATCAAAGTTAAATCAACTTAGAACTAAGTACGTCATTCAATTGTCTGAATTAAGAGAATTAAACCTGAGAAAATCTTTTGCAAGTAAAAGATGGTCGAGACACCATCCTCGTTTTGAATATCTAGGTCTTCGGATGAGAAAGATATCCTCTCTTTGAAATGGGTTGTTAAAATGCTGAAATAAAACCATGAATTCATGAAGTGATAATGGTTCCAAAAGAACCATTTAAAAAAAAATCTAAATTCTGAATGTCTGAAATTGCTCAATATGCTTTGAAAATAAGACAATCAAGTCCTCCATCTATTGAGTCAAATCAATTTTTTTGTGGACAAGATAGATCACTTGTTTACATAGAAATTTAAAACTGGTTTGACAGTTGATGCGATACTCATCAAGATAGCAGAATCACTATTCTGTCAAGTAATTTGAAGATTAAGATTAAATCAATATAAGTATTCCCTCAAGTAAATAATCCAAACAATCGATTGCATTTTTTGGAAAACCAGGGATTTATTAAACCCCTTCCCAACAGAAACCATAAATTACAATAGATTTCAGTAGCATGGTCAACATGTAAAATAAACTGAATCGGTAAATTTCTTATGCTGCCAGGAGGGACTTACGAGAATGGGAGCACCTTGTGAACTTCAGGGGCTGGCGGCATTTCCATAAATAAAGAATTTGAGAAGAAGGAAATCCTTCTCCGAGCTTCCAAGTTAGAAGGCACATCCATAGTAGATTCCTTTGTTGCGAGCAATAGGTAAAGCCTCTTTATCTGTAGAATCAAAGACATAAACAATATTAAAAGAGGTTTGTAAGCTAGGGACGGCGATCATTCCTGCAAATATAAGGAACCTTCTCTTGCCAAGCTTCTGTTACAGGTTGGATGGGAAATCTAATGGCTCCTTCTGATGCAAAATACATTCGATAATCCTGTTCAAGAGGAGCACTGCCATCCGTTGGTTCTAAGATACTGCCAGCAGTAAACAAGGCATTCTAAACTACACAACAAAGTGGAATGCGTACGAGCAGTTTCTCAAACTAAGAGGCTATACCTTGATAAACAATCATCCTCCATCATGTCTCGTCTGATGACTTCAAGCATATCTTGGAACAAAATAACCACACTGTCTGCGTCTTCTTGCTTATTTTCTAACTGAAAATAAAAATTGCTAGGATTACTGGTTGCTGATGCATTGAGGTTTAAACAATTAAAACGTACAACCAAGATATTGACTTTACCAAATAGTTGATAAGCCTGAGAAAATGTTCATAGAGGGTATCTAGAGCACTCATCTTGAATTTGGACACCAATTCACCGGCTTCTATGTAACCATCCACTTCATTGAATATAAATTCAACAATTCTAGAGTATGTGATAAAGAAAACCAGTAAAAATACACATTATTTGCACTTCATTTCAAACTACAACTATTGTGCCATAGGACTCACTCTTTTTCACATTCTCCTTGAACCAAGACCCGAATAATACTTCTAAATTGAGCATAACATTCGCGAATAGCACAAGACATGTAATAGTCGTTGTTTAACCTCCTTTTCAGTTCCTCATCCTTACTGTAGCCACCCTTCGCCATGTCAAGGGCTTCAGTCATCTGGAGAAAAAAAAAAACTTCTAACAAAAGAATGGCTTTTAGGCAGGAATATCACTTAATTGACCTTGTTAGAAAGTAACATTAGTGGCCATTGCATGACATCCATTTCACAATCAGCCCAATATGGAACAAGCAGCAGGTCCATTTCCCTGAAGAAAAATAAGAAAAAGAACCTATGAAACAATTTCACCGAACAGAAAAGAGCAATGACAAAGATGTAAAATTGGAAGAACCAAAAAAAAGAGAAGGGGAAGAGTAGGGAGTGGGGAACGGGTTTGGAAATGGAAACAGAGGGTGAACTCAGTTATCATTCCACTGGATTAGTTAGTTTAAAGAACAGCTTTTCACAGGAAAACTAGATCTCAACTTCTTTCCAGGTAATCTAGGCCATCGATTCGCACTACACTGAGACTATCCAAAATTGTCCTATCACTACTACTGACTAGAATAAAAATTACATGATAAAAAAACACCGTACATTATTACTCAAACAGAACTGAATAAAGCAAACTAAATATCTTCCTATAAAAAGGTAGCAATGCGTGAAAAGCAATAATTGCCAGAAAAGCATACGATATCTTTCTTTTGAAAGGATTAGTAATGTTACCGGTTATTAATTAGATCTTCTTCGCGTAAACTAGAAATTATTTGGTTCCATAGCTGAGCAAATCTTGCTGTCTCTTTTTCCTTGTTTGACAGGACCTGCCATCAATGGGAAAACACTTAGACCAGACTACCATGGTGCACTGGTGTTTCTAGATAGTTGCAAATTTTGAGTTTTAGCATATCTAAGTAGTTTTAGGCAAATGTTTATAAAAAGACCGTTTTCACAGACATCATTGATATGAATACATTATTACTTAAATCTAAATATTACTCAAAACATTTTTCGTTATGTTCAATGATATTCACCCGCGAAGAAAATTTAGACCCATAAAGAAAAATTCTAAGGTAATCAAAACGATTTTCTGTTATACAAAAAGAAATGGGCAAAACTGGGAAAATCAATTTGAAGGAGACAACCTGATGATCTTGTGGAGGTGAGGTACTTTCCAGTCCTTTACGCTCAAGCTCATTTATATCTTCAGGAATCAAGCAAACACTAAAAACGCCAGGAAATGACTTGAAATGAGACCTGACTCCCTCTAAGGATTGAATCTGAGCAAGGGATAGAAGAATAATAAAAAAACAAACTCCCTTATTTAAGAATGCATTTTTACATGATTTACAGTAAATAAAATGCTTGCATGGTACTAAAGGAGTGTTATGTTGATAAGACAAACTAGTTAAAGCACAATGATGATAATCCATATGTCCAAGCCCATTACTAGAATAAAGGCTTCATTGTTGTAATCAAAAGACTTGCATGGTACCAAAGTCGAGGGGCAAGACGTATTAGCATCTCTTTCATCATAGCCAAATATTAAAGACATCAAGGATAAATTAACCTGCTCACCTTTCAATGAAAAGTAACTCACATGGAACAATGGAAAATTTATACACACACTTCTTTTACAAAACTGCAGAGATTCTACCAATAATATATTAAGTGGCCCGCAGAACAATATATATCACTATACCCCTAACCACGGAAAATTTAATACTTGCAGGATTGAGTGGCTTGAAGAAGGCCATGATCTCCATGTCAGCCGGCAAGTAAACAGAGCAGCAGACGGATTAGCAAAGAGGCACTACAACAGAAGGAAATAGCTTCCACCAGATGCATGAAATCTCTACATGAGACATCCCATGCTTGGTTGTTGGCACATGACTGGAGCCTGTGACGCTTGCGAATGAATTCCTATTTCTTTCCAATATATATACTTCCTCCAGGATCCAATCAAAATTTTCCAAGATCCAATCCGTAAACCCAGCAACAATAGTCATAACAATCAGGATTTTACATGTTTATACAAGACATTCAGGTAAAAAACCCGCATATACAACACCAGGGCTGAGCCAAGGTTTTCTTAGCAACAGGGATGACAGACTTCTAGATGTCAGATCTTTAAAGGCAAACAATATCTCCTTCAGACCAATTTATTATATGAGGACACGCAGGAATGTGAGCCAATAATTAAAGAAGAAAAATAACATGAAGAATATCAGCCAGTAAAGATGTTCAACTAACCTCCCCCTGTCGGTGAAAAGCGCCATATATTACTCCAAATAAACTAGAGAATATGGCATACCATATTTGTGTATCCATAAAGTACACCTACAACCTCAATATATTAGATGTGCAATACATAAAACAATTACAACCACAAAAACATAAAGTAATTAGGTTAACAGGACCGTTCCGAACATACAAGGATGACTGGGGACCAAACAGCAATCAGTACGCCAAAGCTGTTTTCAACTGCAAAATATCCAAGGACATGACTTGAGCTTCTGGAAAAATTATTGCCAATTACTGGTTCTAGAATTGACGATGAAGTACCTAGTTCTGGAGAGAGAAGATCTGACATATTGTTATAAACTCTGAAACTCTCAAACTTTTTTGTCAGATCAACTAAAGGCCTTATCTGAAATGGTTTGGAGAGGTCACAGTTGGGAAAATGTTTCTTTCAAACGGCTATGAGAAACACATACTTCATTCATAATAAGAAAAGAAACTGTAATGTCTTGACAAGAGCTGGAATGCGTGATTGAGGTGGATTATGCAAAGGTTACCCACCTCCACCATAAAGCTGAATACCAACTTTGTCATTAGGAGTAGCACCCAAAACAGCGAATACCTGACCAGGCATGTCAAATGGGTAACAGCAAGCACTGTGTTTTCGAGCGATCCTAATTGTAGGAAAAGCAGAAATCTTACTTGAATAGGGAGAACAAGTTTTCATGCATTCCCCTCCCAACATAAAGGTGAGGCTGAAACATTTGCACACTTTCATTGCCTAGGTGTAGGAGGCTAAATTACGAGCTCAAAATATAGCCAAAGCAGCTTAAATAAAAACAAATTCATAATACCTGAAACCACCACATTAACAGCTTCAAAATCTTAAAGTTTGACTGTTCAAGGAAGCAACGGATGGATGGGAAAAGAAACAAGAGCGCATCCAGCATATTAGGTAATGAGTAGATCAAAATGGCAATGATAAACAATGGGGGGGAATATTCTTCAGTCCCGAACCAGCTTAAAATAGTTTGAACAAACCCAGGGGCATTATCCCACTTGTGAGCATATGTAGTAAGTAGGATCCCCAACCACGAACCAGCAGAAATGATCTTCAAAATGTACCTCAACTTGGAAAATTTTGACATGCTTCGTTGAGCTTTCCAATTTAGAACTACATCAAGTAAAGCTGTAGCAAAGTTTTACAGAGATTAGAAATACAAAACTAGTAATTAATCTCTTAAAAGTAAAAGCAAAAATCTGTGAATCAAAAAAATAATTTTCACTAGGCCAGGGGCTTAAATAAGTTAACAATCACCAGCCTTAGTGTACATTGACAAGGATAATTAACCAAAAGATGATCATAGCATACTATGTCAGCTTATGTAATCTACAATGAATGATATGTGATTGGCTCAATATCTTCTATACTAGGTGTGCTATCAAATGTCTGAGGAGATAGTCAACAAAGATACAAGTTGGTTTTTCAAACGCCCCCTCAAACCCAAGCCCACATACAGGCCCACAAACCGGCACACTTTTTGGGTTGAACCGGGGTCCATCGTCGATACTGGGCTAAACTGGGCTCTAATATCATGTTAGAATATCGAACCGGCCCATATGCCGAGTCCAACATACAAACCCAGCGGGTTCCACTCTAAAACCAATTGGCTCTAGAGGGAGTAGCCCACTAGACTATATATACTAGGCCGGACTCTTATCTCTTTCTACTGTGGGATTGGGTTTGCCCCATTTTGATAGCAACCTTTTCAACAGTATCAGTGTAACAATAAACTAGCTGTTGAGGGAAGAATCCTTAGACTTCTACAGGCTCATCCATACAAACTTCAGAGATTTCTCTTTTTTTCATACTTTTATCTAGAAAAACTCCGACAGCTAAACTGGGATTAGTAAAATTAAATCCAGCTTACCTTGTCCAAGCTTCAATGTAGGAGCTGTAATAAAGACTGACAGAACTTTCCGAAAAACATTAGGTGTAAAGAGTGCAGCCGCATTACCATCGTCATTCCAAGCAACAATTATCATCACCTTGCATATCACCAGATAAATTTCTGTAAGGAAAAATGGAAACCCAAGAAACTCTTAAGGAACCCCAGCTTAAAAACGAAGTGAAAAACCAGACCTGAAGGGAAAGAATGAAAAAATTCCACATTCGATCAAAGCTTCTGAAAATTTGCCAGAATGAACGTATCTCTACAAAGTTTGATTTTCCAATCCATTGATCCTGTATGCTCAAATACTTAGCATCCAAGAAATAAATCCTCAAAAGCACTCCAGCAACGACGATTTGAGTAATTTTGAGACAATTAGCATGCAAAGGCTGATTGATTAGTCCATGCCCATGTGTCTGAGGGACTAGTTATATTTGTCCCTTCCTACAACTAATAAGAGGGAGAACCTTGAAGCATCGATTAAGTTGAGTCATCAACTTATGGCATGAAATGCGTCAGTCATATGCAGCCAGGAAATCACAAATATATGTGCCAACTTTCCCAACATTTTCATGTTTGAGTATTTTCTACAATAGGAATGGTCTTTCACTGAGACAATAAATCTGAAACATATTACCTCTCCGTAGATACTTCAATGAAAGGATCTACGACAGCAAGTTTTCTAAATTATAAATAATAATGCTATATACCAGCAAATTTATGGAAAAAGAAAAGTAATACAATTCCATAATGGCGAAACTTGTCATGATGATGACTGCAGGTGTCTATTATCTAAGCTTGAAGATTGCGAGGGGACAAAACAAGGTTGTGGACAAGCTGGCCAAGGAAGCTCTAAACCGGGAGGAGATTTCTACCACTTTTGTATCCCCTCCGGACTACATTTTGGACACCCTATGTGGGGATATCCCATGCGCTGGGCCTCTTGTAACCTAACCCCGAACGCCTATTTATTTTTCAATGCCACCTCCTTTAATTACCAAAAAAAAAAAAAAAAAAACTTGTCATGATGGCTATTCTGTTCAAGTTATTACTTCTACCCCTACAACATCTATCTCATCAGACAAGCTTCACTGCAAGGGATCAAATAATCTGGCCACAACCCGCAATCAGATTATAACTGGGGGTCATATCAACAATATTGACCAGAGATAAGGTACGCCAACATAAAGATCAGAAGAGATCCTTTCTACGACCAAACTAATTTCAACAGTGTTAGAACCATTTTTTCAGAAAAAAAGGTAACTTTAAAAAGGACAGGTACCTCCTTTTTCTCAAGTGAAGGCCACTTCTCACGAAGATGGAAAAAGTTAGCATCTGCCCGCATTGGCCAACCCAGATTGAAACAGTCAATTGACCTATTGAGTAACTAAGATAAGTAGCATATTACACAAACACATGCATAGTAATCTAGACATTAAAGACGTACCAAAAATATTCATTTAAATCGTCGTAGTTTCTCCATTCAGAATGCTTTGATGTTCCATTCTTGCTGTTTTGAGCTTCCTGAACCGAAGAGATCAAACACCAACGTGTTGAGTAATTGTTGCAAGACACCAAGAGAAAAATGCAACAGTTTAACTTTTAGGATATTAATTAGGACCTTTGCAATCACATTATAGATGGGAGTCACAACTTTTCTCAAGAAATCCTCTTCTTCATCTCCATAAGCTGGCTTCACAATGTTTCCTCCCGAACCATTAACACTTCCAGCGAGCATACCATGCAATTCAAGTGCCATCTACAGAAAGAAAAATCCAATTGCTAACCTTAATAAAAAAATCAGGCATTTTGTAAACAGAAGGTTTCGGTTTTGTGTTCACAAAAGTATCGTGACACTTGATAATCGTGCTCCAAATGATAAAATTTGTTAAAAATAAGCTAAGGACAACATGTTGTGCCAGAAATTAATCCCGTGAAAATAGGTGGACCATATGGGTTCATATCAAATATTAATGTGTACCATATATAGGGTAAATTGAACATCGTACAATAACAATTTTAATTAGTTAACTCATCTGATCACAAATTTAATCAAACAAAATCACTTAATTCTTTCATGAAATCAAAATATTAAAAGGAAACATAATGAACACCCGCAAGAAGTTTAAAGGACGTAATGCTAATAAGTGATTTAAGGAGAAAGATTCCAGAAACAATATTCAGAATACAGGCATCAACCTAAGCACGCTCACAAACAGCAGGGTAGTCGTAAATTACAGCTATAGAGCCCGTGGACACCTACATGGTGATATATGTAACAAAGACATTCTGGCATGAATCTTAGGTTGGCTGCTTCACCCCATATAAGAAGATACAAACCCACGTACATAAGCTTACGTTGCTGAACTTCTACTTGTACTGTTGGTAACCTGCAAATCATATCGATAAAGAGTTGCTGGAGAAAAGATGTTATGCACAATACAACAGAACTTATTGTATAACAACTTAAAGAGTGGGATAAGAAATGTCTGAACAGAGATTGGTTGGAAGTTAAACCTTAGAATTAAATAATCTACCATAATAACATCTGAAAGTGACAGCAGCCTAAAAAATCAACACCACAAAAGAGACCTGGAAATAAAGATCCCCAACCAATGACCAAAGCAGAAAATTGAAAGAACAATGCAACTTACAAGAGGCTGCTCTTGCAGTCCAAAAACTTGCACCATTTCTTGTAATTGTGGAAAAGTTTCTCCATTATGTGATCCAATGCCCGGTCATCCAACTATGTAAGCAAGAGGAAGAAGGCCGGTTATCATCCTCTTCACATTCAATATCAAGAAAGATGGACATCCTCAATGCTAACTCTAGTTGGAATACAAACCTTGAGGGTTTCATCTGGCTTTGGAAATCGGCACATGTGTACATTTACAAGTAACAATATCAGGTGCTCCCTTTGGTTGGCCGCATTATCTTTCTATAAAGACAAAATGAACAGAAATAGCAAAAACATTTAACTGCTTTACAAAACAACAAAACAAATGTAATTAACAGATAAAATATGTTATGTATGTCCACCTGAAACCCAAATACATATTGTAGCCAATCAATGATGTCTACATCCTTCTTCCCGTGATCTTTTGGCCAAGGAAGACCCTCGGTGAAACGAAGAGAAAATAAAACAGCTTGGATCTGCAAACTGACTGGCGGATGTCACATAAGCAGCACATGAACAACACACCTCAAGAAAATTAGGTGCAGAGCAACCTCTGGATACATCATAATTGCCTGATTGACGCTGTCAGGATCAAGAGGGAGAATGTTATAAGGAACATAGACGCGGGTCTTTTCTACCACCTTTTTATGACCCTCCAAAATCTGTACGGACATGGTTTAACCCAAATAAATACCAGCAAGCATAGTCAGGATGAAAAGGCGAAAATGAATATAAGCTTCGTATTCGAAGCTGACAGAAGAAAACGAAAAAATCAATTGGCTTCACCTCTGAGTCAACCTGGGTACCTTCCACATCAACTGCTTTCAACACCTCGAAAAGCACACTGGCAGTATGATATGCCTTCCTTAATTGTGCACTGCACACCAAGCAAGCAACATATTTCAACAGTCGCTAGACCCAAAATCCATTCGGATGTGGAATATAATTAACCAACCGTTCATCTTTATCAGCAGCATTTTCCAATTCATTAATGTATTTGTGGTAGTACTCTGAATAGAAAGCCACCATTTCACGTGCATCGTTCATCTTACGCCTTCCCATCAATGTCGGTTCATTTTCCTGTCCGATACACCAGTAAATGTAATGGCGAAAATTCACATATTAAAGGCTCAAGTCCTCTCACCTCACCTAGGGTGGGGCAGGAAGAGAGAACATTTCTCAAATTCAACCAAGAACGAAAAGGTACATTTTAACCAAAGTAGACAATATTTATGTAAGCACAGGACATAAAATAATTATTGCCTAGTATTTTTCTGCAAGTGCTGGACATGAAGACAAATAATATGCCAAGAACTTTTTCTGATTGTCCATATAATGCTCAGACAGGCACTTTAGCTTCTCCCAAAATGCATGGACCAAAAGTTTTTCATTTTATCTTCTGCAAATGAAATAATTTTCTAATATCAAGACTGACATATTTAAACTTTAAGTGCAAACAAGAGAAGATACCAAACTATTATTGGCATGTTCATTTTGGTACTGAGGCTACCATTAACAAACAACAATCCAACTAAATTGAATTACAATCATTGACGAGATTTGCATGGATCAGCTGTGATTTACAAAACTAGATATATTATTATGATATGTCTTGACATAGATGGCAGATGTGAAGAATATAATTTAAGAAACTAATAATCAATGAGGGCAGATCCCTTTACAGCAGAAGATGTTGAATTGATATAGAACATATGCACTTGCCATTTCAAGTTGCCGAAGGAAAGCAGTCTTGAACTGTCGAACACCACGCCCGCTTGAGGTGGGATCCAATCTGAGAGCCTTGTCAAAGGCATAAAATCTACCTGAATTGTGACAACAAAATCCCAGGCAACACGAGGCAAATCAATTACAGAAAACATGCCAAAGTGGAAGGAAGAAAAGGAAATGCAATATAATTTACAACAAGAGAAGAGTGATATTATATCACTTGACAAGAAAAGACATCTATTGTGGACATGGCATCGAAGAGAGAAACAAAATACCACGTGGAATGCAATTAGCAAAGTCCTTCAAATTAACCCTTAATTATCATTTGTTTTTGCTTACATATCCCAGATATTCCAATGGATGATACTTTATTTATCAAAACAAGGAAGTCCTCAATATCTTTGGGGTACTTGAGAGTCCGACAGGCAGTCTTTCCTATATCCCGGGTTGTATCAATAACTCCGCAATTCATGGCATTGCCATTTTCGGTGGAAATGTGTGATAAATGGGGAAGTGATTTCATGAGATGAAACAATCTACATAACGGAAATAGGTAATCCTATAATGTATATACATAAATTGACTGTTTAAGAATGCACTAAGTAAGGGGTTGAATTAGTGCTCTTAATCCAAATGCACTATCCTCAACTTCTTTTCGTGTATTGCGGAAGTTGCGGTCTAGCAAGACAAAAAAGATCGTCTGTCAGGTCACAAAACACTCAGAATACCATTTCAATTTCAGAACCTGAATCTGTGTCATAGAACCAAAGATTGGATAACAAATTTATGCTTATCATGTGCACATGCTTAGTTTAAGAACAAATAGAGACACTCAAGATTTATAGTGATTCAGCACCAAATGCCCACATACACTCTCAGCACTCCACCCCAACCAACTAGGGCGTATCCACCAATAACAAGAACAAGTGAGTACAAGCAATATACAGATGGACACTTCTGACTGAGGTGTGACTAACAACCACGCATGGTTCTCAACTGTAACTAACTCTAAACCGCACGGCTCCTCACCAAGAATAATTCCGTACAGCTCCTCACCGTGACTAACTCCGTACAGCTCCTCACTATACTCGTGGCTTTCCCAATGGCGGCCATCATCCGACCTACACAAAGATCTCCCACTTTGTGACTTTTCCCATATGGTTCCTCATCGTGATTCACTGTGCAGCACCCTTGCATGAAGGACGACTTTCCCATCGGTGGTTGTTGCTCTGCCTATACAAGATCTACTTGTTCTGTGACTTTCCCACATGTTCTACCCAACTTGACGAACAACCTAATACACAAAGAACTGCAGAACCAAGGTTCTGTCGTTTTACAAACCTCACCTAAAGGGAGATTACATCCAGTTATAATCTCAACCAAAATCCATAATCAAATCACTCATAATAAGAAAATATAGCAAACGATATCTTCGCTAGTAAGAGATTATTCGTGTCCAATTAAAGACACATCTCTTCGAGTGAATCACGATACAGCAAAAATCAATTATTAAGTCAATTAGGATATTTATCCCAAGTGCTCGCTCAAATGATGATTTCCAATAAGGAAATCATAATGTCCATCCAGAAGATCCCTTCTAAAATTGTTGCATATACACCAGAATGGAGGGTTATACGCCTGCAATGCAGATGCTTATTTCTGATTACAAAATAGTGGATTTGAATGCTAAGTATTGTTCACATACTTCTTCATATGAGAATTTGACTATTGAACCAATGAAAGCTTTTTTACCTAACTCATTCAGTGTTGCTTTAACACATTATCTCATAACCTGACTTATGTCTAAAAGATCTATAGTTCTGCATACTCTTTCGAATACATTAGCAACAATAAACATATTTTGCTATCATCAAATTGTATCAACATAAATACCTAGGAATGCGAGTCACAGACTACCGCAAACATTTTACTCACTTTAAGAAATTCCAACGCAAACAGTAGGAAAACACATACTTCTCAGGCCCCATTCTGAAAATTTTGGGGTCCAGATGCTACCATAGGACATTCTTATGACAGATTCGTGCCATTAAGAATCAAATTAAATCTTCTTCCCTCCCTTTGGAGCTTTTCTTTAATACCATTAAACACCTCCAACGTCACCGAGGGAACGTTTGATTCACAAAAAAAAAAACAAATTTCCAGAAAGGAGGAACATTGAAAATCCTTTCTTTTTCTTTTTTTTTTTTTTTTTGGTAGACCACTAACAACCATCTTAGACCAGAACTCCGAGAAAAACTAACGCAAGTTCTTTTCCTTATTTCCCGAGGGAAAATGGACCAAAAAAAAATAGAAATTCCACAGAACAGACGGCGCACTTCGAGTTGCTGTTCGTAACCACCAACCGGAAAATAAAGCCGAGGAACCACCCGAGAAAGAACGCGCACTCACAGAGATAAGCGACCCTTGGATTGCTGCTCTCGACTTCATTGGCCACCCGTAGGATCGGAGCTATTTCCGCGAGCGAAGAAGGCACGACCTCGCTGTCGAACGACGACTGGCCGCCGAAGTTCCCCTCCGCCTGCATCCGGAGGACCCGCCTCCGCGCCCGCCACTGCAGAGAGGGATCCCCGCCCCCCGAGTAGGACGACATTCCAGTTCCACTCTCTCCGATGGCAACCCCCCCGACCAAACCTATCCGGAGAAAATCATCACCAAGAACGACGACCTCCCCTCCGGCCTTCCAAAGTCAGCTTTCTCGGGCTGGGGGCAGAACAAAAACGCGGTAACTCGGTTCTCCAATGTGGGAGGAGGAGTGTAGTAAATATTCGGGCATTGATTAGGGGATAAATAACAGGTCGTGCCACTGAACCGGGTTCTCAGCCGAACCGGCGGCAGATTCTTGGCGGGAAAAGCCGGGGGTAAGGCTGGGCATTGCATATAGTCTTTTGGCTCAATTAGCTGTCCGAGTAGGTTGAACCGGGTTAGTCTCGGAGTCAGCGGTGGAAACAGCGGGAGCCCATCAGGGGCGTAACGGGAATTATGAAATTAAAAACATTAGGTCGTTATCACTGAAGAGAAATTGGTTGACTTTGAATAATGAAGCCAGATTAAAGAAATATTATGGCTGTTGGAGATTTAAAAAAAAAAGGACAGAGCTAAAATTAGTTCTTTAGAAGATTTCCGCCAACCTGATGGGCTTAATAGCGTTCAAAATGGGCCTGAACGGGTGGTTGGGCCTAAATGAAAATTGGGCTTTGAGATTTCTTTGATGATGGGCCTTGATTTTGACTTTACCCCCCCGACAGGTCCGCATGGCGATACCGAGGTTGATGACGAGATTCCTCTCCTTGCATTTTTCTTTGGGATGCAGAAAGGGAGACTCGATGAAAAGCACCCCCCACCATCTCCCCCCAATGACGGATATTACCGACTAAAAAAATTTCGGATACCTCATCTGTGATCCCTGGGGAAGAGGATCAAGCCCCGTCAAGTAGAGATTTTTGCTTTCCAATCCCATGTGCGCCTTCCTACCTTTTTCCCCAATCATCTATCTTTCTGAACAGGATTGGATGTTGTATTCGACTTAATAATAAGCAAAACCCTCCTCCTTTGATTATCGTTTTGTTTTTACTACAATCAATCTATCTACAAGAGAACAAAAATCTCCTATCTCCCCAAATCTTAGGATTTCGCAACCTTAATAACGCAAAAAAAGGAAAAAGGAAAGTTCCACCCCACCAGATCAACATTATGAAAAAGGTGATATGGGTAGTAAAGTTAGTCCCGCTCATTTGAGGATAATGACTTCCATTAGGGTTTTGCTAAAATAATGATAATGATAATGGGATCGGTTGGCTCATTGAAGTAAACGAGACCCTTTTGTGTGCTACTTTGGTTTGAGGAGATAGAACTTTAGCACACCCATCAACTTCCCCCACCCCCCGGTCGTCATCAACGTCGAGCTGGTTTCTAAGACCGGGAATTATTTGTTATACACGTCAAGTCAGAGTCACGCAAACACTGAGTAAAGAAGCTTCAAGAAATAAGCATGAAAGTTTGATTGATTGTCCATGCATGCACATGGAGTTTGAATGTTCCTCTTCAATATTATGATTTGGAACGCCCCCCGTTTACTTCACTTCACACGAACTAAATATGACCCAACAAGAGTCATATGAAGAAAATAAGAAATTTCCGCTCATCATTATCCGCCGGGGACTCCACCGTAACACTAGTGGGCTCGTCCGCAGTGGATCCTCGCCCCTTCGAGCGGCCACCCGCGTGGGGAAGTTCCCCCAGATATGTGTAAAAATTACGTCGATGCCATCCGTGATATCCTGGGGGAGGGGGCAGCACCGGTTCCTTTGTGATTTAGTAGAAATATGATGTCCAGTATGGTCTTTTCGTGCCCTCCGCCCCAGGTCAATAGAGTGTAATCTTGGAAGGTTGACGTTTTCAGTGCGGTGGAGTTTAATCACGACGGAGACATGAGGTGGGGTTTGGGGAAGACAATTCAATCCTTCAAATTGCATATAATTTATTAGGGGGGTTAAGTTTTGGTGGATTGTCAACGTCTGCTTCCATGTCTACGTCTACGTCCGTCCGTCCCCCCCCCCAAAAAAAGGACCACTTAAACAAATTCAATGCTTTCATTTCATTAATTAGTTTGAGCGGGAGAGAACCAAACACAAGTAAACAAATCAGAGAAATCCTTCCCCACGAAAGACATGAAATAGGTGGTGTGGGAAAAGGAGAACACATAAATTTTCTTTCCTCCTTCGTTTTCTTAGTATATAATGCAATAAAAATCATTTGAAACAATATGATCTATTTCTTATTAATGGTAATTATTATTGTTAAGTTCTTCTACTACCTTCTTGCGTCTCCAGGCTCCAATCATAGCTCAACAGGCAAGCTTTTTTTTTTGTTGGGGGGGGTTGTTTCTGCCTCCCACGAACACTACTTCCATGCTCATCCCATTCCCATCCCCATTTTTCGTTTATTCCCTTTTTCCACGGATTTTGAGTGATTGACACCTCCCCCCCCTTCCCTTCCACCCTCATCAGTTGTTGCTCGTTCTATCTGGGGGGCAACGCCGAGAAAATTCTTGACTTTATTGCAAATAGAGAAATACCCGTTTCGATTTTGCCTCAGCTGAAGATTTCCCACTTCGTCAAACTAGAAAAGGCAACTCTTTTTTCCTCTCCCTTTTGTTAGTTTGACCTACTTTGTTGTTTATGTTACCGGTGCTGTTGGAACCTGGTTGTTTTTTTTTTTCTTTCTTCCCCTTAGGATCTTCTCTGTAAATGTCAGCTGGGTATGTTTTATGGGTGCTTCTGAGTGGTGGTGTTCGGATTTGATTGGTTGTTGTTACTTGTTTTGTGATTGATTCAGGTTTTCAATTGTTTATTGGTGGGGAGACAGTGTTTAGGAAGTGGGTTTCTGTTTTGTAGAAGGTTTAAAGGATGGCTGGAGGCGGCGGAGGTGGAAAGGCAGAGGAACCACTGCCACACCCACCGAAAGATCAGCTTCCCAACATTGCTTACTGCATTACGAGTCCTCCTCCATTGCGTGAGTCCAGCTTTTATTACTCTCAGAAAGTGCTTTTCTTTGTTTATTTCTCAGTCTGGAAGATTTTCTTTGAACAGTTTACCATTTGTGTTTTGTAACTGTATTTACTTAGTATATATCCTGCTCTGATACTGTTGGGCTTTTGAGGATGCCAACTTATGTTTGAGTGAATATTCCTGTGGTGGGGGTGATTAATTTCTTTTAGTTGGAAGTCGAAAGGTGGCTTTTTTCAGGTTATATTATTCCTTTTTGCATGCTGGAGAGTGGAGATCGTCTTTTTTTTTGCTCTCTATCTTTTTCATATATGCTCTGCTTTAGTTCACTAAGTTCAATCAAGAGATGATTCTGATCTTCTTTTATTGGAAGTAAGCGCCCTAGTTATCTAGGCAAGGATTTCAGCTTGGATTACTTATTGCTGTTTTGCTTGCCTTTTTCGTCATCTTTTTCATTTTATGGGATCTGCATAGAATCTTATTCAGTTTTAGGCTAATACTGTTAGTATCTTGTACTTGGAAACTTACACTGAACGTATTTTTTTTTCTCTTCTATTTTATTTGAGCAATACAGCGGAGGCGATTCTCCTCGGCTTTCAGCATTTCCTTGTAATGCTTGGCACATCTGTCATCATTCCCACTGCTCTCGTTCCGCAAATGGGAGGTGGAAACGTAAGATGACTGCAAACCCTTAAACAATGTTGACTTGGATGAAAGCTCGCAAGTTGTTACTTTTACTGTCTCTGTCGCTGAACCAGAGTTGTGTTGGTAGGAGGAGAAGGCAAAGGTAATACAGACGCTTCTGTTCGTTGCTGGAATTAACACTCTCCTACAGTCGCTGTTCGGATCTAGATTGCCAGCCGTTATGGGTGCATCTTACACTTTTGTGCCGACGACAATTTCAATCATCCTTGCCGGTCGATTTACTGACGAATCCAATCCTGTCAAAGTAATTCTGCTTCATCCTATCTCTGTCCTTTGCTTAACGTATATGTGTCGACATGGTTGCCTGAATTTTACCGTTCTCAAGTGCTTGGCTGCTCGATTGTGAATTTTTACTGGAAGAAATTATGTGATCGTCATGGCAATGGCTTACCTTGCTTAAAACGTGTATGGAATGTTGTTGCTCACGATTTATTTATTTTCAGAGGTTTGAAAAGGTTATGCGCGCCATTCAAGGTTCTCTCATTGTGGCTTCTACACTTCAAATTGTGCTTGGCTTCAGTGGACTATGGCGTAACGTGGCTAGGTGAGTTTACATCCAGAAATTTGTTTCGCCAAACAGACTGGTACTTCGCTGCTGTCATATTTTCTTTGACTTCATACCTGAATTGCTTAGGTATCGATCAGCACTTTTTTCGCCCTTTCCTCTCTAACAGAAACCATTGATTAGCCAATTTTATATTAATTTTCTTCTACTCTCTCAGGTTCTTGAGTCCTCTCTCTGCGGCTCCTCTTGTGGGCCTGGTGGGATTTGGACTTTATCAATTAGGCTTTCCAGGGGTAAATATTTGACGTTTGATTATCGCCTGTTTTGATTTAGTGTACGAATTTTACCACTCATGCTAACTTTCTCTCAACAGGTTGCCAAGTGTATCGAGGTTGGATTACCCGAGTTAATTATTGTGGTTTTCATTTCACAGGCATGCCTATTTAACCCTGAATATTTGAACCACTAATTGCTTCAGTTTTTTCCCCTGATAATTGGACTCGCATCTTTTTGTTTCTTATGATTATGTTGCAGTACTTGCCTCATATCCTACATCATTGGAAGCATTTATTCGACAAGTTCGCCGTAATATTTTCAGTAGCCCTTGTTTGGGTATATGCCCACATTCTAACTGTTGGCGGGGCATACAATAACGCCGCACCGAAAACACAAACTAGTTGTCGAACTGATCGGGCTGGCCTAATTGATGCTGCTCCATGGTAATTTGCAGCTCTCTTTTGTCATGTGAATTATGACTGAAAAGATTCTGGTTTAAACAATCTCAACGATCTACTGTTCTTATGAGCTCCACTGCATTTCTATCTTCAGTTACTTATTTTGGATGCCTTGTGTCTATCTGGGGGCTGTTATTTGCCACAAAAATAATTGCTTGCAGATCCACCTTTATCAACATGACTGAAACCTCTCTCTCTTTCTCTACAATAAGAGACCTGTTTATCCTTGTCAATAGAGTTCTAATGTGAGGCAAATGCAATTCCTTGATCCACTAGAAATTGCAGAATGCCACTATCATGAGTTGTAATATGTCATCATTAAGTCTATGCAGGCATTTTGTGTGCCTTTTTTGTGGATTTATCTGGAACAGTAGATTTGTCATGACAATCAGTTGGTGAATTTCATTTTCTACTCAATGAAGTCGTAGTAACAGAATTTTGAGTCTTCTCATGTTCATTAACTTTGCAGGATTAGAGTACCATACCCCTTTCAGTGGGGTGGCCCATCCTTTGATGCTGGTGAGGCCTTTGCAATGATGATGGCATCCTTTGTTGCCCTTGTCGAGGCAAGCTTTTATAGTTAGCATCTTGTCGTAACGTAATAAAATGCTATTATGGTCAACAAATCCTGCCTTTCAAAATTATTATTCTAGTACAGCTCCTCTTTGGTGCTTAGGTATTTTTGGTCAGGTAAGCTTAAGTAGCCTAAAAAGAAATTTTAACTGGCTTTGTCTCCCCTCATTGTCTATTCGAGCAGTCGACCGGTGCTTTTATGGCTGTTGCAAGATATGCGAGCGCCACCCACATGCCTCCATCTATCATGAGTCGTGGTGTTGGCTGGCAGGTAATCTTGTGGTCTCTTATCATTTTGATTCGACTCTTCATGCTGGCATATCTAATTCGGTTTATTCTCTCTCAGGGTGTTGGTATCTTGATATCCGCGCTTTTTGGGACAGGCAGCGGTACTTCTGTATCAGTGTAATGAAATAGTGGAAGAAATATTTCTCTTGTCGGATTTGTGGTGATGGATGTTAAAAATTTATCGTCCCTGTTTCTTCTTTGCCATCCAATTCCATGTAGGGAGAATGCTGGACTTTTGGCCTTGACAAGAGTTGGCAGCAGGAGAGTCGTGCAGATATCGGCTGGATTCATGATATTCTTTTCCGTCCTGGGTATTATTTTTAAACTTGTTTAATTTTGACGGTCGTGGTTGGCAGACCACAGATATTCTGTCGAGGTAGCTAATACAAATCCTGTTTGAACTCTTGCAGGGAAGTTTGGGGCACTCTTTGCTTCCATTCCTGCTCCCATCGTCGCAGCTTTGTATTGTCTGTTCTTTGCATATGTCGGTAAGCTTCAAGATCGAATGTTGTGTAACTCTGGTTCTCGTTTTACTCCCTTGTAGCGATGAGATTCTGCATTATTTGTAGGTGCTGTCGGATTGAGCTTCCTTCAGTTTTGCAACTTGAATAGCTTTAGGACGAAGTTCATCTTGGGATTTTCTGTCTTTATGGGGCTATCCATTCCTCAATACTTCAATGAGTACACCACACTTCATGGATATGGCCCGGTGCACACGGGAGCTAGATGGGTACGTAAGATCTCGTGCACCTGACCCACAACTAATGCCTCCTACTCTTAACTCGTGATATTCCATATGCTTATTTGATGCAACAACGGTATAATGCAGTTCAACGACATCGTCAATGTCCCATTCTCATCGGAGGCATTCGTGGCCGGATGCTTGGCCTACTTCCTGGACAATACGCTGCACAAAAAGGATGGCGCCATTAGGAAAGACAGGGGCAAGCACTGGTGGGACAAGTTCAAGTCCTTCAAGACCGACGCGAGGAGTGATGAGTTCTACTCGCTACCTTTCAGCCTAAACAAGTACTTCCCCTCCGTGTAACTTGGCCAAAGATCGCCCCTTCCTAAGAGGTTCATGCCAAAATCCTCTGTGATACCGTCCGTCATCCATCCCCCTGTTGGCTTCAGAATCATTATCATGGCCGATGGTTAAATTATCATAGAAAGGGTTAGAGCCAGTCAGAGGATAGGATAAGCATTTCTTTCATTTCATAGTGTAAATCATGTTAAATAGCAAGTGGTTTTGGGATGTGTTCTTCGACATCGTAGCAACACTCAACCTTAAAAGCCCATCTTGGTCACGGAAACTTGGCGTATGCATGCTAGATTAACCCGGACCGCAGGGAGGAGTCCGATCTTGTTCCGGCCATCGGCCGCTATGCTCCTCCCCGCGTCTTGTGCCCATTTGAAGTCTAGTCTCATGTTAAGGGTAAACCGTAAAAAGGAAATAGGACGAGGGGGGGATCGGGTAGAGGCAGCAAAGCCAAGGACAATTTGCTCTTTACCGAGCTCGGTGGTCCAAATCCAACATGACCCTCGAAGGCCAACTAGAATCAGACAAGAAGTTAATGTGAGGGAACAAATTTTTGGGGCACGGTCACGTGGGAATTTGGAGCACAACATAAATGCAATGCAAGGGATTCGATGCAAGCTGTGCTGGGGTTGAGAAAATGAAAACATATAGAGCCACTCCATTTGTTGGTGTTCTTCTTCCTCAATTCGTACGAAGTCCCCAAAGTCACAAAAGCACCTCAAAATCTACTTCGTAATTTAGGTTTCTCTTATTTTAAATGAATCAATGCTTACATCGTACGGATCGAGCAAAGGAAAGAACAGAGAACACACTTCATGTTCTGGTGTCTTGGTGTGATAAGAGACCATAAACCACACTCACGCAGAGAGAGAGAGACAGAGAGCAATTAAAATCTCTCCTCTGGAGGATTGATTTTGGCAGTCGGGTTTTCTAGAAATACTCGAAAGAAATTGAGGAAACCTAGAAGTCGACGACTTGAGAAGGAAAAAAAAAAGATACGGACCCAGCCAGACAGACAGACACACACGCAGAGAGACTCACAGACACGCGCCTTGCCATTTGTCAGCTTTATTCAGTATCATTAACTTCGTATTAAACGAACATTTGCCCCTCCATTATTCACCGGACTTTGCATTTCCCATGATTTTGTTGTTTCCCATCTCTTCTTCCCGCGATGTGACTTCGATCATCAAAGGGTTTTATTTCAGGGTTTAAGGTGTAATGGTATCAAACATAAGTAATAGGACTAATTAGCAATTATATCATGTATTATATCTCATTTTTTCGATTTGTCCTGTCGTTTGAAATGTATCGTACAGTAACCCCAACTTAAGACGTTACTTCGACGTTATCCTCTGTTATGTCTCATCTTGACGGAGTCCGACGTGTCGCATACGTGGCTATGACGGCGTTAAAAATCACCGTTAGCCGAACGATATGATAAATCGGAAAAAATGAAAAAAGTACAGGATAGAATTGCTAATTAAGCAAAAAATATAAAAGATCCTAAGAGTCCAAAATTAGCTCGAGCCCCTAAACCTTTTGAGAAAAAAATGAAATAAACCCCCGGCTGTCAATTTCGTATTCTTTCCCACTCTTAGAGGTTCCTTAGGATCACATCTGAGGGGGATACTATCGGGAATGTATATGCGGCGATAGTTTTCATGAGCAGTACCATTGACATTGATCTTCAAGGGAGCTGATGAAATCCTTCATAAGGACACATCCGAAAGTAGGGCCGTTAGCCACGACCACCATGTCTGGATGGACAATAATCACATTTTCCTTCTTGAGGAGAAAGCAGTGCTCACTACTCCCCAGTAGGCCCCAATGAATTGAGGGTGTTGTTCACAGACGAGTCCTTTGACAAAATGCATTATTGCCATAGGGTAACCACTGACGTCAACAAATACCATTAATGCCTCACAGGCCTTAGCAACACGGAGCGTGGATGTGGGGTAGGATGAGAAAGGGAAAGGTGAAGAAATTAGGTTTTTGAATCGGATTGTGGAGAAATTAGGTTTTTCGGTGATCGAATTTGGCCAGCGGTTATATTACAACGGCGTCAGAGTCACGTGTGCGACACGTCGAGACTCCGACAAGATGGGACCTAACGGAAGATAACGTCGAAGTAATGTCTTAAGTTGGGGTTACTTTACGATACGTTTCAAACGACGGGATAGATCGGAAAAATGGGGTATAGTACAGGATATATTTGTTAATTTGGCCGTTATATTTTAACAGCATCATAGCCACGTGTGCGACTCGTCGGACTCCGTCAAAATGGGACCTAACGGATGATAACGTCGAAGTAACGTCTTAAGTTGAGGTTACTGTACGATACGTTTCAAACAACGGGATAGATCGGAAAAATGGAATATACTATTTGCTAATTTGGCCTAAGTAATAAACTCCCTTGAATCCCAAACTAGAGCTGCATGCATGTCGGACTTATTACACGTGTGGGGGTTTGGTTTGGTGGCTTCGAACTCTTTCTGTCTAACAAACTTTGGTTTATTTTGTCTGTATATATTTAGTCGGGGTTGATCGAATCTTCATGGGAAACCTTAGGAGGATATTGTCCCAACTCATGTTTATCCTATCATCCCAAAATAATGCGAGTTTCGGGTTGTTTCGATGGAGGGGCCATCCTTGTTTGGGAGGATTAGGAGGATCCAGATACGATAACTTCAACCTAATATTCCTCTCCCACCCCCCGACTCGCAAAAGCCAAAAACCCGAATTCTTTTTAAAAGAAAAGATGAAGAATTTGTACCTTCAAAGTACTCTCACATCATCCATCCATTCATCCCATTGTTTCTTTAAGGTTTTCTCAAGATGGGAGAAAAAAAGATGATAACAATAATGCTGCATGCCCTTGCCCATGGGTTTTGGGTTTGGGACAAAACATGTTGTCGTGGTCGTGGTTGTGGTTGTCCCCCTCGAAGCCAGAAGAGGACAATCTCCTTGGTAAGAACAAGAACAGGAAAGGGAGGGCTTTACAGCAAAGAAAAGTTGGGGGGAGAGGAGATTAAGAAAAGGAGAAAGAAAAATGATGTTGTGTTCTCCATCGATGGGACAAAAGGGAATACCTGACAGAGGGGACGAGAGAGATTGCCCCTTGTTTTCCTTTTGTTATCGGTTGCTAAACTAATAATTAGCCAAAGAGAAGCCAACATGGCATGGCATGACGACACATGGGGGTCTTCCCATTATTATTGCTACCATTCACTTCATATCACGAACACATAATGCACGACGTGCTTCTCTCTCTCTCCCTGCTCTTTCACATGATGAAGATGATGATGACACCCAAGTTTTTCCTCCCTTGCTTGTTCCTAAATAATTTAGGACAAAGGCATCATCCCATCCCATCCATCCATCGATCCATCCTTGGTTTGGTTGCGTTTTCTCCATGTTCTTCGAGTTTCCAAAGGATCGTGTCGCGGACAAAGTAAATAATAATGGCTGGAGAACCATGTGGAGTGATAGCATCTGATATCCGACATAACTCCTCCCAGAGAAGCACACACACCCTTTTCTCCCATTTATTGAAATTCAGTAACCAAAAAAAAAAATTAAAGAAGAAGAAGAAGAAATTCAGTAATTCTATTCTATAAAAGAAGAGGGAGACAGAGATGTCGGGTAGGGAAATGGCGTGGTGGGTTTTAATCCATGCCTTTGTCTGAATAGTTGTAAAACTCTCTTTTACATTACATTATATAGTAATTTGATATAAAGAAGAAAAAGGAGGAATCCCCCTCCCTCCCAACTTTACGAGGAGCACGTTTTTTGTGGAAAAAAAGTGTTTGCCGGCAACTTATGAATAAGAAAAAAGGGTGGCTCGCTTTTCTTTTAAAAGGCTCTTTTTTATCTTTTCAAAGGAGAATGAGGAGAGAAAATATTGGAATTGGAATGTTGCCTAAAAGATGCGTTACAAATACAAACCAAACCCCACCCAAACGAATAATAAGGAGGGGGGGAGATCATTAGGGATGAAGAGCTCTTTGCATGCGCGGAAGTCCAACCCATGATTCCTGTCCTTAGTTCTTCATTTTTTTCATTTATTTTACATTAACAAAGATTAAAATCTTCTTCTTCTTCTTCTTCTTCTTCTGATCACGAGCAATTCATTGCCCACCTCATGATGAAGAAAACTGATTGGTCTCTTCTTTTCATGACGAGTTTTCTGATGGGTACTACTACTTACTATTCAGTGGCCTCCTATATCGAGTCTACTTAGCGCTCAATAATTTACTAAATCATAACCCCCCCCCCCCCCCACCCCCTCTACTCATTATAATAAATATTTCCACTCACATGCTCCTACATTTTTTATGCTTATTTCTCTTAGAAAAAGAAGAAAAAGAAATTTAAAAAAAAAAGTCGTTAATTCATTTTGTGCATTAATTCCCCTGCGATGGACACACATCTGATGCAAAACGCAAGTATTGAATTTTGGGGGGGGGGGGGGGGACAGTGACGTGTGGTGGATGGGACTGCAGCAAATGCCAAACCCCCCCCCCCCCCCCCTACTCTCTTCTCCTCCTCTTTAAACAAGTTTTGGTGGGTGAAAGTGACCCCCCTCCCCAGTTTGGCTATAAAGCTTTTATTATTCCCCCACCCCCCCAATCTCTTCCCCTTATTTTCCCTTCTTCGTCGCCATTTACTCCTCCCTCCTCCTCCTCCTCCTCGTTAAACCACCGCGAAAAAGAAAGGAGTGAATAGAAAGGAAAGATGGGGAATTGCCAGGCCATCGACGCGGCTACTCTCGTGATCCAACACCCCTGCGGAAAATCCGACAAGCTCTACTGGCCGGTGCCCGCGGCCGAGGTCATGAAGTCCAACCCCGGTCACTACGTAGCCCTCCTCATCTCCTCCACGCTATGCCCCCCCCCAGGCGCCGCGGCCTCCTCCGGTTCGGCGACCGCCCCGGAGGACCAGGTCAGGGTTACGCGGATCAAGCTCCTTCGGCCGACGGACACCCTACTCCTGGGACAAGTATACCGCCTTATAACCTCCAAGGGTATCATCCTCCGTTCCCTCCTTCCTTAGAATCCACGTTCCTTTCCTTTTGTCGTAAAACTTCTACTTGGAAGGAAGAGGAGAAGGGGAGGGTGATTAACTTGTTGTTGTGCGGGGGTTTGGAGCAGAGGTGACGAAGGTGCTGTCGGCAAAGAAGAATGCGAAGATGACGATGATGATGAGGAAAGGTCATGAGATTAGGGTGGAACAACAGGCGAGGCCTAATCACCCAGACCACGTCAGAGTTAAGGACAACCTGGTAAATTCCTCTCTCTGTCTCTCTCTCTCTCTCTGTCTGTCCGTCTGTCTGTCTGTCAGTCAGTCCCCACAACACCATGTTCTACGTTGGTTCGTATAACACATGTCGCTGAAAAAACAAATAACTATCATTAGGTAGATAAGCAAGAAAGGCAGAGGCGGCAGCAGAAGCCGACCACAACATCGACGACCACGGGGGGGAGTAATAATTCGGCAACTGGGAGGTCCAAAACATGGCAGCCATCGCTCAAGAGCATCTCAGAGGCATCCTAGTTTTCTTTCTTTCACTTCTTCTTCTTCTAATATATTTATATATATATAAAAGAAGAAACGAATTCATGATGCATAACAGCGAGGGAGAACGAGAAGAATCTCTCTCTTTCGTTTCTCTTTGGTAAGGAGAGGGGGGTGGGAAAGGTGGGTCGTCATCTTAGCTTAGAAGGGTACGATACGACCACATCTGGGAACGAAGAAAAGGAGTTGTGGGTACCAAAAATGACATGGGGGTTAAATCTAATGATACTACTAAATACTGGGTTAAAAAGAAAAAGGCATGAGGAGGATGGGAATGAGAATCTCCTCGCTACTACTACTACTACTACTACTGTCTGCCTGCCCCCACATCAAATGAAACAGTTGAATGACCAAATCCCTCGTTCAATCATCAAATCGCCCCCCTGATATCCTCGATATTATCATTCGGAATATCAATTTGTGTTCTTTCATTTTCCTTAAAAAAAGTTAGGGAGGGGCCTGTGCTCTGTTCATTGGGCAGTCACACGGCAGCACGCTTTTTTAGAAGAATCTGGCGATGGTGGTGGCGATGATGATGGCAAAAGATAAAACGTGCGCGTGCCCCTTTCCCGGTAACAATTTCTTTACCTCTTCATGGGTGTCTATGTTCTTATTTCTTGAAGGGAAATGATAAAACCAAAAGGAGTATCAACACTCGTGAATGGAGGGGTCAATCTTAGATTTTTTTCGGAAAATTATGATATCACGAGGAGTAGAATGTTTTGGTTGAGGAGGGTCAAAGGTGAAGAGGGGCACGAGGGGTTTTGGAACATGTTTTGCTTTTGGGAGTCTTTTAGAATAAGAAGAAGAAGAAGAAGTGACCCATCATTCGACTGACTCCGATTCCCTCCCCATTTCATGTCCATCATCGGTTTCAAAGATAGATTAAGGAGTTTTATGGACCACCCCCACCGAGTCGCATGACATTAAAGTTGAGCGGCTATTGTAATAATTGGTTTGGACCCTCTGCTTCCTCCTCCTTGTTCAGACTTCTTTTGACTACTCCAACAAATCTTTTCTGCCCTCGATCAACTTGGAATGGTGGAGACTTTTCCTTAAACTAAGTGGGTTTGGGTTGGGGTTGGGAGTTGTGATGCCTTTCGTATCATTCAAAGACCAACTAAAGAAAACATCAGTATTAATCTTTTGTAGTCTCTGCCTTTGGCTCATTATCAATCATTGATGCAACAAATCAGAGGAAAAAAAGAATCTTGAATAAGATACGTTGATGTTGATGACGACGGTGATGATAAGGGGGGAGGATGGGATGGTGTGTGGATAACGAAAGAACAGGGTGGTGTGGAGGACTATGGGATGTGGTGGAGATGTACTCAGTTGTCTGAATCTGAATCTCATCACCACCACCACCACTCTTCTCTGATAGGCAAACAGCCTTTCACACTTACATTGAACTAAATTACATGAAAATTTATTTCCTTTGCCTCTTTCACTTGTCCGAAACCAACCCAACCCCACTTCTCCAAGCTTCAAAGCTCAAACTCAAACCTTCCTTCTTCTTCATCTAACTATAATATTTCCTCGGCCCCGCTGAATTAAATACCCGGGTTTCGTTCGCTTTCCTATACTTTTCAACCAAGCATCCTGAGACCGCTGTAGACGTGATGCGCGCACATTTATTTTCCCATTGGTTGGAATATCATTCACATTCGTGTGGTGGCGGTGGCGGCAAGGGACGCTGTCGGGTGGCGGTGGTCGCATGGACGAGAAAAGTATATGGTAGGGAGAGGAGGCCTTAATGGGGATGGGAAGAATTTCCAAATGATGGGGGCAGGGCTTAAAGTCTAATCTCCAATGCACAATAGAACAACATTCAAGGGCCCAAAACAGGATTCGATGCTCTCCTACAAGCATAAAGAAAAAGAACAGGATGGATAGGTATCAAATCCAGAGATTCTTTACTTTTTGATTCCACAAACCGAACTTGTAATAACACGACTCTCTCCGTTCGGGGGACAAGCAGCGACACTTTTTTGTCCGTGTGTCTTCAAAAGAGGAAACGGAATAAAGAGCCCAACATGCTTCCATATCCTTACTAAGGAAGGATTCAAAAGCAATCACGTGGATGGCCTGGCGCGATGAACTCATGCGCTTGATTCTTCATGATGGTCGATTTGGCTGAAGTTGCCCTTCTCCTTGAAGAGCTGATTGTGGTGATGCTTGCAGTAGGGACGCTGCTCGTGCGCCGCGTAGTTCGATGGACTGATCGTGCAACCCCCGTGCGTGCATCTGAAGTATCCCTTATGATACGATGTCCCGCCACAGCCACCTGAAAGATTACTGCTCGTTGGGACAACAAAACCTGTCGATCGTAATTCGGTTGCTAAACAGAGAGAGCTTCCCAGAAACCTCCTAACCTTTTCGGTTGGATAAACTGTCTTCTTGCAGGCAACACACTTGTCCTGGGTTCCAGCAAACATGCCCGATACCTTGCTGCTGGAATGAACCTGATCGGCGGATCTACTAACGGTTCTCGGAGCACTTACGAAAGACCACAGGTTAATATACAGATCAGAAATGGAAGTCTAGCGTAGACAATTCCCCGGGGACATCTTTGAGTTACCTTCAAAGCTCTTGTCTAAGCTTCCGGTCATCTTAAATAGCTGATCAAAATGAGGCTTGTAATACAACACGCCTTCGAAGGAGCAGTAGTTACTCAACTGCAGAGACAACAGGCCATGCCAGAAACCAATCAGTCCCAAAAAGCATGGATGTGTTGAAATTTTTCGACACCAACTCCGTTTTTCGGGTTCTGATGCCGTGGCTGAAAAACACACACAGTTACTTATTGGCAGTTAAAGGGATAAGCCCTGACTTTCGACTCCAATTCGCGGGCTCTATCTTCAACCACTCGCCGAAATTGTTCTGACAATAAGAGATGGAAGTAAAACTAAGGAGTTCCGGATCTACAACCCGGCTAATCACCAAATACTCCTCTCCTATAAAAACCAGCCAGCCAACCGACAAAACAATCAACAACGCTAACGGAGAATTCTACCAATCAACGACCACATCAAGAAGAATCAAGATCCTAAGAGATGAGGTAAGAGGTCGAGGTTCGCGATTGACCTTGAGGGTGTTTTTGCAGTGGTGGCACCTGAAGCATGCCTTGTGGTGCACCTTGTTGTCGGCAGCAAGCTGATCAACTAAGTAGACAGTCTTCTCGCAGGCCTTGCACTTCTGGGTCGTCCCTACAAAGGCAGCAGTCGCCATCTTCCCCTTCCCTTCCCCTCTACAGCAGTGGCGTGTTGGGGCGCCGGGGAGGGGGGTCAAACTGGCTAGGAACAAAACACAACCCAGTTAGCCCCCAAGTGATATGAAGTGTGGTGCTTAGTATTGCAGAAGACTCATGTAATCCATTCAGTGGCGTGTGAACTGCCCAGTGGCTCCACCCCCCCCCCCCCCCCCCCCCCCCCCCGTTTTCTTGCCTGACAGTCCTCAACGTGGGATCATCATTGTCTCTTGCTTCTTTGGGTCACAGGCACACTGTTTGGGAATTTAATCACACGCTCCTGACTTTTTGAAAGATGCTGGCGCTTTGCTTTTTCGTCCCTTCGTATAGTTTTATTACCAGAATAAGTGATTCCATGTTGCTTTGGTCCGAGCGATTTCTGCTTTTCGGTGCCCTCCAACAGGAAGAGGTTACCTGTTCATTTTTTACCAGGCACGATCATCTGTTTGACTTCTAGATCAATTTCGTTGGTCCATCACTCAAACCTTTTGTCCATCTGCGCTTCTCAAGGCCACCAAATCGAAGAAAGGGAAAGATATGAACTCCCAAGCCAGAAACATGCAGACCCGAAACAAGATCCTTCAACAAATTGGTGTTCTTAAATCAAAAGGAGCTTATCCCAACAGCAATTCACTACTCGGCCCACACAAAACATCTTATTTCAGTCTTATAAGGCCGACGCGAAGCCCCATTTTATGGTTGAGCTAAACATCCTGCACCTTCGGGCACATCTTCCATTCGGCAAAGGCAGGAGGTGCTAAATCTGGGGGTTATGCGCTTCCACCATCAGAGGCTGCTTTGCTTCGCGCTTCTTCTCGCATTGTAGCTTTCACATAAATTTCATAGCAACAACCTGGAAAACAGCCACAAACACGAGTGACTCTATATGAAGTAGAACTAGCTGGAACTTATGCAGGCAACTGCTGCTCAAGTAAAATCACAGCCTACCAGCAACGACCACAATTGTAAGGATATCTCCGATTCTTTTCAAAGTCTTCACGCTCTTCTTAGTTGACTTGAACCTGCTCAAAACTGGATCTGGAGCCAACAACTGCAATGGAAATTATCAAGATTAAGACAATCACAAGACTGCCGACCAGTCTTACACACATTTCACAATGATCTGCCCAATTGCGCATTTGGTTTCTGGATTCATCGCTGAAATGGCACAGGTTTTTCCATTCCTGATGATTCCTATTCATCCATTTCTATCTCCAGTCTTGAAACGTATTCATTACTGCTTTCCACTCATTTCACCCTAAATAGTTTCGATCTTCCATCAATCTGTCTCTCCCTTCCACAATATTGACAAAGAAAACGCACTCTGCTGGCTTTAATCACAAATCGCCTCTCGAAACCTTCCAATAGATTTCACAAAATCCAACTAATCATACCTCAATCGCGCCTGATCTCAAAGAACTAATCAAACATCACTCTGCACGCATTAATCATCACAAACTGCGACTAGTTGGGGCTGCCAACGTTGCAGAACAAAGGCGGCGCAGTAATCTAACTGGAGAAGTCAAACTAAAAAAAAAACTCACAGCTTTCTCGCGAGGCCCCGGCTCGACGTGGAATCCTCGCCGCGACAACCAAATCTTGCCCTCCGCTCCCTATCGAAACCGCAAAACCAAAGAAAGAACCGATCGATCACGAGCAGATAGCCTCGACAGCAGTGGAAGCATGGACAGATGAAGAAGAAAAGGGGGAGATGGATGGAGAAGGTTTACCGGAGATTGAGATCGGAAGCGGGAGAGTATGCCGGAGTTGGTCTCTCTCAGGAGGAACGCCATCGGAAGAGCAGCAGGTGTTCACGACAATATCGCACAGGGAGTAAGGCAGTAGTTGCCAAGCCGAGCCGAAGGGAGAGAGGGATGGCAGCAAAAAAATGACAGAAAATACTTCAATTTACAAAACTACCCTCGTGGGGCTTCGTTATCTCCCGAATTGCCACGAACCCAACCGACGCCGTTTGGCGTGGATGAAGCTGAGTGCGCCGCGTGGCGCCTTCCCCGGCCGTCAGAGCAAACTTCTCCTCCCTCTTCCGCCTTGTGATTGTTGATTCTCAGTGATCTAAGTTTCCTTCGAATTCGTCAATGGCGGCGAGAGGAACGGCTGCTCTGTGCATCGGAAGGAACGCGATTAGTCGGAAGAGCACCGGTCGTGCCTTGGACTCGTTGCCGACGTCAACCCATGGAACAACGCCCATTTCTTCTAATTCCTTTCCGGAAGTTGGCTCCCCGTGACTGTAAAGATTCATCCCTCTATAATCTCAGTCGACTAGAAGTTGTGATTCGATTTTTGAGTCTTGAGACAGTGAAGTTTTCTAAGATTTGGCGCTTAACTTGAGATGTCGTCAGTGGCATTGTGTGTTATGGCTGTGTCGACAGTGGAGCAGGTAGCGTCGAAGATGGATCAAGAACTAGAAGAATCTCCTGAGAAATGGGCGATCAAGATGCTTTATGACGGTGATTGCCCGATCTGTGTGCGCGAGGTAATGCTTCAACGATTGAAAAGTGCGGCTCTGGAAATAGTTTATGAAATCTGAAATCTTGTTTTCTCGGGATTGTGTTCTCCTGTTTCTTCATTCAGGTTAACATGCTGTAGGGAGAGGAACAAGCAGTGTGGTACGATTAAGTTTGTTGACATAAGCTCCGGCTGATTATTCACCTGAGGAGTAACCAGGGCCTTGACTACCCAACGGGTATTCTGTGTTTGGAAGGATACATGGGTTGTGTTGCGTCTGTTCAATAATAAAACACGATTCTCTTGCCACGACTTCCGGCATTGATTTCGTCTCCAGTTGGATGTCGTTTCGGACACGTGGCGGGTTCTCTGCTTTTAAAGGCATCGTCATTCCAGATAGATATCTGCCCCCGCCCCCAAGTTAACGCCACTCCTCTTTCTTTGGAGTCAACAAGCGCTCAGGTGCTGCCAGGATATGATTTCCCCCCCTTATCCTTTTTTAAACGTCTAACCACCAGCCAACTAAATATTGCCCGAACCAAATCACTTGGTTCATCATCATCCAACCATGGTTGTGATCGTCTCCGTCATCCTCCTGTTGCGGTTCGCTCTCGTTTACGCCAGTACGTACTGCTACGACAGTGGCAACTTCACATCATCCGATGGCTACGGCAAGAACCGCGACTCCCTCCTCTCCTCCCTGCCCTCTTCGGTTTCGTCCAATGGGGGGTTCTACGCCACAACGCTCGGCACGGCACCGGACACCGTCTACGTGCTCTCCATGTGCAGGGGTGACGTCTCCCCTGCCCTCTGTTCCAGCTGTATCTCTACCGCCACCAAGGACATGACCCAGAGTTGCCCTTACAACAAGGCGGTGTTCTCCTGGGGGATCGGCGATCCACCCTGTTACGTCCGGTACTCTGACCAGCCCATCTACGGAGTACTCCAGACGCAGCCAACTTTCATCTTCTACAACTCCGGGAACATCTCGATGGACAGTAATGAGCTCAGTAACATTTGGGGCAACTTCAGCGTCAGTTTGGCACTGAATGCCTCGAACAGCTCCTCGAAGCTGAAGTTTTCGACTGGGCAGCTCACGCTGCCTAACAACAAAACCATTTACGGCATGTCTCAGTGTACTCCTGATTTGTCTCCCGACGGGTGCGTGTCGTGCTTGTACGAGGGGATTGGTAACTTCTCGAGTTGCTGCTCTGGCCACCAAGGAGGGGTAGTGTATAAACCGAGCTGTATCTTTAGGACAGAGTCGTACTATTTCTTGTATGACAATAGCTCCGGCCCTCCGCCAGCATCTCCACCGATAAACACAACAAGAACTGGAGGTATTCACGAGCAGCTTTGTGCTTGCCACTCGTTCTATAGCATTATTCACTGAAACTGCATTCCATATTGAGGTCCCCAAATGTGTAGGAAAAGGCAAGGTTTCAACTGGGGTACTTACGGCCATCATCGCTCCGTCTGCTATCATCTTGGTGCTTTTCCTCCTCGGTTGCATCTACCTACGACGAAGAACGAATCGTAGACATAACTCCTTGGAAGAACAAACCGGTAATCACAATCATGTTCATTTATTTCCATGATTTCATTGATCGATCAAACACGTTATGGTACTGACAATTCCCTTACGCCGTAAACAACTAGGTTATGACTTTACGACGATGGAGTCACTACAGTTCGATCTTGCCACGATCCAACTCGCTACAGATAATTTCTCTCGTGACAACTTGCTAGGGCGAGGAGGATTCGGGGAAGTATACAAGGTCAAAGACAGACTGAATTCGACTTTCAGATTGAATTTCTAGTAGTCCGAATCTTGCTTAATCTTTAATGCTTTTGCAGGCAAGGCTTCCCAATGGATCGGACATAGCAGTGAAAAGGCTATCTCAAAGCTCGATGCAAGGATCACAAGAATTCAAGAACGAAGTCATGCTTGTCGCGAAGCTTCAGCACAGGAATCTAGTCAGGCTTCTCGGATTCTGCTTCGAGGCAGGCGAGAAGTTGCTCGTCTATGAATATGTGCCCAACAAGAGCCTCGACTACTTCCTCTTTGGTAACTACTGTTTCCAATGTCTGACAGCCTGATCCTTCGGATGAGTACCCCGAGCAGAGTAACTTTGAGTTTTTGCAGATCCTGAGAAGAGAAGGCTGTTGGATTGGCCGGCTCGTCTGCAGATAATATTGGGAACTGCTCGAGGGGTTCTATATCTGCACGAGGATTCCCGACTTCGAATCATTCATCGAGACCTCAAAGCGAGCAATATCCTGTTGACAGCCGAGATGAACCCAAAGATCTCAGATTTTGGCATGGCGAGGATCTTTGGCGGTGACCAAACTCAGGCCAACACAGCCATAATTGTCGGCACATAGTGAGTTTTCATTCTCTCACTCCTTAGATTTCTTCTGCGGAGATCTCCTTTCTTATGGCAGTTGTTTTGTAGCGGGTACATGCCCCCAGAGTATGCGATGCACGGGCGCTTCTCGGGGAAATCCGATGTGTACAGTTATGGCGTCGTCCTTCTTGAGATCATCACTGGGAAGAGGAATAATGCAAACTTCCAGGAAGAAGGGACTGACAATCTTCCTAGCTATGTGAGTAACTTGCAGGAACCCCTGCTCGCTCTCGTTTAGGACATTCCGGACACATATTTCATCGGTTCATAACTCCCATACCAGGCCTGGAAACATTGGACAAATGACACCCCGTTCAACATTGTGGATCCCATCCTGGGAGACGGTTACTCGCTGGATGAGGTACTGAGGTGCCTGCACATTAGTCTGCTGTGTGTGCAGGAAGATCCGGCCGATCGCCCAACCATGAAGGACATCAATATCATGCTCAGTAGCTACACAGTCAAGCTCCCGGTGCCCCATGAACCCGCCTTCTTCCTCAGGACCAGGACACAATCCATCGACAGCCGGAACCTAGAATCCGACCGGTCATCCACCATGCCGTCCTCGGTCAATGAAGCGTCCCTCACGGAAGTATATCCTCGTTGAATCCGCAGAGGCTTCGCAGCTGTAATGTAACAAATGAACCACTACACTAATTAAATTTTGTTGAATCCAAACCAAAGCAAGAAAAATAAAAATAAAATTCATTAAATATTTACATATCAACTAACAAACAGGAGTTGACTTAGCTTTTAATAAAAGGCCGCTGCCATATACATTCTGAGTCATTAGGAGTAAAGAAGAACACTAAAAATGCAGAAGACAACATCTGATCTAACACAGTTCCTCTTCCTTCTCCTTTCCTTCTCTTCGCTGGCCGCACAAGACCTTTCCGACCAGAACTACCTTTGCTACGCCAATGAGGGGGAACTTCACGGCCAATGACACTTACGGGGCAACCCTCAACAACCTCTTGGGGACCATCCCCATGACCACTTCCAGCACGTTGACCTACGGGCTCTTCAACGCTTCCGCAAGCCGGCCGCAGGATCCCGACAATATTGAAGCTTACGGGGTTTGTGGTGGGGATCTTACGCGGGACGTGTGCGTGGATTGCCTTAAGAATTCCTCTCGCCAGATCAGACAGATTTGTCCCATCGAGAAGTCTGCGACTCTATTCGAGGACAAGTGTTGGATCAGGTATTTGGACAAGCACATGTATGGTGTGGTGAATACGGATCCGTACCTCCCGTTGTACGACGGGCAGAAAGCGTCGAACTGGGAAAAGTTTGTCGCAGTGCTGAAGGACCTGTTGGTCAGCCTGCGAGATGAAGCCGCCTCAGGTGACAACTGCGAATTCTCAACGCTTGTTTCACTGGGGAGCATGTAATCCCAATCAAATTGATTTTTTTGTACCATTCTATGCTTCTGATGAAGGTGGTCCAATTCGGAAGTATGCTACGGGCAACGGCACAGTTGACTTGTACACCCTGTACAGGATGGTTCAATGCAGCCCTGATTTGAGTAGTCAATCCTGTAGCAATTGCCTGGATTATATCACGCAATCAGACTGCACGTGTATTCTTGGTGATTACTTACTCTGCACCGGACTTTTGCAGGGAGAAATTTGCAACGACAGCAGCAAATGCAAGATGTGAACATATACTTAGGGACCCTAAATTGTATGTTATCTTGTCTCGAGCCTTCATCGTGTTGTGTGATGATAAACAGCTGCATAGATTTACGACTGTTCTTCTGTGTTCAATCAATCAATACACGTCAAACAAAGCCCTCTTCACAACATTGATCTCTCCTTGTCTAACTTAACAAAACCTGTTGTGTCTAGACTGCTAAATGTATGTTTTCCTTGTTATATTTATGTGGGGAACAACTATCATATGTGCAGAAAGAATCCACAGCCCTTGTCATAAAAACAACCATAGACCACAATAGCCAGCCATGCTGCATGATCTTAGTCTGCATGTAGTCGAATCAATTCCACAGTCATCATCACTCAGGCATCTATGGTCTAATCTAGCATCTGGGACATGGCAAGCGCTTTCGATTGGCTGCTTTTGAGAACCCAAAGATATTGCAGGACATACTTGGGAGGACAACGCGCTTGTTTTCCTCTTTTTCTCATTCATCTGAGAATGAGAACAATTATGTCCGTGAATTGCGACACACAGCGAGAAGGAAATGCATATTCAAAATGGTTTTGAGCAGAAGTAGATACCTTGAAGTAGGTCCGGTTGGTCAGGAAGAAAGTCTCGGGAAGCCTGTCTTGCCAATCTCTTATCACCGGAAGAGGGTGACCTTCTGTCGTGAAAACATAATTCCGATTGGCCAAGAATTCGTCATCAAACAGGAGATACAGGTACTTGCATCTGCGAAAACATGGAGGCGCTAGGCAAGATTATCAATGCGAAAGGATGAGTAACTGATTTAAGAATCCTTACGTTTCAGCTAGAAAAAAGCTGTGCTGATGGTCCTCCAATTGCATTGTTGTCACATCTCTGATGCTTGCAAATCCTCCTTCCACTTTGGTATAAGAGTTCAGTGATTTAACAATTGACTCACCCACCTCTATGTACCAAGGATCTGATATACACCAATTACTCTGTGGTGAGAGGAAACAATGTGGGGAAAGCTTGGAAACTTAATGACAAGGTGTCACGAAAAGGCACATGGAAACAAAACTAGGTTGCATTCTAGTGACCTTTGGTTGCCTGGTATAAGTAGAACGTTGACTCGGCAAACTCCGGTCGCAGGGGATAGTACTTCTCCGTAGGATGTATGATCTGATGATCCAGCAAATATCTTTCCGGTAGCACCCCATACTTCTCCCACACGTGAAAGAATTCCCGGTGTGTAGAATTTGCAGCGGCAACATCTCCCACTAGGACCTAACGACAACAGGAACAAAAAGTCCAAACATGATTATTCCCTTGAGTTTCAAGTGACAGCATTGACCGAAACATGAGATCCTGTATGTATACACCTGCAGACCAGGCCAAAAGGCCTGCAAGCTTGTAAGCTGCCAATAAGTGGCCTTTCCGGTCCTCATGTCAGCTTCATGGTACCTAATTCAACGTTATGAGTTGCTGTTTTAATGGATTTGTTAAACCACATTGAACAAGAAACTTCGACGGCTAAGTTCTATGGCAAACCGACAAACATGGACATTTTCCTATGATAGAAGCTCTGGTAATGAGTAAATTAAACTTAAGAAGCATTGTGTTCAAGTGCAAAGTCATACCAGGGTCCATGTCTGAAATATTTCTGCACACCAAGATAAGCAGAATGAAACATCTTCCAATAATCCTCCTTCCCAAAGAGAATGTAAGCCTTAAAAAGGTACTCGTAAAAAGAGTCAACTCCTAGAAGCAGACAAAAAATATATATGCATCAGAAATTGTCTCATCACTAGGCATGAAAGATACATCTACAGCCACCCATAATTAACATTAACTTTTTTTCCTTGGATGATGGACTGGATGATTGTATAGCAAATAAAATGACTACAATTTAGAATCACAAGAAAACAAATGGCAGCGACCAATACCAGCCCCAATCCCCGTGGAGTATTCAATCCATTCTCCCGTTTGTACATCTAGGGTGGTTCCGAATAGGTTCAAGGAGCTTCGCATGCTCCATAATTTGCGTAGGGCCCGTAGAGCCGCCGACTCAAATCTGGGGTCTCCAGTTAATCGTGACAAGGTGCCCATTTCAAGAATCAATGAACCTGATTTAACCAACATGTTGACAATTTTTTGGTTGAGGATCTTGTCGAAAAGATACATCAAGCACGTCGGAATCGGCATTAGGTTCCTTACCACATCCAGAGGTGCTTGTTTCAGTAGTCTCATTTGGCATCACCCCGAACTGCACAAAAACTCCCAAAATCAAGATGGCACATTTATCTACAATTTGTTTTAAGAATTAACAAAACTTCCTACCCCTATCTACACACATGAATGTTACGAGAAAGTACCTTTAGATTTACCCAAGCATATGGCAACCCAGAGGGTGTTTCAAATGCAGGCAGAAAACGCAGGGCTAAATCTGTAGCCAGGAAAAGAAGCTGTTTCTTGTAAGAACCGTGAACCAACCTGCTCGCAGAATCAGTGGCAAGAATATGAGCTGAGAGAAGTCCTCCAAGAACTCTTATGTTGCACTACAAATAGCAGCCAGGCAAAATAAGTCTATAATATGTCTGAAATTGTAATAGCCAATCGAGAAGTACACCAAAGCATCGTTAGACTGAAGAAAATATTCTTCGATACATGTGCACTCTCGATACTAGGAAGACACCTTAATTACATCAGAGTCATCTGAGAATAGAACACAAACTGGACACCTCGAAAAGATTTATCCTTGCGTCCACATCAAAGTTCAGATTCTGGGAGAGCCAATGAATTGCCTTCTCAAATTCCGTGTTGTTTCCCAAGACAACAAGGCTGCAAAATTTAGAAGCACCTCTCACTAGAAGTAAAAGAAAAATACCAGGGACTAAAGAATCAGTAACTTTCGCTTTCAGTTTTGATTTTGAAAAAAAACAAAAAAAGGCAAACAACTGCATCTCAACTCAAGAGAGAAGTTTTGCATTGGAGATGATCTGCTACCTTGATAGGGATTCGATGAGGGTAAGGGCAGATCCATTATAACCTCGTGGAAGGTGCTCAAGCTGAAACAGCGAGAGGGAGCAACTATCGTAAGAAGTAAGACTTCCACCACATGCGAGTTTTCAAGCAACCAAATTGTCACCTTAAGATTACCGAGCTCGCTGAGAGAGTCAGTGAAACTTTTTGAAAGAGGCTTCAGCTCATCATGCTGCATGTTATAGAATGAAAATAAGCATTCACATCCACACTAATGCCAATTTTTGCTTCTGAACAGGGACGCAATCACTAGAAATGATGAGCGAAGGGAAGAAACTGACCGGAAAAGCGTGGACCATATAGTTGTCGTACGCATGATAGAACCTTCAAAAGACAACAACAAAATAAGGCATAGTCAATTCCCAATGAACCGTAACTTCAATGACACATATTGATTGAGCAGCCAGGAAAATCAACACACCCTCACCACCGAGTCACATACAATGCAGAACAACGGATGAAAACCCTCTGTGATTGAATATAATAGAAGAACAATAGCCGTCAACAACGACACCTTCAAACAACCAGAATTCAATAGATGGATGCCGAACAGAAAAGGAAACTCGGCCAAAAGATTTTGGCCTAAACAATTTTCAACGGCACAAAATAACATTATCACCGTTCAACGGATTGAATCCTGAGAATCAACGAGAACAGGGTAGGGAGGAACTCACATCTGGCGGACTTTGTCCCTCATTTGCTTCCTCTTGGCTTCCAACCGAGAATCCAGATGGGAAGCACAGAACCCGAATACGATTGGAGAAACCGCGAGGAAAAGGACAGCCCACTTCCTCAACATGGCTCTCGGTTCCTGGGTTTGACTAATTTCTTGTAGGGAAGGACGGAATCATGGGAAAGATTGCACCTTTCGGGATTAGGATTCCGGATCGGTTCCTGGGTAGAGAGAGACAGAGAAGAACAAGACAGCCGACGATTACCCCCATGCCTTCTTGTCGGACTATGATGCCTAGGTGTCTGCCCGCGCGCCGCCTTCTTCCAATAGGACATCGACGCGTCATCAAATTACGTGTTAGTAGGAGACGCGGGGGGGTTGGCCTCTTGAGGGGGTATTTGTTTTGCCTTTTGTTTTAAACGACTTTTACCTGCCTCCGTCTCTCTGTCCTGTCCCCATCCATCTTCATCGCCCTCCATTTCCATCAACTCTCCAGCACTGAACTACAATCCAATCATTCATTCGATAACGTAATGAAATCTAAATACCAATCTCTTCTGGAAATTTGAAATCCTCCGCCAAATCACTTCATCTCAGCTCTTGGAGTACTTCCTGCCTACTCCAATTAATCAAATCATGAATCCATCGTCAACCACCTCCTCAGCGGATCCCAAAGCCAAGAAAACAGCCCAATCCCTCCTCACCAACCTCCACATCCCGGGATCCTCCTCATCTTTAACCTCCCATGACCTCGACTTAGATTTCTCCGACGTCTTTGGCCTCCCGACGCCTAACCGCAACCGCCCGCAACCGACTCCTATTGACTCGGTTCGTCAGCCGCAGGTGATATACAGTCGGTCGCACTCGTACCTGGGCCCTTCCCCGCGATATATCACAAGAAACCCATTTCCGGGTTTTGGTAAAGACGCAAGCATCGATAGCGAGGAGGATGAGGTTTCGGTGTCGGCCACGCAGGTCGTTAGTGCGAACCCTATTCAGGATTCTGGTAAAGACGTAAACTTTGATTACGAAGGCAAGGATTCGGATCCGGGATCTTTCCAGGTCCCTTCTCCGCGGCAAGTTGGTGGAAAATCGCATTCAGGTTTCTGTAAAGACCCGATATTTGACGACGATGATGTAGGTTCAGTGTTGGGTGGGGATGGTGGGAGTAACGGCAGTGGTGATAGGATTGGAGTTGAGGACTTTGAGATACTGAGGATGGTTGGGAAGGGGGCGTTTGGGAAGGTTTTTCAGGTGAGGATGAAAGGGCGGAGTAGTACTGATATTGGTGATGGGATTTATGCAATGAAGGTGATGAGAAAGGATGTTATCATCAAGAAGAATCACGTGGATTACATGAGGGCCGAGAGGGACATTCTTGCCAAGATTGGGCATCCTTTCATTGTTCCACTGAGGTATTCTTTCCAGGTAATCCAGAGTCTCAATCATGCGACCTGTTGAGATTTACAGCTTATTCTGCTTGGCTCTCATTCTCTTTTGTAATGTCATTTGGCAGACCAAGTCTAAGCTCTATCTGATCCTGGACTTCATTAACGGTGGGCACCTCTTCTTTCATCTCTACAGACAGGGCATATTTAGGTATCTTGTAGTTATGAAACTTCTTTGGTGTTCTTTGTTCATGTTGATGCTAATTGCCTCTAGTTCTTTCTTGCCAGCGAGGATCAGGCACGGTTTTACACGGCTGAGATAGTTTCTGCTGTTTCTCATCTCCACAAGTGTGGAATTATGCACCGTGATCTGAAACCCGAAAATGTTCTTATGGACGCTGACGGTCATGTAATTAACATGGCACATCTCCTGGACTTTCTGGAACATGTGCGGAGGCATTCATTGCTTATTTAATGAAGCATTCTGTTGTTGCGGCGTAGGTTATGCTCACAGACTTTGGTCTGGCGAAGGAGATTGATGAATCAAGCAGATCTAATTCGATGTGTGGAACGACAGAGTACATGGCTCCTGAAATTTTACTTTCCAAAGGCCACAACAAAGCTGCAGATTGGTGGAGCACTGGGATACTTCTCTATGAAATGTTGAACGGACAGGTAACTAGTTGCGCTAGCGGATTTTCCATCAGTAAAACTCAAGACTTGTATTGACTTCTATCTGCTGGTTTTTTTTCCTGGAGTTCTCCCTTGGAGCATGATTGTTTGCTCCTAAGATTCCTTTGCATGAAATCTTTCCCTTCCCTGTTTTGCAGCCACCTTTTTCTCATCCAAACAGGCAAAAGCTTCAGCAGAGAATCATCAACGAGAAAGTTAAGCTGCCTCCTCGCCTTACCAGTGAAGCTCATTCTTTGCTAAAAGGAGTGAGCAGCCTCTTTTTTAGCTGTTACATTTTTATGTTCCTTGTTTCCTGAATTCAAAACCAGTGATATTAAATTATCCCACTGCCAGTTGCTTCAAAAGGACCCTTCCAGGAGATTAGGAAGTGGACCAGCAGGGGGAGATGAAATCAAGTCACATAAATGGTTCCGTTCCATTAACTGGAAGAAGTTGGAGTCTAGAGAACTGCAACCAAAATTTAAGCCCGATGTCACTGGAAAAGATTGTACAGCCAATTTCGATCGATGCTGGACTGCGATGCCGGCTGATGACTCGCCAGCTCCAACACCTACAGCAGGTGAGCATTTTCAGGGCTATACATACATTCCACCTAACCCTTGGCTTTATTCCAGTTCAAGTGAAGGGGATCAAAATATGCTGTAAACCTGCCTTCTGATTCTGAAATAACATCTCTGTAAGGCCCCCCACTGCAAGGCTGATAAATGATGTTGCCCTACTAATCTTTATTTGATGGAACTATGCTAATGTACATGCTCATTAACTCTGTTCCATCTGCGGTCTTCCTATGGCGTTTCATAGAGAGAATACTTGCATAATCTCCATAATGCTTTGTTGAGAGCTTTAAGAACCAAGCAACTTCTCATGGGTTGCATTGCATTCAGAATAGTCTGAGACTCTAGGAGTCGGATTTCTAAACAAATGATTCTAACCTTGTATTGATAAAAGAGAGGTCCCTGCAGCTTCTCGGTGAAGATGACTTAAAAGCTTTGAGTTGAATGGAAGGGTTAATTAGTGGGGAAGAATCTAGTCCTCAGTAGGCTTTAACCATGGGCAATGAAACTGGTGGATACAGTTTAAACTCCCACACATTATTATCTGGTTTGTTTACACCATTTCTGTGTCAGTGCTGGATCTTGATGTTCATTAGACAAAATTTTAGTGATGGAGGTTGGGAGCAGGTCCTTCACTTGTAGAACCTTCTTGGGTATTTGCAGTCTTTGTTAACACAGGATGGGGAAAGAATCTGAAGTGGATGAAAAACAGGCCTACCTTCAAGACAAAGTCCTTTCACCGACCCAAAATTATTAACCAGTTGATGCTTTCGAAAGGGGATATTAGCTTTGCTTTATAAGTGAGAGGGACGGTACCCGAATGCCCAGTTCACAATGGATCGTCTTCTGCTTTCGTTATAATCTCCAAAAGAGGAGAATGGAGTTATCTTCAAGCATTGTTCTCTAATGGAGTTTAGTCATGACTGGTGTCAACAAGAAGGCGAGTCGCTTTGGAAGAGATCGATCAAGATGGTCATGAGTATTGTCGAGATGTCCTTCTCCATTGCCAGGATGACCCTAGGAGGCGGAATTCACAGATCACAAGCCCCGGTTAGAATCCTCATGCCAAAAGAGATCGCAAGGCCTGGCAGAGCTAACCCCAGTGAACCTCTTATCACAAGAGCCTCTTGGAAATTCAAAGAATGTCTCCTACCTGATCGAACCAGACAAAGGGATTGGATCCTGCTTCATGGCTCAGGACTGGGAAATCATAGACAGGAAGGCTTCTGAGTTCATTGACAGGGTTTATCGGGGGAACGTGGACGGGATGTCCTCGGACTACATTGAGAGAGTTCTCCAGAAGAACCAGCGTAGCATCTGTGAATCGTCCAAGGATTCACCAATCATCCTTCCCCCTCCATCTCGTGTGGCCCTCCCCATTTCTCATTTTCGGCAACAATGGTGGAGCTGCGCCTCTATCTATCTGATTACATGCATCTTCATCGAGGGCCCCAGGCTGTTTCTCGTATCTGGATGAATGAATTCCCAATGAATTTGGATAAGTTGGAGTTGCCCATGTATAAATTATTCTTGCATCTTCTTAGCAAGACGCCACAATCAATCCTTACTTTGTGATGGAACTTAATTCCGGTTTGACTTCAAGGGAACAGAATCAGGCAAAGTCATAGAAGACACTATTTGGATGAGAGAAGAGGCACATGATGTTAATTCCCTTTGCTTTTTGGAAACTCACAGTTAATAATGCATAATACCGGTGGGGGATCCCTACAGAATTTGATATCAGGCCCACATGATATCGAAGGAGATCTGATCACAAAACACGAATCTATCTATCCATCATCATCTCATCTCTCAACATCCACAATAAAGTCTTGCTGAGACCCCACAGTCATTCCACATGTAAGGACAGACATACAAGACAGATGTAATCAACAACACCCCTTAAACAAGCTTTCAGCATGATTAGCCCTCCCCTCCTCGCATCCATCCATCCTCACACAAAAAAACACCCCAAATGAACATAAACGACAAAAGGAACGTCATTAATCCATCCCCAACCCAATCCCATTCATTCTTTGCCTGTACAGATAGATAATAAAGGGCAGGGCAATTCAAAGTAAAAGCACCTAACATTAGCACCTAAGATTCCTTCAAGAGACGCTGATTATGCTACTATTGCCGTCCCCATTGCTGAAGCTATTAGGCATCGTGTGGAATGCCGACGATGGTCTCCTTGATGACTCAAGGGATGATGACGGCGAATCCAAGGATAGGTTGAGATCAAACAGTGGTGAAGCTGAAATTCCAGGTAAAGGAACAATCGGGATAGGACGGATGACGGTAGTTGGCGCGACAACGTTTACAGACTCCATGGCCGGCTTGAGATTTGGACTAGGGAAGGATTTTGTCAAAGGTACAGTTAAAATGACAGGAGGGATTGCAGCTGCTGCTGTCGTCGTGGTGGGCAGGGGAACCATTTCGGAGAGTGATGCTGGCTTGTCCAGGTTTGGAGACTGCTCTTCCTCCATTGCAGCAACCTTGTTAAAGAACGAATAAAACAAACGAGAAAAATGGATCAACTAAACGCGTTGCAAATTTGCCAGGAACAGGACAGTCAGATAATAAAATTTTGGAAAAATGAAGCTAGTAGGTTGTGGGATGTAGGCGGTTCCTTCTCCATTTTTGAACTTATCTCCGAGCCCATCACTCAAGGCAAGGCACCACAGAAAGTCAACTTCACCATTACCCAGAAACCCAATCCCATAAGAGAGATAATATGGTTCGGACACTTGCATGTGCCCTCTGCAATAAACAATATTTTTTCCATCTTCCTCTTCCTCTTTTTGGTGATCAATTCAAGAGTTAACAAGACACAGGGGATTTAACGGGATCAAGTAATCACGAGGCACAGGGGTCAAAACATACTGAATCTGCGGTGATGTCGAAGAGGCTGGAGCGGCGGCGACGGCGGCTGAGGTTGGTGCGGCGGAGGAAGTACTTCTGGGCATGGCTGGCGACCTGGGTAGGAGTCCTGGTCTTGACGAAGTTCTTGGAAATACCCCTCCAGTCGCCCTTGCCTACTTTCTGAAGACCCAGGAGGAACAGCTTGTGCTCATCCTCTGTCCACGGGACCCCTGTAATCCAACAAGCAAACACATCCGAGACAAACTCTCCTCATCCCATCACAGCCTCCGGAAAAATCAAAAGAATCCCAGAAGCAGCACCCCCCGCCCCCCAAACTACCTACCTCTTTTCCTCTCACGAGTCCTGTGGCTGTTACAGCGAGGAACAACCTCGTCGGAGGACCCATAGCCGCTGCCGGCCGCCTTGTTGGTCTCGCAGCTCGCGGGGAGGTTACCCTCCACGGGATGATCTTCGTGGGGCTGCTCATACTCCGACAGGTTGTTAAGACTGACGCACTTCCTCATGGGGTCGGCGACAACCACCCTGACCCCGAACAGCACAATCTCCTCACCACCGCCACCAACAAACACGTCGGCGCTAGAATTGGGCATCGTCGGGGGATCCATCGGTAGAAGAAGAGGAAAGGGGGGAATCAACCACCTCAAAGATCGGAGCTTCAGGGAGGGAATATGTCCTTACAGTAGTTGAGTTGAGTGGGAGGGAGATGGGAAGCGTGGAGGACGGCTTCCTTGTCTATATATACACATAAGAAATTCGGCATAAATTATTATTATTATTATTATTGAGAAGAACTCTCTCTCTCTCTCTCACTTGGGATTTAATTAATTAATGGGTGATATTTCTTCTCTATATAAAAGAATATCTCCATGGTCAGGCCAAATATGGTAAATTTTAAATCTTTTTGTTTGTTGTGAAATTTATCGTGATTGGGGGGGTGGTGTGGCCAATCAAATTGAATGGATGAATCGTTTGACATTGCCTTTTTCTTTTTGTTTACACCCCCCCAATTATTTTAAAGTCATATCGTACGTACGACAAAGATAATAGAGTTGGGGTGAAATGAGTGGGGATCAAATTGCTGCGACCAATGAATATTTAATAAATATTTTGTCTTTATTTTATTTTTAATACAAAGAGACATTCATTCCATTTGACCTAAATAAAGAGTAGTCCTTTACTTGTGGGTTATACACTAGGCAAGGATTCGGATTCGGATTCGGAGAACAATTTATAAAGCAAGCCATGGGGGCCCATTCTATTGAAAATTCAGATACGGACTAGGCCCAGGACCAGGCCCGGTCCAACCATCAACAAATTCACTACAAGGGCTAATATTATTATTTAAAATAAAATAAAATTTGGGCAGCCTGAGAAAGGCGAAGGCGAAGGCAAAGACGGAAGTCGGTAAGGTAAGACAAGTGTATCAGAAGAAGGGGTTTAGTCAAAATCGATGGGGATGGCGAGGAAGGCCGGGGATTTGGGATTCAAGGCATTGACGGCAGGCCTGGGAGTGGCGACCCTCTACCTGGCAGCTACTTTCTCCGTCAACGTTTACCGGGGACTCTCCTGGCACAACTCTCAATCGGTAGGTAACCCCCACCCGCACCAATTTCCCCTTGGCCATGTTTTCTAGGGTTTTTTTTCTTGGAGTAAAGTATCCCCTCCTCCATCCCTGTCTCCTGCAGAAACTCGACAAGCAAGATTCAATCGACGACCAGGCTTCTTGATTTTTTTCCTTCTAACCAGGTGCTCTGCGGTAGCCTTCTGTTTTTTGCCAATTTATAGGGTTCTGGGAACCAAAGCAGTTTTTTTTTTTGGTCATGAATGTGTGTGTTGTGTAATTCTTTTTACTTAGATTGTAGATGTGAAATAACCCCAACTGGAGGATGATGAGGAGCTTTTTATGTGTCCCGTTTCTGGGTGAGTTGATTAGGAACCAGCCTTTGTGATCCATTGCCTCTTCTTTACCACAACTGGAATTGCAAATTACAGCCCTCTCTGATCCTCCTCCATCCCTCTGAATTTTCGTAAATCCACCTAATCCTACTGGAAGTCGCCTTCCGAATCGCTAGACATTGGCGACCTCCGGAACTCCATTACGAAATTGTGCGGCAGGTTCGGGAATTTCAGTGGACCCTTTGGAGGAGGCGACTGACCCCCCGTGGTGGCGGCCCCTGTGGAGCTCTCCTTCTGTAGCTTCTGACTGATGTCTGCCCTTACCTTGTCGACCATGTCCAGGAAATCTTTAACCAGGACGAACAATTGCAGCGGATGCGCCGCCTTGTCCTTTGAGGCTCCCACTAGATAGTAGTCGGCTGTCCGGTTAACTAGCTCCATCACCTTCCTTTGCTCCTCCTTCACTGCTTCGAGCTCTTCGTCGCAGCTCCTGAGAAATTCCCGCATCTCCTTTTCGAACCTGCGTTCCTTGTCATGGTCGCAGCTTGTGATGAGCCGCCGGATATCCGCGACACAACGGGAGAGGATGCCGAACGTCCCTTGCAGACCATCATAATCGGTTGTGGCCGCTTTCTTGACGTTGGAAAGGTCACGATTCAGGTTTTCTAATTCTTGCAACCCCAGTTGGAGATGCTCGCTGCTGTTCCCCTGGCCGGCGCTTCCAGCGAAAGCATGGGGGTTTTTGTTCAGGCGACTTCTTCCTTCCGATCGAGTGACTTGTTCCACGATGAAATGGAGTAGAGTGGTCTTTCCATTCGTACTTTTGATGTCGGAAAGCTTTCTGAGGGCGCTTAGGTCGAATGCCTGCGCATTGCCCCTGGCCGTCCCTGCATTCATTCGGTTTCCTGCCTTGAGAACGGCTTCCAGAAGCTTGAAGAAAAGGCCACGAGTCCTCAGCTCACGGCACCCCAGTTCAAGCACGCGTAACGAGTCCCTCAGTTGGGAAATTTCCGATTCATAGTTCACTCTGAAAAGCATCGCGCTTAGTCGAGTGAAGGCCGTGGGGACGGCTTTGAGGAGGTGATAGAGAAAGTACTCTGCATCTGCTAGTCTTGCCTGGTTTCCGTCGAAACTTAGAATTTTAGCCTCCTCTTCTTTGGATGGGGCAATTGTATTGAGCTTCTCGAGCACATCCGTCCCTAGCCCGTTTCCGTCGACGAGTGCTTCAATGATTTCCTTCCGGGACATGGCCAAGGACTTCAGGACTATTGCTGTATTCTGGGATTTTCGGGGATCCAGGATGAAGATCTTGGCTGGTGGTACAGAGCTAAACCTGCTCAACTTTGATGAGATCATTGGCATGGCATCTTCGCGTGATTTGGGTTTGTCGTTTTTGTACCCGAAGAGCGACTCCATCAGTTCGTCATCGAACCTAACAAGAAAAGGAAGATGATGAGGAAGACCACTAGGGTTCAGGCTCGAAGTTATATCACTCAGTATCTTACCGAAGTGACCCATCGACGATTTCGTTCCAAACTACCGAATGGTCGGCATTTGCTACGACCTTGTCCCAGTGCAATGGTTTGAGCTTCACAGGACCTTTTACATCCCTGCTCGAGCCGTCATCTATCGAATCGCTTGTTCCGGTCCTGGTTGAGCCTCCTCCTCTTAACCCTGTCGGAGGTTTTATTGATGAAACAGTGAGGCCAGCGGCGGATGGCGGGTGTGGTGTGTTTGACAACGGGTGATTTGCTCTTCTCGATGGCCTTGCTGGTTTGTTCGGTAACTGTGGTGGAGGCAGCGGGATTGCTCTCAGATGAGATGTTCCGCCTGGTCGTGGAGATTTCAACGGTGGCGGGGGCGGTGGTGGTGGCGGATACGGGGGAGGTGTTGGTGGCTGCGAAGGCTGTGTCATGATTGGAATTTGCGGCACCATATTCAGTGCTATCCTCTGCAAGCATATCTCCGAAGTTGGTTTCGTTGGAATCACCGAAGAACGTTTATCAGGGACCGACACCGAAACCGTCTTTTCCATGGACGAGGACCGCTCATGACCATGCGGCAAAATTGGCCACGATTCTCCGTCTCTGGTCGTCCTTCCATGATCCACTTGGACATCCACCCTCTTCTCTTCCTCCCGGCCGTAGCTGGGATTGAAGATCACCTTGGGGAAGGAACTCCTAGCAGGGGGCCTCCCATCGTCCAGTTTCCTCACGTAAATAACGTCGGGGCCGGCCTCGTCAACGACCAAACCCTTGACATGCATCGCAAGCATATCGAGCTTGTCGTTGGGATCGGCGTCCTCTCTGCGGAAACTGGTACTCTTGGCGCCACCTCTTCTCCATGTTCTCCGGGAAGAAGAAAACTTGCGACAGACCCAAAAGAGAGCGGCGGAGATGAGCAAAGTGGCGGCGGCAGTTCCGATGACGGCGGTAAGGATGGAGCGAGAGGAGGCCACGGTGGGGGAAGACATGGGTTTGTTTGGTCGTAGTAATAAATGTTGAGGGTGTTGATGTTGTTTGGGACGCTGTCTTTTTTATCATTCCGTTGTAATAAAAATGAAAAAAAATAAAACCGAGGACTTGTACCTGATTAATCAAATAACTAAGATTTTTTATTATTAAAGAAATTTTTAAAACTACTAATATTTTCGACTCGTTTCATTTCATGGCGAGGGGGTTGTCCTTTGTCGGGTCACTGTTATCGATACTTACAATGAATTGTAATGTCAATTTTGTCTTTTTCTGGTGTTGTGATTAAGGGAGGGGTCCACTTAAAATTCTTAGCTTGTTTCATTTTTATTTTAATTGGCCGTCCACCCATTAAATAAATATATATATATATATATTAAATATTAATTCTAAAACGCGATCACAACCCACAGAGGAGGAGTACGTCGTATACGGTTAGTTGGTCAAACCGACGGTACTTCCTGAGGGTCATTTGGACAAAACCTTTGTAGCAGCAAGAAGCACTTTTGATACACCTCCTGTTCCCTCGGTTTAGTAGCCAATAGTAGTCCTCCTCCTATGTTCTTTCACTTGCAGCCTTAATTTTGTGACGCAATGCCAACTGGCACTGCCTTACTTGTTCCAACTTTTATTGCTTTTAGCTTTAGAGTGGGGGATGAATGTGAGGGAGGATTCATTCACCCATTTGGAACATGGTAAGGCGATTGGTGGCCGGTTTTCTTTGCTTTAATAATAACAATAATGATGATGATGATGATGTTTCAGGTGATTTTAGGCAAAATATTAATAGATTGGGAGGTCCCAAATGGAAGGAAGCAAAAAAAGACTGCCAACAAACCTTTGCCTTCTTAACTATAAGATTTGGAGAGATAGGGAGGTTGGGGGTGGCATTCAATAACTCACATCTAATGAAGAAAGTGGACCCAAACAACCCTTTTTTTTTTGTTAGTTCGGTTCAATAAATCTAACCTTACCCACCCACACCCAAATATTCATTGTTCGGTCCAAATATTGTCCTGCTGCAACCAAAATACAATTAAATAATTAAAACGGGACGGTGGGCTTCGTATGGGCTTGGTCTTGGGCTTTGGAGGACAGGCCCATGAAAGCTCGACTGATGGGCCAACGCATTTATGTACAGAGGAATAATGACATTGAGCCACGTAACCCACGTACAGATAGGAAGGCGGCTGGCTTTTAGTCCCTGCTCATGACCACCTTCAACCTCTTCGGGGATATCACCGCCACCCCTGCCGTCGACGGTCGTGATTCCCTCGGTGGATCCCTTTGATGTTTCCCCGATGGGATTTCAGTGCGAAGAGAGTCCCCATCCTCGACTCGCTGTCTCTTGTTTCCTATTGCTGGTGCAGTTTGGTCGCAGCAGGCTTCCCCTCCGCCTCTGATTATGAAATCTCGCAAACGTTTCACGTCGTCGTAACGAACCGGCTTCGACAGGAACTCCTCCGCGCCCTCCTCTAGACACCTAAAAGGGGAGAGTCGCCTGATTATTTGGTCGGTAAAGGAAGACCTTCCAGATTGTTAGCTGACCGTTGGGAGCAGGGGAATCACCTGTTGATGCGAGGGAGGATTCTCTCCGATGACATGATCACTACTGGGGTCTCGCGAAAAGCCGCCGATTCCTGTCGGGAGGCAGAAAACAACTTCACTCAGAGACCATCGGAGAAATACTGCTGCAGGAGCAGAGATATTCAGGAGTCATTTCCCAGCAGTGTGTGACCTTGATCCTCTTGAGGAGTTCGTATCCGGTCATGCCGGGCATCGAGTAATCGGTCATGATCAGGTTGATCTTAAGTTCCTGGATCACCCCAGGAATCAACGATCAGCAGGGATCCAAAACAACCAAACCACCCTTAAAACGTCAACCGATGGGCCCGGCGGGGCAAAGCAGGACATGCTTGCTTACATCGACGAAAGCATCGGCGTCGCCCTTCTTACCCACCTCCTCCTCGCCAGCATCATCCAAACCCAAGAACTGGAGTGCCCTCCTCGCACTATCCACAGCCGTAACTGCAAACCCCAACAAAATCATCCATTTAGAAAGAGGCAAACAATCAGAAGATCTCGAAGATGAACAATACAAAAACCCGCACCTTTACAGGAGAGGCGCTTCAGGAGCTTCTCGATGACCTTCCTATCAACAAGGCTATCGTCCACAGCCAGGACGTGGAGCTCCTCAGGGAAACCGCCCCTCAAAACCTCACCTGCCATAGCCATTCCCCCTCCCTCTTATCTCTAATATAAATGCAGGGCAGGTGGAGGAGGTGGGGGGGGGGGGGGGGGGGGGGGGATGGAGGGTTTTATAGGGAAAAGGTAGAATGGTGGTGGAAGAAGAAAGAAGAAGGGGAAAGATTTGGTTGTGATTCGAGAGAGAGAGTGAGAAAGCAGAAGATCATACGGAATCCAACTGTTGTTTTTGTACTGTTTTCTACATGTTTTTTTTTATATTATTTTTTTTTTGGCATAAAACAAACCAAAGAAGAAGAAAAGGTAAAAATTTTATAAGGTCTCGGGGATTACTAAAATTAATTTTTTTTAGTAAACGTTTTTAGTAAAATAATTAGTAAATTATTAAAAAAAATTAGTAACCGTTACTAATATTTTATCGTTTGACCTTTCAAAAAGTTACTAAACTACGTTTAGTAAATCGGTGAAAAAATTTACTAAACTTTTTAGTAACCGTTTACTAAAAATATCGGTGATTTCGCCTTTTTTTTAGTAACCGTTACTAAAATTTCACTGTTCAAGTTTAGTAAACAGTTACTAAAAAAAGGCGAAATTACCGATATTTTTAGTAAACGGTTACTAAAAAGTTTAGTAAGTTTTTCCGCCGATTTACTAAACGTAGTTTAGTAACTTTGCGAAAGGTCAAACAGTAAAAAATTAGTAACGATTACTAATTTTTTTTAGTAATTTACTAATCATTTTACTAAAAAACGTCGATTAGTAGTAAAGTTTACTAAAATTTTCGTTGATTTTAGTAAACAACGTAACGATTACGTACATGTACCGTTAGCCGCTTCCAGATGTTAACTCATTTCGGTTGATTTACAAAAAAAATTGTAAAATACTGAGAGTTTCAAAATTGATTTTAGGGTAATAAGAAAAATTTGTTAATGTTAGACTTTGGACCGGACAAGATGACTTGTTACATTAAAGTTGCTATTGAAGCAAAACTTTTATAACTTCATGAAATAAAAAATAAAAAAGTTTGTCTATGGGGTTGCTTATGTTCCAAAAGACTTATTTTTACCGCTTTGACTTTAAAAGATATTTTTTTTTATCTAAACGTTGAAAATTCCTATTTAAGTAAGGAATACGTCGTTAGTACTTTTAATTCATCGATAAAACTTTTATTTTTTCTAAAGTGGTGAAAATATACTTTAAACATTAACTTCAGTGTAAGATGAAGTTGAACCGGAAGTACATTGAACATGTTAATGTTAATGTTAAATCGTTGGGGGATGGGGGGGGATGTTTAGACAGGGATTGGATTGAACAATGGATGGAATCTGATCTTTTTCCTTTCTACTTTTTTTCTGACGGGGAGGAGGGTGAAACTGTACGAAGATTGCAGCATCGAAACTTATCTTAAACGGGGGGGGGGGGGGAGGAGGGCGTGTCATCTATCTTTTATATCCGATAAAGGTAAAATTGATTGAGTTAATTTTTTTATTTTATTATTAATTTAATTTATTATATAATTTTATTATTAATTTTTATTTTTATTTTGATTAATCATGAATTTCTTCGAAAGGCAAATAAAGCCTTAATATAATTAAATCCGTATACTATAATAATGGAATTTCGATCTCTTATTCATTTGTCTCATAATCCACTTTATCCGTAGTAGTCGCCCCCTAATAGAACATCACCCGACCTTCATCGATTTTTCATATTTTTTAATAATATCAGCAACTATCGTTAACTTCGACTTCCAATTCACTTGATTTGTTCATTAAAATTTTATAATAAAAAAACAAATAAAAGATTTTAATATTATTTCTCATTTTTTTAATTTTTTTTTTATTTTTAGTTGACAAATAAAAATTATCTGTTAAGGTCTATTTGGCTTACGCACGATAAAATTGAAGATTAGTATAAAAGTTGATGACAAAATTATATAACAAACTAAGTTAACGACAAAACAGAAAGTTAGCTCAAAGTTGATGCCATAAATTAATATTTTACCTTTGATAAATATATGTTTCGATTGATTAGGTCAAAGTTCAAACAAGGGGGTGAGACTTTTTTTCTGTTAATCAGGGAGGAAAAAGGAAACCAAATCTTTGGCCCTTCTTTTCAGGGGGGGAGAGCAGAGCTCCGACCGAATCCCTCCTCCTCTTATTATTACTTTCTAACATGGATTTAAACTTACAAAAGAGAAAGGGTTTTGGTCATATGACCAATTAATAAGCCCAGCCAGACCAGAGCTTAAACAAGCAATATTTTATTAGTTAAAATATTTCTGACCGATTGACTGACTCGAGAGAGGGGAAAAGCAGATCAGATCAAAAAGTATTATGTGAATGAACAGAGAAAAAAAAAAACAAATCTTCCAGATCGCGTTTGCGTAATATCGGGATTAAAAAAGTTGTTTCCTAATTTTTGACCCTCACTCTGTCTTTTCCTTTCCCCTTTGATTAATCAACGTCAACAAGATTCACTGACTACATCGCCATTGCTGTGGGCGGAAACAGCCTATCCAAAAATGTGTACACTACCCCTCCAAGAAGCAGTGCCCCACTGTATCCATATTCCCCATGTCAAAAAGAAAGACGGAAGGATGGCAACCAAGCAGCTCCCCCCCACCTCCCTTTAAAAAATTATGATTCAAACTCTTACCTTACTGGATTGATCCACGCGGAGAACTTGCGGAATGACAGCAGGCTCTGCGTTCATTCCCCACGGTAAAAATAAGAAACACACCACCCGGGCATGCAATTCATACAGGGAAACTGCTAATTAAGAAAAGAAAACCTGCAATGCTCCGGCAAATGATGCGGCCGCTAACAACGGGGTGACGTATCCGGTCGTGTACGTCAATAGCAGGCTTCCTCCGATTACAGGATCCTGCGATGAAGGAATGTTAATTGCCTCGGAAGTCAATATGTCTAGGATGCTAAATCAAAGGTAATGAACATACATGCTTGATCTGAAAGCAAGTTTAGCGTAAGCTACGATTGTTATTCATGTGTGATAAGGCTAGGCTTGCGAGTTAATAGGGCTCGGTGTTACCTTAGAAGCAGCCACATATCCCAATAGAGTTGCTAAAACCGGCGTACTGCAAGGAGATGCGGCTAACGCAAAGGTAAGCCCGGCCAAATATGCTTGGACACCTGAAAATAGCAACAACGTTGCAAAGAACAACTTAATTTAAAGGAAGACGAACAGAGATGCTAGCAGAGAGCGAGAAATGCGATTCACTTGATGGAAAATTTGCAGCCACGGAGCGGGGATCAAAGTTGTCGAAAAATGAAGGGAGCTGTAGTTCAATTATCTGCAAACAAAATGTTCCAAAAATAATAACAGTCAACGTTGAAAAGAAGGACCTAACGGGATGTATACATGAAGGACTAATTAACCGAGGGAATGAAATCGAGTTTATTACCTCCAGCAGATTAAGACCCATGACAACAGCCAATGCAGAAGCCCCCAGTGGTAAGCCTTGCCCTATCTGCCCGTATGCCTTCCCAGCAAACGAGGCTCCAACTCCTAGCAGTGCTAAAGTGGTTGCTAATCCTAATGTGAATGCAACTGAGTCGCCAACTACCTAACGGGCCAAAAATTGAGTAACATATAGTTGACAGGAGGAGGTTCGCACATCTGACTTATAAATAACCTTCCTGGTCAGTTAAATCAATTAGGCAGAGAAATCAGATATCAAAGGCACAACTAGGCTTCAAAATCTTACCTCTGTCCTACTTTTCCCCGAACCGAAAGCCCCTTCATCATTTCAAGACAGGTAAACGAAGAGACAATTATGTCAGACCAAATGACTCGACATTTAAGAAATAAGATTGTGCTACAGTTTCATGCTCATTGCGAAATCTGGAAGCTTACCTATATATCCCAATGTGAGTGGTAATACACTCAAAGTACAAGGGGAGAGACTGGTCACGAGTCCTGCCCCAAATATGACGGCCAAACTGCAGATTCCAACACGAGTGAGCCAATGGAAAGGGTACTCGAGTGAAATGAATGATAGAAGGTGTTAAAAAGAACCTAGTAAAACTGAGTGCTGATAGTTGGTCCTGCACAGCCTCGTTGGCCTGCTGTCCGGCCGAATACAGGAACCCTCCGAACCAATCTCCTAAACTTCCTTCAGCTATGGTGTACCACGAAGTAGCCAACTCCTGAGCAGAAGTGTCAAACGCGAGCAACAACAATGAGGCAATCAGAAGTAAAACCACTAAGGTCGCAAATAACCGACGTATACTAGAGAAATCAGCATAACAGAACTTTCGACATTTTGAACACGATGAAAAGCTCCTCACAGTCAAGTCTCGGGTACTTGCGGCCTTTGCAACATCAATTGCGATCAAGTTTACAGCTGAAGTAACCCAAAAAAAGCAAGCAGCTGTAAGTGTAGTAGTTAGACAGTCAATTCCAACTCAAAACAGTGAATCAATGCGAAGCAGGTTGCCCTTTGACACAGCCGAAGAAGAATCAACATACGTTGCAGGTCTTGGCAGACAATACTTGCCAAAATTAAGCAATTGCTATGATCTCTAATCAAACAGAAGCACAGTTGCTGACCACACACGATCACACACCATCGTGAATGAGGAGGCATTAATAGGCAGGCGCAAACTTAATAGCAGACCCGAAATAGAAGTCCAGAGCGCCCAATTCCCGAAACCGGCGGGATCGACGGCCGACAAAGAGCGGGACGGGCGGAGACGCCGATCACCACCAACCGAACACACAACGCGTCTAACAGAGAGACAGGGGAGAGGAAGTGAAACTTCAAAAAAGAATCGAGGAGAGAGTGGGTTGCCGGGGAAGGGTAGAGGAAGAGCGCCGGCGCTCCAACCCATCGTCGCTGCCCGGAGACAACAGTGAATAGTAGCGGAGGGAAATATAAAGTGGGAGGGGTGCCACGTCGTCGTCGTCGTAAATTCGAAATAATATACATTGAAATTACGAAACGAGTGTTCATTGCCCTAATTGTTTATTGATGGGGGAACAGAAAACGACAAATAATATCCCCAAGGCCACATACTCTCCCCTCCTACACGCCTCCCCCTCCCCATAATAGTATTGCATCTGACTGAAGACGCATTCCATGCTGATAATCAGCAGTTGGTTCTTTATCTGTATCTTCTTGATTCATAGCTTGGAAGGCGGGTTGTACCATCCCCAGGGCTCATTTGATATGTACCGGGTGACCTGCTTCACTGTTAAGTAATTCTCCAGTCCCCTGATACAAAATTCCCAACCAATTCCTTTCTCGTTAGCATATGAAGAAATCTATGAGGTTGCCTCGTGATTCGGGAGGAGGGAGCGTGGAAACGTACCATTCCCCCAGTTCTCTACCAAAGCCGCTGCGTTTGTTCCCGCCCCACGGTGCCTGACAGAAACACGGCTGCGAACAGTTCACCCATACGATGCCGCAGCGGAAAGCCTACAACGCAGGCAGATGCAGATATAAATGGCATCAGCGAGTAAGAAGTTCTTCTCAAAGTATAGCTGGGAATCGGAAGATTAATTGTTCACCTGCGTCAACCGATCACACCTGTCCAGGTCATTGGATATTACAGCTGCTCCTAACCCATAGCTGCATGGATTCCACACTAAGGTTTTAGGATCTCCAGATTCCACACAATGCAGCCAGACTATGTTTCGCGTTAGGACTACACGGGAAAGAGATGGGAAACAAAGACTCACTGTGTGTCGTTTGCTAGTTCGATGGCCTCTTCTTCTGTTTTGAATGTCTTGACGCAGAGAACTGGCCCGAAGACTTCCTCTCTCCATATTTGCATCGATGTAGATACATCAGTGATGATGGTTGGCTCCAGGAAGTATCCCTTCTTCAAGTGCTGTGATGGTTCCGATTAAAATAAAACATCTTCACTGCTACCCAATGATGAATCACTGAAAAGGGATGAGTCTTGCATTGTCGAGGGCAATTCATTACCTTTGGACGACCTCCGCCGCTCAAAATAGTAGCACCTTCACTCTTAGCCGTCGAGATGAACTTCAATATTTTTTTGTACTGCAAAAAATTCAAACGACATTTGATTGAGCGACACAATCAGGTTGGCCGTAACTCTTAACTCATATTTTTCAAAAAAAATATTGTATGCTTAACTCTCTAAATACATATTGTTTTTGTTCAAACAACAATTTTAAATAAAGCAATATCAGCATATTTTATAAAAGGCCGGCATGTACTAATCTTAATAATAAGAGCAAACTAACTAGAAAAATATTGATTGTTCCACTTACCTGTCCCGCGCTAACGACGGGCCCTAACCTGCAACCTTCTTCCAGAGGATCAGAAATTCTGATGTTTTGGGTCCATCTAACCAGCCTCTCCAAAAATTCAGCTGCTATGCTTTCCTGAGAGGAGGAATGTTGTAATTTAACAATTTGCAGAGGGACTGCAGAATCAATGGTGTATATATCCACAAGACAAGTTGACAGAAATCATACACATTGACTTCCTAATGGAAACCATACTGTTATGGGAAACGAGGATACATGTTCAAACAAAGGGAAAAACAAGGAATCCCACATCCAAGGAGCTTTTTTCGTACTCACATGAACAATAAGACGAGAAGTGGCACTACATATTTGACCATTCGTCCAAAAACATCCAAAGATGGTCCACTCAGCAGCTGGTTTGATTATTTACCGGACGAGAGAAGGAGAAAAAACAAACAACTCAGTTTTGTCAGAGAGGCACTTTATTTCCTTCACAAAAGAATTATAAACCTGCAAAACTTGGCTGCCAACGAGGAAGAAGTTCAACTGCACCAGCAGATGTGACTAACCTTTATCAAGATCAACATCCTCAAAGATAACAATCGGGCTCTTTCCACCTAGTTCTAGGGAGACGGGCTGTAAAAGATGTGGATCAATCCCTACAACATCAATTTTTCAAAATCGAACGTGTTTAATCAAGGTATGCTTCACCTTGACCATTTGAGCCGCAACTGTCATAATTCTGGTGCCAGTAGCAGTACTTCCAGTAAAGGCAATCTGCAAGGAGCTCTCTTTCAGAAATTAAAAAGATGAAAAAGAGGTGGTGCTGTGTTAAGTAAGATTCCAGAACATGTTCGGAACAATGAAGAAGCATTGCAAACATTGAAGGCTACTATGTGCCCATGCAGATTTTTTCTGTTGGTCCTTCATAACTCAGCCAGTTGGACATGGGGTATAAACCCACGATTGTATCATTTGCTTCAATTCAAGTTTGACGTCCAACCAATGCATAAAAGAAACCGATGCTCCTACAAACTAATCTCGACATAGCATAGACTGCCCGAGAATAATAGAGAACAAAAACCTTGTCGACATGCGGGTGAGACGCCAAAGGAGCTCCAGCTTCAGGGCCTAATCCAGTTACGATATTCAGGACTCCAGGAGGAAGACCCACCTCTTGACATATGGCACCGAGCTCTAAGCATGTCCTGAAGTGAAAAGATTAACTATGCTCATCCAAGAGGTCAAAACCACCAACACAATACACAACAGCTTGTTGAAATAAAGACATACACTGATGTCAATTCAGATGGTTTCAATATTGCAGTGCAGCCAGCAGCTAATGCCGGAGCCACTTTCCAGGTTGCCAACAACAGTGGATAGTTCCTTCAAACATAAAAAAAAAAAGGAAAAACAGAGATTGCATAAAATGCAACATACATATGACCACGAAAGCAAGTGAATAAATCTACGAGAGACAAACATTACATACCATGGAGTAATCAACCCAACAACACCAATTGGTTCCTTGACGACATGACTCTTAAATGTATCCAATGGAAGAGAGATGGGAACTTTTCCCTTTGCATCCAAACCTTCAGCCAGGTCTGCATAGTACTCAAAGCACCCAGCAACATCATCCTGTATCACATCAATCACCGCCGATAGAAAAATAAGTCAGTAATAGCCGCTTTAATCACAGGAAGTGTGAATCCCCCACTCCAACGTGGGCACCAACCAGAACTGGCTGCACCAGCTATGATACTAAAAGTTCCAAAAATAAAATACCATATCCCATGCTGCTTCATCTAAAGGTTTTCCACAATCAATAGCCTCGAGTCTTGCTAGTTTGGACTTCTTCTCTGTGACCTGCAAAATGTGAGACTCAACAAATCAAAACATCATCTAACTTCATCACAGTATTATAACAAACAAACAAACGTAAGCGCAAAAACAAAGGCCGCCAAGAGAGAGAAAAAAGCTGCTTCCAGACACCTTTGCTGCAATTGCACGTAGATACTTGGCACGAATAGCACCGGGTGCAGCCGCCCAATCCCTCCCTCTGTTTCTACTGAATGCTCTTTGAGCCGCAACCACGGCCAACTCCACGTCTTCCGCCGTAGCAGCAGGAATATCTCCTGATTCAGTCCAACACCCACACACACAAAAGAAAAAGAACAGAAAATCAGCGGAATCCAGAAACCGCTACAAAAGAACAACGATTCTCCCAAGTAACCAATGACTGACTTTATTGGCCAAAATCCGAACCGACAAGGCACATGGAAAGATTAAGATAATATCGGATTCCAACAACTCGGCAGGTCCGGATGAAGAACTACCGCTAAATCAATCAAACCAGGGGAAAGGAAATCCCAAACAGCAAAAACTTAGTAGTAGTTGGAGTGGGATCAAGACCGATGATCTCCCCGGAGGAAGGGTTGATGACGTCGATCCGATTGCCAAGTACTGGAGCTCTCCACTCCCCATCGATGAACAGCGTTCGTCTCGGCACCTCCATCACCCCAACCCCCCCAACCACCCGCGCGGACGACGTCGTTTCCGTTGGGCAGTCTCGTTAAAAGAGGGAGTGAATGAATAACGTGACACCCCCCACCCGTCCCCTTCCGTTTCTTTCGTATTTTTTTATTTATTAAGTTAAAGTCAGACGCGTCCTAATGCGCGAATCATCCGGAATAACCATATACTATATTAACTGTTAAGTGGAAAAATAGTAACTTTTTTAAATTCGTCAAAAAGTATTTTTAATTCGATGTTAGAAAATTTAATTTCTATTTTTAAGAATCCTGTATTTTTAACGCGAATTTGAGCCGAAAATATCACCGAATTCCATTTAATTTTTTTAAGATGAATTTGATTTTTGAAACATCAAGTCCATTACAAAGAGAATTATGTTTTCTAATATCAAATTATAGACATTATTTGATAAATTTTAAAAATTACAATAATAACAAATCTTATTTTGTAACATAGCTCTACATGGTCATCAGATCATGTACATGATACCCAACCCAAAACAGGTTAATGAATTACAAAGGAAAAGAATTATAACAAATTGGAAGGGAGAAACAATGAAAGAAAGTAGGCCTAGGGGGGGGATGCTTTATTTATGGGTGGTCTTGTGGTACTTGTCCTTGACCCACTGAATCCCAGAGCTAGTCCCTTGCTTGACCTTCCTAACACCATGGGAGGCCACGCTCTTCGTCTTCTCCACCCCCTCGCTGAACTTCTCCTTGTACTTGCTGTTGCCGGAAGCGGACAAGACCCCCCTTCTTTTCTTGTCGGAACCAAAGGTTGCCGGCTCAGGGTTGTAATCCCACTGGTCTGCCCACGATGCACCCCCATGTGCTGATGAGTAGCTCCTCTCCATCACTGTAATATCAAGAATAGGAAGGAACTCGGGGGAGAAACGAAGATTGGATATTGAGATTATAACAGAGAGAGAGAGAGATCTCAGGGAACTGGGTAAAGTTTTTTTGGCTCCTGTTTTCTTGGGAGTGCATGGCTTTATTTATACATACCAACACATATCGTAGGGTTGGTTTTTGAGGTGGAAGCTTCCGTTCGTAGGCGCCTGTGATTTGGGTCAGCAATTGCGTGTTTTATGACATCTTTCTTAGATGTTTGATCTCATTTAGACTATTCCACACGCTTGGAACTGTCCTTTTTTTTTGTGACGATATTTCATTAAGTTTACATGTCGAGATGGTCAACATAGGTATACTCCATTTTAGTTCAAACTAATCACACATCCCCCCCCCCCCCCCCCTCTCATATGAAAAACAACGACTTAATCAACAAAAACAAAAGGGAAGTTACCTTGGTGTGTTGATTTGGACAACCCTAACTCTGGAAGCTTCCGTTATCGCCAGACCGACCTGTAACGCAAATTTCAACGGTTACACAAAAGAAAAGGTTTACAGCCGCTCATGATGTAAGGAGCAAGAGGACCCTTGAAAATGAAAGTAAGATGGTGACCAAAGAGTGTTTTCTAGAAAGTGTTGACCTTCAAGGAAACAAAACCAAGCATATATACTCTTGGAGGATAATCTATTCGCACCGTGGCTCATATCCAAGGGCGAGTGTTTTATTCAAGAGTATCCTCTACAGAGGTTCTTTCAACGGAGTGCCAGGATCGCGGGGATATCTCCCCGGGGTGGGTCGTTCTTTCAGGCAAATAATCGCAGTTCTCTGTCCGTAAGGACTCAACGATTCAACTGGACAATTAATAAAAGTATATGCTTCTGTTATTGGACAAAATAAAATCTGTGGAGACAACTTAACATAAAAGAAAAGGGCAATGTGATGGTTCTTTACCTGTAGAGACTTTCATTACTGAACCACCCATTAGCCGGATTGCTCTTTCGGCATTCTTTACTTCGTCCTATCACAATACATGAGTTTTTAAGAAAAGATCCATGAGCATGTATTGAAATAAGGGATTGTGATAGAGACGGACACGTGGTTCAGGTACTCTCTTATTACGAAAACCTCTACAAAAGCGCAACAACCCCATTTACAGCAGGCATGTAACTTTTCCCAAGTAATGCTTCGAGGTAAAGTAATGCCACTGAGGAATTACTTGTACGGCTAAGATTGATCAATTCGTCTACAAGCAATTACAGCTAACATAAGTTGAGGCAACTGGAAAACTTGTAAGGAGTTACCAAGGAAAAAAACCGAGGGACCCTGATGTCGAAGTCAAACTAAACAATCAATATAAAGACTCATCAACCTATTACACGATAGGGTAGGGTGATACAGACCTGAGGATCATGACCTTTAGCAGCCACAAATAATCCACCAACTCGAACAAGTGGAAGACAATACTCAGCTGGAGAATTAATTCAATCAAAAGAACTTGAGCACAATGAACTTTACAATAGGGGCAAATTTAAATGAAACAAACTTATAGGCATACAACTGTGACTGAAAGAATGAGTCATCGATGTGCTCCTGTATCAATCCATGAAAACAAAAATGACAGGATTAGTAGAAACCTAGGACTCGCATTTCTGCCACTGCTCTGGCAACTGCTACATCAAAACACTCCCTGAACTGTAAACTCCGGCCCAGATCCTGCCCAAAAGTGCATTGTACCAAATACAAATCAGACATTCGAAGTGAAAACAACCGATCGACAATAAGAAGCAATGCTTCTCCACACCTCAGCTCTTCCACGAACCACCTCAACATTTGTCAACTCGGTAATCCTCACTGCTTGCTCCAAGAAAGTGCACCGCTTTTTCATGGACTCCAAAAGAGTCACCTGCCAATCTTCACTTCAATGAGAAATAGGGTGCAGAGGAAGCAACAAAACAGCACGAACCACACTGTCCCAAACCACAGATACGGGTTCATGGACCTTGTGCCAAAGTAAAAGAGGTTCCCTATACCTGGGCGTGCAATAGCAAGCACGATCCCGGGAAGCCCAGCGCCACTACCGACATCAACAAGTCGCAAATTTCCCACGGAACCATCACAAAAGGAAGAGTACGAGCTGCATAGCGCCGGGACGATCGCCAGAGAGTCCTCGACGTGCCTCTCCATCACTTCCCCTGCCTCCCTCACAGCAGTTAAATTCATCCTCTGGCGCAAACAACATCAGTCCCCTTTTGCAACGATCCGTTCTCCAGCAGAAACAATTCACTACAGTACGAAATTACGGGAGCGAAAAGAGAATACAGAGGGGAATCACCTGGTTCCACTGCAGGAGGGCATCTACATACAGTAGAACCCGCTCCCTCTGCTGCGTATCAAGGGCTTCGAACTTCGAGAGACTCGCCCGCAGGGGCTTCGATGCCGCCGCCGCCGCCGCCGCCGCAGCGGCACATTCCGAGCGGATCCTCGCACACTCAACTCTCACGATCGGAAGGCGTTTGACGAAATTCCCCGCAGAGAACGCCGAGGCGCCAAGGCACGGGACCACCCTGCCCCAAACTACACCCATTCCCACCACCGTAACCTCCTCTAACACTCGCACGCTTAAACGTTTTACTCTGTATTGAATTGGGCCAGGGAAAGAAAGCCCACTTAATCTACAAGTTCTAAGCCCATTATGACCCGTTGGCCCATGAACAAGCCCATGTAATGATGAAGGGAATTACAAGCCTAGTTGCTAGAAATCAGAGATGAAATAAGAACAAAAGTAAGACGATTGTAGATCCTGAAATCCTTTTAATATTATCATGACATTGACTCAACAAAATTACATCGCTATACCCAAAAAAGAAAGAAAAAAGAGAACATTTTTTTACCCCAAGGGAAATGGTACAAACCAAAACTGAAAAATGTGAGTACCCAAAATAGAAGAAGAAAACCCTCTCAGCCCTCCTCGTTACAATACAACCGCGTCCCGACAGACACTCCTCTGAAAATCATGACACACATTGATATATATATATATATATATATCGAAAGGGAGCAAAATGATTTTCTCCTGGTAAAAACTCGGAGAATGTTCGGCTTTAGAAAATCACAAAGAAATGGATTGCAGGAGAGATAATTTCAAACTATGCACAAAAAACGGCGGACCAGGCTTGTATCCTCACTGATACGGTGCGGCCACCATGTTCAACTCCAACGGCCTCAAAGCCGCTTGGACAATCTCCTGAACTGTCCGGTTCCTGCAGCAGACATCTGATAGCTCCTCGATGGGACCCATGAGAGATTCCACACTTGCTCCGGAGGCCGCGTCTGACAATGACTGTAAAAATCGGGAGCGCTCCGCTTCTGTTACCGCTGTGAGAGGGAATAAGGAGACGCAATTCCTAGCCCACTCCAATGCTTGTAATTTATATGTCCGGGTGAGTGCCAGCAAGGCATACGCCACCTGATCAAGAAGCAACCATGCAACTTAAACATTAAAATCAAAAGGTCAAATCCACCTAACACCTGGCCAGCTACACAGAGTAGTAAATTTATTAAATGTAGAAAAATCAGCAAACAGTTTGCCTCAGTCTCCAGTTTTCTTTCTAAATTAACGTGGTAATCATCAGTGAATAACCTAGCAATGTTAAAAAAGGAAAAGGGAAAGGAAAGGAAAGGGGAAACAATATATAGAAATACAACTCTCTTCTCAGGTAATATCCAATCTCACCGTTTCTAACCGAGAACTTGGAAGTGCTCCTGTCATCGATGCGATCAAAATTCTTGTTATACATGATCCTCGTGGAATAACAATAGCATCCCTTATGGATATGCACTGTTCTCCAGGAGAAGATTTTTCCAGGTCGAAGATATCGGTGAAGAAGGTCAATATAGAATTTGAGGCTTCTCTGCAAGCAGACAACAACCATCAGGTTTATAAATCAACTACACAGCAATATGTTGATTCGTCTAATCACTCTCATGATATAAATGAGCATTACTAAGGAATATCCATGCAAAGAACCAATTTTAAAGTACCTATGTTGTATGGTAACACCAGTCAGAGCACAATCCACTAACGAGGGAAATACATCCGCTGGTATAATCAGTTGTGGGCAATAACGAATGCACCTTGACGCTAGCAAAAAACAATCATCTGCTATGTCGGGCCGGGCTGTGAACTCCTGCAAAATGAGACAGTTTGAGCGCAAAGACAATGCGCTAAAATAAAGCTAGGACACTGTGATCTTAATGAACCTTGATGTTGGTCAGAAGACACGTCGTCTGCCTAAATAGCGTTTCAATCAAACTTTTCAAATAGGATGAACATGATGGGTCAGATCCGAATATCTGTAGCAAATTGAGTGTGATTTAATAAATATTATTATCCAATATGTTATGTCCAAGAAGAAATGGGCACTATAAATAAAAAAACTTCACCTTAATAACTTCACTTGAGAGATATAGAAAACAAGGTTGGTGGTGCTGTTGATAGAGGGCTTGGATTTCTTCTAGCATCGCTCCAATTGTAATCCCCATAAACCTTTTAGAAGTTCTTACCTATCAAGGAATAGATAACATTTAAGGCTTTCAACATAATGAAACAAGCACTTCATCATTTGCTAAAAATTAATTCATCAGCTTATGCCCCATCTAGCCAAACTAGGAAGCATTCTAGAAATGCATATCTTTACTTATCAGAAGAACAAGCCACAGACCGCCACATTAATGTTATGGGGACCTATAGACTGGATCACTGGACAATTACAAAAGAGAGTTCATTGTCATTGTTCAGAGGTTTATAGAATACTTACAGCATATTTACAAGCTCTACAAAGCGACTCCATTGTCCGCATATCCCAAGCCCGACTACAGCATATTCATTACAGTCAAATCAGATGAGGACAGTGAATGATTACATAGTAAACATGTATCATACTCACGTGTCAAAGATTGCTTTGAAAATTGGCCAGAGCATCTGGACAGCTTCTGCCACGGCCTCTGGATGATTTACATATCTGACTTACATTCATGGCATAACATAAGAATGAAACAGGCATTCCAATTCAAGAAACCACTTTCCATGCATAATTAATTAAAAAACTAACCTAAAAATGTAGGCCATGCGATCAATATGGACAGTCAACTCTCGGGCGTGCCTCTTCCCCAAATTTTCTGAGCCTTGATTGATCATTTCCTGACCTCAAATAAACTACAATTAGAAGAGTCCTATGATTGCCCGATTCATCAGTCAGAACCAGACCAACCTGTAAAGGTGTGACAACGGGCATGAATATTGCTTCTAATGCTTTCTTTGAATTGTCAGGAGGAAGCTCTGATATAACCACACTACAAATAAAAATTTCTCAGCATGTTGAAGGAATTATTTTTCACGACAAACCAAAAACTTATCAACAACATCCATGATACAATAATAGCCTACCTTAGTGCTTCGACCAAATTCAAAGAGTCCTCTGCAGAAACTTTCAGCAGTCCTTCCCCATTAAGTGCTATCTGATATATGTGGTACAGGCCTTCTAAGCATCCAAAGAGCTTCTTTCGACAATCTATCATCCATGTAAAGAGAAAACTAATAAGCACATAATGAAACTGTTAGACAGATAGAAGCAAGCTCAACAAAAATTCTTGAAATTCACAACCACTCAACCCAAATAAATGACATACCCCAATACTAATCAAACACTGAGCATACAGACTACCAAAACGAGAATTTTGGAAAGAATAACCAACACTATGAGAACAATTTTGTTGGATTTTCAACGAAGAATCATTTTATAAAATGAATTGGGAGAAAATCAGAAAACCAACAGATGTATTCCACCTAAAAGAAAGAAAGCATGGTTGCAATATAGCAAAAATAAAAGAGGAAGAGAACCGTTGTTTCACATCCAGATTTATTCTATTGTTGTGCTTGCACCTGAAATCTAAAATCTCCCATTTGGAGCTTTTGAAAAAAAAAATCAGACAAAATAAAAGAGAACTGGGAAAAAGCAATATACCATTGCAGATATGCCTGAATGAGGAAGCAGCGGCGGCAGCAGCATCTTCAGATGTGCTCATTCCCTTTGTGAGAATTTCTATTAGGGAAGGCAACATGGAGGGACCACAAGATGCCACATCAAGCCATGTGGAATATGCTCCGATCGTCAAGCAAACTGAAAAATGTAGAAAAAACAGGGCATCCTTAATGGGAAGTAGTGCTACGACAATGGTACCAGTGCAATGTTCACAAAACGCCACCTTGAGAAGAGTATGAAAAAAGAAAGGCACATCATTTACTACAGTCATAGTATTTTAAATGGATAAAGTGAATGCAACGATGCCTTACCAGTTTGGAGAAGCTGGGGTTGTTGAGGAAGCTTAGGAAGCAAAGTCATGATCTAAACATTAAGAAAAGCAACATATATTAGATTTCTCTGAGAGACTATTACATGAATATGGGATAAAAGAGGCAAATCAAGCAGGACAACTCGGAATTAATGAGATGATAACCCTATGAATCATAGAATTTTCAAGACGGGCTAAGTAGAGCGCAGCTTAGAGGATTTTCATTACCAGGGGCATGACATCCGTCTCGGTAGTAGAAACATACTGCGATATTTTACAGATGCAGAATAAAGCAGCCTCCACCGGACGCCATTGACTTAGCTCTCCATTGGCAGAACTCGCTCCAGCCTTCGGTAAGAAATTTAACATGTCAAACACGCTAAGGACTAAATTCTTCATTGCTAGGGGAGGGCAGATTCTATGTATCATATCTCAGAGGTGTTGACTGAGACCGGAAAGCAGAATACTTATATCTAGAACATAGACCGCGTTATCAAGATAAAACAATTATCGTAGAAGAATAATTTATGATCATTGCATGACGACAACAGCATACAGTGGAAAGTACTCGAGCCCATACAACAACCACGCAGGAAAAAAAGCCTCTGATATGCAGAATTCCAAATTTAAAAAAAAAAAAAAGAATAATAAAACAAGAGGGAAGACGGCAAGTAATAAATTGTCAAAATACCCTGTTCAACACACCTCCAAAAGTTTTGCATAGAGAATCTTCAACGCTGCATCTCCGCCTAAAACTGAAGCAGCATCAAGTAGTACATCCACGGCAGCTAGCAACAGATAATGTTTAATTAGGCATAAAAACATGCTAGGTTTCATTGATGACACGGCTATACAACATAAATGCAACTAATGGAAAGAGATTTCGTTACAAGGACAGAATAAAGTCATAGAATCTTGTTTTCTAAGTTTTTCTTTCTTTTTTTTTGGGGGGGGGGGGGTTGGTATTGACACAATGGCAAAGTATATACTCATGGAAATGCAACTTTTTCCAATCAGAAACCCCAAAATTCACGGTCATATTAATTGTTCCTAGCAGAGGGAAAGGACTCCAAGTCCTCGGACAGTAATGAAACTACCAGTCCAGAGAAAGAAGTGAGAACAGGATTAGTTTATTACCAAATCTAGTATGCTTTAAGTCCTTAAGGTCCTCAAGTGAAAGGTCTTGATAGTCTTCAGGATACTGGACCCGAAAGCATGCCTATAGAGGTTGAACACAAGTATAAGAGATTGACATAATCTAAACAAGGGTACTCATGTAAACTTCAGATGCCTTTGTAGAGGAATAAATTCTGATTCAAATAATACACATTTTGGCACCCTTTAATCAAAGAAACTGTAAAAGCATTATTTGAGTAGCTTAATAACAAAATATCGTAATTGTTACAGAAATAAAGCAATTCATAAAGTCCCCAGAAAGAAAGCCAAGTACATTGTCCCATCAGAAATCCAAACTGTCGACTCACCAAGGAAACAAGTGTCTCATAAACAGAGCGAAAAATCTGTAACCGACGGGCTTTTTCAGCTTCAATATTTAGTTCATCGCCAAATGAAGTATATGAATCCCTGACAAAACAAACGCTTGCATTGAGACAAAACATTGTAAAATCTTCTTACGTGCTTTCTAGGTAGAGGCTCTTGGTAGCAGCTGAAAACCCCAAACTCTCACTTATACAACTTTAAGTGTGCCCGTCCGTGCAAAAGCCCAGGTCAGCATAACAAACTCCTGCCCTAGACTAAATAATTAAAGACGTGGTAGATTTACCTCTTGGTTAACTGAACTTGAAGATAATGCCAAAAGTTAAAGGTCATTGAAGCAATGTCAAATTCAGGGTATGAAGCAACTTCCAACAATGCATGAACTATCAGCATTGCTTCTTCAGAACCTGCACATTTAAAAGGAAATATATAGACTACCAGTCAGACTACCGTAATATTTTCAGTAATACCACGTTATGAAGTAGAAGGAAGTTCCTATGAAAGGACTAGTTGAAAATGTGCCATTTACCAGTTGCAATCAGTTCCACATATGAATCACCCATATCAGCAAATAAGCGAGCAATAGCTTTCACATCTTCCTCATCCTGGGAAAAAAGAATAAACAATAATACCAACAACGGTGCTGCCCTTCAAAGAAAGAGACAAGTTGAAAAGCAATGTGCGTTGGGTTATGCAAAATGTTTTAACTTTTAAATAAGTTTCAGAATGAAAGGGGCATTATCACACATATTATTGGCTTTCGAGACAGCAGAACATTACCTTCGAACTCAAATGTGATTTCAAGCTCATAACTTGAGGCACAATAGTTTGAATAAGAGGCATCTGCATAGAGGGACCTCCGGAATTTGCTGATGCTGTATAATGAATCAATTCGGATACAACTGCAATGGAACAGAGAGTTATTCTCTAAGCCGAACACTTGATTTTTTTTATGATTGCCAAATGGTGCTAGAATTGAAGCACAATCATACCATTAACAGAAGCATCCGAAAGCAGCTCGGAGCTTAAGCTTGAGAGAGCAGTAAGAACCAATGGATGAGAAGCAAGGAGTGATCCAGGTAACCTGAAACTAAAACTGTCTAAGAAAAGATAACTAGAGTATGGAAATGAGAAGCTATAACAGTTGGATTAGGCCAAGTAAATACTTATGCAGCCTATCATAACCATCATAGAGAAGATAGTTAAGGTTCAATCGAAGTCCTAAAGGAAACAATCCTAGCTATCCATAAGCTTTAAATCATAAAAGGGCATCACTCTATCACCAAGACAAATGATAATCAAGATGCTAGATGCCATTGTTGTGCCAATTTAATGCCTTTAAAAATGAAAATGTATACATACCCCTGCCTCAGTCGAAGCCAAGATGCGAATGCATCAAGAACCTGAAAAGGTATAGAGGTGGCTTATACCAAAACCATCGTAATAGAAGTTGAAGAAAAACTGAGAAGTGCATGTCAATGTGTAGGAGAAACAAAAAATGACATAAATTTTGTGTCCAGTAAATACATCCCCCTCCCTCTGAACATAGCGGAGATGTATATTCCATAAAATGAACAGAAATGAAATAAAAAAGTAAGGTAAGCAGAATCAAACAATTTTCCATGCCCTTAAAATACAGTCATGCAATTATTCTTTTCAAGAATCAGAAAAATCCATTTTTGTCCAACAGGCAGTATCTAGTGAAGATGTCAAAAGCATTCAGAACTTGAAAATTCAATCAGACTTGCATCATTACTATCTAAGAACATGTATCTCATAAGATGTACGACAAATCGAGTGAGACATTTCTTTGGGATATCCTACCTGTTCCTTCAGTTCAGTTACACGTAAACAAGCAGTAAGGATACTCAATGCAACTTCTATTTGGGAACCAAGCTCCTTTTCAAACTGTCGGCGTCTTTCTGGTCGTGCAGCTATCTTATAGTTGAAGGCCTCCTGGAAGAGAAACTGTTCAATTAGAACATTTGTTCTATTTATATGGTGCAATAATTAGCATGATTACAAGGCGATACGGCGCCACCAAGGCGAGAAGGCCTCTCATCGCCCGAGGCGCTAGGCGAGGCGTTAGGCGCCCATCGTCGGATCATATATCCTCCACATCCTTCCCCAACCAAAACACAGCTCTTCTACCCTCCCCCAGCCCCCCCCCCCCTCCCCCCCCCCCCCCCCCCCCAAAAAAAAAAAAAGAAAAAGATCTCACCTTTGTGGTTAGGTCCAGCATAAAACACAAAAACAAACAACGCCCGGATGAAATCTACTGGAAAAAAACAGGCAAAGCCAAAAGCGATGCCCAGCGGACCAACAAAAAAGCTCGGAGTCACCCCTTACACAGGAAAACAGGTCTTACCCTTCCGGGAACGAGACAAATCCACCAAGAAATGGGAAAAAAAAACACAAAAACATAGAAAACAATTAGTCGTCGGCTAACCTCTCTTATACCATGACATCCCACCGAATCGATCGAATCAAACACTCCCCGTCCCAACAGGAGACGGTCCCCAAATCTGAATCCCAGAAAACCAAAACAAAACAACACAAAACCCATATAAAAGGATGGAGATAGGGAGGAGACTGACTTTCCTAATCGCCTCCTCCGCCGCGGGTGATCACAGAGGGAGAGGGAGAGGGAGAGAGTCGGGTTCGGTGGGATGCGATCTTAGTAGCGAAACTGGGATTGAAGTGGAACAGTGTTTCTTTTTGTCTTTTATGCTTCAAATAAGGGGTTGACGTGGGTTGGGGGGAGGGGCGCCTTGGCGCCTTGGACGAGGCGCTCGCCTAGGCAGCGCTTAGTCCTTGTCGCCCGCCCTAGGCCAAAATAGGCGAGGAGGCCTCGCCTCGCCCGAGCGCCTAGTCACGCCTAGGCGAGCGCCTTGTAATCACTGTATGAAAGCACATCTAACAGAAACAGATTGAAATGAGCACGATAAAACTCTTTTGGCATATCAACCCTATCATCATATCAGTCTATAGGGTTTTCTTTAGGAAAGGCACAGTTGATATGAATTTCCTGTTTCTCCTGGGTGTGCCCCCAGGAGACATCTCAAACTACTTCATTTATGCCCATATGAAGTATTTTACAGAACTGACACCAATGGGACAAGACAAAGCTAACGAGAATTGTCGCTAAAAAGCACATAAATTACCTCTGGGAGCACCGTGAGTAGCTCTAAAAATCCTGGGATGTACTCGGGATGGGTATTCATCTCATCCCTGAGCCAATTCAAAATACCACCATCTCCCCAGTCTTCTGCAGGCACATGTACAGCTAATGCAGCAACTGCAATACTAATCTAGAAGGACAGAAAATTTAGCAAAACCTACTTCCACAAGATGAAGACAAATCAAACAACATACGAACTCTGTTAAGTCACACACATGTACCTGAGTTCTAACTTTTGGAGGGCCTTTGTGGAACTTTTTCAACAAGTTCTGTAGTTAAGAAAAGCGAAAATGTGTTTGGAATGAAGAAACACATAATCCCCGGGTAGTCAAGCTAACAATAAGCTATTATTCAAGAAATATCAATGCACTGAAGAACATACTTAGACTATCCTAATCAAAACGGCATATATTGTAGGTTCTGTCATATATGCTTACATTTAGTGAATCCCTCAATTGTCTAAACGCTTCAGAAGGAAGTTCTTCAAAGTCACGTTGCACCTATCCATTGTTGCAAATTCCCAACAAAATAGGGTTAACTAGAAAGGGTGGGGCTCTGCAAATATCATAGTGACACGCATCAAAGTCAGAAAAAATACCTTGCTTCTGAGAGTTTGAGAACAAAATATCAAGGTTTCTTGATTACTTGTTGAGTCATGGAGCAAATTATCAGCCACCTGCATAAGCACACAAGACACAATCAACGACTTAAGAAAAATCAGTGTCCAAACGCGAAGCAGAATGACTTTAACCTTGGAGAATTCACCACAAATATTTTATTCAGAACTTATCAAAAAAAAAAAAATTCTACTCACAATGATTAAATCATGGTCAATGTGAAATGACATCATATTACGACAGAAGAGCATAATTCATGCATTGGAACGTGGTTAAGCCTTCCGGGGAAGGAGAAAAACCAAACCAATATGTAATGATCTAGATTTTAGTAATCTATAAATAAGGATCGCCGCTCCCAACTAAAGGGAACAAAGAAAACAGGTAGCGCTAGTTTCCTTAATGTTCCTCTTTCACAAATAGGGCCCCGCACCAAACTTTCAAAAATAAAAACTCGAACCCATATGATGCCCTATCGATAACAAGCAGGAGAACCCCAACCGATCTAAATCCAGGAGCTAGCCCTCAATATCATGATGTGACCTAAAATCTTAAGCATGCAATTTTAACATTTTGACAAACTTATTACCGATACACCACCCCGCCCAGAAACCCTCAAAAGTCTCACCGGACACTAGCTCATCCCTAAAAGTTACCACCGCGGCAGAGAAAAGTTGTTGAAGGGGCAGAGGGCAACAACCGACTCACCTGCCAGGCATCGATGGTGTGCTGGAAGCCCTGAAGCCAGCGGTCGGCCTGCATACGGACGCCATCGTCCGGGTGATGGTACAGTGCATTGAGCGCTTCCTTCACCGCGTTCTGCAACTCCATGACCACTCAACTCAAACCTTAACCTTCAACCACGCGGCAACAGATACAGTCCAGCTCCACCACCAGAAAGAAACTACAAAGCCGAAGGAACGACAACAGTGGATGCAGCAGCGATCGAACCAAGATTGAAATCAGTTCCGAAGAATTCCAATGGAGCTAGGGATTTGGACGATGATTGGATTGGATTTGGGGGATGGGATTCGAATTTCGACCCCCGGGGAGTGAATGAAATTAAGAATTAATTTTAAGAATAAAAGGGGGAGAGAATTTGAAGTGAATCGCTTAGCTGTGCTTTTTGGTCTCCCTTTCTTCAAGATTTCGAGGGTTTTGTTCCGGTGCGTGCTCAATATGAAAAGTCGGCTTCATTGGTTGGTCCAGAGGGGGAAGGAGCAGGTTACGCCCCCCCCCCCCCCCTTCCCCAAAAAAAAGAAAACCCTTAATTAAATTATTTATTTAATATATTTTTAAAATTATTTTTTATATGTTTCGTCATTATTTACATCGGATGCCTAATAGCACCCCCCAAAAGACTGCGGAAGAAGATGATATTCTGCTGCGAGTCTTCATCGATACTCCGACAAGCCTGCTGCAGGTAGCTGATCCACTTCCCATTCTGGCTAGCTTTCATGATCCAATTATTTATTGGCAATCAATCCACTTCGTACACGGGGGTAGTTCCTACTTATACAGATGAGCCAATACGTTTCGAGGAGATGCCAGATTAGATGCATGATTAAGGGAAAAATTATCGGCTCCTCGCATCTCGATGTGCTGCTGTTCTCATATGTGCTGACCTTAGATTGCTTCTTTTGGGATGCATGCTGTCTGTGTTCAAAGCACAAGGCTTTGTTCGAGTTGTTACTGTGGAAATGCCGTGTTTACATGACATGATTCATGCTCTAATTGCAGGTGAAAGGATGTTCGTCGCCTTACATCAGTCTAAACGTGGTGCCCACGACTTCGCATTCCCAGAACCCTCATTTATTTGCTCAGGGGAAGATACGAAGTCGTCAATGGAAGCCCGGCGGTCTCGATTTTCTCCAAGGGAATTCCAAAATCACGAGTTGATTCAGGTTCCGGGGCTTTTTGATGAAATCCCGGATCAATTTCTTCGCCTTTTAGCTGCAGATACTTCTGGTTGAGCAGCTTGTTCGAACTGGGCAAGGGGAAAACGAGCCTGTTCTTCGAGGTTGACATGTTTATTATGATTGTAATGGAAAAAGAGGAGTCAAAATTGGTCCAGTGGGAAAGCGTTATTTCAGGCAAACCTGGGTCAGACAGCCAAGAAATCCATCCAACTGTTAGATAGGAAGTCTTCTATTAATAGCCACAGGACATGTTTGCCATTTACCCCTTTTGTCTCGTGGATCAAGTGTTCCTGTCTGAATCCTCCTTGACTTTCTTGGCTAACCGAAAAACGGGAGGGTAATAAAGAAAACAGAATCAGACAGAGAAAGGAGGATCGTGATCTTGGGCGTCTCCATGATCATGATCTCCTCCCTCTCCATTTCCTTCTAAATCGTTCATTTGAGTTAGTTGTATCTGAGTTGCCTCCGATCCTGCCTGGCGTCCTGTTTGGAGGCGATGGAATTCGGGAAACGTTCGCTGCGATGCTTCATCGAACAGGAGCTGGGGAAATTCCCCCTCTTCGTGATCTACGCGTTCCTCGAGTGGGTGCTCATCATCCTCCTGTTCGTCGACGGGCTGCTGGCATTCACGGTGAATGAGTTTGCGAGGTTCTTTGAGATGAGGATGCCCTGTCTCCTCTGCACAAGGATCGATCACGTCCTCGTGAGGCGGAGCAATGATTTCTACTGCAATGAATCCATCTGCGAGTCCCACAAGATGGACCTCTCGTCGATGGCGTATTGTCACACCCACAGGAAATTATCCGACGTCAAGAAAATGTGCGAGGCGTGCCTCCTTTCCTTCACCACGGAGAAGGAATCTGACTGCGGGCTGTCCAAGTCGCTCGTCGGGATCTTGCACAAGGACCTCGAGTGCTTCGTCCAGGACAACTCGCATGTCCACCCGGGATTGCCATATACTGGGAAGATGGGAGATGACAAGGGTCTCGAGAATAAGAACAGCGATGAGAGGTGTTCATGCTGCCACGAGACGTTGAAGACATCTCCTGGCTCGACCGGGCCCGGTCGTAAAACCTTGAGAAAGAGTGGTCCTGTCATGCAAGCTCCCACCCCTTCACCGAGAGCCCCCTTGATGACAATTCAAGGAGAGGATACTCTGAATCTGGCGTTACCGCACATACGTTACATGGAGCTTAGGGAATCTGATGTAACCTTCGACGATGGCACTGTTAATCCGATCATTCCAGAAACTCCAGGTAAATCACACGTTCGAACTATGCATTTCGGTATTGCTGAATCCGTACTTTGATAATTACGGAGTTATTTTGACACTTCAGGGGCAGACGACCTCAAAGCTGCATCAGTGCCGCTGCTGACCGATGCCGAAGACATCACGGACGCCCTAAAAACACCTCCTTTCGGCAGAGGCAACAAGTTCTTTGGAATCCCGCTTTCTGATTCAGCAAACAACAGCCCCAGGTGGGGAGCTAGGACCTTGAGGAAATCACTCCTTGAGAAGGTGGATTTTGCCTCGGAGTCTGCCGACGGCAACGCGACCCTCGATCTTGCTGACGGGAATTCGGTCGTGAGTTACCTGAAGAGGCAGGTGAAATTAGACAGGAAGTCGCTCATCGAGCTATACATGGAGCTCGACGAGGAGAGGAGTGCTTCCGCTGTCGCAGTGAACAATGCTATGGCGATGATTACGAAGTTGCAGGCCGAAAAGGCTGCCGTGCAGATGGAAGCATTGCAGTATCAGAGAATGATGGAGGAGCAGGCGGAATACGACCAGGAAGCGCTCCAAGAGATGAATAACATGCTCATGAAGCGAGAAGAAGAGATCAAGGCCCTACAGGATGAAATCGACGCATACAGGGCGAAGTACGGATTTCTCGAAGGCTACGGGCTCATGCCTTCATGCGAGGAAATGGACGAGAATCTCCACGAAATCAAGACTCGAACCAACTCGTTCTCGAACTTCGGTTCCGAATGTGGGAGCCGGTCACCTCATTCTGTAGGAGAAGGAGAAGAAGAAGACGACGACGACATGATATCGTTGGGAATCGGGGCGCAATACGCGGATCTCCTCTACCAGGATGCTATTAGCAGAACAGACGCGCTAGTGAAAAGGCCAGACACGTCCGACCAAACTTTCCCCACACATTCATGAGCTCGCATCGCTGGCTGGTTCGCGGCAGCTCACCCGGTCGCAGTCCTCCCGAAAACGACCATTCCTCCAGGCAGTCCGATTACCTAGTTTTTGTTCTCACCTTAAAACACCCGAAACTTCTCTCGTCCTTTCTTTCTTTGTTTTCTTTTTTGGCTTTTCTTGTTCCAGCGATGATGAAACATCAGAGGAAGGTGAACTGCTGATGTTACATGCCTTTGAAACAACAGTAATGTCGTTGTCCTTTTACTAGAATGTACATAAGTTCCATTTCTCTGTTGTTTCTGCTGCTGGGACTGGTTGGGGGGATCGATAAGGTCATCGTGGGTTCCATGCTACGCTTTGTTTGAAATCGCGGTTGGATTACAATTCACCTAAAAGCTAATAATTAGATGAAGATTTTATTTGGTGTGGAACTATTCCTAACGCCTTTTCGTAATCCCATATCGGATTTTTGTCCGGGGTTGGGCGCTCTCGTTCGAAATCTTTGTCCGACGGGACGAATTCGACTCTGATATCATGTTAGAAATGGTGATTGGGTTACCCCTCACCTAAAAACTAGCACCCTCGTCGCGAAAATATTTCCCGTTTTAAGACACGTTTTAAAAATTCTTAAAATAACGTGGCTTTCTATAAAATTCGAGTTCGCCTTTCCGGGCGAAATACACACAGATGCTCGTTGATTGTGATTCGGGAAGGCGAGCTCCGGTTAGCCGAGTTCATTGCGGGTTTCTGCAATTCATTTGGTTATTGGAATCGTTCCGACAAGAGTACGAAGATTCGCTGTCGGAGCGGAATCAATTTCGGTGTAAGCTTAAAAAACTCTGATTAGAGATAATTATCGTTTAATCTTATTCTGACCAATGGAATCCGTCCTGCCTTTTAGATACGATGAGAGGGTAAAAATTTAAGGAATAATAATAATTAAAAAAAAAAAGAAGGGGAGAGGGAATTGAGATGAACTACCCGTGCACGTTAGCCAAGTGCGCCGCGACGAATTCGGCTCTCTCCCTTATCCTGCGCCGGATCCTGACTCCGCCGTCCGTAAGAATGAGCGCCTCCACCGCCGAATCCGTCCTCAAGTCGAAACGGGCCCTGCGGTCCAGAGTCCGGAAAGCGTTGAAGGCGATGTATCCCATCCAGAGGTCCTGTGAAGGTATTTGGGATGCCGATTGATTCGACTGTTACTGTGGCTCTTCAAGTTTCTCCATTTAGGGTTTCTGTGGGTTTGGATGAGCGTTTATAGAGCCGGGTTTATCAATAGATGCTGCCTTCGTGAGTCCCCGTTTGATTATTTTGTTGTATGGTGATATGCAGTGTGCCGTGTGGTGTGAAATTGTTGTCTTAGAAAGGAGGTATTGTTTGATTGAATGAGCGGAAGCATTTCGTTTCAATTCGCAGATGAGGCAATTCAGAGTATTGTTCTGAACTCTCCATGGTTCAAGTCTAGCCGGGCGCTTTGTGCGTACATAAGCTGCAGTTCGTTGCGGGAAGTCGATACTTCGAGAATACTTTCGGAGACGTTGAGGATGCCGGCCAAAGGTGTGTCTATTTATATCATCGGGACTTGTTTTATTTGTGATAGTTGTGGATCACATTTTGTCGGGTAAGGACGAATTGGTTCTGTCCAGAGATGTTGGACTGCAATTTTATACCTTTTTGCTTCTTGAGCATGACTGTCGGATCATTGCAATTGCGGTTTTTGGTTGGAGCCTTTTCATTGGAAGGGAATTGGCATGCATCACTGAACTTGGATCACTCTCTGGGTATTCACTTATTTGATTATTAGAGATTTTCTTAGCAACACCATCAACAAAGTTGCTAGAAAATGCAGCTGGAGTTGATTCACATAACATCATTTTCTTTATTAGTAGACGAAGCAACTGATTTCCGTGTCCTTTTCCTACACTTGTTCTTACAAGGTTTCTCTTATCTTTAAGATGATAGCACAAAGGTTGCCAAGAGACTTTATGTTCCAAGGGTAGAGGACAAGAATAGTCACATGAGAATGCTTCACATATCAAGCATGGATGATCTAATTGCAAACTCCATGGATATTTTAGAACCTGCTCCTGTAGATGCCAATGGACAAGAACGCGAAGATGGTACCATATGTTTCTTCCTTTAGATTTTCTCTTACAGTCTCATGTAGTCTTGCCCGTACCGTGTCTACTTTAGGCTGCTTATGTTATTGTCTGATTGTTATATATGCATCTAGTCTTGCAGGCAAATGACCCAGTGGACTTGTTACTTTTACCTGGTATCGTCCGCTCCTTTCTGCATATCTAATGTGCTTTTGCTAGAATTATGTTAATCTAAATGATGTTGTTTTGCTCTCATGTGAATGGCAGGACTCGCATTTGACAGATCTGGCAGACGTTTGGGCCGAGGAGGAGGGTAACCTTGATTTCCCAGATCTGTCTATGTTAAGAGTCGATCTTCATGCCAAAAGGCTTAATTATGGCAGTTGTTAAACCTAATGATCCGTCGAACACATTTTTCTTTCTCCTTATAGGTGAGAAATATCTACTGAAACTTCTGAAACTTTTGAATAGGTATTATGATGTTTTCCTGAGTAGATATCAAGAGCTTGCTCGTGGAAGAAGTTGGAAGCAGCCTCTTCTTGGTATTGTGCAAATGGTCCCTATCTTCTCTCAATTTCTTCACTTGAAAAAAACAAATCGCTGTATTATGTGGATGCAATTTTGTTTTATTACTTGTCAATGTTCCGTCTGCATTTGCAGTTGCCTTGTCATACTCTGTTCAGATTATGAACGAGGAATTCATTCCAGTCACTCCGACTGACGTGCCAATTGATGCTCTCGTCCATCCCGGTGGTGTGATACCAATCAGCAGTGCTGCCGCTGAAAGGCTCGGCTGAAAACTCCCCTCCTCGATAATAATGTTTCAAGGGGCAACCACTTTTGCAACCTTTCAGCATTAGATCGGAGAGTTGAGTTCACTTCGAACATGCTCGGAACACAAGGAGCGAAACAATATTCGGCCTGAACTAACTGAAACTGGCATCAGTCGGGCAATATGTGGCCTAAACTAACCGAAAACTCCCCATGCTTGTTGTTACTGTCTTGTGGCTCGTGTCATTTTTTCTCAACACTGAATAAGTTTACTTTGTCTATGCTTTCCTAATGACCTCAATTCCCAGAAGCTAAGCGGGCCCGTGGTTAAACAAACAACATACAGGACGTCACTGCAAAGGAAAACCTGGGGGCCCTCCGAAGATGATGTATCAAATCCAGCAACATGGTTGCAGGAACAAGTCGCTTTTGCTGAGCTGTGGAGATGGATGGGCTATCTAGATGGATGGGTAAAGTATACAAGTCTTTCATTTCATATCGATAGAATGCTCTTGAATGAATCCAATCCTAATGATGAATCCATTCCTGGAATGGATGTTTCTTGCATATTGATGAGTTTAAGAGTGGCCCCAAGAAAGAATACAGCTTTGCAAAAACTTTCTGCAATAATAATGATAAGTAGGATCAAAACCAAGTAATAGGTGGAATAACGGGGGCTACCAAACTCATTATAGGAGCCTTTTTTGGGCATTATTGGGAAATATTTACTATTCGCTGGTGAGTTCGAATTTTGAAAGTTAATGTAATATTTTCATTAAATATTTTTCCGATAAATATTATCTTAAAACAAGATCACAGGACAATACCACGGCACAGCCAAAAAAGAAAGGGAGCTAAAATCACCCCATGTTCCCTATGCACCATGTCATCACAGCAACACTTTTTTGCTAAAAGTCCCAAAAATGTCCCCACTAGTCGATGATGGTCCGAAGCAATAGGAACCCAAGGTTTCCTGTCTGGTGGATCGAAAATAGTTCATGGGGTGGCCCCTAAAATGTGCAAAAAGGACTTAATGATTGCTTGCCTTGAGCAGACAAAATGCAGATACACAGGACCCAAGCCATGTTAACTTTCTGAGAAGAAGTCACGGCTGAAACCTCCTCTGGTCCCATCCATCCATCCTTCACATCCCAGGACTTTTCATCCGTTGCCATGCAATGAGAATGGAAAAGATAAGCTATGGGAATTACACATGAATGCCTACTGCCTAGGAGAAAGAAAACAGAAATGATTGTGAAAGTAAGAATCCAATTAACAATGGTGAAATCGCCAGGCCAATGATTAAGGAAACATCAGTTTGATGTGAAGCATCATGCTATTAGCGATGCCAGGAAGCCACTTTTGATTGCTTTGATGACAATGACTAGTTTCAAGCTACTCTAACTCGGGACGATAAAAAGGAGGAAAAAACCTGAATTAAAGGCCAAGCCACAAGGGGATATGACATGTCGCTCTTCCTCTGCCAAACTAAAACTATCACAAAAAAAAAATGGAAAAGGAAAAACCAACCATTCAACCAGGACCACTCAAAAAGGCCTTTGAGCAGAGACAAATTCATAATCTGCTATCAGCAATCCCAAAAAGAAAGGGAATGACATCATGGGCACTGCCCTGAACTGGTATAACTTCTCATCACCAAAACATACAAAGGAAGAGTTCCCAATCTAGCCTAATGAACAAGCGCTCTTAAAGCGTGTATACATCATGAATTGACCATGTTAAAAGCAACCTCCGATCCAATCAATCCGCTCTCTGTACTGTTGTTTTGAACAAGAGGATGTACATCTTATGGTCCATAGCAAAGTAGATAAAACCCCTTACTGAATGCGTAACAAAGGAACCAAAACTTGTTCCCACTATACAGTGCCAGGCGGGTCCATACACCCCATCAAACTCCTGCAGAACCAAAAGTAAAACACCCAGGAATTAAAGAAAAACACACAAAAATTATTAATTACAGACACAGAAGTCGATGTAAGCATCAAATTTCTTTTATTTTTTTAATTTTTACCTTCTTGAGTGCCAATGCCAGGGTCTTGCAAGAGAACTTCTCCATGCTGTCCGAAGTCTTCCTCGCACAGTCCACCGCATGGAACTGCATAAATGGCGGCATGTCAACTGACACAACCCTCACTCCGTTGGTCGCGAACACATCTGACAACTCAACCTGCACGCCGCCGAACGACCACCTCCTGCCGCCGACACCACCGTTAGCAATCAAAGACTCCGCCACAGTCGCCTTCCTTCCAAGCTCACCCGACTCAACCTCCCCATCAAAAGACTTCCTCAATTCCTCCCTCCTACCCACCAAAGCTCCGACCCTTTCCTTCTCCTTGAGCTTCTTCCCCGAATCCTCCCATTCCTCGAACTTCCTCCTCAGCTTCACCTCAATGTCAACCCCTTCCTTCCCAGCTTCCTGGGCACAACCCTTCTTCAAATGCTTTCCCTCCTCCTGCTGCTGCTGCTGATGGGGCTGTTTCCTCACCAAAAACGACAGCTTTTCCGGGCCAAACTCGGCGGACCCATTGAGGGACTTGGCCTGGGAGTGAGCATCTAGCTTGCCGTGCATAAGAAAGGTTGCAGCTTTGGGGTTTTTGGGATCTGGGTGCTCGAAAGGTGGTTGCTTTAGCTGGGGGTGGTATTGTTTCTTCTTCAGGGTAAGGACAGGATCCGAAGTTGTGTTGGTTGGAGGGGTTGCCAAGTTGCGCCTGTGCTTGGAGAAGGGGTTGGGTGCCGCCATGTTAGTCGTGGGTTGTTTGGGGATAGAGAGGGAATGAAATTGAAAAGGGAGGGGGTTGAATTTGAGGAATATATATTTTATATATATATAATAATACACTGAAAAAAATGAGAAGTCAGGCTTACATCATCTGTGATCTTAATTCAATGTGGGTTTTACTAAGCTTTTCTCTTTGTCCATGAAATGAATACTCAGAACATGGGTCATGGATAAAAGAACACATCAGGGTGAGATCAATTTTTTTCCACTTTCTTTCATGATTCATGAAGGGTGATAATTTATATGGTTTGTGTTTCTTTCATAACATTTTAGCATAGTTAGCACAAGAGATTGAGGTAATAAATGTAAGGAGGGGTGGGAGGGGGGCAATAAGTGTAGGGTGGAAAAGGACGGATGAGGTTTCATGGACCTGACCGCAACCTCCAACTCTCTTTCTTTCTAACTCCCCACACTGTAAAAAACCTGCGCCTCAAAAAAGGACATTGCTTTGACCATTGACTCGATATTAGCATTGAGGTGGTGTCAGTTATCCAGTGGGGTAGAGTCTCACCGTTGGACTTTCTGGTGACTCCTCTTTGTCTTTCACCAGGAATGCATCTAAAAGGGCCACCGGGGGAGCATCCCCCCACACCACCTCTTCACTTTCCTAAGAACTACTTCTGGGGAATCATCCATTCCAAGGAACCATCCTTTTGGAGATAACATCCAAATGGTAGACAAATAAATCATGGTGTTTGCCAGGTTTCTACCACCTGGAAATGTCGAATACAAACATGTTAAGGTGAGTCTTTATTTAACTAAGCAACCCAGAGTGGCAGTGATAAGGGGATCGAGGTAAGGCTGAGCTAATGGGAGAAGGGTTAGAGTTGCGCTGTCCTAGCGGGATTACAAGCTATTCACAAGCACAACGAGATTACCAACAAGGCTTCCTAGGTGGAAATTCAATGTTGGAGTCACTGGCAGTATTTTAGAGTACTTACCAATTTGATGACTCGGACGCAGCTAAGCTAATTCCATGGACTCGGCAACCTTGAATCCTTTGAAACGGGAGTGCGTCCGGAGGTAGCAGGAGAAGGTGAGGATGCGGCGTAGCTCAAACCTGGGACATATACAGATGGGGCATTCACAGGTACGCTTGGATGACCTGGAGGAGCAAAACGGGATGGGCTGCCACTGACCAGGTTTGTTCGTACGGGATGTGGAAGCTGCAAGAAGGGGGGGGGGACCATCCCAGATTGAGACGCTATGTCATGATTCCAAGCTAAGAGACAGTGAGTGAACCAGAAAAAGGAGGCGACATCCGTACAGGATTGTGTTGAGACAAGGCAGGCCTTCTCAATGAATCAGGAGAAGGTGATGTGCTGCTCATTCGAAGCATGGGCCTAGAATCTCCCCCTTCTAAATCAACACCAAGGTTCGCTTCAGAGCCAATCCGGGGGGTTGCTTGCTGGTTCATTGAACCGGAGTCGTTCCCCACATCTACTTGCAGGGGAGGTGGAGGCCGTGACTGCATGGAACTTCGCCTCTTCAGTTCCTCTTCTGCATTCAATATCTATCACATAATTTCCCACCAGAAGAACAAATTCCAGTAAGTCCACGAACGTAAAAATATTACGACAACCAGATTTGGCATCTTAACAGTGCCCGGCGCCGAGAGCACAATTCTGCCAATATACAAACAATTAACAGCGAGAAGTGAAAAGAGAAATCCTCACCTGTTTCAGTACTTGAACGAGATTGTGTTTCTTCTCATTCAAAACTTGCAACTTTGCCTCGACCTCCTTTTTCCTCTTTTCTCTGTCGATCGGAACATCGGCTTTATCCACCGGCTAACCAAGATCAGAACATGACATCTTAAATGTATGATTCCGGCATCAAATAAACACCGTTAATCACACAACAAGACCAGAAGGATCCTTCCTAGAAGCATTGGCCGACACACAAGAATTTCGCGGTTGCCACCCTAATAACTCGCAACACCCAAAATCGCATTCTCCAGCATCCTTTCACATCCAACTTAATGTTCTCGTAGGAACACAAAATCGCAGGATTCCACGCTTATCCCAACAATCAAACAGACATCCAGAACTAGCAGGATCAAATCTAGCAACATTATCCTACCTGAGCAATCGCAACATCTGCGGCCCGGTTCTTTTCCCCTTCCGGGACCTCCTCCCTACCGACGCCGTCAGTCTGAACTTCCGGTTTCACCTCAACCAGCAAATCCTCCTTGACCCCATCCCCTGTAGACGTAATCGTCGCCTCTTCTCCAGGAACACTGGCTCCTTCATTCGCGACGGCAAACATACCATCTCCAGGATCGTTCGGTCCAATATTAGCGACAGGGTTAGGGTTAGGGTTGGAGACAAGGGTGAGCGCTCTGGATCGGCGGTTGAGGAGGGTCTTGAAGGATTTCATGGAGAGGCCCCGATTGGGCATGATCCATCGCCGTGGGACGTCAGGGACGCGGTGGAGGTTCCCCCGGTAGAGCGATATCGCCACCATGTTCCCCTCGGGCGGTACACACAGGTCGGTCTCGCGAGAGAGAGAGAGGCAGCGACGGCTGCGGTGATGTTTGTGGGCTTCGGGAGTTGGGCCCGATGTTCGGATTAGCATTGTGTCGGACCTAAATTAAGAGAAGAACGGGTGATTTGGGGGTTTCGTCTCTCTTAAAATTCGTGGTTTCGATAATAGCCGAATCGCGAGCATGCCGTACGGACGGACACATCTTTTCATTTATAATATAATAATAATAATAATAATAATAAAGTAGTTTTCCTGAGGAGACCTTGTGTCAAGAAGCGGAAGCCCATGGCCTCCTCTACCCTATTAAAAGCCCGAGTTCGGTCATATTGGGCCAGCCTAAATGTGGTTCCGGAATCATGCTTGAATTTGGGCTTCGGCATGGATGTGGGCCTGAATTTTTGCTATTGGGCTATGCATGGGTTTAGAATATGGGCAGGTAAGCCTCGGTCGTCTTCAAGTTAAAGAGGGGGGAAAAAATAAAGCAAAATTTCACTTTTCACGTCATCTTTCTCTTTCTCTACTTCAGTTTCAGTTTATGTCTGAATTGAAGATGAAGATCAAAAGATCAAACAGAAAACCAGAAGAGGCATCTCCCCTAAAACCAACTGATAAAAAAAAAAAGAAAAAGAAGAGAAAGAATACAACAATTTTTTTAGATGTCATGGCACAAAGAGGTCCTCTTCATATAACAGAAGAGGGATATGATATACTACTCACTCCCAACAATCCCCAATTTAATCAAATGTCGGATCGAGGGGGCAGGGCAAAGGCCAAACCTAAGGATTTTCCCAACTATCTAAACCTACATCTGACTCTCTCTGTTAAAAATAATATATATGTTATCCAGCATCTCCTCAGACATGGCTATCGGCCCGGTCGGCCTGTGGAACATTCGCATTGGCCTATGTAACGGGAGGTGAAGGGCTTCCTCTCCCCAAGTTTGTCACAAAATTTAAAAAAAAAGGATTTCGAGATGGACTCGGGCAGAATCTGACTGTAGTCTGAGTAAACGGGATGAAGGGTGGAATTATCATACCTCATCCCCGTCTTCATCCTTGATTTCTGCATTGGGACCATCATCGAAACCTGAACCAGGTGCGAGCTCATTGAGGTCAAGGAAGCCCCTTACCGGTTCCTCTTGGTTAGGGCTCTCTGAACTGTTCAGGGTATGCACAGGTTTCTTCTCTGAAGCCTTGGGATGGCCTTCAACTGGCGGATCGCTTCCTACTTCCCCGCCATCGCCATTTTCATCAGAATCGCGGCTCTCCATGGAAAACCTCTCATTTTCGCTCTCCCCAGAATGCTCATTCACCGCGCTCCATGTTGCCGGCTTCTCTGCCTCCGTTTCGGATTCTGAGACCTCGTACTGTCGGTAATTGATCTTATTCCTCGTGGACCTTTTACTTCTTCTCAAACCCGAGTGAAGATCTCCGACAGATCTTAGTTTAGTTTCCCTCCTAGTACGACCAGGCAATTTCTTCGACTTCCGAGGTTTGTCACTGTCATCACTGAATCCTAAAGAATCTTCATCTTCATCTTCCTCTTCCTCCTCCTCCTCCTCCTCTTCCTCCATCTCTTCTGGATTTTCTTCATCCCACCGATACTCCTCATCGCCCTCAGAACTGCTGGAGGGCCTCTTCTGTTTCCGTTTATTTAAATATTCATCGTCATATACAACTTCTCCCACTATATCATCATCACTTCCAAACTCTGCATCCTGATCAGAAACTGGTCGGACGAATTCTTTATCTGAATACTTTTGAGGCCTTCGTCTTCGTCGTCTGTTGCTGCATAAAAATACCCCTATTCTTAAATAATCACTATAATCGAAGCATATCAAACATCAAATAAAACCAAGTTTGTTTTAACCTTTGATCGAGTATATGCAGTTCATTATCCTCATCATTGTCATAATCATCACCAAAATACGGTGATCTGGGAGATGCAGCATCAAAACCACTGTCGTAATGAGAGAGTATAGGTTCAAATCGGCCATTTTCAGAAGGCTCGGCTTTCGGGAAAGCTCCATCCCTTCTGTTCACAGCATCTGGGGAAGGGGGTTTGCTCCTGCCAAAAAGATTGAACAAAAGATTGCAGTCGTCCATTTTAACATAGAATAGATGAGAACAAAAAAGAAATAAAAACACACACACACACAGCAGAAATCACGTACTTGGTAATCTTGATAGCCTCATTGATAGATCTGTCATAGTCATCTGCAGAGTATACTAAGGTGAGTTCATGGCATCGTAAGTAAGGAATGCGTAAGTGAGCTGTCCATTCACTACTATAGAATTCTACCAACTTGATGTCAAAACTTAAAGGTAAATAATGCAGGGTCAAAGCAACTATCTAAATATAATCTAAGACAATAGTCATAGATCCAACACCCAGGCAGACCATAAATGCAAGTTCTAAAGTTTTCCTTTCCTCACCAACTTGCATTCAGCATTCTCACTAGTTAGCACCTAGTTTCTTCCCTTGGGAAAATGCAATGAGTCTACTGCACAAGCAGGACAACCTAAACCTTTAAATTAAAAGGGTAAGAAGAAATTTTGCAGCTTGATCTAGGTCTGAAGGCCAAATATGCAAAGTTCTTGAGGGGCTAAAATTAATAGGTAAATTCCGTCTTACCAAAAGTGTAAGTGACAGGTTTCCTATCACGAAGGGAGCGTCCAGGAGCAAAACCATCGACCGCAATGAAATTATCAAGCAAAAGAGCCTCCCTGTGTTGCTTTTTCAGGAGCCTCTCCTTCCTCTTTATATAAAAGGGACAAACCAGAACAAAAAGAGATAAAATCATCATGCCAGTTAAATTAAATAACAATTTAAACAAGCAAAAATTGAAAAAAAGTACCTTGTGCACTTTCTCAATATCAGGCAGCATGTCTATCTTCATTTTTTTCCCAACAGAAGCCTCTGTCCTGTTTTTGCTTTCCAGAAGCTTCTCCTGAAAAGGAAACAATAAAATACAGTTCTGAACCCACTCATCCAATAACGGCGAGTAAGCCATAAACAGTCATTAACTATTGATGTCATTCAGCTCTAAGACCAACCCACAACCCAATAAACAAAATCTGCAATTCAACGCAGTCATCCGGTTATCTGACAACAAAGAACTTACCGAGACACCTTGGAATTCATCCAAATTGGTTGCAATTGTTTCCCACAGGTACGTTGCCGTTGGAATCACATTTGAACCCCTTACTTTAGCCCTTTTAACCTCAACTTTTCTTCTCTCTCTGTATAATCGATGACCGATCAATGGATCGTCTTCATACCTATTGGAATGTAAAACTAATACAATTCATGTAATGTAGACAAAGTCGATGTTCACAAGTAGTAGATCCCAAGGCACACCTAAAAAAACGGATGGCCGGTATAATCAGAAAACCAGGTTGCTAACATGCCTTTACAAAAAAAAACGGCACTCGAGAAGTAAATACTGTAATGTAAGTTTTGGGTCAAAAGCAAATGCACAAGAAAGAAACTCGTCATAGTCCATTTCTTCCACATTCCAGGCCAGGACACAAAAGAACAGGGCATGGACTAAGTAAAGGGAGCCGTTCAAAATTATAAAACTCACCAATAATAGACTCCACTCAAATCACCTCCAACACGCTCCTTACGGAAGGCTGAAAGTCTCACTCCATTTTTTATTGAACTTTCAATGTAGCTCCTTATATCTTCTTGCTGAAATAACACACCCACATTTCTTTTTCAATTATAAAATCAGAATTAAGAGGGAAAAAGAAAAAACAAATCTGAAACAGGTAACGATTGTCACAAGCTTTGGCAAGGATTGAACTAACAAATCACTAGACTCAATATAATTTTGTTATCGGGCAATTATAAGAAGGGAACGTTGCGCAACCAAAACCTCTTTCATCTTGCAGTACCTCTACGCGGATATCACACAATGCTTTCAAGATAACAACTCGAACAGCAGCGTCAAGGTTCTTATAAACACCAATTTCGGTCCTGGAAAACAAGATTATGATATTAATCATAAAAAAACACAAACCTATATATTAAAACATGTAATGATTACAACTAACCCTTGAGCTGGAACAAGAGGTATATCCCCTTCGGCAACCTATGAATATAGAACCTCCTATATTTTAGAGACAAGCTGGGAGGGGTCGAACTCGAAACACAAACTAGAAAAGATGAAATGCATAATACATACCCAATGCCACCAGTCTCTTAGCTTTCTGGCCAAGACAGTTATCCAAGTATCGCGAGTTAGTGCCATTCGAGTTATTGGAGGGATTGACTACAATAAAAGAATAATACATTCATCTCCCAGGGAAGAATAGTTGTGATAATGAACATTAGTGGCATAATCTTATTTGCCACTTAAATACAGTACATGTAGGCTGCAAAAAAATCTGCATATAGAGATGCAGCCATAATGACGTAAAGGCTTGTATATGACCCAAAAAGGGTTTTAAAAAATATGGAGAGCACAGATAGCAGTTATATCTCCTATAAGGATAAAACAAAACGATTATATTCCACAATGCCTTTAGCGATTATTTGGAACATCTTATTCAAGTAACCACAAGAACCTCGGAAGGACAGCAAAAGAGAATCTTCCACAACATAGTGCTTTCAGTTTTCCCTTCCAAGCGTTACAGCTGAAAATAAAGGTTTTTAACTCCCAAAAGAAAAAAAAGCCCGTATTGTAAACTTTTCCGGGTTACATAACAAAAGCCTATACTTCATTCAGTTTAATGAGGGGAAATCTAACTACGGGATCACCTTGCTAGATTCTGTAAAATGACATCAAACTCCAAACCTGAAAGCTTTTGAAGAGGCTCCAGAATTAAGAAAAGAAAGGAGCAGCAAACCTTCAACAAGGGCATATGTATATCCCCCAGAGTGTCGTTCGGCATGATCAACGCGGTCTCAAACTCCTCGGCAGAGAACTCCACGTGTATGTTCAACAATGGCCGAAACACCTGATGCACCGCAGTGCATCAAAATGAATGATCCCGAAAGAACATAAAAAATAGACCCAGCAGAAAGAACAACTGTCCGCAGAAATCTCATTACGTGAAAGAAATTAAGTACGGACGCAAGCTCCCACATTTCCCGCAAACTCCAACGCAGCTCCTGGCCGGGGGCGGGGGGGCCAACCAACTCCATAGCCTCCCTACGACTGGTCCCAACCTCACTAAGGCCCCCACAATCCACTCCTCCCTCCTCAGCACCATCCTCTTCAACCAAATAATACTCGATCTCCTCCCTATAAACGTCCCTCCGGCGATCCTTCCTCTTCCGCCCCTTGGTGTCCTTCCTCCCACCAAACCCACCCTTAGTCTTATCTGCTTCCCGGGAAGCCTCAGCAGCGGCCGCGGACTGCAACCTGGCGGCCGTCCTTAAGGTGCAAGAACGCGTGGGACGAGTCCTGAGGGAAGCAAGGGCACCATTCCGAGAGTCCCCAGGGGGGTCGTTGTGATTAGAATCAGGGACATGGGGAGGGGAAGATGGCGATGGCGATGGCGAAGACATAAGGCGGGGTAGGGGATCGGGTGAGGTCAGGTGTAGCGCAACATGTTTCTAGGGTTTCTCCTTCTTCTTCTTCTTCTTCGTGTTTTGGTGGAGGGGGGCGGGGGAGGGCGTGCGGGTAGAAAGAGATGGTGTGTGTTCTGGAATCTTTTTTTGATGGGGATTTTTAGGGCTTTTTGTTTGGTTGACGGACGACGACGACGGAGAAAGGAGTCGGACAACAAAGTAAGGGGAAAGAAGAAGGAAGGAAATGAACCAGACAAAAGGGGGGAGAGGGAAAGTAATATGTTATTATTAATAAACTTTTCAATTGGGCCTCATAAAGCCCGTCATTCATGGGCCTGTTAAAGGCCTTTGCACATTAGCCTCGTGAAGCCCTTCATATCCTAAAGCCCATTGAGGAAAAAAGACCAAGACAGTCGGACAGACAGAGGAGGCGCGGCAATTCCAGGATGAATTAATTCCATTCAATTCCGGTTCTGCTAATTAAAATTAAGAGGACACAATCTCCTGCAATCTCCACCATAATTAGTAAGGTAGGAAGGAAAACCTCCTCTCCTGTTTCCAGCTTACACTTGCGGTAATCAAAGCAGACCCCACTGTATGCGCAAAGCTCAGAACCCTACTACCAAAGCAACTAACCTTCCTCGTCGGCTTCTATCCTGTCGAACCGGGAAGGATACTACCAGCTGCTTTCGCTCGGTGGTGATCCAGATAAAATGTCTTTCCCGAAACTGAAGCCCGTCAACCATCCAGAGCGCCAAGCGCTTTCATGTCCTCCAGAAAAGCCATGTACGAGTCATCTACACTCTGCTGCACCTTGGGAGTGGGACCGGATGAGATGACCACCTCGGGTTTAGTTACCACTGGAGCAGCGGCTCGGATTGGTGCCGTGGGGATTGAGACGGGGGTCTTCTGCTTTGGTTTCATGACAGCAGTCTCCCGTCTTACCCGAACAGAAGCTGGAACCTGCATAACATCACATGGCAGAGAATCACTTCCTACTGAATGGATAAGAGACCTTTAAAAGCATGTACATCAACAGGAGAACCCCATTTTTGTGAATTCCTCCAAAGTGCACAAAACTCCAGAGGAAGATAAAGGAGAAGGCACTGTGAGCAAAATCGGAACAAAAAGGGAGACCTAAATCCACCTTTTGAAAAGGAAACAAATTGAAAGCAAGAAGAAGAAAAATCAGTCAGCATCATTCTAACGCACCCATGAAGAAAAACCTACCATCGCTGTCAGTTCGGGTGTATGCTGAGCAAGTGGCCTTTTAACAACAGTTGGGGCAGCCGACTTCACATACGATGGCTTTGGAGGTACAGTTGGCCTGAGAACCAATAGATTATCTTCTAGGATTGCAGGTGGTGGGCCAGGCGGTGGTGGGCCAGGCGGTGGTGGACCAGGCGGAAGTGGTGGTCTCATCATAGGAGGCGGGCCAGGAGGAGGACCAAATGGTGGCCTTGGTAGCATAGGAACCATCATTCCTGGGGGTAGTCCTAGACCTGGTAGAACCGGAGCTACTACTGGGTTAACAGGTGGAGGGGGAGGGGGAGGGAAGCGATTTACACCAGGTGGTAATACATCAGCCTGGATGGTGGGGATACCAGCCGGTCTAGGCACTGAAGGTTGCTGTCTTAGAGGAGGCGGTGGTGGGGGGACCAAATGACCGACATCAATGCCTTCCATAGCATTGATGGCGTCCTTCTCAGAGAGAATTTCGACCTGGTTAGTAGCAGGCTTCGGGGCCAATCCAGGAGGTGGAGGTGGAGGTGGTAAAGAGCGCATCCCAGTTACCTTCACAAGAGTAGGGCAATCAAATCAAGTAAATGAAATGTGAAAGTTCAGATGCAGAAGCTTGTGGCACAAAACTGCCCACCAGCATAAGCACGTGCATTTTACGGAACAAGTGAACCACACACTCTCCAAAGGCCCAACCTTTTGAAATTATTGGAAAATGCAGGTCACTCTTGTGTAGACTCAAGACGGCTAGAGTCACTTAAGTAGGAAGGGACAGAAACAAGGCAGACAAGCTCACTAGGTTGGCACACCAACAGGAGGAAAACTTATCACTATTTGTTTTCTAATGCATTTTTGTACTAGACTATCTGCATGGTGATCTCCCATGCTCAGAATTAAGTTTAGACATCTAACTATTACTTAATGCAATTCCTTTCATACCAAAAAGAAAATGAAAAAGTTTGTCAACAGAATTATAAAAATCTGATAAGTTATTCGCAAAAAATTTATTAAAAACATATGTCCAAGAAATACCAAGCCAAATATGTTTCTCAATGATTATCAGTAAAGGACATGCTTAGTGATCTCGAAGGAGAAGTTCTCTACCTGAGACATGTCTGCCGTGGCCGGGCGATCTGTTAAATTTATATCCCTGATACCGAGGGGGGGCGGTTGGATAGATGATTGTTGCAGGGGTGGAGGTGGAGGCAAGGCTTGTCCTCCAACTTGTCCCATAGGTAGAGGGCCAGGAGGAGGAGGCGGCGGCCCGGGGGGAGGTGGGGGCAAAGGGGCTCCCATGATTGCAACAGGAGGCTGTGGAGGCAATGGAGGAAGTGGTGGTAAGCTCCCTCCTAATGCAGGGGCATCACCAGACGCTGGAGCATCTGATTCGGACTGGGGAGGTAGGGGCGGCGGCGGAGGCGGTGGAGGCAGAGTAACAGCTGAAGGGTCATCTTCCAGGACTGGATCCGACGACGATGCACCAGCATCACCACTAGTAGAAGCAGTAGACAACGGAATTCTTGGCCCTGTTCAAGGTTGAATAGCATGAAAATGGGAGAAATCCGAGGCGAAAAGGAAAAATCTGTGTCGGTAAACATACCAATTGACGACTTGAACATTGGAGGTTTCCCTGGAGGCGGGGCACCGGTCGGATTTAGTGTGGGATGATAATAAACAGAATCCTATTTCAGACACACAAAAGACAGTTCGTAAACGCGGGATTGTGAAGCCATCTTAAACCATAGAGCAAAAGCATAAAAATTAAGGCCAAGGGAATTTCAAAGTGTAAAACCACACCATCGCATGTTCACTTGGAATCAGCAACATCTTCTAAAATAGCAGTTAAATCAGTCATTCTTTCGCTTATCAGGAGTCATTTCAGCTCCCATTACGGCTACTAACTATATAGTTTTTTCAACATCACTGGTGGTGCTGCTGATTCCCAGAATAAATGAAGACTATAGATCAATGTTCATATTTGATGACATAAGCTCTGACAGTAGAATTGCATGCTTACATACAAATGACACATCATGTAACTGGTATTACCTCAGGGTCTGGGTGATTTGCTCTATCTTCTTCAGCGCTTGTCCGCCTTCGAACAGGTCCTAAGTGGCTTAACAGGCAAAGATATTGGATCTCAGATGGAACCAACACATTTTATTCATTTTCATTTTCTAGAGGTACAGACTACCCATGCATTCCCATATATAGTAAGGCATGGAACAACCAAATACCTGAACATAACTGGAGTTTCACCCTTCTCACGCATCTTCTCTTCATACTCCTGCAATGATAAAAACAAAGCTACTCATTTATGGAAGCTGTAAACACATGCAAACAGGAGATTTTTAAGGATAAAGTCGTCTACCCAGTCCTCTATGATAAGAATTAGCCTAAAGAAGTTCCTACAAGGACATGGTAGAGACAAAAGGATCCATCCATCTATTTAAACCGAACAATTTATCACTAAGTAGTCTAAAGAAAGAAAGATGTATTTTATTTTCAGAAAAGTAGAATCATTTCTGTCAACTGTAAGTAGGGGAAACACAAATGGGAAAAAAAAAACCAATTCTCTTTCCACCCCACATAATGTAGACAATAACTAATCTTCTTCGTAATATTGAAGGTATCACAAACTAATGCAGTAGACAGTGTGCTCAGAATATCTACACTCAAAAGCAGGTTGAATACATTAGGTATTGAAATGTCAGTCCAGTCATCACCCCACAGATCTTACTTAAACCTACCACTCATACCAAAAGTTTCATATAGATAGATATATATACACATCAAGAGTTAGAGCAACTCTGTCGATAAGGGCCACCAATTGCTACGTCCAACCAATAGTTAAATATACTAGGAGGACAAATGAGGAGGAGAAGCAGCATTATCTCCCCCCAGATGCATCCAAGTTAATAGAAAAGAAAGTGGTTACCGAGAGACTCGGAATCACACCAACGACCACAAGAACTATATCATATGCTGTCCATCAGTCTCGTCTAGTATTCCTGTAAATAAGACAATTTTTCAAGTTCCTTCGGATGATAGACCGCCTAAATTTTTAAGTTAAAAGGGGAAATAATAGTTCAGACAAAGACTGTAGATTAGTAGAAATTGTTCAAACCTCACGGTGTAAACTTCTGAGCTCTTTAAAATGTGGAAAATAAAGAAAGGGAGTATAATAACAGAAAGCTCATTTTTAGTCTTTCCTTTGTAGGTCAAAAGAAAATCAACACCATTTCAGGCATCATATTCAACGTACTTTTATTGTCTGTGTTGCTAAGGCGGGCACGATTGCTAGTCACAACAGAAACCTCAAGTTAGACCAGATGCAAAGCAAAATCATAAAATGAACAGCTACTACAAAAAACAAAGAGCAAATAGCAAAGACGAAAGGCAAGGAACAAATTAATTAATCACCAAACAAAGTCCCGACTCCAAGTCAAAAATGGCCCATTGTGATTTAGGTACCTTTCTCTTTTTCAAGACGAGGTTAAGGGTGTCTTCCAATTGCCTCTTCTTGTGCTTCCTTGCTTTATCCAGGGCACCATCGGCCTCTACATCCACAACGCCCAGAGTTGGACTAGGTGATTAATCGCCCGTAAGGACTGCCTAGTGAAGAGAAAAGAAAACATACTCATCATCTCCAGCTTCTCAATCTGCTCCCTAAGTGATTCTGGATCCTTTTTCATAATCCCAACTTCCCTCACCTTCTTCCTCTCTTTCTTGTTCTGTCATACACAGAAAAATAATTAACCCTCAAATCATCACCGCAACCTCACCCTCACATATATTGGCAGCAATTCCAGTCCCGGCACTTGCCAAGGATCAAATTCGCCATCACAGCACCTGCTCGCCCGGTAATCGGACAATGAACAGCAATCCGGTAAAATTCTCGACTGTAAACAAACAGACGTCCCCACCGGAAAAAGAAAAAACACGCCAATGCCCCGAAACGATTGGAGGCAAAACCCTAATAAGAAAAAATTGCGGGAGAATCAACCAAACACGGCAAAAAAATCAATCCCAACCAAATCAAAACCGCATTAAAAACTACCAAAAACAATCATAATCCCAAAGAGAACCCTAAAATCCAAAACCAATCAACGACACGACTCGGGAAAAGAAACCGCGACAAGAAGGGGGCAGGTGTTTGTTGGGGGGTGGGGGGAGTAATCACCCGCTTCAATTCCTTCTTACGGAGCTCCTTCCGGTAAGCGTCCGTAGGGTTCATCACTTTCCCACCCTTGGTCGTCTTCATCTTCTTTCCCTCTCCCTCTCTCTCCTCCCCCTTTCCTCCGCTCACCGCCACCACCCCGGGGGGAAATTAAAAAGATCTCCCCGATACCTCAATGGGCCTATTAAAGGGCCTCAAATTTGGGCTTTGAACCATAAGCCCAATATCCCAAGTTGGGCTTGGGCTCGTGTTAAGAACTTTTACCGCTAATTTCTTATTACAACAGTCGGGATGCCCTCGTACTGGTGTTGGTTGACCTTAGGGGGGGACGGCGAGACAAGGCATGAAGGGAGCCCTTTTTTTCATTCCATGGATCGATCCCTCCTCCCTAAGTTACCAAAAATCTATTATATTCCATTGAATATCATGACATTTTCATGCACATGGTATTGTAAAAACACAGGTAAAGAGGGAGGGAGTGGGGCCTCCTTGGCTGATGGAGTTGGCATGTTTATGAGACATCAAATCATCATCATCTCTGAGCAGATCAAAACAAAATGGGAAAAAGAGGAAGGGGAAGTTTTTGTCTGCCCAAGACGGTTCGTTGAGTTGTCCCAATCAAATCCTCGTCGAGGCAAATTTAAAAAAAAAAAAAAAACATCGATCTCATCCACCGGTTTGAGTTCCATTCCATGTTCAAAGCAGCAGCACCAGCACCAGCAGACATGACAACGAATATTGATAATAACAAGCTGGAGGAGGAGAAGAGAGAAGGGATTGTTTGGCTTCTGAAGACTGATTTCTTTTCTTTGGGGAAAAGCTTGGAGTAAAAAAAAAATGGAGAGATTCGAAGGCGACTTTTGAATTCCCCCCCTTCCCCTTCCCCTTCCCCTTTTGCCTTTTGATGAAGTTTATGCCTTCCTAGTAAGCATGGCCAACTGATGTTGATCTGTCGGAATGGAGGGAGATGCCGATCCTCACGTCAAAGGAGAGGATCCTCCTTGCTCCTCCTCCACCTCCCACCCGCCTTCTGTCAGCCTCAAGGAATCCAAGTCCAGGAACTTCAACATGGGGAAGGCTGATCCAAGAGTGTTTTTCTCCAGTTCCTCCAGTACCCGGCATGATTCGGCCAGGGTTCGTGCGCGTGGGACTCGTCGTGTCCCAGATTTGAGTAGGCCGGCTCCGGTGGATGTTATATTCTCATTCCACAAGGCCCTGATAAAGAGCATGAGGGATGTCGTCGGAACTTCGCTAGAGCTAGGGGAGAATCCGGGCTTGTTCCGAGAGTTTGTTCTGAGCTTCCGCCTGTTGAGGAGTTTTTATAAAGTTCACAGCGATGCGGAAGACGAGTCGGGTTTCCCTGCCATGGAGGAGTTGGCCAAGGATCAAAACATGGGGCTGTCGTTCTACGATGACCATAAATTTGTCAACGAGCTGTTTGGGAGTTTATCTGAGATCCTGGAGGAGGCGTCTGAAGGTCAGCTTATGTCTGATTACGTGACGCGAGTGCAGAACATTTGCCATTCGCTGCAGACGCTTCTATCCGAGCATGTCCAGAATGAGGAAATGGTCTGGGCGATATGTAAGGAGTTGTTATCTGCAGAGGAGCAGGAGAGGATCGTAGGAAGCATCCTCGGGAGAACAAGAGCCGAAATCTTACGGGACATGATCCCATGGCTACTCAAATATTTGACCTCACAGGAGCAGCAGTGCTTAATGTCGACGCTGCAGCAGATCACGAGAAACACAAACTTCTGGGAATGGCTCAAGAACTCTGGTGTTGTTCCACAACAGAGCCAAGATCCTGTTGAGAATATAAGGAGTTCTTTGTCACGAGACATTCTTAATCAGCGTGATCATCGCGATGATGATACGGGTGAAGGAAAAGGCACAGAAACCGCAGAGAGTTTGGTCCCGAGCCGAGACGAACTGGAAACTGAAATCAGAAGGGCATCAAGTGATTCGCCAGTAGATGTCCAGGAGAAATTAACAGCAACACAAAACCTTCTAACGAGGTTATACATCGCACAATCACGATTTACATACTAAAATGACGTTTTACACGTTTCTTGACTTTTCCGCACTCTTACTTCGATGAGTTGCTTCATTTCAGCCGATATGATGGAGCGAGGCAGAAATCTGGCTCTGAACTTGAAAATAGATCCAGCGATGGGGAGGACATCTCAGGCCGCTCTCCATCATACCGCAACATCGCTGCAAAAGCATTTGGTTGCAAACACTACAAGAGTAACTGCAAGCTATTCATGCCTTGCTGCAGCCAGCTCTATCCGTGCCGCCGATGTCACGACGAGATGAGCGATCATTTAATAGACAGGTATATACATTGACAATGATTATTTCGCTAATTTCTCTTGGAGGTTGCCGTCCGACAATGTCATCTGCAGGGTATTGATAACGAAAATGATGTGCATGACCTGCCTAGAGGTTCAGCCAGTTGGACCGTCTTGTTCGACCACATCGTGCGATACTTCATCGATGGCAAAGTATTACTGCCTGATCTGCAAGATCTTTGATGATGAAAGGTGCTTGAACTGTGCCCTGACGCTCATTTGTCAGTAGATTATTATCCGGTAAACATGAAACGTTTCCGTGCAGGGAGATTTATCACTGCCCCTTCTGCAATCTGTGCCGGGTTGGGAAAGGACTCGGGGTCGATTACTTCCACTGTATGAACTGCAATGCGTGCATGTCAAGGTCCCTCTCAGTGCACATCTGCAGGGAGAAATGCTTCGAGGACAACTGTCCGATCTGCCACGAATACATATTCACCTCTCATATGCCCGTGAAGGCCCTTCGATGTGGCCATCTGATGCACTCATCGTGCTTCAAGGTAATGAGGCCCCTCTTCCTAAACCTCTCCCGAGTTAAAACACGTTTGCATCTGCCGGAAGCAGCAATTTGACTCCTGCCACTAATCTCTCCCAGGAATTCACATGTACTCACTATGCCTGTCCTATCTGCAGCAAGTCGTTAGGCGACATGCAGGTCGGTAGCCGAAACCGGTGTTCATCGAGATTCTGTGATGACAGGTGCTATCCTTCTCTGTTATTGAGAATTTGACGACTTGCAGGCTTATTTCGAAATGCTAGACGAGCTCTTGGCGGAAGAGAAGATCCCGGACGAATATCGTGGAATCACGCAGGTAAAAAGATAACTTGAGTTATATGTTCAATTGCTTGCTTAAACTTCTTAACATCAGGCCATGACATCGTCCTGGAATTAAATAGGAGATTCTGTGCAACGATTGCGAGAAGAGAGGGAACTCTACCTTTCATTGGCTTTATCACAAGTGTCCTTATTGCGGATCATATAATACTCGGCTGCTATGATCAATCCTTAACTCAAGACGGGTCTCATGGTGATGAAGGCGGGATCAAAAGTTCATATTCGGGTTACGTGCCTTTAGTCGGTAACCTAGTATCACATTGAGGAACAAGTAAACTACCGATCTCGAGGAGAAAGAGCCTCTGGAACCCGAACCTCCACGGAGGAATCCACGCAGATAGGAACAAAAAAACTGATCCAAATGCATCAATTGACGCTCGTCAGACTGAAGCAAGCTGCGGCACTCTTCAGCTCGTTCTCTCCAACGCGCTCGATGGATTGCGTGGTATCCTTCAGCGATGACTCCGAGCTGCAAAACAAGGAAAAGATTTAACACGGTGTGGGAACTCAACATTGTTCGGCCAAATAACAGAGAAGATTTTGAGAGAGATCCCACGTCACCTTGATTCGCCAGGGGATTTGGAATCCATGTAAGACTGCCTGTCGTCGTCGATCGAGTCGAAGAAAGGGTGCAACTCGTCGTAATCCTGGACTACCTCCTCCTGCTGCAACTGTTGCACCACAGTAGCGGTTAGTTGAATACCATTGCCGCAACTGCCACCGTCCACATATTGGCTCTGAATCCAACAGCCAGCCGCATTTGGGTTGATGCCGTTGTCTTTCCCGTCCACATAAGAAGGATCGTAACCAACCCCGATGCCTCCGTTGTCACCATACTGTTGCTGTGGTTGATTCTGCGGCAGGAGGCCCTGGAAGAGACAGAGTCCGTTGTTCGGAGGAGCCATGGCAAGCTCCAACTGAGAGGCCGCCACATCTCCTGCATGCGCCACAGCCGACGATGACACGGGCACCTGCGACCCATGGCGATAAATCTCGAGCTGCATATAAACAGCCTGCAACTCATCCTCGAGCATCTGAATCTGAGTCCTGAGGTTATGTATGACACCAAGACAACCATGGACGGGGTACCAGTCACGCATATTGGCCTCATCGATGATGGTACGCATGGCGATGGGGCGTTGTGAAGGGTGGAGGGCCTCGAGGATCTTAAGTATGTTGCGGACGCCAAAGAGGCGATGCGCGTTGTGGAACATACGGGGTTGATCGGCGGGGAAGTAGGGGGCGAGGGGGCAGTCGGGCTTACATTTCCGACGCTGGAACTTGCAAACGGCACAGGCCTGGCTAGCCCCGCCCTTAAGGGTCATGTCTTGGGCAATCGATCCGACAAAAACATCCAAAAATCTTTCGTAACAAAGGATTGAAAAGAAAAAAACTGATGAATAGTGGGGGGCGCGTGTTTTTCTTTTGACAGTGCAGAAATGACACAGGCAGGGTAGGCTTACAGAGTGATGAAGGAGGAGGAGGGTGAAGACGACGTGTTCGAGACCGTTATTGGGGAATTTGTTGAAGTCCGATTCTTCAGGGGGAATTCTCCACTATCCCACTCCCACGTAACCCCCCACCCCCCTCACGTGTGAGATTTCCCCCCAGTATTCTTTTCTTTTCTTTTTTTATCCTTCCACAACATCCTTTTTTCCCGTGTTCATTGTATGAACATCACACCGGGTAGAAACGTTTCTCTCTGTATTTTTACTACTCCGCCACGGCTTCGAAGAACAAAACCTGAGGCTGAACACGGCTCTTTTCGCACGACGCCAGAACGTCCTCCCACGAACCGATCGCCTGCACGTTTACATCTCGACGTGTCAGTCCCCCAGTTCCCGGCGCTCGCACGGCATGAAACAAATGGTTCGGAATATTTAACGGAAGATTATCCGCAAGTCATACTCACTTTGACGATCCGATCATCGTACATAATCCAGCGCCCCTGGTCGTGGCTATAGGCGAAGCAATAGTAATGTTTCCAACAGTAGCAAACCTGCACACGAGAAATCTCAGCGAGCAGGAGGCGAAGCCGAACCATAAACAGTAACCGAGAGAGTGAACGACAAGCCAGGGAGGCATGCAAATCGTTCACAAGGACGGAAAATTGCGAAAACGATTCCTTACCACTGAAACCAATCTATGCCTCTGCTTCTGAGCTATCCCACAAAAAAGGACACCAATATCAATATCAGGGCTCAGAGTTGCCAGTGTTGCTGAAATGTCGGCAGCATCCTCGGATGCGTTCTTCCAACCCAGAACTATAAAATCACGGCGTCAGCATGAGCACATTTCAATGTGGATACCCCTTAATGCAGCAGAGGCTGAGCAATCAATCACCTGTTGTGAAAACATGTGGAGGAGCAGACAAGAAATGATTGATGCAGTTGAGCTTCCCACAGCCGCCGGCATCTGAATCACACGGCAGCCGATGAATCATTTCGACCAGATCCAAAAGTTCCTCCAGCGGACTTTGTGTGGACATCATCTGATTTCAATGAAGAGATAATTAATAACCAGTCAAAATAATTAGCGAACATTATTCTAGAAAGCAATTCTTATGAATTCCTGTACGACCGACTGACCTTCATCATTCTGAGGGCACTGGCATTGATATTATGAAAGAAGGATGTGTACATCAAGTGTCTGGACTCCAAGCCACAATTCCGGCAATTCATCCGCTCGAGAATATCCATCCCAAAGAGAGAATGTACAAGACAGTCTTTGCAATCCCAAGAGCCCTTGGAATCACCATCAGCAGATTCATCATTCGGCGCACCAGAATTACGTGTAAACGACTTGTGCAGGCAGTCAAATATTACACCCAGTACTTCGGAAGCATCATTCATCTGACCCTGTTGAATTAATCATATCCGGTCAGAGATCAAACTAGAGGGTTTCTTCCCCCGAAACTACAAAACAAAATCAAGGGGATTAGGAAAGTTAACCTCCTGGAAGAAGTTACTATCCGGGTACAAATTACTCAAAGCAATCCTCATAGAAGTAGGAGAAACAGGTTCTCTCTGCACATCAGCCGCAGAAAGGCCCAAAGCAGTAAAAATCTCATGGAGAGCACAGACAACACAAGGATCTCCAACATGAGCATGGTCTAATGGAGATCTATTCAAGAACTTGTCACGGAACTGTCTGATATGCCACAGAGACTGCATTCAAGCACCAAAAACAATAAGTAAGCAAGACGGGTTTCCAGGAGACAGTAAATCAGCAAACAATGACAGTGACGGCGAAACACCTGTATGATAACGTTCAGAAAGCAGTTATATTCACCAGCTTCGTTTTGCAGTCCTGTACCAATAACATCTGTTACATCTGGGGCGCCTGCAGTTTCGCCATGGGTCAAATCCTTCTCATCAACAGTAGATTGGGCATTTCCCAATTTTGTCACGGCTGCAATTGGAAACTTAAGATGAGCCTGCAATACTTCAGCAGTAGAAGCATGAATTACAGTGGACAAGACTGCATATCATCAAGGGAACATTTTCCCAAGAGAGAGGAAGTGCCTCATGCATGGTGCCCTTTAACAATATTTTTAAATGGTGATTACAAAGCAGACAGCAAATAACTACTACACTAATCTAGCACAGGAGCCCCATCACGATCTCCTCCCAATGACAAAGAACAGTTACCGAGGCTTTCGTGGACTTCTTGTTCAATGTCAGCCTGAAACCTCCCGTCATCATCTTCCTCGGCCAGTGATTGCCTTATTGTCTTCGCATGTAGGTCTAATGAAAAGAACAGTTCACCGAAATTAGATTAAGAAACAAAGGGAAGCATACACCAAATATCCGCTTTTTTATTTATAATTCTATAATTTGGTGCTCGAGGAGACATTGGAAAAATTTAAATATTCTCGTAGTAATGGAGTGAGCGATTGACCATGTTTCCAGGATAACCAACACCAAATGGCTTCGACGTACCACCACGATACGAAGACGGACTCTCAACAGCTACACCCTTTGGTTCAACGGTTCCTTCAACAGAAATTTCGTCATTCCGAACTGATGATTTGGAGGAATGCTTACGTAACCTGGCTCTCCTTCTAGGCCCCCAATGGGTTACCCAACCTTGCTCTGGAGACACACCTTCTGAAAGGCCTGGGAAGGAAAAAAAAACATTTAGAAATCTTGACTTGAGGGGAAATACAGAGGATCCAGACAGAAAACAACCTTCTGACTTTTCCATCACCCTATTCTCCTGAGTAATGGCACTCGGGGCAGTAATATCTGGAAAAGATATGGCACCTTCTACCTCACCGATGTGCAATGGGCAGTCTTCCTCCCTTGACTGCAGCAGGGCACATAAAATTTTAGAAAGTTCTACAGAGGCTGTTGGAACGTCCATTAGCTTAGAGGATGGAATTCAAGTTATTTATGCCAGACGTAGAAAGACAGAAAGATGTTCTAAGTGGCATAAAAGGAACCAGTAATGCTAGTGCTGATTCAATATTGTATCTACGGGGATCACACTTACTTGAATAGGGCTCGTTGGTTGCTTCTGTTTCTCCTCATTCTTCGCTTGAGTCTCCAGATTCACATTCAGCAGATCTTCATCCGTCTTCTTCAAGAGAGTCCCTGCTACTTGTTCACCCTGTTTGGCAAGCTGACGCTGTTTTGCTTCATCCTCGATTTGTCTCTGATACTGAAGATATTCTTCAAGCTTTCTTTCCATGGCAGCAAGTTTAGTTTTCCACCTCATTTCCTCCAATTCTTTTTCCTCTTCATCATTAGCAGGAACTTCAGAGTCTTTAAGGTCCTTGTCGGATGCCGTGGGAAGAGGAACTTCAGAGTCTTTAAGGTCCTTGTCGGATGCTGTGGGAAGAGAACTGCATCATGTCACCCAAAATATGTTGAATTCTCACATCAGTCCAGTCCACTTCAATAAAACCATAAAGCACAACATTCTGACAAGGAGCTTACACGGCTATGTCGATTTCCTGATTTATCAGCGGATTCTCATTAGTACCCCGAGTCTGCAGAAATAAAAAAATATATAATATTTTCCAAACGACCTTTGTTTTCTATTATTTTCTGGAAAAAGGAAAAGAAACAAGGTGATAGAACCTTCAAATCCTTTGCTTTTCTGTTGTCTTTGTGTCTTTTCTTGTCCTTTCTCCGGCCCTGTACTTGTTTTGAGTTGTTGGTTCCCCCCTTAATGCTCTCCTTTGAGTCGAGAGCAAGCTCTGCCAATAAAGCTTCTCTCGCCGCATCTGACTTCTCAATGGCGTCTTTCTCTGCCAATTCTTCCAATCGAATCTAGCCAATCAACCATGAAGGAAAATAAAGATCGAACCAAAAACTAAGGCAGGCTGCAGCACAAATGAAAAGGGGGAAGACAGAGCCAACCTTCATGTAGGACTTAACCAAAGGCACTATGACCACACGGTAATCAAATGAAGAGAGAGCCTCCAGGTTGTGTTCCAATTGCTGCCTATTGGCAACACTTTTCATTATACGAGCATCGATTTTATTGATCTGTACAATTTAACCATGTAAACATTAGTAACGGATTATATAAATTCCAAATAACAATGGCATGGACAAACAAATAATGAGACCTCATCAGAGCATTCATCTTTCTGCTTCTCTATTGTTACTTCAATGCAAGTATCCTCTTGATGCAGATACCTTGTGGATTTGGAATCCTCCACATCACCAGATTCCCTATCATGTATGTTGGATGCTACACCGCCATGGCAATCTTCTTTGTCTAATTGAGCGGCATTCAGAGCTTCAGCTTCTCTTAAAATTCTGGTAATTGCATCTACTTCATTTTTGCCACTGTCAAGTATAGCATCGGTTTTGTCCACCTGGAGCTCCTCCAATCTCTTCCGGAGGACCGAATGAAAGCTCCGGGGATCTTCATTACCTCCCCTTCTCTTGCCTTCATTTATACACAGATCCTCCGCCGAATGCAAAGCCTCCGCAAAGCCCAGAAGCTCAATCTTTTTCTCGCACATGCTCTGGAGAACACAAAATTCCTTTTCGATCCTTTGCAGGATTTCCATTGCATGATCTTTTCTCTGTAAACTCTGTGTCAGTGGATCTTTTAATGAGGGAACAGCATACATCCATGACAACAAGCTGTCAATATCCATGGGAACAGAAGCAGCAACATCCCCAGAAGCATAGGATTCAGCAGTAGAACTACTTTTGCCTTGGGAGTCTATAGCTATGGAGATCACATCTCCATCGAGGACAACTCTTTCCTTAAGCTCCATGTCCTGTGAAACGAAACCAGCTTCCTCAAAGGATTCACTGCTCTTCTCATGACACTCAGAAAGGCCTGCATTTTGACATAGCCCTTGTAAGAACTTGAGGACTTTCCTAAGCTCGTACTCCCCTAAAAAGCATATGTACGCCAGTAACTGGTCGACACTGTTTTGTAAAACCAGTGATCCCGAATCAAATTCCTGCAATGCTTCCACAGCGAATTGCAGGACCTTAGTGAGGTGCCCAGTGGAAAGGCATTTATTCCTAATAAGAACCTCTAACAACCCACGAATTGTCTCCAGTGCCCTCAAACACCCAGGATCATCAGAGAGCGGCCACTTATTGTCATCAAAGGAGTTAGTAACGTGACCATGAACACGGATGGAATTATTATTTTCAACATCATCTGAACCACCACAACCAATCTTAGAACCCTTCTCCTCATCGGGAGAAGCATCCGAGGCATCCTCGAAGCAGTCGTGACTATCGTCATTGCCATTATCACCAGCCTGGCATTTCGGCTGCATGCTTCCAGTCATATCTGTGGCCAATGTTACATCACGCGGTTTCCAATCAAAGCAGATAATCTTCTCAGTCCATTCACTGTCTACCTCCTGAGGCAAAACCGACTGCATCTTTGGCGGCAAGTTCCCCCGATGATCCTGAAAAACATGCTGTATCAGTGACTCTGAATCCCCAAACTTCTTATTGCACCTACAGCATCCCCAGAATCTCCAACCCTTACTACTTCTTGCATGATCAAACGCTTCCTGCAAACACTCCAAGGAACTTCCATCCTTCTCCTTCGCATAATGCCGATTCAATTCAGGAATAGTAACCCTAAAAGTCCCTTCCTTAACATCCTCACAGATCGAGTTCCAGTAATTCCTTACCAAATCCATCCTCTCCATTGACGGAGGCGGCATTAAGACCACGACCTTTCTCCTCTCTCCCGCTTTGTCCCCACTTGCGGACCCCGACAAAGGATCGAGACTCTTATTAGCCTCGTCACCAGCACTAGGCAACTCCATTTTCTGCTGCAACAGTCTTGCTGCAGTCACCCTGGCCTCGATTTCCTTCCTCCTCTCCTCAAGAGTCTTGACAACCTTCTTTATCTCGTCCGGCCTCTGAACTTTCTGCACTGGCTGCACCTCGAAGGGATCCTTGGGAGTCCACCCTACAGGAATCAACTTAAACTTCTCGCCTTTGATCGCACCCTCCAATTCTGTCATCCAAATGGAAATTATCTCGATGTTGCTCCTCTGTATCAAGGCCTTCAAGTCATCTCGAACCTGTCCAATCCTCTCAGAGCCTGTCCCATTTTTCCACTGGCTCTCGTCCTGCAAGCTTTCCTTGTAAGGATCCACAGGGCACTTGATTTTCAACGCCCTCTCACACTCTGCGATCACCTCCTTATATTCCTTCTCATCATCCGCAATATCAAACAACAAATTCGCATAGAAAAGCGGGAACTCCACCGAAAGCAGTGACAACTCGACCGCCCTACGGCCAGAGTCCATGGCCTGGTAGAAGTAACGATCATTAGTATCATTGATCGACTTTGAGATTTTACGGGAGATTGCACCCTGGACGCGGTACAGGAGAGCAGAGGCAGCAAGCGAGCCCTCGAACTTGGCACAAGATTCTTTGATGAGCCTTAGGGCCTTTGTGTGGTTGCCACGACGGAAGGTGGTGATGGCGCGCTCGCACTCGGTCTTGGCGCGGCCATAGTCATCGTCCACATCTGGTTCCGCGGCAGAGCGGCGTTGAGGATTGGCGTCAACGGGCTGTTTCGGAGGAGGGCGAGGAGTCCGTTTCTTGTGACCCATCTATCCCAGAGGGTGAGAGGGGGTTTGGAGTTGAGTTCAAACAATTAGAAGGCGGGAAATCACTGGAAGGAGTGATGCGGCCGTCGTCCTGGGAGAACGGAGGGGAGTTCCGGTTCCAGTGCCGGTGATGCTGGCGAGAAGGAAGGGAATACGGAGGAGGAGAGGATGATCGGAACCGACTCGTGTGATTCGATGGAGTTCAACCGTCAAAAAAGAGAGGGAATTCAACAAACTTTGGGGTTTCGTCCGTTTACCCATTACCTTCCTTTTAACCGAATGACCGACCAGGATAACTGGGCCTAGGGGATAAGGCCCAGCCCAATTATAAAAATCAAGCCGGACTTTAAATCTTGCCAAATGTTCGTTTCGTCGTCAGTTTTATTTCAGTCGGCAAAACCCGATTGGGTCCCACAGAAGATCCTCTCCTGACTCATGTCCTAATCTCGACCGTTGATTCCTTCCACCCTTGACTCATCCCACGGCCTTCCTCACTCCATCCCTTCGTCTTCCCCCTGCGGACTTTAACCGCCCACGACGATTCATCAAAACCCTAACGCCTCGATCCAACCTCGGATTCGACGATCCTTCCCCCGGATTGAGGGATTTGATTGCCCAGGGGGGATTAGGGTCAGGGAAGATTGGTTTTATTTTTTCTTGGTGCGAGAAGGGAGGTCGGTAGATGGGGATCGATTACTACAACATACTGAAGGTCAACCGCAATGCCAGCATCGATGACCTCCGGAAATCGTACAAGCGCCTCGCGATGATATGGCACCCCGACAAGAACCCAACCAGCCGTAGGGCCGAGGCCGAGGCCAAGTTCAAGCAGATATCAGAGGCTTTTGACGTGCTCAGCGACCCCCAGAAACGGCAGATCTATGATCTTTATGGGGAAGAGGCGCTCAAGTCCGGGCAGTTCCCTCCCCCATCGCGCGCCGGGGGATCGAGCTTTAGGCGTGATCCCGGGGGCGGTCACGGTCGGCGTTACGAGGGTAACGGGACTTCGTTTAGGAATGCAGAGGATATATATGCGGAGATATTTGGGGCCGACGGAGGAGGAGGTGGAGGTGTTGGGAGCGGCGGAGGAGGGAGGAGAGGCGGGAATCGAGATGGGTTTTACACGACTTCGAGTAGCGGGGTTGGGGTTGGTGGCAGTGGGGGAGATGCCAGGAAAGGGCCTGCAGTGGAGAATACGTTGCCTTGTAGTTTAGAGGATCTTTACAAGGGGGTCAAGAAGAAAATGAAAATTTCCCGGACCATCTGCGATGCTCATGGGTAAGTGTGTTGGATCTTTGTGTGTGGTCTTGGTCATTGAAAACCTGAAATCTTCCAGAGCTTTTGTGCCTGCGAGTTGTATTGGATGTTGTTTATGTCGTTAGATACTTGACAAAGCCCTTGTATATTGCCATTTTATAGTTTAGCATTTGATCGACGTGTACCATGATTAGAGAATATTCCATAAGAGGTATATATAGCATGAAACCACTCATGGTAGTGGCTATAACATGAAGTTTACTATAATAGTATATGTTCAACTTATGCCAACCCTGGTATTTTTGGGTATATAGCCGACTTCAAGGTGGGCTTATCTTTTGGTTACTTGCATTTTGTTCTTGGCATGGAGGAAATTTAGAAGGTTGATTGGTAGTGAGTTTGTGATTATGCTGGTTTTTCCGTTCCTTTTGTTTTATTTTCTCTTCATGATTTCCGTGTCTCACAAAAATGATGTCTGATACAGTAGGTCACGTACTGTAGAGGAAATATTGACCATTGAGATCAAACCCGGATGGAAGAAGGGTACCAAAATCACCTTCCCAGAGAAAGGCAACCAGGAGCCAGGTGTCATCCCTGCAGATCTCATTTTCGTTGTAGATGAAAAACCACACATCCTTTACAAGCGAGACGGCAGTGATCTGGTGATCAACCATGAGCTGACTTTGCTGGAGGCCCTTACTGGTAAGAATCTTGAATTTAACTCTCTAGACGGGAGGAATCTGGTCATACCACTGACAGACATTGTTAAACCCGGCTACGAAATGATTATCCCCGGCGAAGGAATGCCTATATCCCGAGAACCCGGCAGGAAGGGGAACTTGAGGATAAAATTTGACGTGAAGTACCCTGCCAGGCTAACCACAGAGCAGAAATCCGATTTGAGAAGGGTTTTGGGTGGAATATCATGACCGCCGGCAGTTTCCATTACTAGTGGAACAGGGACTAGTTGACTGCAGATTATTTGCATTTGTTTACAAGGACATACATTCAGCATGTCCATTTCAGGAAACTGAAGAATGTGAATAATAGGTATCTTACCGACAAAGTGTGAATGAGGTTGTCGGGGGAAACAGTATTTCCATGTTTGCTTCGCAACGCCATCACCTTGATGAGTTAAAACTGACAGCAAACTGGTGTAGAATCCCGAAAGAGTCTGGCATTCCTTAGCGTCCTCTACTCGAGGCGAGAATGGAGACACCTAAGTTTGGTGTTAGTATGGATTTTTTTCCCCTTTTTTCCATTTGGGTTTTTATGTCAACAAGAAAGCTTTGAGATTCTGTCATATTCCACTGCTAGTGAAAAAACCATGATTCGTTTGCATGATTGTTTCCACTCTTATCATTTCCTTGAATTCACTGCCATCTCTGGGCATCTGTTGACTTAGTCTCTGGACAGTTTGTTTATATTGATTGATGAGGAAATCATACTTCTGGATTTGGAAGATGTGAAAGATTCCTAAGACAGATGGATGACTATGATCCATGCTCCCGGATTTGTGTAGGTGTCCGTCCCCTTCTAACCCAATATATGCCCGACATCTGACAAAAAGTTATATTTTTAAAAATAGAAGTAGTTCCCATTGATGATTCTTAGGATGTGGAAACTCAAGACGGGTTTGACGTAGTGGATGATGAAAGCGACAGGCCACCTAACTCAACCATGCGGAGACACGTGTCGTCCTATTACTGGCCTGACCCACCCTCGCCGTACAACTCCCCCATCTTCTTAACCCTCTCCGACCAAAAACTACCGTGTATGACAAGCCGAACCCGCGGAGAGGGAACCCTGTAACGAAAGCAAAGCAGAGCTTCTCATCCTTCCTTTCGAGAAAAGCAAAAGGAGTCGAACTCTTCTTCCTTTTTCTTTTCTTTTCCCGTGGCGGAAACCCTAATCTATTAGTCCTTCCGAGATATAGCATTTTTGAAACAGAAGGGGGATTATTTCTTGAGTCATGGGCGGCGCGGGCTTAACGTCCTTGCTTAAGCTGGTCCTCAAGAACTTCGATGTTCTCGCCGGGTATTCCCGCGTTTTCTGTTTCCTCCTTTCCTTCTGTTGATCCGGGCACCTGGGATTTGTGGGAAAGATTCCAAATTTCTATTTTTTTTCTCTTTGGGAGGTGAAGTTGTGCTACCCATTATTGTTGTTTCTGATTTTGGAGGTCTTGATTGTTTAATTGTTGTTTTTGCAGGCCTTTCATCAGTTTGGCATATCCTCTGTGAGTCTATTCCTTCTAGATCCTTCGAAAAGAGAGAGAAAAGGATTCCTTGCTGGCTTGGCTTTTTGTGCAGTTATTGATGATTATGTTCATTGGAGTTGTGATTAATTTTCTGGGTCTTGATGTTGATTTCTCAGGTATGCTTCGGTGAGGGCGATCGAGTCGAAATCCCCCGTGGATGATCAGCAGTGGCTTACTTATTGGGTCCTTTATTCCCTGATCACCCTGTTTGAGCTGACCTTTTTCAAACTCCTTGAATGGTAAACCGCCTTGTTTCTTCCCCCTGCTGTCTATTTTATAGAGATTCATATGAAGATGTTGCATGTTATGTAACATGCATGTCGAGAGCTTGGTTGACGATGATTCGTTTTGGTCTGTTGACCTTGCCTTTTATATCGTGATAAGATGGTTTTTTTATTTGTTTATTGCTTTTGAATATCAACATTGTTGCAAACGTAACTTCTCCTAAGATATCATTTGATGCCAATATAACAATCTTAATTTTATAACAGGGTCCCTATCTGGTCGTATGCGAAGTTGATTTTGACCTGCTGGTTGGTTATACCGTACTTCAGCGGTGCTGCCTATGTGTATGAGCACTTTATCAGGCCTGTTTTTGTAAACCCTCAGAACATCAACATCTGGTATGTCCCTAAGAAGATGGATCTATTCAGCAAGCCAGACGACATCCTAACTGCGGCAGAGAAATACATCGCTGAGCACGGTACCCAGGAATTCGAAAATCTTATCCACAGGGTAACTCCTATATATCCACCCAGAATTCCAACAGTAACACCACAGGAGGCTCTCAATCTCAATACTTGTTCTCTGTATGTGCAGGCTGATAAGTCCAGGAAGAATAACAGCCGGTCAATATTCAACGATGATTATAAATACTGACAAGGATGAACCATATCATCTGGGATAACTAAGAACCTGCTTCCTGGTTATCTGTAGAGGGGTCACTTGATGTCTCGTTCTCCTTTTCTTTTAGCATGATGATGTATGTGATGAGTCCATTTAATTTCTCTTTCTCCTCTTCCTTTTGTATGATTATATAAGTTCAGTTGTAGTTGTATGAGCTATCCATGTGGTTTTTGGCCTTCCCTAGTAAATAGTGTAAATGCTTGTACCTGTGAAATACCTCTGTACTTAAAGCCTCTAATGCCAACTCATGTTTTGATGAACTCGCTGCCCTTATGGATGATGTGTTCTTCCATTTGTACCCATTAACTGTTCAGTTTGAGCATTCCTGGTTGCTAGAAAATCATAAATGCATGAAAGCCTCGCACAAGACAACAAAAAGATGAAAAGATGGCTGCACACATTGTACTGACCAGCCCGATCCAGGGAACCCTTTGCTCATGCCTCCTGATGCGTCTGCATATACCGCACGGCTAACAAGATACTGTCTGAATCCACAGTCCCTATTGTATACTATGTTCATTGGCTCGGCTCGTCTATTATTGTGGGAAAACGTTCTGTCCATTCTTGTCGTAATGGACCTCAAGGTCAGAATCAGGAAACAAGGAATGTAGGAAGCCCTCTCAAGATATAATCTTATCTCCATCACTGCCACAATGGAGTGAGAGAAGCATGTATTCCTGCGCTTCGGGGAGAGCTGAGTCCTTCGCATCAGCAGCGTACATAATCTTCTTCACTGCCACCGACATCTGCAATGAAATTTTTAACAGCTTTCATCTTAGCAGGCTGTGTTGGAGAAAGTACACAAATGTCCAACAAGAACCAGCTGAACAACAAGCAATGTTTTAGCAGCCTTGTAGGAAACAGAAAACAAAAAGGAACAGTTGAATTTCTTACAGGGAGATCCTCAAGTTCAGGAGTCTGACAGAGCGTTTCAATGTCTCGCAGTTTCCCGTAGTAGAAATCACGTTCCTTTTCCAGATTGGCCACGGCAAGTTTGAGATCTTTAACCTATTCAAATGAGGAAACATGGAAGAAAATCAACAGAAAATATATAAAAAAAAAATACTAAACCAGAGAGGGAGAGCCCATAGAGGCAATGGAGAAAGGACTCCAACCTCCTTTGAGAGAGCCTGAAGTTCATCTGATGACTCCTTCGCACCAACTTTTTCACCTGATTTGTCTAATCTAGCCCCTCCTGTTGGAAAAATCAGAAAGAGTATCTAAGCTTAACAAAATTCTTTCTTTCTTTCGATCTTTCAATCTTGAATTCCCAAACAGATCTGCTTAAGGAAAAAGAAGTTTCAGAAAGTGAACCAGATGATTGTTGGTGGCCCACTATGTCATCGGATCCTGATTTATCTGTGTTATTTGGTTGCAGCGATTTCAAGTGCCGAATGCTACTTTTTGGGGCTCTCTCCCGTCCACCTCTACTCCGTCGCTCCACTGGATTGTAGTTTCTAAATTCCAGAACAAGCAGAAACAATCAACATGTGCAAACAAAGTCTGAGATAGTAGATCATAGTTAATCGACTTACTCATTCACAGTTCCACCATTGACAGAATCACAATACCGTTTCAGCCATTGCAGAAATTCCAGATTGTCCAAAGGACGACATTTGACTAGCTTGTTGACTTCTATATGCTGCAACGAAACCAAATATTTCATATAGGACTACAAAATAATTGAAAGCTTGACTGATTGTATAGTAGCAGAATATGCTCTGGAGTCTGCAGTTTTGGGTCCAATTTTCGAAGATAATACGATAAAATAATCATTAGGAAATTTTATAGCTATAGGTTTAAAATATCAGGTTATCACACGCCCAAGAAAACTGTAAAGAAAAACTCTGAAAATGATCATCGTGAGTATTCATTACCTTGTCAATCCTCAACTTGTTGAATACATCTTGAAGCACTTTGTAGTTCTGAATCATTTCATATTCCGTCTTTGCATCGAAATTCACCTGATCAATGTGGTTTGCTCATGTAAGAAATCAGTCCATTCAACCGTGACAGAAGAAAAGAATGAACCACTCTGGCGGTCTCACCTTATGCATGGGTACAGCTCCAGGAAAGGTCATGTCCATCATTTGGCATTGAACAGCACCCGATGCAGCCTATAGAAACATTTTCACTTAGTGAGAATATAATTTTCTTTTCTTCAACAGCAAACATCATTACTAGAATGCACAGCCAAGACAGAAAATATATCCTTCGAATGCATGCCAATCAACTAGGTGCCGGAACAAGCCGAATACACACAATCACTTCAGAAGAGTTATCAGCCAAGTATCAGAACCCAGACTCCCACAGCACATAACAATAAATGCCATAAAAGGAGGGAGAATACAAGTGCAACAAATTCTCTTTTCTTGAAACCTGACGAATCAACTCGAGCTTGGACAAATCAGTTTTGCCACATTCCAAGCTCAAAGATTTTGTCCTCATCTCACCATCAACCGATCAATCTCTGCACCCCCTATTTTCCAACTGGCTACGAAAAGGCAGAAAAGACCAATCCAACTCTCCAAAATACAAAAGCTCTGCAACATCGTGAATGATTCTCCCGGTGGACGCAATGCAAGTCAAATACACCATTACAAACATATGATACAATTCAAACAAAAACAGAAGGCACCAACAGTACCAACACCAGAGCGGCAAAAGGAAGAAAAACGACGAAGGGCATCCAATTTTACCTCCTCAATACGGGAAAGGTTGGTCTGAAGCCTGCTATTAATCCAAGTCAAAAGCTCATTCCTCCCAACGAAATACGCACTGTCCATCATCCCAATAGACCCTGCCATCCTTCCCTCCAAGAGACACACCTCTTCCCCCCTTCCCCCCTAACACGACTAAAAAAACAAAAAAAAAACAAAGAAAAGATCAAAAACTTTCTGCTGCTTTCTCCTCTGCGATGATCGCAACCTTCCCAGAACAATCCTCAACGAAAACGACCAAAAAGCAGGCGACCCTCCTGGTTTTATTCCATTCATAAACAAAACACCTCCCCCCAGATACCGAAAGGTGGCGACTTTTCGAATCAAACAAACAACGGCGATCACATTAATGATCAAGATACGGCCTTCCTCATTTGGGTTTCTCTTAAAAACCCGTTTCGGTTGTTGGAGAATGGGGGTCGAAAGTCGAAGGAACGGAAAAGGGACGACAGGGTCTCCTCTCTTTTGGGCGAACGTGGGTGCAAAGATTTGAATTTTGTTTTTCCTTGAAATTCTCCTTTTCTGTTTCTTTCTTTCCTCGGCGACAGGACAGATTTTGTGCCTTTCGGGGGCGATGGACGGCGGAAGAAACGAACGGAAGCGAAAGCGGTTGGAAGGGAAGGAAATCCAAAGCTCCCTCGTCACATATATTGGCTAAAACTTACTTTTGGTAATAATGATAATAATAAGGATAATGTTGGAGTTTTGATGAGAATAGAAAGAAGCATGACGTGCACGCACGACTCAAGCAAAAGAGCTTCCTTCGGCCTCAACCCCTCACAACAAACAGGGAGTAGTCAAATGAGTGACTTGGAATTCTTTCAGTAGTAGTTGAAGTTGTGCTGAAGTTAGTGTTGGAGCCAGTTCTTGGTCGTCGGCACTCCCGTGGGAGCCCTTTCTTTCGCTGTTATTCCCGACAGACATTCCCAGATTCATGGGACAATTGGAGGGTCAATTGGGCTTTCCCTCTTTCGATTCTGACCCTGTTTTTTCAGGATGTAATGTTGTTTGGCCCAGATACTTTTTCTAGCCGACGTGGGATTTTATTGGAGAAGGACATCATCGACCATCGTCACCCCCAATCTTCCATTCCCAGATGTTCATCGGCATCGCCTTCCTTTCTTTTGACCTTGTCTTGCCTCAAGAAGACTTGGATTATTTATCGCATTTTATCTCTTCACTTCTTGTAAGCATCGTACACATGCTTTTTAGCATTTTCAAGTGTTCATCGGTATTTTGGTCAATTTCGTTCCTGTCTTGTTCGATGTTGATATCCATTTGTAAAAGTTTGGCGACTACGATTGAACTCGAAATTGAACTCATGTCGTTCATGGTCAAATATTACCGACGTGTTTTTAAGTAAACAGCTTGCCGTCGAGGACTACCAGGGCCAGATCAAGGATGACGTGAACAAGGTTGCAAATTCCGAGAGGAGGACAGGGGTTAACAGGGCAATCCCGAGCGAGGACGCGATGGCAGGCGTTGTGGCGTGGATGAGCACGACCACGACGGACTGACAGACACGCGCAGACGGGCTGGAGGAGGCCGGATCAACGGGTTGGTCGGACGATGGGGTCAAGGAAGGGATGGGGAAGGCTAGGGGAGTATATGAACAACAGTCTGGCCATTGCTGTGAACTTGAAGAAATTCGTTCGAGAGCTTGACGGGGAATTACATTAACAAAAAACATTATTACAATGTCACGTGTTCTTACATTAGTCTTTTTTGGTGTAATAACATAAACGAAACCACGATTACTCATTATATGGTGTGGGAATAATGTTTCTATTTAGCCTAATTTAATTAATCACGGCCTTCTTATGATGTTTTTACTACTTCCTATAATAATTTACCAAAAGAGAAAAAAGGCAAAAATAGAGGGCAGAAAATCTGAACAGAAAGGGACAATGCTGAAAGTTTAGTTGCCAAAAAAAAAGCAGAAAAACTAAGATAAGATCTCAACACCTCATCACGGCACAGTTGAAGACGAAGGCGCTACGAGGCCCCTCGCCTAGACACACCCAACGGGGAGTTTCCTCCCTCGGATCCCAGCGGTAGAGCGCCACCGTCTGGGCAAAGACACGAGGACGAGTCACGAAAACGGCACAGCTGCCGCAGCCCTTGAAGGCCACCCCCCAGCCGGGCGACCCTTCTGCCCCTGGGAGATGGCCCACGACCGACCAACGGTTTCTCGCCATGTCGTACTTCCTCAGCTCCATCTTCGTGTGGTTTGCGCAGTAGAGCTCGTTGTTCACCACTGCCAGCAGAGATGGCGCCCCTGATATACCTAGGTCGTTCATCATCCTCTCGGGGAGCATGTCGGGTATCACTTGCCAGTGCTTGGTTTTCAGGTCGTACACCTCTGCGCACCTCAGGAAATTTCTGTCAGCGTCGATCCCCCCCACCACGTAAAACTTACCATCCAGAAACACGGCCGAAGACAACCTCCGGGCTTTGTTCATGTCCGGGAGCCGCGTCCATGTGTCTGTTTCCAAGTCGTACATCTCCACATAGGAATACACTTGGGTGACCGAGCGGCATCCCCCAGCGACGATCCCAATGTGGCCCATGCTGGCGTGTCCGAACAAGCACCTTGGCATGCCCAATGGGGTCCCCCGCGACCACGAGTTGGTCAGGTGGCTATACTTGTGAACAATGTGAGAAGTCATGTCCTTCCCGAACACGAGCAGGTCGGTCCCTATCGCCATAGCCTCCTTGTCAGAAAAGGCAAAGACATCCTCGGAAATTAAATTCGGCAGGTTAATCCATTGGTGACGGATAGGGTTGTACGCCACCCATTCGTTAATACCGCATGACAGGTAAATCCAGTCCTCGGTGATGCCCTCCTTTTGCCTCAAACGATAGATCTCTCCACTCCTCACCAGGTCTCGGAAGCTCCTGTTTAGGGCAGCCACGACCCCGTAGTCTGACCTCGAACAGCGCAGCACACAGCTTATTGAATTGTCACGACCAATGCCAGGGATGAGCGAACTCAAATCCCTGTCATCTCCATAGCCATCCCAAATCTTCTTGTCATCCTGATCTTCCGGTATGGAAGGAAGCCTAGGTTTCTTTGTCCCTTTGGAGTTCCTAGCCTCACCTTTGGCAGCCACCATAGGAGAATTACGCTCGAGTCTCCGGGAAAAGCTGGAATCACCTCGACAATTTCCGTCACCCTGGGCATGGCCTCCCTGATTCACCATTGAAGCAGATGGATCACTCTGCCAAGAAGAACCGGACAACATTAAAAAACAAGGCCAAATTCAACCAAGTTTAGATTTTAAAATGAAGAAGAGGGTTTGTTTTGTTAGGAAAAATCTTTGATTCATAACTAACTCTCGTTAAACACTCCTCATTAGCCTAGCGAAGGAACAATTATGGACGAAATAGAGGCCTCCGCGCCAAAATTTTATCGGTAATGGTTCTAACGGTATAGCGAAGGATGGGATGATGATAGCCAGTAATGGTTATGAAAGCGGACAAGTTCCCCACCTGCGAAAACGAAACTGCATGCTACAAAGATTATCTTTTGCCATCCCGGTGCATGAGGAGGCATTTGCTTACCGGTTTTGGCGCTCTCCGCGAAACTTGCACGCTGACGTACCCCGCCTTTACTCAGTAGAACGATATAAGAGGCTGTGGAATTCACAAAAATACCAATCAAGTGAAAACATGCGCAATACCATGTCGCGGCAACATATCCACCATCATTCCTTATTCGACGGCAAGACAGTAATAAAGACATTCCGGCGGTTACCGCCTGGATTACCGCGGATACGAAACGGTTCCCGTTAAACCTTAGCCGGATAGATAGAACGGTAACCTGAGGCAACCAGCGGCGCATACGACCTTTGCAAACCGATGACTCCTAAGCCATTCACAGTGCCTCTTTTTATAGTTGCTTGATGCGCACAGATATCTGTGGCCATCACACTTTCCTCGCCTCTCAACTTTTCCTTTTCCATTTTCTTACTTTTTAATTATTTTGACATTTTTTTATTGTATACCAAAGTAGTGATTAAGACTCGCAGATTCTCTAATAAACGCACTGCATTACTCTTGTGAACGAAATCTCTAGCAGAAGCCACATGACTGCAGCAGCAACAAACCAGTGAATGATCCCCCAAGCCCCGTGATTTGAACTTAGTCGACTTTGTTATCTATATACGTACAAAGTCTTCGGTCTCTAACACGCCGGTCCGTGTGGCCGCGGCCGCTGTTGTTTATGCATTAGTTCGGCTCTCACGTTATGGCATAGATGAAATAAAAATGTGACTATTTCATTCTAAATGTTTTACTTTGTTGGTAATCTCGAATCTCCCTAAATACCAAGCCCAGTATACAAGATTGATGATTTAATTAATTCGCACTTTCTTGATGATTTTTTCTTGTGTAAATCCAATCTGCCTGAATTAATTCTGAATTAATTGCGATTGCTTTTTGACAATATTCATAGTTAATAAAAATTGTATATGAGGAAGAGAGAAAGAATTTAGTCCAAGTTAAGTTTCCTCTTTATCAAATAAATAAATAAATAAATAAAGCGCACATTAAGCGATCAAATCCTTGTAATTCAATACAACTAGATGTTATGGGTAGAGCAAAGGAATGCCAAGTTAACAAAGTTAGCCACAGTATTCATTAAATGAAATCGAAACCATCTCACAAAATGATAGCCGTAGCGGCGGTTCGATTTGATGCAGCAGCCGTCTGGCGTGGCGTAGGGGAACGCCGGATGTACATAGTTTTGGAACGGGAAACCCGAAGGAATCCCACGACATCTCCAGAGATCGAATCCATGGGGGGATTTCGTTAATCTCTGTAGATAATATGGCTCTGTAAGAATGATGTGAGTCCAAAAATTATTTTATGACAAGATAATACGGCTCTTTTCGTCGTGCAAGAGTTAAAAATTACTTTGAGATAAATCCAACTTTCTTCTTTTCTTTTTTCTTTTAGCCGGAAAACTGGGTAATCGTGATTCGATTACTTCGATTAGAAGTGATTATATAAAATAATGATTTTTTATATAATTTGATAAAAATTCAGTCCAAAGGTGCCGTCCAGATGCAACGAACGGTTCTTCGGTGGGGAGAGTGTAGATGCAATTGAGCTCGTTTTGGCTAGAGCACAAATCTGCTATATATTTGATACGGGTTTGTCACCATTTCTCACGTTCATTTCCATTACTGATCGTGAAACACCTACGCCCTACCACTAGTTACTCTTCCGTAGTTGATCATCCTCTTTCAGAGCCTGTTATTGGTCAACCGACACAAGTGGATAGGTAAAGAATACCTAGGGGTTCAAGAGATGAGAGAATTAAGGATAGCCACCATAAAAACTAATCCAAAACGGGGAAGGCTTCTTCATCATCTGCGTCATCTGGTTGTACTGGAAAGGGTTCAGATTTGACTGTTTGCAGCATGGGAGTGGATTACCCAAAAAATCCCTGGGACGATCAAAGTCTGCGTATTGTTGATTTCAACGTGTAGTGCTTGTTCTACTATACTGCCTATTAGAGGCCTCGCTTTAACTGATGACGATGGATTCCACCCGGAATCCTCAACCGAAGATAAGAGAGCAAAGGAGAGGACAAGATAAATAGTATAATAAGGTCCATGCCGTGCCTTTTTGCAGTCAATTAGGCTATATGATCTTTGCTTGCGTCATCTCTAACTATTCGGTTTGGCCGTATCAAATAGAACATGCTGAGCCAAATCTCTACGAAATGAGAAAGAAGATGGTACACTCGAATTGTATTTACTTAAGTACTCATTGCTTGCCAAAGATCCTACTTGTTGAACCAACAACAAAGTCGACTCATCCCTTTCCTGATAGAAAGTTTTCGTTTGAGCGGGAGCAACTTCTAAAGCGAATTCAGACTCAACTCGATCACTTGGCAAGGGGGTCGCTTGGCGCTTTTGCTCTAAAAAGCCGCTAAAGTGCTGCGCTTGGGTTCGGTATTGCCCAACTAATGAAAGCAGATCTTGGTCGATGCAGTCCCAAGAAGGTAAGAACTCCAAAACTGGGACAACTACTTCTCTTCCGTCATCTTATCCCAAGACTGGAACTCCCACTAAAACTCGCGACGCACTTCCGTATGGATTTCATTTTTAATCACTACTTTCATGTAGGCGTCTTTTTCTCCTTAACATATTTGATTGTCATAAAGCTTTCTTTCTTAAAGTCACGTTGGAAATGATTTTGGACCCAACTTGCTGGCACATAATTGATATTAACTAATTTACGTATGACTTGGGAGATCCGTTCAAGAGTAATAACACAATCATTTCCATGAAACTAGAACATGTTTTAAACTCAATGAGCCTTTTACTTTGAAAACATCTCGAATTCGTCCCCCCCCCCAAAAAAAAAAAACATTGCCTCCTTTTTTTATTTAAATTACATTCACTGAGAAAAAGTCCTTTCATTAACCCAAAAAAAAAAAAAACTAATAATAAAATGCCAAAATATCGTGAAGTTCCCTTAGGTTTATGATATGATATTCAACACAGACCCTGGGTGCGACACTATGCTTCTTTTAATGTAATTACTAAACTAATCTTGCATGTCTCTGTACACATGTATCGTAAAAGTTGTAAGAGGCGGTTCGGAACCCATATGATATCGGGGTTTTGAGCGGGCGGTACGCGTTGGGGACATTCAGGTCCACAAGTTTTCCACCACTCTTGTTTGGCACGAATGTTATTTGTTTTTGTTTATGTAAAAAAAAAAAGTAAATAGGAAAAATTGCACGTAGGAATGTCACTCGACACCTGTTAAAGCTTTGGGAAAGAGTAGAAATAATGGGGAGGTCCGAACGATAAATGAGAATGAGAATATCATTCCACCTTCCCCCCCGGGAAGATATCAAATCCTAAAAATCAAACCAGAAGTCAAATCAAATCCATCAAAACCACACATTCCAGAATATATTGGGGTTGGTTGGTTTGTTTGTTTTGTCCTGTCCCCATCCTTTGGTTTTGTTGCGATCTTTAGAGGGGTGTGTCATTTGATTTCCCTTGAAGATGAGTCCTTCAGAGAGCAAAGTTAGGACGACGCTTTCAGTCCGTGCGTCCGTAGAACTAAAATAAGATGAAACCATAAGGAAGGAGATGAAGGACCGATCAGTACCGGGTTATTACTCCTCCCCCCCCCCCCCCCCCCCCCCCCCCCAAATCACTTGATTAAGAGGGTTATCTGGGGGTGTTGTGTTGATCCTCGGATGAATGGGATGATGGGGGTCTTGGGACAAGGGGCCAGTCATTACCCCTGGGCTTGCACGAGTGAGTGGTGGAACTCGGATCCTTTACCTGCGTGATATCTGTTCTTCCCCACTCCCGGATCCTTTACCTGCGTGATTGGTTCTAACCTTTGGATTATTGGGGGATTCTTTGTAGTTTAGTATCTGTTCTTCTGTCTAGCCCTATTTTGGTTCCGATTTTGATATTTAGATGCGGATAACTTGAATGCGTGGACCATTATTTCTTTTTTTTATTCAAAACTTTGGTTTATAAATACATTTTTATTTGACAAATTCTTTTATTGATTAGCGCCTCAGGTCATGGGAGCCCTTCTCGCCTTGGTGTGTCCTTGGCTCCTTAACATCGTTGATCCAAATATTCCCGGACTAGTTCTAATTCAAAAGAAACTAGAAATATAAATGATGATATATTTTACCCTTAACCATTTTCATTCGACTGAGGTAAACCTATAGACCATGACGCTACGATAAATACTTCCAGGTTTCACTATCTGCGACGGGAAGTTCGGGTGGTTGACAGAGTCCGGGAAGCCCTGCGTCTCCAGGCATAGCCCGCCGTACTTCTTATAAACCGCGCCGTCTTTTCCCCTGGCCTCATCTTTTATCATGTTACCAGTGTAGAATTGCAACCCGGGTTGGTTGCTCCAAAGCTCGAGCTTCCTCCCCGACTTGCTGTCATGGACAGCGACAACCTTCCTCAGGTGGTGCTTGCCCTTTGGTGCATCGTTATCGATCACGTAGTTGTAGTCATACCCATGGATGGGGGTATCGGATATGTGGCTGCCAATGAGGCGTGGAGCGAGGAAGTCGAAGGCAGTGCCCCTGATGTCTTTGATCTCCCCAGTCGGGATGAGTTGGTCATCGACAGGGGTAATCTTGGAGGCAAATATTTGAATCTCATGATCGAGGATGCTGCCGCTGTCGTGTCCACCGAGGTTCCAGTACGTATGCTGGGCCAGGTTCACTGGGGTCGCCTTGTCGTGGGGCTTCGCAACCAGCTTAACACCGAGCTTGTTCTTGCCGATTAGCTCATAAGTCACGGATACATCAAGCTTGCCCGGAAACCCTACGTGAATGTATCCGAATTAAAATGTGCCATACAACATCATAAAACATTGCAAGAAATCGTACCTTGATCGCCATCGGGGCTACTATACTTGAAAGTGACATGGCTCGCGGTGTCATAACTATCGACATCCCAAACGACCTTGGAGAATCCCTTCAATCCACCTGAATCAAAATCATCCATCAAAGAATTCAAAGAAAAAGACAACATCATTCCTTGGATTGGTTTGATTAATTCCTTTTTACCATGAAGGGTGTTGTTCCCATCGTTCTTGGACAATTTGTAGACGTGCCCGTCCAGGGCAAACTTGGCGCCCCCGATCCGGTTCGCGACGCGTCCGACTAGGCCTCCGAAATAGGTCGTATCGTTCTGCAGTCCGAAACAACATTCAGTGACAAACCAAAGAGCTGGGATGCTAAAAGAACAAAAGAGAAAGAAAAGCTTGTTCTCGCACGACAACCTTGTAGGATTCGAGATTGGAGTAGCCAAGGACAACGTCATCTAATTTACCTGATGCAAGAAATGATAACATAAGAAGAAGAAGAAGAAGAAGAAGAAGAAGAAGAAGAAGAAGAAGAAGAAATTTTATTACCGTGGATGTCGGGGACGACAAGGGACAACAGGGTGGCTCCATAGTTAGTGAACTGAGCCGTCACTTCTCCCTTCTTCAACACATAAATGCCGATTCCCTTGCTCTTGGTTGAACCGTGATTGTTACCCTCAACCTCCACAAACGCCGACACCAAAACCACGCTCAGACAGACGACGGCCACCAATCCAACCTCAACCTTCTTCCCCATCAGCATGTATTATTATTCTGGGGTTCTCTGTTTGCTTTTTTTTTTTTTTTCTTTTTATTTACATATACAAGGTTAAGGATTAGGACAAGCATCACTGGGCTGGACTTTCCTAATTTGGGAGATTAATTAGTTACCCTGTTTTATTTGAGCCATTATCTACAAAAAGGTTAATCATTCATGTCCAATGATAACATGATTATTCAAATAATTAAATATTATTATTATTATCACAATACCTTGTGAATTATATTCCTTTGGTTTTGTTGTTGTTGACAGTAAGCAACCGGTTAATGGGTATTGAAAAGGCCCAAAATCTAAATCAAGGCTCGGCTCAGTAATCCCCGACATGTCCATCCCTTTGTTCATTCCCTCGTGTTACGTTTCGTTCCGGTCCGAACGACCCACAGCCATTGTCTCCCCCACCCCACCCGATCACGCTCGGAGCTAACGGAGACATGCACACAAAGACTGGCATACATTGCGAACATCGGGGATTTGTTGTGCCGAGGGTGGTTGGTCACGGAGGCGTTCGACTTCGTGCCTGAACAATGGACATCATGGGATGGCGAGCGAGATCCAGAACCGGGTACGTAAATCAGAACCGAGAAGCAGTGAGGACTACGCGATGATGTCGGATTCGTTCGCGATGGCCGATCATTAGGAAATCGTGAAACCAGGAAGGGACGACATGACCACCGTCGGAGCGACCAAGAATCATCTGTGGTGGTGTATAGTTGGGTCGAGATGAAACAGTCTGTCGTGGGTGAGTTAGATACGAAGTCTTCGAGTTGGGTGGATAGAATCTTATAATTGTATTCGGTAAATGAATAAACCAACGAGAAATTGAGGAGGAGTTGCTTCAACAAACAGATTCATTATTCCGTCTTTTTCATACTGAACAAGACAGCGACATCACATCATCTTAATCGCCTTCCCATCCCAACTCCTTAATTCGAATTCCAGATCTTCCTCTTCCTAAAATCCAATCCCTCGTTCTTCTTAAGACATGTCTACCGGGGAAACCATTCAGTCGAACGCAAACTCGCGAAACCACGACGGGTTCTTCATCCTCATCATTGAGTTCTACGTCAGCCGCTCGTATTTGCCTGGGGGGGACTACATCGGTGGCAGGTCAGCGACTACCTACAAGCAGTTCAGACAGAAATGCGACCATCTGGTCCTAGAGACAACCTCCTGGTCAACCATCTCGAGGATGCTGTCTCAGGTCGACGTGCCCTTCCACGCTCAGCCAGCAATGATAGCGAAGATCTCCGAGGCAGCCAGGGCAATATCGGCGGGAAACAGAGATCTCGAGATTGTCTCCCTGGTCATACACATTACTTTGATCGAGCCAGGAAACAAGACGGCGATCAAATCGCTGGAGGCTGTACAAGAAGATGGCAGCGGGGGCTCGGCGGAGGACAGCTGCGCTATATGCATGGACAACATACGGGCCGGTCCGCAGCAGGTTCGGACACCGTGCCAGCATGTTTATCACGGGGAATGCATTGCGGGGTGGCTAAAGAGAAGCAACTCATGTCCCTTGTGTAGATTTCACCTTCCACAATAATCACAAGAAAGAATTCATTTCATTGGGTCCGACATGGCCCAACTTGATGGGCCCACAGCCCCTTTCCGGCCCAAACAAAAGCCCACCGACAACTCACCCCGGAATCTTTCCGTTAAACCGAAAGCAACAAAAGGACGAGTATTCCGCCTTGCGGCTGTGGCCCACGCCGTCCATTTCGAAATTTGAATTAGGAACAAACTTTCGTGAACTCCACGCTCGAATTCCGCCGTTATCAAAATCACACCGAATCCCGGCCCCACGTCGAACCTCACCGAGCTCCATCTAGCAAGCCACGTGTCGTTCCATGAATGGGAATTCCACGATATTACCTTACTCTTCGCCACACCGGAACGTCCCCGAGGTGGGTGTGGAGCGTTTTGGAATTCTTTTCCCGCCCAAAGACCAAAATTAACGTCTTCTTACTTTTGTTTCTATATTTAGGGATTGTTTTTCGCTCTGTTCTTCATCAAACCTGAGTCGGGATTTTGAATTTTGGGGATTATCGGTTGGCTGTATTTTAGAGGCGATATGGAGAAGGCTGTTACTGAAGAAGGAACTGCGGCCGCGAGTTCTGCGTCGGCACCGGCACGACCAAAGTTGTTGAGGTATGCGCTGCGGTCGGGGATCAAGTCCAAGGAGGAGAAGCCCGAGCCTACGCCCTCTGTGATCCCTTCCGCTCCTCGGAGGTGATTTGATTTTACGGCGTTGGAGGTTTTTTTTTAGGGTTTGGCGGTTCTCAGACCGTGAGGTTTTGGATTTTTGTTCAGTGTGAGAGGGAGATCGACTCCGACTGTCAGCAAGAGCATGGGGGTTCTTGATGTCTCCGCCAAGGAGAAATCTGTGAAGCCTCCTTCTAGGAGGATGTCGATCCCTGCCAAGTCTGCTGTGAGTTCAGCGTCCAGGCCTGCTGGCAGTGTTACCCCTGTGCCGGAAGCGGGATCGAGGAGGTCGATGAGGAGCGGTGCTCAGCCGAGCAGGGATCTCAACCGATCGCCCGCCAGACAGAAGGCGCTTCTGTCCTCGACAACGTACTGGCTCTCCCAGATCAAGATCTCTGAGTCAGCTGCTAAGCATCCGGTTTCGCTCGGGTTCTTCAAGCTCGCTGTTGAGGCAGGATGCAAGGTGAGGGTATCAACTCTTAAGGGGGATATATATTGCTGGAACTGGAAGAGGATTGATCGTTTTTTTGTTGATGATGATACGGTTAAATTTTATGCCATCAGCCTGCCGAGAAAATGCAAGAGGAACTTAGATCGTATGTTAAGAGACACAACCTCACTCATGCTAGTAGTGAGCTGATGTTGGAGGAGTTGTTTGAGTGCTACAATATCTCGGAGAGTTTCAAGCAGTTACAGATTGATGAGCCTCCTTCGGATGTTACGGATGAGGCCATGAGATCCTCAATTGACGAGGATGCTCGGAGCTCTTCTTCTGTGGCTATGGCTAGGAAACTCAAGCCAAAATCACTGAACAGTGAGGTGGGATCTGGGAAGGAGGCCATCCCAAAGAAACCCACTTCTAGGGTCAGGGAAAGCGTTCAGGAAAATCAAGTGAAGGTGGCGAGGCCTGGTGGCGTCACGGGTGCTCGGAAGTCACAGAACAAGAGTGCGAAGCTAGTCAAGCAGGAAGTGGTCAAAGGAAAGGAGAAGCCGGACAGGAGAGGCAAGAAGCCTAATGTTGATGAAGGTGAACAATCATTGTGGGATTAGTTTTATCTGATTGAGAAATATGCATTGTGTTGAGAATGGGCACAACTCAGATGATACTGGATTGTTACAGGTGAAGATGTGACCTTCGTTACTGGAAATGCCCGAGAGGACAAAGAAAACGTGGTGAGTCTGCTGTAAATGGCAGTTCATTTTCTGGGTAATGTACAAAATTTGAGCATATGAATCAATCTTCTGTTCATATGTGTGCAGGCGGTTTCCGCGGCCTAAGAACGGGACAAAGCCTTGTGATGGGTCCAGAAGTTTATCCTGGTATTCTGAGCTTGTCTTTTTTTTTTGTATAGATTTATTTCAAGTTTGAACAAGGAGGTGTGGGTAGTCGTTGCTGGTGGGGGGAAGTGCAAAGTCTGAAATTGTCTTGTTTCTTTTTGTTGCCATGGGAATTTGCTGATTATACTGATAATGATTTCAACGAGGTTCTTGTTGTGAGTTAATTGCAGTTACTATTTGTTTTATTAGATCCAAAGCCTTATTCTCCCAGCAATTTTGCACCCAATCAAGCCAATGGGATGAAATTGAGGATCAGAGCCAAAAAGGACAGCCTAGGTCATTAGAAAAAACAAACATAGCATGAAAGGGGGGTTAGGTTTGGCTACACTAACCCAAAGTTTTAATTGTTAAATTAGAGAAATGAAATATTGAATTTCATGCATCATAAAGTACATTTATTTAGTTGCATAAGGCTGTTTTAGGCTTCTCAATTAGTGGAGGAGTTGGGTTCTGTCAACATTACAGATCAGAAGATATTTTATGAAGTTTAAAATAATAATAATAAAAAAACTTGGGATCGAGATACTTGTGATTTCCTCTTTTTAATAATTTCTCGACCGAATAAAGACAAGGAAAGTCCTCACTCTCCGTTCTGCCCAAACCGAGAACGGTAACAAGTATTTAGGAAAGTAATAGATAGCCCATGGCGGTTGCTCCTCGATACATCTCCCCTCAGTTGCTCCTCCCAAGGAGCTCCAACCCCGGTTTCCGATCCGTAACTAACTTCCCCCAACCGTCTCCTTCCGCCTACTTCCTCTTGCGCACCGGGAATTCTCCATCCTCCTGGCGGGAGGGCTTGCGGCGTAGCCTCGGGCAACCTGTCCCTGCAGCAGCCATGTTCCACGATAACCCCGTTGTCTCCGACGTGATCGCTTCGGGGTTGAGCGGGGCCATCGCGTTGTCCCTCCTCCGGTTGTTCGAGGAGACTGCCAAACGAGGAGTCTTCGAGCAGGTTTGTTTTTGAGCTTTCAAGCCTCGGTGTTGACTCTGTGACCCTGCCGGTCAACGCGAATTGGCTGGGTTTAGGATTAGGTGCTTAACGCGAGTTTGACTTGGGTTACGACTACTTGAAAGAAGTTTTAGGCCAATAGTTTTAGATCTTAAAGACCTGTGAAAGGACTCAAAAGGAGGTTGAGGATGGATGAGAGGTGTCACAAGACAATGGGAAGTATGTGGTTCCAACTATCTTTCCTCCGAAAAGTTGGTACTGGAACTGGCCTTTGCTGTTTCAGAAGATAACCGGCGAATTTCGACTTCAAGGAAGCTAGACCAGTACCACTTGTGTTACTCTTATCTGCTATAGAATTACTTCTAGGGGAAGGAAAAAGAGACTTAGTGCTGTTTGAACTGCAGTCCAGCGATCAGATGCTAAATCGAAAGGACAATATTGCTTATTTTCTCAGGGACTTCATCTGGATGTTCCAACTTTTGGGATATAATGCAGATTTCAAATAACAAATTGGTGAATTTTTTAAAGCCGTTATTGTATGGATTTGGTTCGTGAGATCTGATGATGATGCACATGAGAAGCCCCCTCCCCTCATGAAGATCCTTTTTCTTTGACTAATAGAAACTCAATAGGAAGCTCGTTCACATAAGCGTTGGGTCAGTCTTCATGCTATGCTGGCCATTGTTCAGGTACTCCTGATGCTGCATCTTTCTTAAAGAGTTGTTGCATGCTTCTACCTGATGAGGTGGATTATGATTATTCATATCAGTTCTGGTCATCGAGGGGCCATCTTAGCTGCTCTTGTTCCAGGCATCAATGTCATACGGGTGCTTCTAGTCGGATCTGGAATCTGGAAAGATGAAGCAATCATCAAGTCCATGAGTAGATTTGGTGATCGCAGGTTGGGGATGATCTATTTGTTGGATCAAGCATTCATCCCATTATTTGATTAATTTTTTCACAAAACCATCTTTATAAATGGAGCTGTTTCTTTTGATACCGACATGGTGTCTTTTGCTCTTACCTGCTATCTTCTTCAGGGAGCTTCTTAAGGGGCCACTGTACTATGCCGCGACAATAACCCTGGCTTCTGCATATTACTGGAGGACTTCTCCCATTGCTATTGCAGCTGTATGCAACATGTGTGCCGGAGATGGTAACGTGATCTGGTATCTGCATGAGGTCATACTTGTATAGAAACCTACCTATCTTACCCGAATCATTCTCCCTTTCAGGCCTTGCCGATATCATAGGCAGACGGTTTGGCCATCATAAGATTCCTTACAACAGCAAAAAATCTTGGGCTGGGAGCATAGCAATGGCCCTCGCCGGGTTTTTAGCTTCTCTTGGGTACGACCAGTTTATCTGCTCGCCATGCGATCTCGTTTTTTTATCAGTCAAGCAAGAATCCAGTAGACGAACAGATTAACCAGGAATGCTATTGGGGGTCTTTGAAACAGGTATTTGTTGTACTTCTCGTCCTTTGGATACGTTCAAAAAAGCTGGGAAATGGCATTGGGTTTCTTGGTCACATCTCTCGCGGCTGCGTTGGTGGAATCGCTGCCTATCAGCTCGGAGCTCGACGACAACCTGACCGTTCCCTTAACTTCCATAGTGGTGGGGAGTCTTCTCTTTTAGGTGAGGACCCCCCCCCCCTCCCCCCCCTCCCCCCATTGTTGTATGATGGAGCTCCCAGTCTTTTTGTCCTGTGAAAAGAGGTCACCCCCAAGGTCCGGTGTACCGGGGTTGGATGTGTGGACAGGGCCATATATTTTAGATTTAGAAGCCCTTTCAATATCAAGGAACGAGCCCCGACAAGTACTGTGTTGTCATGTGACGTGGCCTGCCTTCTGGCTGTGTCTGGGAATTAGCGTTTATTGGCGTGCGTGAAGGTGGCATGGCACTACGAAATAGAATTAATTTCATAACCGGACTGGATAGATACGAGGAATACTGAGCTGTCGCTGACTCTAATTCGCTCTATTCTCCTCCTGTCCCGTTGTTGCTTGTCCGTCCTGACCAACCACTGGAAACTCCCCGGTCGGAACTGGACAGGATTCGAGGTTCCCCACGAGTTAAGTTCCTGCGGACATGAATAGGGTTCTGCTTTTTAGTCTTCTCGGAGGGAGAGGTGCTTCCCAGAAGGCTTCCGGTCGGCTCGGTTTTGCCAGGCACGCAAAGATGATCCGGCTTTCGATATTGATTAGTTCTTTGTGTTTCTTATGTTTCGCCTGGCCTGCCTGCCTGCCTGCCGATGGCGGGGAATTTCATGACCCCATGATTGTTTCTGCAATAAAGTACAAATCTTGCATGCTGGGTTGAATTGGGTCTCTCTTGCTTATTCGTGTTGGGATGTGTCCCTGTTTGGGACTTTTGTTGTTTACCCTCTTCATCGTTTTTTCTCTTTCTGTTTGTGGGATGTGTGATCAGAATGTTGTTATTCTTCGTCTTAAATTTAGCAGTGTTTGATCATTGGAATCTAGAGGGCAATAGGTCGTTCTATGCTTTCTGTGGTGCTCAGTTCTTTCTTTTTTCACAGATTCCTGCATTCGCTACCTTTCACGACAGTAGAGGTTGAAGAGATCTCTGGTACTAGGCCTGCTGAAGTGCTCAACTTTGGTAGGTAGACTAGATTTTCTGGGTTTGTCTCTCTAAGGCGATCGCTATGAATATCTCGTGACATGTCCAGTGGAAGGACCCGAAGTCCATCATAACGTGCTCGTAAACTCAATTTGCAATGAACTGACATTAACGCTGCTGTCTATCTTCCATGACCATCGGCTATGTGGAAAGACTGATTTTCTACTTTTAGTGCAGGGCGAATGGAAAAAATCCTCGAGTTGGAACACTATTGTGGATCCTCTGACTGGTGAACCATTCATTAAGGTTGCCGAGGTGGATGAGAGAGGATTGCAGGTGTAAACCATCGTTTCTTTCTCCAATATATGGAAGAAATTATTGACGTCGAGATGTTTTTGCAGCCATTTGTCGATAGCTTGTGTAAGTGCCCCAAGCATGGTTTACACAATCCCTTCAAAGCACCAGAGAGGTCTCTTCTGCCTTTCCGTAATAACCTCCTGTCTGTTTCGACTTCACAAACTGGTCTTTTGGCTTTTTAAACATTCTTAGATGCGTATTGATTTATAGCTTGAAGCATAAAGCTGCTTCTGTTGCGCTGTTATAGGAAGTTCTTTTACATGTTTTGACCAATTTTTCCTTTCCAGATACCTTCTCTATGGTGATATATCTGCCAAAGCAGCATATATACTTTCCTGTCGAGAGGTAACAGGGATTTTTTTTTAAGAAAAGTAACTTATTGATGCTTACCAAACCATTATCATGCGTCCACTCATTGACACTAATTGAACCACAGGTGTCTGATTTCTTCACCCGCTTGATACAAAGAGTTGCTCCAAAGAGCTACCAGCAGGCGTTGGGTGAGGTCATTGTCACTCAGAAGTTCCTAGAGAATTTTTCTGGTGATCAGGTATCCTTTGGGTTTTACGACTTGCTTTCTTGTATAACATTTAGATGAATGAGTTTTCTAACATTTGAAAGTCCATTCTCCAGAAATGGGCACTATGGATAGGGAAAAAATAGTCATAATTTTCCATGTTGATTACTAATGCTTTTGGCACTTGCTGCAATGATATATGGCAGGTGCGTTTCCTTGCAAGGTCCTTTGGAGTTCCAGGAAATCATCTGGGACAGCAGAGTAACGGCTTCCGTTGGCCATATGGCCCTGTAAGCGTCGTTGCCCATGGCTACCCTATCTCTTACCGGGATGAGTCCTAGAAGTATCTAGACTGGAAGAATGTTTAATTGCTTGTTTGATGTTTTGTGACAAAAAATGTATACCCGTGGATTTTTTTTTATTGGATGAGTATACCCCACTCCTGTATTTTAACAAACCTTTTGATGAGTTTGTAGCCATGCCTTATCCTGAAAGCATTTGTTCACAGGTTGCCATTGTCACGCCATTTAATTTTCCTTTGGAGATCCCTGTACTTCAACTAATGGGTGCTCTCTACATGGGTAATAAACCTCTTCTCAAAGTTGATAGCAAGGTATATTTAATTGATATGGAATTGATGTCTGAAATAGCCCGATTTATATTCTGACATCATTATAAAAACGGGAAGGACGATATGAGATATCAACTAATGCTTGCATAAAAGATTCTTGCTTCCCTCTTTGATGGTCTCTTCTTTTCTATATTACCTCGTGGCTTCTATTTTACCAGGTAAGCATTGTCATGGAGCAGATGTTGAGATTGCTGCATTACAGTGGATTGCCTGTGGAAGATGTCGATTTCATAAATTCTGATGGCAGAGTTATGAATAAACTACTTAACGAGGTGGGTTCTCCCGTTTACTTCAGTGCATGCGACAGATGTAGTTGTACAGTTTACACTGGTGAATTGTTTATCCCCATGTCCAAGAAGTTGTTCAGAAACATGAATTAACATTTTTGTATCCTATTGGTTTTACAGTCTAATCCACGCATGACTCTCTTCACCGGAAGCTCGAGAGTGGCAGAGAAGTTGGCAGTCGACCTCAACGGTCGAATTAAGCTGGAAGATGCAGGCTTCGACTGGAAAGTCCTAGGACCTGATGTCAATGAGGTTTTATCGAACATTTCTTGGAGTTCAAGCTCTTTCATTGCAAATTTTCCTGATTCACACTATCAATTGTAGGTGGATTACATAGCTTGGGTCTGCGACCAAGATGCATATGCTTGCAGTGGTCAGAAGTGTTCGGCACAGTCGATTCTATTCATGCATGAGGTTTCTGATTCGGCAGTCTACTGTCATGGATTCTGCTTTTCCTCTAGATTCTTCGTCACTTGTTTAGTTGCTGTGTCTGTGCAGAACTGGTCTAGGACTCCACTTGTAAATAAAATGAAAGATCTGGCTGAGAGAAGGAAGTTAGCGGACTTGACAATAGGACCCATACTCACAGTAAGTTCGATATTTTTTCTACTAGTGTCGGCGTCGGCAATAAAAAAACAACCACTCTTATCAGTTGTTTCTTGGGTTCCAGTTTACAACTGAAGCGATGTTAGAGCACGTCAAAAAGTTACTTCATATCCCAGGTTCAAAGCTTCTCTTTGGTGGTGAAGCTTTGGAGAATCATTCTATTCCACCTGTATATGGTGCCCTAAAGCCAACGGCAGTTTACGTCCCTCTCAGTGAAATCTTAAAGGGCAATAATTTTGATCTTGTGACGAGGGAAATATTCGGTCCATTTCAGGTACTTCAGAAAAGTGGACTCTGTTAATCCCACTCGTTCGGGGATCAGTTGTTGGGTTAGCAGATAGCTTGCACATGCTTTTTACGCAAAATACGGTTTTGAATTAGCAGAATGCTAGAGTTGCACTAATCCTACTGTTTGTCAGATTGTGACCGAGTACAAAAACGATGAACTGCCCATGGTCCTGGAGGCTCTCGAGAGGATGCATGCTCATTTAACTGCCGCTGTTGTTTCAAATGACCCCATCTTTCTACAGGCAAGTTCCATGTTTCTCGGCAGAAGGCGATGTGGTTCATCCAGCTGGACTTTACTTATCTCATTTTCGTCTGCAGGAAGTGATCGGTAATTCCGTCAATGGAACTACTTATGCCGGATTGAGGGCTAGGACAACCGGAGCGCCCCAAAACCACTGGTGTGGAAAAAATGACACTCCTGGGAAATCTCTGTCAATTTCCAATCTAACCGTCTTTTTCTTTCGTCCCAGGTTTGGACCGGCTGGAGATCCAAGGGGAGCGGGGATCGGGACTCCGGAAGCGATAAAGCTGGTGTGGTCTTGCCATAGAGAGATCATATACGACTACGGTCCAATCCCAAAGCACTGGGAAGTTCCCCCATCAACATGACCTGATTTAAACAACCTACAAAAGATGGCGTCTTCACTTGCAAATAAATGCTTAAAACAGATGTGGTATGTTTCGTAATAGCGTCATTTTCGAAAATATTTCGCTAAATACGATAAATATTCTAAATTTCGTCCAATAATGTCCTGAAATCGATATTTTAAATTTCCTCCCTCCCAATCAACAGTGTCTCCTTCCGCCTCTCCAGCATCAGAGTAAGCAGATGTTGCATCAGGACATGGCCCGTTGCCAGCCCCCCGTAGGAGTTTCGGAGACTCGGACGCTTCCCATGTCGGTTACCCTGGGATTGGGCCATGGACCGCCTAAGGTGCGCTGTCTCCAGACTTGATGGAGAACCCGCCAGCTTCCTCCTCTGGCATTATCCGACTACAGGTTTGTGCTCGTGGATATGATTCTAGAAGTGTCGGCGTGTCTTTGGTTGGGTTGAAGTCTCTTTGGCAGTTCTTAGTATCCGTTGGGTTTCGTTCCTCGTTGTCAGAACGTGATCGTCTGGTTACTTTGAGAACTGTACTGAAATAATTCCAATAAATGGAGGACTCAATAAGAAGTTTGTAGAATTTCAAGGATCTAGAGAGTAATTTAGACGCCTAACTTTAATACGAGGCCTGCCTCCTTCTACTTCTAAATCTTGGACCGTTTAAAAGTTGCAGATCATGGAGCGATTTGACATGATAGATTATTTTAGACTTAAATTAATTCTGGCCTACGAAAAGTCACATTATAACTCATTAAGACCAGAAGGAAGGTGTAAGTCCGTACTAAGTCTACGAAGGTGATCGACAAGTCTGCAGGGTTCAAATTAATAAATGATATGGAAAAAAAGTCATGATCGCCGAGATTAGATTGCTACCGAGATTTTTAGGGGTTAGTTGGAGGGAGTACGATCCGAAAAGATATTATGAGGACGTGTTCGACATCCCAGGTACACATTCGACATCCCAGGTACACGAAGATTTAATATAAAAGGAGAAAAGATCTTTCTTAACAAACACGACAATCAAACTCGACAGATTTTGATTGATCGTCAACATTTAGTTTTAGTAAACAGGCGTCCATACCCCGACCTGGGTGAACTCGCAAGGTTCTTGGTCTTCACTTTCACCATCAGAGTGAGCAACAATAGCTCTGGTAACCAATCTCCACCTTCACTCTATCGTCTTGGTGAGCAACCGTAGCCTTGACAGCAAAGCTCCGCTTTCACTCCACCGTTCAGTTGAGCAACCGTAGCCCTGACAAATAAGCTTCGCCTTCAATTCGTCACATCAATCATTGCCTCCGACCATACTTCGCCTGCCATCCCTCCATAAGTCGATTTCCATCACTTCAGCCCGCAAATCTACGGCGCCAGCAGCAGGTCTACGGCGTCACGACCATCCACACCATGAAGCTTTTCTTTATTTTATGGCTGTAAGCTTTTGATTTTATTGTAAAGACGTTGTTTTAGCATCGTTAATTAATCAAATTCATTTGTTTTCATTTTATTGGCTACCACATTCGAATTCCCGTGAGAATTCGTGCAAAATATTCTCAACGTGATCCGTTCTAACGCGAATGGAGTTGAAGCGATCGAGTGGCTCCACTCTCAACCCCACAACTGCCGCCTCCCCTGCGTCTTCTTCTACGCCGCCCTCTGGGATCACACCGCCGGTGGGACCCGATTCTTAGCCCAGTCTTTATTACACCTCCAGCACCGATCAATTAGGTTGGTGGCTGCGCAAGATCTGCTGGCGCTCTTGCCCAGTCTCCTCTCATAGCTTTCCATATCCCTGCTATGGAAATGTTCCATCTCGGGAACGTATCTGCGACGGACACACCAGCTGGGAAAACATAGCCACATAATCTCAGTCTCGTGGGATTAAACTCGTTGGCGACATTCTCAGGGTCCGGCTGTTAGGAGTCGAGGGCTGCTTTCCTTGCTGCCTCCGCATGCTTCTGCCGGACCTCGTTGAAGCGAGCAATGTGAGTGCTTGAACCGTAACATGACAGTGAAAGCAACCAGAAGAACCGACTTATATTCCAAGAATTCCCATGGTTAAGTTTCATTTATCCCTTCTTCCTCTTACCGGAATGAAACTCAGTGCATTAAGATGTCGGTCAATTCGCGACGATGCCTTTGGCGTCTTTCCAAAACTATCATAAACAAATCTGCATAATATCGACTCTTCTTTCCCTTTGAAACTTGATCCAGAAATCATTATTTACAGTCTCTGTGTATATTATAATAATTCAGACATATAGGATGCTTTTGAAAATTATGCGCTAAAATGCGCTTAGGGGGCATATTCAGGGAAGGACTCAAGTGTTTCGACAGTACCGGTAACGCGGCGGAATAAGGCCGCTACTTAGAAGCGGCATCGGCCTGGAGAAGTCCCTCACGAATTTGACTTGCGACATCACGGATGGCACCCGGCCCGTGAGGGATGAACACGGCGGAGGACTTGGATGCGGCCCCGATTTCCTTCATGGTGTCGAAGTATTGAGTAACCAGCACCATGTCCATCACGTCCTTGGCCGTGGTTCCAGGAACATTTTCGGAGAATCCCAACACGCTGTCCCTCAAGCCCTCGACGATGGCCTGACGCTGACGAGCGATACCGAGACCTGCCAGATATTTGGACTCGGCTTCTCCTTCGGCTCTCTTGATCTGCAGGATCTTCTCGGCTTCAGCCTTCTCGGTCGCCGCGACCCTCAGTCGTGCGGCTGTGAATATTGTCATTACGCAGAATCGTATCACTAAGGAACAACTGAGGGTCCAAAAGAGTGATTCCAAGAATGAAGTGATTAAGATCGAGCAACATACCTGCATTGATTTCATTCATTGCGCGTTTAACATGCTCGTCGGGCTCAATGTCCACGATAAGAGTCTGGACGATCTCGTAGCCATACGTCGACATAGCCTGCAAAGGGCTAAAAGAGTTGCATAACAATTTATTCCCTAGTAAACCAGCGATCACCAGACATAGCCCTCATACCTTCTCGAGTTCGTCTTCGACGGCCTTGGCAATGTCATTTTTCTGTTCAAAAGCATCATCAAGGTTGAGCCTCGGGACACTGGCTCTGATCACTGAAACGCAACAACAGGAGAGGGCCTCGATAAATGAAACTCGTAAAGAGGGTCATGCGTCTGTAAAAGCATAAGACCGGGATATACCGTCAAAGACGTAAGCCTGAATTTGACCCTTGGTGTTGCTCAGCTTGTAAAAGGCATCACTCGCCTTCTCAGAGAGAGCACGGTATTGGATAGAGGCGACAACATTGACAAAGACGTTGTCCTGAACAGAGGAATTCGAGGACAAGCTTAGATTCTTACCAAGCAAAGAGCAGGAAACTGATATTAATAAGCGTTTAAAACTACAAATAACACAGAACAGGTCGTCCTCGAGTCGAAATCACGCAGGTAGCAGATGCAGGAGCAGATGGCATAATAGATGATGCATATGGAGAGAACCCCAGCAAGCAGCCCGTACCTTGGTCTTGGTCTCGCACTTGACGTCGAGCTGCTGCACCCTCAGAGAGAGGTGACCAGCGATGTTGCTACCCAGACACCAAGGGAGGAAATGGCAACCCGGATCGAGCACTTCATCGTACTTGCCGAATCTCTCCTTGATGGCCACGGTAGACTGGTCGACTTGAACGCAGCATAGCAAGTTACCCATTGTCTATCTTCAAATCCTAAAAACCAAGAGAAAAGAAAATTAATCACACCCTCACAAGCAAGCAGAAATTAAAAATAAGGAAAAAAAAATCAAGAAGCCCATTTTGCAGGCAAATATCAGAATCCGGTTGGGGAATTCAAACAAACACAAAGAGAGAAACACCCCCAGGATCGAAAGAACAATAAAGATCGTTCCTTTGAAGACAGAGCAGAAAGAATCCCAAGAATCCAAAAACTGGGTTAGCTCAAGGACGAACAGCAGGATCGCATCCCCAGCCAAATTCAAAGAAGGCGTGCTCACTCACTCACGCACTGCCCCCACAAACTCCAAAAAACGAAGTCTTCCTTTACAACAACAACAACAACAACAACAACAACAACAACAACAACAAGGAGAGGCAGGCGGCAAATAGGAGTAGGAGAAGACCAAAGAAACAAATAAACCGCGTCGGATTGGATTGGAGCATCAACAACTCACGCCCAAAGCAACTTTCGATTTCTTTCTATAGCCGGAATAAGGGAATATTAAAAAGATTTTAAAACGAGAAATCCAAACAAGGGAATCGATCGAACCAACCAAAATATCAACATCAACCCCCGAAATGAACCGGGGGGCGGGTGTTATGCCTTATGCCCATGTTATTTGAGTACGTAAAGAAAAAGTCAATGGGTTACAAGTCTCGGTTTAACAGCCGCCAAGTCAACCAACGAGGAGGGAGTCCCACGTACATCATCGTTACACACTACAACCTCTTCCCGAGTCCTGTCCTATTATCCTATCCTTTACCCTTTAATTCCTAAGCATGTCCCACCCATCCCCTCCTCTTTTTCTTATTATTCTATTTCTATACCTTCCCAAGACAACCACAACCACAGCGACTACAACGAAACTTCCCAACATACAAACAAGACCCGGCTTTTCATTTCTATGCTTTTTTTTTCTAATTTTCTTGTTTTTCCATTGGCCTGTCCCAATCCAACTCTTTGGAGTTGGGGGGTTATCCCGTGTGATCACCGATTGCTACGCACCAACCTGGATTTTTTGTTTGATTTTTGAACGGAATTTTGTGGGGTGTTGATGCTCTGAGCTTTTAGTAATTTTCTCCCCCCCCCCTCAAGTTAAATTCTTGGCCTCGACATTTTCACCAACTCTTGGACCAGTTGAATTAGTTCACGAGTTTCTTTTACTGATCTAGTAATCGCTGCACGAAACAAGGTTTCCTCGTTACGTTGTTCATGGGAGTTCGAGGACGGAGAGATCGAGCTCGCATCGAGACAGAGGGTGTGCGTGGGAACAATGGGCAGTGGGGAAAAGAAACAAAGACTAGCAAATTTGAATATGGTGTTGTTCCTGCCTGTCCAGTCTTTCATCCACCAGCAGGCCGATCGAATAGGGCCGGGCCAGGCCCTTTTGAATGAAACTGGGCTCATAGACTTATTTCAGTTTAACAAAGATGAAAGAAAGGGGGGGGGGGGTGTGGATGTGTGGATAGAGGGGAGGACACTCCGATTGGTGGAGACCAACCCAACACTGGATTACAGGCGAAATGATGACGATGATGTAAGAAAGAAGAGCCGAACACCCCCCCCCCCCCCCCCACACACAAAGGGACTGCTACTTCCCCTCCTCCCCTTGCCAATCAGTCCCACGTGGCATTTTTACCAGCACCCAGGGGAACGTCGTCTGAAAGCTTCTTCCACTTCCATTTTACATGGCATTACTCAATCCTCCTCCTCCTCCTCATCAATTTCAAGCCTCTTCTTACATCCCCGGGACATTATCGCCATCCCTTACCAGCCCTTGTATTTCAATCCTGACCCCAAGGAGGAATTCTTACCCCCATCATGCCTCTGCTACCCGCCGGAGGCCCCTCACTGTCTTCGCCATGTCCCCCAAGCAGAAGGTGAGCCATAACCAAACGACGTTCTGTTAGGATATACATGGTCTTTCTCCGCGGGGTGGCGGTGGGGGGATTGATTTCAGGATTCGGGATGCGTTTTCTGTTGTTTTCCTTGGAAGTAGGTGAATAAGTATGACGACAACTGGAAGAAGGAGTGGTTCGGGGCAGGGATATTCTACGAGGGGAGCGAGGAGGTGGAGGTGGACGTGTTCAAGAAGCTCGAGAAGCGCAAGGTCCTGAGCAACGTAGAGAAGGCGGGGCTTCTCTCCAAGGCGGAAGGCCTGGGTTTCACCCTCTCGTCCATTGAGAAGCTGGGCCTGCTCTCCAAGGCGGAGGAACTCGGTCTCCTCAGCCTCCTGGAGAACGCAGCGACCGTATCCCCATCCATCCTGGCGTCAGCCGCACTCCCGGTGGCCGTGGCTGCGATCGTGACGGTGGCGGTGATACCGGACGACTCGGCTGCGCTGGTGGCGGTGCAGGCGGTGGTGGCGGGGGCGTTGCTGGTAAGCGCGGCGGGGCTGTTCGTGGGGTCGGTCGTCATAGGGGGGCTGCAAGAGGCCGATTAAAATAATAATAATAAATAAAATACTAAATGACTCTGTTGTTTTTTTAATAATAATTAAAAAAAAAGAAAATGTAAAATCCTATCGATGTAATGTAAAGTAAACCGAGTTGGAGCAGCTCTAAATGGGCCTATTAATGGGCTTCTATGTTGGGTATGGGCCGATGATAGATTGGAAGAAGATGAGAGAGATAAGTCCGTCCGGGGGCGGTGTTAACGTCGTTATCATTCGTGGGATTCCAAATTCGGGCAAAACAGGTGGGTCAGTGTCAGGTGGGGTGTGTGAGGAAAGGTGAAAAAAATGGTAACTGGTAAGAATCGAATCACTTCGGTGGAGGGAAGGCGTAAGTTGGCAAAGCAATGCAAGTTACGAGAAAGTTTTTTTTTTTAAAAAAAAATAGCTTGTCCGAAAATTCCCTCCCCTTTTTTTATATCTCTCTCTCTCACACTCATACAAAAACAACACGCACGCCACTCGGAGCAGAGAAGGAAGGAGAAGCTTCATTCCCCCCATATTAATCTCCTTATCATTCCTCCTCATCATCATCAGTCTCTCCAAAAGACCAATAAGGAAAGGAAAGGGAAGGAAAGTCTAAAGAGCTCCTCCCTCTTGTGACGGCACCCCAAGTCTCTTGATCTTCGTTTTGTGGGTGGTGTTTGTTTGAGTTCTTGTTAGATTTGAGAGAGAAATAGAGAGATGGGCGTGAGCAGCCCCTGTTCCCAGACCTCCCACATCACAGAGATCATCGTCACCAGCTTCTTCCGCCACAAATTCTCCACTTAATTCCCATCTCCTCCTGCTGTTTGAGCTTTCTTTGCTGTTTTCCCTTTTCGGGCCCCGGGATATTCCCCCATGGCTGGCGGCTCGGGTTTCTCTCCCCTGGTCCAGTCCCAGAATCTCCCTTCTGGTCCCAACCCTTTCTTCCTTCCTGGGTCTGATGCCTTCCCTGGTATGTCTCCCCCATCCCTTTTCTTGTTTATCGTTGTGGTCTGAATCCGAGTTGATTGCCGGGATTCCGGTGGGGGAGTCAAGTGGCTTTCTTTTTGGATGTAAAGCTTGTTGATTTTACAGGATCGGGGTTGTGGTAGGCAAAGCTTTTTTGCTCCTTTTGACTTTGAAATGACGATCGACAGATTTGCGCTGGCTCTGGTTTAAGGAAGTTGTCGCTGGTTTGACCAATTTGATGTTAGAATCTGAATTGTCTGCTGATTCTGTCGAGCTTTGTTGTCATCCAGGCGAACATGTGATGCTTAGCTTCGAGGATGCCCGTGGAGGCGATGTTAAATCCGGCCAATCCTTCGTTCGATCCTTTGAGACGACGGAAGATGACCTCGGCAACTATTACCTTCAACAACCAAATAAGAAGAGACGCTTGACTGCCGATCAGGTTCAGTTTCTCGAGGAGAGTTTTGGGAACGAGAATAAGCTCGAGCCCGAGAGGAAGGTCCAGCTCGCCAAGGAACTGGGGCTGCAGCCTCGGCAGATTGCGATCTGGTTCCAGAACCGCCGTGCCCGGTGGAAGACGAAGCAACTCGAGAAGGAATACGACACCTTGCAAGCCAGCTATAATTCCCTTAAGACCGATTTCGAGGAACTTGTCAAAGAGAGGGATCAGTTGAAAGATCAGGCAAGTGTTTCCGTCCTAACCCACGTTGTTCTGTATGTTTCGTTTTCTAAGTGCCAGTTTGAATCTCAAAAGCATCCGACAACAATCGATTTGTGATTGAATTCGTTCCTAGCAGGTCCATGACCTCACCGATAAGCTGCAACTCAAGGGGAAACAAGTCGAAAACTCCGACATATCAAGGAAGGCGTCGGAAGGGCTCGTCCAAATTCCAATCACGGAATCTGTCTCCAAAGAGCAAGTTTCGAGATTTCCAAACATCCTCCAGACCAAGCACGAGGAAATCTGTTCCACAAAGAGCGATGTTCTAGATTCCGATAGCCCACGTCACACGAACTGTGACCACTCGTCGCTGTTAGAGCCAGGGGATGCTTCCTATGCATTCGAGCCAGACAGGTCGGACATATCCCAGGACGAAGAGGACAACCTAATGCTGGGGAGCAACCATTTCGCAGACTCGCCCGTGGGGAACGCATGTGCTTTCGGATTCTGGGCAGCTGCTGATGAGCCAGCGTTCTGGTCATGGTCATATTAAATTGAAAAAGGGGCGTCAGGTAAGGGGCTATGAAATATCGGATTAAGCCCTCCGTCCAAGGCTTGAAAGTGTTTTCTTTCTCTTTCTGTTTAAAATTTCCAAATATGATTTGAACACGAGCAAGCTTCAATAAGGGATGATGGACCTCCTCACTATAACGAGCTTTCTTCTCGAATAATAATATTGTACGAGAAAATATTTCGATAAAATAATACTAATTTATCTAAAAATTATGAAATATTTTGATTATCAAATTCGATGTTTTTAACACCAAATTAAGTGTATTTAATGATTTTTGAAAGTTGTTAATTTATTTCACGAAATATTTTCTCGTCGAACGTTATTTTGAAGTATGACTCATACTACTTACATGTTAAGTGGGTATGTATTAAGGCAAGATAGTCTCGGCTACTTTGCGTATATAATAATACTAGGATTATGAAGGGTTTGACTTACTCGATCGTTCTGCTAAATCCTAATTTTAGTGAGCTTAATTTATTCGATCGTCGTGAGTTACAGTACCTCGTGACAATAATATATTGAATTTGAAAAGCCTTTAAATCAAACGAGAAACATCTTAATTATGAATGAAAGAAGAAGAGGTTGGAGGTGACCCCAAGCCAAAACCATATGATTTTACTAATAGTAAGTCCAGTTAATTATATAAGACTTTCTAAGGCTAAGCTCTTGGAAAATGGCTCGTCATTTTTGAGGGACACTATCTTGCCACCATCCCTCGTCCCACGTGGATCTCCCGACCAAAGATGATAAGCCCCCATCGGAAAACCACAGGGTTGCGGCCACGTTCATCGTGGTGGCCCGGGCCGACAACTACAGCAAGGGCCACGTGTCGCCTTCCATGTGGTCCATCCATGTCCGGCCATTCGATGGCAGCCAGAGTCGGTCTGGAGTTTTTTGATAATAATATATGAGAAGGGACGGGATCAGGTCCAAAAGGGACGTCGCTTTCCGTCTCCCTTTTCAGTAATGAAATTCGGGGTCGGTTCGGGCGTAGCTGTCACCACCGTTCAATGGGCGATGATGATGAAACAATCATATTATAATATCAATTTGGTCATAACTCGTTAGAAATGCTTTTCAGAATTTTTGTCCAATGGAACGAATTTTGACTCTGATACCATATTAGAAATTATGTCGGGGTACCCTACACCTAAAAGCTAGCTATTAGGCGAAGGGTCCCAATTCTATTTAAGGTGTTGACCCATGCCTTTTCTATCTGGTGTGGGACTATACCAATATGAAGTTGTTGTTCTTGCAATTCACAACTGAAGTCGTCTTTACATACATGGATAGAGTTAAAACGTGGGAGGCTGATTCTTGGCCATTCATCCCTCTCGTGTGTGATCAGACGAAGCCTGTTACGAAGACCACTCTGAATGCCAGTGGCCTCGCTGACACAACTGAAGCTGACCCTCTTCCTCCCAGCTTCCATAACGAGGAGTTGGCGGATGTCTGGGGGATTTTTCATACATTCATGGCGGAACAGGAGGCGTCAAAACTTGGCATTCTTCTTCAAGAAAGAAACCATCTCTTGCTGCGTGTCAAAGAGAATGACAAACACCGAACGCAGATGAGGCTTTTCTATTGGGCAACAAAGGGCATAAGCAGCGAGAGGGATAAAGTTGATAAAGTTCTTACAATAACGCAGAGCAGAATGCAGCCAGTAGCCCCGGGAAACAACGCGTACCAGAAATTCAAGTGATGCAACTTCACTCCATCGATGAACAGTATCGGCAAGCTAGCAGCTGTATTTCATTGTGTTAGAGAAACACAGAGTTTGCTCTTTGCTCATGATACATTGCTATTACGATATACGACTATGTTCAGAAAGGGTAGATGATTAAGCTGTTGAGATGGGGCGAGAACGAACCCGGGGGATGTGTCGAGCGCGTATAGATCATAAAAGCAATGGATGCAGACAGTGCCGCACTCCGTGCAAGCCACCCGGGACCAAACAATGACAATGCAAGGACACCGATTGCTGCACAACCTATCTGAGCCATGAAAATGTTATACTTCTGCATAGAAGAGGAAGCTGAATCAGTGCTACAATCAGTTAGCAGGTTTTCACCTTAATAGACAATGATAAAACTAGGAAGATATCAACAAGAAAAATTTCACTCTGACCAGGGAAATTAGCAACCCATACGAACACACTGCTTTCACGGGCTCCCATCATGTCTCAAGTTCTTCTAACCCGAGCCCATAAAAACATGACACGAGTAACAGAAAGGCACGCGTCTTGATTCACAATCACCTCACTGAAAGACTGCTGCTGCTAACTGCATGGGCACAAGCTCATTTCTGCTCTATAACCAATCATAATAATGTACATAAAGCAAGGCACTCTGAGTCATTATTCTGATTTCGACGTGACGTGAGCATTCGGCTAGAATCGACGGACAAGAAAGAAACATGAGCGTGATTCTGAGTGTTATACATAACTTCAACCATTTCCCTCGAAAAAATTTACAAAAACACAATCATTAAAGCTCAGGAACAGGATTCTTCATGAATCATTCTGCAGTCCCAAATCAGACAGTACGGAGTTGAAATCGATGCATGCAAATCCAGGCAGCTTAACACGAGAAACACACTTCTGGGCCCGCAGGGGTTCCACAAGTTTGTCCTTTGATCACCACGCAATTAGATGAGCCACACACACTCACAGACACTTTTGCACAGAAACGTGAACAAAGGGAAGGGAAGAAGTACCCGGGCAGACGGGGCGGACGGAGTAGCGAACAGAACTGCACAAACGGCGCCCATGGGAGCAATCGTCACCGAGATCCCCCTGGGAGCTAGAATCTGATCCATCTTTCCAAATATAGCCATTGCTAGAAACGCGCCTGTTGAAAACATTCCCAATCAAATCGACAAAGCAAAATACTTCCCAGTAAACCGATCATCCTTAACAAATTCACAGCAATTCCCTCAGTCTTCCATCAAACTACAAGACAAAACGCCCGGAACAAACAAAATTCCCCAAGTCAAACAGCAAGAGAATTGGACCGAACCGGGAACAGACAGTCAACGCCCGCACCTGCAGCCGGCCAGAGGACGTCGCTGGTCGAGGGAGCATCGGAGGCGCCGTCAGGCTTCCACGTGTCCCATTGAGGAGTCACCGCGTTGCCCGACGCCGCCGTAACCACCACCACCTCATCCCTTCCTCCTCGCCTTCCCCCGGTGACTACCCTTCCCTCGAAGGCCGCGATATGGTCTCCCCATTTCGGAGACGACAAAGGACGTAGACGCGGCAGAGAGGGATGGGCCGAGGCTGTCGGGGAGAGGACATTGACGCGGAGCAGCGACTGCATGATGCCTTCGTCTCTTCGGAGGTTGTCCGAAACGATGGTACGGCCAGACGGTGAACTTCTATTTCTATCGCTTCTTTCAAACAATTACTAAATAAGATCCCCGAATTTCACGAGTTGTCTCATTTAAGTCCTCTAACGGTTGGCGTTCCTTCAGTTTGTATAGTAACGGCGCCAATAATCCGAACCTGGCAACGGCAAATCCATTCGCGAGCTCCGTCCAAAGGGTGCCTTCACACCCGTCGGAAGGTGTTCAGCATGTGAAAATTGATCAACGAACCAAAAGACATGCTACCACACCAGCGTGGGGCAGTGCAAATGGTGAAGAGATTCGAGTGGTTTCCTGCCGCTGCCGGACACAGCCATGGCGTCTCGGAGCCATTTAGGGCGCGCGTCTGTTTGAGGACGAAACACGTCGCGATATAATGGGGATTAAGTATTGAATAAAATGTGGTCGCCAATGATGTAAATGAACAGAAGAAATATGTAAAGAATTCACTAATGTAAAGAAAAGAAACTTACAGCCATGTTGCAACACTTAAAACGATTACGAATAGTCAAGTTGACAATCAAGCAGCCCTTCGGGTCATAAAATGATTGTCTGGTTCCTTACAATTGACTAGGGACGACTTATTTATAGACACAAACTAAGTAACCGTCGTCCTAAACACATTTAAGCACGTATTTACTACACTTAAAATTGTCATCATAGCGTCCGCGACAGTGTCAAAGTGCTCCTACTGCGACAACGTCAAAGCGCTTCTACGGCAGCAACAACTGCTGTGACGACATCCATCGATGACATCTACTTCTACGCCAGCCGTCGATGGAGCTGCTTCTACGCCAGTCGTCGATGGTGCTGCTTCTACGCCAGCCGTCGATGGTGTTGCTTCTACTCCAGGATGTCCATCGACGAACCATGAAGTTCTTCATCATCAATGACGTTTCTCTCTCGGCTTGCCGTTACACATGGTCTTGTCGATATTAGACTCGACCTTGCCCAAAATGTTGTTTTACTTTGTAAACATTTTGCCCTCTTCCAAATCAAAGATAAGCTATGTTTGGCGGTCCATAACTACTACCTTTTAAGGATAGAGCCTCGGCATTAGAGGGCATCCCCACCCTTGGAGTGAGGGCGGCCCCCTCCGCTTCTTCGACATGGCGAAGAGGCTGGTTGATGTTACTCGGGTCGATGTTACAATTAAACATAAAGTGGAGATAAATGTCAATCGTGGGGTGACCTTCGACGTTTGAGGATTGTCTCTCCTGAGGGGCGAGAACGCCCCTTTGACTTGACTATATGGAAGCTCGTCGATGGTGCCTTGGTCGACGTCTCGATTAGCCATGAAGTGGTATTCGGGTTCGATCAGGGGGTAATATTCAACCCCAAAGAGCGGACCCTCATAGGGGGCGAGGGCGTCCCCCTCTACATCGACGTCCCTTCGAGGCGAGGAAAGTTCCCTTCGCATTCACACCCTTTAGGAACGAGAACGTTCCTAAACCCTAAACCCTCAATGGTTATCTGTTCGTTTTCCGTAAGAACATGCGTTCGATTGAGAATCAACAAATGGAAAGTTTCAAATTCTCGACACATAATTTTCAGGCGCTTCGCTATACTACGAAGGTCAATTTTCATAGTTCACGTATCCGACTCTTGGAGGGTAATTTCAAAGCCTCATCCGAATCTTCGTCAGTCGATCGAACAAATTTTTGTCGAAGGTTACATTCGCGTTGCAGTTCAGTCCATGCTCACCGCACCAAAAACATGTTGACATTTCACATGTTACACGAAACTCGTTTTCGATTCCCACTGTGGTCGCCAAAAACGTGTTTGCGGAAGACAAACGACGTGATATAACGGGGACTAAGTGTTGAATAAAATGTGATCGCCAATGATGTAAATGAACATAAGGAATATGTAAAGAATTCACTAACGTAAAGAAAAGAAACTTACAGCCATGTTGCAACACTTAAAACGATTACGAACAGTCTAATTGACAATCAAGCAGTCATTCGAGGTCATAGAATGATTGTCTAGTCCCTTACAATTAACCAGGGACGACTCACGTGTTTACTACACTTAAAATTGTCATCCTAGCGTCCGCGATTGCGTCAAAGTGCTCTTCCTGCGACAACGTCAAAGTGCTTCTACGGTAGCAACAACTGCTGCGACGACACCCTTCGATGGCACTTGCTTCTACGCCAGCCGTCAATGGCACCGCTTCTACGCCACCCTTCGATAGAGCCGCTTCTACGCCAGCCGTCGATGGCACCGCTTCTACGCCAGCCGTCGATGGAGCTGCTTTTACGCCAGCCGTCGATGGTGCTGCTTCTATGCCGCCGTCGATGCTGTCCAGTATGTCCATCGACGAACCATGAAGTTCTTCATCATCGATGACGTTTCTCTCTAGGCTTGCTGTTACACATGGTCTCGTCGATGTTAGGCTCGACCTTGCCCAAAATGTCATTTCACCTTTTAAACAGCGTCCTTGAGTCCCGATGATGCAACAAAACCTTCTAACGCTTCAAGCTCTCGTTTTCTTAAATCAGAAGACGGAAGAACATCAAAAACAGAGAGTGGCCCGTTGAGTAATAACAAAACATTTCTCCCCTAAATACGATTATGTTGGGAAAACTTCTTCATAAACCGATGGGAAAGCTTCAAATCCGAACGATGAGAGCGGGCGCGATCTAGACAAACCAATGTTAGCAAAGACCTTCAACGCGTAAGTGCATTCTTTTTAAGGAATTATTCGCCCCCACTATGAAGTTGCAGCCAGGGAAGTAGCACGAATATCCCTCCAGGAGCAATGAAGATCACTAACATGCGATTCTGTAAAACCGAGTGTTCCAACAAGAAGTCTCAAAAGGAAGATGGTGTTTAGATACTTTGAAGCGGGATTAATCCATTTCTTCACAAGTATTATATCTTAAATAGATATGGAGACATTATGAGGAGACATCTCATTTCACGAAGATTCATGTCTAAATAAGAGAACATGTTTCTTCATGAAGCAACTCCTTGAAAAACAAAGAGTCATAGTTGTTCGTTAATGGGTGCGAAATTCAAAGATCAAAGGTTGTGTTCCCTCAATGATAACCATCTCCAATTCCCAATAGTTATCTTTGGTTGTTTTCTATGAACATATACAACCATTCCAATAACACTTCATTCATTCAACAATGTAATCTACACAAACCATTTTATTGTCAATATGTTTGCTAGTCGGTGTGGCCACACTAATGTTTATGTGAGCAAGTGACGTCCTGGTGTGGCCACATGGAAATATGATGTGGCCGCACTAATATTTTTTTGAACGACATATACCCTCGTGTGGTCGGTGTGGCTACATTAATCCTTCTAGTCACAAAGAACTCCTCGGTGTAGCCACACTGAAATCTGGTGTGGGCACACCAACTATTATGTTCACCATTGACATTAAAATGTCCAATAATCCCCCAATTAGATCACAATATTGAGAGTAACATCTAAAATTGACAACACTCCACATACAAGATAGTGACATTTTAGATTAAACCACCAATTAGTGCAAACGTCTCAATGTCCTAACGAAATCTTTGGTGTCCGCAGATTAAACCTTGATATCATATGCTAAGACTGGAGACATCACACATGAAGCATCGTCCCAAATTCTTAAGAAATTTCCATATACAGCACGATTCTGGGCTTGTGCTCTTTCCTGGCTTCATGAATATTTACAAAGTGAAAAACCCGAAACACTTTTGCTTAAGGCGGCATCACCAGGCACGATTCCCTTGCTTCCTGCCTCCGTTGTAATAGGCAACAAAATCGAACCTTGTTAAGAGTATATACTCATCTTCTTTTCCACAACGGTATGCACTACAATTCGGAATGAATGACCCAAGCGGTCAGTCTAGTGTCTCTAGTCATGTATCGATAACTTGTTATTACCTATTAAACCTCTAGGACAATGGTATAACTGAGTAGAGGTTAGGTACCCGTCATCAGTGACTCAATATTGGTTTTAACCCCATTCCTTTAGAAGTCGAATCAACGAGGTCTCTACCTAGACCTTTTGTCAACGGATGCGCTAGATTTTTACACGACTTCACATATGTGATGGTTATTACACCATCATCTAATAGTTGCCTCACATACGAGTTTCGCAAACTGATATGTCTAGATTTCCCATTGTATATCTTACTTAATGCTCTAGACATCGTCGTTTTACTATCACAGTACAAAGAGATGGCTGAAACCGATTGTGGCCACAACACTATTTCTGATATCAAATTCATCGGCCATTCCGCCTCTTTTCCCGTAGAAGCCAAGGCAACAAACTCCGACTCCATTGTGGAGTGATTTATACAACTTTGTTTCTTTGACGCCCAAGAAACCGCACCACCTCCTAGTGTAAACACGTAACCAGAGGTCGGCTTATCGTCGTATATGCTAGTAACCCAACTAGCATCCGAGTATCCATCCCTCTAAAATCGCTGGATATCCTTCATAATATAATCCTATGTCCTTTGTCCTCTTGAGATATCCAAATACTCTCTCTATTGCCTTCCAATGTAAGGTTCCGGGATTACTCGTATATCTTGATAGTTTGCATACCGCAAATGCTATATCTGGTCTCGTACAATGCATAGACATTAAACTTCCAATTGCACTTGCATACTCTAATTGTTCAATGGCTCGACCGGAATTCCTTTTGAGTTTAACCGAGGCATCATAAGGACTGTTCGCTTCCTTAAAGTTTAGATAACTAAACTTCGAGATAATTTTGTCAATATAGTGAGCTTGACTAAGAGAATAACTCCCACTAATTTTGCGAACCTTGATTCCAAAAATCGTATCAACCTCATTCAAATCTTTCATTTTGAAACTCGAAGTAAGATGCCTTTTGGTCACTTCTATGCCCTTCATGTTAGTCCCAACGATCAACATATCGTTAACATAAAGGCATATAATCACTCTGTATTCATTCGTGAACTTTGAGTAAATACACTTATCCGCATCATTGTGCGTAAAACCATTACTCAATACCACACTATCGAACTTTTCATGCCATTGTTTCGGTCATACCACCTATTATGTTCATGATTGACATTAAAATGTCCAATTTAAAAAAAAAAAACCGAAGTTCTTGCATCTGTTGTGAAAATCACGACAGAACTCAACAGAATAAGAACAGAAGAACCAAACTTTTCCGAAGAATAGAAAAGAGTTTGCTGCTGAGTTAACAAAGATGTCGAGGGGAATGATTTTAACAAACGGAGGACGAGTATCCATCTACAATCCAATCTTACCAAAAATGCCGAAATCCCAATATAATGTATAGGACTCCCAGGAACATCGGGGGGAGACAGAGTCCGAGGTTTGTGTTTGTACCATTGGATAAAAGACCCTAATATAACAGAAGATGCGGGCACAACCCAATGGCAATAATTTCCTTCATTTGGACTCCATCCGCAAATCATACTACAAACGCCCAAATTAGGACTTCAACCGAAACTTGGAGGTTGGGAAAACCATGAAAGACAGGAAAAGGAATCGAGAGTTTCATTAAGGGGGAGGTGCGGAGGTGTGGTGAGGGGTTGGGGGCAGGGGAGGTTTTTCTTCGATTTGCAGAGGTGGGAGGGATTGAGCAAGAGGAAGGAATGGAGGAGGGTGGAATCGAGATCCATTCGTCCTCTAAGAACGATGTTGCTAATGGCAATGCAGAGGCCGCGTCGTCGGCCGCAATTCATGCGACCGAGGAGAAAGGAGGGTGGAGGGCTATCATCTTCATCCTTGGTGAGCATCGTTTCGCGGTTGGAAAAGGAAATGATCGTGTTTTTGTTGCCGACTTTGTCTTGACCTTGCATTGATTTAGGGAACGAGACGTTCGAGAAGTTGGCGTCGATGAGCTTGATCGCAAACATAACCTTGTACCTTCGGACGCAGTACAATTTGGAAGGGATCTTCCTTGTTAACGTCGTCAACATCTGGTCAGGCTCTACCAACATTGCCACCCTCTTGGGCGCGTTTATCTCAGACAGCTTCCTCGGCCGGTTCCATACCTTGCTCTATGGCTCCATCTTCTCCCTCCTGGTAAACATTATGTAAATTCGATCATTGTCCGATTATTGTCGGCTTAGTTTAATTCGACGAACGCTCCAGCCTGTTCCTGTGATTGGCCGTCAGCAGGGCAGGCGTTTGTCGAAGTTGTTGAAGTCGGGCCTTTTCGATTGCTTAATGATGGTTCATTATTCTTATCAGGGCATGGGGACCATGACTATGACTGCAGGTATCCCTGGGCTGCGCCCACCGAGTTGCGGCCAGAACCCAGATGACTGCCCAAACCCCCATCCCTGGCAACTGGCAGTTCTCTTCTTTGGCCTCGGGCTCCTGGTTGTAGGAGGAGGCGCGCTACGTCCCTGCAACATTTCCTTTGGGGCCGACCAGCTTGACACAAAGACAGCCAAGGGAAGGTCCCAGCTTGAGAGCTTCTTCAACTGGTGGTACTTCTCATTTACCGTTGCCCTCGTCATCGTTCTCACCGCGGTCGTTTATGTCCAGACCAACGTCAGCTGGCTAATTGGGTTCTCAATCCCTACCCTCTGCTTTGTCGCCTCGATCTCCATCTTCATTTATGGCCGGAATGCCTATATACGTAAGAAGCCCAGGGGAAGTGCATTTGTGGACTTGGCAAAGGTGCTGAGAGCAGCCTGGTTGAAGCGTGGCCAGTCTAGTGAGAGGGCATCGTTCTATGACCCCCCTTTGAAGGAAGAGGATGATTGTATGACGGAGAAGTTGGCTAGGACCGACCATTTCAAGTGCCTTGACAAGGCTGCACAGATAGTTAAGGAGGATGAGCTCGACAGCAGAGGCCTCGTGAAGGATAGCTGGGTACTGTGTAGCGTGCAGCAGGTTGAGAGATTGAAATGCTTGCTATCGCTAGTACCTGTCTGGGTGTCTGGCATCGGTTGCTTTCTGGCAATGGACCAGCAGAACACGTTCGGCATCCTCCAGTTGATTCAGATGAACAAGTCGGTCGGGAAGCACTTTGAGATCCCGCCTGGCTGGATGGCCCTTACTTCGATGCTGACGCTTTCAGCATGGATCCTCATCTACGAGCAAGTCTACATCCCTCAGGCGAAGAAATTCTCCAAGAGGAAGAGCGGCAGACTGACGATAAAGCGAAGGATAGAGATCGGGATCATGATGTCCATCCTATGCATGATCGTGGCAGGATCAATTGAGACAAAACGCCGCAAGTCGGCGCTGCAGAACGGGTCGTACGAGTCTCCCCTCCACGTCATATTGCTCTTGCCGCAGTTCATGCTATCGGGTATGATCGAGGCATTTGCTCTGGTAGCAATCCTGGAGTTCTTGACGACCACCCTGCCGGAAAGCATGAGGACGGTGGGTGGGGCGGTATTCTTCCTGAGCTTATCCATAGGAAGCTATCTCGGATCTCTCCTGGTTAACATTATCCACTTGATGACGAATAAGGATGGATCATCATGGCTCGGTGGCCGTGACCTGAACCAGAACAGGCTAGACTACTTCTACTTCGTCGTCGCAGGTCTGTGCACCCTAAACTTGATCTACTTCGACCTGTGGGCATGCCGCTTCATCAGGAAAACCGATTCAGGTAATGAAGCGGAACAGGGCAAAATCAGCGACCCAGCTACCGTCAATTCGGACGGAGCAATATCAACTTAGATCAGGGGAAAGAGGACAGTCAAAACGCATCAATTGTTGGGAACCTCAGATGTAAAATCTGCAGAGTGGTTCTCACAGTGCAAGCATAGGAACAGTTGAGACTACACTGAATGCATGAACCGTCTTTGTTACGTTATATCCTAATTTCTGCATGTGACGATGTTCATTAATTATAGGGCCTAATTAACCTCTATCAGCCATGAAAATCTGAGCAGGAGTTTACAAAGACAATCAAACGTTCACATGGACTACGAAAATTTTGTTTAATTTTCAATAAAACCCCAGTTGTTCGTGGCCCATATTCCCGACTTTTTTTATTTGTGAACACATTTATTACTTGATCGATGAGTGATCCCAGTGGATCTCCGATCCGGCAGTTCATGCTTGTGAACCGGGATGGACTCAGAACTAGGAATCGGAAATCTAGTGGGACCAAATCCTGTACAGAGATGAAGAATGCAACTGCATACGGAGAACGCAAACTTCTGCCACTCCATGCACGGACCGATATACATGTTGCTGGGGGTCCTTTCCCTGCGTAAGTCGTTACAAGGCTGTAGTTCCATCCTCCCAGAGGTCGTTTCTCCAAGAAGCTGCGACGGCCACACATCGGCTGGCATAGGGTACCTAGCGTGCGGCTTGGTAATGTTTGGTGCCTGTAACTTGTAAGATGGAACCTCAGGCGATTTAGACCAAGGTTGTCTACCTCCTTGCGCGTGCCCTCTGTCCGGACCCCCAGTTCAACAGCGGGCGAGAGTCCCTGGCAAATCTGGGGCCAAATTCTCAGGCCTCCTTTGACGATTCATGTTCGCCGTGATACGGCGGATCATTGTGGTGTTCATCGTCTTTTACCAGGAAATGGGACAATTCCCATCGTGATTCCACTTCCGATGAGATAAAGGAGGGCCGGCCCGAATCTGAGGCAGATGGTAAGGATGCGTGGCGTGCAATCATGATCCTGATCCCGAGCAGCGCAGTTCGAATCTGGGCCGAAAGGTTGGATCGTTCTCGGGCTTCTCGCATGGGAAAGAAGAAAAAAAGAGGCGGGCCGTCGATCCAGACAAGGAAAACTAATAGGATTTGAGTTTAGTAGTGTTTTTTTTTGTCGGGTATTGAATAATTGTTTGGGGTTTGGAGACATTTCCCTTTTTAGTGAATGATTATGGATGATGATTAAATTCTACACCAAACAACAAAACGCCAAACAACATTGGAGGAACAAGAAAACATACAAGACGGGGGCTTTCTTTCATTTATTTTATGGCCCTGATTTCGCCCCCCATTTGGCTAATCAATCAGAAATTAAGTGTAATGTGAGACCATCATGCCCTGTTTTTGCTGTTTGGGGGAGGGAGGAGGGGTTGTGTGTTGTGGTCCCAAACTAATACAAACCTATCCTTATGATTGTTGTTGTTAGTTTTGGGATAGTAATTGGCGTTTAGCTCTTTTGCCTGATGATAGGAGGCAGAATTCCCATACTCAGGCAAACCCCAGGAGAGAACATACTCTCTTCTTCACTAAACCACATAATTTATGATGATCTCCCCCTTGAATCCCCCTCCCCCACAAGGAATCAGGGCTGCCCACTTCTTGTTTTAGTTTAGAAACCCCATTTTTATATTAAATATGGGGTGGTGGTGCCAATTTGGGGAAGCAAGATTTCAGTCTGGGAGAGGGACCAGACCAGCTATTTTCTACTAAAAGGAATTATTATTATTATTATTATTTATGGTTTGGAGATAGAAGAAAGGAGGAAAGACTTAGCCATGTGCAATTCTTGTACCGCCATCAGAACTCATTTATTGACACTCCTCTCTCTCTCTCCTCGAAATGATGAGACAGGTAACAAATCCAAGATAAATAATTCAAAAGAGAAAAGAAAAAAAAAAGAGAGAACCACGAGTCGCAGTCAAAGTTTTCTCTTGTACCCAAATCAAAAACTAAGCTTTGTCAGAAAGTGGTCATCATCCCCTTTTCCAATTTTTCTTTTATGGATGGAGTGGTGTTGTGGGTGTTATTCCTCTGATTTTGTCATGATATTATTATTACAAGGGTCATATGAAGGAGTCGTTGTAGTAAAGGAGTAAGGGAGCGATAGTAATCGGGTCTCGCTTCATTTATTGCGGTTTGCTTTAAACATGAGAGGAGGTGCTGGGGGGGGGGGCCAATAATAAGAGGGGGTGGAGGACCCCCGTCAATGATTTCTTCAGTTATTCAACGTCACCCTTCTCCTCCTCCTCATTACTTTCCCACCACTGTTCCACCCCAATTCACAGCTAAAAATTTGTAAGGCATGGGCGCGTCCACGGCCGAACCCGGGCGACGATACGTCGGCGATGGTGGGAGGGAGAAACGTAGAGAGGAGGGACATGGGAGGAGGAGGCTGGAAAGCAATAATGGGGGAGGGAAAGGGCAGGCATTAATTTCGCGTGTATGGGTGTGATGAAACACGCACACGGAGGTGGGCATGCAAATGTCTCGTCAGATGCCCAAAAATAATAATAAAAAAAAGACGAAATATCCAGCCGGTCAATTTTCTTTCTCTTAAGGAAAAGGAAAACACCCACACAAGCATAGGAACTATGTTATATTATACTACGTTGTTAGAGGACAGGTATGTATGTAAGCATGTTAAGTGTTTAGGGAAAAGGATTAAGAAGAAATCAAAGGTTTGTGAATGAGGGAGATTCCTAAATTAGGTTTTGGTTACTTAGGCAGAGGAGAAACCCAATCATTCAATGACACCCACCAAAAGGAGGGTCGAGAGGAGCCTCTACAATCCCATGACCCCACCTCCCCCCAACAAAAATGGGGATATCGTCAATTCCATTCATAATATAACCCCACTATTTTGATCCAGTCCACACCCAAAACATCGCTTTCCTTATTTTCCTCCTCTCCCTTTTTTTTAAAAGTGGGTCGTAAAACGAAGGAAAACCCTAATTCAAATTAAGACAAAACACCCATCCTTTTCATTTTCAAAAAAAATAGAGTTGGATTGATGATGATGAGGAGGAGGAATAGGAATGATTCACCAACCTGTTAGTCTGTGACAATCATGTGCATATTGTTTGGGCAATGACCAGCAGCTGGGCCTCTCTCCCTTAAACATATTTCATACCAATCCATTCACCCAATTAAGCAAAATCAACTGAAATACTACTTGCCCTCCTCCCCCCTCCCTCCCTCCCTTCTCAAATCACACACACGATGTCTTCTTGCCATCCATGGATTTTTGTTCCCTCCCTCCTTTCCTGTTTCTATTTTTCCCATTCATCTCTCAATAGTTTCCCCCACGTCGGTTTCATGATATTGGGATGGATTTCGATGCCATCCAAAAAGAAAACACTGTTCTATCATTTCCCCTTTGACAATAGCATTTGTGGTCCTAATCTCACCAGCAATACTCCCTCCATATAAAGGAAAAAAACATTTGAAAAAAAAAAGGAGTCATGACCATCACACAGGGAAGAAGTAATTTCAACGCCTGAAGGAATAAATGGTGTGTTACATGAACCCAGGGGGACCATATACTAAAATATTTGGATACATGTAATACACATGACAAAAGCTAACCTTTTATTTTATTTCATTTTGTTCTTGCTAGGTAGGTAGGAGTCATGGCCTCGTGCCAAAGAGAACCCCCCCAAGTTTTTGTTCGTGTCGTATGGAACCGGCTTTCTTCGTGATTGATTTCTCCAGAATTCTCTACAACCCCCAATAAAAAGAAAACACCCAACCCGACCCGTTTGTGTCTGTGTCACTCCCATATAAAAATTTGACTAATCTTTTGATATTATTATCATTACTAATTAATTACAATGAAAAAAAAATTCAAATATAACTAAGACTTCAAGTATAATTTAAGCCTTTAAGTCAAATAATGAAATAATAGAATTTTTGAATGTGATATTAATAATCATCTGATCAGAAGTTCAAATTTGATGTTAAATTATGTAATAGAAAATAATCTTTTTCGTTTTCCATTTGATCAAATTTTTACTTCAAACACTCCCACCAATAAGATAAAATAAAAATAGAGCAATGATAAAAGATTGGAATGTCAAAAACATGAACTCTCAAATGAATTTTTTGAAGTGAAAAAAAAAATTAAACAAAAGGGGATCCAAAATTCTCTCACGTGTGTACACAAATCAATCGAAAATTAACCAAATTCTCCACCACATGCCAAATCCCTATTCTCTATATTCTTTTTTTACTGATATGCCCCTTACCCCCACACACACAGAGCCTAGCCGTTACCGTCGTGCCGGTCGTCCTCGTCGTCGTTGCCGCCACCGTGATCGGCACCCGATTGGTCTGGGGCCCCGCTGGCCACTGGCCTGTACGCGCTGATCCCTGTAAACATCCCCAGGTGGCCTTCCCCGCCTCCTGTGCCCAGACCGGGCCCCAGTTGCTGCCCCGGCACCAGTGCAACAGGTGCGGGGAAGTTCATGAAATGTAGACCGCTGGACATGGTCCCCCGGTACAGCGCCGCCGTGCTGTTCCCGACTGATGGGAACGTTGTCCATACAGGGTCCTGGTTCCCCGAGTTGGCCAGCATCCAAATGTTGCCAGGGATCTGGCTGTGTGTCGCAGGCAGCGATCCCGCGCTAGACTGCACCAGATAGCTCCCCATCTGGTGATGCACGTGCGCCGATGTGGACAGGTCCAGGTCGCTGCTATTGGTGTTCCGTGTTGTCTTCTTTCCTGCGCTGTCCTCGTCGTCGCCGGCGCTGCCGCTGCCGCACCCCCCGCCTTCTTCCCTCATCTCCAAGTTGTGGGCGCTGCCCGCTCCCCCGCTGCTACAACTGCTCGCGTTATTGTTGGTGCTGCCGCTCAAATTGTTTGAATTATGGTTGCCGACACTGCCGAAGTTGAGGAAGGACGTCGTATTATCAGAGGAGGAGAAGTTCATCCCCGGCAAGAAGGAGGAGGGGGCGGCGGAGGCCGAGGCCGACCTTCGGGACGAGCCGGTAGCACCGAACAAGGCATTGATGTTGACGTTAGGGCTCCCGTGGAGGTACGAAGCGTTCGAGATCGACCCCAGGTGGGAAGGGAGGGCGATGGAAGACCCCGAGGAGCGTAACGAGATGTTGAGCGAGGTGAAGTTCGCGGGGATCGTGCCCGTCCCGGTGGCGGCGATCACGGACGGCTCGGCCTGCTGGAGGAGCCACTCGATGGTCTCGCCGTCGGACTTGTGCCCAAGCTCGCGGGTGAGCTGGAAAACCCTCGCGGCACAGAGGGCAGGCATTCGGATCCTCCGGCCCCTGCCGTCGACCTTGGTGTGCCTGTCCTTGGTGGAAGTCCGCTTCGGCGGGGGCTTCTTGGCAGGATTCCCGGGGGCGGAGGTGGTCGTAGCACGCGCCGAAGGATTGCTCTGCTGGATGATGGACAATTCGGCAGGGCGAGGGGTGTGGTGGGAGGGAGGTTGATGCGGCGGGGGCTGATTGGGAGTGAAGATGGCAAGGGAGGTGTAAGGGGAGGCAGCCGTTGCAGCAGAGGAGGAGGAGGAAGGGGTATCGTCCTCCTTCTTCTCAAGGAACTGGAACGGGAAGTGATGATGGCGGCGTTGTTGGTGGTGTTGCTGTTGCTGGAGATGGTGGTGGAGGCCATGGTGAGGATGGTGGTGGTGATGATCATCACCCTCCATGATCACATTAAATCAGAAGCTCTAGAACCACGCAACGCAATTCAATCTCATACACATAAAAAAAAACAAAAAATCCCTATCTCTCCCGGATTATATATATATAAAAAAAAAAGTAATGACAGAAGTAGAAGTCGTGTATTACGTTAGAAACGGTCGAGAGGATATAATGGTGAAGGTGAGGGAAATCAAAAGGAGGGAGGAAAGATGAAGGAAGGGGGAGAGAAGTGGAGGAGGAGAAAGATAAGGGGGTGAATGAATGGAAGCTGAGGAAAGGCTTTTCTTGAGAGTGACAAAGTATTTTCTTTTTCTTTTTCTTTAAAGTAGAAATTTATTTTATTTTATATAGTATCAAGGGAAATAATGGCATCGAGATGATCCTAAACCCTAACCCACATCCGACCGACAACCCATATTCACAAATGAAATGAACTACTCAAACAGGGAGAGATGCTGGGGAGGAGAATAATAGTAATATTATCACTATTCAGGTGATCCGAAGGGATGGGGGCGAGTGTTAACACCAGATTATACTATTATTATCACAATCCCGAAGGGGAGACGAATGGGGGAACTTGGGATTCTGGGTGGGACTGGAATGGAACAAGGGGCAGGGGGAAGGTGTTGTTGCTTGTTTAATTGGACAGAGAGGTGAGATAGAGAGGGAGTTGAGACTCCACGTGAGGGTGTGCTCTCTCTCTTATCATTCAATCCGTAAAGACCAAAGCTGTCTGAAACCACAGGGACCCAACTCCCCCCTCTGAATTTAAAAAAAAAAAAAGGAATCATAATATAATCAGCTTTTAACTAACTATGATAAGCTTTCGCAGATTGATGATGTCTTTTTCATTTTTTATATGCATATTTGGTGGGGTTTTTCTATTAAAGGAAAAGGAAGAGGGGGGAAGGGAAGTTCATCATTCCATCCGTGCCTTTTGCTTAACCCACTCGAGATATTTAATCTAATAAAGTAAACACGTGTTTTGCATAAGATTTTTTTAGTACTCAAACAAACAAACAACAGTTCAGTTTAGTTTAGTTTTGGACATCTGCAGAGGACAGACAGGTAGGTTTGTGTAGTAGGGCCAGGTGCTAGCTGGGTAGGGATAGAGCGGGGCGGGCGTATGAATTTTTGGAAGGGTGGATCCGAACGTGTGTAAGTAATCGCAGCCCTACGATTCCCCCCTATCCCCAATCCCAAGTTCTTAGGGTTGTAATCATTGCCCTTCTTTGTTGTATCAATAATCGAGAAAGATTTACGCCTCAGAACCAAATTCATTTATAAAAAGAATTTATTTTTATATATTCTAATAAAATAATTGGGCGTGGACCCCACCCATCTGGTCAATCATTTGGGGCCTATAATTACGTTTTGTTTTTTCTTTTCAAATTATTGAACGATTTTTTCTGATTTATCGTATCGTTTATGTAATATCTCAATTTATCTCAAATTTATTCCGTTATTTCTTATTTATCATTTGTCAGTCGTCCGATTAACGAAAGTTGACGTGACGCTGACATGGCACTAATGCCGTAAGTCGCCCCATCGTCACAAAATAAATCGCCGGCCAAATTATCCGATTTATCCTAAATTATAATAATTTTTTTCCAATTTATCCTATCGTTTACATATTATCTCAATATATCTCAAACTTATTCCGTTACTTCTTATCTATCCTCCATCAGTCGTCCGACTAATGGATGTTAACGTGGCGCTGACATAGCACTAACGCCATCAGTCGCCCCACCGTCACAAAATAAATCGTCTGTCAAATTATCCGATCTGGCCAAAACTTGGAGCTGTGCTTCTGTAATTGGGTGGCCACCCGGGAGGACTGCGTCCGGGCTTTGAATTCCTAGTTGACAAGATGCCTCTCGAGTGTGCTGGAAGGGACGCCTTCGTCATCTGAAATTGCACCGGCTCCCGTGTTTGATGTCTGTCGAAGTTGGACACATGCCATCGACTAGTCCCGGGTGATACGTGTCACGGGGACGATGAGCGAACTCGTTGGCATCATGGGTGGGTTTTACGATAGTAGTTACACGAGGTTTCAAGCAAAGGCTTCATAAGATAAAGACTTGGAGCTGAAAACGAAGGCGTTGGAGAGGAAAGATCAGAGGATGAAGAGTCAGATTCGTCGTGCGATCAAAAGAGGCGCAATCCCTTCGGCTGAAGTGAGACTGGGGATGGAGGAAGGGGAACTCGGAGGCACGAGCAGGGTGAGGACCCAATTGGAAAACATATTCGAGGCAATGGCCAAATACTCTACCCACTGTGTGAAAGCCTACGAAGAGTTGTGCAAACTGTGCGACGAAAAGCACTTAAAGAAAGCTTGAAATACTTAGAAGGCATTTTGAGAAGAGTTGATTTCTTTCGTTAAATTTTTGTCTTTCTTATGCTTTACGGCGAAATAAAGTCTCGTTCTTTGCTAGATCGGCAGGCCTGTTCGAACGTGCTCAAGTAAATCTTTGCCATCGTTACCAACACTAGTAATGCAATGTAGCAGTAGTGCTAGGTGTGGCTTAACCCAAGTGAAACGACATGTGCATCGAGATGTGGGGCCAAAATACTTGCATGAGAGTCTAAGGATTGGCTAAAATACCCAACAGTCAGGCACTTGCTTGAGATGTGTGGCAAGAGGAGAGTAGTCAACTGCAATCGCACTTGAATCTGAGTTCCCTACATGGACAATGGAAGAAGCATCATTCGCTTCTTCTTACTAGCCAGTTTTACGTGCTTCGTCACATTCATACATAACAGTAATAACAAGGCAACGCGTATCACTTTGTATGGGTCGGTGGAGAGGTCGGGGATGGTAGGGTTGATGGGTGAGCGATTTGGAGGTGGGTCAGTGAAGAGGTCGGGGATGGTGGAAGTGACAAGGGAAGAGTAAGAAGGCTGGGGAAGAGGAAGAGGGCCGCTGGGAATTGGAGATTTGGAGGAGGAGAAAGCGGACTGAAGAAGGAAGAGAAAGAGGATCGGAGAAGGAAGAGGACCAGTGCCCGATTTGGGGGTTTAGGGTTAGTTTGGGCGATTTATTTGGTGACGGCGGGGCGACTGACGTTGTTAGTGCCATGTCAGCGCCACGTCAACTTAAGTTAGTCGGACGACTGACAGAGGATAGATAAGAAGTAAGAGAGCAAGTTTGGAATATATGAAGATATTAGGTAAATGATAGGATAAATCGGAAAAAACCGATTTAGTTTATGATAAATCGGATAATTTGACCGACGATTTATTTTTGTGACGGCGGAGCGACTGACGGCGTTAGTGCCATAAAAAGTAACGGAGTAAGTTTGAGATATACGAAGATATTATGTAAACGATAGGATAAATCGGTATAGTTTAGAATAAATTGGATAATTTGGCTTTTTTTTAATATTAATTTAATAAAACTTTTAGATTGTGTTTTTGTCCACCGATTTTGACCGCACCTTATTAACAAACTTTACCCTCCTCCACCACCCACTGTCCGTCGTTTTGGCGTCGTCATATACAATAAAAAAGTAGTAATTCCCATTCCCTCTTTTACATCTTCATCCTCCTCCTCCACCGTTTTTGTATAAATTATTCCTTTATTGCATAGATTCCTTTTGCTTTTGTAATTAATTATTGTCCCCAATAAAAAAGTTAACACAAAAATTAATAATGACAACATTATTATGTTCTACAATGATTGTAGATTCTCTGAGGCCATGATTATAAAAAAGAAAACCCACAAACCAAAAAAACTACATCATCTCAGGACACACACACAAACATATACACATTACGAATGTGTGGCGTGGAGCTTTCTTACGTTGGAGATAGCAACTGGAACGAACTTTTACCTCAATAAACTTAAAACCAAATGTAATTTTTAAAATTATATATATATATTAATTTTTTTTTACATTATTATGAGTCGCACATGTTGTTCTCTCGGGGGAGGGGCGTCACTTTCATGATTCTGGATCTGCGCCAATTGGGGGGTCCCCTCCCCTCCACAATTCCCGTATTTTGTGGCAGGGAGGATAAAAGAAAAGGAAATCTACATAAAAAGTTCTCCCCTTTCTTTTTTCACTCGACGCGATAATAATATAAACAACAATTTCATATATAAAAAAGGTGAAACCTTTGTTTTTCCCGTTGCTTTCCGCGTTTCAAAATTCGTTAAATGATGTTCCGAAATCAGTGTTAGTTACATCGAATTTTATTTTCAATGAACTTAGTGGCATGTGAAAAATTGAAAGCCCGATAATTCAAACATTTACGATGTATTTTGAAACGAAACTCTGCTTTTGGTTTGATCGGGGAAATATCAATTATGGGAAGAAATAATCATTAAAAGTTTAAAAGAAAATAAAGAATTCCTAGTACTTCTTTTTATGCGTTTCGTTCATGTAATTTTTTGATGTTGTTGTTGTTGTTGTGTGGACCATGCCAAGACACAGCGAGAAGCTCCTCGCCACCTTGTTTTGCCCCCCTCCCGACCCCCACGAATTGAATCGAAATCTGCTGCAAACGATTCGAGGAAACGATAGTGCGATTAGTGCGAACGTTTCGTGCAGAAATGGCCGTGGATTGATCGGCCATGCTAGCATCGATTTTCCCCCGCGCTCCCAGTATCGTGGGACTGGTGGGAGATTTAATGGTTGGGAGTGTGTGGGGGAGAGGGAACAAGATAGTGTGGCTGTGAAGTGGCTGGAGAAGGAGGAGCAACAGCGCAAGCATCCTTCTGAGAGTTTTCCAGAGCAGCAGCAGACAAACCAAAAACACACCCACACACTATAATAAATAACAAAATAATTATCAAAAATAAAATAAAATCGACTCGTTGCAATTATTGATATATATGTGTGTGTGTTTTTTTTTTCTTTAGGGGGGGAACAAAAATATGTGGTCCGACTTTATTGCCTGCTTGACAGAGACAAGCAAAAATTGTCCAGATTCCAGCTAAGGCTCCTCCTCCTTCTTTCCTTTATTTTCAAAAAAATTCGCTTTTTCAATTTTCCTATGTTTTTTTATATAAAATACGTACACTACATATACATATTTTAAGAAGAAAAAAAAGAAATTAAGTTTCGAGGGTTTCAGTTCTCTTCACGTTCTGGTAATTGAATGTTTTTGGAAGAACGAGTGATGTATACAAGTTAATGCCCCGGTTTGACATCGAGACTATTACAAGCTTTTGTTTGTGGGATCGTATGCAGATATCCTGAGTACCATCAAAGGGCAGAAGAAACTATGTTTGTGGCTTCGGAACGGTCTCTCTTCTGCCGACGTCGTCCTCCTTCCCGAACCGGGGACCATGCCAGTTTCTTCTCCCAAAACCCTAACGACCGAACATGCGGGTAACGTGGTCCCCTTTTTACTTTTTGTAGGCCCTCTCGCTCCTTTACTTGTTATTCTTCGCTCCATCGCTTCCGCCCCCCTATTGATTGTTTTCCCAATGAGGGACCCGGGAAGTCGATTCCGCGTTTATTGCTTGCCGCCATGTTTCATCGGACTCGATCAATTAAATCGTCTCCGATAGGGTCGTGATGTTGTAGGTTCGACGACGCCATTCATGCTCGAACCTCCCTCTTTAAGTTAAGCGTTGTTAAAAAAATTTGCGAGCCGTTTAAAATCTTAAACCCAGGGTTTATACTTCTTTCTTGGAGACCGATCTATCAAATTTGTGTCAAAGTAATACAAAATAAAATCATATGATACTAGACTAAATAATATGTATTTCATAATAATAATAAAATCATTTTTTGTAATTAAGGGGAATAAAAACGCATATTCTTTAACTGGAATTTTTCATAATATAATTTTAAGAAATTTCAAATAATCACACCTTAGTTGATGATAAATTAGGGCTTAAAATATCGGGAAGAGATATGGACCCAAAAATTGGAGATAGTTGATGGGCCCGTTTGGGTTGGGCCCAAAGAAGGGTTTGGGCTTAAGCAGTTTTATGCTATTGAGTAGTGGTTGATGCTGATGACATCCTCTGGCCTGGAGGGAAGGGGTTCGTCTTATTCCTAAGCTTCAGCTGTAGGTACTCCTTGTACACGAACCCTCTGTACTTTGCCACCCCGACATCCTTCGTGAGCTGCGGCAGTGGCTCCACCCACTTGTCCCCGCCGACATTGTAGAAGAATGCATACAAGTGCCTCTCCCTCGCCCTCCTCACCACCCGGTGGCTCGCGCTCACGTACCTGTCATTCGTAAGCACCTGGATGATGTCCCCCCATGTTCACTACGAGCGTCCCTTCCCTCGGCGAGACCTGGACCCATTGCCCGTCCTTCTGGACCTCGAGCCCCCCGACGTCGTCCTCGAACACGAACGTGATGAAGTTCACGACCTTGTGAGGGCACACTCCCGTCTTCTGGGACTCAGTCTCGGGGAAGTACAGGAAAGCGGATCAGGTCCCATTTCCGGTCATCGTTGTAGTCCACGAGGCGATTTGGCGGGAGGCCAAGACTCCCCACTTTCACGAAATGTTTGAAGATCTCATCCACTGTTTCCCTAGGGGAAGACAGCCAGGAACATCCGATTTCTCATTCCAAACTAAGCATGTACCTGAATTCGGGTGGATTTGTTCGGTACACGTTGAAGCTCGATCCGGGCGTCACAATAAGGAAGAACACATTCTTGTTGGCATACTTCTCAGGCTGCCTCGCATATCCAGCAGGCATTGGGGATCCCAGGATAGGACCAAACAGCGACTTCTCCTCAGCCAAGCAGTCAAAGAACATCCTGGACAACGCAACACCCCTCCTCATCAACTCGACAGGGACGCCATGGTTGACCACCTGGAAGAAGCCATAATCGGAGCAAGCGCGACTATCCACCTCAATCACTGCCTTCTTCGCTCCTCGCCTTCAACAACGAAACATGCGATACCGTCGGAATTCCTGAATCACTCGCCATCTCAAGTAATCCTTGGCACGATAAACAGAAACGAAAATGTCCGAGCATAATAATAATAAGCATTGCTCTAATAATGTTTTTTTAACCTTCACAAGAATCCCCCAAAGATTTCCTTTACCCACTAAAACAAAATAGTTCCAAAAAGAAAACCCAGAAGAATCTCCAGTAATTCCAGCTAAAAGCATCTCATCACCAGGAGGCTTCTCCAAAAGCACTACTAATAATGCATGGAACCTTCAAAATAAACTGGGAAGGACTTAGTTTTTTTACGAAGCAAAGCTAAACATCATTATCTAAGCACGGGTTCTCGCGATCCGATCAAGCAAAACCTAGATACCTCTCTTTACACATTTGGTTTTTGATAAGATTAGGCGGATTGGATAGCACGGCATGTTTTGGGAACAACTTCACTTCCCATCGTCCTCTTCGCCATCTTCTTCGTCGTCATCCTCCTCTTCGTCATCGTCGTCTTCATCCTCATCTTCGTCGTCAACGTCCACCTCGAAGCCGCGATGGCTATTCTTTGTCTGCAAACAGAGCAGCAGAAGGTCAACATCAAGGACTGAAACAAGCCACGATGCTGAGGAAGAAAGAGGAAAGATATGGAGGACATTCAGGAGGTATTTTCCAACTCACCTCAATCTCATCTTCATCATCGTCCACTTCATCGGCATCCTGCATCGAGAGAAACGTTACCGGAGAAAAATATAAGCAAGAACCAGAGCAGCGCACCATGATCACAGAATGAAATGATCATGCCACTGAAAAGGTGTTTAGGCAAGGCTGCTTTTCTTACGTCATTGAAATAAGTTAGGGGGTTGGGCCATAGATCCTCTTTTATGATCTCGGCAATCTGCAAAATTTCAAGAGGAATTACACCCCAAGCCACAAGTTGCCATCATCTGAAAATTTTAATGGTCACGTGATAGAACCAACCTCATCAGTGGTGTCCTCTAACCCTTCCTTCTGATTCTCACTAAACCACTGGAAGAAGCTGCAATCACACAATATGAGCATGGAGTCAAGATGCATAGATAAAACAGGTTCAACATGAAAGTTGGATATGTATGTGGTGAATGAACGAAGGAACCAGAAATATATGGAATGTTACAGGCAACTCTGTTTCAGAATTTAGAAAAAACAAGAAGAAAAGAAAAGCATAGGCGAACAAGTATGAGCTGGAAAATTAACCTTTCATCAATGATAGGCCTCTTGTTTCCTTTTTTCTCATGGGTTACTCCATTTGGCAAACCCTGCATTAGAAGCATGTAATTAGGACAAAAGAAAGAAGCGTAAGGTGAAGAGCAAAAAGAGCTCAATGACAAGAACATTACCATCCCTTCTTTCCACTTGATCGGCGTTGCGGTTACTTTTGTACTTCCTTCATCAAGGAAAGTGAATGTCTTCACGAGTTTTGCATCTTCAAAGTAAGGATTGGGACGGAAGTTCTGAATAGAGAAGAAAGTAAGCAAACAGAGCAAGTAACACCTACACTTTGTCATAGCAACCAAGCAATTTAATCAAGATAACAAAGCGAGAGGAAATAAATGACTTACGAGAGTTATAGAGTAACCTGACTTCACGTCCTTAGAATCCTCTACTTCCAAAGAATCAAGATACTTGAATACCTACCGGACATCACAGCAACATAAACATGAAGGGCGGCCAACTCAAGACAAGTGGCCCAAAGTTGATAGTGCATAATGAGGCCAGTTCTGGCCAGCAGTGGCAACAGGAATTGGACTAAAATTTCTAGAGAGAGCAAAGAGACAAAACACTAACCTTCTGGTCTTCTTCATTCAAAAGATCACCAAGTGCGGGATGACTAAGAAACTACAAAGTGAAAAAAATATATACGTAAACACAAAGATATATATAACTGCAATAGAAAAGCACCATTACCATCAAATTAACAAGGAAAGTGATTAATCACTCACGGCGGTTAACCAGAAATCCGGGATGGACTTGATAATCTCATTACGTTTCTCATAGACTGGCTTTCGAACCTCGTTGTACTTTTGCTCTATCTCCAAGACCTTGTCGCTTGCCTCCTCATTGATCTAAAGGCACACAAAATGACTAAAGCAATCAATAGGCTTCCTAAAGATGGAAATCAGTATCTGATCGGTAAGAAAGGATCCAATCGACATAAAGGCATAATTACCCCATGAACTCCACAAACAAACCGGAAAAGACACGCATATAACGACACCACGAATCAATATTCCACCGAACATAACCAAATTGCTCCCATGCAAGTGTTTCGTTGAACTCCCATAAGCAATGACAACAATTACACATCTGTAGATCCACAATTTTCTAACAGAGAATTTCCCAAAGGAAGAATCCACATCAGTTACACGCCATAAGTAGACGATGGCAAACATACAAGCACAACACACGCAAACTTCAACACTAAAGTTTTTATGATTTATTTTGACGTAACTCAACACCGACAACTAAAACAATCAGCCGTGCGGAATCCCTGATATCCTGCAACGCCACCTCCCAGTTCAATTGCGCAGACTGAGTGGAGTTACATAACACCCATGCATCCTCTTTCCTTTCTCACTAACTAGCAAACGACACCCGGAATCAACTGGGAGCACAACCTCCGAACCCACAAAACAACACGAGATCAATCAAGCTTCGAACTTTAACAACGCCAGCTAACCAACCGAGGCACCGAACATCATCAACCCACAAACGAAAGATCAAAGAAGAGGAAACGAATAAGAGGCCGAACCTTCTCGAGCTCGTCCTGAATCTCCTGCAATTTCTCGATAGAGAGTACCAATTCCCCATCAACCAGCTCCTCATTCTTGGCGTCCACCCTCACCTTCTTCCCCTTGTCCGCCACCATCTTCCTTTCTCCTTCCTTCTCTCAGAACCCTCCCGAACCCAACTCCCAAGTTTCAACCTTTCTCTTCCTAAACCCCTCAAACTTCCAGCTTAAATACCGAATCAGAACTGGGCGACCCAAAGATTGGCCTCTGTTTTTGAGTGGTGGGTCGGGTCCGGGGAGTAAAACCCTAGCAAAAAGTAGCGAGAGGCAAGGCGGGGAAGGGGGTAGGGTTTTGGGGGGCGGGGGGCGAACCCGACAACCCGGGTTTGCGTGGGCCAATGGGACATCGACACGTGGCCGTGTAAGGAGAATCCACCTTGTACTGTCCGGAGAAGTTCTTTTCTTAGATTTAATTATTGTTTTGTTACAATTTTGATCAGATCAAAAGATAAATTGTGGGCATTGAGTCTCTGATATAAAGGCCCAGAATGAGTTCCAACTTACTCTCCTTTCATCAATTCCGGAACTGGGGTCGGTCCATATCACCGTTTTCAATTGTGGGCCTTTTTCTTTTCTAGTTTAGGGCATAGTTGTTAAAGCGCAAAACGCACAAAAAGTGCAAACCTTTCAAATCACTTTAAGAGCAAAGTGTAAAGCGCGCTTTTGACATGTAAGTATCAATGTTAATATCTTTTCGAAGATTTGTCCGATGAATCCATTCCTAATTTCAGTCCTGACAAACAGCACAAGATTTGATCAGAAATCAAAGAAATCGAAACCCACGTATATTTGAAAATAGACAAATTGAGCTGAGAGTGGAAGCTAAGTATGTTCTACCCTATAAATCAACCCCACATAAATCAAAACGCTAACTCACAGAAATCAACCCCAAAGAAATCAAAACCCGCATATGCAAGAGATAAGAAATAAAAAATCACAGCAAGAAAGGGAGGGTTTGGGTCGGGGTCCGACCGGAGGACGGAGTCCGGTGGGGCGACGGGGTCCAGTGAGGCGATGGGAAGGAAGGCTTCTGGGAGGGAGGGAGGGAGATAGGGAGGTCTTCCGTCTAGCATTGGGAGAGAGTGCTCCATACATAAAAAAAGGAAAAATAGGGTTTAGTATAGGGACTATTGCGCCTTTGTCGCTTCGGTTGCGCTTTGCGCCTCGCACTTAAAGCCCGAAGCGCCTCCTAAGCGCGTGCTTCATGCGGGCCGCTTCAGAGTTAGAGAGCGAAGCTTTGGGGATGCGCCTCGCTGCGCTTGGCGCTTTAAGCACGCGTAAGGCGCTCTTTTGACAACACTGGTTTATGGTTGAACTTTTTGTCCATGTCGTTCCTCGTTTGCAATCAAAGCAGGCTCGGGCCGAGCTTGACTAGCCCGACAAGCTGTCCGACCCGACTTGATCATTTAAATTTTATAAATAAAATATAAAAAAAATTAAATATATCATTTAAAATTTGAAATTTACCTATAGGTGTAAGGGGGAGGGAAAGGGGCAAAGAGCTAAGACTGGGCCCAAACTCGAGCCCATGCTGAAATTTTTTTGACCAAGCTCGAGCTCGGGCTAGATTATCTGAGCCCGGTCAGGCTCGGACTCGGGCCAATACGATTTTACCCGAGCCCAAGCTCGAGTAAGGGGTATTCGAGCCCAGCCCGGCTCATTAACACCTCTAGTTGCAATCGAACTTGATCTTCGGCAAGAATTGATCATCGGCCAGTCAGATCATGAACAACACACAAAAGAGAAGATTTTTGAACACACACCATTAACCTTCATTCACAATACAAATTTATACAGAAGGAAAATAAAACTGATTAACTACTGGGATTCCCCTATTAATTCTCAGCCATTAACTCACCGAACATTAACCCCCTCAGCTATTTATCTCTCAAGCAATAATTCTCAGTCGTTACAACGGATTAATTTTAACAAATCACCCCCTAATCCCGTTGTACCTGAACTATTCCAAGCTTCTGTCTCATCTCGACGAACTTCACACGTCCGAGTGCCTTTGTGAGAATGTCGGCCAGTTGCCCGTAAGAGCCGACGTGTTCGACCTTCACCTTTCCATCATTGATGCACTCCCGAATGAAATGAAATTTTGTATCAATGTGCATACTTCTATCATGGTGCACTGGGTTCTTACTCAGTGCTATCGCAGACTTGTTGTCCACCAATAGCTTCACCTGAATCGGTACTTGCGCTATCATTTCACCTAATAAACGACTCAGCCACACTCACTTACACGCCGCCACCGCCGCAATGTACTCCGCTTCACAGGATGAGAGTGCCACAATCTTTTGCTTCTGTGACATCCATGAGACAAGACTCGACCCGAGAAAAAATGTTACGCCCGTTGTACTCCTTCGATCATCAACATCACCGGCGAAATCGCTATCACTGAACCCAATAAGCGTAGTTTGTAGACTAGTTGCCTTCTTATAGCTGCATCCATATCCAATTGTCTCACTCAGGTACCATAGTATGTATTTCACCGCCGCCCAATGATGTGTTCCGGGCGCTTCCATGTATCTGCTAACTATGCCCACAGAATAAGCGAAATCAGGCCTGGTGTTAACAATGTACCGTAAACTGCCGATGATGCTCCTATATCTCGTGGCGTCCACGATCACACCACCTTCCTTTTTGCTCAATTTTAGCCTGTTCTCCATGGGGGGTTTGACAGGGATTGCAATCACTCATCCCCACCGACTCAAGGATCTTAGCCGCGCATGAACTCTGGCATAGTGTGATCTCACATTTTCTTTGTTTCACCTCGATGCCCAAATAGTAACTTAAAAGCCCGAGGTCACTCATGTTGAAACGTTGTATCATCTCCTGCTTGAAATAAAAAATTCCACAGATGTCTGACCCAGAGATAATCAAATCGTCAACGTACACATGTTCCAACTTGCTCCGTTTGAATCCGAGCGCAATGAGCTCCTTGTCCTGCCTTGCATTCCACGCCCGTGGCGCCTGCCTGAGTCTTTAGAGTGCCTTGCGAAGCTTGAGCACTTACTTATCACCATTACCGATGATGAAACCTGGAGGCTAATGCACGTAGACATCCTCCGCGAGATCGCCATTCAAGAATGCAGATTTCACGTCCATGTGATGAACCTCCCACCCGCCGTGTGCTGCGAGCGCAATCAACAGTCGCGCGGTTTCCATGCGAGCCACTGGAGCAAACACCTCGTCGAAATTTACCCCCTGGCGCTGAGCATATCCCTGCGCAACCAAGCGAGCTTTGTGCTTGACAATGTTTCCTGCTGGATCCTTCTTGACTTTAAAACCCCATTTAGCCCTATGGCTTGATGTCCCAGCGGCAACGTTGTAGGCTTCCAAGTGTTGTTCTCCTGAATCGCCTCCATTTCCATCTCCATAGCCTGTCGCCAACAATCTTCAGATAATGCTTGTTCGACGTTGTTTGGCTCCTTAGCAGCTAGCAGACAAAGCCCGTTGTACTCGAAGTCGTGGACTTCATCCGTGGTGTCGATGATGTTCGAGATCGTGCTGAACCTGAGTCCCACACCATCTGAATCGATGGCGCTCTCAGTTGGTGGAGTTGCCCACTGTACGCCGAGAGTATTCGATGGTGTAGCAACTAGATCTTGCACCAGACTCTTCGCAGCAACAATTGGTGATGTCGGGTGTGGTGCAGCCGCTGAAATCGGTGTTGCAGGCATCTACGAGTTTTCGAAATCCGTGATCGGTGATCGTCAGTCCCATTGTTTGTTGTCGGACTACCAATAGTGGTCATGTACTCCACGGTGAAAGTCGTCGCCGTGCTCCCGTTTCACCATCGCCACCTTGCGCCCAATTCCACGCCTTCTGCTCATTGAAAACGACGTCCCGCATTATCATTAGCTTTTTCCCCACCAGATCGTACACCCTGTATGCCTTCGTTCCGGGTTCGTAACCGAGGAACACGCCCAGAACCGATCTGTCCGTCAACTTTGTCATGCCTGGGCCGACCCTTTTCACATACGCCACTCATCCAAATGTGTGCAGATGCCGGACGCCGGGCTTCTGGTTGTACCAAGCCTCATATGGAGCTTTACCGTCAAGGCTCCTCATCAGCGACCTATTGAGGATAAACACGGCGGTCTTCACCGCCTCACCCCAAAATTCTGTCGGTACTTGCATAGACTTAAGTAGACAATGCGTCATCTCCACCATGGTTTGGTTTCGCCTCTCAACAACACCATTTTGTTGAGGTGAATAAGGCGTTGTGAAGTGTTTGATGTCGTTCTCGTCACAATAGTCGCGAAATTGGACAGAATTGAACTCACCACTGCGATCTGAACGAAACGCCTTGAGCCGGCCACCCAGCTCGTTCTCTGCACCTACCTTGATCCTTTTAGAATACTTGAATGCCTCGTCTTTGGACTCCAGCAGCTCCAGCCACATGAATCGACTGTGATCATCGACAATCAACAGGAAGTACCTCCATCCGCCTGGTGTCGGTGGCAAGATATGACCGCACAAATCGCCGTGGAATAGTTCGAGACCCTGCTCCGCTCTGTACAATGTGGTGTGCGGGAACGGAGTGCGGTGCTACTTTTCAAGTGCGTGACCATCATAAAACTACTCCCCACGCTCAATCACAGGCATGCCCTCCACCATTTGCTTGATCCCAAGATCACGGAGCGATCGGAAGTTGACGTGCCCAAATCGAGCATGCCACAACCACACCACGTCGCTGATCTTGAACAGGAGACACACCGCCGCACTAAAGTTTAGCTTCAATGTATATAGCATGTTCTTGGCGCGTGCCGCGCTGGCCAGCAATGCGCGCTCATGATCATACACACGCAGCACGCCGTCGTTGATGAAAATCTTGCATCCTCCTTCCAATTGTACAAGACTTGTGATGTTAGACCTTAAACGTGGAATGTAATATACCTCGGTAAAGTCTTTTGCTCGGTGTTCTTGCAGGCCATCATCACGGTACCAAGCCCACAGATATCCACAGCTGAGCCGTTGTCGAAACGCACTGAACCACGGACAGTTTCGTCGAGGGTTGCGAGAGCTGCTCTCCAATGTCGAGATACCATGTGTCGTCGTCGCACTCCACCGGGAACACGCGCTCCTCATTGAGAAACACGTTCTAAGTCGTGGTGTACACAACGTTGCAACAACGGGCAAGGAGCAACGCGGGCGGCTCGACATCGGCTTTGGCGAGATGAGCTTCCTCGCACCGCTCACGTCGCGGCTTCCGACACTCCTTGGCCCAATGGCCATAAACGCCGCAGTTGCGACACTTCCCCTTTCGCCGTGGAGTTTCTTCAGAGGTCAACTTTCCAGTGGTGCTGCTACGACCATCGTTCCGAGTGCCGCCCTTTTTCTTCCCGTGAGCCTGACCGTTGGCCTTCTCACCGTTTGATGAAGAATCACCTTGCAGCCGATGCTTCCACTTGGCAAGCCACTCCTCCTCAGCAAGAAGTAGCCGCTTAGCCTTGTCGTGGACGTTGCCGCTATTTGCAAAACTAAACACGTCGCAATATATCGGGGACAAAGTGTCGAATGTGGTCGCCAAAAGTAACAAAGAACAATTAGAATTCACTAGCACAAAGAGGAAAACTTACAGCCATCTTGCAACAACACTTAAGATTATTACGAAAAGATAAGTTACCAACTAAGCAGCCCTTCGGGGTCATAATATGATTGTCGTGTGTTTACAATTGACCAGGGCTGACTTATTTATAGACACTAACTAATAACTGTCGACCGATACACATTTAACACGTGTGAGTTGCCCTAAAACTTAAGACCGATATACATTTAACGCGTGTTAATCTAGAATATGTATATTGGGCTAAAAAGTCGGTTAAAATTTGCCCTTTGATTGATGCTTGTGATCGATATCGAAGATCAAATGGAGACAAAATAAGGCTCCATTTACTAAGCCTATCTGATAACATAGGACTATCGAAAAACATTTTTAATGTAGGAGCATTTGATACTACATACACCGTGTTACTCCCAAATGTCGAACTTTCATGATCGCATAATATAATGATAAGCATAGCTTCTCATTATTAGTATATCTATATTCGATGGGAGTAAGGATCCGAGATAAGTAACAAACGACTAGTTCCTTACGTTGGTTATTTTCTTATACCAATATAGATCCGATAACTTTATCGCCCGTAGCGATATACAGCAAAAAGAGTCGATCTTGCTTCGGAGGAACTAGGACAGGTGGATTGATGAGGTATTTCTTAATAGCTTCGAAGGATTCCTGATGGCTATCAGTCCATTCAAAACTATCTTGTCCTCTCAACAAGTTAGAGAATGTCGTTGTTCGACCGGCAAGATTTCCTATAAATCGTCGTAAGTAATTAACTCTTCCCAAGAAAGCTTGAAGTTGTTTCTTAGTCAATGGAGGAGGTAGATCCTGAATAGCTTTGATCTTGCCCGGATCAATCTCTATCCCTCGATGATGAACTAGAAATCTCAAAAGTTGTCTGGCGCGAACACCGAAGGCACATTTCATGGGATTTAACTTTAAGCTATGGTTTCTCATCTGAAGAAAAGCTTTTTTAAGATCTTCCACATGGCAATGATCTGCCAATGATTTTACGACGATATTATCGATGTAGACTTCGACCGATGATCCAATCAATGGGTTAAAGATAAGGTTCATTGCCCTTTAATAGGTTGCGCCAGCGTTCTTTAATCCAAAAGGCATGACAACCCACTCAAAAATTTTATGTCCAGACGTCTTATCGATGAGTTCATCTGCTATTGGCATCGGATATTCATCCTTTGGAGTCGCTTTGTTGAGATCTCTAAAATCAATACAAACTCGAATTTTTCCGTTTTTCTTTTTTACAGGAACAATTGAAGAAATCCATTCTGTGTATCGAGATGTTCTTATATATCCAGCATCGAACAACTTCTTTACTTCTTCAAAGACTTGTTGTCTATGTTCGCTTGGTAATCGACATGGAGTCTGTTTCACAGGTTTGAAATCTGGCTAAGTAGGCAAAGTATGTTCGACTAACCGCCGATCCAAGCCAGGCATTTCAGTATAGTCCCATGCAAAACAGTCTTTGAATTCCTTTAAAAGAGTTCGGATCGATTGGAAGAGATCTTTGTCAATCGAACCACTTATAAAGGTAGGTCGTTGGGTAGTGTCATCACTTAAATTTACGGTTACTAGAGGGTCCCGAGGCATAATTAATGTGCATCGACCCTCAGGGGATTCAGCTACAGACTTATCACAAAATGTTGTTTTATTCATAGTAGGATGAGATACAACACCAGTCGAATCTACGTACATTTTCAAACCAAGATTCGACCAATCCTCTTCAGCACGCTGGTCGAGACTATCTACATCCAGCGAACTAGTTTCAAGCACATTTCAAGATTAACTCTGGGCCTAGTTAGCCTATTCACTCGTAGTCGCTCTAATCCATCAGAGACCACGTCTTCCTGATCGATATCAAGCATCTTCGTCCTCCCGGAGGAGTCTCTCGGACTCCAAGTCCGGGTCGCCAAGGTCAACACTTTTCTTGTCATTGACGATGTGAGCATTCATTTCTTCATTAATAGGTTCAGCATTTTCCTTTTCGATGATGGCTTCAGGGAGCAATCCAGCAGCTTCCTTAATAGAATGGAGGATACTATCGAGCTCCGCCTCCTTCTTTGCCTGAGCCTCGGCTTCGACAGGTGGAGGTACTAAGTCAAAATCCCATCCAGTTGGAACATCGACTATAGGGTTTACGGTTTAGGGTTTAGGGGACCCCCACATTTGACTAGGAAGTCGAATTTTCCAGTCGATTCTCCCAAAGGCCCAACATTCGGATCTCCGAGATAGTATCTCTTCTTCAAGCTCATGTCATCGACAGCACCAATAACATTTCCTGTATAGATTTCGACATGGTTAAGACAAGTGTTAATGGATGAGTCAGCTTTAACAACATCAACTTCATAATCAAGCCAAAGCATGAGTTCTCGATGAAGAGTAGAAGGAATCACTGCTGCCTTATGCAGCTAGTCTCGACCTAAAAGAGCAGTAAATTTCGTATCGACATCAACTATAAAGAAAGCAGTAGTTATCTTATATCTCCCAACTTTCAATTTAAGCGGGAATACTCCTACACACTTCGACATAAGGCCATTGAAGCCTGTTATGCCAACATCGGTGTTGGTAACATCAGCCTTATCATACCCAAAGTATTTGAGGGTACGCAAAGGCACTACATTAACCGTCGCACCATTATCTACCAATACTTTCTTCAGAAAAACCACATTGAATTCTGCTTCGATATACAAGGAGTGCATCTGAGATTACATCGAAGGACTAGGCTTAATAACCTAATTTACCGGAAAGCCTATAGGGCAACGAACGACCCGAGGGGCCGAAGTTTTAAGAATACACGGGATAGGTTGTGTAATTGCAGGTCCCGTAAACTCTGTGGGTAACATAATAACGTTACACTCTACAGAGTTTTCAGGAGCATCGAACCGGACTGGATTGTAATTCGAATCATCGAAGATATCTTCGAAATCAACATCCTCAGCAAGTTTTTCCTTTTCTTTAGGAGGATCTTCTTGGGGAAGAGAGCTATCGATTATAAACAAATCGCCATGATCGATTTTCTCCACTTCGACCATCGAAGGGTCAACGGATTTTTGTCGTTTTTCCTCTGCTCTCCTTCGACGTCTTTCTTTCCTCTTCTTACTGCTCTTAGATGGAAATGGAGACCGTTGGTTATTCACCTGTCTCCACTCATCACCATCAGAACAGGAGAAGTCAAGTCGACGTCGACACGATCAATAATATTCAAGATATACCTGAACAAATTGTCCTTTCTGGGGATCGTATCCCTGGACTTGCCCTACATCTTCCTTATGAACGAAAACAGGCATGCAATACAATGGATTTGTTTCGATCGTACCTTGAATCGGATGGTCAACTAGGTCGAACTTATTCGCCAAGGACATGACAATCAGCTTCTGCAGATAATTGTACGAGCATAGGTGACACAACTGAGAGATCAATATCTTGTTCCTTAGAATATGACTACACCGATTGCAAGTGTCAGCTTTATCAAGAAATTGTGCAATGGGTGGTCCATCTTTGATAGCCTGCTCATCGAGATGTGGGGAAGGTCGAAGTCGATCATTAACATCATTGCCTCTCTTGATAGTCTCCTTGGACAGGTTACTTAACTTTGCAGAGGAGTCCACATTGCTGTTGACACTCAGCAGGGTTGGCAGTGCATCGGGATAGCGGGGTTTTGCCTTTGCTTTCTGGACAACATGCCCCTTATCAGGAAAAACTTTATGAGCATCAGGGGCAGATCCTCTTCGTCTGGGGTTTCGATTAAACGCCTTCGGAAGATCTTTGCGAGAAATCCCAATAGCAGCCCTTTCGACTGGTGTCTGATCGAACCAATCCTCCGTCTGGTGAGACTTGAAAAACTTCCTAAAAGTGAAGCACTTGTCAGTGGTGTGAGTTTCATCCATGTGCCATCAGCAAACCTCATTCTTCAGCCTTGAAGAAGCTACAGGGCAAGAGATAACTCCATTGTCGAGTAGCCTCTTGAACAACTTATTGATCACATGTCTCTCCAGAGACATTGGTTTCCTGAAAAGCACGTCGAGCAACATCAACCATGTTATTATCGAACGTATGCACCTCACAATCAGCAAAAGGTTTTTGATCGACGGAAGACGACTTTTCAGATTCTTTGAAGCACAAAATTTTGGCTTCAATGAGATCCTGAATAAGATTCCTAGAGGTTAAATAATCGCACGTGGCGTGGGTAAAAGATCCATGCTATTTGCAATAACTCTTCTTATTTTCTCTATCACTCTGAGGAAGTCGATGACCAGGTTTCAACTTGATTCGATCTCGCTGATGGAGCCAGTCGAAGATTTCAGCTGCTTTCTCAACATCGAGGAGTATTTTCGTTCTTCATTCGACTTCTGAGATGCCTTAGCCTTGAAATTCTTCGTTGACAATGGATCACAAACAGTGGCCTCGCCTTTGACAAATTCGGCCATATCAACCTCAACAAATGTGGGTTCGAGCTGATACGCCATACGTTCCCTCGACTCTTCTCTAAGTAGATTTTCATACTTAGTAGCTCTCAAAGCGAGTTCATAGAGGTCTCTAAACTTTTCTCCCTGGATTTTCTTTCGGATACAAATATCAAGAGCATCCTCGGCCACATTGACCACCTCATCTTTGCTGACTGATGTCTTTCACCTGAGTCGAGCTTTTCGGAATCGTTACAGGAAGGTCGCTGCAAGTTCTTTAGGCTGCTATCGCATCTTAGCCAGCTCAACCAAAGAGATGGTCGAATCAAGAGTAGCGAAGGCCTGCATGAACTGCGTTTGTATATCCTGCTAATTATGCACTGAGTTAGGCGGAAGGTGAATGTACCAAGTAAACGATGGTCCAGTGAGTGAATTAGGTAGGAGTCGAAGCTTTCAATGGTCATTGTTCGATGCCTCCCCTGTTTGGTGAGTAAATCGAGCTATGCGTTACATCGGTGTCATCTCATCTTCACCTGAGAAACGTGTGAAATCGGGAATCTTATAGCCCATAGGATAAGGATAATCCCGATTGATGAACTCAGGATAAGGGGTCCTGTAAAGGCTGTCAACAGGATCGGCGGGCATCAGACGGACTCTGGGGACTTCCCTTTCCAAAGGATTTCTATCAGGCTCCCTATCGAAAGTAGGTACCTCCCTAGGAACATCACCGAAAAGGTTCCTCCTTGGGAGTTGACCTTCTACCAGGGGTACACGAATAGGGTTATCGATGGTAGAGCGCGTGTAATGGCTCTTCCTTCGACGATGAGGAGGTACATATGCCTGCGGTCGATATGGTTCCTGCACATCATCATCGAGATCGACGAACTCATTAAAACGATTCGATCGATCAGGTGTGACAAAATCGCCTCGATCAGCATGAACAAAACAGGACCTACTAGGTTCGAACCGTTGATAGTCCTGGGATAAATGGACAGGATCTTTGTTCGTCTCATGATCGAAATTCACCTTGCGCTTCCCATCGCGAACGGCAGCCCTTCTAGTTGTGGTTTTGGGAGAATTTTCGGCATCGATCCTTGCGGTCAATCCCTGGAGTTGCTTTTGTAACTCCAGGAAATTCTCCTGATACTTGGCCTGCATCTGCAGAAACATGTCCAAAGGGACTGTATTTGACACGTTTGGCAGGACGTTCGACACAGGCGAAATTCCTCGCTCCTGCGTCTAGACATTTTGTTGTCCAATATTCTGGGCATTTTGCTGCTCGTTTCGACCGTTGTTGGCAGTTTGGCCCTATCCAGAATTGGTCTCCGAATCACCATGAGTATTAGCCATTCTGTTAGCCGCACTCCGGGTTATTGGCATTCCGTGTTATCACATAAAATTTGCTTCCGGCTTCTGCTGTGGTCGCCAAAAACGTGTTTGCGAGACTAAACACGTCGCGATATATCGGGGACTAAGTGTCGAATGTGGTCTCCAATAAAAAAAAGTAACAAAGAACAATTAGAATTCACTAAGCACAAAGAGGAAGACTTACAGTCATCTTGCAACAACACTTAAGACGATTACGAAAAGATAAGTTGACAACCAAACAGTCATTCGGGGTCACAGAATGATTGTCGTGTGTTTATAATTGATCAGGACTGATTTATTTATAGACACTAACTAATAACTACCGACCGATACACATTTAACATGTGCGAGTTGTCCTAACTAACTATCACCTAGCTAGTGAGACGACTCGATCGTCGATACTTCATGAATATGGACCCTTCGAGCATCGACCTTAATCCTTGTCGTCCCTCTTCGATACTGAAGATCTTCGAAGGAGTATTATCTTCGAATGTCTTTACCATAGACCCCTTGTTTCGTCGACCTGCTCCTAAATTAGCACCGATTCTTGTTGTGATAGTTACCTCTGGTGTTACATCGTTGATCGAACACCTTCTAAGCAGCATCGATCTTGGTTTCCTTCAAAGTCTATCATAGAAAAGCCCAAAATGACGTTTGCTATGTAAACAGACGCCGCTGTCTAAACGATCCTCCGCAGCACCCAACCGCTCGACCAACTCCTCGATTGTTATCGTGCTCAGATCGAGCAAGATTTCAATAGAAAAAAGCGATCTGGGAGTACCAGGCTGGCACAACGCGTAGAAATTTCTTCACAACACGGACCTCCTCCATCAATTCGCCGAGCGCACGGATGTTACTGGCGAGGCTAGAAATTCGCATAGTGAAATCGTCGACGCCCTCACCCTCCTTGAAGGCAATGTTATCGAACTCTTTCAACAATTTTCGAGCATTCGCCTCTTGGACCCGAGCATCCGGATCGTCTTCACCGCCTCCCATGCATCCTTGGCGCTCTCCTTCACGGTGAGGATCGAGAGCATCTCGACCGGCACGGCGCGAAGGATTGCAGCCAAAGCGAGTCTGTCATCACATCGATCGACCTCCTTGGTCTAGATGGCGTCCCAGAGTCCCTGTGCCTCCAGATTGACTTGCATCACAAGAGCCCATTCGTTGTAGTTCGTGCGCGTCAATGATTGGTACACAATTAAGCCGTTTGTCTCCTTCACCACACGCGATGTGCCACTGCCATCTTGGGCTATGAAGTCCATCTGGTGCGGGGAGTTGTCGCCAGGCATGATCGGCTAACAGTCCACCTTATTAGCTCTGATACCACGTGTTGCAACCAAACTTGATCTTCTGCAAGAACTGATCACCGGCCAGTCAGATCACGAACAGCACACAAAAGAGAAGATTTTTTAACACACATCATTAACCTTCATTCACAATGCAAATTTATACAGAAGGAAAATAAAACCGATTAACTATTAGGATTTCCTAATTAATTCTCAGCCATTAACTCACCGAGCATTAACCCCCTCGGCTATTCATCTCTCAAGCAATAATTCTCGGCCCTTACAACGGATTAATTCTAACATATTCCGGCTGTACCGGAGATCTTCTCAATCTCAAAAAGATCATAACTCGCTTCGCTCTCTTGGTCGTCGTTCAGGATGCTACTCCTCGGCGAGGCCTTTGGACAGAACGGCTTCGGGATCGCATCCCATGTCACGATTGACAGCTTCCTCTCCATGTTCAGTGCAACCGCATCTAATTTCTTCTTATCATTTTTTCCGGAGCCAAACACTTCGATGGAATGCCTCGGACCTTCTTCATCTTCTTTTGTCACAACCTCTTCTCGTGATCGCGTTTCTTTGTTCACTTTGTACAGAACATTGCCAAAGGCTGGAAACGCAAAGATATCTTCTCTTTTCGACCCAGAGCTGCTCATCCTACTGATTCTCGAGCATTGAATCCCTTCCCTGGTATGATCTCGGCTACTGGAAAGGACAGGTTGTTGGGAAGCATCTTTGGGACCATGTTCTTCCCTGGCATGTATAGATTTCTCATCAGGACACGATTTGTTGCATCCGAGTCGCCGGAAAAACCTCTTCTCGATGAAACCAAATCCGGTCCGCCTGCCCTGAACTGGATTCTTCCTTAAACCTCGTGACAAAGCCGCCCGGATATTCCAACCGGACTCAGAACTCGTGTTGGATGTCACTGAAGACCTACTCTTTGAGACATTCCCGCAGCGATCAAGACCCACTTCACTCTGGCACTCACTTGTCCTCGCGCAACCATCGACCAATCTGCACGACGGATAGTCCTCCGCTTTCCTGCGAAAGAACTTCTCATCACCAAAGACTCCCATGTCCCCCTCCTTGGTTGTGATCTTCGCCGAAGATAAGGGCAAATGCATGTCCCCCCCCCTATCGAGTGTTTTCTCAATGAGGGACACGGGAAGTCGATTCCGCATTCATTGCTTGCCGCCATGTTTCGTCGGACTCGATCAATTAAATAATCTCCGATAGGGTCGTGATGTTGTAGGTTCGACGACACCATTCATGCTCGAACCTCTCTCTTTAAGTGAAGCGTTGTTAAAAAATTTTGCCAGTCGTATAAAATCTCAAACCCAGGGTTTATACTTCTTTCTAGGAGACCATTCTATCAAATTTGTGTCAAATTAATACAAAAAAAAAATCATATGATACTAGACAAAACAATATGTATTTCCTAATAATTAAAAAATCATTTTTTTGTAATTAAGGGGAATAAAAACGCATATTCTTTAACTGGAATTTTTCATCGTATAATTTTAAGAAATTTCAAATAATCACACCTTCGATGATGATAAATTAGGGCTTAAAATATCGGGGAGAGATATGGGCCCAAAAATGGAGATAGTTGATGGGCCCGTTTGGGCTGGGCCCAAAGAAGGGGCTTAAGCAGTTTTATGATATTGAGTAGTGGTTGATGCTGATGACATCCTCTGGCCTGGAGGGAGGATTCGTCTGATTCCTAAGCCTCAGTTGCAGGTACTTGTACGCGGCGCGCCCTTCCGGCCTAGCGGCGCGCCCTTCCGGCCTAGCAGCGCGCGCGATTGCGGATCCGGCAAGCCCGAGGATCCGGGCCCGCTCCCCCGAAGCCCAATCCGGTCGGCGTTCCGGCTCGAACGCCGGACGCTGCGGAAAAAGGCCCCAGGTTGGGCCTTCCCTTGATTCGCGAACGGGTCTGCGGGGCGTTTCGCCAACCGTCTCCAGTTCCTTGGAGGCGGCGAGCGAAAGGCTGCGTTAAGGCCTCGCTCGCGAATTTCGGGGAGGGCCCAAGGAGCTGCGGGTCGGCTTGGGTATGCCGAAGGAGAACAGGGGAAGGGCCGCGGCTGTCAGATCCGACCTTGGGGCGCCAGGAGGATGGGTCTGCCGCTTCTCCAGCCAACCGCTACGATGGGGAGCTGTCTTGAAGGCCTCGGGGACTGCCGCTTGACCTGGAGGGCGCCGGAGAAGATGGAGGCCCGTCGTGGGTTCTGATCAAACCGATCTGGACTTGGGGGGGGGGAACCTCAGGGAGCGCCGGGGAGCTGGTTTGCCGGCTTGCCGCCGGCACTGAGGGAAGACGCCGGGGCAGAAGTGGGTCTGCCGCGACGGGTTTGGTTTCGCCGGAAGAAGTGGGGCTGCCGTTGCTGCTCGGGCTTGGAATGCCGAGAGATGGGTCCGCCTCCGCGAGATCTGCGAGCGCCGAGGAAGGTGGATGGCGCTGGAGGGCTGCTGCTAGAGGGATGGAGCTACTATTCGTCGGATTTGGAGGTGGCCGAACGAGGAAGATGCGGAAGAGACGAGGGTCTGCTGTTGCCGCTCGGACTTAGGATGCCGGGAGAGGGGTTCGCTTCCGCGAGATCTCTGACTTTGAAAAACGCCTAGAAGACTGTGGTCTGTCGCCGCCGAGACCTGGGGCGCCGAGGGAGGTTGAATCTGCCACGGGTGGAGCCGGGGAGACTGGGCTGCCGCCTTGGAGAGGCGGGTTCGTCGTCGGGCCTGACGACGCCGGAGGAGGTTGGTCCGCCGCTGTCCTGACGACGACCGAGGGAAGCTTGCGCCGTGGGTGGAGCGCCGGGAAGTGAGGACGGGGAGCCGCCGACGTGTGGAGACGGGGCTTCTGGAGGGTGAAGCTCGGGCTTGTCGAGGACGCCGGAGGGAGATGGGCTGCCATGCTGCTCTGCTCGGAGGAGAGCCTTGGCGACGCCGCTGGGACAATCCGGAGTCGGAGGCTGAGGACAAGGCCATCGTCATTGGGAGGGCGGCTGTGATCTAGGGACGTTCGGGGTGTGGCTCGGATGCGCTGGAGGAGCTGGGTCGCTGTCGGGGCGGCTCTTGGAGAAGGCGGCTAAGATAGGGAACGGCTGGGAGGTTGTGGTTTCTCGGCTAAGCTCCATGGGCGCCAGGGAAGCAGGAGGAGTCGGGAGGTGGGACGGCCCTGTCGTTACCGGGTTCGGATTTGGTGGCGCCGAAATGTTGGTGGGTCGCTGCTATAAGTATGCTATGCTTGAAGTGTCAAAGAGACGTGAGTCCTCTGCTGGCGCACTCGTTGTTGCATGGGCAAAGAGCTGAGGTTGACACCACACAAGCTGCAGTAAACCTGCGCATATAGAGAGAAACAAGAACGATGAGAGTAAAAGGGGAGAGGTTTCCTTCACTACAGCCAGAGGGAGTCATCATTGTCTCGTTCCCCGGGAAGACGTCGGGATGCCACTAGTCAGAGCCGGTGTAGTTGGAGTCGTTGCCAAAGCTCAGTTTCGCCGCTGTGATGTCCAGAGAAGTTGATGACCGTTGCAGTCTCAGGTATGTTGCTGTCATTGTTGTCGGCTTGTTTAGGTTGGTCGTTGGGGGATTTCCGGTGACACCTTCTTCTTACCTTGGAGAAGAGGTGGCTGAAGAGCTGGGACAGCGACGAGGCTCTGCAATCGTACAAGCAAAGAAAAATCAAAGGAGCAAGGAGGAGAACGATGACTCCAGTAATCTCCCTTTTCCTTTGAAAATGAAGAAGATTTTTCAAGAGAATTTTGGTGAGTTTCCCCCTTCTGTTTGATCGACCCCCCCTCTTGCTTTGGTATGTTTGATTTCTTTTTAAAGCTTCTCCACCCTCTTGACTATCTCGTTAGCCTCCCCATTCCCTTCGAAGTTTCTGGTTTGTTCTCCCCTCCCTGAAACTCCTTCGATCATTTTAATTTCCTTCCAATTGTTCCTCTGATCCGTTTCGGTTGGGGAGTTGAATGTCATTGGGAGACAGGATCAAGCCGGGGCGTCGTCCAAATCGTCTTTTGCAGGAGGAGGCGGAAAGCGGCTGAGGATTCAGGGGGAGCTTCCTGTCAGGTGCGTTGGGATCGTCCTTCAGCAGAGATCCTGTCGGGGAATGCAGGTAATTCGTGGGCTGGGCTGTGATATGTTTGTGGGTTGATTTGGTCTGTCTCGGCCTTCCTCCTTGGATCGGGCCTGGGTTTGTTGCGGGCTTTTGTGGGTTGGGTTTGTTGAGTTGAGAGCTGCCTTGGGCTCCCTTTTAAAATTTTTTTTGATTTTGTCTGGCCTTTTCTCTGGCTTCTTGTATCAAGCATCCTCAGTCAATGCAGCCTGACGTGTGAGTTTTTTTTGCTTTTGGGTGTGTCTACTCTCCTCGTTTGTTGCTCTCTTGGGCTGGCTTTTTCTTTTTTGGACAAATTCGTTGATGCTGTGCCGCTGAGATGGAAGCTGTGAAGGTGGTGGCAAGGTAGGCTGCATTTGAGCATTCGAAGGTTGTGCTGCGATTGCGGATACACCTGCACTCGTTGTGTCATTGGCGGCTGCTGTCCTCATGGAGGTTGCAGGTGCAGCTATTCGAGTCGTTGTTGAGGCCGAAGCTGCCATTACAGCTGCTGAAGGGACAACGAGAGAGGCTGAAGTTGCTGGGGTGAATGTTGGCGTATTTGGTGCTGTCCAAACCGCACTCCGGCGGGCTGACCAGGAAGAACATCCGCGGTCACTAGTTGGGTGCCAGGCAGGTAAGTATGTTGCCTTCGGCTTGGCTGAATTGGCGTGGTTGCAAACAATGGCTGGCTGGGGTGTTTTGTTGTTGTCGCAACTGCTATAGTTGCAGCAGTTGTGGCCTTTGCACCTGTTGTTACTGCTGCAGCATTTGGTCTGAAAATGCATATGTTGTTACTGCCGTATTGCTGTTGTTGCGGCTGTAGTTGTGGTTGCTGTTTGATGAATGTGCAGGTGATTGGGAATTTGGGTTAGCTTGCACAGGCGGAACTGTTGCAGAAGACCCTGGGGATGTAATTTGATTGTTGCGACCCTCGTAAGGACTACCCGAATTGCTGGGAAAACTTTGCTGTCTCGAATTCATGAAATTATGCATCGTGGGAACTTGCATGATTTGCCCGTGACTGAGGCCGCGACTGGGGCTCTGGCGATACTTGTCATTGTTGTTTTATTTGCTACACTTCCTGCTGTAGATTTTTATTCGTAGATTGCCTTCTGTTGACAATCGCAGTGGTCCTTTTCATGTAGTTTCTCCGCATCTTCGACCATCTCCGGGCGGCCATCCATCCACCCCTTTGCGACTTGCGGACACACGCCCTTCGGAAGCCGGAACTGACTTGAGCTGGACATGTGCCCATGGATCATTGCTTCATTTTTACCATCATCATTTTTTTGCTTAGTATGTGTGTAAAATGGATCCCGAAATCGTATGGCTTGGGCTTTGGCCGTTTTATTGAACTTTGAGTTGTAATTGGGCTTTGGCCATCTTAATGAATATTGGGTTTATTATGGGGTTAAGATGATTGTTTGCGGTCCACACATTAATTTGAGGTATTACAGTACTCCTAGAACACGAACCCTCTGTACTTTGCCACCCCGACATCCTCCGTGAACTGCGGCAGCGGCTCCACCCACTTGTCCCCGCCGACATTGTAGAAGAATGCATACGAGTGCCTCTCCCTCGCCCTCCTCACCACCCGGTGGTTCGCGCTCACCTACCTGTCATTCGTAAGCACTTGGATGATGTCCCCCACGTTCACTACGAGCGTCCCTTCCCTCGGCGAGACCGGGACCCATTGCCCGTCCTTCTGGACCTCGAGCCCCCCGACGTCGTCCTCGAACACGAACGTGATGAAGTTCACGTCCTTGTGAGGGCACACTCCCATGTTCTCGGACTCAGTCTCGGGGAAATACCGGAAAGTGGATCAGGTCCCATTTCCGGTCATCGTTGTAATCCGCGAGACGATTTGCCGGGAGGCCAAGACTCTCGTTGATGATGTTCTCGATGACCCACCCCGCTTTCACGAAATGTTTGAAGATCTCATCCACTGTTTCCCTAGGGGAAGACAGCCGGTAACATCCGATTTCTCATTCCAAACTAAGCATGTACCTGAATTCGGGTGGATTTGTTCGGTACACGTTGAAGCTCGATCCGGGCGGCAGCATAAGGAAGAACTCATTCTTTCTTGTAGGCATACTTCTCAGGCTGCCTCGCATATCCAGCAGCCATTGGGGATCCAAGGATAGGACCAAACTTCGACTTCTCCTCAGCCGGGCAGTCAAAGAACATCCTGGACAAGGCCACAGCCCTCCCTCCTCATCAACTCGACAGGGACGCCACGGTTGACCACCTGGAAGAAGCCATAATCGGAGCAAGCACTACTAACCTCCTCAATCACTGCCTTCTTTGCTTCTTCCTCGCCTTCAACAACGAAACATGCGATACCGTCGGAATTCCTGAATCACTCACCATCTCAAGTAATCCTTTGGCACAATAAACAGAAACGAAAATGTCCGAGCATAATAATAATAAGCATTGCTCTAATAATGTTTTTTTAACCTTCACAAGAATCCCCCAAAGATTTCCTTTACCCACTAAAACAAAATAGTTCCAAAAAGAAAACCCAGAAGAATCTCCAGTAATTCAAGCTAAAAGCATCTCATCACCAGGAGGCTTCTGCAAAAGCACTACTAATAATGCATGGAACCTTCAAAATAAACTGGGAAGGACTTAGTTTTTTTACGAAGCAAAGCTAAACATCCTTATCTGAGCACTAAGCACGGGTTCTCGCGATCCGATCAAGCAAAGCCTAGGTACCTCTCTTTACACATTTGATTTTTGATAAGATTAGGCGGATTGGATAGCACGGCATGTTTTGGGAACAACTTCACTTCCCATCGTCCTCTTCGCCATCTTCTTCGTCGTCATCCTCCTCTTCGTCATCGTCGTCTTCATCCTCGTCTTCGTCGTCAACGTCCACCTCGAAGCCGCGATGGCTATTCTTTGTCTGCAACCAGAGCAGCAGAAGGTCAACATCAAGGATAGAAACAAGCCACGATGCTGAGGAAGAAAGAGGAAAGATATGGAGGACATTCAGGAGGTATTTTCCAACTCACCTCAATCTCATCTTCATCATCGTCCACTTCATCGGCATCCTGCATCGAGAGAAACGTTACCGGAGAAAAATATAAGCAAGAACCAGAGCAGCGCACCATGATCACAGAATGAAATGATCATGCCACTGAAAAGGCGTTTAGGCAAGGCTGCTTTTCTTACGTCGTTGAAATAAGTTAGGGGGTTGGGCCATAGATCCTCTTTTATGATCTCGGCAATCTGCACAATTTCAAGAGTAATTACACCCCAAGCCACAAGTTGCCATCATCTGAAAATTTTAATGGTCACGTGATAGAACCAACCTCATCAGTCATGTCCTCTAACCCTTCCTTCTGATTCTCACTAAACCACTGGAAGAAGCTGCAATCACACAATTTGAGCACGGAGTCAAGATGCATAGATAAAACAGATTCAACATGAAAGTTGGATATGTATGTTGTGAATGAACGAAGTAACCAGAAACATACAGAACGTTACAGGCAACTCTGTTTCAGAATTTGGGCCACTCGTAGAAAAAACGAGAAGAAAAGAAAAGCAGAGGCTAACAAGTATGAGCTGGAAAATTGACCTTTCATCATTGATAGGCCTCTTGTTTCCTTTTTTCTCACGAGTTACTCCATTTGGCAAACCCTGCATTAGAGGCATGTAATTAGGACAAAAGAAAGAAGCGTAAGGTGAAGAGCAAAAAGAGCTCAATGACAAGAACATTACCATCCCTTCTTTCCACTTGATCGGCGTGGCGGTTACTTTTGTACTTCCTTCGTCAAGGAAAGTGAATGTCTTCACGAGTTTTGCATCTTCAAAGTAAGGATTGGGACGGAAGTTCTGAATAGAGAAGAAAGTAAGCAAACAGAGCAAGTAACACCTACACTTTGTCATGGCAACCAAGCAATTTAATCAAGATAACAATGCGAGAGGAAATAAATGACTTACGAGAGTTATAGAGTACCCTGACTTCACGTCCTTAGAATCCTCTACTTCCAAAGAATCAAGATACTTGAATACCTACCGGACATCACAGCGACATAAACATGAAGGGCGGCCAACTCAAGACAAGTGGCCCATAGTTGATAGTGCATAATGAGGCCAGTTCTGGCCAGCAGTGGCAACAGGAGTTGGAGTGAACTTTTTAGAGAGAGCAAAGAGACAAAACACTAACCTTCTGGTCTTCTTCATTCAAAAGATCACCAAGTGCGGGATGACTAAGAAACTACAAAGTGAAAAAAATATATACATAAGCACAAAGATATATATAACTGTAATAGAAAAGCACCATTACCATCAAATTAACAAGGAAAGTGATTAAACACTCACGGCAGTTAACCAGAAATCCGGGATGGACTTGATAATCTCATTACGGTTCTCATAGACTGGCTTTCGAACCTCGTTGTACTTTTGCTCTATCTCCAAGACCTTGTCGCTTGCCTCCTCATTGATCTATTGGCACACAAAATGACTAAAGCAATCAATAGGGCTTCCTAAAGATGGAAATCAGTATCTGATCGGTAAGAAAGGATCCAATCGACATAAAGGCATAATTACCCCATGAACTCCACAAACAAACCCGAAAAGACACGCATATAACGACACCACGAATCAATATTCCACCGAACATAACCAAATTGCAGTCCCATGCAAGTGTTGAACTTCCATAAGCAAGGACAACAATTACACATCTCTAGATCCACAATTTTCTAACAAAGAATTTCCCAAAGGAAGAATCCACATCAGTTACACGCCATAAGTAGACGATGACAAACATACAAGCACAACACACGCAAATTTCAACACTAAAGTATTTGTGATTTATTTCAACGTAACTCAACACCGATAACTAAAACAATCAGCCGTGGCGGAATCCCTGATATACTGCAACGCCACCTCCCAGTTCAATTGCGCAGACTGAGTGGAGTTACATAACACCCATGCATCCTCTTTCCTTTCTCAATAACTAGCAAACGACACCCGGAATCAACTGGGCGCACAACCTCCGAAGCCACAAAACAACACGAGATCAATCAAGCTTCGAACTTTAACAACGCCAGCTAACCAACCGAGGCACCGAACATCATCAACCCACAAATGAAAGATCAAAGAAGACGAAACGAATAAGAGGCCGAACCTTCTCGAGCTCGTCCTGAATCTCCTGCAATTTCTCGATCGAGAGTACCAATTCCCCATCAACCAGCTCCTCATTCTTGGCATCCACCCTCACCTTCTTCCCCTTGTCCGCCACCATCTTCCTTTCTCCTTCCTTCTCTCAGAACCCTCCCGAACCCAACTCCCAAGTTTCAACCTTTCTCTTCCTAAACCCCTCAAACTCCCAGCTTAAATACCGAATCAGAACTGGGCGACCCAAAGATTGGCCTCTTTTTTTAGTGGTGGGTCGGGTCCGGGGAGTAAAACCCTAGCAAAAAGTAGCGTGAGGAAGGGCCGGGAAGGGGGTAGGGTTTTGGGAAGGGGGGGGGGGGGGGAAGAACGCGACAACGCGGGTTTGCGCGGGCCAATGGGACCTCGACACGTGGCCGCGTAAGGAGGAGGAGTTTATTTCCACCTTGTACTGTCCGGAGAAGTTCTTTTCTTAGATTTAATTATTGTTTAGATCATAAGATAAATTGTGGGCATTGAGTCTCTGATATAAAGGCCCAGAATGAGTTCCAACTTACTCTCCTTTCATCAAATCCGGAACTGGGGTCGGTCCATATCACCGTTTTCAATTATGGGCCTTTTTCTTTTCTAGTTTAGGGTTGAACTTTTTGTCCATGTCGTTCCTCGTTTGCTTTCTTTCCTCTCCTCAACACACCCTCGTCAGCAAAACACAAAAAGAGGGGTGGTCCTAAGCCCCAAGGTGGATGACGACGACGTTGTCGTGTCAGTTTCCCATCTACTAAAACAAAACAAAAAAAAAATTAAATGTTGATGCCGAATTTTGTACCAAGAAATGAAACGAGAAAAGGTCCCTTCAACAAGACATTCCCATTGCCTTTCTACTCTTTCATTGTTCTTACATTTATCGTCAATCTGCCTAGATAGGATGGAATTTGTCACATTGAATGCCTGCCCTGGACCATCAGCTAGCCTACCCTTCCGACGTCCTTGTGATCGTGATGACAGGAAAATTCCGCCCCCATCTATTTATGGTTCTGTTTTGCCGACGTGTCGCGGCACTGGCCGGGCGTTCGTTCGCCCGTTAATTGTCGAAGGCTGCTGTTCCGGTCCGCCCTTGATGGCGTATCCCGTGGACTGACCTTTTGCACCCATTTCTCACGTCGAAACGATGGACCTTCTTGTAGGAACTCTTGAGACATTACAGCTTATGTTTTTATTACAGCCAACGCCGAGCAGGCGATGCATTTGATCACAAAAGCATTCTTCCTAAATCAGGACGATGATGCCGTTCCACATTATTTTCGTCTAAATCAAGCCTTTGTGAGGCGACTGTCGCTGTGGGGTCCTAGGCGCTTCGTCCACCATCGTATGGCTCTTACACTTCCGCAGTCCACCGGCAGGTAGTCCCCGTGCCCTCCCTTTCACGTTCGGCCCGCATGCTAGGTGCGGAGGTCATCCTCGTGGAGTTGATCTCTCTGATCTCCTTCTCCTCGTACTCTGAGATGGCCGATAAATCTGTCACGCTCGCCATGACAACGCTCCACTCGATGCTGGCTTCGCTCGGCTCATAACTGGAGAAATTTTCAGGCGGATGTGGAGCAAACAGTGGGGCTATTCCGGCTGTACCGGAGATGTTCTCAATCTCATAAAGATCAGAACTCGCTTCGCTCTCTTGGTCGTCATTCAGGATGCTACTCCTCAGCGAGGCCTTTGGACAGAACGGCTTCGGGATCGCATCCCACGTCAGGATTGACAGCTTCCTCTCCATGTTCAGTGCAACCGCATCTAATTTCTTCTTATCATTTTGACCGGAGCCAAACACTTCGATGGAAAGCCTCGGAACTTCTTCATCTTCTTTTGTCACAACCTCTTCTCGTGTTCGCGTTTCTTTGTTCACTTTGTGCAGAATATTGCCAAAGACTGGAAATGCAAAGATATCCTCTCTTTTCGACCCAGTGCTGCTCGTCCTACTGATTCTCGAGCATTGAATCCCTTCCCTGGTCTGATCTCGGCTACTGGAAAGGACAGGTTGTTGGGAAGCATCTTTGGGACCATGTTCTTCCCTGGCATGTATAGATTTCTCATCAGAACACGATTTGTTGCATCCGAGTCGCCTGAAAAACCTCTTCCCGATTAAACCAAATCCAGTCTGCCTGCCCTGAACTGGATTCTTCCTTAAACCTCGTGACAAAGCAGCCCGGATATTCCAACCGGACTCAGAACTCGTGCTGGATGTCACTGAAGACCTACTCTTTGAGACATTCCCGCAGCGATCAAGACCCACTTCACTCTGGCACTCACCTGTCCTCGCGGAATCATCGACCAATCTGCACGACGGATAGTCCTCCGCTTTCCGGCCAAAGAACTTCTTGTCACCAAAGACTCCCATGTCCCCCTCCTTGGTTGCGATCTTCCCCGAAGATAAGGGCGAATTCATGTCCTCTCTGAAACTGGCAGAATACAGGGAGGAGTCCCCAAGCTTCTTCGCCAAGCGTTCTTCCACCGGGGAGCTCAGATACACCGCGAAGGATGCGGTGCGGAGGTCATTGCAGTTATTTCCGCTTTCCATTAGTGGCAGATGTGGGAGAGGAAAAGGCCCGGAGCAGAAGGTAAGAGTCTGTAGAGACAATATGCACAACACAAGGAGTGAAACTGTGAGAAATTTATGAGCAGAGAGGATTAGGATGAGCTTAATAAACACCCCATCAAACATGTTAAAACTTGATCCTTGTCCGAGAACAAGTGTTCCATTTACCTGATCCAATGTGGGCTCACCTCAGCAGTAAAGATATGATTGGAAAGGTATTCGAAACTGACTCACGCCTGAAGAACTCCACTTCAGACAAACGCATTTACAACCTCAGACCAACCACTCGTACCTTCTTCCTTCACTTACCATGTCATGCAGAATGGGCGAAAAGGAAAACAATTGAAAATACCCGTAATAAAGAAACCTCAGTGCTGGTGCCGGAGCCAGATGGATCTACTGATTGTTCGTGAGAATCTGCCAACACGATGTAGTACCTTTTGGCTACTAGATGGTTATCAGTCGCCATCATCCCTTGAATACCGAGAGCCACCTTTATTTCTCTCCCTTTTGTCTTTTGATCTCTGGTAAATATGCTAAAACCATTCTGTAAGACAGTTCAACTGGGCTCGGCACAACTACATAGATATGCCTGTTTTGCCTGCAAGTACAGGCGGCACAGTGATTCAACTACCCGCTATTATGCTGCTCGTGGAATGTTCTTCCGGACAAAACCGATATATTCATATTCTGTATAGAGTATGAAAGGAGACAAAGGGCTTCATACACCAACTGAACTAATGCATGGAAGAACTCAAACTTGAAGTCTACAAATCTCCTGAACAATTCGAAGTTAATAATGTCTTCTGCAATCAAGGGGAATGCATCTTCAAGATCACTTCCTCCACATACACCCCAAATAACAAGATGGCCGAGGTTAAAAGAAAGAGGAAATTGTGGAGAGTGGGATTTGAACCCACGCCCTTTCGGACCAGAACCTTAATCTGGCGCCTTAGACCAACTCGGCCATCTCCACCTACGAATAGTAGCTATCCTATATGTTTATTAAATTAATTATCAAGCCTTCCCCCCACCCTTGTTAATCTTTTGAATTGAGCTTAAATTTCGAAACTTTTCTTTCTGGGTTGCGAGGCATTGATGTTTCCGTTGATTAGGTGGAGGAGAAGAGTGGTTGGATTGATTGGATTTTGCAGGCGGGAGGAGGGGCAATCTTTAGGGTAAGTTTGGGTGGCTGTTGGGAATGCGTCCTGCTTTATTTCCAAGGCATGTGGCTGCATTCGTTAGGCATCAGAAGGAACCCCGGAAAGCCCTCGAGATGTTTAATTCTGTCAGGAAAGAAAATGAGTACGAGCATAATTTGTTGACCTACTCATATATGATCGAGAAGCTTGGATATCATGGCGAGTTTGAGGCTATGGAGGACCTCATTGTCGAGTTAAGTTCGAAAGTAGAGTGGAGTTCACTCGAGGGTGTGTACGTTGGCGCATTTAGGAGTTACGGGAGGAAGGGAAGGGTTCAGCAAGCTTTCGATGTGTTCGAGAGGATGGATTTCCACTTTTGCAACCCCTCGGTTCAATCTTACAGTGCCATCATGAATGTATTGATAGAGAGCGGGTATCACGATCAGGCTCATAAGGTTTACCTTAGGATGATAGATAGAGGGATCACGCCTGATGTGTATACTTTCACTGTTAGGATCAAGTCCTTCTGCAAGACGGGCAGGCCTCATGCCCCATTACGCTTGTTGAGGAACATGCCTTTGCAAGGCTGTGAGAATAATGCCATTGCTTACTGTCATCAGCGGATTCTATAAAGTGGGCTTGCCATCCGAAGCGTATGAATTGTTCCTTGAGATGCTTAGTCTAGACATATTCCCAGGTGTTTCAGTCTTCAATAAGCTTATTCATACCCTCTGCAAGAATGGGGACACTGTGGAAAGTGGAAAGCCTCTTAACTATATGCTCAAGAGAAGAATGATACCCAATTTATTCACATTCAATATATTTTATGCAGGATTTCTGCAAAAGAGGCGCTCTCCCCGAGGCTGTAAAGTTGTTGGACAACATTTCTAAGGAAGGTATTGCTCAAGATGTTGAAGCTATTATATCTACATATTTTTATCGATAGTTTTCATGAATAAAATACGAAAGAATTAAGGATTAAATCCTATTAGCATTTCGTAATTTTTTGGTAAATCCGCTTTTTTGTGACATATAACACCTTGATTTGTGGACTGTGCCAGAAGTCTTTGGCCGGGGAAGCTGAGAAGTACTTGCATAAGATGGTAAATCACGGACCTGAGCCTGACCCTTCTACCTACAATACTGTGATTAAAGGATATTGTGACCAGCACATGGTGAGAAAGGCAAGTAAAATTCTTGATGATGCGGTATCTAAGGGGTTTGTTCCTGATGAGTTCACATATTGCTCTCTGATTGGGGGCTTCTTCCAAGATGGTGGTGTTGACCATGCCTTGGGCCTATTCAAAGAGGTTGACAGGCCAAAGTGTTGTTCTTTATAATACAGTTATGAAAGGATTGTGTCCGAAAGGTTTAGTTCTTGAAGCATTGGACTTAATGACCAAGATGTCAAAAGATGGTAGCCCTGATATATGGACCTATAATATAATCATCGATGGTCTGTGTAAGTTGGGTTGCCTATCCGATGCAAATATCTTGTTGAATGATGCACTCGCCCGAGGTTATCTTCCTGATATATTTACATTCAATACATTAGTTGACGGATTTTGTAAACAGTTGAAGTTGGACAGCGCTCTTGAGGTTGTAGATAGCATGTTGAGCCAGGGTGTTACTCCTGACATGATCACATACAATTCCTTGTTGGATGGCCTATGCAAGGCTGGAAAGTACAACGATGCTGTGGAAACATTCAAGGACATGGTGGAGAAAGGGTGTGTTCCTAACATAATCACTTATAATGTAGTCATTGAGAGCTTATGCAAGAGTAAGAAAGTGAATGAGGCTCTCAACTTGCTTCATGAAATGGCGAGAAGAAGCATCTCCCCAGATGTAGTGAGCTTCGGCACGCTGATAAAAGGTTTCTGCGATAACGGGGACTTAGATGGAGCCAATGAGCTCTTTATAAAGGCAGAAAAACAGTACAAGGTTTCTCATACAGCGTCCAATTATAACATAATGGTAAATGCCTTGATGCAGAAGCTAAATACTCAGCAAGCAACAGACCTTTTCCAGGAGATGGGCGAAAGAGGTTGTGCTCCTGACATTTACACGTACCATGTTTTGATCACCGGGTTTTGTAAGGCTGGGGATGTGCATTCCGGGCACTCCCTTCTGCTCGAAGAAGTTGATAAGGGTTTGACTCCTGCATTGTCGTCATTTGGACAGGTTATTGATTGGCTTCTCACAAAAGATAGGATTCACGATGCTGTAGACCTTATTCGTCTCAAGGTAAGCAGGGGAATAGTGCCTGGAGTGGTGAACACTTTTTTTTATGTCAGTAAGAGAGAAGTCGTGGCGCCTAAGATTGTCTTGAAAGACTTGTTGAAGTGAAGCTTCATTACTTACTCCTCATACGAACTTCTATTCGATGCCATTCGAGATAAAAAGCTATCGAAGAAGAAGTCTCCGAGTACTTCTCACAGCCCTCTAAGAAAAAGTCATTTCATCCTGTTAAGGCGATGTTATCTTGAACGATGCGATGGATGATTTGATGATGTCTGCTTAATGCAGAAGGTAAGCAAAATATTACGGTTTGTTGACGCCTACAATTGTGTACTCTAGACTTTGTCAGGTCGCGGTAACACAAGGAAGACAGGCATGGGTTATGGTTACGCCTATAAGGTATAACCTTTCTTAAAAAAAGTACTAGCTAATTATTCTTGTTTTATTCTTTCTGCTGTAGATAAATTCGACACATCAGATTGAACATGGTTGCCAGATTATTCCAAAATTATTTAAACGCAGCAAGGGTACTGCCCTTAATCTTTGTAATACAGATGTGACGTAGATCAATAACTAACGGGAAGAGAGTATTTCCATGCCACAGCTTCATGCAGGGCTGACATCATCCCAAAATAGATGAAGGTAAACAAATATGAACAGAGCATCCTCACAAAGCAGGGCCTGCTGAATCCTGTCAATATTGATGCAACCTGACGGAGTTCTCTAAGGAATGATGCTACCCCTTTGCCCTTTGGTATGAAGCAGTTCGCTAAATTTATTTATCAAACAATTCTGAACTTTTTTGAACTATTGCCTTCATCACCTTCACCCAAACTAGCTGTCATGAAATACTAGCAGGCTGGTCTACTGTTGCATTTGACTTGAAGATCCGGAAGGTCCATTGGAAGCCCGACTATTCGAGACTGCGTTGGTCTCGTCCTAACATGATCCTTTCCAAGGGTTCAACTCAAAACCACCGAATGCAGGGAATGGGAGTAACCCATGGTAAAATTGCTAAAGTATCAGCACGCAGTGTCTTTCCAGAGTCCAGTTGGCGTTGCTATTAGCCTCTTCTGGAAGACATCTCGAATAGATAGATGATTATGAGTTTCAGAAATTTTGTCAATAAACAGGAAAACTTTGTTATCACCACTGGCTTGTACCTGAAGATTTGACACAGGCTGATTCGAGCAGACAGAAAAAATAGGCGCTCACTTATTAGAAAGGTCAGTGCTTCAGACAACACTCCTACCAATTTCCTTCTTTGCCCCAGCTTGTTCCATTATTTTTCTAATATTCAATACCTTTTCCCACTGGCCCAGCTCTGCGCAAATATTGGAAATCGAAATGTAAGCTCCTGCGACTTGCGGCTTCAATTCTGTTACCTTCTGTGCGGCTATCTTCCCGAGCTCCATATTTCCATGGACTTTACAGGAAGCGAGCAATGTTTCCCAAATAAAAGCACCTGGTTCAATCGGCATGTTGTTGATGAATCTTTCCACCTCCTTCAGCCTCCCTGCACGACCTAGTAAATCAACCATACAGGCGTAATGATGGTAATTCGGCTTCATTCCGTAGTCGTTTACCATGGAGCTGAAAAGGGAGAGCCCTTTTTCAATTAAACCCGAATGGCTACAGGCTGATAATACTCCAGTGAATGTCGTCGGATCAGGGTGGATGTTTTCTTTCTTCATAAGCCCAAATAGCTTCAATGCCTCCTCTCCCTTTCCATGTTGAGCATAACTCATTATCATTGCTGTCATGGAAACTACGTCATGTTTCGCAATCTGACTATATGCAACGACACTATCTTCTATGCATGTGTCTGAGTACATTTTCACCAGTGTACTGCCAACGGACGCATCTGATGCTAATCCTGCTTTAATAATGTATGAGTGCATCTGCGTGCCGATACCCGGTAACTTTAGTCGGCCAAGGGCCGTGAGAATGGATGACATGCTGGAGGCATCGACAGGAAAAACCATTCACAAGCATTGTCTTAAATAGCAACATTGCCTCCACAGCACATTCATTTCGGGCATACGAGGAGAATAAGGATGAAGATGAAACTTCATCTTTATAAGGTAACAAATCGAAAATCTTTCTTGCCGATTCCAGGGAATCACATTTGCTGTACATTGTGACGAGTTTACTGTGTAGGACAGTCTCAGCACCAAGACCCAATCTTAGGGCGCGGGCATGAATCTCCTTGCCTTTATCAAGTGATCTTAGGGAGGTTATTGCAGTCAACATCAAGTTGAGACTTATCTCATCAAGGATCATTCCTTTCTGCACCATATCCTGATATAACCCGAGTGCTCTATCTGCAGATCCATGTTCCACAAAAGCAGCCATCATGGAAGTACACGATACGAGGTCTTTTTCCTGAATTCGCTCGAAAATTTTCTGGGATGCTTCTAACTGGGCCACATTCCGAATACATCGTGAAAAGCGAGCTGCTTACGCAAACATCAGAAACCAAGCCGAACTTAGTAACATGGGTATGAAGCTGTTCTCCCAGGCTCAAACTATCTGTCGCACTCAGAAGACTGGAAACACAGAACTGATCTGGCCGCCAACCATCCTGTAACATCCATCTGAAAAATTCCATGGCCCTTATGGCATTCTTATGCTGTGCAAATGCTGATATCAGAGTAGTCCAGATGTTAGAATTCCTCGCACTCTTGATGTTTACGAATACCCTCTCAGACGACCCAATATCTCCTACCTTGGAATACATAATTATTAAGGCCGCAGCCACTGCCGGGTAAAAATCAAATCCACACCTAATAATCCAACCATGCATTTGACCAGCAGTTTCCGTGAACGATGATCTGCCGCATGCCGTTAGCAAGCTGGTGATGGTATGGCTGTTAATCTCCTCCCGCAGAAATCTCATCTCCTTGAAAAGTCCCAATGCAGACACAAAATCATCCTTCGTCACGAAACCAGATATTATGGCTGTCCAAGAAACAACGCTCCAGACGGGCATCTGTCGAAATAACTTCATAGCTCCTTTTAGGTCTCCACATTTCGCATATAAATCGACAAGAGACGTACTGATATAAAGATCGTCACAGTGATGCTTAATTATCCACCCGTGAAGTCCCTGCCCAAACGGAAGCTGACCAAGTGCCGAACAGGCAGTAATGACGGTAGGAAGCATGAGAATATGCGGCACTAAGCTACCAATGGCACACATTTGCTTAAAAAAATCCAGAGCCACCCAATTATCTCCATTCCTAACTGCCCCAGAAATCATTGCGTTCCAGAGATCCGCATCATCTTCAGATGGCACAGTTGAAAACACTTTCGACGCATCACCAAGGCGAAAATTATTGGAAAACAACCGGATCATCCTGCTCTAACATAATAATCACCAAGGAAACCACTTTTATTTGCCAACGCATAAACCTGCATTCCACACGCCAAATCGCCCCGCACGACACACGCAAAGAGCGCAGTCCCATAAGTCATCCCATCAGCCTGGTAACCCGAACAATGCATCCTGCAAAAGAGTTCCCATGACTCCGCAAACAAAGATCCTCTATTACAACCAGATACGACAATGTTCCAAGAAACTACATCCCTCTCCGGCATTTCCTCGAAGACCTTCATTGCGTCCCACATGTCCGCGCACTTGCAGTAGGAATCCACCAGAGAATTCGCGACGAAGACGCTCGAATGTAAAGATCCATACTTTATCAACTGGGAATGGAAGCATTGCGTATCAGCAACCGATAATTGTTTGAATCTCCTGTAATATTCGAAAAGCTCCAAGGGGTCAAGAGCGCGATCCTCTTGGGAAGATACTGCCGAAGATAAGGCCCCGCAGGCGACGGGAACCGAATGGAGGAACCTTCTGGGTGACGAGGACGTCGACGGAAACTTAATCAAGAACTCCTTAATGGTCGTTGCAAGAATCATTCTCCGCGGGAAGAATGGGGACGGTCCGCTCCATGAACGAAGTTCGTAAGACGAATAACGCGGAAAAAATGAATCATTATTGTTGTTAATACCCGTTAGAGCACAAAGTCAAGATGGCCGAGTTGGTCTAAGGCGCCAGTTTCAGGTACTGGTCCGAAAGGGCATGGGTTCGAATCCCATTCTTGACAAAACTAATTCCTTTTATATATATATATAATTGTCATTAACTTCTGATGTTGTTTCCCATTCCTCAAAGACTTGGGCATGACACAGATGCCGAGTTGACAAGGGGGGATCACGCAGCAGCAACTCTCTTCCCTTGAGGGATGCCCGAATGGTACGACACTACTGGCATATCACCATGCTCCGGAAACAGACATATTAGAAACCAATCACTTTATCAGAATTTTTCACTGCTAAGAAAGTGACTTCCTTCTTGGATCCTATCCAAGTTTCGCTGCTGCAACACCATGATTTGTTGGAACCTGAACTCCATCCCTGCCCCAACCCCGACCGGAGAGGTTTGCAAGGCCAGAAACGACCAAGTTAAGATGAGACGACGACTTAAGATTTTGGAGTTTCGTCTCTTAAATTCGTGGTTTCGATAATAGTCGAGTCGCGAGGACGTTGTACGGACACATCTATTTTTTTAGAAGAAATAAATATATATTACTGTGAGGCCTTGTGTCCAGAAGCGGTAGCCCGAGGCCTCCTTGACCCTATCGTAAGCCCAAATAAGGCCCACATTTTACATTATTGGGCTCGGTCGCAAATGTTTAATGGGCTTTGGGTTGGACTTGGACTATAGCCTAGTGGTTTTTTACTTGCCACTAATCTGGGCCTGGACTAGTTTCTAATTGGGCTGGATCTGGGCTCTGAATAGGGATGCCTCGGGCTTCCACTTATATAAAGAACGAAAGTTTAAAGGGGTTCCGACCGTCCGTACAGGGAATACTCGCGATTTGGCTAAAACTGAAACCCCAAATTTTGTCTCCCAAACCACAAATTTTGTTTTCACGTCATCTTCGTCTCTGGCATCCCCCGCCATTGACATCGACTTTTTACTCCCGAGAGATGCCGTAGTTCTACTTGTAGGACTGGGGGATAACAGATTTTTCCGGCTGGACTTACTTCCAGGTGTAGGACAGCACGTAGTTCCCCTCCGACGTCGGCCCTGGCTTCTGGTCCTTTCTGAACTGGGTGAAGGGTTATCACAGGCGTTTTACAGACATAATGGTGTGCCCTCACGGGACATCGCTCGCTTCTCTAGGCTCCGTTGTATATGCCGCAATGTTTCCACGAGTGGCCGTGTGCCGCTCATAGACATCCGCCCTTCGGACGACAAGCACCGGAATGTAGCTTGACCGGCCTGTCGGTACAAGGAGTTAGTTTCGGGGTTTGGTCTCTGCAATTCGTGGTTTTACTTATAAGCCTTTTTCATGGGCCTCATTGGCCCTATTATAAGCCCAAATAAGGCCCAAGTTCGATGAAATTGTGTTCGGCCTGAATAATGTTTATGGGCTATAATGCAGGGCTTTCACCAGTCAACAATATGGGCCTGGACTTATTTATGATTGGGCATGGGTTTAGAAGGGGGAGGTGGTTCCGTACGTCCGTACAGGAAATAGTCGCGATTTGGCTAAAACTGAAACCACCCATCTTGTCTCCCAAACCCCAAAAATTTGTTCACTTGCCAGTCAGACTCTTGGCTAACCCACTGCCGTTTAGCGTTTACTCCCTTCACTCTGTTTCTGTATCCAGGCTTCCAAGAGTAAAAGTCATGCACGTAAAAGTTCATTCGAGTTGCAGTCGATGCACCGTGCCTTCCAAGGCTACATCTAGAGAAATGTTGTCTTAGATAATGTGATATTGTGGGAAGTATGTCCACCAAGTGTCCTGTCACGAGCTTTGAGAAGATGAAATGGCCTGACTCTTTTAACATCATAAACTGGACTCAGCGACAAAAGACCAGGATAAAAGGAGCGACGTTGAAGTCAAGCAATGGGGTCTGTTACACTAGAAGGGGGTGAATTAGTGTTAAAGTCCAATTAATGATTTTTAACTGATTTTCTACAAACCCCGCAGCGGAAGAAAGCTTCTGTAAAACAGAACCGTATAGACAAGTTTCTGTAAGACAGAACGTACGAATGTAATTGCGATTTGTTTGATGGACGCAAAACTTTTACAGTGGTTCGGCAACTTACCTACATCCACTCTTCACCCAGAATTTGAATTATTATCACTAGGACTTAATGTAGTAGCAATTACAGAAGGTGATACATGATCAACCTTTTATAGCACAGACCAGAACGTTCTGCACCACAGATGCTGAGTTGTATAACAGAGACCAGAAGGTTCTGTATCAAATGTGTCAACCCTCTACAGCACAGGCTAGAAGATTCTATATCACAATGACCCGGTGCACGCATTAACGTGACTAAGAAAGGTAATCGGTTGTTGGACGTTTCTCTCGGGCGGTGTCCTCTCCTGTACAGCAACCTGTCGCGATTTCCTTCGAGACTTTTCATTCCGGCGGCGTCCCCACCTACACAGCAATCCGCTGCGACTCCCAGATGACTTTTCACTCCGACGGCGTCCCCACCTGTACAACACCTAGCTGCGACTTCCCCTGCGCATCCATCGAGATAGCGACTAAGCAAACACAAAACCCATGCCCAAGGTTCTCTTGCGTGGTCCCTCGAGACTACGACTAAGCAGACACAAAACCGTTGCACGAGGTTATCATGAACACACAGAACGTTACACCACAAAAGCTGGTTAGTACCTCACCTTCTATGCTCTTAGGGTATCCGCCCTTCTCTCCAGTCCACTGCACGTTGTCACGCTAACAACCTACCGCATTCCTCTACCAACGTCTCCTGCAGCCTCCAACCAAGAGTACCTCGTGGCCCCCAGGTCAGCTACGATGCAACCTTCTACAGCTAGCGTCCCTCGTGTGTGACTAACTCTCAAATAAACCAACGTTTACAAGCTCTCGACACACTCTCTTGATATTACAATATGATACACGTACGTCAATCACACCAGAATGAGGCTAAATAAACTCCTAATTATACAAATATCCTAGACTAAAATGTAGATGGTGAATCTTGGCCAATCAGCCTTTTGCGCATAAACGAAAGTAAATGTTCGAAAATATCACGGTATTATATTTACAAATCGAGACATTCAGCCAGATATTCTTTAAGTAATAATATCATATCAAAATGATTATGATTTGATGATATTCCCATGAATACTGCGATACAAAATATTCTGGTTGAATCAGATCAGCAACCTTCTGTAAATGGAAATAATCCAATATTAACTTCCAAAATCACCAAATTCGATTTTATTCTATCCAGGATGTTTATTACAACGAACCTAGACATATGACGCAGATAATCATCTTAAATAACGATTCATTTGTGGTCAGAGAAGGTGAAGATAACCTTACAGAATCTTGCCATAAATATGTGATATATTTCCTGACATGAAAAATATAATTCCTATTATGATTATTTGAAAACGTAATCTAATGATTTCGATTAGATTAATATCTTGATCAATTCTTTTTATTTTCGCAATTAAACCATTACTAAACAATCATTTAATTGCAAAAATGTTTCATACAGAAAGTTCTCAACGTGAGTAGCTTCGTAGTGTAGATATTTGACTTCTGTTTCATAAAAGATCAAGGCTCATCATCAAAACAAATTCAATGGGTTTCTGGCTCGTGTGCCATGCCTGATGGAGTTCGTGCGGAAACCTGCCTGTAAAGCCGCTTGAGTCTATTCCTTCAGCCAGGTTATTGGGGCAGATTGTCAGTACCTGGTTTTTCCCCATTAATAACCTAGTAGTCCTTCCATGGCCCTTTTGTAGATGTGTTCGAGCTTTGAGCTCACAGTTCATTGACTAGACCAACCTGAAGCAGGTGGAGGACAACACCCGAGTCCAGTGTTTGGGCATCATCCACAGGCTGGGGCGTGTCTAAGCGCTTAACCTCTACATAACACAACGCAGAGGATGATGGAATCCCGTCCCGGGTTTCTCTAAATTTTGCCCCCTAGCGCATCCAGGAGAAAGCTGTGGAATGAGATCACCAACGGACTAATTACGGGGACTGGACTATCAACGTGCGGGGCAAGTGAGCGCTGAGATGATCGCAATGGAGGTAGAAAGAAGTGGAGGGCAAGTAAAGTAGACGTTATTAACAACTTTCACGCATGTCAACAATGCTATGCAGAAGAGAAGATCTGAAGGAACACTGCAGAAAACCAGTCATGGGCAAAGTTGAAAGTGAAACACCCCACCAACTCTGTAAGAAAATGAGCTTTTTTGACAGATGACACGTTTTTATAGAAGTCGTAGAAATGGAAACACTATTTAGGCTTCCAACATCAACAAAGGTTTAATCAAATGTAAAGAGATTCATTCACCAAAACTGGCTTTGATGGGCAGAAGACATGGCCATGCAGCATCATTGCATATTATCGCACGCCTCTTTTTAATTTTTTCCAAAGTCAAATAAGCGAATGGTTAATCGGCAATATAGTGTGAAAATTCGGACAGTCCCATCACATCACAGAAAGAGGACACAAGCCGGTAAGAAGAAATTTGGTCAAAATATCCCACTTCGCTTCGGTCGACCCCAAAACCCACAAAAATCAATATCTGGGTTTACTCCTGTTTTGCCCTGATTCCTGCAAATTCTGGCCTCAAACACCCGATTCCCATCCTAAAGTTGGGAGCTTGAGCTCATGGCGATTTCGCTGTCTTCTGCGTCCATCCACGCCGTTTCCTACTTTAATTCGGTTAAAGTCGCTTCCTTTGCGAAACCCTTCTCGATTAGGGCTCTGTCGGCTTCTTCTTTGGATTATTCATCCTCCGCCGCGTCTGTCGTCGAAAAACGCTCTGTTAGCTCGTCAAAGGTAAGCGACCCCTGTTTTGAATGCGTCCGTGCCGTGTAATTGGTGTTTGTTGTTGTCCATCTTTTTGTTTTTGCTTGTGGTGTTAGAATGTTGGTTGGCTTGGATTGAATCCGAGGATGTAAGGGAGATTTATAGGGAGAGCTTATGATTGGGTGGATGGTGATTTAGGCATGATCTTGGGTGGACATGATCCTGCTCGCGTATTTTGTTTTGGCGAATGTTCTAACATGGGGACTCGGGTCTTGGTTGAATTCGTATTTGGGCATGTTTTCGGCACCGACCAAAGAAATGACGTTGAGCAACGAAGCTGAGCATCTGTGATGTTACTCTGTTTTTGTTCCCAGGCAGATAAGTGGCAGTGGAAGTACAGAGATGCAACCTTCAATATCCACTACGAGAAGTTTGAGAAAGATGGCTCCGAGCCTTCGATGAACATTCTTCTGGTACCTACTATTTCTGATGTTAGCACGGTGGATGAGTGGAGATCGGTCGCAAAGGACATTGTGGAACGAGATGGGAAGACCAGCTTGCAAGCAACAATTGTGGATTGGCCTGGTCTTGGTTATTCAGATCGGCCAAAGATGGACTATGTTGCAGATGTCATGGAGAACTTCCTGGTTGACTTCGTTAATGCTGCCGATAGCCCGGTCAATAGCTCAGGTAGGTGAAGCATTTGAATGCTGCTCTCATCCTGCCTTATTCATATGGATAACGTATCATAGGGAACCTGATTATTTCTAGTATATCGGATCTTAGGAACAGCAGAACAATGCAAACGGGGCAAAGTGGTGAATTGTTTAGTTGATCCCTACGCAAAATCAAAGAGATATTTACATTTCAAAACCGAAAAAATGGGAAAGAGCAATTTGGGGTATGCTGAACTTAAAGGTTCTCTCTTTAGCTGTCACGGGTACTGGTAGTAAGTCGTGATAAACTTGGTCGTATGAGGAAACTAACCTTCGAGTTTCATTATGATGTCTTTAATTTAACTGCCAATCGCTCTAAGAAAAGAACAAGTGGATCCTCTAAGGTGAATAGGTCATTTCTATTATCCTGCCTTTTATGTTTCCAGTACTTTACCACTAATAAGACTGAATTCTTCTATTAAGTTGATCTTTCTTATATATGCATCGTAATGGTATTGCGTTTCTGGTATTTCCTTTTGATTACCTGATTCCGTCTGCTCTCTGAGTTCTGCCTAACATAACATTTTCGTATGCACATGTTGCACCCAGCAAAAGATTTGGTTGTCTTTGGAGGAGGCCATGCTGCTACAATTTTGGCCCGTGCCGCTACGAAGGATCTGGTAAAGCCAAAAGCCATTGCAGCCGTTGCTCCCACTTGGGCCGGTCCTCTTCCTATTGTTTTTGGCCGTGACTCTTCCATGGAATCTAGGTAATTTTACCTCGCCGTCTCTTAAGCTCCAATTTTACATATGAGATATCTCTAGTGCTTGGCTGGATGTCTGTAATCAGCAGAAACATGCCCGACCAAGATCTCAGCCATGTCGTTCCAAATCATCATCACGAATGGAATTGGGACTGTTTAACTATTTTCCTATTCCTCTCTTGAAAATTATCTGTGATTCATCCTTTTTTTCTGCTCATTGTCATTAGGTACGGCCTTCTCAGAGGCACGCTCCGGTCTCCCGGGGTAGGTTGGATGATGTATAATATGCTCGTCAGCAACGAGAAGGCAATCCAGTCACAGTACAAATCCCACGTGTATTCGAACCCAGATAACGTGACTCAAGAGATCGTCGACAAAAGGTACGCGCTGACGAAGCGTCCGGGGGCTCGTTACGTGCCCGCGGCTTTCCTAACTGGCCTCCTCGACCCAGTGAAGTCGCGGGAGGAGTTCCTTAAACTGTTTGCTGGTCTGGACGGGAAGATGCCAGCCCTAGTTGTTTCCACAACCAATTCTCCCAAGAGGTCAAAGGCAGAGATGGAAGCCCTCAGGGGCGCCAAAGGAGTAACGAAATTCATCGAAGTTCCGGGGGCCCTTCTACCACAGGAGGAGTACCCGGCAGTCGTGGCAGAGGAACTCTACAATTTCCTGAGAGAGAACTTCGAACCCTGAGGCGGTCCGAACGCCAACAAACGACACCTTCAAGTCCCCAGACAGGCTGCCCATCAAATTTCCACAAGAGATTGATCATATATACCCTCTGCGTCTCATCCATTGTTGTTATACATGGACATTTTCCTACAATGCATCTCTTTAGTCAAGTTCTTACTGTGAACAACATTCGTAGAAACAGTACTAGTTCATCAGACAATGGAAATAAATGAAGGGATACGTGCCAAAACTTTCCAGAAGGACAGCTCACTCACAGAGGCTGCACAAAACCCCATCCTTCTTTCAGACATTGAATTCACTAACAGCAAATCACGACATCTTATCCGACGATATTTGACTTCTTCTCCTTTCTTGGTGGTGGTCATATTCAGGGAGTCAACTCAAGAGGCTCCACATCTCCCCACCACCCCCCCCCCCCCACAACCACAGGTCATGCCAAGACAGAGAGAGGATCCATCCCTCTGCCATAACCCAACATGTGTCCGCATTTCAATGGAACTCAAGGGCCCCAGGTATTCATAGTTCGTGACCATATCTTTTTTAAAATTCTTTCCCGTCGGCGACGAGGAGGCCGTGACAGGTGTCATGCACCTGTATTGACAGAGAGATAAGCTCATGGGAGGTGGTAACAAAGAAATATGGGTCCACATGGTGGGCCGATCATGGCCCAATCACCACCAACCTCCCCTCTCTCCAGCCAGCTATATTAGATTTGTTTGCTTTTACTGTGCGTGAGTAGCATGCGGTGGAATAGAATCTGCGGCGCGCGCGGCGGAATGGAATACAATGTTTATTTCTTACTCTAACCAAGGAATAGATGGAATGAGATTGGAATCGGAATAAAATACCATTTCGGTTCATTTTAACGCAATCAAATGTCGGAATGGACCGAAGTGGAATCAAATCCATTAGGTTCGGGCGATTAGTTGCATTTTGTCGCCGCGGTGCACCTTTTGGCATGCGATCATGGGCGGTGCCAAGTTGAGCCGAGACGAGACGGGGGGCCGAGTCCGATCAGGCGTTGTTGTTCGACATTGATATAGATGGACAAGTTTTTGGTTAATACCGAGTCATCCGTGGCAATGAATTTAGATTGTGATTTGGATAAGGAAAAATTCAGCAACATGTTGAGATGAGATGCGAGTCAGGGATACTTCTTTTGGCTTTTCCTTTCCCTTGTCTTCCGAGTGTGTGTGTTTGTGTTGTGACTCATAAAGCAAGCAAACCTTCTTTTGTCATTATCTTATTGGAGAAGAGAAAGTAGAATAATTATCGAAACTTAACTGAACTGAAAGTAACCATTCCTTCATTCACTCGTTCTTACAACTCACCACTTCGGCCAATAAATGTAATAAATTGACTTTCGGTTTTGTTTGTGTGTTTGGTGGGGAAGAAAAGGAACGGCAAGGAAAATTGTCATTGTCACGGTACTAATCGATATATTAGCAACGTGTAAAGTTATGGTTGAAAATAATGAAGTATATAAATTCGACATTGAAGGCGATTATATCAAATCAAGTGTGTGCCGAAAATTCTTGAGGAATCACGTGTCTATTACAAACTCATACAGCAGGCTTAATAAAGGAAAAAGAGTCAACAATGAGTCGCTCACTCACACCCTTGTCCTAATCTCGTACCGAAACAGGCCAATTACGTTATCGTCACTCTTGTTATTGTCTTTTTGTAGTAGGTTCAAGGCTTCTTTCAGAGGTACTTGATCGAAACCCTTCATTTAATTTGCCTTGTTAAGGGTTTTGATCAAATTACTAGGAAGAAAAATTGCGAAAGAAGAAGAGACAGGAGACCAGACGAGGCGACTCCCTTCTCGACGAGGACAAGAAGACGAAGGGATATGTGTAGGTGCGAGTTGCTCATTGCTTATGCAACTTTTTTGTTGTTTCTCCTACATGGTTGCGCAACGTCGTGTCGCGTTCTAGAATTAGTCCAAGGTTCTCATGGAATTTCTTATGGTACGGTGGACCGCGATCGGGGATTACATCATACATTCACACCCTAGCCTCCGTTCCCCTTATCACATCTACTATTAGTAAAACAATACAATAAGGAGTGATTAAATTGATGAATCGTCATCATGTTATTTGGACAAGAGACGGGTCAAAAACTGTCACCCACCACCAAAAAAAAGTAGATCATTTCATACCACTACTCGGTTTAGTTCAAAATCTTCGATCTCGTTCTTCTCTAATCTTTTCGGAAATTGAGCAAGTTCTCCCATTATCGTTGCAATTTTGTCTTTTGGGATAAAAGGGAAAAGGGTTCATTTCCTTTACTTTGGCAACTTGGAATTTTGCTTTGTTTCCCCTCAACAATTTCCGGTAAAAGCTTCTTCCGTGCCCACGCTTCGCATGTGAAAACACCCTCCCCCTCGGAAAACGACGAACGAAGAAGTCGGTGAAAAGTTGCAAAGGAGAAAAAAGTACACCAAAAGTCAATCGCCTAGGCAAGATTTCGATGTCTCGACTCGGAAAGAGGAAGAAGCAAAAAGAGATTACGGGGAGAAGTAAGGGGCTTCGTGGCATGAAAATGACTGTTCATGATGACCGAAGCCGAGGATTCGAGTCGAGTTCATATCCGCTTAGTCGTGTATTCGGGAATGATCCTAAGAATATGCATATGGATTTACTTCGATCGGGGTTGGCTTTTCAAAAGGGGTTTTGGAGATATCAAAAAGAAGTTTGTATCAGCCGGGATCCATTTAAATCATGTTTACTTCCTCATTAGAGTAAAACTACAGTTGCGAGGTATTGCACTGCGCAGAAGTATTAATTGGATGTACAGATAATGGTGAAGACGGTGACAATAATCATATACTCCCCTCGCACTTCACCAATCCCTATTGGGAATCATGCCATTATAACTTCCTTGATCCTCTCTGAGACGACAATCAAACTATGAAAGGTTAAGCGTCCATTCGAGCATTCTGATACGGGTATAAGGTTTAAGGTTACGTGGCCGCACGCGAACGTGGACGATTCGATACGCCTATCTCATATTCAGAAAACAACCGGAGTTGAGGGTTGCACCTGTGTTTTACAATGCATCGTTGGGAAACCGAGATCATGCAATGTCAAACCCTACTAATATTAAGCATCCCACCGAACCCTTAAAATGAAAGGAGAGAGTTCTGATGATCTCTCGTTATTAAATAAACCCCCGAAAAGAAGCCTTTCCGTATAGCCTAAACAACAATTATCAAACTAAAGCCAGCTTCGATCGCGCGTAATTACAATAATTACGATCTTTTAACATGATCTAAGTAGAAATCAGGACTTAGGGGATGGCGCCAATTGAATGCATATATAGACTCCCCTCCTTCTCCATTACATATCTATATATTCTCTCCTTTTCCTTTTTGCACACTGCATGCACACAGGCTACAATTATTTTACATCATCAAAAGTATATTTTTTATTTAAAAAAAAAGAGAGAGAGACAATTAAATAAGAGGGCCGACAAAATTCATGTTGGCCGAGTTAATGTTATTATTATCAACAAATAATAACAATTATTATCATGTATTGAATGGTGTGAATAGGACGACGACCTCGATCAAACAAGCGCCACGCCTCCAACCCCTCTCCTGGAAATCATCATTATTTCTTTTTTTTTTAAACTTTATTTATTACGAGAGAAATTTATGATGGGAGGGGTGGGCTATGAGATTTAAATGTCACACACACACACAAATACATATTTATTTATTATTATATATTAACATATGAACAGGGAGTAGCACACAAAAGAAATTAATGGCTTTTCTTCACCTCTTTTTCCTTATTCCCTTAATTACAATCACCCGGCATTTAATGACACAAATCTTTGGAGGGCTACGTTCTCCTCCTCCACTGTCAAAAAAAAAGTCAATTTTTTACGACTCTTCGTTTCCCTCGAATTGATGATATCTCGTTTTTTTTTTCTATCTCCCTGTTTCATTCGAGAGAATAAATGCTGTGCTAAGGAAAATAATGTAGTACTAAGCTACGGAGAGTTATATAATGTAGTGGTGGTACCCTTGGTAATAATATAGAGTGATGATATTGGGGGTAACCTACTTATTTCGACTCATTTATGATACGCACAGTTAACTCTCCCAAAAGCGTGTCATTATTTATGAAGTTTGCTGGTGTACTTACCATGTTACCGTAATCCAGACTCACTCGGTAAAATAACTAGATATGGTGGATAAGTCTTCCAACAAGAATAAATGAAAATACATGATATATTTCAAATCTAAGACTTTTTTAAGCGAATACAAACCCTCGTCACTTGGACCAAGTCTGTGTTGATTATCACTCTTCTTCGTCCATGCTTAAGGCCGTGTAAACACGATATAAGACTGAAGGCTCTAAAATAGACTCGCAATTTCTCCTAAATATTTTATTTGTATAATTTCAAAACCATTTTACCGGAACATGACTCGTGGTTTAGTAGTATGAACAAATTTTATTATTGTTTAAAACTGCGAATAAGAAGAAAAAAAAACAAATAGCAAAGGCTGACTTTTTAGGAAAAACAAAAAATGAGTAAATGCAAGTTTGGCTCCCATGTTGACTCCATTGAAACAGTCCCCCTCCCCCCCAAAAAAAAAAAAAAAACATTTGCACTATTTTGTTTTCCTATTTTATCCCTTTCTAGAATCGAAAAATCACCTCCAAAAATTTACATTTACTTTTTTTTTTTTTCTTGAAGATAACAACAATCAGTGTACGTTGTTGTTAGCCTGTCCTTATTAGTTTCCAAACGAAGTCCTCATCTTATATATGTCCCTGTTGACACCACGGCCTACCACTTTCAATCAAACACTGGACTCCTGTCCCTCTCCCTCCCACCCTTGTGTTGAAACAAAAACACAATACCCCTTCTTCTTCCTCCTCCTCCTCCTTCTCTAGTTGTTCTAGGTTTTCGAAGCTGAACTAAAGAAGACCAAAAGGGAAGGGAATCTCGAGAAGATGGGAAGGCCGCCATGTTGCGATAAGATTGGGGTGAAGAAAGGTCCCTGGACTCCGGAAGAAGACATCATCCTCGTCTCTTACATACAAGAACACGGCCCCGGAAACTGGAGATCCGTCCCTACCAACACTGGTATTGACAATTCGATATAGCCTGACGACTCGGGTTTCTTTTCCCTTCTCCGGTCAGCTTCTTGAGCTTGCGTATTTCAATCCCTTTCCTTCGTCTCGCCATAAACGGGAAATATCCGCCTCTCTTGGCCAGCGATTCCTGAGCCTGAATTTTCGGCATCTTCAGGACGATTCCTTGGTATTAAATACGGGGCGGGGCTATAAGGGTTGTTAGATTTCGTTGTCAATCTAATTCTAGCGACGAGTTCCGATTTCATTAAATGATTTCATTTTCCTTCCTTTCCTTATTGTAAATGTAAGAAATAGGAGAGGAAGTGTCTTCGGTATTTATTGATTCATTTATGTTTATGGGGGGATGGTGGTGTGTAGGTTTGATGAGGTGCAGTAAGAGTTGCAGGCTGAGATGGACAAACTACCTCCGGCCTGGAATCAAGCGCGGTAATTTCACCGATCCTGAAGAGAAGATGATCGTCCATCTCCAAGCCCTCCTCGGCAACCGGTAATGGTTTAAACCCTAACTTACTGAATGAGTTGATTTTGGTTTAGCCCTAATCGATGTCGGGTTATGATATATAGTTTTTGGTTCATGATGGTCCTAGGTGGGCGGCCATCGCTTCGTATCTTCCTCAGCGGACCGACAATGACATCAAGAACTATTGGAACACTCATCTCAAGAAGAAGCTTAGGATGATCCAATCGGGCCATCACGACGTGGATGATCATCCTCATCATCATCCTCACCGGGACCATCATGAGAACCGCAGGCCGAATTCACGGTCCAGTGGTATCTCCAAGGGCCAGTGGGAGCGGAGGCTCCAGACCGACATTCAGACTGCCAGGCAGGCCCTCTGTGAGGCCCTATCCCTTGATAAGTCTTCCTCGGGCTCCTTGCTGTCCACTGACTCCTCATCAAAGGGATCCTCCCATCAGGACGCCAGCATCGACAACGGCCAGTTCTCGTCATCCGCCTACGCGTCGAGCACCGGAAACATCGCGAGGTTGCTTGAGGGTTGGATGAAGACGACGCCCAAGTCAACAGAGAACCTCCACAGTGACAACCCGGTCGCCAGATGTCCGGCATCTGGCCTCGATCATCAATACCCCTCCTTCGAGTACAACACCAACTGCGGGAAGATTTCAGACAGGTCGCTATCCCTTTCCGGGTCAGGACAGGAAGATCAGAGCGCAACCGTAAACGTGGGGACCTTCCAGGACGAGAGCAAACCGGTACCGCCGCTGGCTGTGCTCGAGAACTGGTTGTTCGAAGACGGGATGATGGTGGGGCAGGGCCAGGAGGATCTGATTAGCATGTCATTAGATGATGGTTCCACTCTGTTTTGAGACAGCTTCTAACTAAGTGTCAAGGCAAAGTCAGCCCCCCCACCCCCTTCTTTTTTAATATTCTCCTTTTTCTTTAGGACAAGTTCTCAAGCTGGGCAAAATCGAAGAGGGATGATCTTTTTCCACTTTCTTCTCTATATTTTTTTTTTTAGCTTGAGCTGAGGAAAAGGTGGAGCGACAAAAGAAAAGATAGACCGATGACTTCACAACTGTCCTCCTTCTAGATAAGTGCAAGAGAAAACTGTACATTAGACTTTAATGTCAGTCCTTTTGTGTCTGTCCAATGTAATGTTCTGTTGTTGTTGTTGTTGTTGTTGGGTGGAAATAATATCTCCTTGTAATCTTACCGAATAAAAAGAAAATGTATTTGAGCTGAAGTTTGCTTCCTTTTGTTATTTTCCCAATTGTCAACCCTACAATACATCCAAAATGGGAGAGATTTGGGGAAATTTTTTTTTATGTTTTTGGTGATTGCAATGGCATAACCAGATTTACTTTACTAAATTTTACATCCCAAAAAGTATTTACAGTCCCTCTCCCAAGAATCATATTCCTTGGGAATATGCAAATGTTCAGCCTTAAATGTTAACATGTGATGGATTTGACTCTTTCAAATCCCATTCTAAAACACTTTTGCTCAACCAGTCCAGACACTGCCTAATTCAATTACCCTAAATTTGTATAAAGTCCCATAAATAGTTCCATCAATTCCCCATCTTCTGCATTTGTCAACAAATCTGTCTGAATGAATTTATTGAGCCACATACTGTTTCGATTCACCTCCACACAAAGCTCACAGAAGAAAGAAAGGAAAAAGAAGGATCTGTGGAATTATGTCTAGGGTTTATTTTTTTTTCCCCAATGTGTTCCAGCTTGCACTTGGAAGAAAGTCACAGTTTCACCATGAAATCAAAAGCAGCTTTTGTGTTTTTTTCTTTATGTAATGAAGGAATCTTGTGAGATGAGAAGGTCGCAGGAAAATTCCTCTCATGCAAATAATGCAAATGCAATTATTGGGCTCTTTTCTTTGTTTCCATTGATTTACTTCTACTTATGAGTCTTAGATGGGTTATTGTCACCCATCTTTCCTACGAGACTTGTACTTAAAAAAACTTATGAAATAAGATTTCGATTCATAAATTATCTAAAATATTTTAAAAAACAAATAAAATTAGTTAAATCGTTGTCTCATACAACTACTTAACAACAATATTTAACTAATTTATGAAACTGAAACCCTATTTCACAAATATTTTAATAAACTAATCCGAATCCCTCTCTTTCCAACATCAAACCTACCTTACTTTTATTTTATTTTTATCAAATTTTGACCATGTCCACCGTGACCCACTTAAGTCCATGCCATCCGCTAATCCTCTGAACATTAACTTCGATTGTTTTATCACTTCTTGGAAAATAATTTGCCTCTGCCTTTTCTCTTTGGTATGTTGACAGATCAAAAGCCGTGTGGAATGAATCATGTGTTGTACATTTTTTTAAATGTTTGGAGATGGTCCCACCTCCCCCCCCCCGGTGTATTTATGTACGCATTGCTTCACGGGAATCTCAGAATTATTATTATTATTATTACGTTACTTCCTCAACTTTCATCGTCACCACAATGAACCTATGTGGAAGAAACGAAACACTATAGGAAGAGTTAAAACAACTTTGTCTTCTCTAGATGTCTTCATAGACTATAAGGTTAAGAGTTGTATTCTCTATTCTTATTATTATTATTGGATAAAAAATGAACTTCTCTTTTGGGGTTAAAAGAAAATCAATATAATTCTGCATATTTGGAAGGGCCTAATATGGGCCGAGCTGCTTGATGTGGTTCGGCCCGATAAAAATAAAGTAGGCCCGATGACTTCGGCCAATGTGAAAGCCAGCAATGGGCTTTTCCATTGTGATGTCATGCATAGGAACAGGAAACAAACTCGTGAAGGGTGCTGGCAAAAAAGATTGGAATGTCAATGATAATTCCTTAATATATATATATATATTTGTATTGAAAAAGGAAGACGTTTTGCGTGAATCGACCGGATTACTTGCGAGGAGAAAAGGAAACCTTGCAGGATTAGTTCAACCTCTTCCTCCACTTGCGAAACCAAAAGGTCGATTTTCATGTGGTAAGCTGATCCGACCTAACATCACCTACTCAATAATCTTACCAGTCATGCTTGGAAAAAAAAGTGAATTATGTTAATGTTTTTTCTTTTGGTTTCTGGGTATGTCGGATCTTCTACTCAGTTATAACTGTTTGTGGTTGTGATTGAGATTATTAGCGTAGATCTATGAGATTTGTCTTGCAGTAAGAAGGGTTTTGCTTTCTTTTCCTTTTGTTTTTCTGGGGTCAGTAGGACAGCATGAGCTAACCAGAAAAGGTGCGTGTGAAAAGAGCACCATCACACCCCCCACCAACTAACAGTATGATGATTGTAAAAGTCACCCTTGATTAGCTAAGCTGCTTGATAATCATAGAAAAGGTAAAGCAGAAAAAAGATAATCATGTTCTGATGGCTGGAATCCTCCAACCGTAAGCAGACGGAGGAAGATATTTTTCCCCTTCTGGGTCTATTATTTTCTTGGGGGGTTTGTTGGGTTTGCAAAACTGGATGATACCCGTCACTACAATCACAAATCCCAGGTTTCCCAGATGATAAAGTTGTGAACTTGATGGAGATTTTCGTGATGGGTGTGTCCTGTTTCTTTCTAATCCAGTCTGCTCCTGCTCTGTTCTTCTTCTTCTTCTTCTTCTTCTTCTTCTTCTTCAGGAGATTTACTTAATTTCCTTCCTCCCTTTCTTTTTATGCTTTTCGTCGTCGCTGTTGTTGGTTGTAATTTTTTACTTCCCCCATGCAGGTCCGATGTAAGGAATCTTGTAAATTTCTTGAGAAGTGATTTGTGCTTTCTAGCTGGTTGAGCTGTTGTTCCGCGGGTTCAAAGATACTCTTTTAAACCCATTCTGTTGTTATTTCTTGATCGGGTGATGCAAAGCAGCATTCTTAGTGACCCAGCAGGCATGTTTTTAGTAATTGCGTAGAAGTTGGATGTTCAGCCATGTCGGAGAAGATTGGCAGGGTTCCTTCGAGGTTCATCTTTTACCTGATGACCAGCTCGGGGTTCCTTTTGATCCTTTCTTGTGTCTTCCTCTTCGAATTCAGTGCCACCAAGATTGTTTCCAGCAGAGTCTTGAATCTGATCCTGGAAAACAGCACCACGATTCACTTCAGATCCACAGCCACTACTTACCATGGCACCGTTATGCCCAAATCTCAAATTAGCGATGAAATCCCTTGGGAAGATTTGGAAAAGCCGTGTAGTCCAAGTGAGCGGGTCAAAGAAGCAAGCTCGCCACTGAAGAAGAGGATGAATTGTGATCCTGACAAAGCTTCGTTGAGAGTTTTCATGTATGACTTGCCTCCCGAGTTTCACTTTGGTTTGCTGGGCTGGAAAGGAAGCCGTGATCGGAATTGGCCGAATGTCAACGGTGATGGGAAAATCCCTTCCTATCCCGGTGGTCTGAACATCCAACACAGCATCGAGTATTGGCTAACTCTTGATCTACTGTCATCTGAATTTCCGGATTTTGTCCGTCCATGTACTGCTACACGGGTCGCCAATTCGAGTCAGGCGGACGTGTTGTTCGTGCCCTTCTTCTCGTCCCTGAGTTACAACCGGTTCTCGAAGATTCATGGCAAGGAGAGGAACACCAGCGTTAACAGGATTTTGCAGAATAAGTTGGTGCAATACCTGAAGGGTCGGAGTGAGTGGAAGCGGCTAGGGGGTAAGGATCATATCATTATGGCACACCATCCGAATAGCATGTTTGATGCGAGAAAGAAATTGGGGTCTGCAATGTTTGTGCTGGCCGATTTCGGCAGGTACCCACAAGAGATTGCAAATATTGACAAAGATATAATTGCCCCGTATAAGCACGTCGTGAGGACGCTGCCACAAGCAGAGTCTGCCCCATTTGAGAAGCGCCCTATTTTGGCATATTTTCGAGGAGCAATCTACAGAAAAGATGTGAGTTTTCTTATCTTCTGTTCCACAATTTAGTGTTTGTGTTTGAATGGGATATCGACATCAATTGCTGTTGTCGGATCACTTGCAGAAGGGCTTCATCCGGCAAGAGCTGTTTTACCTCCTCAAAGATGCGAAGGATGTGCACTTTGCATTTGGCAGCATTCAGGGACATGGTGTGAGCCATGCGGGTCAGGGGATGGCATCCTCAAAATTCTGCCTGAACATCGCTGGTGATACACCTTCCTCAAACCGCCTGTTCGATGCCATAGTGAACCATTGTGTCCCTGTCATCATAAGCGACGAAATCGAACTCCCATTTGAAGATGTTCTGGACTACTCGGAGTTCTGCATATTCATCCATTCCACTGATGCTGTAAAAAAGGACTTCTTGCTGACCCGTCTTCGAGGGATCAGCAAAGATGAGTGGACAGACAAGTGGAAGAAATTGAAGGTAGTTGCACCACATTTCGAGTACCAGTACCCATCGAAACCTGGCGATGCCGTCGACATGATCTGGCAGGCGGTCATCCGAAAGATATCATCCGTGAGGATGGAAGAGCACCGGAAAAACAGGTACCGCAGGTCGAAGATTTTCATGAAGAGCTCTTGAGCAGCACCAGGCTCAGGTAGTAGGCTTCTACTGGAGATATTGTGATAGGGAAACTGCTTCAATGATATCTCACTGATAAGCATAGTTTTCTAGCATTACTTACACTTCCGAAACTAATTATTTGAAAAGAATTGTGACCTCGAGAGTGATTCACTGCCGGAACAAGATAACACGTAAACCTTTTTTGTTGCCAGGGGCAGAAGGTACACTTGCCATAACAGCATCCTCGGATCTAACTATGTTACTGTACGACATTACTGGCCGGGCTTAGTTGAGTAGGTGCCACAGATCCAGAATGAGGGTAAACTGGAGGCCCTGGCTCTATGGGTATCTGTAAACCGTGACGATGACCTGTTTGGAACATGAAAGTGACTTCGCTTGCAGCAAGTGCTGCTGCTTCCTGCAGAGCAAAAATTATCGACTACTTAATTTAAGCTTCATGAATGGATCTAGATAATCAAATCAAGCAAAACATTGCACCGAAAGATGAAATTTAAATGAATACTAGTTAATCTTAGCATGATTCATTCCATCTGTTGCTGCTTATCCGAGCCCTTATCAGAGCAATGCTAACCTGTCTTTGCTGCCGACGTTGTAGGATGCTTATAACCCAGGCCATGACATAACAAGGGAGAAGAAAGCCGGCAGCACGCAAAAGGAAAAGCTGTAAAAATTAAACAAAAGTCAATGACAAAAGCGGAAAATCACTAGAAACTGAGAATTGAGCTACCGTCGTCTGAGGAGAAGATGCTGCAGCAGTTAAAGTACATACAGAGAAGAAAGCAGATGCCTCATCATCATCTTCTCCATTGGTGAGATATAGGGTATGCCTCAGCAGCAACATAGCCATCAACTAGCATAATTAAACGTAGTTTATGAATCAGAAGCAGTACTCTTCACAGGTCGATTTTGTCAAACAGCTAGATGGGAAAGATGGGGAGACAGTTTATGTAGACATTGAGGGAACAAGACCCAAGAGCTGTACTTGAAAAAAGTTATTAAACAACTCACGATTAAGGCAGCTGAGCGGCCAAATGCTGCTCCACTAGCATTGTTATCTGCATATTCATCGTACTCCGACTCAAGTAAATGGCGTTCTGCAGCAGCCATTGCAACAATACGAGGGTCACGCAAATCCAAAGGAGTGCTAGACAATGCCCAACCTTCACTGAGAAGATATAAAAGCATTAGAATGATTCTAGCTTTTCTTCTAAACCAAAAGCAAAAGAACCTAATACGAAAGATTAGGAAACAGTCAACCTCCTGAAAATGTCAGTTCACTCATAAACAAACTTCTCATCTAGTAAAAGGGAGAGAATAATATAGATAAGGACACCCAAGATGAAGCACACTCACCTGATATCGATTGTTGTACTGTCAGCAGCAGGAGCCGGAGCAGTGTACCCTGGCTGGTAAGTCTGAATCGGAAGAGCACGGTCAACTGAACTTCAAATAAACTAATGAAACTTGAGGCATAAAAAAGTTCAAATAAATAAAAGGCCCATATAAGAACAAAAGAATCCCTTAGCATGTGCTCAAGTAAGATGATGCCATAAATCGATTAGTCTATCCTAATTCCACTTATGAAAACTGGTAGTTAAGACAAGTCAAACAAAATAAATGCCATACAAAAAGCACTAAAAAAGGTTGCACAGTTTTGCAATGGAAAGATGGAATAAATTACTATGATATGGAGACAATATTTTAAAAAAATAGAAAAGAAAAAGTTGAACGTTAGTGTTCTGGTCAGACTATCATACAGAAAGCCTATTGAGCAACCAAAACACCAAATGCTAGAGCAAAAAATAAATACACTTGTTCTAGATACAATACAAAGACGAAAGGAAAAAGGGCATACTTGGTGGCATATCTCGCAAATGATGTCTCCCTTTTCATTACACCAGTGCTGGACGCATTTTCTATGGGCATGCTGGATGAAGAAAACCATAAATATGTAAGCAATAAAAAAAACAAAATGCACATGTTCCGGCACTATTGGAACAACTCGCAAAATTAAATGTTGGTTATAATCCTTCAATGAAGCTTCAAACTCATGTTTGCAACAGTCACAACTGAGACAGCGTTACAGATAAGAGATACTTCTGATATCTTATGCAAAATTCCACCCATCATTAGGATCGCCGCAAGCAATTGCTATGGGCTAATAAGGCTTGAAAACCTCGATCAATTAGGACAGTAAGTAATTGGATGCCAACACCCCTCTCCACATGTACTTCCACTGAATCTAAGAACAAAAAGAACATGGAAAGGCAAATGTAGCCAAGGAAACTGAAAAAACCAGCCAACAAGGACTAACCTTCAAGCTGCCACTGCAATCACAAGGTGCTTCCAAGTTTTTAATGCTATCCTCTTCCTGGCATATACGACATTCAAAAGTCTGAAGGAGAGGCTCTTCCTCACTGTCGCCAGCCTCGTGCACATCCTCAACTTCTACCACATGAGTGGCTGAATGAGTAGCAGCCGTCGACGAGGCTTCAAATGGAACAGCAGCCTTTTCAGGCTCATTATCCTCACTAGATCGCAGACTGCAGGTTTTTGCAAAGTGGTCCACGCACAAAACTAGATGATTGCTCATTCTGCTTACAACAGACTTCCTGCATCGAGCAGTCCATAGAATAATAAACCAACTTAACCCCAAAAAGAAAAGGTTTAAACACCCACAACCTAAATAACACAGCAGACGTCACTGAGAAATCACACACCGCTCTCTCTCCAAGTGCAGTAATATTAAAAAAATCCAGAAACAGAAGCAGAGAGTCGGTTCAATAAGAACATTGACGGGCAAATAAAGATCATTCCTTCTTAAAAGATCAATAATTCAGCTCCAAAATGTAGCAAAACATAATTCAGGCAAAAAAAAGAACACCTACTCTTGCCCCTTCAAACCCCTCCCTCAGAAAACAGCATCGCCAATTAGTCCCCAAAAAACCACCCAAAACAAACGCGACGGCAAATGAAGAAACGCCTCAGAAACGACAGATCCCTCAGGAGGGAGGAATTGGGGGTTGGGGGGATTGCAACAGCATTAACGTTAAACTCAATCAAAGCGAACAGTTGACTTTCCTCCCAACCCAGCTTCAAGAAAAACCTGGCACCCTCGCCCAACGTATACCAACAACAACCCAGGAACCGCCAAAACAACGACTCCGCAACTCCCTTCCCGGACAAGAGCACCCTAATCCCCCCCCCCCCCCCAAAAAAAAATCAAACGCACCAGAAACAACGACCCACAAATCAACAACACAATCAAACCCACCGGGAAAGAGATCGAGACTTCTGAAGATCAGCAAACGAGGATTGGGTGACGAGACGACAATGATCAACAAGAGAAGAGAAGAGTGGACCAACTAAATAACGAGGACGACGAATTGGAGCGGGCGGGGGGGGGGGGGGGGGTGTCAAAATCAAAATACTACGAGGTTGATGAAACGAAGTGGACCCCACTCTGCGTATGGATAAAGGGGGTGCGGTGCGTTAGGAAAAGTAACGATGTTGTTTTTTCCGTCCAAATAGTTTGGTAATAATATCAGGCTTTTCCACGAAGAGGAGGATTGTTTCAAAAACTGATCGGATTACATGGGTTTGGACAAGCGCGTCTCGGCCCGTCAATCGAACCAATAGTGGGGGTTGTGGAATTCAAATATTTGAATGCCCGAAATCTTGGACCATCGAAAGAGGTGAAAAGAGGAGGGACGAGTAGCGCCCAGAACGAATACTTTCGAGCTAGAGCTCGGTTAAATTAGGAAAAGTCTGTGCTCGAGCTAGGCTCGAACTCGATCGAGCTCAAATAATTAAAGCTCGAGCTCTATTCGGTTTAATTATGGAGAACTCAAGCTCGACTTAAAATGTTCGAATATTAATTCTATTTTATTAATTTTATATTAATAAATTATTAATATTTATATACAGTATTAAACACGCGAGCGGCTCGCGAACCATCGAGCTGTAAGTATTTCAGCTCGAGATAGGCTCGTTTCGTTAACGAGCCGACTTGAGTTCGACTCGAATTTGGTCAAAGTCGAACTCGAACCGAATTTTATCTAAGCCAGCTCGTGAACTGCTCAATTCGTTTTCACTTCTAGGGACTCGTGTCTAAATCCAATGATGTAATAATACGGAAAGTTTGCAGTGAGTCAAAGGGCCATTGAGGTAGCTGAATGGGCCGATATGGCATCACCTTAGGCCCAGTAAATAAATCACTGCGCCGAAACCCAATACCCAGGGGGACGCCGGCCTTAAACCCTAGGGTTCAATTGGATTTCAGCAACCGCCCGGGCAATGGCAGAGGAAGAGCTGTCGGCGGTGACCGGAGGGATGGAGACGGAGGCGGAGACGGAGACGGAGAGGAAGCGTCAGCGGGAAGAGGAGGTTGTAGGAGGAGTGGTGGTGGTGGAGGACGAGGAGGAGGGTGTTGAGGCGAAGAAGCAAAAGGCAGGGGATGAGCCCCCGGCGGGTGCGGTGAAGGTGGGGTTCAAGGAGTTCGGATCTTCGGTTGACATGTTCGATTACTTCTGCAAGTTGCTGCACGCTTGGCCTACCAACGTTACCTTCAACAAGGTGTCTTATCCTCTTCTTGTGTTCTCACCTCTGATTGAGTGATTTAGTTTGGATGCTCTGCTGGTACTGTGTCCTGGGAGCCGTATTACGTTCGTGGGAGACGGATTATGTTTTGATCGAACCCTGTGAGTGATTATGAGGAAAGTAGGATGACATCGTGCCCGTTTCTATCTGAATGGGTTGCCTGCTCTAGCGCGGATGTGTGGGAATTTGGATATTGAGGTGGCTGGAAGATAGTGTTAGACTTGCAGAATCACTGATTGATCGGAATCGCTGATTGATCTTTCTTGCGGTAAATGTTAAAATCATCTTTTGAAAAAGCCATAATCGGCTGGCTAAATCACCCTACATTTCGTGCTGGCTTCCTTACTGCTCATGAATACTACTAGATCAGGCAGCTAACTGCAATTTCTTTTGATGACAGTATGAGCATGGGATGTTGCTAGATCTCATAAAGAAGGGCCACGCGGAGCCGGACAAGAAGATCGGCGCCGGCATCAAGGCATTTGTGATCCGCTACCACCCCATATGGAAGAACAAATGCTTCTTCTTTGTGAGAGAGGATAAATCATCGGACGATTTCAGCTTCAGGAAGTGCGTGAACCACATACTCCCATTGCCGGAGGACATGAGAGCAAAGGCAGAGGTCAACAAGGCGCTCGGCGGCAGGAACCGTGGAGGAGGAAGGGGCGGTGGCCGGGGACGTGGCCGAGGGAGGGGCAGGCACTGAGAATGCCTGAATGGGTCTACAAATTTTTGGCTTTTTGTTAACTTTATTGCATTTTCCATTGAAGTTGATCCGCCTTGTTCTCGAACCGTATCCCCCGCGTGCATCCTTCTTAACGAAGGTGCTTCCCTCATCAGTTCTTACGCATGTTTTAAGCACATTCCCAGTACAAGTTATTGCTCTTCATATTGATCTATACACAACTGTACGAAACGTCCTCTTTATCCATACCTGGACGATGATGAGTTTGAGTTAAGATGTGTGCAATTAAGTTGCATTACTCCCATCCATAATGTCTAATCCAGATATTTCCTTTACTTATATTCATGGGTAAAGTAAAAGCGCCCGCCTCCCACTAAAACTAATTAAATGTTTGCCGTCATCATAATTAGATTTATTGGAGTAATCAACCCCTCTTTAATATCGTAACACCCTCATATTAACCACACTGTTGTATAGATTTCAATTGCTAATTAGTTATGGCAATTTAATGTCGTGCATGCATGCATGACGGCGCACCCCCAACTTCATTCACCCTTTTATATTTGACACCGCCCCTGCAGGAACCTTGACGAAACTTCTGGTTTCTGTTTACCAATCTGTTGTTCATTAGGATGCCGATGACGATTGGAGGCGCCGATGCTTGGCGGGACGAGAAGTTGGACGCCATGTTCTTGGGAGCAGTCGACGACGAATACCCGTTTTGCCACACGATGAGTTTCGAGTTCCCGTCCCTAGAAAGCATATGGTACTGAGATGAGATGACTTTTGTCTATCCTTTTCTCAGATTTTGTTATGAATTCGGGTGCATTTTGCAGGGGAAATGGATATTCTGATATGGACTGGCAACTTGATGCTTACTTGTCGACATTGCTTGACGTGGAACCAAACTCTTCTGTAATTCAAGGTGCTACTATGCTCTTATTGATTGATCCTCCTTTCATTTCTGTTGGTTTCTGTTAATATTTGGCTTTCGCAGGTGATTTTTGCATCGACAGAGGTGATCTACCTGGTGCGTCCAGTGTGATGGGCGGTTCTGCGTTTCAACTAGCCGAACAAGCAGAGGCTGAGTTGGAAGGGAAGTTGAGCGATGATCGCGACGAAGAGCTTGTTGTAGCAGATAAGAGGCCAAACCTGAGGACAAGTTCCGGACAAGAGAATTATGGCAGGGGTAGGTTGTTGTCTATGGAGGAGATCTCCCTGTGCTTCTACATGCCAATCAATCAGGCGGCAAAGGAATTGAATATAGGGATCACCCAACTGAAGAAGAGGTGTAGGGAGTTGGGCATCAAGAGGTGGCCTCACCGTAAACTGGCGAGCCTCACCACCCTTATTGATAACATCCGGGTTCGTAACCATCCTTGAACGACATCGGTCTTTGAGAATATTTCGAGGGGTCTGATCCGGTATTTGGTACTGAACTCTGGTTGTTGTTGTTGTCTGATTGTGCAGGAACTAAGAGAGCAGAAGGATGGAGAGAAAGTGAGGGAGGCAGTAGAGTTGCTTGAGAGGGAGAGGAGGCTGATGGAAGAAGTGCCTGACTTGAAGCTCAAGGACAAGACCAAGAGGCTGCGGCAGGCTTGCTTCAAGGCCAACTACAAGAAGAGAAAGCAGATGGGGGCCATTGCATGTCATCCATGACATGTTACGGGTTTCTTAAGGTTATCTTATTGGAAGCTGCATTGCATTTGTTCGGCAGGTCTCCGGACACCTTTTAGTTCCGCAGAGATGGCTCAGAACATGGTGTTAGGTCGTGAATTAGAGTAGCTTTAGTTTGATAGTTTTAATCAAAAGGCAGCACTGGACCTCACTGACAGTTAATGTACGGACTGGAACGGTTTCTGTACCAGTTCTACTTTGTCTATGCCATTGGTTCATATAATCATGTAGACTTCGTCGTTCTTTCTCGCAGGAAGCATGCTCGGCGGAAGCAGTTAGCCGATCTTAGAAATAGCATGCCAAGTCCTTTTCCCTCTCCAGTGTATGCATACGGCTCAACCACCTCGAATGATAATCAACATATACGTGATTTTTCGACCGCGGCAGCCCGGCCTCATCTAGTATGTTTCTTGATTGTGACTGCAATGATGACCAGAAATGCACCTAGACATTAGAAAGTACGACAAAACTGTCCGTGAGGATGCTGTAATGACACAGTTGATTTTCTGAATCCATGGCAAGCTCCCAATACCAGAGGCAGGGCTTGATTTCCTTGATGAAATCATGTACCCAGAAGTCCCAACTGCACCAGATTCATGCCCATGTCATCCGTTCCCTCCTACATCAGGACCAAGATGTCGTGCTACGATTCCTGGCGCGGGTCGCCTTGCCACCGTTTCATGACCTGGTCTATGCAAGGCGTGTTTTCAACAACCTGTGGAGCCCGACGACATACCAGTACAACACCATGATCAGAGCTTACTCGATGTGCGGGGACGATGATTTAACCAAAGAAGGTTTCTTGCTGTATAAGAAGATGAAGGAGGATGGTGTCCCGCTGGACCCGCTGACAGCGTCGTTTACGATTAAGTGTTGTGCCAAGGATGCGTGCTTTCATGGTGGAGTGCAGGTTCATGGCGGGATTGTCACCCGCGGGCATCAGCATGATGGCCTTTTGATGACTACCTTGATGGATTTTTACTCCGGGTGTGGCAGGCTTGATGATGCCTGCATGGTGTTTGACGAAACAACCGTGAAGGATACTGTCGCATGGAATGTGCTCATATCATGTTACTTGCGGAATGGCCGGACTCGGGATGCCTTGCGCGTGTTTGATCACATGGTTGCTGGCAGCTCAGGGTGTGAACCGGACGATGTCACGTGTTTGCATGTTCTGCAAGCTTGCGCGAGTCTGAATGCATTAGAATTTGGTGAGAGGGTGCATGATTACATGAAGGAGAGAGGGTACGACGATGCCATCAATCTTAGGAATTCCCTCATAACAATGTACTCACGGTGCGGATGTATGGACAAGGCTTATACGATCTTTCAGGGTATGCCGGTCAAGAATGTAGTGTCGTGGACAGCATTGATTGCCGGTTTGGCGATGAATGGGAATGGTGTGGAAGCCATTGATGCATTCAGGCAAATGTTGAGAGCTGGGGTTTCACCCGATGCTCAGACTTTCACTGGAGTCCTTTCAGCTTGCAGCCATTGCGGATTGGTGGACGAAGGGTTGCTGGTGTTCGAGAAGATCAGGAAACAGTTTGGGATAACTCCAAACATTCACCATTACGGTTGCATGGTGGATCTCATGGGCCGAGCGGGGCAGCTCGACCGGGCATACGAGCTAATCCTGTCCATGGATAGCAAACCGGATTCGACCATATGGCGGACCTTGCTCGGGGCTTGCAGGATCCATCGTCACGTCACGCTTGGTGAACGAGTGATCAACCATTTGATTGAACTCAAGGCCCAGGAAGCAGGGGATTATGTGTTGCTACTAAATATGTATTCTTCAGCCGGGGAATGGGAGAAGGTGACCGAGGTAAGAAAATTCATGAAAGAAAATGGAGTTCAAACAACTCCGGGTTGCACCACAATGGAATTGGGAGGAGTGCTGCATGAGTTCACTTCAGACGATACGTCGCATCCACGAAACAGTGAGATCTACGGTTCATTGAATGAGATAGGAAGCCAGCTGAGGATCGCCGGTTATGTACCCATTATATCATCAGAATTACACAACCTGACTGTTGAAGACAAAGGTTACCGGCTATCGTATCACGGCGAAAAGCTAGCCATTGCTTTTGGGATACTTGTCACTCCTCCCGGCACGACGCTCAGATTGGCGAATAATCTGAGGATCTGCGTGGATTGCCATGAGTTTGCAAAGTTTGTATCGAGTGTCTATGACAGGATGGTGATCATCAGAGACAGATCTCGGTTCCATCACGTCCGAAGAGGCCACTGTTCCTGCAACGACTACTGGTAGAAGGGGGCATAGTCTGGAAATACCGGGACGCTGGCACAGGTCGCGACTGCCCTGGACTGGAACTCCAGTTTTCGTTACTCAGAATGGGAAACATTGTGCTGGTCAGTGGATTGTTAATTTGATGAAACTACTCAAAAACTTGTACTGATAGTCTTATCATCTGAGTGGCAAGAAGCTCTCCTCGCAATTATCCTACAAAATTTTTCTTCAGACTGAGGGAACCATAAAACTGCTAGTATGTTTGCACGGAGTATTAGCCGGTAGGAAATCCTAAGCAGCAACAGCTTGCTTCTGAACGAAAGCAATGCCCTTTTCGATGCTTGCCTTGAGCTCAGGCTTCAGTGCTTCCAGCGCCTTCTGCTCATGCTCCGTCAATCCTTGCAGGTCAGAATGGATTAGCGCCTCCACCCCTTTCCGGCCCAACTTTACCCTTGATGCGAAAAACGGAAGCTCTGTCAGGTCAGACTGGACATATGAGCATTCATAGACGTCGCCATCTCCATCCAAAGCACGAAGGGATGACTCGACAAATCTCGCTGCAGCATAAGCCATTGATAGGGTAGCTGAACCCGCCCCTGCCTTGGCCTCCACAACTTCCGTCCCCGCGTTCTGGATCCTAAAAGTAAGCTCCTCTACTTCCTCATCCGAAAGGTTAATGGATGGCCGGGTCTTTGACAATAGGGGTAGAATAGTGATTCCGGCATGTCCTCCAACAACAGGGACATCCACATCGATGAGCCTGAGATTCTTCTTTTTGGCAACAAAAGTATTCGCCCTGACAACATCGAGAGTGGTCACTCCAAACAGCTTCTTTGGGTCATACACACCCTTCTGCTTCAAAACTTCCGCAGCAATCGGTACCGTGGAGTTCACGGGATTGCTGATGATGTGGATAAATGCACCAGGGCAGTTGTCAGCTACAGCCTCCATCAAGCTCTTCACTATGTTGGCATTGATGTTGAACAAGTCATCCCGGGTCATTCCGGGTTTCCTCGGCACCCCCGCAGGTATAACAACCACATCGACGCCTTTCAAGGAATTTGCCAGCTCTGAGGTCCCGGTGAAGTCAAGAACCTCCGAAGGAGTATTGCAGTGACTAAGATCGGCAGCAACTCCCTTGACGTTAGCAATATCATAAAGGTGAAGTGTCGACACCAGTGGAGACATCTTGATCAACAGTGCCAGGGGCTGACCAATCCCTCCTGCAGCTCCAAGTATTGCCACTTTGAATGATGCCTGAGGCTGTAGAAGATGATTTAAACCCATGTCTTCTTTTGTCACATTACTCGCAAATGCATGTTCCAGCGATGCAGAACTTTCCTTGCCTAAGAAGGAATACTCGGATTCACAACTCACAGAACTGAGTGCCTTCAGGCCACAAAAACTAGCCATGGTGGCCCGGGAGCCAACTTTTACAGCGGAAGGATTGTGATATTTGGGAAATGCACCGGTCTTAGGACCAAAGGAAATGCTCGACCGAACCGGTAAAGTAGCTGCTGATGTGGCGGCCATTTCCCACTGCTAACAAAGAAACACTACATAAGAAAACTAATGAACGACTTCCACAGAAAATAGATGTTTGTTCAAAGTCACTGAACGACACTGAGCAATCTTAAGGCAAGCGAATGCAAAGAGCAACGCAGGACTGCTCGATGAGAGGCTCAATCATGAATTTAAGATTGCCGACTACCAGAATAGCCCTAGAATCACAACACTGTTTCAACAAGAAAGGAAATGACAAACAAGACTACCATACATATGAGCAATAGCAAAGCAAATCACAGGAGCATGTGGCAGATTTCCATGAAGAATAACCCATCTGCGGAAAATTTGTGATAATCACTCTCACCACCCATCAGTCGGGAATATCTCAATTAACCCAACATTCGAATGCTTCAAGAAGATGAGCCACAGACACGCCAAGAAAAAGCATCATTTCTAATTCAACAACACTGCTCAATCAACAAACATCATTCCACATCAACATTCCATAAAAAATCCTCAAACAAAAGCAGGCGTTAGACATCCCAATACCACAAATCTGTTGATAGCACCAAGATATCCACACCCAACAGCAGAACCAGATCCTCCACAAGAATCCCACCCCACCCTTCTTACCCTACACACACAGAACTCGCCAATCCAAATTCAAAGCACAAGAACCCAGGACTCGCCAACAACAACAATCGACAAATTAAGAGGAACGTTAGGGACTCGAATGAAATAGTACTCACCCAGAATACCAGACCCGAATTTCTTCGCCAAGTTTCTTCCTTTTCGCCTCTTTCTCAGGTGGGTGAGTGAGAGAAAACCTCCCCGGCGCTGGTCCGTTCCTTTCTATGGGGGGGAAGGGAATTGGCTTTTCCTTCTAGAAGCAACCAAAACCTCAGCCTACCCTCGCCAACCGTCCTCTCCTCTGCTGTCGCGTGTGATGTGATTTCCATTTCCTATCTATTTATCTTTTTGCTCGTGATAATTGTAAAATCTCGAATTGTTAAATAAATAATATCAAGTTCGTTTCATCAGATAAATTCTATTTCGAACATCAAATTTTTTAACACATTGACAATTTTAAAAATTACTTTCTTATTTTACAAAATATTTTTTTCTACTAGACTCCCAGGTCAAATCATTTGCATTATTGGGTAACTTGGGCGAACAGTAAAATTACAGAATTTTAATTTGTAGTCGCCCAATAGCATAAATCTTACAAGATTGGCAAAAGTCCCTCGAATTCCTACAAGATGTGCCCAATAGCATAAATCTTACAAGATCGCATGTGACAAGATTGTGATCAAAAGATATATTATCATATGAATGTCTCATGGCAATGAAATGAAACCCACGAAAAAGACCCACAATTCCTACAGGGTGATCTTCTCCATCTCCTTCCTCAGTGCATTAGCCCTAACCAAGCTCCCAATGGTGTTCACAGCCAGCTTGAGATCGTCCAGCGGGTTCCCCGGCACGACCGTCTTATACAGGTAACTGTCGAAGGTCATCTTCTGCACGTACTCGTCCGCGCACATCTCCACGAACGCCTCCCTAGCTGGGTTCGACCTGTAGAACACCTTCTGTAGTATGTCCAGGACCTTGTAGGTTGGCCAGTATGTCTTGTCCCACTTCTCCAGGTACTTCCTAAGGTCGCTCTCATCGATCATTCTCTTCCCGTTCTCGGAACCCTCCACGATCGCCTCCGCGCACATCCTGCCACTCTTTGCAGCGAAGTATATGCCCTCGCCGGAGCACTTAGTGACATAACCAGCGGCATCGCCAACCAGGGCCACTCTTCCGGACAAGCGGCGCGGGCGAGGGTGCTCGGGGATTGGGTGCGCTTCGACACGGATGATTTTCCCACCGAGGATCTTGTCCTTGGCGCGGTTCCTTGTGGCTAGCTGGAACTTCTTGATGTCACCCTTGTGGGTCACAGTTCCTGTGCCGACTGCCACATGGTCGCATTTGGGGAAGACCCAGCCATAGAAGTCCGGCGAGACATCATCGCCTACATACATCTCGGCGAGGTTTTCGTAGTATACCATCTTGTCATCCGGAATTTTGATTCTTTCCTGCAAGAACGGGTAAAAGGCTCAAGACAAAATCTCGGATGAAACAGGATCTAAGCAGCTAAAGAGGCTAATGAAAACAGGACTACACTTCCATCTAGACAGTTCTATGCTAACATGATCTGAACAAACACGAGAAGGCAAATAACGAACGAGGATTCACACCGCGTACTTCTTCGCAGAAAGCACAAAAAGGACACGATCATGTCCAGAACGATGCGACCATTGCATTCTCAAGAAGAAAATCCTTCGCAAGACTACCGACATTCCACAATTTCACAAACCCTTCAGGGCCAAACAGTAAATGGAAGCTAAATCACAGTTCTTTTCAGCCCATCGGCATTATAATGCTGCTGAAAATCATACTAAAACTGTCCTCAGGAGACCTGACAGAAACAGATGCAAACAAACAAAGGCCCCTTCAGCCTGCAAATTGCTAACTCCAATGACATGGCGAGAGATTCGAGCCACATTGATGACCCACCTGAAAAGCAATGGCATAATCATAATCCCCAGCATCAATAGACTTGGCAACCCGGGAATTGGCCCCATCAGCCCCAATCACGGCATCAACCTCCAACACCTTCTTCTCCCCAACCCCACCGCCTTTCCCGCCGTCGTACTCGGTATAATGTAGGACGTAACTCCCATTCCGTTCCTTGGGCATGTCCATCTTCAGGAACAGCCCATTAATCACTGTCGCACCGTTCTCCGCCGCCCTGGTCCGCATATACGAGTCCAACACCTCCCTCCTCACCATTCCTATGTACTCGTGCGGCTTTAGGGTCTGCCCGATGTCGACGGCCACGTTCGACGGGGATATCATCTTCATTTTCGTGACCCTCCGGTCGATGATGTCGAGCGGGAGGTCAAACTCGCCGACCATGCAGAGCGGGATAGCCCCGCCACAGGGCTTGCAGTTGTCGAGCTTCCGCTCGATAAGGAAGGTCTCAACACCGCCCTTCGAGAGGGTCTCCGCAGCAGATCCCCCTGCAGGCCCGCCCCCTATGACGGCGACTCGGAGGTTGCGTCCGGCGAGCTTGGGGCTGGTCCTCGAGGCGACTATGACACTCCTACGGCCACTTCCATTACAGACGCTGACGGCGGTAGGGAAGTGGGGCTTCTCCGGCGAGGTCTGCCGGAGACCCGTGAAGGATTTCAGGGAGACGGAGGTTGAGGCCATGCAGGAAAATGAGTTACCGCTGGACAGGGGAGGTCGGCGAGTATGGAAGTAAAGATTGGATTTTTGTTTGGCTTGCGTTTGCTTTTGTTTTTGTTCGTGGGGTTTAAGGATATGGTTTGGGGATTTTGAGGGTCCTTTGGCCGTTGGATTGAAGAAATAGACGGACCAGATTCGTTTTGGATAAATTTGAGGGGTTTCAGTTATGGGTGTCTGATTTTCAGAATGAACGGCTGAAATCGTGCCACGTTTCATTATCAGTGATGACGGTACCTGTACTACTGTCCGCCCCATATTTCATTAATGTACAAAATATACTTTAAGCCCATGACTGACAATTTACGGACAATACTACCCTTTTTATGGACACCTGCAAATTTCGACCTTCCAAAATAATTTTCATGACCAACACCGGTAAAAGTAGCTTGTATTCGTTTTAAAGAGCTCAGGTGCTTGAAATTTAATCGTGACTTATGATCGGCTGAGTTCGAATTAGTCCGGTTCGAATTAGTCGAGACAAAATTTAGTCCCTTTTTTTTTAACACTTTGCTTTTGCGACCGTCATGTTTTGGCCCGTGTGTCTTATTTTGCTTTTTTTTTCTTTTGAATTAGGTTAATAGCTCTCTTCTTTTTTTTCTGTCTGTCCCTGTCTCACTTTTTTTTTAGCAGACTCAGTTTTCGGGAATTTTTTAGATGTACTAAGATGGTTGAAAGATGGTATGAGTATTGTGTCAACTTGCAAGATCCATTAGGAATGTATTTCACACTCAAACTTGAGGAAGTGAGGCATCTATATTTGAGTCCTATTCTGAAGTCTAGACTACATGAACTCCTTTACCTCGATGTGTGGCGACTCTTTGACTTGAAAGGGTAATTGTGTTTTGAAAAAATATCCACTTTGGCTAGGAATGGCTAGCAATGGTAAAGTGTTTGGGGATAAGAAAAAAAAGTTCGATGTCATCCTAGCTAGAGCATTTTCCGTCAAAGGGATGTCCTTCCTACTCCAACGCTATCTTGTATGATTTCCTCGCAAGTGCTTTCACTCAACTCTCGAAAAGGGAACGTGTTTGAGGATAGGTTTGCCTTTCTATCTCTAGCATACAAGTGTTCCACTAGGGAAAGTGTTTCAAATTTTTGAATAAAATCGTTTAGTGAGAGTGCATGACACATGTTTTATGAAATGATAATTTTACCTATGATGTTCGCCTCGACTTGATGTCCTATAGAGAAAAAGAGGATGTACAATCAAGTTCAATGTGAGAAATTTTAAACTTGGAATGATACTTTTTTTTACCGGTTACCTGACGACGCCTGCTCTGCCCCAGTAAAAGCCTCTGTAAAAGAAATGAAGCATTGATTAGTTTTTTTTTTTATTTTGTGATATATGAGCTGGAACGATACTTCCTTTACTGGTTACCCGAAGCGATTGATCGTTGCCTCAGTTAAAGTATCTACGAAGAAAGATAACATTGATTAGTTTCTAATTTAATGTGATTTAAATTAGAACGATACTTGCTTTCACCGTTTATTCGACATGGCTTGCAAGCCCTATGGGTTGAGTCTTTTGGGTTGATTTTTCTAGTTCATCAATCCTGAAACAACTTTTTAGAAAGGTCATTAGGAAGAATGAATGTGACATTGTAATTGCTCTAAAAAGAAAGATAGCATGAATTTGGTAGTTTCATTTTCAGGTATAATATAAGAGTGATAACGTCGACCGATTGGGATGGAACAGCTCCGTCTATCTTTGTTAGGATGAGAGTGCCTCTTGTGCGCATTTGCTTGACAACATATGGGCTGTCATAGTTGTGGATGGGCTTTCTTCGAGGATCCTTGGCTTTTAAAATAATGCTCTTTAGAATCATGTCACCGGGCTTGTAGGTCACCGGCTTGACTTGTTGTTGGAAGCTTAGGACGTGCATTCTTGATAACCTCTGTTGGTATGGCTATAATCCAGTTCGAAAGAAGTTGCCCCAGTTGAAATGTATGTTGTCATTCGATAGATGAGAGCTTTTCGTGGTTGACTTGACATAAATGTGCTGCCCCAACTTAGTAAGTTGATGACGTTGAACTTTTAGTAGTTCAAAAGCTTGATGACGTGCTTGTCCTGATTTAAGGATCCGGCGATTCTGCAAAGAAACATTAGAGAATAATATGAATGTTTGACTATGAGGTTATTTGAAAGAAAATTGGAATGTCATTCCCTTAAGATGACTTTATCATAGTCTTAACTCTCAATCAATATAATGAAATTGAAACCGTGTGCAGTATTCTTTGATTTCGAAGTGATTGAAAAGAGAATTGAATCGTCAATCCCTTGTAGGGTTTGTCTCGTCTCGGTTTGAGGATCCAACAGCAGTGCATCGATGATCTTGAAGCATGTATGTTTCTTTGAGAATAAGTCTGCCTCGGTAGAATTGAGGATCTCCAAATCATAGCTTGCCTTTGAGTAAGTCCATTGGGGAATTGTCCTTGAATCGCCCCAGTTCTAGCAAAGAAAGTAAATGCAATAGATGTTCAATTTTGAATGTAAAGGAAAAAAACTGGAACGATACTTCCTTTGCACTTATTCTTGAAAGCATGTCGATTTTGTTTGTTTTTTGGATGAAGCTTGCCCAGTATATGCTTTGAGATTAATGTTACCCCAGTTTAGGATTGGTGCGGTCAAACTCTCCTTTTTTGAGTTCAATTATTGGGAGAACATGCTTTGTTGTATTTCTTTGACATTGGTGTTGAACAAACTCCACGATATCATTTTAGTTGCTAGGTGACGATCTTTCTCAGTTTGTTCTTCAAATGTTGATGGTGATTGTTGGCCTAACATTGGTGTTGTGGATGTTGACAATATGAAACTGATGGAAATGATTTTGCTTCTTTGACTTACTCAGTTTAATTGAATATTCATTGAATGCCTCGTTGGAAGAGGGGATGTTCGTCTGCCTGCATAAAAAAAAAAACCAAAATCCAGATGGGAGATGACATGCTTGATTGGTTTAAATAATAAGCAAGACTAAAAGGAATACACCTTAACCAATAAATTAGAAATGAATTGTGTGCAACAAAGTCGAGTTGGAATGATGTTGCACATTTGAACTCTTCGGAGAGAGAGGACATCCAAAGCTTTCGTAGCTGATGAGTAGTCCAACATTGATAAATATGGGGTACCTCAAACAAAAACAAATATCATGTATTAGTCTGAATAAAGAAAGTTATGTTCGTGGATGCAAGATATGTCTCAACGCCCAATGAATGCTTCTATGCCCTTTTACTATTAAAAAATAAAAAAAAATAAGGTGCGGTTTTTTTCTTTTTAAAAATTGTTGAAGCGAGGTGATGGTAAAATGACGAAAAAAAGTGAATTCGAAGTCTGTTGAAAATATATGTATTAATAAGGGTGGATTGTCCCTCACCATTCATTTAGGGATAAGGTTGCTTGTGTCTTGGGGACGCAAAGCAAAGTGTAGCTGAGCGAGCATAGGGTTGCAGCGTTTAGAGATTCAAAGACGACGGCGAGTCGTGAGAGCGTAATACTTGAAGTACGCTCTTTTTACCCCGTCAGCCTTGTCCTCTTTGATTGTTGTTTCCTTGATTTGTTGGCTATTGGATGGCCTTATTATTCATGAGATTCTGATGCTTGAAGCTTGAGTTATGGCTGGCGAGATTTGAACTTTATTTTTATCTGTATTGATATGTGGGTGAGTTGCTTGAGACTTGGTGACTCTGGTACTTCCTGGCTTATTGGATTTTTGGAAATGTGGTCTGATGGTTGGTACTAAATGAATCTTTGAGAGCCGACGTTGGCGAGGAATTGACTGTGTTGTGGTTCCTAGTTGGATTGATTAGGGATGTTTGGATGTCGTCATAGACAATAACCCATCCCAAGATGAGGTTGCTTATTATGATGTGTTCGACTGTTTGCGCATGAGTGGAGGTCGGTTCCACTGGTACTGTGGTGCATACCCGGTTTATGAGAGTCAGAGGAGTACGGGAAAGTAACGCCACTCGCGGTTGTTACTTGCTCCGTTTTCCCAGCCCTCCCGGATGAGTGGTTGGGGATGCATTGCGGTGATCCTGACACCTTGTAAAGGGTTGATATGAGATGAGGGCATACAAAGGGAGTCGGTGTGTTTATTTTAATTGTATGTGGCTTGTTGAATGTGCATGCGTAATTGTATGCGTACGTATTTGTGCGTTTGTGCCCTTGTATTCACATATTTGTGCATGAGGGGCAATCTAAATAATTTCAGGACTCGTGTGTAATTGTGATTACGGTGTGAACGCATGAAAAGCTTTCAAAACTATACACTATAGAATGATCATATGATTTACACTATTTTCATATGCATGTGCACGGAATGGGGTGTACTGAGTGATTATTTGTTAACCCCGTTAGGGGACAATCTTTTTAGGTACTCGGTAAATAGAAGAACATAGAGATCACGTTAGGACGGAGTTGGTTAGAGACATTCGAGTCAAGGTATGAAATGGTGATTGCTTTCGCTAATTATGGATTAGAAGGTTAATGATGTTGCGGTCTTTACAAGTATCCAGCCGTCGCTCCGTTGCCGCAGGGATAGCCTGGTCTTCCCCCCTTTTGTATATCTTGCTTAAGTAACTTGGAAGGTAATGCATATTTATACATGATTTAGGAACAATTAATCATCTCAATTAGCTTAAGATTAATCACTTACATGAACAGACACTCCAGCCTTGATCTTACTACCACCTGGAAAATGCCCAGAAAGACTACACACGCACACTAAATATCCTGTACCTAAAAAATTCTACTCAGCAATCTACGCAGCCACTCTCGAAATTCCTCGGGGTCGGGGTGTGTCGATGATTCGCCCCGGATCCCGGATAATCCTCGAGCTCCAAGTTCATCCTCTCGTTACCAATAGGGCCAGTCTCGGGACGAGCCATCACTCCGTCTCGCGGCACCGCCATGCCTCGCGCAAGTGTGGATCTATGCAACAGATTCTCTGATCCTAAAACACCATCACCATAAAGTTTCCAAACTTATTGAGAAAACACCAATTCAAGAAAAGCACACATAAACATCAAGGCATGAATTATGATGAGATTTTCTTACTTGTGATTGGGACTGCAAGCGAGAGCACAAGATGGGAGAGTGCCAGGAGAACAAGTACCAACTGATGCAACTTAAGTGCCATGCTTGGGGGTGTGGATTAGTGAAATCTCGAGTGCATGATCATTGCTAATTGGGTTCTTGTATTTATAGGGCAAGAATGTTGGCAAAATCAAAGGAAATTTTGTTTAGTGGGTGGATAGTGGCATTAGATTTTTTGGGGGGGATGTGTTGGGGGGGTCAATTCAATTGTGGTGGGGAGAAACCACTAATTGTTATCAAAGAAGTGGAGGGTGATGTAATTAATGTTAATGGGTCAACTTAGGTATTATTTATTTGTTCATATGGGGTGCAATCTTGCAATGTGGCTGTCACTAAAAATGCAATACCCATGGGTGGATACTTTTTTATCTTCAAAACTTAGCTGGTTAGCACTAGTGAGATGGAGATGACTATCATTATTATTATTATTATTATTATTATTATTTTTCTATCATGACACAATTGATTTGGGGATACCGGTTGATCCATGTGGATCCGCTGACTCGACCAAATTAAAATCTGGGGAGAGACCAAAAAGGATAACATGAGATCCTCAAAATCTTTGGTGAAAATCCCACAAAACACCCACATCCTTTTTTGTGCTTTTAATGTCAGAGTCAGTGCAAAAGCCTCTCATTGACTAAATATTAAAAAGCAGTGCGTTGGTGATGCAAGGCTGGAACCAGTCGGGCGTGGTCGCTGATGGGCCTTTATGGGCCAGGCCCATAAATGTGTTTGTGGGCCTCCAAGATGGCACTCGAATTGGGCCCAATTTGATCATCATCATCATGATCGGCCCTTGTGGATGATACTCGCTCTTTCTTATTCTTTTTTCTTTTTCTTTTTTTTAAAAAAAACCGGTCACAATCCAATCTTCTGAGGTAATTCCTGATAATATTACTTTATTGTAAGGATTATGTTGCTTAACCGTCCACTCCAGCCGTCCAAGATTGACAAAATGGCATAGAATAAAATAAGTAATAGTTTACTTCCCGGGAAAAAGTTCCTCCGGAGTCAATACTTTGAAAATAAATATTTACTCATCTTAATCTGGGTTCTTATAATAATAATAATAATAAATAAATAATCCTGATTAAAGGGGAAGGAGGGGTTTTAGGGGGAAAATTCCCAATTCGAAATCCTCAATATATCTTATTACAGAGATAGTAACCCAAATGTAGAGAAAAATAGGCTATGAGTAAGGGGTATTTTCGTCATTCCATCATCTTCCCCTCCCCCCTCACCCACATTATTTTGCTTTTCAAAAAGGGCGGGACACGTGTCAAAATCAGGGAGAATCCCAGAGTCACGAGTGGACGACACGTGGCACAAGGTTCTACTGGAGGAGATATTTTGTACTATACAAAAAACATTTTTTATTTTAATAATAGGAACGCCAGTAGTATTGGGACCATCAAGCGGGTGAGTCGTGTGTGCGTGTGGGGATTACCCAAACAGTACTGTAATGGAACGGTATTTTGGTCTGCCTTTCAACCTGGATACGAACTTATATGAACATACTTAACATAAAAGCCTGTACCAGATATTTTAACACGAATTTTTCTGAACAAAACTAACTTCAGCAATCATGTATAACATTTTAACTATTTCTGAACTTTAAAGTATAGTAAAGCGTGTGAAAAATGAGTTTATATTTTATAATGTTCAGCATTCATTGAATTTCCTTAATAATTCCAAAAAAACGAAAAGGATGTAAACCTAGAGTTTTCCACAAAGATGTCATGTTCTTTTATAAAGTGTCACGAGAAAAGTTACATGAATAAAGTAAAGTCCTCCTCTGATTAAACCAATAAATCTATTGTAACCGAGTTATTGTAACGTATTTCCCCTGGTTTAATTTTATATTTTTTTAGTAACCCAACTTGGAAAATTAACATTAATAGACTAACTTAAAATTCTTCTATGTTATGTTTGGTTAGCATGAGTTATATTATCAACACATGGGGGCTATAAAAAGAAGGCTGATAAAGACAACTTAAATTTGTATTAGTTGTCTCTAATCTTAATGTTTAAGCCCAAAACGCACACAGAATAAAAAAGGGCAAGGCTTTTTGTTTTCTTTGGGTCTAAAACATTGGGTGGGTGGGGGGAGAAAGAACTAAAAAGAAAAATCTATGGAGGCCACAAAAGAACTTGTGGCTATAAATCATCCTGCCCTGCTGATGTGGCACGCTCCTGGGTTCACCTACTTATTCTTCCTCTTCCTCTAAATCTTTCGCTTCCAAGTTTCCATGTCAGACTCCGTAACACAAACTAAAGTCTTCACTTGAGGAAAGAGAAAAAAACAAGAAGATTGGGAGCCCCGAAAAGAACTGTTGAGAAAAGGAGAGGGAAGTGTGTGTGTGTGTGTCTGAGAGAGAGGAGAGAATCTTTGCTTACTGCTCAAAGGATGCAGGAAATCAAGCTCTTTGGTAAGGAGATCCCCCTGTCTTCCAACGAGGTCTCCGGAGGCGGCCGCAACAACGCGGAATGCTCCGATACGAGCTCCATCGAGATTGAGGGCAAGAAGGAGGAGGAGATAAAAACAGAGGAGGTAAGAGGGTTTGGAAAAAGAGAAATTTAAAGGAGGGGACTTTGATTTTTGTTGGTGGATAATTTCGGATTTTGATCGGTGCCCATTTCTCGAATAAGGGAGAGAATTCCTGGGTTTGGTTTCCTTTCGATTGGATTGATGGCGGTTGCGAATGCCCCCGAGCTTCCTCTTTTTGCTCTGTTTCTGGCAAGGCCCTTAGGTCAGGGTGTTTCTCCGCGATTCAGTTTCTTTTTGTCTGAAATCGGGTTGTAATTTTCTCGGCTCAAATCGAACTTTCCACCTTTTCCTTCCATGAACGGAAATGATTGATTCTCCTCCGGTTTCTATGTTGGGTTTATCTACAGGGATTTGACATGGTCAGTTTTTCATTAATTCCAGAACTTTCCGACTACTTTTTGGTCATTAGAGAAGAAAACGAATATAATATTATTGCATTATTAACCTCCCACTTGATCACAAGGTTATTGTGTTTTGGAAAATTAGGTTTTAATTTAAACAATTGGCCCCTGTTTTTGTTGTTTTCCCCTTTCCTGTTCTGCTGTGGATTTGGCAGTGTCGATTGTTAAGATTTTCGACCCCTTGACTTGACACTTCTTTTGTCCAAAAATCGTCTTCTGATTTGGTGCTGCTTCATCAGCTGCCAAGAGCTGTGGAAGCCGTGCAACAATCTAGCGGAATGGATACATCCCCGGATTTGGTGACCCTCGAGGCATTCTCAGTCAACGAGGACGAGACGGCAAAGCCAAAATCCTCGAGTGCGAACGGATCGCGGGAAAAGACGCTTAAGCAGCCGGACAAGATCCTCCCATGCCCCAGATGCAACAGCACAGAGACGAAGTTTTGTTACTACAACAATTACAACGTTAACCAACCTAGGCATTTCTGCAAAGCCTGTCAGAGGTACTGGACTGCAGGTGGCACGATGAGGAACATGCCTGTCGGGGCAGGACGACGGAAGAGCAAGAGCTCGTCGTCTCATTACCGTCACATCACGATCACTGAGGCATTACAGGCGGCACAGATAGATGCTGCCACGAATGGTAGTCGCCGCCCCAGTTTGAAGAATCATAACGGGATCGTCCTGAAATTCGGAGGGGTCGATCTGCAGGTTACTGAATCAAGGGCTTACCCCCTCAATGGCATAGACAAAAAAGTGCTTAACGGTGCCGCAAATGGGTTCCATAGCTCCAAATCGAACAAGCAGGTCCTTTCTAACTCACAGGGCGAGAACTGCGATGATTGCTCAAGTGGATCAACAATCTCGGCTACGAGCTCCAACGATGAAGGGAACACAAACATGAATTTCCATCCTCGGATCCCCTGCATCCCTGGAATCCCCTGGCCATACCCTTGGAATTATTCTGCCGTTCTGCCGCCACCGACTCTGTGCCCACCAGGATTCGGCATGCCGTTCTACCCAGCAGCCTTCCTAAATTGCAGTTTCCAGAACAATTGGATCATGCCAAGCAACGGAGTCACAGATCAACACGCTCTTGGAAAGCACCCCAGAGACGGCGAGGTCCTCGGCGCAGAAGATCCCACAAAAGAAGAGCCCGTGAAACGAAGGAACGGGTCAGTTCTAGTTCCGAAGACCCTGCGAGTGGATGACCCGAACGAGGCGGCGAAGAGCACCATATGGTCCACCCTAGGGATCAACAAAGAATCGCTATGCAAGGAAGGTTTCTTCAAAGGGTTGGACAGCAAGCACGAGGACATAGTCCAGTCGGGGGAGAAGATCCCTCCGGCCTTGCTCTCGAACCCCGCCGCACTCTCTAGATCGTTCAACTTCCTAGATTGCTCGTCGGCGTAGATTGGCCCACCCCGCCATCTTTGTAACAAAGTAAGGATGGAAAGTGGCTTGTCTTCTATCATCGTAGGGCAGGCCTAACCAAGTATGTAGTTGTAAGAAGGGTTTGATCGAGTGTTGCCTTGTTTTTGTAAATTTGCTCCCAAGTTTACTTGGCGTGAGAGATTGGAGACCTTTTTGTACATATCAACCGTATTGTAATGTAGCAACTCTTTTTACTTCATGGAATGGATAGTATTTCAGAAGACATTCCAGATATAGTTTTTTCATAGGAGAGTGAGTGTCATAATCGGACAGGGACAGGATAAGGGATTGTCCCAACCCCCCTAATCAAATCAAGACAAATAAGACACGTTAGATATTTCCCCTTTTCCCCATCAAATTCAGGCCACATGTGGGCATGTGCTACCACTGGATATGCTTTTCTTCATTGCCCCTAACTCTTCACCAATTGCTTGCCTCCTCAATTCCCATCACAACATTAATTGTAGATGGACCTAAAACTCATTGGGGGTGTTCACAGATAGACCTAGTTTAAGGCCAATCCCTGATCCCAGTTTCCTTGATCTATAATCCTCTAATAACTTCCTACAGTGCTTTTTTTTATTTATTATCAAAAGTTATTAGTGGAGAATGGCCAAATGGGAGGAAAAGAAAAGGGAGAAGCATGCACTAATCAAAAGTAATTGGTTGATGTGGTCAACCACAAAGTTAATGGGCTTATCCCCCCTAATTTGAATTTTTTGCTTGTCTCCCTCTGTGTGTGTGAGTAGTTGACAATTGACAACGTGATGTTCATCATCCTCTCTGAGTTTTTTTTCTTGGGTCCAAAAGGATTAAATGAACTGGACATGAAATGCCCCCACAAAGTTAAAAAAGAAAAGGAAAGGAAAAAGAGAAGGTTTTGGAATCAAAAGGTTGAGGAATGGGAAAGTGGGAAAGTGGGAGGCATGCCAATGGGATCACACTTTTGTGAGGTTGGAAAGTTACTTTTGCTATTAAAGCAATCAAAACACGAGTGAATGAATAGAGTGCCATTCCATGCTTTATTTTCTTTAGTGGGCAATGCACGAAAAGAAAAAAGTCAACATGACTCGCACTTGTGGGGGAAATCTATTGGGTCAGACACATTTTCTTCCTCAAAATTCCTTGGCCTTTTTGGGTTCCAAATTGTGTCCATATAATTAGCCCCTCATCATTATTACCTTGACTCCCGAATGTCATTAGGTCAAATATTCTGACGAGGATGTTCACGGAGGTTGTCCGGTCCAGGTGGTCAGGGTTTATGGAAATGACCGTAATACCCCTGAAAACGATTGATTTCGGAATGTAAGCCCACTGGGGCCCAACCTTACATGACCGAGCCCATCCATAAATGGGCCTACACTATTGAATGGGCCCATGATATCCAAGATGGGAAAATCTAGCGTTTTGGAGTGTGTAAGAAAAAGGCAGGCCCCACGGTATCCTTCCCGACCAACAGAAGCTGAGGAATGGATATGGAGGATAATGGCAGTGGGATAAGGATAAAGGAGAGCTCTCTCTCTCTTCTAATTGGCCAATCAAAACAACACAACTAAGCCCAAAAATCTCAGCCCTCGAAAAAAATCTGCCTGTCCAACATCTGGCATCCAACATGAGCCACAAGAATCGATCTCCCCATGAAATTACTTAGTCCCATGTTACACCTGCCTATGTCCTGCCATTGCTAGTCCGAAGAGAAAAACCTCTAGTCAAGGGTGGTGAGGAAAGAAATGGCCACTGTCACTACACAAGCCTCGGCAGCTGTCTTCAGGCCGAGGACCAAGTTCTTGTCCGGTTCTTCTGGCAGACTCAACAGGGAAGTCTCATTCAAGGGTATTGTTCCCTCTTCATCATCCTCCTCTTTCAAGGTTGAGGCTAAGAAGGGCGAATGGTTGCCCGGTCTGCCCTCCCCAGGCTACCTCAATGGAAGGTACCAATCTTCCCAGATCGTGTATTCGTAATACGAGATTTTATTCGATTAGGATGACATGTGCATGTTGATGTTGGCAGTCTTCCCGGTGATAATGGGTTTGATCCCCTTGGTCTGGCCGAGGACCCTGAGAACCTTAAATGGTTCATCCAGGCGGAGCTCGTGAACGGGCGCTGGGCAATGCTGGGAGTTGCCGGGATGCTGCTGCCCGAAGTCTTCACCAGCATAGGGATCATCAATGTCCCCAAGTGGTACGACGCAGGGAAGGAGGAATACTTCGCGTCGTCGTCTACCCTTTTCGTGATAGAGTTCATCCTCTTCCACTACGTCGAGATCAGGAGATGGCAGGACATAAAGAACCCGGGAAGCGTGAACCAGGACCCCATCTTCAAGCAGTACAGCTTGCCACCCAATGAAGTTGGTTACCCCGGTGGAATCTTCAACCCCCTCAACTTTGCTCCTACACTTGAGGCGAAGGAGAAGGAGATCGCCAATGGTATAAACGAAATCCAGGAATCACATCCAGTTTCTCCAAAATTCCTGAACCGTGTATTTGTATCTGAAGTTTTCTGCGTTCATTTGCAGGGAGATTGGCGATGCTTGCGTTCTTGGGATTTGTCGTGCAACACAATGTGACAGGGAAAGGGCCATTCGACAACCTCTTGCAGCACCTTTCTGACCCATGGCACAACACCATTGTCCAGACAATAAGGGGCTACTAGAAAAAGAATCACAACGTGGGTCTTTTTCCTTAATTTGATGTAGCCTATGGTTGATGATGAGGGAATTGGAATTGGATACTTCTGAACATCAATGTAAAGAAGAAACAGGACTTTCCCAGTGTAATTGAACTAAGTACATGGTGTGGCTGTGTTAATTCATTTGCAGTAATGTGCAATTTACAGATTCTAATTGTCTAGGATGCAAAGACAACCAAGGGATGAAGTGCAAAAACATCCCTTCCACTACAAACTTTTGGCTAAAACTAAGCTGGAAAACAAGCTAATTGTACAGAAGAAACTGTGATCATACAGAGTCTCCAGCTATGTACACACGCCTCAAGTTTCAAGTACCCATGAGTACTGGAAAAAAAAGAAGCTTTGTCTTCGGAGAAGAGGAGACGTTCTATCCCGACCACGCCCTTATGGATCTTAACTAGTCTTAGCTAGTAGCCTCTCCTCCAAGCATTGCTTGTGTCGTGGCCTGAAAACATGGGGTGATGGAGAATAGAGAGGCTCAATGGGTCTGAAGCGAGCAAATTATGGTGTTAGCTAAAATTATAAAAGAAGCCATAAATGATTATAACCTGATCGAAGGAATTCCCATGGTACATGAATAGGCTAGGAATTTGATAATCTACATGATGATTTTGTAAGTCCATCTCCAACTCATGTTTCAATTTGTCATCATCCGGCAAGGCCGGCAAACCGTATGGAGCATAAGGGAACTGCTCGCTGACAAGCAGACCTAAGCAACTATTCCTATTGAACTCATTCAGTAAGCAACCGTCTTGTACGATGTTATGGATTTTCCCTAAGTTTCCCATCTCCATAGACTTATCCCCGCCGAAATAAGCTAAACAACTATTAAGGGATGCATCTGGGTTGCTGTCCATTGCTCTGCATTGGAAAAACGGCCGATCATTTGATGAACTTTTGGATGATTGGATAATAAAACGGATCAGACAAAGCAGACGGGGCTATAAAGTTGATTGTCGCTCACGCTTGAGAAAGATACGGAGGATCGTTTCGGAACATCAAATGCGGGTTATCAGTGATTGGAAGCCAGTTAACCAGCTGCGCTTCAGGCAATCCAACCATAAGGTAAGATAGAGGCATCTCGTTTTCAAACTACAATCAATTGGGAAAAGAAGTAATCCGGAGCAATCTTTCAAAATCCGTGGCAGTGAATCTCATGGTTATGGAACTCAAACCAATTCTTATATCATGTGAACAAAGATAGGTAGGGCACTGCATCAAATCTCCATTTACCTGATTCGTCCTTTCCATTGATGTAAGTTGATGCTTTCCCAGAATTTCCTGTGAAAACGAAAGGAGTATAAGATTCCGCCAATCACACCGGATTGCTTGATATACGTTAAGACTATGTCAAGGACGTGTCTGCAGAAATTTGACCAGGAAGTGGAACGGCAACCTTATGGAACATAAATAACCACATCGAAGGCATATTATACCTTTTGTCGACGGATGCTGCTTATAGACTCCCTATGTGAGTCTTCCATCTGCCTTACCTGTTCAACACCATCGATCTGGCCAGGATTACTTCAGTAGCTGAAAAATGGGATTAAAACATAAGTCTATACAGATAGTCTGATACAGGGTTGTATTCAAATAACTCTAATTTGTTTTAGCCAATACTATCTCCCAGTTCACATTTTAATTTTTCTGGAATTTTAAAGGACACATCAAGCAAAACAAAGCCACTAGATGATGCTGATCCATCAGTAGATTATAAAAAAATCTGTTCCACAGTATTTAAAAGAATCTACAACAATTAGAAACTTGAGTTGACAATTCGACAATTCTTTTAACTGCTTCTTCTAAAATGATCATCAACATTCTATGAACAGAAATAATTTTCTCCATAAGCTGGGATTTCGGTCCGCAGGGAAAACAGCAGAACCATCCAGATGGCAAGAAACAGAGAGTGATTAAAATGTAATTTCACTAAAGTTTGAGGACCTGCCCAAAAACCCTAATTCCTTCCCTTTCCCTCTATAAAAATAACCCCTTTCTCCCCTTGACCCCCCGCCCCCTCCCCCTCCCCCTCCGCCTCCCCTACCCATTTCTAGGAAAACCCTAATCGGTACCCAGTCGCCGTCTCCGATCCTCAAGATTCTTCCTTTCCTTTTAGTCGCGTTCTCCGATTTGGGTCTTGGCGTTTCTGTTTTCTTGGGTGGTTTTTGCCCTGTGATCGCCTGTGATGGTTTTTAAATATACTTTGAGGTGGGAGTGGAATTAGTTTTCCATACCCACCCTGAAAAGAAACTCAAATCTGAGGCATTCCTCTGTGTTTTCTGTTCTCCCACATTGGATTTCGGGTCCCTTTGATTTCTTGGGGATTGCTATTTGATTTGGGTATATTTTTTTGTGTATGAAATATGTGCAAGTGATGATAAAACAGACAGGGACATCAGCAATCCACACCCCTGAGGGTGTGAGTATGTTGACAGTGTCTACTAAATGGGAATCTCTCTGATGCACTTTTGGTCTTGAAAGTTTCGTTCTTTTGACTTGATTTGATATTGGGTGGCCGGTGATGCATCGATTGATTGCATGTATTACCACAGATCAAATAAAAAGACGTGATGATGCACATCAAATATTGTCACTACCTCTGAGGCTTCACCCCATTTGTTGGATTTGCAAAGTAAGGTTTTTTTGACATAAGAAGTGAGAGCCTGATGATTGCTAAGAAAGAACGGAGATTTGAATTGGGGGTTGCTGGATCTTTTGTTGAAGCCTGGTGGGTGTTAAATGTCTTCTTGTTTAACCTCTCGGGCTCCAAAACCCTCCCCTGGATGTAATAAAAGCTGTTTTCTTTGTAAATCCATGAAGGCTCTCTGAAATTGAATATATTTTTATAATTTTGTTATTCAACGTTTGGACAACAATGCAAAGAGTGGCCTATTAGCTCAGTTGGTTAGAGCGTCGTGCTAATAACGCGAAGGTCGCAGGTTCGAGACCTGCATGGGCCAATTTTTTCATCAACCCCGAATCAAAATGGGCCTTTCTAGAATCCCTCGACATTGAAATTATCATAAACCATTTTTATTGCCGACTCCGCTCCCAGACATCATCAGAAACAAAGTACAACGTAAGCCACCGATAAGGCCCTGTTCGTCGTCTGAATCTCAATTTTCTCGATCGAAGCCAATGATGGGAAGCAAAGGGGTGTTCGACCTGGAGACCCACTTCGCCTTCTACGGCGCTTACCACAGCAATCCCGTCAACGTCCTCATCCACACCATCTTCGTCTGGCCCATCTTCTTCACCTCCCTCGTCCTCCTTTACTTCACTCCTTCCCCTTTTCGACTCCTCGGCTTCGAACCCCCGTTTACCTTACCCAGTCACGTCTTGTTCTTCAACTTTGGTTTCTTCTTCGCCCTTCTGTATGCCGGTTTTTACGTGTTGATGGATAGGAAAGCTGGGTCCTTGGCCGCCTTCCTGTGTATGGGTTGTTGGGTTGGGTCTTGTTACCTCGCCAACCACCTCGGATCCTCTCTCGCTTCGAAGGTGGATTTTTTTCTGTATGTTGGTCTGATTAGTCGCTTGACATATGGTTTTTGTCTGGTGATGTTGTCTTTACTTCAATCGGGGTCATCGCCAGATCTTATCCTGGCTGATTTCGAGAGGTTGCTTTAGCGATGTTTTATTCGTTGTTACTCAAATCGGTATGGAACATTGTGTTCTTGCTTTATTATGTTGTGGGAAGGTTCTCTGTTCTAGTCATGGATGGGTTTGTGAGAGTAGCCGAATCTTACATGGTTGGTCACATCTTAGTTGCCCTGCACATCGGCTCTATCTTGACAATGCTTTCTGTTTGGCTGTCTTCGAGTCTCCATTGAGATAAGATCTTGTAATCAGGACCGCATGACTGTAGTTCTGAGATTGGTGAGACAGGCTTCAAGAGAAGTATCTGATTAGCTTCTCACCTTGAGATACTTGCGATGTTTGGATAGACCCTCAGTGATAAAGGGTTTTTTAGTTGTGGGAAGCCACTGTCTTACTGAGCAACATTTGGTACGGGTGCTTCCACTTTTCATTGAATCATTTACTTGCTAATAGCGTGTCCAAATCTGCCTTATTTGATGAACATTTTATCTTGAAACCAGTAGCATCGCCTTTTTTCAGCCTCTCTTTTGATTATATCCCATGCCGTAAGTTCATCTTGTTGCCCCGCAGGTTGTTCTGGGGGCTCAGGTTCTCTGCTGGACCGGACAATTTCTCGGCCACGGGATATTTGAGGTAAGGAGATTTTTTGACACTCCCGCATCGTCTTCGTTTGTAGTCTCGGGATAAGTCTCATCCCTTGTCACCATTCTCGTCAGAAACGAGCCCCAGCTCTTCTGGACAACCTAGTCCAGGCCTTTCTGATGGCTCCATTTTTCGTGCTCCTTGAGGCAAGCTCAAAATCCCATGTTCATTTCCAACTTCTGCTTGTTCGATCCAGATAGGCTACCAAGACCTACACTCATTCCCATTCTCCTGATTGCTGCTCCAGGTTCTTCAGATGGTTTTCGGGTACGAGCCGTACCCGGGATTCCACTCAAACGTGAAGGAGAAGATCGACGCCGAGATAAAAGTTTGGCAGGAAAGCAAACAGAGGAAAATGTCTTAGATGCAGCCGTTGCTCGCCCCCTTCGTATGTATATACGCGCGCTGCGCGCGTATATACATACTCAAGCATGTACTGATATCAAGTAACACCGCGTGAAATGCACATTTTCTAAAAGGCATGACAAATGGTGTGAAGAGTTGGTGGGGTCCGACACAAAGGTCCAAAACATCTTTTAAATCATTGGAGCAGATATATGGTCGATTAGTAATGACATCAAGGATCCACACAAATTCCAGATTAGTTGAGCTGCTGGGTCAAGTCGTAGTCACAAAACCAAATCTGGCATTGGATCCATAGGAATGGATGGATCGAATGTGTGAATGTAACCAAAGGTTTTTCACCCAATAATTCCTTGAACTATTGCCAAATTTGAGACACGTGTCCACCCAAAAGGGAAATCCCAAGTTGCCCTTGTTCCTCAATTAGTTGTTTTGTTTGTTACCCGTTACTTTTATTAATAGGGAGACTTTCATTTCTGATGAGGATTTTGTCAAGTATGGAAGCAGAGCTTGTGGAAGAAGAAGGCAAAATTTGCAAGCAATGGGGGAAATGCATGGTTTGGGAAAAGTTGTGCTGATTCACATCTCCCTCCCTCCCTCCCTCCCTCCCTCCCTCTGATTTCCGCGTACAGAAATGAAATACTCGAATACTTACGATTCTGAGTGGAGGGTGCCATCATTTAATTCCCTATTACCTTGTTGATTCATTCCCACCTATTATTGTCTTATCTTATCATGCCTCCCTTATTAATACACCGACAATGACATGGCGATTAATGTTGATAATATCATGCTCCAATTTGAGGTTGTGGTCTTGATGCTGTTATTTCTCTTTGTGTGAACCATGCAAGAAGGCTTGACTCCTTCAATTATGTAATAATCCCATGTTCCATGTTGTTTTCATTTTTGTTTCTCTTTTTTGTGTCCTCTTTCAGTTGGGTTTTATTATTATGTAATAAAGAAAAATTAGACATTGCCTTCCATCTCACGGCACTCTTCTTTATACTTACACGAGTGATTTCCATATCCTCTGTGCTTCAAACTCCTGGTTTGAAAGCTTTTTCCTTCTTTAGCCAGGTGATATGGAGAAGGGTTACTATGGGTTCGGAAAGCAGGGCGACGAGGACGACTCGATGGACCTTCCCCCCGGATTCCGCTTCCACCCTACAGACGAGGAGCTCATTCGCCATTACCTCCAGAGAAAGGCGGTGGACGCCTGTTTCGCCTCACGGGCGATCGGCGACGTCGACCTCAACAAGTCTGAGCCCTGGGAATTGCCTTGTAAGCCAAACGGTACCCCCTTGTCCCGTATCGGAAGAGAGTAGATTTGACCGAGATCGGGTTCTCGTTGTTTGTTGCAGGGAAGGCCAAGTTGGGGGAGAAGGAATGGTACTTCTTCTGCCTGAGGGACAGGAAGTACCCAACTGGCCTGCGGACGAACAGGGCAACCGAGGCGGGGTACTGGAAAGCGACCGGGAAGGATAAGGAGATATATAGCAGGTGCTCGCTCGTGGGTATGAAGAAGACGCTCGTGTTCTACCGAGGGAGGGCCCCGAAGGGCGAGAAGACTAATTGGGTCATGCACGAATATCGGCTAGAAGGGAAGTTGTCACGGCACAGTCTTAATCTCCCCAAATCATCCACGGTAAGATCTCGTAATATGACATCCTGCGTCGCCTCTTTTGGGGATGCTGGGCATGTTTTCGGCTCATAAGTCTCTGTTTCTCGTAGAACGAGTGGGTGATTTGCAGGGTCTTCCACAAAACCTACGTTGCAAGCAAAGATCCCTACGTCCAGAACGGAACAATCCACGGCCTACCGCCGCTGGCTGACCCATCACAGAGCAAGTTCAAGCGCTCTGCTGTGGCCGAAACTGCAGCCGCCACGTACGTGCCCTGCTTCTCCAACAACAGTCCTCTGTTTTACGGCAACAATTCCCCCGGAATCCTCCCCCACCCCAAGGTCCCATATCATCCCCAGTTCTCGTATCCGAGCCCCGGGCTGCTGCAGGAGAGTTCCCTCCTGAGGGTCCTGCTGGAGACCAACAACGAAACAAACCCGAACCCAAACACAAACATGGTTCCAAACTTTGGAACAGGTTCTTCTCCGAGCTTCTACTTGGGAAGAACTGGAATAATGGAAGAAGATCAGGAAGCAGACCCATCAACTTCCTCTGCAGCTCAAGACGACCTGGGATTCATATGGGATTAAATCTTTCTGAAAACAATCATGATTACCACCATCTGCTTAACCCCAATTACTCATAGGCACCAAATCAATAGATTAGGTCTTGTTTCTATCTTCAATAGTTGGTTTGGGTTGTGGTTTAGTAGAGCATCGTTTATTTCATATACATTGTTATCATAAGTACTGAAATTGTTATCAGTGACGTAAATCCCATCCCCTCCATTACGTTTTCTCTTCATCATATGCAATGCATGATTTAGTGTAGGGAGAATTCTCATCACCTTGTAAATGTGCCAAACGTGGGGGAATTTTGATTTAGAGCACATGAACTTTTGAGGACATAATTTGATCCCAACACGACATGTTGTAGTGATCCTTTTATCCCTTTCTAACTTTGGAAAACATGGGGTAGGAACGTTCTTGTTATTACATCCTGAAAGATTGCATTCGTCATTTCCATCTCCCAGATGCACGTCGCGTAAGGACCTGTCGCCGCCCTCAGTTACCCTCCAAAGGAAGGTAGGTTGGCGGTGGAGGACGAGGGTTTTTCACGCCTCTCGTGGGTTTGAATGCGCGATGTCGATCGCCCTCAACGAGCCCGATCGGCTTGTTCGAGCTTTGATGTCTGAAGAATGGGGATGACAGAAGAAAGACCCGTCAACTGTTTTTATATGATGCCAATGTGCAAGCAAGTCTTGTTCCAATTAAGAAAAAGAAAAAAATGAAGAGCCTCAATTATAAAAAAGCCTAAAAGTTGTGTATTTCCACGCATCACTTTTATAGACGTGAAGCGCCTCTCACCGTGAGACAGTGATGCCGTGGAGCAGCTTGGCCGCACGCGGTAACAGCAACCTCGAGCCGCGGAAGACTATGCCCTCGGTGATAATCGACCCCGGAGGTGATCGAGGACCGATCCCATGAGTGGCAAAGTCCTGAGTAGGGGAAAATGTGATGTGGAGAGATGAACAGAATAATATGTTGGCTCACATGAGAGGGAATGAAGCTCTCTCGTATGAACCTGACATGATCTTGTTCTTGTCTTTATCATAGATATATTCTTGTTTTCTCAGTACAGTTCTGGAAACTGAGAGCGACCGAATTCAATCATGGAGCCGAGCGACATTCACAGAATGCTGTTCTTCAGGAGGGCAATTGCAGAAACATAGAAGGGAGAGATGCTGCTGGCGAAAGCACGTCGGCAAGATCCGATCAGGCTAGCCTTTTACATTACTGTGCGGAACCACTGATAAATTGATATGCTTTCTAAACTTCTTAGCTTTGAGAACATTGAAATGACATCAATCGAATTCTACAAAGTCATAATCAAATAACAGACTTACCGACACAACTCCTTTAATCCCTTCATGTTTGTTGTATCTTAAAAGCTGAGATCGAGGGGCTACTGCGCGGAGTTCCAACTCTCAATGATGACGAACTTGGATTGTCCTGGAACTCTGCATGCTTTCCTGCAGAGCTCTCCCTTCTTGAAGAGCTGATATGATAAATGATACGGCAGTAGGATGGCTACTGACTGGCCGCCCTGTCCTCACCATGTACGAGCTTGAGGCCCCAACTCATATCCTCACAATGCCTCACATGAGGAACTAATAACCCTGTATCGATGCCTCTCTTGGCTTTGCAGTCGTAAAAAGGAGGCGCATGGAAACACGGCTCCATTGACATTGCCCTCTCGCAAGGAGGGTCAGGAGTAGTTCGATTCTCGGGCTTGTACAGAATCCAGGGTTTTAGACCCCCAAGCCCTTGAGCCACATAACCGAACGTCGACCATGAGCTCGTCACTAGCACTTCAGTCAAGCTCAGCAAGTACATTTCTGCCCACGCCTTCCTGTTGTGCATCTGTTTCTCCGTCTGCTGGAATTCCTCGTGACTGGGTTGAACAACGCTGACGACCTCGCCGGTGACTGCCGGATTTTCCCAGTAAATGTCTCTTAACTGCTCAAAGTAACCTGAGGACAAGGATGTAACAAGTACGGCTTTTGATTTTGCAGGGCTTGATTGAGTGCTGAGCGATCCCTCTTCGTGTATGCCTGGAAGCAGATTCTCCTTCAGTACACAAGACATGATCTGGTCCAGGACATGCTTGAAAGGACCGGCCCCTTCGTCAAAAACCCTGACTTGGATCCCTATCCGTTCGTCTGCTCTAGCCAAGTAAGCATAGTAATATCTTCTGATGAGTCCCCAGACGGAATTAGTCGGGTGGAAGAGATATCGTCCCAGGAAATGAAACACGGTTTCCTTTTCTGGGAATAGCCTGTCGAGTTCTTCCTCGAAGGATTGCATCAAGAAGAGAGACGGCACGAAATAATTGTCCGTCTTCAAGATCAGCCAAGGTACATTTTTCAGAAAAGCCTGATCCTCGTCACAGAAGAAAAGCTTGTCTCGATCACCGTAATTATGAACGAGATGTAGATACACAAACGGAGGCACCGCTTCGGTCTTCTCCATGTTACCATAGCTCTGTGGGTGGTTCAGATCAAAGGCGTGAAACCTATCTTTCAATGGGAAATCGGAAGGAAGAAACCACGAGGCTCCAGGAAACGGTTCGCAGAATAGATCAGGCACGTCAGCACCCGGGTCGACCAGAAGGACGCGGTTCGTGAGCAACGCATACAGGAATGCGGAAGCCAGGGTGAGGATCCGGTTCCCCAATCCGCTAAAGGAGATCCACACGACATACTTACACTCGGAAACTTCCTCTGCCCGGCCGGATCTGAGGACTTCCAGGACGCTCCGGAAAGCCTCGGAGCGAGGCCCGCATCGCTTGTGCAGACTCTCGTAACGTCGTAACCTCGATATAAGGTAATCGGAAGGCTTGTGATTCGAAACCTTCCTCAGAAGGGCCGACTGGTATCGGCTAGCACAGGAGCTGTCGTCAAACCCTCCGGCCAGCAGCCCGCCGAGGAGAACATCCTTCTTCTTCCCCTCCTCCTCTTCCACCTCTTCAGGATTGAGGGACGTACTTTTGCGGGGTTCCACGCTCATAAGACTGGCACCATCGGCGAGGAGGCCGTCGGTGGGGAAGTCGCGGAGGACCACCGACACGGAGAAGAGGACGGATGATAGCATAAGAGAGGCGACGACCACACCCATCAACCTCATGGGGCTAAAGGAGCCGCATTTCCAATCGGGGTCCGCCGGATCCGGTGACCCAGTGACGCCGCCGCCGTCTTCATCGTCGACGTCCCTGACGTTCTTCCTCAGCCTCATCATCTCTGGCGAGTTCACAAGCTGGGTTCGAAAGGCTAGCGTGTCCCTCTCCGTCTATTGTTTATTTTTCCTAGTCAGTCAATGTGTCATGTCGGAAAACAAGGAAGTACAGTCAAAGGCTCTAATGACCCTAAACTTAAAACCGATAATTAGTTCCCCCATTAGTTCAGATTAAGATCAGTAGTAGTTCCCAAACCAAACAACCCCATAAGTCCTCTTTTTTTTTATATCCCTGCTCTTACCCGCTCGATAAAAATAAAAACTCGAGGATTTTGGATCCGGGTTCTGGCTTTAATTTTGGTAAGTGGGACTGACTTACGGACTACGGATTCGACGTTACGACCTTGTAAGTCCACTTCATTTCCTTCGGTCAATGATGACTGCTGTGTCTTGGTTTGGTCTCATAATAATGGAAAGTCAAAAACTGTGTCGCTCACACGCCCCCAAAATTTCCTTGCAGGGGAAGCCAAACCCGTTCCTTGTCCTCCTCTTATATCAGATCCAGATCCAGACCCTTGATGACAATCTATCTCCATAACCAGGACACACCCATTTGCTCTGCTTTATTCGCCGACCACGACAATCCAGAGATCGAAAGAGTTGGGTTAGCAGTTCAGACTGAGGCAAGGCAAGGTACTTTTCTGTTCTTTGTTCTCCTTTGGTTTCTTTGCCCTACTTTTGTGGGAGAACGCCCCAAGCTTCCCCCCTCCCCCCCCCCCCCCCCCCCTCTTCCTAGTAAATTGGAATTGAGACGTTTCCCAAAAAAATTTATTGCCAGGCATGCAGTAGTAAGACCCCTGGAAACAGCGAATCACACGCCTCCACGTGGCGCGGTGCCTTCGCCAAAAGGATTAACTAGGCTCAGTCCCACAAGTAATCCCTGTACCTCATCCGCACGCAATCCTTGCCCCCCCCTTGTTCTATCTCATAAACCCCACCAAACGACCATTCCCGCTTCCGATCCCTAACCATCTCGATCTCCCAACCCTGCGTTGCCTCCCCCGGTCGTTCGCCCTCGCCGATGGGACAGCGCGAAGAGGACCGGTTGGAGATCGCCTTCTTCGACGTGGAGACCACCGTCCCCAGCCGGCCTGGCCAGGGCTTCGCCATCCTCGAGTTCGGATCTATCCTTGTCTGCCCGAAGAAGCTCGTTGAGCTTCGTAGCTACTCCACGCTGATTAGACCCTCCGATCTCTCCCTCATCTTGACCTTGTCGGTCCGGTGTAATGGTATTACCAGGGACGCCGTTTTGCAGTCCCCGCTCTTCTCGGAGGTCGCTGATGAGGTCTATGACCTTCTTCATGGTACGGCCAGTAGGGTACAGTGTTGTCTGAAGATAATGTAGCTTGTGTTGATTGCCCTTTCTGTTGGTGTGTGTCTGTGAAGGAAATGGCCAGCAGTTTGATGTGATTGTTCTTGGTTGTTGCTATAAGTAGGGGATGTGATTCTTGTGTTAAGTTATGTCTTTTCCGATGGGTTGATTATGAGGGGTAGGCGTGGAAGATGTTAGCCTTTTCTGTTGGTTTTTCTTTTGTATTGGTGGCGATAAGTAGGGAGCTTTGGTTTGTATTGAAGATGAGGAGAATCTGTGTTTTTTCTTTTTTCTCCTGAACGATTGATTGGTCATGTTTATCTTTTGATGTTTTATGGTATTTTTTTATGAATTGTGGAGTATTTTGGAATTGGGTTTTTTATTAATATTTTGGGTGCTTTTTTTATGGAATACAGGAAGGATTTGGGCGGGCCACAACATTGTGAGGTTCGATTGTAAGAGGATTCAGGAGGCTTTTGCAGAAATTGGGAGGCCACCTCCTGAACCAAAAGGAACAATTGACTCGTTGGCTTTGTTAACCCAGAAGTTTGGAAGAAGAGCTGGGGATATGAAGGTATATGGCTAAAATTGAATTCAATTGCTGTTGTCTGATGGGATTTGATTGGTGCGTGTAACCTTGTGTTCTTACTGTTGAAACTTTTAAAGGATGAAATTCTTAAAGATGTGACAGAGTTCTTCAATGCTTAAAATTCGCCATTTATACAATGAACCTGTGGGTTTTTCTGTTTCTTTCATGAAGCTATTTCATTCATCTGAAACTAAATTGTGTTCATCCATTTCTGAAACCGAGTCATATAGCATGTCTGAGCTTTGCATCTTATGAATGGTATGATAAAGACCTTTTCTACAGATGGCAAGTCTAGCAACTTACTTTGGTCTTGGCGAGCAAACTCACAGGTAATTGTGGCTATTATTTTGCCCAATGCCCCTTTAGGGTAATAGCCAGTTTGAGTGTGCATCCAAGTGACGATCAACTCATGCACTTTCTCATACATTATCTCTTACTATCTCAGGAGCCTAGATGATGTTCGTATGAATCTCGAAGTGCTCAAGTACTGTTCTACTGTTCTTTTTCTGGTAAGAATGAGCTACTAAAATAATCCACAAGTTTCTCAACGTTATCCTTGAACCTCATAGTGACTGGCATTGTGGTCGTCAGGAGTCTAGCCTCCCTGACATATTTACAGAGAAGAGTTGGATATCTCCTAATGCCACCACAAGAAGTCGTAGTAATGGGAAGACGTCTCCTCCCAATGGAGTAAGCACAATGAACACATCCGCTTCGTTTCAAGCGAATGGGTCTGATAAGTCTCCTGCAAATCAGCTAGTGGGTGAGAGTCGCCCGATACTGTCTCTTCTTACCAGCACTGCAGAGGATACCATGAAAGAAGCCAGCAAGTTTGAGGATGTAGGCTTTTTCGACATGACTTCCCTCACTAATGAAATCAAAACTGAACAACTTCAAGCAGACATAGCCATGGAAGACAAACTGGTTACCCCAAATGTTGTGTCAGAGGGATGCAGTGGTTCCGCTGGGTTTTTAGATCCAGAAGAAGTGTCTGTTTCTTCCATCAGCGCATGTTGGATTCCTGCCTATAGGGGAATTCAGAGAATCAGGCTACTGCATAGAGGTCTGGCTTTTCAACTTTGTCCAACTCAGCTGAAAGTGCGATTTGGAATCAGTACCAAGTATGTGGATTCCACCGGTCGTCCAAGGTTGAATTTCGTCGTGGATGCAACTCTGGCGTTGTGTCAAGTTCTCGACACCTGTGATGAACTTGCTGAGAAACTTTCTATCGAATCCGGTAGTAGCTCTGAGTGGAGGCATGTTGTTAGTAGGAAGAATGGCTTCATGTGTTCCCCAACTTTGAGGCTGCAGTAAGTTATCTCAACCCTCATTTCTCTTTTATTCAGCATTCAGCCCATCCGATATCATCAATTATTTCTTTCATCCCTCTGCAGCATTCCTAGTGTAAATGCCGATGGTCCAAGGTACGAAACGGAAATGTACAGAAAAGATTCGTCTGGCAAAGTAGAGAAGCTGATGTTTAGCCAGTGTGATGCCCTGGAAGTCGTCGCGGCACAGTTAAATCCAGGGACCTTGCTGGACGCATACATCTCACTCGATCACTATGATTATCAGCAGAATGCCGGCATCAAGCTGGTCACAAAGAAGCTGGTAATCCACTGCTGATCTTTTCTCTGTTTGGCATCTAATTTACTGCTGGTTCAGTCGATTTCTGGACTCTCTAAACTGGGTTTATGCCATAGGGAATTAACTGTACATATTAGATTTGACATTTGGGAAGATGCAACATTTTTTTTTCTAAACCTTCATTGCTTTATTATAACTTAGACCCAATTTGTCCCAATTGCAACACCCCTGTTTTGTCTTAATCCATCATTACAAATGATTGAATTTAATACTAAAAAGGAACTTTGTAAGGCATGCATGAACTCACTATAAATATTTCCCAACTGCCCCCTTACAGTGCCCTATTGGATGGACGTTTGTATCATTTATTTAATATCATGGGTGCACTTAAACAGAACACTTGGCAAAAGCGACATTGGCTTTATCATGGGATAATTACATTACAGCACTTTGAATTGAAGCCTAATGAATTGGTTGATAAATTGGTCGAGAAATCTATTGACTACATGCGCATAATATAATGAGATAAAACGAAAACAGTACAAAGGTTGTGAGTGTGACTCGTGAGGGGGGGTCGAAATCGAAATGCCTTCCCCCTTTTTTTATCTTAGGACAACAAAATTGGGGTGACGTGGCCATTTCCCTATCTCAATCCCACTCTATCCATATTTCTTCCCCATCACCCCCCACAATTATAAAAAATAAGCCTAATTAACAAATATATTCACTCTGTATTGCACCCATATTCTCGATCCCACCGCACTTTTTCCGTGTCACCTCATGCCTCCACGTCACCCCTCCCTCTAACTTCCGCCCCTGTGCGCACCTCACCCATCGACACCCACACCTCCAATCTCTACCGTCAGCTTCCCTCCTAATCCACCTCTAGACGGTCCGGATCTAAAACTCCTCTTTTCCCCCAACCGCGCATGTTAGCCCCACTCCACCTTCAATGGAAGTACTTTTTCTTCCGTTGCCTCAAATATCTCTCCACTGAGGATTAGATATTCCTCGTGATCTTTTCGCCGGCCAACGCTGCTAACTTGCGCCGCCGATCGCCGATTTTCCTGCCCTCCCCCACCCCCCTTCCCCCTTCGGATCGGAGCCTCGGTCGACGTCGTTCGCGTGAATCCGAGCGTCGCTAGGAATGATTATGGGCGAATTTTAGGAATAGGCGGCGGGGATTTTGAGACCCTGAATTTGAGTGTCTTGTTCGTGGTCGTTTGATTTATGGGGATGAGTTAGTCGGAGGGGAAAAGAGTTTGGTTGGTTGTTTGATGTGAAGAGGAGGTGGGGATGATGATGGAGGGTGCTGCAGGGGAGCTGAATTTGAACGAGGAGGTGGGTGATCAAGGTGGTGGAATTGGAAGTGCGGGTAAGGGTGTGGGTGGGGGTGGGAGTGAAGGTTTTATAGATAGGAGCAAGGTGAGGATTTTGTTGTGCGATAACGATGGGAACAGCTCGCTGGAAGTGCTCTCCCTCCTCCTGAAGTGTTCATACCAGGGTCTGATTTACGTTTACAAGATTGATCTTTTTTCTTTTGGGTTGGGTGCTTTGGAAGGATTGGAAAGACTAGGAAAGAAAATCTTTTACTGGATGTTTTTGAATTGGGTGTTATAAATTCTGCCTGAAGAATCACGCTGGGGGTTCTGTTTTAGAGATTATGGGAATGAGACTGTTTCTGATTATGTTACTCATTGCATTTTTTCAGGGTTATGGAGAATTGAATATTTGTATCCATTTTTTGGGTCTTGATAATAATTACAGGAAAAATTTTCGAAATTTTTGTTGGAAAGTTCAAGGGGGTTGCTTGTTTCTGTATATTTTCTTCTGTATTCGGTATTGTCTTGTTTAAGAGGTGGTGAATGCTATTTGACTTCCTAGTAAACTGTGGAATTTTCCAGTTGATTTCAGCACTATGTTAGCTCAGAATTTTTGATAATAGCATCTTCAGCTTTTGGTCCTCGTAGTGTCATCCATGTGAACGTCCTAAAGATTTATCATATCCCAGGTTGACACTGGAAACTGAAATTGCTTTATGATGTTCATCTGCAGTTACTTCTGTTAAATCAGCTAGACAAGTCATTGATGCCCTGAATGCTGAAGGACCTGATTTTGACATTATCTTGGCGGAAGTTGACCTGCCAATGAGGAAAGGCATGAAGATGCTGAAATATATTACGAGAGACAAAGAACTGCGACGGATTCCTGTGATCAGTATGCTCGTCATCTTTCTTTTCTGGTTTATATATGTGCACTTAGAACTGAAAACAACATTTCTTATGTTTATTTATGTTAAACTACCGCCTCAACTTTTGGAGTCTCCATCTTCTTTTGACAGTGATGTCCGCACTGGATGAGGTCTCAATTGTTGTGAAATGCTTGAGATTGGGAGCCGCTGACTATCTTGTAAAGCCTTTGCGCACAAATGAACTATTAAACTTGTGGACACACATGTGGAGAAGGAGGCGCATGGTCTGTTCTTGACTGCTGTTGTTCTCTTTTCTGTTCAGCTATGGACTACACTTACTGCTAAGATTTCTCTGATAGTTTGAGTTCTCATCTGTTTAATTAGATCAGTATTATAAAGTGTCATCTGCCAATCTTTTAGATGTTGTTGCGAGAAAAATTGACTTTTGAATAAGTGGACAAACTTGGCTCTTTGCCTCTAATATGGCTGGCACACAGGGAGCAAGGTCTGGTTTAGGGAATGCATGCTTATGTCTTTCCCTTTATTGGAGTTCATGTTCTTCCTCCATATGATTTGATCGAAAGATGCACTAACCTCCCTGCTGCTACAGTTTTTTGTTTCTTACTCTCTGTGCTTTTTTTCTGGCAGCTTGGAATGGCAGAAAAGAAGGTCTTGATCTGTGACTTTGATTTTGTTGGATCAGACCCGAGTGATGCTAACACAAATAGTACGACTCTGTTCTCTGATGAAACTGATGATAAGTCCTGGAAGAGTGCCAACCCAGAGGTTCCACTGTTCACACATCAGGAAGAAGAGGTAAGCGTGGCACTTGCTGCACAGATTGATTAAGTTTGCTAACTATAATTTTGGTTTCTGCTTTGCTATTCTCACTATAATATATTTCTAGGCATGATATGATAGACAGAATGGACTCCTATGTTCTTTGTGATTATGTGATGAAATTTTAGTTTCCTGAGAAGAGAAGTATGTTATGATGGTGTCTAGATTTCCAGAGGGTCAATGTTTTTACCATAAACTTCCAGCCTTTGACCTGCCATGCCGAGTGCATTGATGGTATCATGTGTTTGTGGGAATCAACCTACAAAATAACTTAGCATAATTGTTTTTAGAGGTATACTGCCACATATTTGAAAGCTTCTTCATGAGAGATTAATTGTTTGTTAATTTAATACTTAATCAGCCTGTTATATACTTTGGTAGCTTCTTTATTTTCTGATGCTATGTAAGTTGTCAGACTGTAGTCGAGGCTATTTGCGCCACTGGTGCAGCTGTAGAGCCTCCAGTTGCTGATGCCGAGAATTGCCGGCCTGATGTTCCAGGGATTAGCGATCGCCGAACAGGTCAACACACAGGTACCTCTCTGCGTCTTTTGGTTTCTTTTAATGCCTCTATTCATTTGAGTATGAGTGTAAAATTTTCATGAACTGAATCTTTTGTAGGACAATTTTCTTCTATTCCTAAGAAGAGTGAACTGAAAATAGGAGAGTCTTCTGCCTTCTTTTCATATGTGAAGACCGCCATTGTCAAGAACGCGTCCACAGCAGCTACTCAAACTATTCACAGTGCTGCAGGGAACTGTAAGGCATCAAACAAAGATCAGGCAGAGCATGAGCAAGCAGCTTGCCATTCTCCAGTGCAAGAAAATGGAGATGCATGGGAAAAATCATCGTTAGGAGAGGATTTTCCCAGTGGCAGTAGCCTTCCTGATTCCCTTTCAGTAGAGAGGTCATGTACACCACCTGCTTCAACAGACTATTCACAACCAAGGAACTTCAGGGATGAATCAAGTCGAATGCCTCTAAGAGGCGAGCCTCGTATGGATGGTTCCAGGACACATGGTCAGAGTGCATTTCCTTTCTTTATCTCTGGTTCGGTGAATGCGGCCATGATGCCATCTTCATCTCAGTTATTCCCGAATAACATTCAAGACATGCAAAATCATGTGAATTCAGCCATGTTGCCTCATTACAATCACCTCTCACCCTGCCCTTCCCATGTGCAAGGGATGACATCATTCCCATATTACCCGGTTGGTATATGCTTACCTCATGGACAAGTTGGAGCATCTCAGTCTTGGCCTTCTTTTGGAAGTAATTCTGTGGCTGAAAAGCAGACTGAAAACATCGACCGGAGAGAGGCTGCTTTGATCAAGTTCAGGCAGAAGAAGAAGGAACGCTGCTTTGACAAGAAGATTAGGTATATCAATAGGAAAAAGCTCGCCGAGAGGAGGCCTCGGGTCCGGGGACAATTTGTTAGGAAGGCAAACGGTGTAAATGTCGATTTGAATTGCCGGCTGGTTTCTGCTGACGACGACGAAGATGAAGCTGAGGACGACATGGAGCTTGTCGCTCTGGAATCTTCTCCGGAAGGTGTCGCATCATGAGATTTTGCGAATGGAACTTTGGGACAATAAAGCCGAATTTTCCGGGCATTGGAGAGATAGCTCTTGTGGCTATTACTAACTCGAGTTATAGAGTTGTCCTTACCCGGTATCAGCTTTTGGTGATGGGGGATGCAGTGTGGCCATGGTTTTCCATCAACGGTGATGTGCTGGCGGCTACTACTTACCAAGATGGCCCTCTTCTGAACGGTATTCTGCCACGATGGCAGCGGGGAATCTCTACCAAGGCCTCTAAGATGGTCTGGGGAGCTGTTTGTTTACTCAGGTACACCCAGTTGGGGGACTTGCTGTATCATTAGGTTTAGCGGAAACAATTGTCGTCTTCTCTGTCTATCTTTCTACTGCAAGCTTTAAGCAGTCTACATTGGATGGTGCATCATTGGGCTGCCCATAGATGATCCTACGATCGTTGGCTCCCCGTCTTTTAACTTTCTCAATCTTTATTATCAAGAACTCTTGAGGAAATGCCATGGTATTTTCCAATATGTGGAAGGTTGAGGTGAAACATATGCTGAAATCTGATGGTGTTTGGTGTAAAGGAAGTGTTTCAGGTAAGTAGCTGTTTTACGTGATTAAGAGCTAAACTTTTGCAGGCCATTTTCACGTGAAAACAGAAGACAGGAGAAGGCGGTGGTGTGTTTTCTGGTAGAGCAATTAATTCACGGGTGATGTTGATGAGCATGTGATCCCTTTGAAAGTGTTGTCACACTTCCCCTTGTTTCACGGCGGAATCAATTGTCTGAAAAAGGGTTTTGGTTTTCAAATGTGGATGGGGGATTTAGCTTATCAACAAATGAGCTGTTTACATTTTGCCTTCTTCTGATTCTAAATTCTCTCGGAAGATCGCGGCTTCAAAGTTTTTAGGACGGAGAGAGCGATGGGCCAAGACGGCAACTTGACGACCCCTAAGAAGCCAACCTCGTCCCTTCCCACTAATCGTCACACACCCTGCGTTTATTATGACACTTCTTCCCTAAGGAATTGGATTTTTTATCATGACACAGAATACAATGATATTCTTCCCCATTGTTTAGTGGAGGCATTCCTTTTCTTCCCTTCTTGGGCCTCGATTAATGGGCCTTCAACTTGTACCCGTTGGGCTTTTATGATCAGTTTAAGCCCACGTACTTTACTCGCTTGGTAATGAAAAGGGGACCCGAGGGAGGTTTCTAATTTACTCCCTTGATTTTTACCTCACGTGGGTCATGCAAGAACGAGTTATTTCTAAAACACACTTAGAGGAGTCGGGCGATCCGTTTTCTCCGATGAGTGCGAGGATAGTCTGATTGGGCCTCTTGCCATCATTTGCATGGGGAGCGTCGTAAGTTCCATGCAAGAAACCGACAAAGATATGAATAATGCTTGCCGATGTTTGTGTGTTTCGTTGTTGGGGGAAGGTCGTTCTTGTTCGCTTTTAGAGACTAGATGGCCACACTGTCGGTCATTACATCTTTGTACTCATCCCTTTCGTTCGGCGAGAGAATTTAAAGGCATTTGACTCTCTTTGCAAATAAATAAATAAATGCTATTCTTCTTTTGTTTTTGTAAAAGAATCCAAGTGTGTCGTGTGGAATTGAATTGACCCCACCCGAGTTCGTCGAGGGTTGTAAGTATGTAAAGTTCGTCCAAAAAAAAATAGAAAAAGAAATTACCAATCTACCACACAAGTTTGGATGGAATTATCAAACTCGTTTGTTTAACAAGCGATTTTGAAAGTCGTTACTTCGTGATGAAATCTTCAATAGAAAAAAGAAGTTTAAAAATATATCAATTAATTTCTTTTTCGGTTTTATTTATGCCTTTATCTTAGAAAAATAATAAATAAATTTTATATTTTTTACTTATAGTATTATTTACCTCTTTAATTTAAATAAAAGAAAATCGTTATTTGAAGTAATAATTTTCTTCTTCAAAATATAATGACACTTGGATATTTCATATTCTGATCATTTCTGTTTTATTCGGACGAAAATAATTATTTAAAATAACGAATTCTTTCGTCTCGTATAAACTCGTTATTTCAAGTAGCGATTCATAATTAATTTTGAACGTCGTAGCTAAAGTGAACGTGTTACTTAAGTTAAGAATTATATGATAAAATTAAAACCAACTAGAAGAACGCTACAATACTCATAGTTCGTGTTGATAAGTATAAACTTCTTTCGATAGAAATTCATGATATATGTAATGGGATTAGAATGGAAAAAGAAAAGAAAGTTAAAAGTGGTGTGTGTGGATGGGAATGCCATAAACGTGGCCATTTGTCAATCGGCCATCTTCGTCGTCTCTCCCCACCTTCCCACCATATAAAATACAAATTTCAGTTGGAGAGTCATCGTATAACGACGTTGTTCATAAAAAAAAAAAAAGAGAATAAAAAAAAGGCAAATAAAGAAATCAGTGAGAAAGTTCTTCATCGTTTAGATCGGAGAAATTTACAAAGCTAAACAAAAAAAAAAAACAGAGAGGGGGAGGGGGGTTTGACTTTTTCCAGTAAAATAATGTGTTTTTTATTACAATTAATTAATTGTAAGGCTTGTGCTGTGTGTCGCGTCCGGACACGACGAGGGAGGAAATTCATAGTGGGAAAAAAATGATGGCCAAGTGTTTCTTCTCTGTTTCAACAATCCATCCATTCGATTTGTGTTCTCCCTTCAAACCATTTCTTTCTTCTTCTTCTTCTTCTTCATCCGCCATAGATTTGTTTGATAAATAGAAAAAGAAGAAGAAAGAAAGAAAGAGTCGTTTTTTTTGCCTCGGCATCCTTCTTTTCCTCCATTGATACTTCTTGGCTTGTTGGATTTTGGGTTGGGGTGGGGTGGGGGTGTTGAAGAGGGAAGGTGGGGATTCTGATGTCTGCTCCCGCTCCTGCTCTTCCTTCCTCGTCTTCTTCTTCAACGTCATCTTCTGGGTTCGTCCTTCAAGGGGCTGACGTTGTTGAAGACTGTGTCTGGGTATTAATACCAAGGATCCTCCTCCCTCCCCCCCCCCCCCCCCCCTCCCTCTTCTCCTTTTCGTTGTTGTTCTTCTCCCAGTTTTGTGGAATGGTAGTGGACCTGGCCGTAAAGGAGCATTCACCCCCTGCCTTGTTCTGTTCTTTCTACTAGTCCCTTTCCGCGCAGGCTTTTTTTACCCTGGTTTTAGAAAAAGGAAAGAATCCTTTCGATGATGATGATGATGATTGTGGTTTCTTTGTTGTCATGATTGCGTGGCACTCTTTGCGTCGTGTTCCGGTAAATGTTCGAGTTTAAGGGGAGAAGTTCCTTTGATTGTGGCATGACTGTCCGTAGAGAGGGAGTTGCTTTGATCGTGGAAGCGATCGCGATGATGATTTTGTTTTGTTGGCTGGATGTAATTCAGGAGCAGTAATGGTCTTTTCTGCATAAATTGCAAGGTCAATCCACAGAGCATTTCCAACGTCCTTTTGGACTAGTGTTTGTCTTTTTTTAATTTGTATCCAGTGCAGGATTGTCTGGTTCCAGCCAACAATGCTGGCCAATGACGAGGGGTAGAGTCTTCATTTTTTTTTCTTGCCTTTTGTTTCTGTGCGATGAGAAGTTCGAGGAATGGAATTGAATATCGTGGCTCTGTGTTGTTGGAAGTGTATACTTGCAACCGTCCTCTGTGGAAAAGAAACTGTCGAATTGCTATTTTGTGGTAATGTGGAACTTCAAAAAATTGCTGGGTTGGTCATATGGCAACTTAGTATAGCTCAAGGCGTCACCATGTATAAGTTGTTTCCTTTGGTTCTCGTTGATAGTACATGATATGCTGCATGAAAATGCTGTGACATTGTACGTGTGATTCAGATTGCCATTGATTTCTTGTCAACTGCATGTCATGTCATGCTCGATGAATAGGAATGGGCTTCTCATTTGAGATGGTTCCAAAGTTTTTGGATGTTTTGTCATCCAATAACAATTTAAGCAGTCTTTTTCTTTTAATTTTCATTTTTGAAACTCGAGATTTAAATTCTCCTGACTAAAGTGACTTTGCACTACGGTGATAGGAAAATGAAGGGGAAGGATCATTGTCCTTGGACAGGTTTGGTCATGTCTCTGATCTTGTAAGAAATGGGAACCGGGCATTCCGACAGCATCGCCTTGATTCTTTTGAAAAGGTAAGGATCTGGCTAGCTAATCCTGGATTTAATTTGTACAAGTTATCTTCTTTAGATTTCCTGTGATAATTGACCTTTAAAGTTTCCTGTTACTTGAACCAACTTGGTAACCCTAATGATTCATGAAGGCTCTTGATGTATACAAATGATCAAAAGTTGCAATAATCAGCCTAATTTTAAGATAAATAAATATATCCGTTACAGTTAGTTTCAGTTCATGAGTGAGTAAATGACTAAGGCCATGATGTCACTTGTTTTTCTCATTTGATGATGTCGATGAGTCACTGATTGATGCAAAGAGGTCACAATTTTCTTCCGTAATTTCTTCGTCCCCCCAATTCTCCAAGTAACCCGCTTTCCTCTTCAATAGGCAGTCAGTTATTACACCAGAGCAAACCAGATAAAACCCAACGATCCTGTTATACTGGGAAACCGTTGTGCTACTTATATAAGGTATTCTTCTCCGACCATTCTGCATGCCTTTTCTTGGATACGTTGCCTGGTAGATGAGATGGACCTATCTGAAGTAGGTAAGTAGAGGGTCATCGCAGTGATGTCCAAGACATTACTACTACAAACCAAGTTTTCCAGTGAGGATTTCCTCTTTCTCAGGATTAGCCAATTCTTGAAACTCCGAAGTGCGTCAGATTCGGAAGATAGGCCGTTGAATGGGCTGGATCCTACAATACACGCAGAGGTGCATCCTTATTACTTTCTGCTAGTTTCATTTGACAAATGTGAGTAGCTGAATTATACTGCCTTTTGCTTCAGCTAGCGCTAAAGGATGCAGAAAAATTAGTGGACATCCGATGCAATTCTGTGAGATCATTTGTCCTGAAGGCCAGTGCCCTTCTGTTGGTAAGATTAAGTTTATTTTCCTTGTGATCATCTTTTTCATTGAGTCGCCCCGTAATCAATAACATTTTCCTTTGCCCTTGAAGTTGGAGAAATACGATAATGCTAGGGATGCTGTCATTTCTGGTCTTCAGGTTGATCCTGTTAGGTAAAATAATTTTTACACACCATCATGATCTGACATTCAGGAGTTGCAAGTGGCCCTTGCATGATTGCTTTGGGATCACCGATAGACTCTTTTCTCATTCATGTCCCTGAATACAGCAACTCTCTCCGGGCTGCTTTACAACAGTTGGAGAAAATCCATGCCGGTTGTAGTGGGAGGAGAAGCAATATGAAACCTGAAAGGACAGATGATTTTGACTGCACCCTATGCTTGAAGTTGCTTTACGAACCCATAACTACACCTTGTGGTCATTCCTTTTGTCGGTCATGCTTATTTCAGTCTATGGATAGAGGTCTGCCTTGCACATCAACACTTCTCTTGCTCTCTACTTCCATTCATCTCGTTTAATCTTTAATAGCTCTTCATTCTCGTTTATATTTTTTTTTATAGGCAATAAATGCCCTTTGTGCCGCACAGTTCTCTTTATCAGTCCAAGAACATCAGCAGTTAGGTGAGGGACACCTACATATTATATGCACTTGTATCATATTTAAACTTGTCATGCATTGGTAAGATACATAATCATCAATCCTTTTACGTTTCTGTTGTTCCCTTGCCAGCGTGACCCTAAATAATATCATCCTGAAGAACTTCCCTGAGGAATATGCAGAAAGGAAGGCAGAGCATGATAGTCTGACTAACCTTGGTGGGGATCTTATGCCCCTCTTTGTTATGGATGTTGTTATCCCTTGTCAGAAGCTTCCCCTCCACATCTTTGAACCTCGCTACAGGCTCATGGTTAGTTATTCTGACGTCATCTATTTTTTATGGAAAGTTGGAAATATATAGCGATTGTCTTGCTAGTCTGGTGTCTTCGAGTAATAGTCATCATCAAAATTGATCGATTTTATATGCTTGTTCTCTGGAAAGAAGACTCTGTAGATTCTCCTACAACATGAAACAATGTAGAAATGGGACTCTCGTGAACTTCCATAGTCATTGCCCTTTTGTTTCTTTGTTTTTGCGGTGCATTTCTCACAGTGGTTGTACTTTTGGTTGTTGTGATAGGTTAGAAGAATAATGGAAGGAAACCGGCGGATGGGCATGGTGAACTTCTATCTCAATTATTTCCTTTGGTTTTCTAGTTAATATGGGAGTGTAACAATTTCTTCATACATTAGGTAGGCATAGATCCCTTGACTGGATCTTTCGCAGAGTTTGCTTGTGAAGTGGAGGTCACCGAGTAAGTTTTCCATTTGAATCCTTTCCAATTTCTTCCCCCAGGTGTTACATGTTACATGTGTATGCATAACAAAAGAAATCGCCTACTTTGTCGGGTTTGCAAACATGTTCTCTGACACTATGGGTTATCAGAGGAAGCCTGCCATCTTTGAGTTATTATGCTAGTCTTGTGGCCGGGGAGTCTCCTTGTTCATTGCATGCTCTTCTCGACTAAAAAAAAAAAACAGACTTCACTTCTAATGTTGATGTATCTAGAAGTTTCTTTTCTGTGGTTAAAATTTCACGCGCTGAAGCATTATGGTTCTTCTATTCTGAAATGTAGGTGTGAGCCTCTACCGGATGGACGCTTCTTTATAGAGGTAAATTATGTAAATAACTTTTCCGTGTCTTTTGTTTGGTTTATTGATGGAAGTGTTTCTGTTCAACCAGCACAGTAGCTTAGTCATCATTATTTGTCTGGACTGATATTCGGTTGATAAACTCTCAGCTTAATATTAACCAATTTGTAGGGCTTCAAATTAGATGATCCTCAATGATCTGTTTACTAATATTTCAACGTTTTAGCAATGTACTTCTATGGTTCTACCTGTGTGCTCATGGTCTGAAAATAGTTAGTTCAATTCCAAGTATGAAGCTGCATTGTGTTTTCTGAAAGTAATGTGCTTATTCTATGTTTAAGTCATGGGACATTTTGTGTGAATCTACTTTGCAATTGTGTTGTCTCAAAGGGAATGTCACAAACGCTTTGGATTATTTGGTGAACCATGTCGAGTTTTTTTTAGACTCCTGGGTGTAGTGGAAATTTTTTTTTTTGGTAGAAAGGGGAATTTTATAGATGCATCCTAACGGTTTAGCGTTTAGGTTACACCATTCAGAGAGTTAGTGCCCACACTAGAATCACCCGTAGGGATGTCCTGATGCAAAATGTCTATCACATAGTCCGGTGGGAAATGAAAAGTGATAGAGTCCTCTTCTTGGTGCCTTGCTTGTTTTGCCAATTTGTCAGCTACCTGGTTCTTCTTCCTCAAAATGTGGTGGACGGATTTTTCCTCGAAATGATTTAACAGCAACCTACATTCAGCCACAATCGAAGAAATTAGTGAGGGGGGTGTGAGGTCACCCTGTAAGTAGCGGATGAGGAGTTCCGCGTCAGTCTGGATAGCCAAAGCATTTAATCCCAGCTGTTTAGATAGCTTTAGGCCTTCTAATAGCCCTAGGGCTTCTGCAATGAGGCTGTTTGTATTCTGTATTTTCTTGGTGAAGCCCCCAATCCATGTCCCTCTCCTATCCCTTATTACTGCCCCCCAGTCCTGTGTAAAGCTGGTTTGGTGTTGTCGTAGCATCTGTGTTCATGGTGAATGGGAGTTCTTTTGAGGGCTGCCATGGTGAGTCATCTTCCACTGCTTCGATTCTGGGGCTTTGCACATTGGTCGCTATATTCTTCTGTTTTTTGCTTCCTATGGTTGCTTGTATTTCGACTGACTTCAGATGTTTCAATTGATAGGTAGAAGGCCGTAGGAGGTTTCGTATAATTCGCTCTAGAGATCAGGATGGGTGAGTTCTCTCAGTTGATTGTGTCGTCTTCTTCCTTGAGCTCAACATCAGCATCCTCCTTAATGTTGGTACAGATACCGTGTCGCAGAGGTTGAATGGGTGCAAGATGTGGAGTTTCCAGAAGGTTCCAGAGAAAGAGTAGATGTAAGTCGTGTAGCATTCTATGTGTCATTGCACAAGGGAATGCGTTAGATGGAGGTCCTAAATGAATGTAAGCCTTTAAAGCTGATAGATCTACTCGTCGGTGGAATAGGACTGCAGTGAGAAATTGGTTAATCCATTTAGCCTGCGCTATTGCATTTCAGACTTGGTACATGTGATTAACTTTTTCTTTCTCACCATGCATTTCTTTTTTGTTCACAATATTTCAGCTGCTGGAATTGACGAGTAATGTAGCTGAGCATGCGTGTTCATGGTTGACTAGGGCCAGACAAGCAGCACAGCAAGGTACCGTAACATCTTGGGGATTGGATGGAAATATTTTCACAATCAGAAAATTATGTCAATTCAAGATTAACTTGTAACATTAGCACCTTATCAACCAGAGCTTGCCTTTGTTATCTGTCATTTACCATATGGGGTGTTTGGCTAGTGCATTTCATCAAAGTGACATTTGTATGTACATTGTGGCCATCTGATGACACTCAATTTTGAAAATCTTGGGATTATCGATTCTCGTTTTCTGAACACAGATCGAGCAAAGTATGAGAAACTGCTCAGTTTGGAACGCATGATGCCAACGCCACGGGATCCCGAACGCTTCAGCTTCTGGGTAAGTGGAATGTGGAGATGTTTGCTAGGTGTATTCTGATTTTATGTGCTCAGGGACGCCAATCCTGCCAGAGGACTATGAATTTCACGGGCAACATCGTCAATATGTTGCTAATTTATATTTTTTGATAAGTCTTGATCGTTTATATTGTCAACAAGTAATACGGATTGTGGATCCCTTTGGTAGGCGAAATGTTTGCATCCCTGCCACCACACTGCATTGTATCCTCATTTTGATTAACTTTGTGGAGTTCCATTGCAGCTCGCCACATTGACAAAGCGTAGACCTGACGAGAAGTTGGATCTGCTGCAGATAACTGATACCAGAGAGGTACAAAACAAAGACCCGTTTCCATTTCATCAATCAATCTTCCCCCTCTTCCCTTTTAATTCTTACCCTTTATTTGATGAATGCTATTGTTATCATCTTATCTTCGGTAGAGGATTAGCAGGGGACTGATATATCTGAGAACTGAGGAACAAGGCTGCAGGTTGCAATGACATGAAGATAAAAACAATACACCTCGAAACAGCCGAACAAATGGAGTTTGTGCTCCATAATGGTTAATATTCCTATAAATATATACTACATTCATCACGAGAGGAAAACTTGTTCATTCATATGGCATCATATGATTGCAGATATAACTTATTCTTTCAATCTAGCAAAATATCTCATCTCCCCATTGATTATTTCCTGTAAACAAAATTTTGTAGAGAGGACAGGTTCTAGTACCATGATGTTGAAGGAATGATGTGATGATGTTGAGCATATACCAAAATCCATGCATCTCTTGTTTCTGGCAATATCAGGCAGCATATATTGGGTTTACATAGAAACGCTTACCTCATGGATCTACAGGTGAATCACAGGTCATCTGAACTGAATTCTGATTGCACCCTCAAGATCCACTGATTATCTGTAGATAGAAAATGGCACATCACAGACAATAATACAACAGGTCTTTCTCTAAACTGGCAGGGGTATGTTATTTGTGTTTTGTCCAGTTGGGAAGATTGCCTCTGAAATCCTAGACAATAAATTGTACTTTACTCAACTGGGGAGTTGTTGACTTCCAGTTCCATCTTCCCATGTTTCGTGGAGATTAGTTGGTATTGTAGTTTTAGAGCATAATTGAACAGTTTTGTCACCCCCCCAATTAACTTATACTGTCTTTTTCCGACCACTCCTTTTGCGGCTTTCCTTCTTCTTACTAGACCAACCCCACATCAATAAGACAAATACTTGGTCCAAACCAAAAACACAACCCAACCTTAAAGCTACCAATCATTCCTTTCTCCATCAAAATTATTGAGTTGGGAAGAATGTAGGCTGCACCAGATGACCTAATTGTCGGGTCATTCCTATATCACAAGATACAATAACACTATATGTTAGAAGTTTAGGGGTTCAGGGGAACCAATTAGTAGTTATTATGTCATGCTCGTCTCAAAATATACTAGAACCTGCTCATCTATTTTGAGATTTGTACTTGAATAAGGTCAGTTTTGAAAAAAGAATTGTAAAATGTAGTTTCATAAATTATCTAAATACCACTTCGAATTCACTATTTAAATATATGACTTTAATTTTATAAAGACAACATTATTTCAAAACAACGATATTGAAAAAATTGGCTAAATCCTTTCTTCAGACAACGATTAAGCCAATTTGAAACAACGACTTATATATGAAATCACAGTTGTTTCAAAGAAGATTTAGCACGATATTTTAGGTAATTTCTGAAACTAAAACCCGATTTCGCAAATTTTAACCCTAAATCCATACAATACTTCATCTATCTCTACCGTTTTTATTAAGAAAAAAAAAAAAATACAATCTATTAGGGGGCTGATCTCATGTTTAAGACAAAGATAAATGTGTCCGTACAGTGGAAAGTACCGAAATGGCTAAAATCGAAAGCTCAAATTCAACTTATCAAACCCCAAAATCGAGTTCTTGAAACCCGACCAACGGCCATCTTTTATCATGTTTCCAGAGTTTGACCGTCCGGCACTCGCTGTTGTTCTTCGGGAGAATCCTCAGCTTGGCTATATCAGGCGTCGAGAAGCATGGAGGACGTATTGCGATCCGGAAGGTCTGCTCTCCAGCACAGGTTGCTGGCCCTGTATTGTGAAAGTGGAAGGTTCAGCTCATGAATTGTACCAGAAGGATGCTTGAGACTGCAAGCATAGTGGCGAGTCAGCGACGACAATGACTCCAAACCAGTTGCCTCACTGACATGGTCAGGACTAATGCAAGAAGATGGCCTCGCCACAGCTCACCGTTCCATACTCTTTTAACAGATTTGCAGAACCTTTGGAAACTGAAAATCGGAAACGTAGAAACTTTTACGAAGCGTCCTTGGACTGAATGTCACGGTGTTGTGCCAGAGACTTCGGAGAAACGGTATATCCATTCGTAGAGAACGGTCTGATCTGCATTGATATGGAAAATGAGAGGAGTATAATCTAATGAGTAACATAATAAATTGGGCACATACTTGGGCTACATTCTATTCTATTATCCTCTGTTACACAACTGCACATCAACAACAACAGAGGGAGCCTCATAATCTACCTATCATCTCTAAAACATCCCTCCCACCTGAACGATACATCCATCTGAAGAGGGACCTCCTCAAGACAACCTAAAATCTATGTTGGAGACAATTAAACTCCATCTGATAACTAAAGGGACATAATTTACTACTTTACTAGGCAAAGAATCATAACCCCCACTACTACAAAAAATTAGCAGCGTATCTGTACAGTGGTACAATCCCGCATGGCCTCCACCTCTGTGCCGGCGAACCTGCCGGCAACTGGGATTAGCAGATGCCTCAACAAGAATCTCATTGAGCCCACGCATGCCCCCTCGCCAGGCGTCTTGTTTGACCCAGACTTTTTACTTGCCCTTCAAAATTTGCTGGTGAGAACCAATGGTTTTTGTCATCCAGAAGACAGCATGGAATATTCATATACATTTCTTGACCCGCATGGATTAGTCCATGTTTTGGTTGCCTTCCCAGGATGAGACATGTTGACTGAGCGGGACCATGGCGTTCTTCGCTGGATAGGAGGTGGAAGCAGGATACTTCTTATTATACGTTGGAACACCACCGGCTTCCAGAAACACTCTGGATGAGAAGGCACGCTTTAAAGCTGAGGAGCGAGGAGCCTGTTCAAGGCCAAAGATGACTACTTGGTGACACCCTCACTAATCATATTCTTTTTCATAAGGTTAATGCCCTTTGCCTTCTCCATTTCAGCCTCCTTCTCAACCTTTTTCTTCTCTAGTTCAGCCTGCTTAACGTTCTCCTCATGAGCTTTCCGGAACATCCTCACAAAGTTCAGAAGAGTCGCTACAACTAATACACAAAGCAGCAAAAGATCAGCATCATATCAGCAGATTTGTCATCCTATTTAACAAATCAATGCCTTGAAATCATACTCCAGCAAGCAATTCAATTAGATATTAGTCCAAACATCCACAAACTCTTATCAAAACCGGACTTGACCCAATAAAAATCACTGCAGTATGAAGGCCATATGAAGCCCTGAGCAGTATCAGCAAAATAAGTACGAGACAGAGACTTCAGTTAGAAGCAGTTTCCATTTTTGGACAAGATACCTTGTTCAAAAGGGCATTTTGCTGGATCCTCATTGAAGTAAAGCGCTAGTGCATCCGCATTTCTGCCCTGCATTTTTAGTCGCAGTCACTGGAAGTTGGATGGGGCCACCCTAGAGGCCAAAGGAGGAGGAAGGGGGAGGGAAACGAAAGAATGATTGTTACCACAACTGAATATAGATTGGTCAATGATGCCACCTCCGCCTCAGCAGTAATGACAAATTCATTCAAGGTCTGCAGACAAAGAGCACATGTAAGCAACTAAATGTTGACTGCTGCTTCTTTCATGACATCGGTTCCTTTACAGTTGTCCTACCAATCCCTTTGCAATTGTCCTAGTGCATCCCGCACTGCGTTAGAATTTAAGAACCAGAAGGTCTTAGGGTATCAAAGCAAACGACAGATTTATCTTAGGTCTTTGATTATGTCATCCAGCTATTCTTTAAAAGAACTGGAATTCTAGATGCTTTTGTTGACGTAGAACAAAGTAATACAACCAGACAGCTTGATGGGTAAACACTATAAAAGAAAAGGTATACCTTTCTGAAAACATCTGAAACCAGCCCATCATTCTCAGAAGCTAACAGTTCTTGCTTTACCTTCTCCAACCCCTTTATAATAGCCTGCATTTCTTCAGCTAAACTTTTCAATTGTATCTGCAAGATGGAAATCACATTAAAACGCTTTCATTTCAGATGAATACAATATGTCCCTGAACACTGCGAAGGGCTTGGCAGGGACCTTTGATGCCATTTCCAAGCTAAGAAGATCCTTATGGAAGTCGAGTAGTTCTGGTGAGCGATCTGCAAGCTTCTGAAAAACACACAAAGCTTGTCTCAGATAATGGTCAATGTTCTGAACAACTTCGAATGAAACATGGATGGCGAAGGTGGTCAATACGAAGAAGTGACCATACAATGACAAAACTCAAAAGCCTCCCCAAGGAAATTACATAACAAAGCCAAGATATTCGCAGAGCATTCTTATGTAAACTGATTAGTTTGTACTCCAGCAAATCCAGCTACACTAGCAAAGCTCATTTGGCCAAAGAAAAAGGAAAATAAAAACTCAAACCACTGGAAGATGTCACATCAGGCCAACATGTCCGTAAATGACAACACGGTTATTCACTTCAAGTTGGAAGAATGAGACAGAAGCAACCACTGAAAAATCTCAAAAATAGTTATGATAGCACAAACAGAGAAGGAAATCCTGAAAGAGATTCAGGCTTACCTTACAAAGAAAATGCATCAGTGTCATCTTGTTATTGGTAGCACGAGTATCGCTAAGTTTCAACAGACTGTCCAACTTAAATCCAATTGCAGATCCTGCAAACTCCATAAAAGAATAAATTAAAATGAATATGAAGAATATGTTCAGTTTTTAAACGCTAAAGGTGAGACTTCAATTCAATCATCCTCCTTCTTAAAGACTACCTTAGCTTAGACGGTCATAAAGGAAAAATATTTCGCATTTTTAAGGGGAGCTAAAAGAAACCTCAAGTTGAAAAGTATGATGCACTAAAATTGATCTTCTGAGAAGAACACTCACAATACAACAGGCAACGCACAAATGCCAATATTTGGATAGTTCTGTAAATCCAAATGCATGCACATGTAATACTAATTTCGGTGAAAAAAATGAATGCGTTTGAAAAAAGAGTCCTCACCTCTAGCAGTCCCTTGGTTTAACACATTTCCTAAGAAGAGAATTCTTTTCATGATCTCCTTCAGTTTGTAAGAATTCCTGACCTGGGCAACCATGGAATGCGAAGTCAAAAGAAGCCCATTAGACCACAATGGAAAGAACTTTCCACAACATACCTCTTCACATGCAGAATTCACAGTACTTAGGCTCTTTCTGAATTCAGAAATCTGGGGAAAATGAAAAAAATGAGAGCTTTCGGACTGCAAAATGTATCCAACATTGTTGTTCGAAGAAACAATCTGAATGCCCAACCTGAGATCCAAACTGTATCTTGAAAGAAAATACTCTTAACTTGGACTCCACCCTGGGCACTTTCATCAGCTCCAAAAAGTACTGCAAAGCAAGAAGAATATGAAACGCAAGGATGAAGAAACAGAACTCCAGAATGAATGATGTGGAATCTAAATAGTATATTAAAAAAGGCAAATATCAAGAAGACTGTAATCATTCTTCATAAAAAAGGAACAAGTCATATATAAAGGAAAAGGAATGAGTGTTGGAATGACAAAGAAAGATCACCCGTCCACCACAACCTATTAAAAGGGTAATTCACAACACAAAATTTATCCTAAAAGGTGCACGTTTAGCATCTTTGAAGAAGCTACATTTTCCAGTGTCCGCAGAACAGCAGTTTAAAAAGGACAAAGAACATCACTCACCTGTTCACACTTTCCTAAGTTTTCTTTGTCTCCAGCATATCCCTATATGATCAAGTGAGATTAAAAGTTACAAGGAGGACCAGCAAGAGAAGTTGTGCACTAGCCAGAAAGGAACCAGCCACATAAGGTTCGTCAAATCCGAGATAAAGAAAATAAAGCACATCACTCCCATGCATGCTGAGGCACCGATTGCCAAAAATGCAGAAGTCCTTTTAAGTTGACCCATCCAAAATGGAGGCAACCAGTAGAAGCTAACCTTCAGAAGCTCCATCTCCTCCTTCGTCGGGCAAAACTTTATAAGGTTTTCCACTTGGTCAACATCTAATACCGTCTCATCCATTGCAAGTACAGCTGCCTGAACATATCAAGATATTTTTTAGTGATGAATACTGAAGCACAAAGTAAAACTTGATGGACACTACAGGAACATAACAGAAGTAATAATTGAAACTTTCTGATTATGAAAAGGAATCAGGGCAAATCATGTGTACGCCAACCAACTCATATCAGAATAGTAAAGACAACTCCATCACTTCTGCTTTGTTATGGAAGGGGTTTTTCCTTAAAAGATGAAAATCTGGAACTCATACAAAAAATTTTTAAACTAAACTTTATTTCTCTAATTTATCCCCTTTCCAAGCAGAGCGAAGAACACAGGAAAGCTCCAAATCTACCAACACCTGTGTATGATTTGACAAAAGAAGTGAACAACCTTTTATATGACCACAGTATCGCCAGTACCACTCAAATGACGATCTTGGCATTCAACACATAGAGCTCTCACCGTAAAAGCAATGGCGCAACAATACATAACTCACTGCCTTTCCACTAGATTTAACTCACCATCATGTCAGGAAGGGGCATCTTAACTTTTGTGAGCATGATCTCTGTATTATTAGCCCTTCGCAAGTCAATCTGTGAGAACGTAACAATGAATGGGTAAAACCGACAATAAGTCCAAATTCTGTGAAGAAGTTGGTAAGCAGTAAATCCAAAGTTAGCTTTATCAGCATTACCAAGTGAACTTTGTCAGTCTTAGCTCCCATGGATTTGCGACGACCTCCATCTTTACCCACATCAGAGGCTTTTGGAACATTTGCAGAAAAAAGGCTCTCTAGCTCAGTAACATCAAAATCTGGCAATCTACACTCCATAAGCAAACAATTAGTAGGTCGGTATATCATAACACCTCAGACTAAATACATTTAGCAGCAGGAAACGAACAAGAAAATAAGCAAACAGGACAGAAATATGCATACATCTGAGGCTCCCCAAATCTTTGCAACTCTTCCCATAAGCTTCCCTGAAGAGCCCGTGTCACCTTGCTCCAGTGCAACGGCTTTAAGGAGGATCTTCTTGGCGCTGTAGCCGCACCACCAGGTCTTGCAAGCCCACGCCCTCTTCCCACAGGCAAAGCTTTTGCATCAGTTGAAGTACCGTTAGCCCCAAAAGGAGGAGGCGGAGGAGGTCCACCACCAGGAGTACCTGGAACACGACCTCCTGGAGCAGGGGGAGGAGGTGGGGCCCCACCACTGCCAGGAGGAGGCAAAGGTGGAGGAGCTCCTCCTGATAGAGGGGATGGGGCTCCTGTTCGAAAAGGTGGAGGTGGAGAGGTTGGGGCTCCAGGCCTCGAGGGCGGAGGAGGAGGTGGAGGGGCTCCAGGTCTCGAGGGCGGAGGCGGAGGTGGTGGGGCTCCAGGTCTCGCGGGTGGAGGCGGAGGTGGAGCTCCAGGCCTCGCGGGCGGAGGTGGAGGGGGTGGAGCTCCAGGCCTCGCGGGCGGAGGTGGAGGGGGTGGAGCTCCAGGCCTCGGGGGCGGAGGTGGAGGGGGTGGTGCTCTAGGCCTCGGGGGCGGAGGTGGAGGGGGTGGTGCTCCAGGTCTCGGGGGCGGAGGTGGAGGGGGTGGCGCTCCAGGAGGAGGAGGCGGCGAAGGTGGTGAAACTCCATGCCTCAAAGGTGGAGAAGGAGGCAGAGATGGTGAGACTCCATGCCTCATAGGCGGAGGCGGAGGCGGCGGCGGAGGAGGTGCAACTCCATGTCTCGCAAGAGGTGGAGGTGGAGGAGGAGGCGGAGGCGGCGGAGGTGGAGATGGTGAGACTTCATGTCTTGTAGGTGGAGGAGGTGGTGGCGGCGGTAATGGTGCCCCCGTTTGCAAAGATGGCAAAGATAGAGATAGGGGCAGTCTTCCTGAACTTTGAGACAGTGGTATTGGCGGTGGCGGTGGCGGTGGAGGTGGAGAAGCCAATGAATGAGCTGACGACACTCCATGTGAGATCAGAGGAGGCAGATTTGGGGGAGGTGGAGGTGGCAGCTCCGCTGATGGAGTCGTCTCTACAGATTGATGCAGAGATGAGACTCCAAATTTCGATGGTGGTAACAGTACTTGCGGCAGAGGAGCTTTGATTACCCGCATGAAAGGCTGCAGCGGCGGTGGCAGCTGAAGAGGGGCAGAAGCAGCAGACGCGATAGTATTTTCTTCGTCAGGCAATGTAACATCCGCAGATAACTGTACTTGTGGTTCATGATGAGAATTGCTCAATGGTTCCAAGCCTTCTGAAGACGACCCATACTTCCAAGTGGGTGGAGGAGGTGGCGGGGGTGGCTGAGGTACAGAAGGGGAAGCACCGGCCAAAGACATTGCTGGTTCTGATAAGGCTTTAACTAAAACATTCGACATCGAACCACGTGGCGGAGATGGTCCTGGTGATGTGGATGATGTCTGTGATAGTACTGACAATGATGTTTCCAGTGGGGAAGACGACGGTGTCACCTTCCTTGGAGGACTAGACTGCGGCCTTTGAAGAACTTTGGCCTGAGAATCCTCCATGACTGTAACCATCCGACGAGGGGAGCCCTTGCGATTATCTGCCCCAGGAGCTGCCTTCTTAGAGGCCGTGCTCGAGTCTTTCGAAGAACTGACTGGAAGAGCTGGAGGTGCAATGTTGATTTTCGAATAAGGATAATATACATGCATCGACTCCATATGAGAACCCTTGTTAGAAGGTACCCAGCAAAGCGGAGCATTCGGTTTTGCTAGCTTTCCATTTGTAATTTTGCCACTCTTCGGCTTGGATAAGGCAGAGTCTGAGACCGTCCTTGGGGTCGATGCAGGATGTTTCTTCGGCTGTGCTACCCCTAACTTCTCAGGTTTTTGTCTAACTACATCAACGCTCAATTTCTGCTGTGTGGACCTAGCCTCCACTTTCTTTGACTCCACAATGTCCTCCCAGACATTTTCGCACTCAAGCTCTCCAGATTTACAGAGCGTAACATCTTCATGCCTCAACTCCTTATCTCTGGTAGCAAGCGGCACGGGCTTCCCAATACCATCATCCACACCAATGTCCTTGTCAAATTCCGATTCCTTCTCCTCCTTATATTTCACATCATCCACCACGATGTCTTTGATATCCTCAACAATTTCAGCCTTTACTTCTGATCTAAGGATTCCGTCATCTGAGGCACAGTCCTGGAATGCATGGAAATCGCCATCCTCCTTCCAAACTTCTTTCTGATTCTTGCTTATGATTACTCTGGGAGTTTCAGGTTCTACCTTAGCATCTTGGCCATCCGCTGCACCACTGCCAAAAATCTCTTCAGCTTCGAAAAACTCTTCCGGTGAAGCCATTTCATTTTCACTTCCATCTTCTCCCACCAATTCTGAATCAAGTTTAGTCACAATAGCATCAGCATCCCCAAAGAGTACCTGGTATAGAAAAAAGTTAACGCACTCCACTCATGCACGGAGTAAAAAACAACAAAAAAACTCGGAAATGGGAGGGAAATTCTTTCAAAAGAGAATAACAAATCACCTCTGCCTTGAAATCTCTAGGGAATCGGTCCTTGGCATCCCACAACATATCTACCTCATCTCTATTAAGCATCAATATATTCGCCCTGACAAATGCAGTGTGAAAAACAATTCTAAAAATCATTTCCTCCCGAACTAGATCCTTGTCCAAGTGGATGCACTCAAGAACGACATCGCCTTGGACACGGCACTGGATGTCGACTTTCAACAGTATGCACTCTTCCTGCGAAATTTACAGAACAGAAGCATTTTCAAAACATGCTCATTGAAATACAGCCTTATGTTCAAACTCCCCAGAATGATACCTGCTAGTACCTGTTGATAGTGGCGTACATGCTTTTTCTTGTTTGAATTCGAAAAGAGAAGCTTAGAGCTTCTTTTGGCTGGGGTTGAGGGGTCCTGACCATACACCCGAACCACCGGCCTGCACCCTTTACTGCTGTCGAAAAGGGGGAGGAATCTGAGTATCAGGCAATCCAAAAGGAGAGGTGTATCAGAAGGTGGCCAATCCGCCCCCAGATTTCTCCTGGAGATGTACTGCAGATATCTCAACTGAGAAGGCTGGGGATTTAATGAAGACAACAGATGAAGCAACTCTTTGGGGGCTTGCTTATAGACCATCTCGAGAGTCTTCTGCTCTCCGGTATACTGCTTTCTGTACAAAAGCAGACCAGCTAGCATGAAAGCAAGCACCGGCCATCCACCTCTCTCGCAATGCATCAAAAGAACATTCTGCTGCCCCTCCAATGAGAGCCAGCTTTCACTTGACTTCAGGAAATGGTGTATCATCTCCAATGTCAACAAGGGACAGCCCTCGTATTGCCGAGGATAGTCCATCACCGTCATGTCGTAATGAGACAAGATGTCTGATACCTGACTCCTTTTCTCCCCTTCTCTAAAATTAAATACCATGAAAGAAGCATCTGGGAAATAGTCTTGAAGCTGAGCCACAATTCCACCCATGTAGACCTTGTACTCATCTTCTTCTAGGATATCCGTTGAGAAACAACAATCGAACACTGGAAAGAGAAAACGGAAATGCAGAGAGTTACTGCATCCGGAAGAAAAACTACAGACAGATATAGATTGTGCAAATGTAGAGAATTTCTTGTTGACTGTCAACATGACCAACGGTTGACTGATTATATTCTTCCATTTTCAACACTTCTAACGTCCTGTCCATTTGCACTAGCAAGCTACTAGTCTGCTCTACCAACTAACGCAGAATGAAAACCATCAAAAAGACTGGAAGACTGCAACAATACGGTGATTGCTACCTGAATCGCTATTCACCCTGAGAATCCTTTACAATCTTCTGATAAATAACTGAAGTTCATCCATTTCCTTTTCGCTCAACAAATGAAAAAATCAAGCAATATCTATACAATGCCCCCCCCCCCCCCCCCCAAAGAGCATCAAAATCAAACATTCAGAATTGTGCCAATGAAAATCATCGCCAGAAAGTATATGCATTAAGCCAAACCACATTGCACGAGAAAGTAAAAAGAATGAATCCCGAAAAGAAAAAACAGTCAGCAATAAAAACCCTGAAACAGCAGAAACTGCCTGAAAAACTGAAACACTGAGAGACAACAACCATCGAACTGCCTGGAAACCTTACCGTAGACACGCTCAGAGATCTCGAGGAGCCGATCAGGCGGCTTCCTGTAGAAGAACCTCCTGAACAGCGCCATCTACGTGGCGCTGTTTCTCCCTAAATCGGATCCAAACCCGTAAATTAAACAACTAACGAATCCCGAAATACTCTCGAACCCAAAACCCACCCCCAACCCTAAAAAAGAAAAAAAAAAAACTCCAAAAGCTTTCAACAAGAAACCGAACCGACCACCATCCCAGATCCAAGGAGGACTGCCTGAAATTCAAACTAACCCCCTACAGAAGATCAAACCCACTAGCCCAATCCTCCCACAAATTCGCCACCGATCCAGAAAAGGAAACGACCTCAACACCCCCAGAATTGTCAACCCCCGATGACCAGGAGGGTTTTTGAAGCTAAAGCTCCAAAATTTTGGGCTTAAATTACCGAATGACTTAGTGGGTATATCTTGATTATTATCGCGGGTAATACTGGAAGGAGCACCAGAAGAAGCGGACTTATGATTTGATGATGATGATAACGCTAATAATGTCGAAACGCCTGAAAGATAATGGGCTCGTGGTACTTTTACAAGGTTGGATCGAGTATTTTGCACACGGAAGAACGACAGACGGCCAGGAAGACAGAGAGTGAGGGAGGGAGAGAGAGAGAGAGAGAGGAAAGGGAAGGAAATGGGCAAGTAAAATTGGGAGTTGAGTTTGAGATGGGAGGCGAAGGAGGCAGAGAACGAGAAGATGAAGATGAACTGCGGTAAGAAGACGACGGCTTTTGCTTGCTAGACAACTTCAGTCGGTTCATTACTACCCTCATTACAGAACTCAAACGACCAGAAGATCAAAGTTCATCACCAAAAAGACAACATCACCAAAAAAAAAAAAAAAAAACGTTTTCTGGTCACTGCACGATCATCTCTTCTCTCTCTCCTTATGTTCTCTACTTGGGATTGGGATCATGTTCACCCCATATGCCAGAACGTTACAAGACGAAAAAAAGGAATAACTCGACGCGTTGCCGGGGAATAATTGCATGCTTGCAATCTGTTGGCACGACAATATTACTATGAAGCCATCGAACCAACACCAAGTTTAGGATATTGTTTGACGAATTGTAAAAATTATCTCGTGAAAGCGGATTTCGCATTATCCGTTTTACATTGCCAAAAATCGGGCAAAGAAAGGTTCTTTGTTCTTGAACATTGGTAGGTTATGGTAGCATGATTGGTTGTTGGTGAAGGTAGGAAGATGGGCTTGGAGAACATCGTACCTTCCTTCCCACTAAAGTTAAAGCAACTCCCCACCAGTTACAAAATAACAGCTTTTGTCAGACACATGATTGTGGGTTTTTTTTTCCCTTTTTTTTACCCAAAAGGAAAATTGGGTTTTCTTCCTTTTTTTTTATTTTCAATGGCAATTGGCTATGAATGTGATAAGAGAAGTCCTTTCATCTCAATAATTCCTAGGCATGTGCAACGCCCCAAACACGGTTGAATAACCGACCCTACTTTGTGGACAAGAAATAAATGGGTCAAAATATGCAAACAATGCACCTCCTTTGGTACTTAACCTTACCTTCATGTCTTGCTATGACCAGGCATTATGGTTTGGTTTAGCATGATGTCATGTCACTCCCCAAGATCATAATTTGGGAGATTTGTTGTATTGGCATGTTATTACTTAACATTGAGAGTGTAGGAAGTAAACAAAGGGGGACTGTGGAATGAAGCCGGTGAGAAGTCATTGTCTTTTTAGTTGTTATGATGAAGTTACATTGCAATGATCACGAAAAAGTTAGACTCCTCCAATTTAGTCTCTCCATTGTCTGAGTTTCAAACTCCAAGTTTAATTATGGAACCTTAAAATTAGTTTTTTGAAAATTAAATCTCGAATTACAAATTCAAAAGTTAATTATTAATTTATAAATTTTAGGTTTGATTAAATTATTTTGCGGTAATAAGGAGGAGGGTAAGATTGATGAGAATGAGATGAATAGGGGGTTTTTGATTAAATATGGAGTGCCCCACAAATTTCGGCCATACACTCTTCTCTTCTTTCCTCCTTTTCTTTTCTCCTTTTCTTACCTGACCTTATCCCTGTACCCGACAACACACAATGATGGAAAAAGGGGCTGGTCTTTTTTGCCTTTTTGATCCAATTTCAACGTCAGGGAAACACACCTCACATGCAACCCAAAAATTTGTGTTCATGATATTGATGCGTGTCTGTGAGTCCATGAAGTGGGTGGTTGTTGTTTTGGGCTTGGTTGATTCTTAGCTTAATAATCCTAACTCCGACAACCCGACTGAGATGTTTTTTTGTGAGGTGGGCCAATTGGGTAGACACAGGCCTTGGACAATTGTGTCTAGGAAACAGTATTTTGGGTGGCATCTGGTTGGACTTTAGTGGTTGTAATGAAGTTTCATGACCATCATCTACAAGCTACAACATGCTGACAACTTGGCATGACAACCTAACAGTTTTATACGGAAATAGGGTTAATTTTAAAAAAATTTACGAAATACAGTTCGTGTTTCGTAAAATGCAATCTTACCGTCGAAGGGGCGCGTTTTCAAAATACGAGCGAGTATGGGGCTTCCATATATCCGCATGAAGACGCGTTTTGAAAACCCGCCTTCATGTAAAGACGGATTTTCAAAACGCGTCTTCTAGGGGGCGGGTTTTAAAAGCCACCCCTCCTATAAATAAATAAGGAGCTGCAACTTAAGTTGGGTTCTCCCCTCTGGCTTAGTTGATCAAAGTGGTTCCTTAAATTGCGAGAGGTTCTGGGTTCGAATTTGACGGTAAATCCGTATTTTATGAAACACGTACAAAACTCGACAACCTAGATCAGACCATGTCTGACATGCTTCTTCCTTTTAGTTCCTTGGTGGAAAACCGATAACGAAAAAATGAGGATGAGAAATGTGTGTCGATTGTCGGACTGCACACCCTTTTGCAACCATGATCTTCTGATTGCCTGAAAGACATGCCTTTCATGCTTCTCCAGGAGCTCGTCGATCCGATGTGGCTGGCATAGCAATGGTCCCGATAACTCGATCTTGCCTCTATGAGCATTACAGTCCTGCCGATATGAAGAGCGTTAAGTTATAGTCCTTGAGCATGGTCATCAAAATATGAAGGAAACTACGCCTACTGATCATAACTCGCCACATGATTTCTCTTTGCAACTAAGTCCTCTTTTTGGTAAAGCGCTGTCGGGAGCTCCTGCGAGTAGAATTCTTTGGAGACACCGAACGAATCAGGACGCTAAGAGCCCTCGCCACTGGTCTTGCAGGGCAATCTTCAAGAAGTCGTATAGATTCCGGTCCCTAGAGTTTGTACGTGAAGAGGGGGGGAGGGGGGGTTAGGTTTAGGTTTCCCATTCTCGTGACACCGTGACTGGATGTTGTCGTCCCAACATTGCAAGGCATAGGAAAGGTTTGAACCTATCTGACTCCTCGAGATGGACATGGCATGAGACCAGGCAGAGGCTTCGTCTTTTTAGCTTTTAGCCCAAGCAAAAGCCGCAGGTAGAAGATACTTGTAATGGACAAGAGAAAGGATTATCTCCGCAAGAAGCGTTCTTGACATGAGACGCCTCCTTGAGCACATCAAGTGACGGCCTAGCTTAGGGGGCTTCACAACCAGTCGCTGACGGTATCTTCGACTTTATCCGTTCGTTTGTTTTGGGACCCAAAACTCTTTGAAAAACATAATGGAACGCAAATTTATTCACCACACTTCACCCAAACGGAGTTGAGCCTTCTATTAGCCGAAACTCTTCGTCCACATTGAAACTCTCTTCCTCCATAAGCCGGAGGAAATAGCCACCAGTCTATCCACACAATTACGATAACAACAACCCACCCATTCCAACAACCACGTACACTTCACCCATTTCCCATTTTTCCCCAGAGAATCCTTCTTCTCTCTCTTCGGGCATTTCTCCCCTCTCTTTTATTTCTTCTGCTGGTTCTGTTTTTCCGCTACTAACTTTCTTTAATTTCCTAAATTGGTCCCTGCTTCTTCATCTCTCTTGATTGACCCTTGCTTCTCTTTCCATTCTTCAATTGGGTCCTTGTTGTCTACTGGGTCTAGCTTCGGGTCCGGCTCCTTACTCTTCCCTGCTTGGCCCATCAAGGTAGAGACGGCCCCTTCCTTGTAAATTTCTATCCCGGTCGGGGCCCCCAGTTCCTCCTTTCGATCAAGCATTGCTATCGCACTCAGCTGCCCTTCCTTCGTTGACTCCTCTTCCCTCGTTAGCTCCGCTCTACTCCCTTCCTTTCTAGTCAACGGCTTTCCTCGTGACAATGCCCTCCTCTCAAAATCACCCTTGTCCTCAAGGGTGATGTGGGGGTAACGCTTCTGGAGATCGAACAGGTGCTCCCAAGTTATGGCTTCCTCCGGCTGATGTGTCCATTTGATTAATACATGTGTAACAGCTCGGTTTCGTCTTTTAACCATCTTCCTCTGCAGGATATATTCAGGAATGGAAGGACCCCCATACGGCACAGGTAACGCTGGAGATTCTTGGAACCCCGGCACAGGTAACGCCTGAACTCCATGTTCATCTGTAGTGCTGTTGTTTGTCCTCTTAAACCTAGAGACATGAAATATAGGATGGATTAGAGATTGATCCGGCAATTTTAACTTGTAAGCCACTTGCCCAATTTTGTCTAAAATCTGGTAGGGGCCATAGTATATTGGTGCCAGCTTGTTAGAGGTCTTGTTTTCCACATATGCTTGTTTGTATGGCTGTAATCTGAAATTGCCTATCAGACCTCCTCCTATTAGCTATCTGGGACATCCTGTTTTGAGCTCTATGGATATGGAACCTGAGCAATTGAATCATCTCCTCCTTATCCGAAAGCTCCCAATCCACCTGTTTGTTAGTTGAAGTTCATGTAATATACGGAAGGTGAATAAGCGGTTCATACCCGTATAGAGCTTCAAAAGGGGACATCTGAATGGTAGAATGATATGTGGTATTGTCCCACCATTCAGCCAACGAAAGCCATTTGCCCCATAGTGTAGGACAATCTGAACACATGCATCTAAGATAAGTTTCCAAACATTTGTTGACTACTTCAGTTTGTCCATCAGTTTTGGGGTGATAAGCCGTCGAGAGTCTTAGATCCACTCCTTGTAATCGAAAAAGCTGCTGCCAGAATTCACTCAAGAATATTCTCGGTCACTCACAATAGTACTTGGCAACCCAGGTAACTTGAAAATCGTATTGAGGGAAGTCTCTACTACAGTCATGGCTGAATAAGGGTGCTTCAAAGCCATAAAATGCGCGTATTTAGTTAGTTGATCCACCACCACCATGATTACTTTCTTCCCGAAAGACTTATGAAGCCCACTTATAAAATACATGTTGATATCCGTCCATATAGCTGAGGGAATAGGTAGTGGCTGTAATAATCCCGGAGAAGCGGCCTGGTCATAGTTACATTTTTGGCAAACTTCATAACCCTTAATGAACATCCTCACATCCATCTCTAACCCCTTCCAGTAACAGAAGCTCAAAATTCGTTTAGTCGTTGCATGAACTCCTGAGTGCCCTCCTGCTGCAGAAGCATGGAATATAGTCAAAATTTGTTTCCGACGATCGGCGTTATTTCCCACTACTAACTTCCCCTTTTCTTGAGTAAGCCTTGTTTAAGTTCAAACCTGGAAGGTTGGCCCTTATGAAGTTGTTGTAAAACAACCTGTAAATCTTTGTCCTGCTGCCAATTGACCTTAATTGCATCCAATAGTGTCCCTTGCTGTAGGTATAATAGAATTGCCATGACTTTCGATCCTTTAACCCTTAACAATGCATCAGCCACCACGTTCTCTTTCCCTTTCTAATACATTATGTCATAATCATATCCTAGCAACTTAGTTAGCTATTTATACTGCATCTCATTATGTAATTTCTGCTCCAAAAGAAATTTTAAGCTCTGATGGTCCGTCTTAATCACAAAGTGCCGCCCGATGAGATAATGTCTCCACTTCTTTACTGCGTACACGACTGAAAGCAACTCCTTCTCATATACAGAAAAGTCTCATATGCTTAGGAGCTAGAGCGTTGCTTATAAAAGCGATAGGGTGGCCCGACTGCATTAACACTGCCCCAATGCCAAATTGGCTAGCATCCGTCTCTATAACAAATTATTGACTGAAATTTGGTAATGCTAAGGTGGGTGTGGTAATCATCGCTTCCTTTAGAGCCAAGAAAGCAGTCTGAGCACCAGGGGTCCAATCAAAGGCATCCTTCTTTAAAAGTTGTGTAAGTGGCTTACTAATTACACCGTAGCCGCGAACAAATCTTCTATTGTACCCTTTTAATCCAAGGAAACCCCTAAGCTGCTTGATGTTGGTTGGTCTTGGCTATGCTTGTACTGCCTCCAATTTCCTAGGATCAGTTGACACTCCTTTCTCCGATATGAAATGTACCAAATATTCCACTCACCTTTTAGCAAATGAACACTTACTGAGCTTGGCAAATAAACAGGTTTCTTGTAATACCTTCAACACTTCTGCCAAATGCCCATCATGGACTTCCAACGTGGGGCTGTATACCAAAATGTCATCGAAGAAAACCAACATAAACTTTCTAAGATAGGGTCTGAAAACCTCATTCATAGTTAGCACAAAAGGCATTACTAAGAATTCATAATGTCCCTCGTGTGTTTTGAAGGCAGTCTTCTTAATATCATCTTCCTTCACCCTTATTTGATGGTAGCCCGATCTAAGGTCCAGTTTGGAGAACCAACTTGCGCCATTTAATTCATCTAAAAGCTCCTCGATAATTGGGATAGGATACTTGTCCTTAATTGTCTTCTTATTGAGCTCCCTATAGTTTATGCAAAGCCTCCACGAGCTGTTCTTTTTCTTAACGAACACAACCGGCGAGGCAAAAGGACTGGTGCTTGGCCTAATCACCCCTGATTGTAACATTTCCTGTATTAATGTCTCTATGATGTCTTTTTGCGCACTCAAGTACCTATGTGGTCTCAAGCTCAAGCCTTGCACCCCTTCTTCCAATGGAATGTTGTAGTCATATCTCCGACGAGGTGACAACCCCTTGGGTTCAGCAAACACCTCTGAAAATTGAGATAAAACCTTCTGAATTGCTTCTAAAACTGTAGTGACCTCATCCATTGCACTTACCTCCATAATCTTAGGTATCACCAACAATCCCATTTCCTCCCTATCAAGAGAATAAGCCCCGGTTGTAACCTTAGCAAACTCTCCCTCACCCGCCATCAATTGCACATCCTTTCCCTTCCATTTATACTTCATAGTTAGATTGGAGAAATCCAAAAGTACTACCCCAAGTGAACTTGACCATTCCATTCCAAGTATCATCTCACACCCTTTTAATGGCATCAACAACACATTTGTTTCATATTGTTTGCCTTGCATTCTCCAACCGAACTCCTTAACCATTGATACGCATGATATCTTTTGATCATTAGCCACACACCTCTTTCCGAAATGGATCAAATCTTACAGTCAATCTATTTAGCCACGTTTGAATCTAAAAAGTTGTGCGTGCTCCCAGAATCTACTAATATGGTCAACCTCCTCTCCTTATAATTTCCCACCACTTTCATAGAATGATGTTTTCGATGCATTGATATCCCATACAGAGCGTGTAGTGACAGCACGGGAGTATCTTCTTCTGTTACTAGTTCTTCCTCTGCTGTACCCATTTCTTCCTCATTTTCTTCCTTCTCTGCATCCAACACAATTGAGTACAATCTTCTGTTGTTACACTTATGGTTGAAAGTGTACTTCTCATCACACCAAAAACACAACCCCTTAAGTCTCTTATCCTCCATCTCAGCTGTAGATAATCTCTTATGTGGCAGCCGATAAGTTAAGGGTCTCACTTCTCCTGTATTAGTTCCTCTTCCACCCTCCTCGATTAGCTTGTTTCCCAGTGACCAACGATTAGGGGTCCTATTTGCCTGTAACAGAACTATAGGTCTCTGTCCTTGCCAGGATTCCCCCTTGTTTCCCTTCTGCCACGTATCTCGCCCCTTCCTTGGCTCTCCTCTTCATTCGATAACGTCTTACCAATAACAATAGCTTGCGGTAACATTCTGGGTTTCAACACAGTGATTAACTTCCTATTATCCCTCGTAATCCTCCCACAAATAGAGCCACTTGATCCTCATGGGATAAGTCACATTTGTCACCAACGACACAAATTCCTCAACATACTCCGAATAGCTTCGTCCCTCCCTTAGTTCCTTTATCATCACGATAGGGCGAGTTAACTCTGTGGGACCAAAACGCAGCAACATGGCTGAGGAGTGTTCCTCCCAACTAATAGCTCGTGTCAACTCTCTAGTTCTCAGAAAAGCATAATGCCACTCTATTGCTGGTCCCGTCAAGTGAATAGATGCTACACTTACCTTCAATTCTGCTTGAGTATCATCAAGCTCGAAAAAAAGCTCACAACGGAAAATCCAATCATGCACTTGACTCCCATCGAATTTAGTTTGTCTCAGCAGCCTGTCTCCTGTCGTATTACCCATCTCTCTCCGAGACCCAGAATTTTGGCCTTCTTCTGGCGTTTCCCTCATGGATACCCTTCCCCTTCCATCGCTTCCATCCGTTCCTCCAAACTTTCAAACTTCGCTCCCAACCCATCACCTCATCAATTCCTGTAACACTTCCCTGATTGAATCTGTCTCCATCTGAGCAACCCTTGATCGTGTTCCATCCGCCATCCTTGGAAGGCCGAGCAATCCGTTCTCTGATACCACTTGGAACGCAAATTTGTTCACCACACTTTACCCAAACGGAGCTGAGCTTTCCATTAGCCGAAACTCTTCGTCTACACTGAAACTCTCCTCCTCCACAAGCCGAAGGAAATAGCCATCAGTCTATTCACACAATTACGATAACAACAACCCACCCATTCCAACAACCACGCACACTTCACCCATTTCCCATTTTTCCCCAGAGAATCCTTCTTCTCTCTCTTCGGGCCTTTCTCCCCTCTCTTTTATTTCTTCTGCTGGTTTTGTTTTTCTGTTGCTAACTTCCTTTAATTTCCTTAATTGGTCCCTACTTCTTCATATCCCTTGCTAATTTCCTAAATTGGTCCCTGCTTCTTCATATCCATTGCTTCTCTTTCCATTCTTCAATTGGGTCCTCGTTGTCTACTGGGTCCAACTTCGGATCCGGCTCCTTACTCTTCCCTGCTTGGCCCATCAAGGTAGAGACGAACCCATCCTTGTAAATTTCTCTCTCGATCAAGCATTGCTATCACACTCAGTTGCCCTTCCTTCGTTGACTCCTCTTCCCACGTTAGGTCCGCTCTACTCCCAACGGCTTTCCTCGGACACATAACTACACCGGAAGTACACCAATCTTGATTGCCTAATGATCCACTAATTTCGAAAACTAAATTTAAGTTGACTGGCATACAACCACCCTAGCATAAGCTGACATAAGAACATCATCCAGAAACATTTGGTAGGAAAAAACAGTCCCGAATCCACCAAATCCACATATAAATCTAGGGCCAGGCGTGCGTATATATTTAAATTAAAAAAAAAAGTGGCGCGGCGGCATCACGAATCTACCCATGTCGGCCCAGAGATATCAACTCGGGATACGGCGTGAGGTTGACAGGTGAAAATTGTCGGATAAGCGGACAACAACAAAGACGAAGGCTTGTGGAGATGGGATGGAACTACTTGGGACCAATGTCTTTAAGAGCGCAGATCTGCTCCTCCCCCATGGAGGACATAACGCTCACCACCAGGTCCTTCCCCTCTGCGAAACCATCCTTGATCTGGGGAAGAAATAAACAGAGTCGACATCAGGGCTTTAGGTTGATTCGGATTCATTTTGAGATTCTGATGGAATGATACTCACCTGAACCAGCAGAGCCTCATCAGTTGGCAGCCTGAGGTCGTCCTTGGTTCCTCCAGTTTCAGTCAGCAGACTCACCTGCAAAAGCATGGATCAATTGAGAAAACAAACCCCAGAGTTCGAGTGGAAGGGCAAGGGATTGAGTGGAGACATACAAATCCATCCTCTGAGATATCGATCAGCTGATAGTCGGTGCGATTGACATGGGGAACCTACAGAAAGACAACAGAGAAGATTAACGAGATGGATACTTGGAGTTCTGGAAAAGAATTGGTTATCAACAAGTAACACTCACATCACAGTTGTGGGACGAGGGAACAATATCTTCGAGCTTCTTGCCATTGAAGATGTCAATGGCAACAAAGTGGCATTTTGCATGACCATGCTTCCCAGTCTTGGAAGTGGAAACTTCAACGACCTAAAAAAGACAAAGCCGAATTGTTAACTCCAACATATCCAAACCTCCCATAGTGAATTTCCACGTACCCAAATTTCCCACCCCGAAATGAGCACTGTTGATATCCATTGAAACTTAATTCAGCAAAGAAAACTAGATTTCCAATAAAATACAATCCAATGAACTGAAACCATGAAATATCATTCCAATGAATTGAAACCGTGAAAAATCATCTCTCTGATCATGCGAGAAGACGAAAAGGATGCCCATATAAATTACACGATTTCTACTACCTCACGCAAACTCTACCTGAGACACTCCTGTCCAAACCAAACCATACTGACAAAATCACGGAGATCCATGCTTATAATCCAACTAAAAACCAGCAAACACCAAGCTTCATCAAGAACTAATGCACAGTCAAACAGGAATTCAATCAGCGAAAGAATCAACGCCAAAGCCGTCCCCTTTCTCCCTTCCGTCAGAAACCAATCCTCATCTATCCCGGGTCCAAAAAGTTCCCATGAGTCCATTCCATCCACCAACATGAGCAGGCAAGTAAAACCAATACTAAACTCAAGCCAACCAACCCTAGAACCGATCTAAAACAATCCACAAACTAATCAAACACAACACGATCAAATTCGCACGCCTATCCAACAGAGATTTCAATCGTATAGATCAACCACGATCCAAGTAACTCCGATCGATATTCGTCACCTTGCAGGGGCGGCCCTTGATGACGATGTAACCGTTCTTACGGATGGTGCCGGCCTGCTGCGGGTAAGTCTTGGAGGCCCCGGCGTCGGCCTTGGACTCGAAGTGGTGCTCCTCGTCCGACATCGCTCTCCGACTCGTAAGGCGGGGGAAACTCCTCGGCGGCGGCGGGAAGGGAAGGGGACGTCGCGACTCGGGGGCAGGCGGAGTTTAGGGATCTGGACGGATGGGCTCAGATTTTCCTGATTATATATGTCGGTTTTGGACTGAATTTGAAAGAATGAGAAACTTGAGGATAATATTGTAATTATCCTAAAGAATCCAACAAACACGTTCGCACGCACGAGGATGGAAGGACGAAGACGGTCGGTCGTCACCAAGAGTTCATGGCGTCATCTTTACGTCCGAAAGTGCGTCTTGCGATCGCCGTCTCTGTGCGCGTGGCGACAGCACATAGTTGACGACGATTCTCATCGGTTTCCCCGACCTGGTGATGGGTTCATTTTCGTTAGCGGCTATAATGTCCATGTCGCCAGATCACTTTCGCCTCCCGGGTTGTCTTCCGCGTGAGCGGGGGCGTTATCCATTGGTTTATCCGCCCTCCCATCTCTGGCCTCGGTGTGGTCTAATTGTTGGGTTCGGTTGTCATCCGAAGGTGAGAATAGGGGGTTTTCTTGATTGGGGTTTGATCTGGTTGTTTGCCCGGCGGTTGTTTGATGAAATGCCCAACTGGGGGGGGGGGGGGGGGGGTTCCGTGTTTTCTAGTTTCTTCGGATGTTGTTGGTGTGTGTTTCTTTTATCTGGGTGTTTGAATGGGTTTCCTTTGTTGTTTTTTACTTACATAGGGTTGCGGAGTATGGGTGAAGTTGACACGAAGCCGATTGAGTCTGTTCAGAATGCAATTGCCTTGTTCGGGGTGCCGAAGCAGCGATCTGATGTAAGTCAGATGCCTTTTGGCAATCTGTGTGGACTTTTGGGTTTTAGAGACTACGATACCAACTTGCTTTAGCTGCTGTATTATATGTAAACTTGTATTAGTCGTACTTGAGAATGTCCTGTTAATAATATCATTGGATGGTCCTGGATGACCTCTGCTACCACTCAATTAGTCTGGCCACCATCAGTTCTTCTGTTGAGAACTTGTTGTTAATGCCGACTTTACTGTTTCTCTTGCTGATGTAGGAAGAGATTGATGGGGAGGTATTAGAAGTGATGCAGAAGGAGTTGGCCAGCTGTAAGGTGCAGCTCGAAGCAAAGGAGTATGCGTACATGCAATCGCTCCTCAAACTGCAGCACTACGAGGAGAGAATAGGTGTACTTTCCGGTCAACTTATGAAGTCCGAGCTCGAGAGAGATGTGTCCATGGGAGAATTACGGGAGGCAAGGGGACATATAAAAGAGCTCGAATTAAAATTGAAGGAAATATGTGAATGCCTATCCGAAGCAGAGAATACTCACCAGCACCTTCTGAACAACGCTGTGAACCAAGCAGAAGAAATGGAAATTTTGGCCAATGTGGAAAAGGAGAAATCGGAGTCACTTTTGAAACACGTGGAGGAGCTTGATGAAACAATTTACACTTTGAAAGCAGCTGCTTTGGAAGCAGAAACAGAAAAAAGCCGAATCTTGTCAGAGAAAGATGCTAAAGTAGAGTTTGCGACGTCAGTGGCACTTAGGATGCAGGAGGAGTTGGATCGTATGGAAAGACGGTTAGATTTCATTCGAGAATTGGAGACCCAGGTCCTAAAAAAATCCACGACCATCGATTCACTACAGTCCCATCTCAAGGACTCAGATTTCACTATCAGCTCACTTAAGGAGGACATTGCCCGGGCAACAAAGGATGTGGAAGAATTGAAAGGAGAACTGGAGGCAAAGGAGCAGGAAGCGTCCAACCGAGCTGTTTACATTGAGATGCTGGAGGTGGAACTGAATCAGTTAAAGGAGATGGTGACGAAACCAAACAAGGACAACCACTTGAGTCATGAAGAGCACGAGGCGAAGGAAGAGTACCACAGTTCAGAGATTGAGTTATCGGAATTGGAAGATCAAGCAACTGGAGTTCAGGCTGAGATTGCGATGTTGAAGGCTGAGCTACACCAGACCAGGTTGAGGCTCGAGGCAGCAGAGGCGGAAGAGCTCAAAGCCGAAGGCATCAGATCAGGTCTCTATCTTGCAGTTCAGCAGTTGGCTGCCGAAGCAGAAGAAGTCAAGAATGAGAACGAAAGGTTAAAGCAAGCCGTGGAAACTGAAAGGGGGGACCCTCTCAAGGAAAATCCGACTTCTGTTGAAGCATCCTCCGCACACGCTGCGGACAAAGTACTCCAAGAGAAAATCTGTGAAGAGGAGGAGGAGGCTCGGGTTATCATATCTTTGGAGGAATACGAAGGCTTGCTATTGAAGGCAAAGAAGGCGGATGACATTCCTGCACGGCCAGCGCAAAATTCAGACAAGCACGAGACGGAGATACTGACGAGGGACCTGGAAGTCGCCCAGGCAAAGGTTGGGGAGTTCAGGACTCGGGTCGAGCATGCACTGGCAAGAGCCGAGGCAGCGGAGAAGGCTCTAACAGTACTAGAAGAACAGATGAGCAGGCGGCGGGACAAGAAGCACCGGAGGAAGGCTGCATTGGCCGCACTCCAGGAGGCATCGATCACTAGGGAGTCGCCCACTCGACCTCCTCGCGAGGATGGCATCTCAACGGTATCGTCTCCAGGGACCCCACTGTGGAAGGTTCTGAACATGAGGTATTACTGACAAAAAGTTTATGTCAATTCAGTTTGTCTGAAGGACCGGCTTATATCGGCTTAAAATGTGGAGCCGGACATCGTGACTTCAGTAGTAATAGCAGTCGTAGTAACTTCATGGGGCTTTGGAGAATAATTGGGTGTTTCTGGAGCGATGATTTCCGTGACCATGGGCCTGTCTGTTCTCTATATTCTTCTTACTACCTTTGATCAAATCAAGAAGTTAGTATCCGTGTCTTTAGCCATTCTTGTCGGCCAAGAATGAGGATTGAATTTTTGGGTGAGTCCGGCTGCGATTCGCTGACCCAAAATCGTGATTTCGAAAAGTAAGACTCGCTTTTATTGAATTCAAGCTTTTGAACTTAACGACTTTTGAGCTTCACGGATACAGATCCTCGTGCATGACAGCAACTCGGCACTGCAAGAATCTTACCCGTCGAGGTCGGCGTGAGCGAACCTGTCCTCCGGATAGAACACGGCATTGATGACCCTCCCGGCGAACATCCTTCCGTTGATCCCTGTCAGGGCCGCGGAGGCGCTTCTGACGTCCGCATAGACGAAGAAGACCTTCCCGACACCACCTCGCACAAGTCCCCCTCCTCCTGCCTCGGGACGAGGCATCACAACCGTCACTAGATTTCCATACTTACTGCCTTCCTCTCTCATGTCCTCCAGTACGTCCGTGTACCCGTCCCGGTCCCTGAGGTCGTCCGTGGAGACCACGTCTCTCAGACAGACTATCTTGGACGGTTCGGCCGGATCCATCCTCGTTCAAGGGCTACGAGAGAAGTGTTGGATTGGGACACACTTTATAGCACAAGACATCCCTGTCCTAGACCGACAGTCAAATACTGATCCCAAATGCCGAGACGAGATCAAACGACGTGCTTAACACTCAAAAAGGGTAAGAAAATTCAAATACCGAGATTAGCACTCAATAAACAACAATTAAGCCATGTGACTTAAGCTCGTTAAACCTGAAAACATGTTCATTTCAAAAGTCACAAACGTCAGCTGTTGACCCACGAGTTCAACACGTAATTTACGTCACACCCAAAAAAATAAAAATAAAAATCCCAACTCCCATCATAAAATATTTTATCTATTAGAACACTAAGTCTTAAAATTTCAAGATCAATAACTCATTGTTTTAAACAGTTGAGTTCTATAACACAATTCTCAAAAATCATCGTTTCAAAACATAATTTAGAACTCTTTTATTTGACCATGAAATAAAAATTTTAAAATTTACTACTATAATGGATAAAATATTTCGCGAAAGAGTAACGAACGAACAGAAATTTTATTTTCCTTTTTACGTGATGTATAATAAATGGCGATTGAATTGAATGAAAAAAAACAAGAGATAGGGGTGGAGAATAGTAACAGAGGTGAAAAGCAATTAAATTCCATCACGGATCCCGCGTTGGAACGTGATGGTGGTGGAAAGAAATCTCTAGCTTTTCCCTTTTGTTTTCTACCTTCTATGGTCCGACCTCTATCAAAATTAATTGCATCATATTCAATTCAACCTCTCCTCCTTACTCGCATATCATCGATAAACATTTCGTGCATGTAAATATTGTCTCGTCGACGTCCGACGTGGACCCCCTCAACTCAAGGGAACGACTTGAGCCCATCCCCCTCGCAAGCACTTCGCTTTCGGACCCCCCTTGTCAGACGCTCTCCCGACAACCTCGGAAGAAAACGTAAAAGAGATGCAAGTGAACGGACCGAGCAAACGGACAAACAACCTTGGCAAATAGCTACACTTGTATCGCGGGGTCGGCGCGGCTCCGGCCCGACCGATACTCCCGGCCGTGTGTGCCGGTAACTTGACGTTCCCGTTTGGTGGGTACAGGAATTCAAAGTCATGTGATTAGATTTTTCTTGGATGAGTTATTCCTAGAAGTGAAGGTTAGGACAAGATTCGAGAGAACAAAAGGAGGTTTTAGCAATTGCGGTCGCAACCCACGTGATGACTTCACGGTCGGGGTGGCTGCTGGTCAACGTGGGCGGCTCAACCATCCTGATTACTTAAATATGTTTTCATTACATTTTCTTTTTCTTTTTCTTTTCTTTCCTCCCCTGTTCTTTTCCTTTTTCGGCGAACGACAATCCGGGCATGGAAAAAATGAAATACCCCCGAGAATAAGAACAAGGATTGTGGAAGATTAGGAATCCCGAGATTGATTTGGTGACAATTGTTTCGTTCGTCCCAGATTATTGTGTCCTATTTTGTCCCGAAAGTTTTAAAAGAGGAAAGAAACAGGGGATTTCTTATGCAGGGCTGAAGGCAGGGCAGGAACAGAGAGAGCAACGTCAGGGGAGGAACAGAACAGTCACAATGTCGGAGGACGAACCTGATTCACCCCACTGGAATGTTGTCCTCGTGCTCTTCCTCGTTTTTGTCCTAGGTAAGGTTTTTTCGGCCTTGATGGAATTTAAGCTGTGATTCGCCCTTGCTGAGGGGGTGGGGGAGGTTTTCTTTTTTCTTTTCTTACTGTGGCCGGGGTTGTGGTCGTGATACAGCCACGGGTGTGGTCGGGAGTTCGATGGAGACCGACAAGGAAGTCCTGCTCAGTCTGAAGAGGTTCCTAGAGGACAGAATCACGGTGAACCAGGGGCGGTACTCGGAATGGGGTAGCCAGAGTCCCAACCCCTGCCAATGGAGGGGCGTGATGTGTAGCCCGGGTAACGTCAGGGTGGTAGGCATCAACCTCTCCGATAGTAATATCTCGGCCGCCTTGTTCTCTAACTTCTCTGCCCTGTCGGAGCTATCGTACCTCGACTTATCTCGCAACACGATTTCCGGGCCAATTCCCGAGGACCTGAACAAGTGCGGTAACCTGGCGTACCTTAACTTGTCGTACAACATGATCGATGGCGACCTGGCGTTGACCGGGATGAACAGCCTGCAGGTCCTTGATTTATCCATGAACCGATTAGGAGGGAACATCGATCCTAGCTTCCCTGCTACCTGCGGCAGCTTGGTGGTTTTGAATATCTCGAGCAACTGTTTTAATGGCAGCATTGACAGTCTCTTCGATCAGTGTTATAACTTGAAGTACGTCGACCTGAGCTCAAATCAATTTACTGGAAGCCTAGGGAATTGGTATGGGAAGCTCTACGAGTTTACCGTGGCGGATAACTTCTTCGCTGGAGAAATTTATGCGACAAGCTTTCCGGGGAATTGCAGCTTACGGATGTTGGATTTATCGGGAAACAACTTCAGCGGCCAGTTCCCTGGAGCAATATCGAACTGCCGGAACCTGACCATTCTGAATTTGTGGGGGAATAAGTTCTCGGGCGAAATCCCATCCGAGATAGGATCGATCACGGGCTTCAAATCACTGTACCTTGGAAACAACAGCTTCTCGAGAAACATCCCCGAGTCGCTACTGAACTTGACCAATTTGGCGTTCCTAGACTTGAGCAGGAACAACTTCGGTGGAGAAATTCAAGACATAATTGGGAGGTTTACTCGAATCAAGTACCTTTCTTTGCATTCTAATTCGTATACGGGAGGGATCTATTCCTCGGGGATTCTTAATCTCACGAACCTCATCCGATTGGAGTTGAGCTACAACAATCTTTCCGGTCCGGTGCCAGTCGAGTTAACCCAGTTGAGCAGCCTGAAGTACTTGGTTCTCGCGTTCAACCAGTTCAATGGTAGCATTCCGCCAGGAATTGGGAACCTCGCCAGTCTGCAGGGCCTTGATTTATCCCACAATGATCTTTCAGGGACAATACCGAGTAGTATCGGGAATCTGAGGAGTCTTTTGTGGTTGATGCTCGCCAATAATATGCTCACGGGCGAAATCCCACCTGAACTCGGGAACTGCTCGAGCTTGTTGTGGTTGAATCTGGCGAATAATCAGCTATCGGGGAATGTACCGGCAGAACTTTTCAGCATTGGGAGGGACCCGATGCCGACATTTTTGGCTAACCATGAAGTGGAAAGTATGGTCCCGTGCTCTGATGAGTGCTTAGCGATGCGACGATGGATTCCGGTAGATTACTCTCCGTTCAATTTCGTGTTCACTATTCTTACGAGAAGGACTTGCCGAGTGATCTGGGATCGGTTGCTCAAAGGCATTGGGCTATTCCCATTGTGTGTCCCCGGTACTTCCATCCAAACATATCAGATCTCAGGCTATCTCCAGCTGACAGGTAACCAGCTCTCAGGTGAAATCCCTTCGTCCGTCGGGGATTTGCGAAACTTCAGCATGTTGAATTTCGCCAGCAATAACTTCGACGGCAAACTCCCTCGAGAGATCTGGCAGGTTCCGTTGATGGTGCTGAACGTATCTCACAATGGATTTGATGGTGAGATCCCTTCAGAGATTGGCGGCATCCGATGCTTGCAGTGCCTCGATTTGTCCTACAACAATTTTTCTGGGAAGTTCCCCTCGAGCCTGAATAATCTCAATGAGTTGAGCAAGTTTAACATCTCGTATAATCCGCTCATATCCGGAGTTGTTCCCGGCACAGGGCAACTGGCGACATTTGAGAAGGAATCATACCTAGGCGACCCTCTTTTAGTCCTTCCGCCTTTTATCAACTCGTCTTTTGTCAGCCCTCCAAACCACACCACGACAACTCTCGCACAGCCGAGGAAAATGGCTAAGTTTGTGGTGCTTCTCGTGCTGGTGGCCCTGACCCTTTGCTTTATCGGGTGCGGGATCTTCTCAATGATATTGTTCATGAACGTGAGAAGCCCGATGGACTTACCAAAGGACGTGCTCGACAAGATCAAGTATCAGCTTGAGCTCAGGTCGAGTTCCAGTGGCTCTTCGCCGTGGGTATCAGAATCGGTTCCAGTCATTCAACTGGTAAAGAGGGCATTCACCTACTCTGACATAGTCAAAGCGACGCAGAATTTCTCCGACAAGAAAATCATCGGCAAAGGAGGATTCGGGACAGTGTACCGAGGCACATTGCCTGACAGCCGTGAAGTGGCCGTGAAGAAGCTTCAAAGGGAAGGATCAGACGGCGAGAAAGAATTCCAAGCTGAAATGGAGGTGCTGTGCGGTGATAGCTTCGAGTGGCCACACCCCAACCTTGTGCCCCTCTATGGCTGGTGCCTATATCGGTCCGAGAAGATTTTGGTCTATAAATACATGGAAGGAGGCAGCCTGGAAGACGTGATCTCCGACCGAGCACGGCTGCCATGGAGAAACCGGATTGACATAGCCATCGACATAGCTGAAGCCCTCGTCTTCCTGCACCACGAGTGCTATCCTGCGATAGTTCACCGTGACGTGAAAGCGAGCAATGTTCTGCTCGACATCCGTGGGATGGCACATGTGACAGATTTTGGGCTCGCCAGGAGGGTCGACGCTGGAGAAACCCATGTAAGCACGATGGTGGCAGGCACAGTCGGCTACGTTGCGCCTGAGTATGGCCAGACCTGGCAGGCCACCACAAAGGGTGATGTGTACAGTTACGGAGTGCTGGCGATGGAATTGGCGACCGGGAGGCGGGTGCTGGACGGATGTGAGGATGAGTGTTTGGTGGAATGGGCGAGGCGAGTCGTGGGAACAGGACGGGACGGAGTTGCCCTACCGACAGTACTAGGAGGGTTGGGCTTGCCGGACGACATGCACGAGCTTCTGCGGATCGGCATACGGTGCGCAGCTGAGGCACCGCAGGCTCGACCAAGCATGAAGGAAGTACTGAGCATGCTGCTGAGAATTTCAAGCAAACTTCCTCCATCGATTTAAACAAAACCATTCTTTTTGGATGCTCACGAATTCGTTCATAATAAACCGGTTGGACGATAAGCACTAAGGAAGTCCGACGAGATGCGAGAAAGGAATTTTGTTCCATTACTCAAGAAAGTAGAAGAATGCCTCGTCCCCAAAATCATCACTGGACAAGGTCCTGAGTCGGGCGATATGCGTTAAGGGAGAAGTCGAGCGGGCCCAGCTGTTTGAAATGGGGGCTGTCGAAAGCTTGCCGAAGTTGCTCTTCATCGTTCTCGTCCCATGTATCACGGAACGTCTCCAGGTCAGCCTCCGATTTTATTATCGCTGAAACGCAGAGCTCTTTCTTCCATCCTTCCAGGGGAGGGAACCCGACTCTAGCCGCATAATTATCGCAGTACTGCAGAAGAAACATAACAGAGAAAGGGCCGGACAGACTTCATTCGCGAGTTTTTCTTGTAACAACTTGTATGGACAAAAAAGCTGCAGTTTGACATAGAGTACCTCAAAGTCCGCGATGTCGTGAGTGTATTCCTTGGGCAAGCCGGTGGCGTCCCGCGACTCGTAGAACTCCTTGATCGATCTCATCATTTCGTTGGGTGGAGGGAGTGTTCTTTTCCCGGACAGCAGCTGCGCTATCCATCTTGCTTGAGCCTCAAAGAAAGGGCAAGCTACGATCTGCGGAAAACACACTACCTCATCTCATCATTACTGTCACGCATACGTCTCGTGATACTTACAGGGCTAAGAGGAAACTTGTGTTACTTACCTTTCTTGGGATGCCGGAGAAGGAAAGCGAAGGGGAAAGCAAAGGTGGGAAGGTGTGCTCATACAGTGGCCCCACTCTCCCATCATCAACTGTTACGATTCCTTTGGTGTCAAGAAACGGGAATGCATAACGATACCTAAGATGCACAGACAGCCATCATCGTTGCAGTTTTCCCCGACTTGTGTTCGTCATTCTAATCATCATCTTAGGAATGGGATTTCGTTATTACCCCGTGCAGTACAGTATGGTGTCTGCTTTGATGGTCGTTCCGTCTTCGAACAACACTCTTCCATCCTCTTCCAGTGAATCTATCTGCAGATTTAGCGAATCAGACGAGTTTCTAGTTATGGTGATCTGGTGTCGTTTAGATTTGTAGAGATTAAGATATACCTTAGGATGGAGGCGCATGTTTTCATGTTTCGAGATGAGTTTGGCCAGTCCTCCTGAAATTTCGTTGGATCTGACGCTGAAGTGAACTTCCTTGGAAAACTTTACCAGCTCCATCCCTATGTCTTGTGCGCTATGCTCTTTCCCGAGTATGACTACCTTTTCGCCGCGAAACGACTCAGGTACTCTATACACATGGCTATGCAATTGCTTCCCCTTCCATGAATCCATTCCTGAACCGTAAAGAAGCCAGGGATGGACGTCACATTTTTGTTTTGTTTCGTGTGGTCCGAGATGTTGTATATTTCGTCTCTGCGCTAGCGTGCTCTTACCTTTGATGGACGGCACACTCGGGTGAGAATAATGGCCAGTGGCAACCACGACCGCATTGAACACCTCCTCCGCAGCCTTCCCGACCCCCTTCTCTCTACTCCGCACCGTCCATTTCAGGTCATTCACGGGATCACCATAATTCACCATCCCCACGTACTCGACCCTTGTGCTGAACCTTATCATCTCCCGCAGCCGGAAATGCTCAGCAAAGTCCCTCAGGTACAGGTACAGCTCCTCATGCCCAGGGAACCTCCTCGGGTCCCTGTTCTTCCTCACGAGAAAAGGGAAATCCGTGTAACCCATGATCTCCCTCGAGCTCCGCAGGCGCAGTGACGCGTACATGCTGCTATGAACTCGTAGGAAACCGTCCTCACTCCTCCCAAGCAGATCCTCTCCCTCAGTGTTGGGTTGGTACAGCCACTGGCCGCCGACATCGTGGTTCTGCTCAAACACAACCACGTCGTGGCCTTCTTTCCTCAGTTCCCGAGCAGCCACAAGGCCAGCAGGCCCCGCACCAATCACGCAGACCCGTTTCATCTGGACCGGTCTCACAGACACCATCTCGACGATCCTGTGACTGTGTTGTTGAGTGCATGTGCCTTGGAGGGCGAAGCCACTTTTATAGTTGGATCCAAAGTCGTCCAAACCATTGTGCATGATGCAGTCAGTAGTAATAATGAAAACTGATTTGTCCCTTCGCCTTCGTTTCTCCTAGTTTAGGTTATTATTATGGACAAACTTGAAGAAAAGGGTTAGTCCTTTCTTGTAGCAGAAATGATAGCCGATATTATAAAATCCCCATACTAAAATCCCTCGCACTTATCTGGGCAAACCTAATTATAACTTCGGAAAGAAAAAAAGAGCATTGCCTAATATATATAAGCTTATTGATGTGAGTTTGATATTTGGTCGGTCCGATATTACTTATAATTACCTCCCCTCGGGAACGCTTGCAATGCACTTTTGAATCCTCCCTTCTATACTTATTAAACTAAACAATCTGTTGTGATCCTTTCTTTCCAGGAAGATGGAAAACTTGCAAGGCAATAATATATCAGACCCCGACACCATGATCACCCCTCTCAACATCTTCGGACCAAAGGAGTCGCCATCGCCATCACTGTCGATCCTTTGTAATTTTGCCTCTTATTCTTTGTCACGATCATTACCCTTTTTGTGGGATTTGCAGAGGTGATGGTGATGGGGGGGGAGGACACTATTACTACTACTAGTTCTCTTATTTACACCTTCAAGACCGTCTTGGCGTCCTATTTACTCAGTAACTTAAAAAGCCATACAAATGTGATGAACGGGGCTCTGTGGATAGACGTGTCATAATTTCATGTACGCTAAGCATGAATCACGTTTTAAGTACATATTTTATTCAGAATTTCGAAGGATCCCAAATGTAGGTGATATGATTGGACCTTTGGCTTCTGTTTTCTTATCACATCCCCGACAAAATCAACAACGTGGTGTGTCGGTGTCGGTGTAGGTGTCATGAGGGAGGGGAGTGACTAAAGATGGCGGTCAAACAAAAATGACTGCAATTCCGCTGTTCTGTTCTATCATCAAAATACCGAAATAACTAAAACGCGTTACAACGTAAGGAAGAAAGGAAATATCAACAATACCAGATAACGAACCAACAGACCAACGACGCCTTCCTCAAACCCTTCTTCTTCTTCTTCTTTCTCCTTGTCTTTCTTTTCCTTCGTTTCGTCGAACCACGTCGAATCGTTCCTTGGATCGCTCGCGGCGCGATAAAGGGTATGTATAGAGACCTTGTTGATGTTCTTCCGAGGATCGGTTCATATGTATAGAGACCTTGTTGGTGTTATTGATGTTTGTTTCGATGTCCCTTTTACTTTTCAAGGAATGGATGAAGGGACGACGGATGTGGTAGCACCTGCCGTGGAGAGATCTGATCCCAAGTTCCTCCTTGCTCACATGAGGAGAAACTCGACGGGGAAAATTGGCGGTTCTTGTGTTAGGCAGCCGGTGGCGTCCCGGTTTATGCGTGCGTCCATGGGGTCTTGCCACGACCTGTGCAAGCATGGATATAGGCCTGTCACGGAGACGAATAAGGATACGGAGCCCGTGCTGAGGAAGAAGTCTCGCATTTCAGGGAGCTGTGGCGGCGCGGATGGTGAAAATTTGGGGTGCATGGAAAGCGGAGGGTGCCGGAGAGTTGCCGTGGAGCCAAAGGTCAGAAAGGAAAAGGGATCGTTGCCGAGAATTGGGTCGAATCTATCTAAAGGTCAGCCGGATAGATCTAGGAAGACGGGGAGTTCAAAACGGACAGCTTTGAATGCCGGGAAGGATCGGTTGGATGTTCCAGATGTGGGGACGTCCTCGAATGACATGAACATGGCCGAAGGAAAAGGGCAAAAAGAACCTGAGCTCTGTACGTCGCAGAGGAATCTTGCTGATCTCCATGAACCTGACTCTTTGCCTGGTCCGTCGTCAACAAAGAAACCAAGATTGATTCGGTCTCTAACCGAGAGAAAGATCATCGTGCGAACCAGAAGTGGGGAAAGCCTCCTCCGAATGTCGTCATTCCTGTCCTCATCATCTCAGGAGAGCTCGTCCTCTAGAGGAGGGAAATCGAGGACTGCAGTTCGGAAAGGTTTGCCTTTAGGTGAAAAGGACAATCCCGGGAAGAAGCTGAGTTTCCGGAGAGTGACGTCCCTCGAATGTCAATCAGACGACTATCCCCTGAGGAAACTGAGGTTCAAGAGAACTATTTCACGTGAAATACAAGCCAGCAGTAGCGAAAATGGACGGAGAAATATCAGGAAGGTGGAAACGCACGTAGCTGCAGAGGTGAAATCAAGGAAACAAGACAGAGTTATGCTGAGGCATCGCTCTATGGAGAAAAGGCAAGAGGGCCGACGCTTGTTCAACAACGTGATTGAGGAAACGGCGAGCAAGCTTGTCAAGGTCAGGAAGAGTAAGGTCAAGGCTTTGGTTGGGGCTTTCGAGACCGTGATTTCCCTCCAGGATAAGAAAGTTAAGGCGAAAGCTATTTCTTGCTGAAGAACATTTTGGGATTCTCTTTCTGCTCTGGCCGAAATGATACACTCTGAATGAATACTCAGAAGGCAGCGTTTTCGTCCAGATCATACGACAACAGATGTACGGTAACGATGTGAATAAGCGATCTGTCCATCGAGATAGAGACTCAGCAGCAGAAGCACATCAGACGACCCTTTCTTGAGCGGATCCGCTTCGCCTTCTCTTTAACACGAGACTGTTTGTCCCTTCTCTTCTCCTCAGCCTGCTTGCTTGCATTGTGAGCGATTCCTTCGATCTTCGTGATCTTGTCCTGGTAAATCCGCTCGTTTATCTGTCCTCGGAAGTCAAGCTCTTTCTGTGATTTGCACGCGAGGGGAAAAGCACTTGGTTCGAATCGAGATTCTCCCATCTCCAGAAAAGGATGTTGTTAACTTTACCTTTTGCTTATCGAACAAGAGTTTTGCTTCCTTCTTCTTCTGCGTCTCCCACGCGAGAATCGCGGACTTCATGTCTTCGTGCCTGGAGATTCGACGAGGACAGAATACGAATAGATGCCTCACAACTCATCAGAGTTTTTCATCCTAAACGAATCAAAAGCTTCGAGGAAGGAAAAGCTTTACCGCTGTCGAATCTTCTCCATCTGAGCTTTCTCCCAGGCATCCGCCTTAGCCTCAGTTTCCGCAACTCTCCTCGACTGCCCCTTGACGTCCCCGACAGCGTAGGAGGACCTCCTTGGGAACTTCGTAAACTCGGCATCACCTATCGCAACGCACACATCCATCTCCCTAACTCCACGAGCAAGTCACTTCCCAACAATCCAACACAATCTCACTTACCTGGTGCTTCCCTTCGTCGTTCACTAGTTCCCCCCGAGCTTTGTCGGCCAGACTTGATATCAACGGTTGAGATTCTCGAGGACTCAAAGTGCTCCCGCATCTTCCTCCTGTTCTGCTCCTCGGCTTCTTCGGCCGAGAAAACTGCATAGGCCGCGGCGGCCACCGTGGCCACGTAGCCCTCGTCGGGAAATTCATCGTCTGGCGTCATCTGGCCAAAAACAGGTCTCCCACGAACGGGGGTCGAGATGCCTCTTGAAGTAGAGGTTGGGATTGGGATGACTTCCAAATGGGAATACATACATTTGCCAAAATGTGTATACTTCTACAAAGAGCTTTCTCATTCCAAAGTCATTATTCCATGTTGGGTTATTCCTTTTTATTCTCTTTTTTACTATTTGCTAAAGAATGATTCCAAGTTGGCAAAATATACGATAATATTATGCTCAAACTTTCTGTTTTGTCAAAATCTTTTTTGGCTATACGATATTATTACTAACTTTAATGTTGTAATTTTTTTGGTCAAATCTTGAATTTTACTCTGAAGAAACCAAACACAGCCTTAATACTGTCTAACAGTTATCCTATAATAGTTGACTTTTAACCTCTCATTGCATCGTTTTGCAATCCAGTTCATACGTAGTAGTTACCTCACAATAAATCCATCATTCGTTCTTCATCGATTTTACAGATTCTTAACAGCATCAATAACTACAGTCCAACTTCGACTTCCAAATTACTTAATTTAACTATTAAAATTATATAATAAATAACACATGAAATTGTTTAATATTATTATCCATTTTTCTACTTTTTTTAGTCAATAATTGAAATTTAAAGATTATGACCTATGGTTTCCTCATAATAAAATTCAAAATTTGATAAAAAAAATTACAACACTAAAGATAGTGATAATATCGTATAGCCAAAAAAAATTTTGACAAAACAGAAAGTTTGAGCACATGTTATGATATTATCGTATATTATGTTCCTTTTTATTTTCTCTTTTACTATTTGCTAAAGAATGATTCCAAGTTGGCAACGGTCGAGATCTTAACATCTCGAATGGCCTTTTCTTTTGGCGCGGAAACCCTAATTTCGAGGAAGTCGTCGGCTTCGATTGACAGGGAGGGAATCATCGACAGGAGCCGGTCGGCCTGGACGAGGATATCGAGGAGGAACAGCGTCTCCGAGAGGAATCGAACCGGTTAGCGGTCATTGCCAGAAGCCGTGCCGAGCTCGTCGATCCCTCCTCCTCCGTTACGGGTTCCCTCGACCCTTGGCCACTCTCCAAGTGCCGGAAACTCCATCTCGAAGACGCACAGAGCGAGTCGAGGTGGGAATCATTGGCCGATGACAAGGGTTCTGCGGAGAAGTTCCTCGTCATGCTGGAGATATGTTCGCCAGACTCGTTCTCTGCGACTCCCGTGCCTGCACAGGGGTTTGTGTTTCCCGGGGAGGAGTCGGCTTCGCGACTGTTAGCGGGTTGGTTGGCCGAAAGTAAGTTTCTGGTCTTCCTTTATTTGACTGTTTGATAATTAGTAAAAAGGGAATGGTTTTACTCTCGTGTTGCTTCGTTATAGTTCAGTCCGTCTCGCTATACCCAAAATCTTGCCGGTGGCAAGTCTTGGGTCCGGTAGTAAGGTGCTTGAAGAGCGTAAAGGGTCTGGTGTATGAGGATATCCCTTGGGGAACGTTCAATGTTGTGGAGAGACTTTCACATTCTTTTCCACTGGCACTGGATTCCTTGCCGGCCAGAACATTCGTCGGAGGAGAAGGTGGAGGAGTTGATCGGAAGACTTACCAAAAAATTGTAGAGACCCTTTTGCCTTTCCAGCTTTAAGGAGTTAGATTTGGGTTGAGGAGGGGTGGTCGCTGTCTAATAGACTATGAAATGGGCCTCGGGAAGGCGCTCCAGGTTTCCTGGTTCCTGCCATTGCCCTTTGTCTAATTACCCTGGCTAGCCTTGGGTGACTGAATGAGACAACTTAGAGTTCGGCTTAGTGCCCAATTAACTTTGGCCGATGCTGCCTTTTCTTTTAAGTAGCCATTGCATTGTCTTATAGTTAGTTCTCTCTTTTGTGATATTGCATGCCTAGTGCATCTTCCTTTTCCTGAGTAGTTAATAACTGATGGAAGGTATTGTTAATGTGCACAAATCGTGTAGTTAATTAATCATTTTTGTGTCTAATGATTATGGCTTTGAATTAGAGACTTGGTATGAAGAAAGTCATCGTCTCTTATCTGGTTTCCGTAAGTTGGCACAGAAGCTGGATGGAATTATTCCTACAAGGGGGATTCTTGTTTAATCCGGTGCTGATTGTTCTACAACTACATGTGATTTTTTCTGATGAAGACGAACAAAATCTGCAGGGCTTCAGGCAGTAAATTGTTTGTCTGTTTCTTGACATAATGATAAACTTCTTCCGTTCAGTTTTCAGTCATCAAGACAATCCAACTCACTTAAAGAAGTGGCCAAAAGTTGTAGTTATTTCATATAAATGCTCCATCATCAATATTTGTCTGGAAGTCTTTGCAGTGGCACTATTCATGACCATCCAGTAGTCTTAGTAGGATAGTGTGTGGACATTGTTGGACGTGAAATCTGTCTGCTTCTGGTTTGTTTGGAGATATCATAGTGGTGATACAATTCCATTGGTCCTTTTGCTAGATTGATTGTCGGTTCTCATGGCATCTTATATTTGTTTTCTTAGTCTTTGACGATCTCATCAAGTTAAAATCAATCGTATTGTGAATTATTCATTCGTTTGGAAGGATCACCAAAGTGCTTCTAGTCGAAACTGACATGAAGACACTAGGATGCTTCTTTTTATTTTCTTTTGCTTTTCAAAAGTTTACATTGTTTATGCTTTGATGTAATTGTTTATTGTTTTCTTATTTTCTTATTTTATGCGTATTATTTCTTGAATCACATGTAGATAGTAGTGTCACAAATCAAGAATCTGCTCTTTTGATCTTGCTTGATCCCAGACTTTGTTTCTTAAGCCAGCCTATGCTACTTCCACTTTTTTCGTGAAATTTGCCGATAAAGGTCGTCCTTGATCTTGCCTCTAAGGTTCGACGGAGAGATCTACTATCAGGAACGCCTTCATTACGTAGGTTCTGAAATACAGTTTCCAGCTTTTTTTCCTCTTTGATATCCATTCCCAGTAGCTTTTATGTCTCCTCTTCCTTTCCAATTTCTGATGTTGAATGTCGCTTAGGTGACTGCTTTTTCCTATAGGAGGGATATTCGAAAGAAATCGGAAACAGGATTCTTACCTGGTGGAAGCACGATGGTATCTAAAGCAGCCCTTTTAGACGAAATTGGGCAAAAAATCACTTGCTTCGTGTTATGTGTGTTGTACGGTGTTGATATTTGTAAAGTGCAGAGGTCAAGAGCTTAGAGACACACTCCCCCTAATGAATAAAACAAGGGAGCAAAAATGTGATAATACTTTTGCATGGGTCCATCTGCTTCATGGTTTGTCCTACTCCCCCTCGGTTGGGTCAATTAACTGTAATCGCTCAATCACGAATGTAACCCATGAAAGAAATATTGAAGGACTAGTAGGTTATTAATGTATAAAAACTATTACAATAGGGAAGAATACAATAATTCTTGTACCTGATGATGATAATATGTGATGCCGTTGGGACAAACATGGTTTTATATGAATTGACCTTTCACTTGTGGCATTTAGTCATGAAGATCCTGTTGCATAATTTGTGTTTAGCAAGAGAAATTTTGGGCCATAGATCTCGACGTCATTTGTGGATTAACGGTCTAGAATGCAGGCTCGAAGTGTGAGAAGTCCAGTAAGAAGGTAGCTGTGGAAATATACTAAGCGAAGCATGCGGACGAAGAGGTTACCAGGCGACGGGGCTATCAGGCGACAAGGGTCAACGATGTGATCAAGCGACAGTATCCTATGTTCTTCAAGCAATCCAGCGTCTGTGCTCCTGCGTTTTTGCTCCTTCCGAAGGCATCGTCGATGGCATCCGTCGCTTAAGGGCGTCTGTTCGCTGCCTTCTCCTCTATTTCTTCATTTATACGGCGACCACACAATGAACCTTCGAGTAGCAGTTGCTCGTAGTGCCAAAGATTTTCGACGTGTTTGAATGTAGCTTGTCCAGCGGTCACTTTCAGAGCGAAGAACTGGGATACAGAAACACCCAATTCCCCGCTCCCTGACATGAGTCTTGCTTCTCTTATTCGGGGCTTTTCGGATGAGTCTGGCTTATCGACATTAAAAGATTTCTGGGATTATCAGTCTGCTTAATCGTTCTCCAAGTCATGCTTGTAAAATCCTTCGCACGAGTGCACTTGGCAGAACTACGTCCCTCTATATCACATTATCTAATACGACATTCTCAAGCTGTAGCCTCTAAAGTAATGGGGTTTCCTGGACGGACGTACGGAACCGCCTCCCTTTTTAATTTTTGTTCTTTTTTAACTTGAAGCCCGAGGCCTGCCTCCTCGTCCCCCCCCCCCCCTCCCTCTCTTGTAAGCCCATATAGGGCCCAAATAGAAAAAAATCGAGGCCCAAAAATTGACAATTGGAAGCCCATGTAATACTGCCCAAATTCAAGCCTGAGCCCACAGAATTGGGTTTTAGTTGGGCTCATAATAGGATCGCGGAGGCCCACGGGCTTCAGCAAAAAATTAATTATTATTATTTGTTTTTTTTTAAGAGAGAGAGATGTCGTTGTCCGTACGAAATAATAGCGATCCGGCTATTATCGAAACCACGAATTTTAGATACCAAACGCAATCTTATTCTTTTGCTCTGGCAGGCCGGTCCCGGTGCATTTCCGGTGCCGGTACAGGACCAAATCAACGAGAGCTTCGTCGTGACAAGAGAATAGGGTGTCGTCCTCGGGCTTATGTCTACGAGGTCAGCACAGGCTCCCAGAACATAGCGACATACAACAGAAACCTATCGAGGCAAGTGGTATCCGATAAGGGCTTGCTATTACGTGTGGAAAACACCACCGGCAGCTCTTCGCACTGTTCGACAAGGACCGGAGGAAACCAGAGCCGATGTCGAGAGTGGAATGGAAATATGGGGACCGTCCTACAATCAAAGTAAGTTCAACCTGAAAAATTGTCAATCTGAATCCAACAAGTTGAAAGATGGGGTCTCTTGGCTGTGAACTGCCATAAGGAAAGGAGAAACTAGGGAATGGAGGGATTGAGCGAAGGGAGTAAAATGTAAATGATAATGGTGGTTTATGCGAGAAACGACGTGAAAGAAAAAAAGTGAACAAATTTTTGGGGTTTGGGAGACAAGATTTGGGGTTTCAGTTTTAGCCAAATCGCGAGTATTTCCTGTACGGTCGGTCGGTCGGAACCACCTCCCGTTTTAACTTTCATTCTTTATATAAGTGGAAGCCCGAGGCATCCCTATTCAAAGCCCAGATCCAGCCTAATAAGAAAATGGTCCAGGCCCACATAGGTGACAAGTAAAAGCCTTTAGGCTAGAGCCCAAGTCCAACCCAAAGCCCATTAAACATTTGCGACCGTCCCAATTATATAAAACTTGGGCCTCGTTTGGGTCAAGGAGGCCTCGGGCTTCCGCTTCTGGACACAAGGCCTCACAGTAATATATATTTATTTGTAAAAAAAAAAAAAAAAAATAGAGGTGTCCGTACGTCGTACTCGCGATTCGACTATTATCGAAACCTCGAATTTAAGAGACGAAACCCCAAAATCTTAAGTCGTCGTCTCATCTCAACTTAGTCGTTCGTTCGTTGGTCGTCTCTGGCCTCTCAAACCTCTCCGCATCACATGGATTGATCTTCAGACTCATCCTTATTTTTAAAAGGGTTGTCATCATCTTATGTTCCTTCTCGACTGCCGCGCATGGTCTCGGCAAGCGGGTTTACTGGAGAGGTGGCGGCGGCATTGAGCTGATGTTTTTTTTTTTTTAATTAAGGAGTCTTCAACTGCCGGTGTTGGTGGGCATGCTCTGGTTGGGGTGGGGGCAGGGATGGAGTTCATGTTCCAACATATCCTGGCATTTGCAGTGGCGAAGCAAGTATCACAGAAGCGAGTCGTTGATTTTCGCAGACTTGGAAGTTGCAGCCCAGGTGGAGGTCTTTTCACAAACAGATTTTTTTCAGGAGGTCGAATAAGCTCATAGCAAGAAGGTAGCTGCAAAGCTTGCAGAATGAGCTGGGGTCGTGGACGTTCTCTTCATTGGACATTGCAGGTTGGACAAATGAGCTGATTTGCATAGAATGTTGAATGAAGATCTCGTCTTTAAAAGCAAAATTCTGATAAGGTCTTAGTCTCTGTCTCGCCCGTTAAGTTAGAAGTGATTTGGTTTCTGATTTTTTTTTCAGAGCATAGCGTCTGCCTCCAAGGGAAGAGTTGCAGCTGTGCGAGCCCCTGGCACCTCAGCTCTGCGGCTTCTGACTCCAAGGAATGGGGCTCCAGAAGACTTGGAAATACCTTCTTGGTTCTGCAAGAACAACGGTATCACAAGTGGCTTATTTTGGCTGGCGAACAGGCGAACGTCCGGTGGAGAACAACATTGTGTGTGGCTTGTCATGATCATGTCGCCGCTGCTCAATGTGCCGCCGAGGATGTGCTACTAGAGCTAAAATTAAGGAACTGACTTGAGGAGATTTCGAAGACTCCCTCCAAAATGAAGGCACTGTACTGCGGCAGTCACTTCAAAGCAAATTGTGGTAATTGCTTTGATAGCCATGAAAGTCATATTGAATTACTTTGTAAAAGTCATGCCTCCCACGATTAATCAATCTCCCTTCTTTACATGTATGCGCATGATCAAATTTCATAAATTAAAGAAAGGAAACTCGAATATCTCCAACTTTGTATTCGTATCGCGTTGAACCTAATGGTTAGGTGCAGTAATTCTTGGGCCGAGTTGTGTCAGAGAAACCCGGCTGAGAAGAACTTCTCTGCGCTGTCGATGAAGCCAGCTGGAAATCTGCAGAGCAACATCGAGAAGGTTCCGCTGCTTGCTAAACTGATCCTGGCAGAAGTATCTTCACTGGCTTTCAGAGATCTGTCTCTCCTCTTGCCTCTGATGGTGATAGATCTCGAGTTCTTTCCCCCGGCACGGATGGATTTGCTTGATCTTTCGTATTCGAGTTTCTTGTTAGTAGAAACCGACAAATTATCTCCGGGGCTCGAGGGATTCTCTGCTGTTTGCGTCTGGGCTGGATGAATTACGTTTCTGCAGGATTTAAGGAGTGATAGTAGCATGTCGATACTGAGTTCTTGCTGAATCACATCTCTGTTCTGCTCACACCCGTAGCAGGCAGCGACTAAGGTGCTGGCTGGTATGGGCATCAGATCTGGGTCGCTGAAGAAAACAAACGGCAGATCACAGACCTGCTCATCCTTCAACGAGTCAGTCCAAATGAGCAAAAGTATTACTATACTAGGGAATATCGATTGCATCATCACTTGCCTTATGCAGAATGGTGCCACTGTTTCCCCATCGTAAAACCGCTTGGTTCTCGGGATGGAATAAAGAGAAGTTACACAGAAGCAAAAGTGATTCAAGCAGAAGCAATCCCACCTGAGGAAGTCGCGAGATTTACAAAAGTTTAAGTGGAGAACAGTAATTCCAATAACAGATTTCAGAGAGTTTTGCAAGTATAGGCTTAGTGCCAGCAACGAACCTGGTCATTAGGTGACTTCCAATTGTTATTGCAGTGGGACAAAAGAAAGCTCATCAAGTGGAAAAACTCCATTCTCAGTCCATGCCTTGCCTGCCAATACAAAAGAACATTAATATCACTTGAATCTAACTGAAGAAAAAAACTACAAGTATGAATCACACACTTACAAGCAGCCTCTGCAGAAATCTAATATCTATACGTGCCAGATTGTTCAAAAACTTCAGAACCTCTGTGGTGACTTCTTCGAAATTAGATGGAAGTACATCAGAGGCCTAAAAAAAGAAGTAACAAGTTATTTATCAAGCAGGTCCATTTTACTCCGGCAATTGATAAAATACACCATAAGGTACATCCAACAGACATTACCTGCTCAGATGACAGCCTATTGTTGGGGTGCAGAAGCACAGAAGTCAAAAGACATGGAAGACTGACAAGTTCTGTCTCTGATACGGCAGAGAGTAGTAACATGAGAGGTTGCTTCAAATTCATTGGAGCCTCCACTTGCTCAGTTTCCTTTCTTCCATCCGTTACGACAGGTTTTGAGTTACTTTCCAGGGCCAAACCTTCATTGGATGGAAGCTCTTGGCCATTCTCAATAGTAACATCTGATTTATATATAGTAACTGCATTGGTGCTCTCCAAAGCCAGATCCTCCAGTGCCCCTTGCAATGTCATGCCGTCACAATTTTTCTCTTCCTCATGTAAGACATAATTGCAGTCCACTAGATCATGTTTGAGCACTGTGGGATTTGATTCAGTTCCCGTGCTCAAAAACTCCTGGTCTATACCATGACTTGTATCATGCTTAGATGTCAGAACTACCAATAAGTTAATACTCAGGGCAATGGAAGTTGGAAATGGCGACCCTTCCACCTGTGTCCTATCATAAAGTGCAAAGAGATCCCTGAGTCGATGAATCACCTGATATGCAATCAACAACTCAAGCAAGCCGTCCTTCATTTGGACCTGACGCTCATCCAAGTTGAATTCACCCATGATTGCCGTAACTGTCCACAAGAAACCATCCAATACTTCGGATATTGTTTCAAGATTCTCTATTGATGCTTTGCCAGTAGTCCCATGGGCACCACCGGGGGCATTCGCAGATGCAGCAATTTTCATGTAATTCTCTAGTGCTGCAGATAGCATGGGTATCATAGGGGGCAGGAGATTCTGGGAAAGAAAATAACTCCTGTTTGCAGGCAGGGAGAGGACTCCCTTCAAGAGCTTCAAAAGATGTATCGTCACTTGACATGCTTCAGGCTTGGAGGTATGCGAAGCAGGGATTGCTGAAGCAAGAAAGTCAAGCAGACCAGCTTCCCGTGAAGCCTGCAACTCAGGCTCCTTCCCGTCCAAAAACTGTTAGGAAAAGACCAAAGAGCGACTGATTCAATAGTCTTCTCATTTTCAAATAAAAAATATTACAGGATATCAATAAAACAGCATGGACTATCCAGAGAACCCTTACAGACCAATAGGCATGGATACTTCATTGGAGACATCTTTCCCTACTCCATAGGGTGTTTGCTCAGAATGAATTAGTATACAGAATGTTTAGAAAGAGGACTAATGAAACATGAATTAGCCATGTAGATTGCAGGTAAAACACAACAATTCTTTGCCTAAGAGTGGTTGCGCCTAATTCTAATGAGAACAACAGAGAATAGAAAAAATATTTTGTTTTTGTCTTCATATTAAAAATAATAATGCGACATCACACTGATGTTCCAGAAGTTCAGAAATAGATTAAAAAAGATGATTGAAATAAGGAGAATTCTAAGGTGACCTAATCAAACAAGATTGCAGACATTTCAGAAGTCGTCATTGACATCTTTGTAAATGAAACATAAGATTCATTATGATGGAGGAGAAAACTATGGCAGAATCATGCGCTGTGGCTACTGGTGTGCTGGAATTTAAAGCACTTCAACAAAGAGAAACACATTTACGTTAAGCCTCAAACAGACCTTAATCATTTCTGCGACGATCAGGCCTATTTTCAAAGTCCCTTCTTTTCTGGCTTGACGAAGCCTCTGAAGATCCTGAATCCACCTTCCAATTTTGGCCCTCGCAGTTGCCACAGAACTCCGATACTTCATACTGGTATTCTCAGCAACAGTTAAAGGATCAGAAATTTCATGTTTCAGAGCCATAAGCTTCTGCCGAATTCTCTTAATCCGTCGTTTCAAGGGAGCCTGCACGGCCAGATCTCCTCTGGCCAGAGAACATTCAATTCTTTGTACTCCACTTGTCTGATCTTCAATATTGTTAGATGTAGTTGACCTTTCAGGAGCCTCTTTGTTCAAATATCTCCTGGGTAAAGGTGATGTTTGATCCCTTAAATCCATTGAAGCCCTCGCCCTTATTTGTTCTAAATAAAACTTCCGACGCTGTTCACTCTCTTTGAGCTTCTCGGCTAATTTTTGGGCAAGAAGTTCTGCTTCCTCTTGCTGAGCTTTTTCTCTGATCTCCTTCCGACGAAGCCGCTCCAGGGCTCTAGCTTCCCGAACAGCACTTGAAGCCTTGCGCTCCTCTTCTCTCCTCAATTGTGCTTCTTCCTTTTTCCTCTGAGTTTCAGCTAGTCGTTGCAACTTTTCTGCTTCAATGAGCTTCCTTCGCTCCAGTATAGCTTCCTCTCTGGCAGACTCTTCTTTTTGCTTAGTTTTCATGACTTGAAGTATCTCAGCTCTCCTCTGCTCAGAATCATGAAGTTTCTGACGCAAGATGAGCTTCTTATTTTCTTCATTCAAGGAAGTGATAAAGCGAACCTCATTTACTTTACTACTCTCGTCCCCAGCTCTCCTCACGACCTGAGCTATATAAGCTTCATGCCGTGATTCACCGCGCTGATGGCGAGCATGCATTCCTTCCTTTAACTTCCTACTGCGAACAGCTTGCCATTCATTGACTCGATTCAACTTCTCGGACGTGCGCTGTAGCTTCTGCATTCTTTCATTCTCTAACTCAGTCCTGATCCTCATAGCTCTGGCATGCTTTTCGTCGGCTTCCTTTTTTAGATCCAGGGCAGTTTTCTTTTTCTTCTCTGGTGACATAAGTTTTACATGCAGGCTTCTTCTCCGTTCCGCACTCCTCCTACACACCCCCGGTATATGTGGAACTCGAGATGAGTTACAGCAAGGAGTTGAAAGTATTTCCTCCCAGTTTCTCTTCTCCTTCCAGGCATCCATTGTATGTCGAGAACTCAAGTTTCTCTTTTCCTTGTCTCTTCCACAATAGAGACTCTGCCTTCTCCCTTGTTCCGCATTTCTGGGAGGATTCTCCGCTGAGCCTTCCTTCTGTCCATTTTCTTTAGTAGCAATAATCTTGACCTCTTCATGTTCCATTTCTCTCGTGCTTTTTCTCATTGAAGAAGATACATGTTTATCTCTCTGGCTACTCTTCAACTGGGTTTTCACCAAAGTTTGCGAACCCTGTGAGGGAGCAGTGCCTTTTTTCCCAGATAAGACACCATGGCTCGAGCCACATGGTTTCGCCTGAGCATCTCCTGAGCATTTGCCACTGTTTCCTGATTTTGTAAGTGATTCATCCAGATTACTTGTGACATCTTTTATTACATCGCTACTTTCACTAGAAGATCTTTGTTCACTTGTAACATGCTCTGACTGAAGAGTGCTTGGCCCCTCAGATAGACGAATGCTCGCCCTTTCTTGTTGTATCTTCCTAAAAGCATCTATAGAAGAAGAGAGGATCTCTGCTCTTTGAGAAGAAGTAGTCATTCTTCGAACCTGTGGTGAGCAGAATGATAAATCAGAGAAATGCAGACAAGCTTGACATCAAGACTAAATTAGGTGCTCAAGAAAATCCAATCCCATTACTGTGCCATATTAAAGCTACTTAAAATAACAAAGATATTAATGGCCTTAAACGAATTCCTTTCAACATACTGACCATTGAATTTCTACCATCATTACTGCTAGCACGGAAATGATGGCACTCCTCTAGAAAAATACAAGGGACATTAAAGCTGATTTTAAAATTAATATTATGTATGTGAGTAATGAAGGCATTTTAAAGCAGCAGAAAATAGAAAATGAGCTGATGAAAGTAATTTTATGGTCACATATGCAGATCCTGGAACTGCATATTCACAATTACCTCCCACGAGAGAGCATGTGGCCTCCGATGATCAGTCTTCGGACTAATCAACATCCCATCAGATAAGGCCGTAGTTGACTTCTTTGCATGCTCGAAATGCTCTACTCTGGATGTTAACTCTTGAAAGTCCGAAGAGGCCTCATCCAGTACAAGAATTGCCTCCTTCATCTGTTCTAAGTCACACTCTAGCTCACAAAGAAGGTAAAGTTCATCAATCGCCCTATTTAGATTCTCAAAAAGGAAGCACCAGAGACGCTGCCTGAACCTTTCCTTGCTTTCACCAGAGTCTTCTTCTGTGGGAGCAACGTTTCCTTGGGTTTTGAGTACATTGGACTCGACGCTGCCATCTTGTTGATTATGGCACTCCTCGACACAACTAGCCGTGACTATAGTAGGAATTTCATATTTTGTATCTTCTAATGTCACAGATGGAGCATCATCAGGAATCACATGATTGGCTGCATCAAGTACTTTGGGTTTCTCTGAAACCCCTGCTCGAGCAAGCACAATTTCTCCAAACGCAACTCCATCCTCTTTAGTTGATGGACAAGCACTGCTTGGATGGTTCTGGTCTTCCGATGCCACATGCTCACACCCCTCTACCTCACTAATCAAGGTATCCTCATAAGGACCAATAATCTTTTCCTTGACAACCTGATCCTTCCAAGTTTCTGAGGAAGATCCATCGGCGTTCTTACAGGACACGTCATTGTTTCTAGCAAGTGAATCCATTTCATGTTAAGAATCATGCAGCTGGAGGACCCTCTAACCAACTATAGAGTCACCAAAATGTGGAAGCATAACGATGCAGCAGCTTGCACGTCTGACTTCCGAGTACAGAAAGATTTTATTCCACTTCTGTGGACATGCGAGTCCATTCATCCTGGAAGGACAAACAAGTATAAAATCACTGTGCCAACATCATTTCACATAAAATAGCTACCACGCTCGAAAAAGACTATTTGTGTGCATCTTTTTAATCAGCTGATAAGAAGCCACGGACAAACAACTGAACCCAGATTTCATAAATTCCCAACAGGCTTTTCTCCGGCGAGCCCATAAAAACAAAGGTCATCCAAATAATCAATGTTCTTAGCTTTCAGAACAAATTCCCTCCAGTCCCCCATAAATGAAGCTAGCAGAAATTCGCCAGGTTATCAGAATTTAAGTTTCCCACATCACCTAAAACCTTGAATAATGAATTAAACATAGAAACAGGACATACTTCCTGGGCAGAACTCCCCCCCCCCCCCCCAAAAAAAAAAAAAAACTGATATGAGAATGAAGCTAAAACATAATCGTGATCTCTGTTGGGCCTCTAAGCGTGACCCTCATGAGACCAGAAATCTACCAAAAGGAATGAATTGCTAAAACTTTGGCATTGGCCATTGAAAAATCACTTCCTTTAACATAACCCAGAAAAACCATTACGCAAATAATCAGAACAACGAATCCCCAGCAATACCACAATCGACGAAACAAAACCGGGACTCCATCGAATAACTCGGCGCATAATTCACACACATTCCCGCCCGGAAGAACCGGCACACGAAGCAGCTGTAGCTTCTTTTGGTTTGGATCAAGAATCACATACAGGAAAGAACAATCGCAGATAATCGTCGGAAGAGATGATCGATGGTTTGTTTTTGCGGTTCGATGATCTCTTCTTTTGTCAAAAAAGCCATTTGTTTCGGCAGAAAAGTGGTTTTTACCGACAGACAAGGAAGCCTTTTAGGTTGTCCCAATTGACGTTGTTCGGTCGCCCCGGAATAATAATCACACTCTTAGTCCTTAAATTTTACTAATGACTTCATTCCAGTCCATATCATTCCAATCACATTTCTTACTCTTCACCTACTCCTCATCACGTTCGTTAACTTAGTCTGTCTGAAGCGACCGACACTTGTCACTTCTCCATTCTGCGTTGTCCCCATCCACTTTACTCCCCTCCCCCTTCTTCCATTGTATAAAGGATTGAGCTTCAGTTTCAGATTCGGTAGGTTGGTTGGATCTGTGTGATCTTCGTTACTAATGGGTTCATCTTCTTCCCTCAGCTTGTCATCGTCCCTTCCTGTTGTATATGCTGTTGTTGTCGTTCTTGGTTCCTGTTTCTTCCCTTGGATATCCCTTTCCCAGGAGACGGCATACCCCGAGATCCTCGTACACGGGTCGGAGGTTGTCGCAGAGACAGACGACCGTTACGTCTGCGCCACTCTTGATTGGTGGCCTCATGATAAGTGCAATTACGGGCAGTGTCCCTGGGGTTACTCCTCTGCCATTAACTTAGTAAGTGTCGTCAAGTGGTCATCCCCGGGCATGGGATCGTTTTTGCCGTTGAATGACGGTTAGTCGTTTTCTGTTGATTCAGAATTTGTTGCATCCGGTGCTCGGTAATGCTATTCGAGGTGGGTAACTCTGGTTTTTTTTAAAGGGAGTTTTTGTTTCGGGGTGGGGCCATGCGATCCGATCGGATGGGTTCGATGGTTATGTGACGAGTTCGAGTACGTGTTGTTTCGTTAGCTTTCGGCAATTTGAGGATAAGAGTTGGAGGTTCGCTGCAAGATCAGGTGGTATATGATGTCGGGGATTCGAGGCCTCCCTGCAGCCCCTTTCAGAAAGCTGAAGGCGGTTTGTTCGGGTTCTCCAAGGGATGCCTGCATATGAGGAGATGGGATGAGCTGAATGCGCTCTTTCAGAGGACCGGGTATGAATCTACTCTTCAGCATCATGTGGTACCTGCCGGGTATGCATTTTAACAGGGAGCTGTGTGGCTCAATCAATGTCAGGGCGACTGTAACTTTTGGTCTCAATGCTCTCTCCGGGAGGGAACCAACGAAATGGAACATCTGGGTCGGGGATTGGGACTCCAACAATGCCTATGACTTTATAAAGTACACGATCTCAAGGGGCTATCCTGTAGATTCCTGGGAATTTGGTATCGAAAAAGTCCTCTTTTTGGTTCTTGTGAGACCCATGCTGTTGCTGTCGCTCTTACTGAAACTCTTTCCTCTGTTGTTTAAGGTAACGAGTTGTGCGGAACAGGTGTTGGTGCTAGAGTTGCTGCTGAACAGTACGCCAAGGACCTGATTGTCCTGAAATCAATCATCGATGAGTTATACAAGGATTCCCGAGAGAAGCCATTAATCGTAACACCAGGAGGATTCTTCGATAGGGAGTGGTTCACTAAAGTACTGGAAGTTACAGGCTCGGGCGTGATCGATGTATTGACACATCACATATACAATCTCGGTGCAGGTTAGTAAAACAATCTCAGCAATCCTGATTCGAATTGTCAGAAGAAGCTGGGAAATTCAATTTCCAAGTGTTGTTCGGGCTCGCAGGTGTTGACCCGAATCTCATGCGAAAGATATTAGATCCTATTCATCTCAGTCAGATATCGACAACCTTCAGTGACCTAAAAGACACGATTCATGCACACGGTCCCTGGGCAGCTGCATGGGTCGGGGAATCCGGTGGTGCTTACAACAATGGTGGACGCCATGTCTCCAACACATTCATCAATAGCTTCTGGTATAAAGGCTGCTGTAATGTGGTCTTCTTGAATTCATTCTTGGCTCAGATGTGGGATCTTCTTGTTTAATATGCATTATGCAGTTATCGCATCCTTTGAGCAGGTACTTGGATCAGCTTGGAATGGCTGCCAAGTTCAATACGAAGGTATACTGTCGTCAGACATTGATTGGTGGAAATTACGGCCTTTTGAACACGACGACACTAACACCAAACCCTGATTACTATGGGCAAGTGTTATCTCTGAATCCATCCATTGGTCGGAGCTATCTTCCTTCATCTAAAGAATCCATAAATAACACGTTTGCTTGCAGCGCATTACTGTGGCATCGGCTCATGGGAAGAGGCGTCCTGGCGATTGAAAGTAATGCCTCGCCGTCATTGCGGTTGTACGCACACTGTTCTAAAGGAAGGGTGAGCCTCTAATTCTTAGAAACACCTGAAAATTTAATTGAATCGGCCAATCTCTTTATGCTGACAGTGCCAAGATGATTATATCACAGGCAGGCATATCCCTACTTTTGATCAATCTGGGAAATGAGATCGAATGCATAACAACCATACGCAGCGCAGCAGAGGACCTCCATTCAAAAGCCCGGCTGGCTAAACAAGGAAACATTAAAACAAAGGCGTTCTTTGGAGGCCGAGCATCGGATGGGCCATCATTTCGGGAGGAGTACCGTTTGACGCCCCATAACGGGTTTCTGCAAAGCCAAACCGTGCTTCTAAATGGAAATGCGCTGAAGCTCACCAAAGAAGGTGATGTCCCAGAAATGAAGCCCCATCTCGTCCCTGCTAATACCCCTGTTTCCATAGCTCCATTGTCTATTTCCTTCATAGTCTTACCTGATTTCCATGCTCAAGCATGCGCATGATCTTTGTCACGTAATATATGGTCTGCATATAATTGTCATACCCATTCAATAATGATGCTATCTGTACACCTGACTAAGTTTGTCGTTAGCCGAGGCAAAGAGCGCCATGGACCTCAAGGTTCTGGGTATGAAGGTTGTTTTGCAACTAGTTTAATAGAGGTGGTTCTGCAGCCATCTGATCCAGAGAGAGATTGACCGTCATGACGACTGACTACAAAATCGAACGTCGGAATAGGCATTCCAACACAAAATGCGAATATTACAACAGTTCCTAATAAAGTTAGGAGAACCGCAACATCTACCTACTATTCTCTGTCAAACGACAGACATCTTCCCATCTTCCACGTTACATAATTTACAGGGAGACGGCAGCCTGACCATCCTCATCGAAGCGACCATCCCTGAAACTAGCCAGCACCTTTCTCCCCGCCACACTGGCAGTCTGAGAGCTCGTCCATGAAGACCTCTTTGATTACACTAAACGTAGGCATGAGATCGTCTTTGTTTCTTAAGCGAGAGGCCAACACAACATCTGGTACATCGCCATCGCAAACACTGTCATTGTACTTCACTTGCAACCCTTGCCCAGTGGCTCCATTGTCAAATGACATGCATGAATCGTCCTGGGTACCATGGTATGATCTTTCATCCCAACTCTTGTCCCTCCACTCGAAATCGCCATCGGCCTGGGAATCATCAATCCTCCTAATATGTGAACTCAACGGGCTTGTATACTCATCCTCAACACAGGTTTCATCCACGAGATTGTTATCTCCGAATTCATCAGAATGATCTTGGCTCCTTTCAAGGGGATGCAGCTGATAAATAGGTGATTCCACGATAGAGTCCTCGTCTTCTTCCTCGTTTGCTTGCCACTCATCATTATCACTGTCTACATTCATTGGGTCGAACCTATTCTGCTCAGCACGCTTCCGCAGCATAAATACATTGAAATAGTAACTCACAATCTCGGCCTTAGTTCGCGAAGGAAATGCATGAGAAAGGCCATTCCAGAACTTCCTGCCCATCGAGGATGGATTAGAGAAGATAACCTCATGAAAAAGATTTTCTTCCTCTTCAGTCCATTTCTCTGCAACCGGCTCACCCATATCTGAGAACCCCAATTCTTCAAAGACCTGGAGCCCTAAGAGAATCTTTAGTTTGTCTCTTGCCTCAACAACATGCTGCCTAACACATCTGATGGAGCCTTCGTCCAAACAGCTACAATCAGTTCTACCATGCCCAAGTTTGATAACGACCTCCTCTGGTGATGCTGCACTGCGCAATGGAATGACAGAGGTCCCTGCAGGTAGCACCTCGCCATCATCTTCCTCAGATGTACCAGGTGAAATTACTGAATTCGAATCACTGTCAATGCCCTTTAATGGAGGAATATCAGCTTGATAAAGAGGTCCAATTGGAACTTTTTTACGCGGAGGGCACTCCAGAAGAACAGAATAAATGTCTTCTTTTCGCCTGGTTAAAGTTGTCACGGGACGTTCCGGATAAAAGTACTCGGGGAAGTAACAAGTATTAAAGGGTGCCTCTATCCACAGATCTTCTTCGCTGGTACTGCTGGTGCCACCAGAAGAAAATGAATGGTTTCCTGGCAGGGAGATGTCCGGGTCGTCATCCTTTCCAGGAGAAGGCTTAACATCTCTTTCTCTAGAAAGAAACTTCTCATTATAGACAAGCTCTCCCTTGGTGAGACCACCATCAACTACAACAAATAAACACCGAAACCTATCAGGCTCAAAGAACATTGTTAATTTCCAGCTCAACAAGCTTTCCTCATCTACATCCCCAGAAACAATGTCATGGAAAGCAACAGGAGAGACATGTTTGTTTGTTCAAAACATTATAAACAATGTAAAGTAATAACCATGAACAACATGAGAAAACAAGGCCTTCCCCCACCATGCACATTAACTCTATGAAGAGGGGATTGCAAATACGCTACTCATAACCAAACTCAATAGTGAAGAGACCTAACAATAAACACAGAGCACCATTTTCTCTGTGTTTTAAAACATGATTGAGAACAAAGAGTCTCCTCCCCCCACCAGATATATCGGAGCCCTGCTTAGCATCTTCCAAGGAACTGATATCAGGAAGAAATGATTGCCTATCACAGGGATCTTGTTTTGGAAGCTTATAAGAATGTCCAAGTTCCTCCTCTTCGAAGGCTCGTTTATGTACCATTTTCCAAACTGCGGCAACAAAAAAGACGGATTAACAGCAAGTTAACCTTGAGAAGAGGAGTAGTAGCAAAAGCAGCTCGCATACGGGCAAAAAACGCCTCAGAAAGAATTAATGAGCTCTTCTGACTGATTTTCATGTATTACCTCAAGGTAAATTTCGTTTCCTTTAAGTGCAACAGTGAAATCCCAAAAACTGTGACGATAACCTCCAATCAGCAGAGTAGAAGCAGCGAGTCGATGACTTCACGATGCTCAAAGCCTTTCCCACTACCTAATTGAAGCTATACACAAAACCCCCAAATTATTCAACCCAAACCTAACCCTAGAAATTCAATCAAAAATCGATAGCAAAATCAGCCACCGAAACCACAGATTTACAACCAATTAGCCACGGGAACAACCCGATCGACCGATCGCACCCACAAAAAACAACCCAATCCTGATTACCAATAAAACCCCAAATCTGACAACAGACAAGAAAATCCCAAAACACGAACGACAAGAAAACCCGAATCAAAGAACCGGTAACGCCGACCGGGACACGAATCGCACAGATCTGGGTCCAATCCCGGGGATCGAAAGGCACAAACCCTAGAATCACGACCACGTCACGGACCGAGACGAAGGGGGTATCAATCGAGAGCTCGCGAGGAGCACGATCGAAACAGAGGAACAATTCAAGGATTTTACAAGGGATTCGACATCAGATCTGGAGGGAATCCAAATTTTTCTGGGATCAAAAGAGGGAAAATCGAAAACAAATTAAATTAATTAATTTTATTTTTCTAATTAATTGAATGATATTATTTCCCAGAGGAGGTGGAAAAGACAAGACCCAAACGCAGAATCGCGATAAGAAAATCCAGAGGGTGGTTTCGGCTTTTTAATGGTCGGCCCAACGAACCCTTTTTATGAAAAGGGACATCGATTTGGGGTTTAATTACGGATATATGCCCCTCGAACTTTATTTTATTACAAAGATCGGTATTTAATTCCCAACGTTGGGATCGATGTCGCTAAAACCAGTACAAGACATCCTGCGACGTAGCCTCCCATGTAACGTCCCAACTGGATCGAAGGAAATCGCCGCGCTTCCTCCCCCCTCGGTCGAGAGATGGATTCCGAGCAGAGGTCTAGTCCGTTTAGCGGTGACGGAGGCAACAAGTATGCCGGCACCGCGTTGTATGACTCCTACGAGCTCCGAGAGATCAACCGCCAGCTGAGCAAGGTGCTTGGCAGGGACGGCATGTATGCACCCTCGTCCCCCTACATGCGCCACCTCAGCTCCCCCGCGCACAACCGGTGCTTGCATCGTATTTACAAAGAGAATGCCGTGTCCCCGAAGAAAATCTCGAGGAACGGTCTCCCCCGCGAGAGAAAGGTGGCAGGGGATCGCCCAGGAGATGCTGACCGAGGATTCCTGGCGCAGCTTTGGAGGAAGCTTAGGCGTGGCTTGTTGATGAACAGGCGCAGAGGCTGCGGTAGCAACACCAACGATCCCCGCTGAAGTTTTGAATTGCAATGATCGCTGCAATATCTGCTTACATAAGAACTGCATCTGTAATCCTATGGATGCAGCTGAGACTCTTGAGCACTATGCGGGAACTTTGCAGGAAAAGCAACCGATTTGGCCATTGTTTCTTCAACGCAAACGTTTGCTTAATCCGAACACGGTATGAATGAATTGCCGAAACAACACGAGGCGGAACGTGGGCCGATTAATAGATGGTCACGGATTCATATCGATGTTAATATCTCCCTATTGAATTTTAGTGGTTATCCGTCCGGCAAGACCTGGGGCTATATCGACTTGCAGTTCCTTCCAAATTGATGTTTTACTTTACACCTTTGACATTCTGTGTTCGCCCTCCTTAATGGGAAGTTCGAGCAAACCTCGAGCAACCATTTTAGCCGCCCTATGACTGGCGGTGTTAGTTCGCGGTAAGGCTTAAGGGTGCGTGTATCTGCGAGGGAGTACATACCTATTCAGCCTGAGAGAATTGTGCCAGGCGGAGAGAAGGCCGACGTGGATGTAAAAGGGGCCCACTTCGAGGTCATCCCGTTCGGGAGCGGACGAAGGATCTGCACTGGGCCAAGTTTAGGGCAGAGGATGACTCAGTTGCTGCTTGCATCCCAAATTTCCTTTGACTGGGAACCACCCGATGGGGCTCGCGGACCGGTCATAGACATGGACGAAACCTTCAAGTTGTTCCTGAAACTGACCCCTCCATTGATGGCTCGACAAAAACCGAGGCTTCCTCCCCATGTTTACAAGGGCCTTGTCGTGTCCTAAAAGCTCAGACCTTGTTCTTGGTTGGCATACTTTTCCTGTAATGTGCTTATCCATACGGCTTATGGTTGGAATAATTATCAAACGTTGTCGGAATCCACTCCTGATTTTATATACCAAGCTCGGCACACTTTCTGATCGACAAAGACCTGCCACATAACACCAATTCAAGATCGGACTAAAGATGTGTAAAGGCTATATTATCTGATCGCTGGATGTCTTTTTAACCATCTGTGATCAGGAAAGAGTTACCTCCGCGGAGTTAACTACTGGGGTTGCCCTGTACCTTTGGTTGGGACTTTGTGCTTTGCTTATTGTAAAGGTTGAGTCGAGATTCTGATGTTGACCAGCCCTGAACGACTGAGGCCCAAGGCCCTCCGTGATGGCGTCGGTTCAAGTTGGGGTACCCCTGTCTGAGCTTGATCGAATCATATCCAAGGCCAGCCGCTGCTATTACTGGACTGGTGGAGATGCCACTGGCAGCCCAAGGCCTTACCCAGTTCTCAGACTCGACCACGTTCTGTTCATTCAGAAGTGATTCTTACCATCACAGTTGTTATCGCGGATGGTTGTTGTCTCCCACATGAAAATCAGCTCCCTTGATATGGGATTCGGGTCTTTTTTGCATCTTCAGGTGATCGATTCGGATAACTTCTAAGAGGACATCAAATTTTGCTACGATGAGAACTCAGCGGAGTCTTCGCTGCACCAACAAGGTGACAACTCTGCCCAAGCTGTCTATATTACACGATATCTCTGCGGTGTGACCCGAATTCAGATATTTGATCTGTCGGATTAACATCTGTTTAGACTATGTCAGTCCCATTTTGTAACCAATCTGCTGTGAAGATTTCGGTCGGTTTGATCTCTTGAATGGATCGACAAGTTGCACAAAAGTGATCTTTAGTTGTTTACTGGTAACGTGCTACCTCCCAATCTCGTACATCGATGATCTTACTAGTAGTTGAAGAGTTGAATTGCTTCCTTATTGACAGAAGCCAACAACACAACCAATGCGAGATTGATCTCAGGCTCTTTCTCCCCCCTTCCTCCGTGTTTGCTGAAAATGACGTTGGACCTACCACGAACGAAGAGGGTGATGCGTTCCGTAACGACATCCCTCGTCGTGTTTTGTGGCGTTGATTCTCCCAACCGTTCAAGGTCCACGTCGCCTCATCGTGACATCTTCATCTTTTAACGTGCAGGGGTAGTCTACGGTTAGGAATCCAGACCTCGTCATCATTGAAGCCCAAAATGACTTTACTGTATAAACAGAGAGAAACAAAAAAGATAAGACATACCACCGAAAGAACGCCACGAGAACAATGTAATAGCATTAATTCATACATCCGTGATCGAAAGTCCCGCCGCTCATCCTCAACAGGGAGGCCGGACTTGCGCGCACAGTTTACGGACACGACGCGAAGCAACGACTCGACCCGGGTGCAACTAGAGGCGGAGGTTGGGGAATCCTTGGGGGTGTTAGTTGGGTCGAAGAGACAGAGATGGGAAGAATTTGAAGGTCAGGTGAAGGCCATCACCACGTGACTTAAGAAAGAACTCGGATCCCAACTACCGTTCTTCTCCCTTCCATTTCGTTACATATTATTAGCTGAGCCTTCATTGCCTTCCACTTCAAAAAAAAAAAAATGTTGTTATTATTATAATTGAATTTAATGAAAGGTAATTTTGTCAATACAAAAGTTTTTAGGTAAAACGTAAACCGTTTCCACAAGTGGGAGATATATAAAAACATAGGGGTTTTGTTTTTCTTTTATTATTCGACAAATATTTTCATTGGAGTTAAAATTCATAATATAATTATATAATAAAAGTAGCCGTACATGAATATTTCCCAGGGAAAAAAACAACAAGAAGATGCCGTCCCCACTAATTATTTTCGTTTATTGACGAATTGGTGTAAGAAAGAAGGGTGTGTGTGGTGAGATGGGGGGGGGGGGGGGGGGGGGTAGTCTTGATCGGTCCTTCCACCAAGTCACATGTCTCATCTATTCCTCCAAACATCAACCAATCCTTCGATCACACACAAAAACCTTCCTTATATAAATCCACCCCTTTATTAAACCAGACTTATAAACACCTCCCCCCCCAACCCAAGTTTTGACTAACGATAGGAGGGAGGGAGGCGTGGCAGTTACATCGCCACCACCCATGGCGACCTTCGTCCTCGTCCTCGGCACCGTCGTAGCCGCCCTCTTCTTATACAAACTCCTCGGGCACCTCAACCGGCCGCGGCATCCCCTCCCCCCGGGACCCAGGCCCTGGCCCATCGTCGGCAACCTCCCCCACCTTGGGGCCGTCCCTCACCACTCGATCGCCGACCTCGCCAAGACTTACGGCCCCCTCATGCACCTCAGGCTCGGGTTCGTCGACGTGGTCGTCGCCGCTTCTGCTTCCGTCGCCTCCCAGTTCCTCAAGACCCACGACGCCAACTTCTCGAGCAGGCCCCCGAACTCTGGCGCCAAATACATCGCGTACAACTACCAGGACCTGGTGTTTGCCCCGTATGGTCCGAGGTGGCGCCTGCTCAGGAAGATCAGCTCCGTCCACCTCTTCTCCGGCAAGGCTTTGGATGACTTCCGTCACGTCCGTCAGGTATTAAATACAAAAACGTAGATACCGATGGCTGGTTTTCGCCAGTTAAAAAAAATGGTAATAACAAGCTCTGTATGTATCTCTGTGTGTGAGTTTGCACTTTTTGGGAGGAACATAGACCTGCGCAGGTGTTAGATGGTGTTGGTCAGTTGTTCTTGGGACTTAGATACGTGACATGCGTCGGTCGTTTTCAGACACGGGATTTCCGGGCGATGTGGTGTGATGGTCGCCATTAATGTCTGCAGGGAGAGGTGGGGATATTGGTGGGTGCATTGTCCCGGGTTGGAGCAGGCACCGCAAACCTGGCCCAGCTCCTCAACATTTGCACCATCAATGCCTTGGGGCTAGTCATGCTCGGGAAGAGGGTGTTTGGGGACGGCACCGGCGTTCAGGACCCCAAGGCGGACGAGTTCAAGTCCATGGTCGTTGAGGTCATGGTGCTCGCGGGCATTTTCAACATCGGGGACTTTGTCCCTGCCCTCGAGCGGTTCGACCTGCAGGGGGTTGCTGCCAAGATGAAGAAGCTACACAAGAGGTTCGATAACTTCCTTGCTGGGATCGTCGAAGAGCACGACAGGAGCATCGCCAACGGGACACTGAAGCACGATGACATGCTTAGCACGCTGATTAGGCTGAGGGATAACCCTGACGAGGAAGGAAATCGGCTCACCAATACAGAAATCAAGGCCCTGCTTCTGGTAACAATCCGTCGTCAATCCATCCGGGGGTCCTTTCCGTTCTTGTCGTCGTTTTCCTTTTTAAATTGGAAAAGTCGTGATTGGGATTGCAGAACATGTTCACGGCGGGGACGGACACGTCGTCAAGCACGGTGGAATGGGCCATTGCAGAGCTCATCCGACATCCCAAGATCAGGGCACGGCTCCAGGTGGAACTCGACTCGGTTGTGGGACGTGATCGTCTTGTCACGGAGGCGGACCTTCCGAACCTGACCTACCTCCAGGCAGTCATCAAGGAGACGTTCCGGCTCCACCCGTCAACCCCACTCTCGCTCCCAAGGGTAGCTGCCGAGAGCTGTGAGATCAACGGATATCACATCCCTAAGGGATCCACCCTGCTGGTCAACGTTTGGGCCATAGCCCGTGACCCCGAGGCATGGTCCGAGCCATTGGTGTTCCGTCCCGAGAGGTTCCTGCCTGGAGGGGAGAGGCCTAATGCCGATGTCAAGGGGAATGACTTTGAAGTGATACCATTCGGGGCCGGGCGGAGGATCTGCGCAGGGATGAGCCTGGGCTTGAGGATGGTTCAACTGCTGACGGCGACGCTCATGCATGCGTACAACTGGGAGCTGCCCGACGGCATGCTACCCGAGAAGCTGAACATGGATGAGGCTTACGGGCTGACCCTGCAGAGGGCCGCTCCTTTGGTTGTCCACCCGAAGCCGAGGCTGTCTCCAGGTGCCTACCAGGCATTGTCTTAAGGAACAGATTCGCCGTCCTCAGGTTTAAAATCACCAGAACAACAACCATCCCAACATCAATGCATGTCCGGCCTTGTAGAGCAGTACTTTCTTCTAATAATGCCGTGTAGCTTAGAACCAGTGTTTCCCATGATAAAAGACTATTTTGAAGCATATAAGGTGATGGCATCAGCACCCTGTTGAATATGAAATTAAAAATCCTCGCCGGGGCGATTCTTTTCCAGCTCCAGTGAATCTGCACTGCAGACATGTCCGTCAATCATCGGCTGATGTGCGAACCTCCAGTTCAAAGCAAATTCCGAATGTGCATTTCCAGAATTCTGAGCTGGAACGAGGTGACCACAATTCAGCAAAGAACACACTGGAAAATCAAAGCTGCAGGAAACCAAGACAAGGGGCTGTAATTACTAATGTGTGCGATGGATGTGATCGTCTTCAATAAGCTAAACGTAGCAGACCGATGACATTGATAGACAGGGATCGGAACACTCACTGTTAGCAACAGTCTGAAAGGCAAAGGAGGACAACGCCATTCAACGGCATGGTACCAAAATGGGACCAAAGCATTCATGATGGGTTCAACCGAAAAGAGGAAGGACAGACAACAACATAACCTCGTGCGTCCAACTTAGTGCAGCGACCCCGACACTTATTGCAGCTAATACTACTCTAGCGGACAAGAATGGCCTGACTTGGAACCCCTGCAAACCAAGCAAGACAAGAAGCTCCCAGGCGTCTGGAGGGGAGGGATGAGGGATGGGCCGGGCCGAGATTCGAGTGAGCCGATCATTTGAGCCTGTACCTAGATGGGCCTACAAAGCCCAATCACTTCGGCCGATAATTAAAAAGCCGAGAACTCTTTCAGCAGCAGGAGGCACACCGACAAGTAATGGCGACTCCCTTGGCTTCGTTAGTCGTCTCAGTACTCGTCGCAGTCCTATCCTTCCTCCCCCCGTCGAGTAATGCGATGAAAAGCGATGAATGCTTGAAGGTTCTTACTCTCTCAGGAACTCATCTTTGACAGCATCTTGTTTTCTTTTCTGGGTCGGCGTGCCTTTCAGGCGGCACGACGTACTGGTGCGTGTGCAAGGGCGGGCTGGGCGACGCTTTCCTGCAGAAGGCGCTGGACTATGCCTGCAGTGCTGGCACGGACTGTGGACCCATGAAGCAGACTGGAGCCTGCTACTCCCCAAACACGGTGAGGGCTCACTGGTCCTACGCGGTCAACAGCTACGTCTACCAGCGCAAGGGACAGGCTCAGGGGTCTTGCGACTTCTCCCCTTTAATCAACTTTTTCCCCTTTAAACAGACGAAGCGTGCATATAAGATGATGCTTTATGATATATAATTTTTTTCTTGTGTTATGCAGGCTATTCTGGTTGTGCTTTCCCTTCGAGTACTAGGTACTTCTTTTAGTGCCAAATTATCTTCAACTAAATGTAGGGTTTTCCAGCCCGGCCACAGCGACCACCACACCGTCCATCGCAGCACCTCCACCATGACGCAAGTGACAACGACACCTATTACGGCCTCCCCAACTACATCAACCACGACCACCAACTCACCCATTCAATGCCATGCCCACTGGAATCCTCGGCACTGGGGGTGAGCCCCACAGGGATAAACACCGACATGAGCCATGGAGGAGTCGGGCTCTCAGGCGGTCAAATCCTCTGTTTTGGTCTCCCACCCTGAACCCTAGACAGATTATTTTGGGCTTAAATCAATTCTGATCCATAAAAAGCCACATTGTAACTCATTAAGACCAAAAGGAAGGCATAGGCCCGTACTAAGTCTACGAACGTGATTGTCAAGTTTACACGGGTCCAAATTGATAAATGATATGGATAAAAGTCATAAACGTCGAGATTAAATTGTTACCGAATTTCCGAGAAGATTCAGTATAAAAGGAGAAAAGATCTCTCTTAACAAACACGACAATCAAACTCATCGACATTTGCATTGATCGTCACCTTTTAGTTTTAGTTAACAGGCGTCCAGACCCCGACCTGGGTGAACTCGTAAGGGTTATTAGTCTTCACTTCCACCATCAGAGTGAGCAGCCATAGTTCTGGTAATCAATCTCCGCCATCACTTCACCGTCGGGGCGAGCAACCGTAACCCTGACAGCCAATCCCCGCATTCACTCCATCATCTTGGTGAGCAACCGTAGCCTCGACACCAAAGTTCCGCCTTCACTCCACCGTCCGGGTGAGCGACCGTAGCCCAGACAACCAAATCCCGCCTCCAATCCGCCACTAGGGTGAGCTCGTAGGGCCTTTAGTATCCTCATCCATCACTATCTTCGACCTTACTCCGTCCACCACACCTCTAGAGACCAGATTCCACCACTCCAGTTCGCATGCGGCGCTAGCTGCGAGTCTACGGCGTCACCACCATCCGCATCACCAACCTTTTCTTTGTTTTTATGGTTGTAAGCTTTTCAATTTTATTGTAAGACATTGTTTAAGCATCGTTAATTGCTACAATTTATCTATTTCATTTACTAGCGACCATATCCGAACCGTTGTGTGCGTTCGTGCCAGATATTCCCAACGTGATCCGTTTCCGACGCGAACACGAGTTAAGGTTTCTTTTTGGCTCCTTGGGTTAAGGTTCCTTTTTTGCTCTAATAGGAGCTATGGGGAGGCGGTACGAGAAATCAATCTAAAACCAATCGGGTAGCCCGCTAGGCTATATATATTAGGCTGTACTTTTATTTCTTTCCGATGTTGGATTGAATTTACCCCATTTTGGAGACAACCCTTTCAGCAGGGCCATACACATGTATGGCCTCTTCCGAGCAGCTTTTTACAGCTATTAGCTTAAACCTGGCCACGGAGAGAACTTCTATCTCGTGCCAACCTCATAAGGCCCATTTTATATGGTGTTTCGGGATAGTTTTTTACTTACATGGACCCGGGTCATTGCAACTGCAATCCGAAGAAGCCTCTTCTAACGAGCCTTTACAGGCTGAGGACTCCACCGATAAGCTTGCCTGGACGATTTCTCTAACATCGTTGTCAATAAATTGGTCCCTGAGAAACTCGACCGCTATAAACATAAGAGGGGATGCTGAGATGTGCCACGCGATCCTCGGAACACTCCCTCGGAAGAGCCCCTTGGGACCTTCTATAAGCCAAATCCTATATGCATTGCGTCGAACCAGCCATTATACCTAGATACTCATCAAAAGAAAAGACCAGTCACTATTTCGAGGCAAATTTGTCACGTTTAGCATAAAAATCTGAGAGTTTAAACCTTATGGCTGATCCTTGGACTTGCAGTCTCGTTTTTATGATGTCCAAGGGAGCTACGAGGTATGCGCTCAACCTGCAGAAACGTCCGTCCTTATCAGAGCATCCATGATTTTCAAGCTTGATTTGTATTGATTTCGTAAACATGAACTATAATGAGAAACCTACATACCGCTGGTTTGATATGAGTATGATTAATCGTCATCAAGATTGGTTTGATATCCCAAAAATCAAGAATATTACTTTACTCCGACGAGAGGCCCATCGAGGGCCCCAGTTAATGGGCCTGGCCCAGATCCGATTGAGACAAAGACGTCGTTTTAACTAACTTGGTAAGAAAATTGGGGGCAAAGAAATAATCTAAAAACTACTGTCCAGTCACCTACCCAGAGCCTAGAGAGAAACCCAGATCCCAATTACCATTCGAGCGTCGGAAAAAGATCGTTGAGGGAAGCAAATTAGCAATCCTGAGATCTGCCCACTTCATCCCTATGCTGTTGGGAATAAAAAAGGTGTGACCTTTCCAGTTGAAAGGAACGAGGTTTTGGAAACCAATCATGGGTTGTAGCTTCTCTGGGCTGAATGCGCTGTATGATGCCGTGAACGGGGGTGGGGATATCTGGATCAACGAGAACAGGTTTAGGATCGTGAGGCAGTTAGGGGAAGGTGGCTTTGCCTTTGTGTATCTGGTCAAGGAATTAGTTGTGGATGGTTCCCCTAGTTCCTCCGATTCTGGGGGTGGCCTGGCTAAGAAGGTCAAGGACAAGTCCCTTTTGTCAGGTTGTTCCCTTTTGATCCGATACGGGGTTGATTCTTGGTTTTTGAATATTGTGATTTCCTCTTTTGTTCTTTGGGTTGGTTGCCATGGTTCTTGGTTGGGGGCTTCGGTTTATTTGCTAGATGTGCAGTGGAGGTTCACTGGAATTGAGAATTGCCTTTGCTTAGAGTATTCTGACTTTATGTTTGCTTTGGTCAAGATCTGCTGTTGTCAATTTTTTAATCCGGCACAAGCTGATTCATGGTGATGTTCATCCTATTTGCTCATAAATTTATACTTGGAGGAAGTTTGGAAATTAGATCCTCGCAGATCCCAGGACCTTTTGACTCGTCCTGTCTTAATATGAATGAATCCCTTGGTTAGTCTTTATGTGGGGTTGTCCACACGGGCATTGTGTAATGAGTAAGGAATAGCAGGCAATTGTGCATTCTGTATTTTAAATAGATTCTGCTGGATAAGGAGATGGTAGATCTTCTGAATTTGATCATCTTTACTGATTTTGACCTTCCTGGATCCGATGTGACTACTTTGGTTAGATTATTAACGAGTGGCCTGATCCTATCAACAAGCAGATGATGGTACTTACGCAATGAAGAAAGTGCTTATTCAGAATGCTGAACAGTTAGAACTTGTGAGAGAGGAAATACGTGTCTCATCCCTGTTTAATCACCCCAATTTGCTTCCTCTTCTGGATCATGCCATCATTTCCGTAAAGGTGATAACATTTGTTTCCTCCAGATTTTCACCTTCTACCATGTGCAATGTAGTTGTGTGACTTAAAGAAAGATGCCTCTGAATTTAATCTTTTGGTTTTCTATCTGCATGATGTGAAACTTTTTGTTGTTTGACTTTACATTGTCTTTGGATAGAATCTCTATTCAGAACTGTGGCTTTCTCAAACTATACTGTAAGCAAATTAGATGATGGCATATTCTTCAATTAGCCAGGCTATGCAAGAACGGAATTGGATGCACGAAGCATATTTGTTGTTTCCAGTTCACTTGGATGGAACACTCTTTGATCATGCCAAGGTTATGACAGCGAAAAAGGAGTTTTATTCCGCCTCAGATGTACTCCAGATATTTCGGCAGGTAGCAGATCTATCCGTCACTTTATATTTTTAGATTTATTCATATTCTTTTGCATGGGAAGAATTCGTTCTTCTGATGATAATTCATTTATCGACTGGGCACGAGTGAACTGTGATTTCTTGATAAGTAAAAACTTTCAGTCAATCAGTCCTGCCTCTTATGAACTTTGGTCTTTCAGATTTGTGCAGGACTCAAGCATATGCACAATCTTGATCCACCATATGCTCATAATGACGTTAAACCCGGTAACATCCTGATAACTAACATTAAAGGGCATCATCCCCTAGCCATATTGATGGATTTCGGAAGTGCCCGGCCTGCGAGGAGAGAAATTCGATCCCGTACAGAGGCACTTCAGTTGCAGGTATCGATCATTTTCTAATATCCTTTTTTCCATGAAGACAATTCCTGAAAGGTTGTTGGTCTGCAACATATTACAGCTTAACACAAGTGTAATTGCCAATTACGAAAGTAGTTTAACCATTGTTTGGCCTTTTTTTCATACAGGAGTGGGCATCGGAGCATTGTTCAGCGCCTTATCGAGCCCCTGAGCTTTGGGATTGCCCGAGTCATGTGGACATTGATGAGAGGACTGATATATGGTCTCTAGGTTGCACATTGTATGCAATAATGTGAGAACCCGCTTTCCTCCATCCTAGAGCTGAAATGTTGTCCCAGTTTATTTGTTTGACTGGCATCTAGCATCCTTTGTGAGCTGGACTTGTCATCGCTTATGCACGCTGGCGATCAATATCATGGGGAAGGACTTTTAAGCATCTTCTAACTTATTCCTTCTCTTAGGTATGGTGTCTCTCCCTTCGAGTATGCTCTCGGAGAATCAGGAGGAAGCCTGCAATTAGCCATACTGAATGCGCAAGTAAAGTGGCCAGCTGGACCAAGCCCTCCTTACCCTGAAGCCCTACACAAGTTCATAACCTGGATGCTCCAGCCCCAGTCCACGATCCGCCCTCGGATCGACGACATCATAATTCACGTCGACAAGTTGATCGCGAAGTTTTCTAGTTGAAGTCTGTTGGTCATACCTTAAAAGTCACATGAATCTCCAATCCTCAAATAGATTTATGCCTTCTCTCTGTAGTGTTTTGTTGATAGATCCACTGGATTTGATGTGTTTGTTTATGGGACAGCTTTAAGGAAGGGCGATTGTTAAACTGGAAAACATACCGTAACCGGAGACCCCCTTTGTAGATTTTGAATACTACAGTTACATATCGGTCACTGCAGTGTGCGTGCTACTCGCTATAAATTCCATCTCGAGCGCTGTATCGTCCTATGGCATGAAGCACGATGAACAACTGAATCCCGAAAACAACCCAATTTGCTGAGATTCAGTCCAGTTTCAGATCAGTTCGGTGCAGACCACGTTGAGCAGCTGTTTCGACCACCTTTCGAGCCGAACTGTGAGTAGATCCAAGGTAAACAGAGTCTCTAGTTGTTTGACTTTGTGGAGTACATAGTCTTTACCAGAAAAACTCACGCCTCTCAGTGGTCTCCTCCTGCCAAACAACCCATTAATTAAAAAGGGACAACTAATAGCAAAAAAGGGGGATAATGATCAAAATATGAAGCCGTCCTACAGACAACCCAAAAGGCCTACTTTACCTTAAATTTTTTGGTTCGAACATCACACTACACACGTGCATTTAAACAATGTAATTCATCGAGTAATGTGCCTCCCTAAAGGGAAAACCAATAATTGCAGTCCAGCTCGTGGTATGAAATTACCAGCGGCTCATTAAAATATGACAAATGTTAGAGATGAGAGGGGGGCTGAAAAGTGGCGCCAAACCAAAATCAAGCTTTCTCCCTCCCCACCTCCCCCTCCAAAGTCAAAAAGATGCCTATCTGCATGATGCAGAAACATACAAAAGATTGCCTTTGCCTTACTACCCAGCTTCGCTGTCACGTGCCGAGTATCGCGTCCGGCTTACCTCGATCCACGCATCGTCGTAAGCATGATTAAAGATGACAGTAAATATCCTCCATCCATGCTCCTGAACTAGAACTAAAGGATCATCATATACTCATGACAGCAAGAAAAGAAGAAAAGATGGACCTTTTATTGGGGAGGGGGGGGCTCACATGTCTAGCAGAAGGCAACACATTAATCAGTCTAATGTTGATCCCAAGGATTCTCGTGCATAAAAAGTGGGGAACAGCCAGAATCAAGGGCAAGTGTGAAATGTTGGCATTATTATGGCGAGGCAAAAGACCAAGACACCCAGAGAGAGACTTTCTCTTCTGTTTTGTTGTTTTCCCAAAGGACCCATCCCCCCACCCACCAAGAGAAAGAAACAGAGATTTCGCTTTCTCCACATGCCACGTTTTGAGGCTTAACTTCTTTGTCCAGTTAAAACCTGATGCGTGTCAGAAGAAAGACAGTCTTACAAAGATTGCAATAGAAAGGATAGGGATAGGAACAACTGCAGGCTCCATCCAATGCTTCTGATATTGCACATCTCCCTTCTGAATATTCCTTTTTGGTTTTCCAAAAAAAAAAACAAAATTGTGGGATCTTATCTGTTGCCAGGTGTTATGACAAAATAAAGATTTGACATTTACTGAAGTAAATGGGGAGGTTATCTGTCGGATCAGGCCAGGCCAGGGTGACATAAGTCATCAGGGATGAGTGTAGTTAATGGAAGCAAAAGAGCCTTAGCTTAGCCCTTCTTACCTGCTGCACTTCTGCAACATGAGTGACTGCTCTATTTAACATCTCTAGATTTGGGTTGATTGTCCTTTTCCCCCAACCCAGTTCCATTCTACTACAAAGAAATCCACCCAATAACTCCAGGAGCCGGTGGAGGAGGAGGGGAAAAGGCCTTTGACATTTTTAAATGCTTTGGGTGGGATTCAGTTGGATAATTGGGAAGTGTAAGCAAAAGATGTCCCTCCCTCCAGTTTCCCATATCCCCTCCCCAAAACCCCAACACTTCTATTTAAAGATCACTGACGCATTCTCTTACCACTTACTACCCCATCCTGTCAAAACCTCACTACAACTCAAATTTTGGGTTTTGGCCTTCTCCTCACCCTACTCCACTTCTGCATTTATTACACACACCCAGATTGCAGAGGACGAAGCAGCGGTAATAAATTCTGATAGTAAATTCCTCCACCCCTCCTTCCTCCAAAAATCCCGTCCTGTTTCTCCTTCCTCCTATTCATTGGTTCTTGTGAAACCAAGCTTCCACCCCAACCCACCAGTATCCCAAATAAATGTCCCATCAGATTCTAGCAAAATCCCGCCTCCCCTTCTAAGAAAGGGATCGATATCTCGAAATAAAATTTTTATGTTACCGTTCTGGGGCTGAAGGGGAGACAGAAAGTTCATATAGCTGTCATCTTCTTATTTGGCAGAGTCGTGGGGGGGTCAGGATAATTTATATCTTTCGCGTTCCATAAATTTTCATTACAACATTCGGGCATTATGTCTGCTGAAATCCTATTCAGTTGGAGACCATAGAGACGCAATTCCCTTCCCTCCCACATCCCCTGTTCCTGTCCTGTTCTGAGGTGTCCCTATAAATGCACTCCCCAAATCTAAGATTTCCCCTCCCCTCATAAATCTGTAGAGGGATTTTTATTGACTCCTCTTGTTTCTGGGGCATTTGGCAATGAAGTCTTCACAGGATGAAGAAGAGTGCCGCAGCAGCGAGTCCGGGTGGACTATGTACCTTGGGTCACCGACGGAGGACAGCGGCAGCACGGATGGCGAAGACGACAACGACGACGAACAAGACCAAGAAGCAGAGGAACAGAGTGACTGCGATAATGTCGGTAGCATCCACGGAGAGGGGGAGGAGGAAGACCATGAAGTACGCAATGAAGACGATGACTGCGACGGAAAAGGGCGTGATAGCGATGATTCGATGGCGTCGGATGCTTCCTCGCGCCCCCATTGTCCAGGGTTCTGGGCGAAGAGCGACGAGAAGGGGCAGCAGGGGAAGGGTACTGTTCATGGCAGAGGGAAGGTTAGGAAGAACTTGAAAGTGGGGAAGAAGTGATTAAGATTAAGATACTGGAGTTCATCTTTTGATTAATGTGTTTTGTTGGGTTGATGTCAGTCAGGAACAGGATTAGGCAGGCTTTTTGGGTTTTGTGTTGTTTCTTTTTTCTTGGGGGTTTTTTTCTTTATTTTTTCCTTCTCTGCGTTTGTAACTTGTAACAAGACAAGTTTATGCAATTCCTTAATTTGGATGACCTCAAGGAAGAAGAAAATGGGAGACTAAGATCACTGTGAACATGCTCTTGGGGGAAGATTTTCAGACATCATCGTACTTAATCCCAAACAGTTGTGGGTTTGGAAGCTTTTGTGGTGGGTGGGTGGATGCCTGTGGGATGGGAACATGGTGGGGAAGAGGAGACTACTACTTTATCAAGAGATGATGAGATGACAAAACTACCAAAATGTGTAAGGAGAATGATTCTTTGAGGGGTCATGCTGTAGGGCTGAAATCATGACAAGGTCTTGCATTAATCGGGATCATCACCCCACATGGAAAGACCCAAAAGGGAAGAAATCAATTTGGAATCAGGAGGGTGGACAAGAGAACATCCCTTTGTCTGTGTGGGGGTGCTGTTTCGGTTGCACGTGAGGTGGGCTTGGCTTCTTCAAACTTTTCTTCTTGGTTTTCTATGCAGAGACCGAACATGTCTGTCTTTTTATCAGGCTTTTGAATGGTTTAGATTATTACAAGTGTTTTAGACAGGATGTAATAGTGACAACGACAAGTCAGAAGACAAGGCCATGATTCATAAGAGGCCCCCATCTGTCGAGATCGAGTACAGGATGCTTCTCTTTCAAATTTTGTTTGATATCATCCCAATCCTACCAAGCACAGCAACCCCAACCCCACCATGGCCCTCCCAAGTCCAGATGTTTCCATCATTAAATCTCATGGTCACATTGCATTCCGACCTTTCTTAGGACATAGCCCAGTTGTCTTAACAAGGCCCAATCACGACCAAATCACAAGGCAAGTTGACCAAAACTATGATAAGATGAAACTCCATGGATGAATGAATGAATGAAAAGGCTAACATAACAAAACTGGACGCCTTGAGTTTGCAAGTAGTGTAACTACAGGTAGTGTTGCTACTACTACATCCTCAGACAACTAACGTAGCAAGTCAAGCCACTGCGATGCTTGGCTGCTCGCAATTGGGTTCGTCCTACTGCAGTGCGAACCGGCACACTGGGCACGTGTTCCGAATCTGTAACCATTTCCTGATGCAGTCGCTGTGATAGATGTGACCGCAAGGCATCTTCCTAGCCTGTTCACCGTCGTTCATACCGTCCTTGCAGATCGGACAATCCAGAACATCTTCATCCTGGGTGCAAGCTATGGTTGTCCTATCCAAAGCCTCCAGGGCCGACTTCCATGCCGGCTGGGCACCCAACGAACTGTTCTCGGGTTCAAACATGGGTTCATACTCGACGGCATAAAAGTCTGCAAAGTCGTCGTCGTCTTGGAAGAAGACAGGCGATCCGGCAGTTTCATCGCCCGATGCTCGTTCGAAGCCCAATTCGGAAACAACCTCCCATCCAGGATCCATAACATCCAGTCCGTAACCATCATCGTCGCCGCCGGGATCGCCCTCGTCAACATCAAATATCACGCTCATGAGCTCACGTTCGTCAACACACCCATCGATTTCCTCCCACCCGACATCCACCCCATCGCTGCGATCGCCCAATTCCGGACGACCTTCCAACAGCAGGGAATCCAAAAACAAAGGAATGCTCGACATGTAACCCTCTACATCCACGCCACAATCACGATCTTCGTCGAAATCATCGCCACAACCCAAGCCACGATCATCCGAATCGACGAGGAAGTCGTCGCCTTGATGGTAGTCTCCCGTACGAAGCCCTAATTCAGTTCCCAAATCAGGATCCGAAAAAACCGGACATTTCGGTAACCGGCTGTCGGAGGCAGAAACGGGTCGGATCAGGTGCGGAGTCCGAAACGGAGACGAGATTGGACGGTCCAGATGTGGCGATGGGAACAAGGGAGTTGCAATGGACGGCTAAGATCGCGTCGGCAATGGCGACAACCGAAGTCCGGGTTTTATGTCTCTCTTTTTTTGTTTGTAACAGTTCCAAAAGACTTGTCCTAAAAACTGCCCCATTTTGTCTTTGTTATTATTATGCCCTATTCCACGGGGAGGGGAATGGAAGTTTGGTAAGAAAATTAAAATGGGGATTGTTTAAATTTACAGGTGATGGTCCTTAATTCTAGCAAAGTCAAGACTTAAGATCATTGTATCATTTTTCTTTATGTTCTCACTGACTAACCCTTTTCAATTTTACGTGATTAACGTAAAGATGTATTCTTACTTTGACGTGCTTAAATTTGACTTGGGTATGGGTGGGACTTTCGAGTTTGTTTTTCGATGTGTTGACTGTACTTCTGTCGCCTACTTTGTGTTGCCATTTCGTTATGAACATGAGGGCGTTGGCGTGGAGTTTTTATATTCGTCCGTGGCGAGAATTTCGAATATTCTTTCTTTCAAACTTTTTCGTACATGGGAGGTCTAGACGAGATGTCGTGAGTCGTTTTCTCATTGGGGGGGAGAATAAACATGTGAAAGGAGGGGTGAGTCACGTACCTTTCTTCTTCGCATGTGCAACGGCCCCGGTGACCGCGCCTTCAAGCGAGCTCGATCACCGATAACCCCGAAAGAGAAAAGAGATGGCATTTGTACGGAGTCGTGCCGGGGCTGTCTAACCGCTTGATCGAGACGAGTTCAATGTATGAGGAGTGTGCTTACCCGACGTGTATGCATCAAGGATGGCCGTTAGATGCATTTTTCGGCTACGGACGCTTAGGGTTTCGAGAACGCGGGCGAGGAATTCCGGCACGAAACGCGACGTGGTGGGTTGGGGGGGGGGGGGAGAAAGGGTTGGCGTTTGGGACACGGGGAGGGAAGTCGAGGGGCAGCAGCATGCCCATGTGTTTTGAAGTTGGTAAATACGCCCTCGTGTTCCGAAATTTTGATAAATCCCAGCACGTCTTGACCAATATTAAGTGGGGATTAAATAAATGGTTTTCTTGATTCAAGGCGGTAATCACTTTTCCCATGTTCTCAAATCTCCCTAATTCCAAGGCTTTGGCCCCTTGGATCCTATTCCCCCCCTACCCCTATTATCTTGGTCATTTCTAATCTCTCTCATTTAGTATTATCATACGAGTCAATTTCAAAAAAAGACCCCAAAAGATTGTAGCAATTTGTCTACAATATATGCATAGAAATATGCATGTTTTGTGAAATTTCAACGATGAAACGAAATAGAACTCTTATAGGTCAAGCCTCAAAACCTAGTGCACAAACAAAAACACCACCACCCTCAAGAACACACTTACAAACTCAAGCCGAGCGTGGAGAATTCTTAGTCAAGAGTTTCTACATGTGAGCCGAGGCCAGCTTAGCCTCCACTGACCATGAAGAATAGAGTTAAAAAAAAAACAAATGAAACCCTACTTGGGTAGCCGTGATATATCTTCATTTTCACCTTATTACAAAAAACCAAAAGACAAAAAGACACACATGAACTCCAAAATGTTGTCCCTAAAAACCACAGTGAACAGCCAATCTCCTCCTCTTTTTACTGCTGCCCTTTTGTTCTATTTTCAAATCCATGAAGTTTGAAACAGTAGGTTAAAATAGCCCAGTTGATCCTTTCTTGAGTTCTCCAAGGTGAATCCCTCCAACCCCCACGTTAAACTAAGATAAAGAGTTTTGTGGTGGACGACATGGGTCAGATAAATTTATCACTGTAAAGAAAAAACCCCCCCACCCCCCTCCTCCATTGGGACTCTCTCTTTTTGACTGGCTGTATGCAGTGTTTAGTGTGTGTGTTATGTAATTGTTCCTGTGAACGTGTCTGCATGTAGTCAGTCGTATTTTCTTCTGTCCTTTTTGGGGACTTCTATAAAGACCACAGTTTCACCTCCCCACTCTCCCTTCTTCCGCATTCTTCGTCTTCCTCCTCCCTTCAGCAATGTCTTCTTCCCCAAGGATTACTGCCTTCGTGTTCCTGGCTTTACTCTTTCGCCTCCTCCTTAGTGTCCGAGGTAAAGCATCTTATTCTTTGTCTCGGGCTCTGACCCATGTTTTCTTTTCTTACAGTTCATGTCATAATTGTTATGGGGATTGTTTTATTTTGTCAGCAATGGAGGAAAACCCACGACTTGTCGAGGAAAGCATGCTGATGAAGATCTCAGGCAGACGCTCACTGAGGCTCCATAAGGTATATGATGATTTTTGCCTTAACTTCGACTGGTGGATGGCGCCTGTATGAATTTGCTGAGATTTTAAGTGGGCATGCCAGGGACTATTCCCCCATTATGAAGCCGCCGATGATTTTTCGTGGAATGGTTCTGAAGGTGGAGGTGCTGGAGCCAGGAAGATGATGAGTCTGTTGAGAGACGACGGCGAGGTGAAAAAGGGCAGCGGAACAAGGGAGGATGGAGCGGGAGCTTCGCAAGGGAAGCAGAGCAGCATTTGGGAAGATGCTGACGGGGGACGTAGAGGGTTCATGGGGAACACGGCGAAGGTCGGGCTTGGCGTCCGCCACAGATTGAGACTGAGGAGCAAAAGAAAGGGTAAGGGAGGCAGCGACCGCGGCTATGCGGGCGGTTTCGTAGCTTTTAATGCCGATTATCATTTTCCGAGGCAACATCCACCTAGGAACAATTAGGAAAACAGTTTAAAAGAAAAGAGAGAATCGAGGAAGGAGGAAGGAAGAGTGCAATCTGCCTCTGCCGACTCCAAAATTTTGTTACTTCTTTCGGGGATGGTTTTCTTTCCACCACAATGCGCCTGGTAGGAATGGCTCGCAATGAGTTGAATGCGAGTTCGGAAACGTCAGAAAATACTTGTATGTATGTACTACTACTCCCCCCTCAATTTTTGTAGAGTACTTCAATGAGATATGTAAGAAATTGTTGTTTGTTCATGTGTGGAAACTGCTCTGTTCCAACCCCTCCTCCCCATCCCCCTTTCTTGTTTTCCTGTCATTTGATCAGAACACGAAAAAAAGAAATCATCAAACAGTCAAGTCAAGCTTTCTCGAATTGGGTTGCATCGGCGGTGGCATTAACCCATGTTAAAAGATCTCTTTCGGAGTTCTCAATGGACTTCTTCTGGTTGATGCTAGCTTTCCCATGTTGTTGTTTGCAGGGCAGGATGTTATCACAGGAGGAGACCATCTCGCGAGATCACTTTCTCAGGTTTTATGCTCACTTCCCTCCCCTTTCCTCGACAAAATACCCGGGATTAACTGAACCCGTCTACTTCTCTTTCCTCCTCTCGTTCGTGCCGTGTCATCCACATCAACAGAATCATCACAGGGCTAGCAGTGATCAGGAAAAGGAAGAGATGATGAACCTGATGCACCGGGACTACCACTTCTTCGCTCGGCACCCGCCTCCCATCAACAACTGAGCGATCAAAATACTTGATCCTTTAGTACCCCCATAGCTTAGTGACAACCATCTCCAGAGGATCGGTCCTTCACAAATTTTGGCCTAATGTAGATGAGAAGGAAAAATAGCATAAGATAGACAGGTTTACTCCAAAGGCTTAGTTTCTTTTCTCTTGTTTTCTATCCTTTTCCTAGTTATGTCTGCTCTCCTGATTCTACTGTTATGTTTTAACTTTTATCAAACATCACGGGAAAAAAAAATTGAAAAACAGGAAGCATTCACTCTTCCGCGTCCTTCAGCTACTCGTTCTCTCGACATAGGATGATCGATCGTAGTGCCTATAAGTTCCTGGTGAACAGATCTACCAGTGAGACCGTCACTATGTCGTGGACAAGATTACCGAGACATAGTTCAAGGCGAGCTTAGACGGGAAGAGAGTCGTGTGGGGGCGGGGCACGCGATCAACAGGGCAGGAATGGTTCATGGGAGTCGACCGGGGACCCTGCTTTGGGCCCAATTCACACAGCCCAATGATTGATGGGCCTGTGCCAACTCCTGCTTTGGGCCCAATTGATCCTAAACTTTTCCAACTTAAAATAAATAAGAAAAAGCCCGGCCGAATCAGTCAAGGAGGGAGGGGCAAAGCCTAGAAATTCCTCAAATAATTAAATATATTTACAGAGAATCAAAGTTTGTTGATATAAATTCATGATATTTCGAACTAAATAAGACTGAGAACAGGAAGACATAATATTGAGTTATACCCGAATGATTCAGTCGTAGAATTCAAAAATTCATAACTAAAATAAAATAAATGGAATATCTAGAGAGTCACTGTGTAATAAACAGGAAATTGAAGGACTGGAAAAACATTTAACAAACCCCATCCCAGAGGAAACCCCAGCCAACCAGACAAAGTACGAGGTGTCGCCCCCCCCCCCCCCCCCCCCCCCCCCGGCGCCCCGCCGAGTGGATCTCTGCTTGCCGGAGAGATTCGATGGAAGAATGCCAGTTAACCAGGAGGGGATTGCGGTGATGGGCGTACGATCAGGGGCCGGAGCCGAATCTCTGCAGGATATTATGCTTCACCGAGGAAGGGAAGGCGATGAGGGGAGAAATCGACAGCTGCAACCATTATTTCTGCTTCGTCTGCATCATGGAGTGGGCCAAGGTTAAGTCGTGTTACCCCGCGTGCAAGCGGAGATTCAAGAAGATCGTCCGGCCGAATAACGGCGGGGATTTTGCCTCTGAGAGGGTCGTCCGCGTGCTGGCCCGGGATCAGGTGAGGGAGAATTCTGCGATTCTCTGTACATTTCGCTATAGTTGTTGGTTCGTGTGTGTTTTTTCATGATTAGGATGGGAAAGGTTTAAGGTTGATGTCTCCCTGGATTTTTATCTGTGATGTATATGTTCTGTGGCAGGCTAATCCCCATCATTTCGATCCTTATGTAGACACGCGATGCGGTGTATGTGGAGGAATGCAAGATGAATGCTATCTCCTGCTTTGCAACCTCTGTGACCGCGCCACTCACACGTATTGTGCGGGCTTGGGGTATACTGTCCCATCCGGCGATTGGTTCTGCAGCGACTGCTCCATTTTATGACGCGAGCACTCGAGCATAGATGATATCCGTAGTTGAGAGGACGAGAATCCGACCATTAGGTCAATTAAGCAGCTGGTTTCGATACTTGACATCGTACGAGAAGAATCCAGTAACAGAGCTGCTGAGATCCTGGCATCAATGTCTGCTGAAGCGAGAGAGCCTCTAGTGGTCATGGATAAGGTCTCTGATTTCGATGATGCGAGAACTGTAAGCAGATGTCGTAATGTTCGTAATCATACACAGTGGTTTCTTGAAAACTGGGAAGCCCTGAGGTAGGGATTTTTGTATTTCTCTCCCAGATCTGAGCGGCGGTTCGATGAGAATACTGTGAAAAGGCATAGGAGTAGCACCACAGAACATGGTGAAGCAAATCAACTGTCGACTGGTTTTCAGGGAATAGCCGATGAGGGTGTTTGTGACATCGATCGAGCTTGGAAAATGATGGATAAGGCCAGGTTGAAGAAAGTCCTCATGATTCGAGTTTGCCCAGCAAGGCGCAGCACAGGGGAAGTCTGCTGTTAGAAGAGAGGTCGTTCATAATCATCTGCAGTTGACAAATCCGTGGACGAGAACTGGGGACATCATTCAAAGCATTAGGTCCATGACTGAGGAAAGAAGGAAACAGATCCCTCGTTCTGCATCATCCGCCCTGCATGTGAGTGTCTTTTCTGCAACACTGGCAGATACAAGTAAAAGGCGTGATCGGCGCCAGCCTTCGGTGACCACCAAGGAGGGACGTCCTGATTTCGCTGTTCCTCGTGTAAATAATTTTTCCAGTGCACCAACGGGGAAGTGTTCGTTGAGGGATCATGATGCAATTAAACAGTAAATAACAACAGCTGAACCACCGATCACATTAAGAAAGAAAACACAGTCGAAACTCTACACACGCCACCCTCCAACTCTCACGGCCGTCGCCACCCAGCCGGAGTACGGTCATATCTCTACCGTCTCTTCCCATCTTACCCTCCTAACCACCCTCACACTACTCCATTTCCCTTACAACAGAATTCGCTGTCCCCTTGCTTCCTTCGTCCAGGTCCTTATGCATCCGCGCGCATTCTGTTGGGTTTCCTCCTTTTTCCTTCCCGTCGCTTATTTCTAGCTTCCTCCATTTGTAGTTTCTCGCATCTTCCCATTTTCTCGCCGTCCATATGCATCAGATCACCAACCGTCCGCGACATCATCGTCTTCCGTTTCTTTTACCTCAGATGCTCCTGGGACAAGTACATCTTCAGGCCATCGGTTTCATGGAGAAGATAGGGTACAAAAGGTTTCCATATCCAACCACTCGAGAGGCAAACATGAAGCGGAAAGCACGAAAGGCGAAATCCAGTCGCTAGTCAAGCTCAACTTGAAGCTCCTCAGCAGCCGCAAATTAGGTATGTTGTCGAGAACTGACCTCCATGGCCATTTAGATCTTCGTTAGATGAACCCCTACCCGGCATTGATCTTCTTCGGTCGAAGCAGACAGACTAACTCTTTTAAACGAATAGCCCGAGCCACCACGCATGCCACACTAGCCGCATGCGGCTACGCGGACTCCGAGTCTGTGGCGCTAGCATCCAGGCCGCGGACTGTCCACACGCTCCCCATTTACGGGCATACTCCTCCTCCTCCCTCATGCCCCTTTCCTGCAAGGATTGCTTTAGCGGGTTCGTGAGGGATGTAGTCCACGACTAGGTCACCCAGATTCGGGGCCGGAGTAGTTTCTTTTCTTCTCTGTTCATACATGGACGCATGTTCTTACATCCGATACACGTGTCGGCATGCGGCGGGGCCACGTAATCAAGCGGTTGTCGGGAGATCGAGTCAATCACGTGATCTTACGTTGCTTAACTTCACCCGTTATTTTAGGCAGAAATTGTCAAAAAGAAATTCATTTTGCCCTCTTTCTGGAAAATCGTTTCCATCATCTTTTTTCTTTTACTGTTTCTTGGGTAGATTAATGGGTTTCGTCTTGTGACGTTGTTTTCTATTACGTATTGCTTTTGGCGGGGGGTTGTGGGGGAATTATTATTACAAGACCACGTGACTACCGTCACGATAAAGTCGAGATCGGGCCTCCCCTCCCCTCCTTCCTGTCCGTATCTTCTAACATCGTGTCTCTATCAACAACGACTTGTATGTATGTAATGTATTCATACATAATATATGTATGAACAAATCAGGGCTAATCGAGAGATTAATTATGTGTAACGGAAGAACGTTAATTTCAAATCTTTTAATTAATTGAAACTGAATGATTAAATTTAAAATGATGATGAGTTTGGGAAACGGGTCCGTGAGACGGACTTTTTCCCGGGGGGAGACATCAAAAATTATTTCCTCTCCTCAAAGTTAGCTCACGTCGCACGTGCCCCCACGTCTTCTTGTCCCCCCCACCCCCACCTTCCCTCCCTCGGTCGACATTTACAGAATGCTATAAAAAAAAACAAGTTTTATTACTTAATCAGTCATTTGTTGAAATATTAAGTTTTTAAATTCGCATACTAATTCACCGAAATCGGTTTTTATAAGGTCGATTTCGGTCCTCAAGGAAGTCGGCCTTTATAATACCGACTTCGGTTTTCAAGGAAGTCGGCCTTCCACATTTAGAAAAAATTTTAGCAAACGAAGTCCGAGACACTGCATGTAAGAAGTCGGCCTTTGTAAGGCTCGCTAGGCTTTACAAAGGCCGACTTCCTCTAAAAATAATTTTCAAAAGCAAAAAAAAAAATTAATTAACGGGCCGACTTTCATCTTTTAGGCATTTTTTTAATTCAAAAAAAAAAATTCATGGCCGACTTTCGTTCGCCAAGACCGAAGTCCGCCATACAAAGGCCGACTTCCTAGCCTTACAAAGGTCGATTTCGGTGAGTTAGTATGTGAATTTGGAAACTTAATGCGACATTTGACGAAATTCGTCAAATGACGTCATTCCGAAACAAAACTCTAAAACAAACCAAATGACATATATAATTAATATTAGATATAATTTTTTGGTGCGTTTCCAAGTCCGGCTTACGTACACCCCAACCAACCGACTAAAATAATTTATGTCGACAAAATATATTTTATATTTACTAAGCATCGATTAAACTCTTGGGATTTCGTTCTTGTTGATGTCTACGTCAATTGTTTTCTTTGGATTGTGGAGGAGGAGGAGGGGGGGGGGAGTTCACGTGCACGTCGTCCCAAAAAGTCAGACGACGAACAGTTAATTTTTTTATACTTTTTTCCTTCTTTGCAAATATTAGAAATTAATGTAAGAAATTAATTTTTAGAATTGTTTTCAAATGGCCGTCGGCGTGCCGTTAAGTAACTCCGTCAGTACCGGCACCGCCCAAGACGACACCGCTGGCTGATTCTTTCAAAAGAAAATATGGAAAGGACAGGAATTGTTGTGTGTGTGTGTGTGGGTGGGGGGTGTAAAATGTCGGGACTCGAGGGAGTTATTATAATTGTTGTGTGTGTGAAGGAGGGCGGTGGTTGGGGGAGTGGAGTGGGACCCACGAGAACGAGGTTTTGGTGCGTTTGAGTTGGCCACGTGATTAATTGGACAACGAAATATAGAATTAAAAATAAATAATTTTTTTTGTCGCAATCACGTGACGACGTGCACTTCCACCCCCATCCCCATCCCTCCTGCATGCAAATCTTTTTCGTTCCTTCACAGCGATGGTTATTACAGTCTTTAAGTAAAAAAATAAAAAATAATTAAGGAAGTTTTTTTTTTTTTGGGGGGGGGGGGGGTGATTTGTTTACCGATCCCTAAGATGATTCCTTAAAGACGTGGGGAATGTTCGTCCCCCTCACGACAAACAACTAACAACAAAACAAACCTCGTCCCACCTCATCATGTCCATCTCCACCCCCACCCCCCCTTCTTAGTTTCTTTTTAAGAAACATCATTAACTAAACTAATACTTCCCCAGTCGGCGCTATGCTCCACTTATCATCTCCTTTTTAACTCAAAAAGCCAAGGGGAATCTCCTCCGAAACTACAACATGGTTTGGCTTTTGAGGCGGTGGGTTTAATAATGACGTTGCTTTCCCTCCACCACCGTGCCGTGACTCGGTCGGCCCATCGCTACAAGACAAAAAAAAACAAAGGCAGAGATACTCATATATATGTTACAAACGAGGGGTGTCCCCATACGGTGTCGGATTTGTCTCCTTACGCACGTGAGTTGCGGCCCCCACCTCACGTGGACCACCCCATCTCCCATCAACTCCGTTTATAATTAATTATTATTTTTTTCCTTTGCCTCCTGAAAGCGACCGCTCAATGGTTTTTCTTCGGGAAGTGGGGTTTCGGCTCGACTCAGGCCGTCGGATCAACGACCGGACTCCCGAGGACGTGATCCCTCCAACGCCCACCTTCTTTATTCTTATCCGCTGTCACTTGCGCCCGTTGATGCCGACTGAAAACGATTTCACCCCCCGTGATTTTATCCCGTAAAATTAATTTAAAAAAAAAAAACATTCGGACGAGATTTAAGGGGGGGGGGGGGGGGGACGATGATGTCATGAATCCCCGAGAGCCCCCGGACAACGTTTACACGTTGAAACGGGAACAACAAGCGTGCATGCGATTTCGAACCCCCGCAACGACGTCTCGCGTTCGGCCTTCTTTTCTTTTATCTCGTCGACCGGGTCGCGTCTAGATCAAATATCACGGACAAATGACTTCAGTAAGGACGTGACATTTCCTTTTTGGACCGTGCCGGATTCATTTCCAGCATTCGACGCCCTTCGTTTGTTCCTTTGGCACATTCTCCATCGACAAGAAGTGAACCGGCTAGGCACGTGCGGATGGCACGACATCTTGATCGGGCCCTTTCCCTAACGATTAGGTGATTTAAACTCGACAAGTCATCGTCCCTAACGTGTCCAGATCCATTGTTTCGTCGACGGAACTGGACCCTACCCTCGCGGTCTAGGTCGATTGGACCAGGAAGAAAACACGTAGGAGGGTGGGTGTGCGTGACTAGTGTGTCGTATAAGTTTCTTGTTTGGGAACGTACCCAACTAATAGGTCCGATGGAAGGGGAATCTACAAGGCACATGCGCGCATGGGTCTGGACTGGACTGACTCCTCCTTTATGTATCTCTCATACGATGTGAAGTTTTTGTGCGGGATAATAATATTAAGGGTTTTCTTAAAAATACAATTTATAAATATATTAAATATTAAATTACTAAAAATTCAAATCACATTGTATTTTAATTAAACTGAACTCGAAGCGTCTGACGGCGTTTATCCGCCGCCAGATCTTTGGGGGGAACGCCGTTAGGGGAGGGGGCATCTACCTCCCGTAACTTAACTGTGTATATATAAGAAAAAAAACCGCCTCTTTCTTCTTCTTCTTCGGGCGGAGGGAGTTCAGAGATAAAGAGAGGGGAAGCGTTCGCTCTCTTGCCTTTCCGTTGAATCTCTTTCAAGCGCGCGGGGGGAATTCATTCGCTCGACAGAGTAGGATCCCGTGCTCTCAGTGGCGGCGGCGCGGCTGCGTCGTTCTCGCGGCAATTCGGATCGAGAGTCTGCTCGAGTTATGGTCGCGCCTAGGTCTTGCTTCAGCTGAATTATGCTCGTACTGGTGCTTTTAAATCTTTGTTCAGTAGAATTTTTTGCTCACGTCCGATGGATTTCACAGATACGGCAAGTGACTCGTCGGCTCGCTTCGTCGGGAGGAGATCGACTCGATTCTGTTCTGTCCTATTCCCTCGGTTGCCAAATTTCGAGAACCGTAAGGGCTGGAGGGGAACTTCTTCCCACCTGAGCACAGGGGGTGGAGCTGACGCAGCAGATCTGTGAGGGAAGAAACCGAGTCCAGGAGGATAAGGCCTCGGGATGGAGCTGACGCAGCCACGTCCGTTGGGAGCAGATGGTGAGGGTGTGGGGAGTTGGAATTTCGCTGCTGTTAGTCTAGTAGTGCTTTTTTTTTTTGTCTTTCAACAACAAGAAGGATGGAATCCGATTGGGAATTGTGGTTGTTTGCAGGAGGAGGAGGAGGAGGGAGTAAAGCAACGCACGACTTCTTGTCGCTCTGCAGTCCGTCCTCTACTCTCCATCCAGATCATCATCCCACCTCAACACCACCACCACCACCTCCTCCTCCACAATCTCAAGGTACTCCACTCCATCTTCCTCTTTTCTCTCCGTATGCATATTTTTCAATTTTAAGAGTATAAAAAAACAGAAGATGGTGAATTGAATCAGAGTGTGGATTTTTCATTTTCTGCATAAAAATTAATCTGTGGGGGGATCGGAGATTGTAAAGATATGAACTGAGAACAACATTTACACAATAGAGAAGAAGAAGAAGAAGAGGAGGGGGACGCACGTGATCAAGGTCTCAATCATGGATCTGGGGCCATGAATTATGTGCCCACCCACCCACCCACCATTTTTATTATTGTTTTCCCTTCTTTGGTTTTGGGTTTGGGTTGAGATATGACATCACATCGCCAAGGCACGGGGTGACGGACAACCACACACGCGAGATGCTGTAAGGAACATCTGCTTCTGCTGCTCCCCTAAACACGGTGGTGCTGGGTGGAATGGAAACTGAGCTTGGCGTATTTGGGAGGACGGCGTTGAAACGGGGTTTCTCAAATTTTGTTATATTTCTATGCAGAGATCTTCCTCCGGACGCATGACTTCCTTGGGAGGACCCTCGGTGAGGAAGACGCTGCTCCCAAAGCCATGCAATTGCCGCAGCCCATGGAGCACGTCCTCCCCGGAGGGATCGGGACTTACAGCATTAGCCACATCTCTTATTTCAACCACAAGCAACTTCCCACCACTAAGCCCGGAACCACGGCGGCCTCTCCGCCGTTTACCGTCGTCCGAGCCAGCAGCACCGACAGGACTGATGATAACTCTAACTGCAGCTCTTATACCAATAGTGGCTTCACGCTGTGGGAGGAGCCCATTGGAAAGAACGGAAAGGCAGGGAAGGAGAATGTTTGCCTGGCCTCCGTGGCTGGGGCTGCGAGAGGTGACACCTGCCACCTCTGTGCCCTTCATTTTCAACGTCGTCGAGATGAATGACTTCTTGGCCGGATCTCATCGCTGGGTGTTCTTGTGACAGATTCGGACGCACAGATGGGACGATGGAATGTGTCCGAGAGACCGGCTCAGTCATCTTCCAATAACAATCACCAGAGCTCCTTGGGGTCCTTCTCTTCTTATCAGTCAGTCGATCTTCCCATCTCTTAATTCGTATTAGTTTGAAGGAATCCCTAATAGGTGTTCGGTTTTCCATTTGAAGGCCGTCCGGACAGAAAAGCAATAGCTTCATAGACATGATAAAGTCAGCAAAGGGCGGCAGCAATGCAGAAGACGAATTAGAGGACGGGGAAACAGAGTTTGTGCTTAAGAAAGAGAGTCCCCCTGTTCCTGGAGGTAAGCTTTGTCATGTATCCTTATCGGTTTGTTCAATCTTCTTTTTTGTAGACATCAATAAATTTGTGTGTCGTCGTAATAAAATTGTATGGCAGAGCTTCGTGTGAAGATAGACAGAAAGAGTAGCGACCAGAAGGCTAACACGCCTCGGTCGAAGCATTCTGCTACGGAGCAGCGGAGAAGAAGCAAGATCAATGACAGGTTATATTCACTCGCATATGTCTCAGCACTTCTTTCTGAGAATCACATTTGTTAATGCATGACATCGCTGAACTATCACACAGATTTCAGACGCTGAGAGCATTGATTCCTCATAGCGATCAAAAGCGGGACAGGGCCTCGTTTTTATTAGAGGTATGTATTGCCAACCTACAGAATGATCTATCCAACAATTTATTCTCATGAAGATGTTTGTAATGAATGTGGTTTCAGGTTATTGACTACATACAGCTTTTGCAAGAAAAGGTAACCAAATACGAAGGATTATACCAAGGATGGAGGCACGAACCGCCATCCGTAAGTCTACAGCCAATTGACTGCAGAAAATTGTGCTGGATGAAATCAAGGACAGCTTCTGATTTTTGCAAGATTCCCGGACTCTAAAATGCTTTGCTCTGATATTTTTGAATCAGAGAAACGGTCAGAGACCATGCAACAACTTCGTCGATCAATCGTGCCCGTCGACCATCACCAATCCTACATTGTTTTTCGCCCCCAAGACAGATGAGGAAAATGACAGCATGACTTCGGGCATCCCAAGGAATGGGCAAAGCCATTCTGACGCTGATATTGGCTCCGGAAACCCTGGCAAAGCCAATGTGCATCCAATCGGGATCGGAAACAATGTGTTCCCATTCCCCGTTTCCTTGCATCCTAACCTATCTGCCAGTGCGAGGGGCGGTAGGCAGGTTGCTCATGTTCCGAATGGCGTGGCTACTGGTTTTGATCGCAAGCCATGGACAGCCGAGTATGCCACTGCTTTGAATAAAAAACTGAAGGAAGAGGAGTTGACAGTCGAGGGCGGATCGATAAGCTTCTCAAATGTTTACTCGCACGGGTAAGGCCGAATCTAATCTCTAATGGTCGTATTCTCTCCGTCAAAACAGGGTCGTGTTTTGATGACTCGTCATGGGATTGATAGGCTATTGAATACTTTGACGCAAGCATTGCAAAGTTCCGGGGTTGATTTATCGGAGGCCAGCATCGCAGTTAAAATTGAGCTTGGTAAAAGCAGAAATCCGAGGACAGCCTCGGCCTCACCATTCCCTAAGGTACGAGAGTTTCCTCCTACCTCTTTCAGCTATCGCCGGCTTCCTTTTCGCGATAGATCGGTCCTCTGAGTGCCGCGATTGAACTCGTCAGGATACGGAGGTATCAGCATCCAAAGTTCAATGCCTGCAAAGGACGCGAGCCGGAGCGGAGGATTCAGAGCAAGCCCTGAAGAAGCTGAAGACATGCAAACTCCAAGTATGACCCTCACACACAAGAAACACGCCTCCCTCCGGATAATTTTTTGTTTTCTTTTACTTGTGAATTGCATTCACTCGATGATGACACGATCTGTTTATTGTTTCCTGCAATTTAATCCTCCCTTTCTTAAGCCCTTTTTCCGTGATTATCATCTGTCAATTTATTGACCCTGTTGATAATAAGTTGTATTTTCTTCTGTACATTATAAATGTTTTTTCAATTTGCTTTCTGTATAAAAACACAAGTGATCATTGAAATTTAGAGGATCGGCGGCTTCTTTCTTTGTCTTCTTTTCTTTGTCAAGTGAGGTAATGGAGAAAGGAGGAGCTGACTTTGTACACCAAATGAGATAAAAAAAAAAAAAAAAAAAGCTAACAATGGCCGATGTGCCTAGGAAACCAAGAAGATTGAACTCCTGTATGAACCTCCTTGGGTCGGCGATCAACCGCTGTTCGTTAGTTCTTCCGATGTCAGCAAGCACTCTTCCGGGTTTGCGTAGAAATAATCCTCTTCCTTCGGTCTGTCGGGAATGACCATCCTCCTCGTCGGCCTCCCATTGCGGTGGGCGTGGGCTGCCTTAACGGCAGCCGAGAACTGAGCCCAACTCAGCGATCTCCTATTCAGCCTGTCTATCAGCTTAACGAGCAGTCTCCTATCGAGCGAGATCGTCTTCTTGTAACCCATGAACCTGAGAGATGCATCTTGAGGTATCATAGGAGGTCCGAGGATGGTAAGAGAACCGACGGCAATGATTAATACCTCCTATGTCCTTCAACAACCTTTGCCATGTTCCCGTCATATGTTGGCACGAAAATGTCACTCTCCAACGAAACGAGATAGTCCAATGCAGCCATTTGCGAGGAACGGCTTTGGATTAATCTTAGCTCGGATGAATCTAGTAAGGTATCCTTCCTAACCTGTGTCATTCAGAGGTAACGGCAACATGGGAAGGCTTACCAATAAAAAAAGAACATGGGAAGGCAGAATTATCACGAAAAAGTAAGGGACGAACTGCTAAGCACGGCTAAAAGACTAACCAATTTTGGAAATGCTTTGGTGAGACTAGCCATTCTTCTTTCCCCACCATATATTTGCCCTGCAGCGACATAGATTTGTACATCGGAAAGCATGCCAAGAGCCCTCAGGATGAGAGCCGTCTCCTCGGGAGTCAGAGGACACAGCCCTTCTCTCCTCTTCATGTCCGAGTTTATGACCTTTTCTTTCCACCACGGATAATTATATCTGCAAAGAAACGACATGAATTCAACACACAGAACACAACTTAACAAAGAACAGCAACATTATACCTCGACCGACCTCATTTTAGTTAACTCTTCCACCTCAGTGTTGTTGCAGCCGTGCGTGCAGCCAGAAAAGGCCAACATATCCATCTCGTATCTCAGGTGGAGGACAATGAAAGGACCGTTCTTCCTCAAGAGGCTGATGACCTTTCTCCCCAACTCCTCAATCTGATGAGTGAATCGGAGGGCACTATAGTTGACCCGGCATCTGAGTCTCTGGATATCAAGCGGTTGGTTGTTATTGGCGAGTCTAGCATCTGTCCTGTTCAGATGCACCACTTTATGCTTGCGAATCAAAGGAAGAATCTGTAAAATTCAAACAAATACAATCATGAAAGGCAGAGTATACAAGAAATGAGGGCAAATGAATACAACAAGATTGACCAAAATAACTGACATGGTGATGGTAGTACGAGATGTTGGACCAGCTAATTGGCGGCATAGAGTAAATATGCCCCTTTTCTACTCTCATCTTCAGCTTCGGTGGTAACTCCTTCAGAATCCGCACTTCATCCCTCAGAGATGTTATGAAGTGGTCGACATCGAATATTTCGTGGAACTCACTATGGAAGACATTATTTAACTTATTAAGCAACAATACAACGTTTTGTCATCGAAACTTTGGCAATTTTGATCACGATGACAAGGAAAAGAAAATGATCAAACCTCGGATCCTTCCAGAAGGAAGTCTTATCCAGCTCGGGGACTATAAGGGTGACATTTAGATACCGTGCAACCGCAACCATGTCACATATCTGTCAAATAATGAACACAGGGTACTTCAGATGCGCTAGTACTGGTAAAAGTAAATGAAGGGTGATCTTCACCGTTGTCTTACTGCTGCTCTCATTTGATTCAGCCCTCCGTTGCACGAGACCATCAAATATCCATTATTTTTATAGAATCCTGTAATTTTCATTGCAACCTCATGAACATTGCAGCAAAAAGAGCAGCAAACCAAGAACCAATCATTTGCCGGTCTCCCGATCAACAAACAAGAACAGCACACAGAAGCACAACAACAACTAGCATATCGAAATCACCATGACTGCAGCACTCCGACATTTAGCAGAAATTAAGGATGAAGCAACACACAACTCGATCAAACCAGGCAACCCAATAGCATCCCAAGGCACACCTATTTAAGCCAAACAAAAGGAGCCCATACTTTTGGGAGCCAAGACTTTCTTATGCGGAGCCACCACTGACACCACCTTCTCATCCCTAACCAAAGCCTCCGGCTGAGATCGACGAGGACTGGAAGAAGCCCACCCTACGAGGGCACGCGGGCCGGAAGACGGCTCCCCCCACGTCACCAGATGGACCACGCAAGTCCACACGACCAACGATGTCGCAGCACGTATCAGCCACAGCTGCACATTCTTCCTCCGTGCCCCTGACCCCTCCATTCCCCAACACTCTGTTCTTCACTCCCAAACACTCCTCATTCCCCCCAACAAACCAGAAAAATGCCGGAAACCCCGTCAACCCAAATGAAAGATAAAAACTTTCATCAAAGGGCCAGCCTCGATAGCCCTCCGACGCCAAACCCAGTTTCGATTTCACCACGAGGGACCGAACGTCGCGCTCCGAGACGCCAGCGATGCATCCGATTCCCAATTTCCAACCCACATTGCGATGAAAAAAATGGAGCTTTTGACCGACTGGGGATTGATTGCGGGGAAAGGGATGGGGTAGAAAAACAACAAGGAAAAGATGGTTGAAGAATTGGGGAAGGGAGAAAAAAGTGGGAGATGAGGGGGGTAAGACTTGGTTCGGACGACTTAGTTTGGATTGGAATTAGACCCACGCCCCTTTCGTAACTACGAGGAAGACGACTTTACGGGGGTAACTCAAGTTCGGCAGGATTTTGTCTGGATCTGGCGGGGGCGTGTGATGAGGCTTTGTAACCTGAAAGGGTTGTCGGTTTGACAGCCAACTTGGGATTGGCCGGCTTTCAGTGACTTCTTCCCCGAATCCTCGTACACTTCCTTATCACAGAGATATTCGAGGATGGATGGATAAGTCTTTTAAAAGTTTAAACTGAATGGCAGGCCCTTTGGGATTCTCATCCTCTTACCAGTTTTGGGATCTCAACTGACCCAGAAAGCCGGACGGGCTTTTCATTGACCTCGTCAGCATCGTTCTTAGGGGTTTGGGTGGTTTTTGTTCCTTTTCAACTCCCCCGAGTTTAGATTCTGTACATCAAAACAATCTCCCAGGATGATATGATTATCCCTACAGAAACTATGGCCACAGAAGAAGGGGTCGCCACGAAAATTACAAAGAATTTGTTTCTCCACGGCTGAAAGTAAGCGAAACTGGCTGAATACAGGTTATACATATCACTGGAAGCTTTAGGGCTAGGTTTGGAGGGGAGTTGGCATCGACGTCGTGGTCCCGGGATGTATGACCTTCCCAAAAGAGTCCTGGCTGCCCTGCTAATTCAGCCCAGCTGTCTCTTTCTCGTCGTCCTGGCAAACACAAATCCCAGAGTCAAATATACCGTTGCATTCGCAACACTGGAATGATCTTTCATGGGGCATCAAAGGATGTTGCCATCATATCAGGAATGATGAGTTGCACATACCGAACTGTCTGCCAATTTGTCGAAATCATCGTCAAAGCCTCCGTCAGCTTCATCTGAACAGTTGAGCAAAGACAGGTTACTGAGTCTAAACACCTACCCGAATGCATACACCCACGGAGTATTGTTTCTAATTTGACAACAAGCATCATTTGAGTGATCTCAGATACTTGAGCAGACAAAAATCAGCTAACTGGACAAAAAGCAGTGCAGTCAAGCATAAAGAGATCTAGAGCAGATGAGGATAGCAAACACATGGGAATTCAAAGAACAGAGCTATCTGAGGTTCCCTACTTTAGAGGATAACCAGATTAAATGTCGTCAACAAGTGACAGCCCAGAACTTATGACATTTCACGTACCCAGACCTTCATCATCATCCCCAAGATCTCCCAACAGGAAAACATCGAGGTCTTGATCAGTCGAAGATTTAGCAGATGTCTTGTTCGGGTTTGGGTCTTTCACCGTCATTTTGGAAACCTCTCCAGCATCCTGCGATCCCCCTGATTTACTATCTGCTTCTTCAGATGCTTTTAGTTTCTCCTCCATGTATTGCTTCTCATAACTGACAAGTTGATTGAAGAATCCATTAGGAACAAACAGAAAACCAGAGAAAATGCAAACGAAACTAGTATAAACTAGTTATCTGCATGATGGTGCACAATACATAGACCGAAATTTCCAAATTCCTAGAGTACTTGGCTGCATTGCAACTTATTTTTAAGCACATCAGCCTCTTGATATCCATTTAGCAGGGAATCAAGGGTATAACAGGAATAATCATGATTCTTTGGATGCCTGAACAATCCGATAAAAACCCTACAAGAATAATTCATTCTCTCAATCTATCTTGTGCCATAAAATATAGGAAAGCCACATGCACATGGTCATCATATGTAGCAACAAAGAGATAATTCAAGGAAGTAGTCCAATACGGGCTTATGTGGCTGTTCACTAGTATGAAATATATCCTCCAGAACTTCCTCTCTTTCATAATCCTCGGACACAACTCATATCTCAATTTCGAGATTTCCTGAAACACAATAAACTTACAGTTAACAGAATCGTCGAATGCATGAATAGCAAATTATACATGTTGACCTTCATTCCTCTAGCCAGAGTACACATGTATCATTAAATCCAAACCCAGAGAAATCTATACTGAAATAATTTCTTGGAGGCCATGTAAGTCCATTCACCTTCACTGAAGACAGCACAAGCTTCGCGTGTTTTTCTTGAAATTCCGTGAGATCCTGCCTCACATTCGACACTGTAGGAACATTCGACATCTCCGCGTCATCTGCAATATCCATCTCGACTATTACCAACAGTATGAAATGGCATCCCTGATCCAGAAACCGCATAGGCTCCGACAAGCGCTATCATGAAAGCCCGCATCCGCAGTGACATAATACACAAAACTCCCTCACAATGAGGACCAGGTTGACCGTAATTTGTCCACAAATCATCATCCATGAGCTCCTTTCACAGAGAGAACCAAGAATTAATTCCGAATCTCACCGGGAAGAGGGAAATCCTGGAAAGTAGTCACGTTGACCCCTCGAACGAACTCCCTCAGCTCATCCGTGACACCAAACCTCTCCAGATCCTTATCGTCCTTCTCCTCCTTGGCGGTCGTCGCTCCCCCAACGATGGACTCCGTGAGGGAGATCGCGCCAGAGGAGGAATCGATGGCCATGGACTTGATCTGTTCAGCGCGCTTCATTGCCTCGACCTTGATCTGGTCCGCCTTCTTGGTCGCCTCCGCAGCCAGCTCCTTGGACCGGGAAACGATGTCGGCTAGCCTGGAGGAGCCGATGGCAAGGTCCTGGGAGCGAGTGACGGCCTCCTTCGTCAGCTCCGACGACTTCTTCGCCGCCTCTTCCGCGAAAGTACGGGCCTTGTTCCAGAAATCCATCGCCACGGAGCGAATCCGTTGTCCTCCGCCGTGTTTCGGTACGATGATTTCGGCAGTCAATCTGGAGATTAATTTCGGTTCTCTGATTAACGTAACGAAATCTTCGAGGGAGTTGGGCCTCTATGTATTGGGCCAAAGCCCAACCTATGGGCCTCCACTCATTAGGGAATCCATTTAAAATGTTATAAGACCCGCCCAAAAACTCAATGACGAGGGTTATCATCTCGTGAGAGTTTTATACGGATTAACCGTATAGTTCCAGTTTCGAAAACTCTCTAAATTTCGCCCCAAATCGTGGTTTTAAATTGACTTTCATAAAACATTGACAGTGCCATTCATTTATAGATTTTTACCAAATATGTCTTAATTGTCGTTTCAAACCGCAACTCTCATGTAATACTAAGAAGGTCTTGCACTCGACGAAATTTTCTTAAGTAACCTAAAGTCGCGATTGAACGGTATTCATGGAGTTTTCGAAATTGTAACAAGTATTTCGTAAAAAATTTTTACAAACTAACGACAAATCCGTGCGAGCCTCGTGTCATGCGAGCTATTAATATTTGATACAAAGGGTGACACGAACTCCCTCCCGCCCACTCATATGGACTACTGAGGTTGTCCTCGTCAGGACAACTTGAAGAGGGAGGGGACCGAAACAGAAGTGGGGTGGTGGGGAAGAGGGTGTCTTCAAGCCAACCATCCGGCAAATTCTCCGATAACCGAGAGACCCTCTCCTCTCCTCTGTTCTTCCCACCTGGTTAGCGAGCGAGCGGGGTTACTGGTTGTGGTGGGGGATGGAGGAGATGACAAGAACCCATCATCATATCCTTCAACATCTTGGGTCCATTTGTGCCCTTGGCCTCACCCTTTTGTCCCAATATCTTCTTTCCCCGATCTCCTTAGATTTGTGAGTGTCACTGAGGGAGTCTTTCATCTCGCACCGTCCCATGTGCAATCCCCTCAAATAGTGTGTAGGATCTCAAAACTGAGAAGGGGGGGGGGGGGGGGGGGGGGAGAGGTTCTCGAGAGAAGACGTGGTGGTGGGGAAGTCCAGAAATGTCCTGTCCCTGTTCTAACTTGTCTTTACATGGGTCACATGCAATAATAATACAAACCCTCCTCCTCCGGGGAGAAAATACTACACCCCAACCTAACTAACTGTTGCCACTTGCCCATCTCCTATTTCTGGTCGCTTTCAATGCTCCGAAGTTGCTCCTCTGTACATTCCACTTATGTCCATTCCCTCCCCTCCCCTCTGTGTACAAACCCCGATAAATTCATATAAAATACATACATGTTTTTCGATACAAGATAGTGACCAAGTTATTCCCTTTCCACTTACAAATCAAAACCATAATGATCTATCTATATACACACAGATCTTCTAGATATAACATTGTAGTATATATGGATGGATGGTCCACCCATCATATGTTCCCTCTACCCCATTGAATTATTGGGATTCACGAAACAAGGGTAAGCCAACCCAAGTGAAACCACGGCCTGTCCTCTTGACCTTCTTTTCACTATGTTTATGATCTTTCTTTGTCTTCGCCAACATGAAACTTCACCACGTAAACGACGGTGGTAAGAAGGATCTCCCCAGCTAATATTTTGTTTGTTTCTTCCACGTTCCGGACGTTCATTTCATTTCACGTTACTGTTCAGAAAGATAAAGAGCAAGAAGAGATATCTTTCGATGTATCTATCGGTCGGGGGGCAAACGAATAGTGGCGAGTCGTCGGCACACCAAGGAAACCGATGCGATGAGAATTTTATGGCCGACTGGGTTGATTTGACGTGGGCGGTGTGTTGATACTACGGAATATCTTGGGCCTGTGCTAAGTCCACAAAGCCCAGAAAAGTGGTCCTAAGTCTACAGCCCGATGTAGAATGCAGGCCTGAGCTAAGCCTACGGCCTGCATCAATATGTTGACACTATAGAATGTCTTGGGCCTGAGCTAAGTCTACAGCCTGCGTCAACACATGATCACACGATCCCACACCCACGATCCCAACGCACAACTCAGAAAATTAAAAAAAAATACTTTAAAACAGACTCCGAGATCCCTGGAGAGAAGTTAAGATTGAGCCACAATCTGAGGGATCGCGCGAAGCGTGTAAGGCAAGTAAAAACCAGTATAAAAGAAACAGACCCTCCTTAGTAAAGGACACGATCAATCAGCCAAACACAGATTTGCATTGCTCGTCACCCTTAGACTTTAGTAGATACCTCGGCCTGGGTTATTTGGTCACCACCTTCCACCGTCCCGACGAGCAACCGTAACCGGGGCAACAACCCTCCGCTAGCACTTCCACCGTCCCGGCGAGCAACTGTAACCGAGGCAACAAACCTCCGCCAGCACTACCACCGTCACACAAGTCTACAGCGCACTGTAGCGAGTCTACGACGTCAGCAGTGAGTCTACGACGTCAGCAGCGAGTCTACGACGCCTACGTCAGCCGCATCACCCCTTTTTCGTTCATTTTTATGGCTGTAAGCTTTTAAGTTCTCTTTCAAAACTTTGAATTTGTACAGTCGTATCTTTTATCATTAAAATTCATCTTTCTAGCGACCACATACATTTCCCTGTGAGTCCAATTGCCAAATATTTTCGACGTGGTCCGTTTTCTATGCGAACACGATAGATGTTTTTTTTATCTTATGTGGGTTTTATAGGGAGCTAATGTTATATCTTTAGCCTTTTATTTTATGGTCGAAAATTCAATGGTTAAAATAATATTTTTTGATAAAATATTTCAAAACTCGTCACTTTAAATATTAAAGACTAAACTCGCTGTTTGTTTAAAATAGGTCTTGCTCTTTATAGACTAAATTGGCCGTCGGGATAATCATTATTTCGGTTAATTTAGATAACAATTTACAAAATATTATCCGAGTTACTGAAATTATCCAAAATATCTTCCCTAATCGATTTTCTAAACAACGACTATGGAAAACTTAAGAATTTAATCAGGACAAAGTAGCTATTTAGTCACCCAAATTTTTTGTTTGGGACCTTGACTTTGACCTTTTTAACTCTAAGTCATTTTCTGAAAGGGTAACTTTATTGTAAATTCAAATTCGTTACTTTTCACATGGACTTTAGAAACTCTGAACCTTTCATAAATTTTCTCTAGTAAGTAACCGTGCAATCCACGAAACTGTTAGAGCCTCCTTGTCACATCGGAAGAGAAGATTCGGTAATAGCGAAGGAAGAACATGGCAACACGTGAACCACCCCCTAAAATCCCTGTAAACGTCAAATTGCAAAGACCAAAAGAAACAGTAACCTTCTTACATTGATGGGATACGATGTTTTTACCAACGTGGCCGACAATCTAATCTACCCCCTTCCTAATTCTTCATATTCATAGGGTGACATTGGCACGCTGACATCTTCTTGGAGTTGAAAATTTTCGTCTTAATTAACGTATTTTACGATTTAAGAAATTAATTTTTAAAATTTTTAAAATAATGTTTCGAACTCGTCTTTATAAAACATGAATTCGTTTCTTAAAGGAATTTGATTCGCGGAATTAGGAAGGCTTAAAGTTGAAATAATAAAACATGAGTTGGCCATTCGTGTTACTCAAAAAATCTGTCTTTCGAGACACTTGTGAAGGCAAATTCCGCTTTATAAAAGCCGAACTCGAATTTTATAAAACCGAATTCGAGACATTACTTTAAAAATTTCGAAAGAGTCGTCGTAAAACGTGAAATCCAATTAGCAACAACCTCGAAAGTCTACTCTCCATTTTTATCTTAGGCATAAAATGCGTATGAAAGCATCATTTGGGTCCAAAAGTTTTAGTCATGAAGCCGACTTTTAGGGGAAAGAGATTAGGTTGGTTTGAGTTCAGGCATTTGATATAAAGGAACTAAACAAAAAGAGAAACAAGAAAAAAAAAATGAGGGTTTGCATTGCTTGCTAAAAATGGGAGGGATTAACTTCCTAATCCGAATTCTAAATGTAGAATGGTTATTGTTAGGTTTTGGTGAGAAGGAAGTTGTTCCACGCTTGTCCACTTCCTCCCATTTTGATATTTTCTCTTTAATATCATGCTCTTCTCTCTCTCTCTCCCTCTCCCTAAGTGTAATTACTAACATCGCAAGTTGATCTTAATGAGGAATTAATCTTCAACTCTAGACTTAGCCAAACCCTTCACTAGCCTTAGGGGGGATAATATCATCCATATTACATTCAATAAGTGCAAAAAAATCTATTGATATTAGAAGTTATTTGAATGCTTTTAGTAGGAAAAAGAGAAATATTTTCTGAAATATTATGGATATTCAATTATACTCAATAAAAAAATTGACTTTATAAAGGCTGAATTCTTAAGTCACCCACTTTATAAAACTGGACTTTGAATTATTTGAATAATTTTAAAATTATTTATTATAAGGGTTTTGTATTTCAGTGTATTAAAACCTGTGCCCAAGAAGATGATGCACATCCAGATTTAGCATGTCCTTCTAGTTATCAAGATCGCAACACCCAATTACTCATGTAATGAAATTATTATCAACTATATGATTTATATTTTTGGGTGGTGTATTTTTCTTAGGCGGGGCGTTATGATATAATACAAGGAACGACACGAACGTCATCGTTTTTGTGATTTGTTTTGTTTCCTTATCGTCTCATAAAGGACACCAACAACCCAACCTTCTCCTCCTCCTTACATCCTCGTTAACATATCCTAGGAAGGAGAAAGACACCCCGCCCCCCCTACGGTAAACAAGTTATGCAAGACATCCACTCCCTAAGCGGAGGAGGAAACCCCGCGGCAGCTCGCCTATTCGCGGCAGCGGGTGGGGACCGGCATCTCCGTCCCCTCTACCATCCCCAGCCTAACAATCAGGCCCTCAAGTGCCCGCGTTGCGACTCCCTCAACACCAAGTTCTGCTACTACAACAACTACAACCTCTCCCAGCCTCGCCACTTTTGTAAGTCCTGCCGCAGGTACTGGACCAAGGGCGGCGTCCTCCGTAACGTCCCCATCGGCGGAGGCTGCCGCAAGTCCAGGCGTCCTTCCTCGTCTGGCTCCTCGTCCTCCTCGTCGTCTTCCAGGCCCCCCGCCCCCGAGCCCAAAACCCATGACGATTCCGCAACGGCCTCTTCTGCTGCCGCCGTCGCCACCGCCAACAACAATAACGGTAACAATAACCTGTCGGGCAGCGGCAGCTCCTCGCTCGCCGCCGCCGCCGCCACGGCGGAACTACCGTCCCTGTTCCAAGAATATGGCAGCAGCCTGTGCCTGGAGAAGCCGTCAATGTACGGAGGGGTGAACGTAAGCGTGGGGATGGGGAACTTCGTGGGATCGACGGGGGAGATGGAGATGACGCCGTTCGGGTACGCAGGGGTGCTGACCCAGCACGACGACCCCCGGCAGCGGCAGCAGGGGATTTCGGTGGTGGTGGAAGGGTTCGGGGCATTGGATTGGCCTGGAGGGGAGGGGAACGACGGGGGAGGGTTGTTTGAAGTGACGGGAGCGGTCGTGGATTGTGCTTACTGGGATCAACAGAATCAATGGGCACCCTCCGACGCTGTTGCGAATCAACTCCCCCACCATCGACCACAACAACAACAAGGTGGGGGTGGCCTCTTTCTTCCTTAAACTCAAAAAAAATAAAGTTCATTGAAAATATAAACGTCGTTATAAAAGAATATAGATATTCATTTACCCCCATCTCTGATATTTCTTTATGCGTCTTCTTAAAGTTTAACAGAAACCATGTTTCCGATGTTGTCCGGAGAGTTTAGGGGCAGATAATTGGTGGGGAGGGATGGTTAAAGGGGTGGGAACTGCCGTACGGAAGAGTTTAAGTTCAGTTCAGTTCAGTTTGGTTTGGTTCTGACCTGACCTGATCTTGGGGGGTTAGGGACCGGACACTTGTCGGATGCTGATTGGTGTTTTGTGGGAGGTCTTGTCGGTCCCCTCCCGATGATCACGATGATAGAAGAGGGAGGGGTATTCTGACCATTTCATGACATTTCCTTGTCCGATGGATGATAGATGTCTGTGGAAAGAAGAAACTAAAATTGGACCACTGGCCTGACCTGCCTTTGCGGGCAACAACATCCTCCCAAGGCCTTCTTATTCAGAACGCGCCGAGAGACTGAGCTCGAACGTAGTGGATGGCGGGAGGAGATTCCTTTCTTTTCATCTTGAGATTCGTTCTGCGAGGCAATAAGAGATGAATCGTATCGAGACGTGAGAGAGTGAGATAATCGTAAGGTGGTACGGGGAGAGATAGGTTTCGAAGCCGGTGATCTTACAGCCCTCGTAGAAGTAGGCACGTGAGTATCTTATGTAGCAATCGACGAGCCTTGTCCTGGCGGAACGAGCTCGCGGGCAGTTGTGAACTACGGTGACGCTAGCGGCCGCCAGACAATTGTTGCAATCCTGTATCGGGAGAGCCGTGTTACACGTTGCGTGCCCGTAGCATCTTCTCCATTCCCCGTTCGCGTTGACCCTTTCGCTTGTATAGTAATTGCCTCCCCTCCTCCCCGTGTTCCGCACCAATTTCAGTCGTACGCTCACGGTGGCAAGTTCATACTCCATGCTATCCGAAGGGGGACCACATCGTGTCTCCACTTCAGTGGTGTTCGGAACACTGGCCGCTTTCTTCACAAAGGAGACAAAAATGATTAGGATCACTGCTAGGATCCACTTCGACGGAGCCATGGTTTGGTAATTCAAGGGTCGATGCTCGAACTATATTGCACGTTAAGAGATGATTGACGGATCGTGATATATATACCTGTATACTATGAGAAGTTCAAATGCTCTTCTGGAAACATTTGGTTCCATTCCAGCTGGAGCGATGCCGATGTTACGCACAAAACAATCGACACGCGAATAATGAACACCCTTGGGAATTCCAATGGATGGTTCCAAACGAGTTCTGGCTTTCTTTGTGCGATATACCAACAGCTGTAAAACCGGTTTCTCAGAAGATATTATGTTGCCTTCAATCAGATCCGGCTTAGATCCTGCGCTTACGCACGCAATTCTTTGTAGTGGCTCATAAATCTGACAGGAAACCAGATCCTTTTTCGCGCAGTTGCTGTCTACTAATGCCATTCTTAATCCCGGAGCCAGAAAAAGCAGATAAGCCACATTGAAGCACAACAGTGTAGGCATGATACTTGACTCTTCTATTTTTGGTTCAGGCTCCGGGTAATCCACTCTCCTCGGGAGAGCAGATGGCTGCCGACACAATCTCGAGGAGCCTCCTAGTCGTCGGAAGAGGGACTTACTAAACATGTAGGGAGACCCAAGATTCCGCAAACTTGAGATCATGCCAGTCCTGCACGACAAGACAGATTATATCCGAACTGTCTCCTTAAGATAAATTAGAATGGCAGGCCGCTTTCATGCGCAACAAGACAGAAGGTCGGGGCGACACCACCGATAACCTCCTATTCGCCAAGGTCGTATGTTGGTGGTATCACCCTCATAGACTGCTCACTGAATTCAACACTTACAATGAGCTCCTTGGGCTTTTGTACCGTCACAAGGGATGTTGCAGCAGCCCGTGTCGTGAAAGATAGGGTACCAGGGGGAACGGTTGGCCTAGTTGCTGTCTCCGAAAGGGTGAAGTCACCATGCCATTTAACACCACTAGGATGTTCCGAGCTGGTGCAACCGAGGATGGTTATTCGGAAGTCGCTATACAGCCGCCTGTAGATCCCCCAAATTGGTCTCTACCTTCGCAGCCCCCCATCGATGACGGCTACAGCAGACAAGCCGCCCCCCAAATTCCCCGAATAATAGAGCAAAATAGGACAATAATCAAAGGGGGTTTGATGGTAGCATGACACCAATTATCCAATGGATTGTTTACACACTTCGGCACATGGACTCCAAGGACGATAGCTGCCATCTATAATCCAACGTGCATTCTTGATTCCCAAAAGGTCTCCTTAAAAAATAAGATAGGGGGGGAAACGGAGGGACAGAGGGGAGAAAACAAAAAACACACACACGAAGTATCCTTCGCTCCGAGCCTTGGAGCCTCTTTACATTCCCCCGACGAACCTCTCGATCAAGGTAAGTTCAGGGAGTAATGGAGACCTCTCAACCAGGCTGACCTTGAAAGACATGTTGTGGTTTCACAAGTCAACGGCCGCAATAAGGAGAAGCGGTGGCAGCCACAAACAAACTCCGGCGCTCTCCTTTTGCCGCCTCCACGCTCGAGGCCCCCTCTCTCCTTGGCATCTAGAACATGTCTTCTCTCGTCCAAAGACAAGGGAGACTCGGCTGCCTCCTCCCGTAGCCTCGCGGCTTCGCAGGAGGACTCCTTTTGCTTTGACGATTTCTTGTTTGCGCAGGTACAAAGGTTGGACAGCCGGGAGCCGACTTCCAGAGACATTCCGAAGTTGCGCCAGTAGCCCAAGAGTCTCGCATTCTCTCCCTTTCACACATCACAATATGGTGGGACGTGTTATAAATCCAAATCAAGCCAAAACAACTCGGTAAGTCCAAGCATGCCTCGGATCTGTCTGCGCAACCTTCGGTTTTTGCTGCATATCTTGTTGTGTACTTGTCAGAATCGCGCGAAACCACTTGCATTTGATTCCTAACATAAATGCGGTTAAGGACACCAATCAAGCTCAATTTGAGTTCGTACCCTAGGAATATCAAACAAAAGATAATACTGGTTGCAAACAACCGAGTTTCGCACTTTTGGATATGTTCGTTTACATTTTCGCCAAACGTCGAACTTCAAATATACTCTAGACATGTCACACTAGCTGTATATGATGTTTTATACACAAAGTTTTAGTGGTTTTAAAATGACATGGCATTTACACACGAATGGAGTGTTTTCGAAGAACCCAAACATCCCTAGGTTCGGATCTGCATGATGACAGTTCACTCTTTCACTCATAACTTTCTGTCTGGAACTCTTATTGATCTAAAACATATGCCATTAGATCCTTGACTTAAAGAGCTTCGTTTTTTAGTATAAGTAGGCTCATTTTCATAGACTAAACTAAAAGTTATATACGTTTTTCTGAGAGGCAGCAAAGTTGTCGAAGTTTCGGATCTGCATGTTGGTCCCTCACTCTTTCACTCATAACTTTCTGCATGGAACTCATATTGACCAAAAAAATGTGCCATTAGATTCCTGACTCAAAGAGATTTGTTTTGAGTATAAGTAGGCTCATTCTTATGAACTTAACTAAAAGTTATACACGTTTTTCTTAGGGACAGCAAAACTACCCGAGGTTTCGGATCTGCATGTTGGTACCTCACTCTTTCATTCACAACTTGCGTTCCAAATCTGATATTGACAAAAAACTTTTATTATTGGATTCCTGGCTTAAAGAACTTTCTTTCAAGTATAAATAGGCTCGTTTTAATGGACAGAGCCGAAAGTTATGCATGTTTTTCTGAAAGGCAACCAAACTGCCGTGGTTGAGAATCGTTCATTTTGCGCATTGTCTATATATTTCTAAGTCCGTGATCTCCGCTTCTAGCGTGCATACATCACTGTTTGCTAACCATTTTTCTATCCCGATGTTTTCGCATGTGAAAATACAAACCCATCAATCCGGGTGACGTTCAGGGCGTATTCGAGGTCAACGGACTCAAACGCCTCACGTGAGTCACTCTTTCGAACTTCATTGCCTCATGAAGTTTTTATGCTTTCTTAGAACATGTCTAAGCACGTCTCATCCTTTTTATATATAAATCACATGAGGAATGCGTAAACAAGCAAATCTTCGATGACTGACGAGGAACGGATGGATCGTACGCTTCCATCTCCAGCTTCAAGATGACGCATGGGGGACCGTAGTGGAAATGCACTAGACGACCTCAACCGTCAAACCGGAGGTACAAAGGGGAGGTGCGGGCCTCCCCGAATTACTAATTTCCACGTGTAACAGGCTGTGGGCTCAAGTGTATAAGCCCGCAGTCACTACCTTTCCCCGCTCCTTTTGATCTAAGTTATTGTTTGTGAGTGTTGTGGTGCATGCTGTTAGGCTCTTAGGATTTTTGTCGCATGTGATTGTTAAACAACTACACATGAGTTCGGGTCCAACGCCTGAATCGGGTCCAATGCCCGTAAAACAGTGACATGAGTCCGGAGTCATGCCCGGACCGGGTCCAACGTCCGTTAACCAAAAGCAAACTTTTGGAGAAAACGCCACCTCTTCGCATGTCTAAACTGTAAGAGCTAGTAAATAGGAATCCCCGAACGATTTTTCCGACTTAAATCAGACCCTTTTTAACAAAAAGTTAAGTTGGTGGCGACTTCATATAGTTTACCTAGGTTAAACAACAACACTTTTTACGAAGCCATTTTGGATGGGTAATGACGACACGAGCCGCTCCCTGAGTTTTCCTAAAAATTCTCAAATGAGGCCTTACGCAGTATTTCGCCTGTCGCCTTTAGGAAACGGAGGACGGTCGGCGAAATGCCCCGCAGGTCCATTCCGGAACCAAAGGAAGGCCCAACCCAATTTCCTTCCGCAACGTCCGACGTTCGAGTCGCGATGCCGACCGGATTGGGCCTAGGGGGAGCGGACCCGAATCCTCGCGTCGTCCGTACCGCAGCACGCGTGCTAGGCCGGAGGACGCGCGTACACCGCGGAATTAATCACCTTGTTGCAAAGATGTTGTACAATAATATGATTGGACTGCCTTGCTCCTGTGTGCTGCTGCTATTGCCACAGAATTGTCAAACTAGCTGAAGATTGAACTGCAAGTTCAAGTTGTGGATCAGAATAAACTGGAAAGTTCATTCCCTGATTTCAGTATGCTGGTATACATAAACAATCTCTGAATATGGCAAAAAATGTCACAACAAGATTTCCACCAAAACCCAAAAAATGTTTTTAACTCCTAAATTCTCTCTTGATCAATCTAACCTCTTTCATCTATGAAATTTGATGTGATCGACTTTGAACTACCGAATGATAACAAACAAAACAAAACCCTGCTAAATCATTCAAAACTTTCTGAGTTTCGCCCGTATTAAGGGCGACGAGGATCTTCCCTCCAGAGGAGTGGCGGCGTAAAGAATCAGGGTTCAAGCTGTTTCGCATTCTCGAAGATACGGGTGGCTCGTATTTACATACCTTTCCCATAGAGGTTTATATCGACCGATGCCCAGTTTCAGCCACGGCTTCATATTCCCATTGAAGTGGATGACCGCGGCAGTTTCAATCAGGCGGCTGTCTATAGTTGTATCATAACCCAACCCCAAGACATGCCATCTCCGGTCAAGCGGTTCCGTCAACCCGTAAAAAGTCAACAGTCCTGGAGGTAGAGTACCGAGCTTCCACAGCGTCTGATCCGCATTCTGCTCTTGCCAGAAATGATATCGCGCCGTGACGTTCGCTTTCCTCCAAGCGATCAGATCAAAGACATTCATCCCGAAAGCCCATCCACATGCCTGCGGGTCGAATTTCGAGCTGACAAGAGGGTTCGAGAAATTCAGATACTTGTAGTAACGATGAAAAGCTTCGAGGCAAGTCTCCACTGCTCCGTTGACATTGCCGTGCAGCTCCAATGAAAAGAGTGATGTTATCTCCTTTTGAACTACAACATCATCGTCGAGCAAAACTACCTTCTCCAAATGAGGATAGATATCTGGGATGTAAAACCGAAGATGGTTCAGTAGTGACACGAACTTGGGGTTCCGCAATTTAGGTTCAGCCGACGAATCCTGTGAACCCCCGAAGTAATAAGTCCGTGTATCTGAATTTGAGAGTTGTTTTACTATAGGAGCATACGAGGCATTAAGCCAGGAAAATTCCTCGACTAGCTGAACTTCCATGGCAGCACCCTTGAAGTCATTGCTTTGAAACCACGCCTGCATCGGTCCGTAGCTGATTCTAGTCGTCACGATGTGGAAGACGAGTTGCTTGGGGTGCTCAGCATTGGAGACCGTTGAATTGACCACTGCAGAAGTTCCCAGCAAATTATCCGAGAATATGCAAAAGTGGTACAAGTTATTGTCCACTAGCCGGGGCAAATTTCTTGAATCATCGGCACGTTGTTGGATAGCCGACTTTGTGAGCCAGTCTGTCATGAGCTTCGTACTGAGGCAGTGGAGGTTCTTTGGCAAAGATTCTGCCACCAGCTGTCCAAATACAACACTCTGAACCGTTGCCGCATTCGCACGATCCTCCAGGGCTTGAATGTGAGACTTCATCGTAACTAATGTGGTTGCAATATCATAATGTAAATCCTGCGCCTTATATATCAAGGATGAAATGCTCGTAAGTATTGGTTCTGCTTCCTCTAACGTGATAGGCTCTCCTTTCATTGCAGCTCTCGAGAGCAGCAGCTGGCAACTACGAATTTTTGAGCTCAGCTGCCAGGCAAGATGAAGGTTGTTGTGCTCTTTCGCTATGACAACATAAGCCTTGGCCAGTGTCATTTGCTCAGATAACTGCCTCGCGAAAGAGGTGGCGCTAGTGAGTTCCTCGGTAAAATTTATATGCCTGGGGGCTTCCTCTTCGAAACTTCCATGCCTCTCCTGAAGAGAAATGTGACAAGAGTTTAGCTCCAGTTTATAATTTAATCACGTCGATTTACACAACTTGCATACAATTAATCAGGAAAAAGGACAATGTGGTTCCTATTTTACGCCTACAAGTAAGCACAACGAAGTACCTCAGCAATTCAAATGAAGAGCATGAAAGACATACTGCATAAGCTATTCTAGCAAATCTGGACAACCCATTTCCTGAATTCCATGATAAGTATGAGTTGAGATACAACAAAGGTGTCTAAGTTTTGCAACAACAATGTCAAACATTCGAGGGACTTTTCTTCTTATGTGATTTTCGGAATTTTTTTCCAAGGAAATGTCTCGGACATGAGCTATCTACACAAGAGGCGATGCAGCTAATGTAATATATTCACGGGTCCCAAACCTATCCATATGAAATTATTTACAGCGAAATAGAGGACTTTCTTATCACAATCGCAGCCAGTCAACTTCAAAGTTTAAGCCCAACCAGAAGCATTCTCTCAAGAGGAAACTTCTAACACCTATATTCGACGCGTAGCAAATGAAACAACATAAAATTAAGTTAATTGGTCTACAACATCCTCCAGGCGAAGTAGTACTCTGTCAATCAACAAAAGCCCAATAGGTAAGACACGACAATGTGGCTCTGAGTCTGAGACGTATAAATTGTTTGTCTTCCCATTGGGAAAGCTAATCTGTTCATCTCATTAGTCATATGAAACAGTAATCAAGATCAAATCGTCCACTATATCCTCCCATTAGTTGGATTCTGCTCATAATCTCCGCATCAGAATCCAATATAGAAACCAAACAAGTCAGAAATAGAGAAAATGAAAATATCCAATCCGAATGAGACACTTCAATCACAGGACTGCGAGAAATTCTAGCAGCAAGTTCATCCTAATATGCCCTAAGCACCTCCCATTTGTGAAGGAAATCCTCTTTCATCGTTCCCAAACAATAAACTACATCCAAGTGGTTAAACCGTCCATGAAATCAAGGTTACTGCAGCAAAATGATTGACCAACCCCGAAATTCTTAGGATCGGAAGAGGACTGCCAAAATCCCTAACAAACAACAGGTAATCAAGATCCATTCCAAGGGCAGATCTTCACTGACCATACTCCTAATTCATGCCAAAAATACTGAATCGTGGGCACCCTGACCAATCAGATAACAATAAGAAACATCTTTGACCAATAAACAGCTCATTTTCACCTGCAAATGCTTAAACTCTGGATCCTCATCCTGACGATGATGTGCGACGAACAACACCAACCCGGCAATCAAGAACAACCCAACAAGACCCCAGATCCAATACCAGTAATCCCTCCTCCCCGGGCGCCGATACTCGGCTGCCCGTCGCCGCATCTCCCTCCCTCTCTCCCCACGATCACTCTTCCCCCCACTGCGCTCTCTCCCAGTCAATTCCCCCCCCCCCCCAAAAAAAAAAAACCAACCCAATCACGAAAAACCCACCATCCCCAAAAGAATCAAAACCCCATCAAGCTCCGATCTTTACAACGACCCGAGATTGCCCCATCCTTGACTATATCGACCCTTGTCTGGATTTGGGTTAAAAAACCAAGGTTGACCCCGACTGAATCACACCCACCCAAGACAGGTATTAAGTTCTGACAGGACTGGTTGTAGAGCGGTAAAAGCAAAGAGCTTTGACGTTAGAGAATGGTGGGGAATTGAGTGACCAATGAAAAGGAAAAACAACCAATCTTCACAATGGACAAAAGGATCGGGAAGAAGGTTTCAATGTAAGAAAATCGTTTGTTTTATAACTCCGGTGACGTGGGACTGATGGAGAAGGAAAAATTGTTACGACATCACCCAAAAATAAAAGAATTGCAGAGGAAGGAAGACTTGAGGATGGAAGGTAAAGAACAAGGCATGTGCGCCCCCCCACGTGATTCCCTCTTCGTCCTCCTCAGCAGCATTTTGTTCCCTTCAAAACTTTGTTTCTTACATTTGGCAAAAAAAAAAAAAAAACTATCTCCGTTTCATCTTGTTTTTGAACCAAAAGGTTTGTGACATTGCCGATGATGTTTCTGTAAGAAAATTAAAAAAAAAAAAATGTGGTGCTTGTTGTTGTGGGCCTATTGCCCGGCCCATGGGCCCAAATGCTGAGAAGTGGCGAGCCCACCACATCCACATGCCACATATTCTCTCTTTCATGATATTAGCATGGCACCGACAAGAACCGCACATGAAATTTAAGGTTAATTTCTAGCTATATTTCTGGATTTTTGTTCAGACACTCTGGCCGACAGAAACGATTTCATGAAAGAAGGCGTGCGTGGTGGTGGTGGATGATTTTATTTTTAAGCAAGGAGCCAGAAATTCTTGTGTCTCTTGGTGGTGATCAAGTACCCGCCCTGCTTCTTGTTCTTCCTCCTCACCCCGATCGTCATGCAACCCGCGTTCTGGATGCAGTACTCTGCGACCCCGACCGCCCTCCCCCTGCCGAACCACCTCCGTACTCTGCTCCACCGCAGGAGCACCCTCCGAACCACCGACCTCCTCCTCTGTCCCACCACCAAAAGTGTCACCGCCCTCCGCTTCGCCTCTTGGACGATCGCCGGCCCCTTTTCCTTCCCTTCCGCTTCCGCCATCGAAACTTCCACCCTGACCTGCTCGACGAAGAATCGTTAATCCCCACGACATCGTCAAACAAGGGGAAGAAAAGATAAAAGATCGAGAGACTCGCTCACCCCTGGCCTCCTCAGCTGGCACAAGTTCCTCATCGATTGCAGGAGCCCGACATCTCTCGGGTTCAGCTTTTCCTCGGACTTCTGCGAAGGCTTGTGCACTACGTGAAGGAGGAGGAGGAGGACAACCACGTCCTGGCTCTGGACAACATGGGACAGTGTCCATTCGAGCGCGCTCTTGGCTTCGGTCGATGAATCAATCAGCACCATCACCTTATTCCCCCCATCGTCCTTCTCACCCGCGTCTTCTCCCATCGACGGCTTCGACCCCTGGCCCTCGCTCGGTTCCTTCCCCCGATGACCGTCGGCAATAATCTTCCCAGAACGCAACGGCGACGCCAACGTAGGCGTGGGGACGGAGATCCTGGGCAGCCTTACGCCCACCAAAGCCTTCATCCTCTGTCCGCGTGTAATAATAATAGACTGTGTGTTCTTTTCCTTTTAAGTATATGTCGGCTAAGCAAAGTCATGATTTTAGCCAGGAATTAATTAAATAAATCTAATCAATTCTTACCATATGTTTAAAGTCAAAAAGGGAAATTGTTTTATACATGACTCATTTAGTCGTGGCTGCCATGATCTGAGAAAATGTGAATTTTGTGGGTGTTGACATTGATTGAGATGCGTGTGGGGGCTCCAATTATTTGATGACTCAAATTGCGACATGAAGTTTTCTTACACATGTATTTTTTGAGGGTTCGGCTTCCTGCAAACGTAATGAATTTGTCATGAAAAACAAAAGACATGCTCATAATCTGGATAACTTATAGTTGTTCTTTCTTTTTTGTGGTTAGAATAGCTGGTTTTGCATCACACAAGGTTGTTATTAGAGGATTTTCGGACATCATCAAATACCATCGTTTCATTTAATCGAATCGTGTGGTTGATTTAGAATCTATGGGCCTTGAAGAAAACCTAGAAAGCCCAATAAACTAGTAATGGGCTTAGGACAGTTTAATGGGCCTAAAAAAGGCAAAGGTATAAAAGTCTAAGGGTCAGTGTGTGGAGAGTTTTCGTGTTTCTGTAGGAATATTGATTTTTTGAAAATTGAAAATACGTGAAACTCTTAAAAATGAATAAATAAATCTTAAAAAATGAAAATTGTGAGAAATTTTGACTGAGGGCCGATTTGATTAGCGGAAGAGTTTTCAAAATACTTATTTGGAATGTTAATAAGTTTTGAAATAAAGATTGTTGTGAGTGATGTTGGGAAAGATTTTCATTTTTAGAAAAAGAATTCTACTAAATTTTTTTAACAACCTTAAAAATCTCTAATATTACAAATAAGACCCCACTCAGCGACAAGGGTTCTTCTCCACGTGGATGACTCAAACATCAAACAATATATTAGGACCTAGGGGAGCGTAACAAACGTTGAAAATAAAAATATATAATATGACACGTTTTCATCTAACAAATCGAACATTTAGGATAGTTGACATTATCAGCTGTATAACACGCTCCGTCAGACATAAAAATAAAAAAAATTAAAAAATAGAAAAGTGGCCACAGACTTCCACCCCTGGGGCCCGGTTTAGTGTGTAAGAGAGTATTAAAAAAAATAAAAATATATAATATAATATGTTTTCACTTAATAATTCGTACTTTTAATACAATTAGCATTGTCCGTCGTACAACAATGATAATGGGACGTCCTAAGAACAGATGCATTTGGGACCCATAATAGAAGTATTTTATTTACAATAACATGTGATTATATCGACTATTCACTATTCAGTTTTCCTTTTTTTTTCGTTGCATTCAATTCGACCATGACTAGTCGGTGGAAACTGAAAAGACCCTTTTCGTACAGCTTTTTTTTCTCTCTCTTTAAGATTATGTAAAAACTCAAAAGAAAATTAAGAAACGCCCCATTGGACCGAATGAAAGCATGTGGGCAAAGAAAGTAGTCGGGGCTAACATAGCAACCTATGGGGAGGGTTTCTTTTGTCCGTGTCTCGTGTTTCTCATGGGATTTGCCGTCGTTTGTTGAAACTCGCCCTTCTCTGTCGGAAGGAAGAAAGCTGGAGGTTGCAAGCGCTCAAACCAAACCCTATCCAAATGAGTGGAAGTGGAGTTAATCATTCCTTTTAGTACAGTGATATCTTTACTAATCTTTGGAGTTGTGATGTGTTTTCAGTTTTAACCCCCCAATGCGCTTAATAATCATGCCACTTTCCTACTGCATGCCAACCGTTTCCCAAGCATGCATGTAGTTAACAACTCTTTTCACACCCAACAACACCAAAAGCAGACAAAATTTACCAAAAAGCGGCGGAGATTTCCTAGTTACCACTAGTGGAAACCTAACTTTATTTGATAAAAACTCTCGACAGACAGACAGACAGACCCGATGACCCAAAAGACATAAGATAAAATCTTCATTTGTCGGGGGGATGGGGAGGGAGGGAGGCTTTCGTTATCTTTTGGGATGGATTCGGGTGTTTGCCATATTTGCATAGTTAGGGTTTTTGAGTCCGGGTGTTGTTGCTTTGAACATGCAAAATGCAAAAATGCATTCTCAAAAAGGCCGACAAGATCTTCCTTTCCCCTTTCGACCGGGAGGTTTTCTTGGTTTTCACGACGACTCACTCGTTAGTTTTGTTGCACCAAGAAGATGTTAGTGTTTGGGAGTTAGACAAAGCCCTTTCTTCAAGACGCACATGATGAGTTGTTCCAAGAAAAACAAAAGCAGGAGTTTCCTAAAACAGGGCAAAGGAGACATCATTCCCCCCGTACTTTGCAATAAAGTAAGCCCACATATAAAGTAAGAAGGTTATACGCCATCATTATGTCCACTACTCCCACTTCCAACTTCTTTCTTGATCGTTTATTCTTTACCCATTTAAACTTTAATGGACATGTCCACACCAATCCCTGACATGAAGACTAACCCCCCTCCTCCTCCTCCTCCTCCTCCTCCTTTTAACAAAACTACCCACTTCCCAAACACCTCGTTTTATGCTTCCCTCACTGGCTGTGGCGTGATGACTTCGATTCCATAGTTCGTTCAACTTCCTCTTTTGGGTTTCAGATCTTGAGTTGTCGACTTCTTTTTTTTTTTTATCAGTCCTTGTTGTTAGGAGGAATGGATTGCTGGAGTAGCTGCGACGTGGATGGGAAAGTTTCGATCTTGAATTTCGGGGGAGTCTTGTTAGGGGTTCAGGATTCTGCTGGGAACCAACCTGTGGTTTGCGGCGGCGGAGGAGCGAGCTCTGTCGCCCTTGCGGCGGGTGAAGATCGTCGGGTCTCCGGTTCGGGCGTAGGCGGAGTTTCAGATGACTGGCATGACAGTGATAGTTCCGGATCTAGGCTTCGGGCTGCATTGCCACTGATGTCGAGCTCGTTGGAGTCGTCTTCGAAGCTGTTGCGGAGGGGTAGAGCCGGGGGAGGGGTGAATCTTCAAAACGCGCGTTGCCAGGTTTACGGATGTAATAAGGATCTGGGCTCGTGCAAGGACTATCACAAGAGGCACAAGGTATGCGAGGTTCATACGAAGACTGCGAAAGTTGTCGTCGACGGTGTTGAAAAGCGGTTTTGCCAGCAGTGTAGTAGGTTGGTGTTGTTCTGGAAGCGCATATTTCTGGGATCGGTTTCTCGCGTTGTCGGTGTGCATCGCGGATGATTAGTGTTCCGTCTGTTATCTTGTCTAATCTGCGGGGCTGCTTTTCTTTTCTTTTTTTGTCTGCGTTTTAGGTTTCATTTGCTTCCCGAGTTCGATGACGGGAAGCGGAGCTGCCGGAAACGCCTCGCGGGACACAACGCTCGCAGAAGGAAACCTCGTCCCAGCCTTCATTCTTTTGGCGGCCCCAGGAAGATGATATTTCCAAGCCACGGTATGATTGATGAGATTTATGCGCCGGCAACGATCAACTTGATAATGATTTCCTTACTCCGTTCGTGCTTTCAGGGATCGAGTATTCCATGGACACTCGTCCGACAGCATCCTTCATCCGGCAGGACATGCTCCTGAGTCATAACCCGATTTGGTCTGAGAAATTTGGGAGGATAAATGGGTTCGGTGTATCAAAGCAGGAGCCGGGACTGAATTGCGAGGCCCAATCTGCAATCGGGATACTTCCCAACATCTCATGCCATAGCTTCGACGAGCTGGCCTTCTTCAACGACGGAAAATTCCCGGTTGCCGGTGCCCAATTCGGACAACGGCCTAATCCGGTTCTGCAGCTGCTGCTCTGGGAAGACAAGACGCGCTTACAGAGCGACGGTGTCGGCATGGTAGACTCTTCTGCTTGGACCGATCAAGGATTTCCGGGGAGTGCGAAATCCACACATGCTCTCTCTCTTCTGTCATCTCAATCTCGAACTTCCTCCCATCTTACTTCTGGAATCCCCATCGAAGGGTCCTCGGTCATGCACGATGGTGAGTCTCCGTGCATGACTAGACCCTCCGTCATGTTAAACCAGCATTCCATATCTGATGGTCTGTACGGTGTGTTTTGCCGTCCAACGGAGGAAACTCGATTCTGACGTGGGGCATTGTCACTCCAAACACACCCTACCCTGGACTGGTTCTCACTATCGGCTACCGACCCAGTGAAACTCTGCCAGAGCAAGGCAGCTTGGCGAGATTTCTCATGAATCAGCGGGATCATGAGCAAGTTCTTTGTGAGTCTGATTTCTTATGTAGCTTTATCTTCAAGTGTCATTAGCGTAATTCGTCAATGAAATTGTGTAAAACATTTATGAGCGTGCTAAGATGAAAATAGCGGCCAAGGCCTCGAATTGAAACTGAAGATCTGCTCGAGATTTTCAAAGTTGGGGGGGTGCTGCACAACGAGGCTCCACTGACTGTAATTCGACAGGTATCGAAGTTGGTGATCGCAATCTTTGCTCGCCAGTACGTCTGGTATCTGAACTTGATGTGCCAGTGCACCCGAAGGTGGCACATATGGTCCATGCAACGGACAAGAGGAGGCTTTGAATCTCCGCGGGCTTGGGGGTGAGTGACTCAGGGTTCCCCCTGGGATCGCGAGGGACTCTCTTTGTTTCGCATGAATCTAAGTTAAGAAAGGTCTCGCGAGAAAACTCACTCGATGCAGCTTCCTCTGTCCATTGCATCTCTGTTACAACCACAGGAGCACATCGGGCAGCCCACAGCGGTTCTGCTAAAGAACACCGAGAGAGAAATGCAGCACGCGGGTGCTTTACGAGCAAAGAACTGAGAATACGTGCAAGTAACATTCCCCGCACATCATTAGAACATTACCCGCCTGCGTGGTCCCGCGGGTGTAACCTTGCCCGGGGTCAAGGAGAGTGAAGTTCCTAGGCAGCCTCACGGACCGGCGACTCCTCCCAGCCGTGCCAACTCTAATCCGAAGCATACCAACATCATTCTCTGGATCCTGAAGCGAGATGCAATCAGTCCACCAGGGGGAGTCGAGGGGATCTTAGGCCAACCCACTAAAAACGATCCCAAAGAAGAATGAAACTGTGTAATAAAAATTTAAATTTTTTGGGCATGTCTTAGTGTCTCTTACTTCATGTGAATAGCCGGAGGAATATTCCCCTCGTTCATGTCGCGTGAACTGAACAAATAATTTCCACGTATTCCAATTCCCAAGCCTAACCCCGAAGCTATGGTTCAGTCTGGGCCCATAGTCGAACTCGTGGCCCAATATAAGAAGGCCCATTTAACAAAGTGGACCCAAACTGACGGTAAGCAACCTTTTGTAACATATAATATATGGATTTTTTGTTATGTTATACCCTTCTATTTATCTAATTTTTTTTAGAGAAAGGGAATTATGGTAATGATTACGTGCTAATAATGGGTGGGTTTGGGCATATGACCCAACTCATCAGGATTTTGTTCATATTAATGCTTTGAAGGCGTGGTGCTACATGCGCAGGCAGCGCACACTTAAAATAATAAAAGTAATTATTTTCATTATATTATCATCATTGTTATTATCATATCTATGTTATCTGAAATTTTATGCGAGTGGAGAGATTTGGTGATGTCATCGGGATGATTCCATCCCCACCGATTTCATATTTCAATCAAATAACATGGAATAGTGGGTGTTTATTTATTTCATTAAATAATCAAATAAATTCAGAGAATATATCATTGCATGGTCCAATTATTCAAATTTATACATGCATATTAAAACAAAAATACCTTTCTTCTTTATTCGGGGGTGCCGCTTTGTGCGGCTTTATCCATTCCAGAATAAATTCACATTGTGAAACAATTTGTATGCTCAAAATTTAATCTAGCATATCCGAAAGGGATATCTTGGCCTCCCAAATTATTCTTATTTATATTGTTATTATTGTGAGATGCACTTCGTGAGATAAGATGCATATTTTTGATGATTATGTAGATTTTATTACTCATGCCAATCCCTTTCAGACAATGAAATCCTTTAAAAAGAAACAGTGAATTTGTTCTTTCGGAGATGGAGGGGGAAAAAGTTAACCTCCTTTTTGGCTTTGCCCAAGGCAAAGAAGATTCTGAGGTGGTGGAAATTGAATATACATATGGAATTGGAATTGTACAAAACTTTTGTATTGATAAGGGAATATATATCATGACTACTCCATGTGCAAGAATATGGTCTAACATGTGTTTTATAATATCGTGTGATCCATCATGACGATCATCAATGACACACTAATAGTAGATTTCTCCACGGCATCATATTCGATCCAATCCTTTTTTTTAAATATTAATTTTTCCATTTAACTTTTGTCTTTCATGTTTTGATGCTTGAGCCATACCAATGAAATATAAAATTTTGTCCACACCCATCTCACTAAGTTTTTGTTGTCAATTAATTAAGCCGTAAATAATTTTTTCAGATTGCTATATAATATATAGTAAATATATAACTTGGATTAAAGTAGATGAGGATATCCGTGTACAAGGCGTAACCCGTTCACAGCTACATCAGACCATACAACTCTAAACAGCACTAACTTGTCCTAAAAGCATAATTAACATCGAGACACACAAAACGACAACCCCACCACCCAGACAACAAAAGCAAACTTGATTCTTTTCTACCTTACGCTTAACCACTGCCATCTGTTCACCGCATGAAACATCGTCATATGTTTATTGCACTCCTCGGAATTGCCTTACAGACTAACGGGTTCTTCATCTCCATTGACAACCTCAACCTCTCACTGAGGTCGACCCCGAGATTGGTGACCTCCACCCATTCGAAGTTCTGCAGCAGCTGCGCTAGCCACAGCTCAACCGTTGCCAGCCCCATCGCCTTCCCCGGGCACACCCTCCTACCAGACCCAAAAGGCGCCAGCCTCAGGTCTGAACCCATGATCGCCACGTCGTCCTCCCCCATGAACCTCTCGGGGATAAACTCTTCCGGGTTTGTCCAGATCGACTCATCGTGGGTGATCGACCACATGTTGACCATCGCTGTTGTCCCAGCCGGAACGAAGTGGTTATCGACACTAGTATCATGTACCGCGAGCCTAGCCCACGACAGCAGCGGACCTGGCGGGTGAATCCTCAGGGTCTCCTTGACTATCGCGCGAAGGTACGGCAGGCGAGGGAGGTCAGAATCCCCGACAGGTCTGTCGCCAACCACAGCATGAATCTCAGCTTGAACTTTCGACTGGATGGCAGGATGCAACACCATCCTAGCGAGGATCCACTCCAGTAGTATGGCCACTGTATCAGTCCCTCTGAATATCATTTCCTGTATCAAAGGTCGAGGTGAAGGTGAAATAACACTATTGACAAGACATAACCAATGTAATTAAACACAGTAATCAATCTGGGTGACTAACAAAAGTGGGTGGATTAGGGAGTGAACAAGAAAATATTCCAGGTCAAGAGGCTGAAAAGGCTACAAAATGGGAAAAATTATATTCAGATTCCACCATATCACACAGCACAACCAAAAGGAGAAACACGTATCCTGAAGCATCACCCAAAATACATATACAACATATTCATAGGCCACTAAGGCCAAGAGAGCCTAGATCTTTCCTTCACATCATATCAACAGAATCCAGGGGGCTTTATACCCTCCAAAAAGGAATCACTTTTGGTCAGACCAATAGCAAAGAATGAGAACATTTGGCTCCCAAGAAAACAACATGATACATAGATGCCCACTCGATAATAAAGCCGCCATGGTAGTAACTTAGAAACAACATGGCTTCTGTCATATGCGGTAGCAAAAGTTGGAAAAATACATTTATTCCCTACAGAACTGCTGTAAAGAAGCAAATATGAGAAAAGCTCTATCCTCAACATCTAAATATAGGAAATAGCAACAGGCCTTGAACAATAAAACAAAATAAGGCAAACCTAGAAGAAGGCAGGCCGAAACTTGCCCACCGACAGACAAACAAAACGACCCACACAGTCCAAGGCAATATACAACAAAAAATACCTAACTGGGATTCACTAATATCAACACCTGAGGAAAACTTGTGAAAAAGAAATTGGCATATCCAAACAAGACAAAAAGGGTGAGAGCAGGAGTTAATACCCAGAGGACAGCAACCATGTCCGTGTCAGTAAGCCTGCTTTCCTTCTCCAAACCAAGAAGAACATCCACAAAGTAGCCTGACCCATCATCATCATCATGATCGCCATTAACTTCTCCCCTACAACCCCCAAATTCAACTGCCATCTTAGCCCTATGTTCTTCCACAATCTTGCCCACAAAAACATTAACCCTCTCCACCAACTTCTTACACCTCTTTCTAACACCTTGCAGGTCCAGCCAACCAAGTAAAGGAAAGTGATCGCCCCAGTTGAAAATACCCAGCAGCTCGTAACCCTCACTCACCATACACTCGAGCTGCTCAGCATCATTAAGACACGGACCTCCATAAAAGTCGTACCTTTTGCCGAAAACCGTTGCCATAACATTGTTCAACGATCCAAAGTGGAGGATTTTCTTTATCTCAACAGAACCATCGTTTTGCATCATGTGGTTGATTTTGTTTACCATGAGAAGCCCTATCTCGCTCCGGACGTTCCCAAAGGCAGCAATCCTCCGGGGACTGAACAGGTGAGTGGCAGAAATCCTCCTGAGGTTCCTCCAATACTCTCCGAACGGGGCAAACCCCATCGCGCGATGGAACATGAGCCCGTAAGCCGACTCCTTGACAGGCCGGTCCGCGAATGCCGAGCTGTTCAGTATCTCTTTGGCAGTCTCAGGATGACTCGATATGACAAAGCGGGTGAAACCCACCGAGAAAGCCATGATCTTTTTCGAGCCGGTCCTGACAGACATGGCCGCGAGAGCACGGTGAGGCAGCGAGCGCGTAAAGTCAAGGGCTTGGCCTATGACGGGGACACCGGAAGGCCCAGGGATGTCCGCAGAGAGTTCAGCCGGGGGCGGTGGATAGGTCATCTTGCGGAACCACCAAGCGAGGCCCCCAGGGGATATGACGACAGCCGAGGCGAGGACGGCAAGGAAGAGGAGAAAGGCACAGGCATGGAGGGTGAGGGAATGGGACGTAGGGGCGATGAAGGAGTGGAGGAGGTCGAGCTCGGCGGACATGGCGGAAGTAGGACGAGGACTTTAGTGAGAGAAAGAGTAGCTCAGGACTATTTTAGAGAGAGAAAGTAGTGGCTTCTTATTCCTTCGGTATTGTGTGTTTCTCGCCGTTGGGAATGGAAGGGGAAGGGGAGAAGGCCTGCATTTATATGCGGGGGAGTTCGTTTATTTTAATGTTTTATTTTTTTAAGGTTGTTTTGATATGATACATCAGTACTTCCAATGATATTATTAGTTAGTTTAATAGTGATAACAAAGTTAATAATTATAGATGGGGGATCAATGAGGAGATTTTCTTTCTTTTTAGTTATTTAGTTAGAAGGATGTTCTGGATGAGGAATATGTTTTAAAAAATAATTCCCAAAACTAAACTTAAAATAACACCTTAGCTTCTCATAAAGGCTTCCTAAAAAAATATATAATAAACACATTAAAAAGTGTTTAGATTACCACTTTTAATACAAAACACAAATTTGATTTGAGGGGCTTGCGTGGGCGGCGCCTAATTATTAGAGGGGGTTGTATGAAGACATTAAAGCCATATGACCAAACGGTGCCATACAGTTTGATTCTGCGTGATTAACTTCTCCATAGCATTTTATGGCAATTTTATTTTTAATTAAAATATAAAATTCAAACAAAAGTACATGCACTTTTGCCTCTTACGCATTTAATTTTACTAGTTCATTCTTAATTATAAGAAACTTAAAAAAAATGGGAAATATAATGAAAAGCATCCCACATTGATATCCGGCCCTACCGCCCGCAATTCGTCTAAAATTCTTGCCTCCTGCTTTCTTTACCAAAAACAATATAAGGACGAGTTACGAGGATATGTAAGAGGATGGATTTCTAAACCCTGTCTCGCAATCTTTCTTTCATGTCCTCCCCAACATTTTTAGAACCATTTGAAATTGATATTTACGCCCATGTCTAACCTAGTGGGAATATTACTTGAAGTTTGGCCTATATATGGTCTATCTATGAAAAGTGCGCGACAAAGGACCGACATCAATGTCAAAGTTATTATCTAAATTATTTATTTATTCATTTTAATTTTTGTGTAATTAAAAAAAATATATATATCGTCATATTGCTTTCTCTGTCAAATCAGTTTGCTTGCTGGAGTTAATAAAAGATACTTTGACATATTTATATAACATCATTATAATCCTATTTTTTTTTATTTTAAAATATTTTCTGAGGCACTACAGGCATTAATTGAAAAAAGAAATCATGATAATTTTTCATTGTTAAAGTTAAAATTCAGAGGCTGAGTAATTCTGACTAAATAAGTGAATAGATTCTTTTTCCCATCTTGGACTGTCAAGAAAACGATTATGTAAAAGCAATTTCTATTTTTTTATATAATCACAACTTCTATATTTGTGGTGTCCGGTGATAAATTAAGTCGCGAGTTTGCTTCTCCTATATTTTAACATGATTATTAAAAATATCAAAAGTGATTAATTACTTTTGAAATATTAAATTTATTAATATAAAATAATACCAAAACTTGATAAGACTAATGCTGCCGAATCACATGTTTTATTTAATATACGATGTACAGTTATTTCACGTGGGGTAGCTATCCCTCTCAAAGTAATATAATTCCAAGTCTTTATTAAAAAATTAAAAACAACAAAATTTTAGAGAATCAAGACACCCCTAAAATCATGTCTACATATTCCGAATAGTGACCGCTGCAAAAGTTGTCTGTTTCAACCGCAGAAGCCGTCCGTATCTTCTATCTGATTTGACAGTGACGGGACGGAACATTAGCCCTGTTTTGACCCCTGTTGTCATCACGTGCTAAACATGCTGCGTCACGTGCCAGCGCCGGGGCATGCCGTTGATGGCAGAACCAATCGCAGCTAACAAAGCCCACGACCATGCCGTGTGCTTAAACATGAAGATTGCGATGGTTGTAGGAAAAACTTGTTCAGAAGGGTAATAGGACAAGAAAACCTTCCAGGGTCAGAAATAAGAAAATTATTAAAACTCCACGTGAAACACTTGACCGAGGTTGTGAAAAATATTATAAATCTGTACAGTCTTTAAATGTTTTATTGCGTGCGCTTCATGCAGATCCCGATGTTATCCCTGCTATTTTTTGGACGGCATCAATGTAATAATATAAAATAGAGAATATCATGACAAAGATAGTAATGAGATGATGTCCAAAAGTTATGGATATGTACAGAGTGGACTGAACGCTTATGGGCCGGGATAAAAGAAAGTTAGGGTTCGGCCCGTGTAGGCCCACCAAAGCCATCCCAGTAGGGAAATTTTAAAAATAAACCTTGGCTTGGCATTTTGTCGGACACCTGGAATGCGTCACCTTTTCATGCTCTACCATCCGTTGCAGTTAGTCTTAGGGACTAATTTTGGTCGCCGGGGCTAACGCGGCACCTTCTCTGCATCACTTGGATTGATTGTTGAGCTTTCCGGTGAAGGTGAAAGATGCATGGTTATTTAGAGTTTGCCGTGAATAGGCATGCGATTTCGCGTTACATGAGAGTATCTATGAAGACGAGACGGGATCGATGAAGTTGCGTGCCTGCCCGAGAGAGATTTGAAAATGAATGATTCTTCCGCTCCATCGTTTTGTTCTACCACGTAATATGATGATAGTCAGTGTAGTTCACACTAGTCATCGATGAGTATCGGGATTTGGTTTATTTCGAAGAGCATTGATAATCTCTTCGTCGAGTTTAAGATTATATTTGTCTTTATTGACTAGCAAACACGTTAAGAATATTTAACAACAGAACATGAGACAAATGTCATTGAAACATGAAAGAATACGCTAAAATGAAACGAAGTAACAACGAAAAGCAAAATTTTACGATCTAATTTTTTTTATTGCGACAGTGGCTTATACATCTTTCAAAAACCCTATTTATACTACGAAACTAAAATACTTCCCATTATATCATAGTAGTCATTATGCTGGCTCGCATCCACTACTTTTTCGCCTAAATAATTTTTGGACGATAGAATTAGGATGACGCAAATATAAAGCTAACGATGAAAACGTATTGTGTTTTTATTCATGCGAATGTTAGAATCACATGATATCTTTGGATCTCCACATATTGGGCCAAGGTTTATTTACAGGCCCATTCTTATATAGACAACATATGACATGAAATTTTTCAGACCTAAACGGTCCTAAAAGCTACCCCTTGCTATTCGTAATCAAGCAATCTTAAATTTTCTGAATATGAAACAGGCTAGGCATATATGACGTTATTGTCTTGCACTAATCTTTCTCGGAGACAATGTATATCTGACTGTCGACTTCGTCTACAGTTTTGGATTCCTCTGTTCTTTCTGTCATTTTTTGGTGTCTCCATCTTCCATATTACTCAGCTTGGTCACGACTACTCGGGGATGGCGATGCATTGGATGGCCGCGGAGTCTAAAACTTAGACTGACTATCCAATTCGAACATCTCGGGTAACTCTGTTAGAAAAGATTTCAATGCTCTTTCTTTTGATTGGTGGATTTCATTAATCAACTACTTAGGGAAGACAGCAGTTCATCGCTATACATATATACTGTAAATCCACTCTCTCTCATTCTCCAGGAATAGGGTGAGTGGAAGTTGAGTAGTGTACTACTTACTGATGCTTCTGTTCTTCATCCTTTCTCCTTCTTGATTGTTTGCATTGTTGGAGATAAAGCTGCTGCTCAATTTGAAATCCATTTCCATTTCCATTTCAATTGCCAGTTCCTTCTGAGATTGCAAATGGATGTAAACTGAAACCAGGGCCTTAAATTTGAAACGTCAGGCAGTTAATGAATTGGGGTCATTTAAAAGAAAAGGAAGATGGAAGATAACAAAAGAAAAAAAGAAAAAGAAGGGCAGTCAGTCGTTTCTTTGCTGTTGTTAATCCGTGCAGGAACAGAGTTTTTCCCTGTGTGTCTCGAACAGACAAACTAGCCAATTACCAATGGCTTTGTCGTTATCCCAAAAAAAAAAATTGCAGGTAAGAAACCAGGCCACCACACCCACTCCCAATTAAAAGCTTTGTTTGTTAAATATGGCTTAATCTGCATGCCTAACCCACGTGGCTAAACAAATAAGGGTCGGAATGGAAGTCAGATAGCTTCCTAAAAGTTTATATGGCTTTTATTTTCTAGTGGCCTCGTCTTGGCTTATACAAGCGACTGAGTTTTGTTAAAAAACAAGTTAAAACACTTATTTTTAAAATTCATAAAATGATGCATCAAATTTGGTTCTATAAAAGTCGGTTCAATGAACTTAAACTTTTTTACATGCGTCGATAAAGTCGAGTTCGAAATATTATTTTAAAAATTTCGAAAATGTGTACCCTAAAATGTAAAATACATTCACAAACAACCTTAATTCCAAAGTAAGTTCTACAAGCGACTTGTTCATTTGGTGGAAATAATTTGTTCATTTTTGGGTTTATTTGGGAGAGATATTATGATGAATGTTGGGAAATGGACAATAATAATAAATCGACAGTTTTATCATACTTTTCACGTGCCGACCAACCCATTTGCAGGTTAGAAATTGAGGTTAGTGCAGGCATCGTGGAGATTGATCCGAATCTTATGTTAAAACTAGAAGAAGAAGAAGAAGATTAGTCATGGTCAGTTGTCATCAATACATCAAAAGGAATGAGGATTATAGGAAAAGGTGGGATACGGTCCATTTCGGAAATACACGTATGTGTCTATTATTGGATGACATCAAATAAAAAGAATAAATAAATATAAATACTTGAAAAAAAATGAAAAGATTAAATTAATGACTTAATTAATAATTGAATATTTTCACAAAACAGAGACTACTTTTTTCTTCACAATATCCTCTCGTTGATTGCTTGCTGCTGCCTTTGATTGATCCCCTTTTATAAATTTCGGCAATAAAATCCCCCCCTTGTTTCGAAAGACGACATGAGAAGAGGAAAGAACCTCGGGCCTTAGTCCTTTCCTCGTACAACAACCTTAATTTGTTTTCGTGTCCCGTTGTTCTCTTCTGTATCTTCTGTACCCACAAAAATTTCTTCGATACCCAGTTCGGATACAGTGACCGGAATGAAGAAAGATTGAAGCTTTGGCGACGAGACGGCGTTTAGGCGAAGTGGGGTTGATTGAAAATCGGGAAATAGGCGGAGATTGTTTGGGAAGATTTGAACTTTGCGAGGGGGAGGGAAAGGGAAGGGATGATGAAGTGGGAAAGGGTGGAGCTTCTAGCCCATGGTGGCGACGGCGGCGGCGGCGGCGGCGGAGGGGGAGTTGAGACATGTGGACCAGGGAAGAGGTGGGGTCACACGTGCAACGCTATTAAAGGTGGGAGATTCGTGTATGTGTTTGGTGGGTATGGTAGGGATAACTGTCAGACCAACCAAGTTCATGTCTTTGACACAGGTGAGGCTCTCCGAATGTCTCTTGGTCGAGTTTTTTGTTTTTTTTTTTAAGTTTTGAGCTGTAGGTGGTGACTCTTGTTAGTAAATTAGTGTTGTTTGGATGAGTTGTCTTGACGATGGATGTTTAATGATCTACTTTGAGTTTCTATTAGGATCTCGATGATCTGAGTCACGTGTGAGGGACTGTTTTGATTCTTTTTGGTATTTCTTTCCATTCGGGGTTTGCATTTGATTTGTTGTGAATTCAAGTTGGGTATTTGAGAAGCTTTCGATTGCGGACACTTTGTTTTTATAAATTCATTTGGCTGCATGGCAGTAATGGTTTTCCGTTTGTGTGTGTCTTGCTTTAAGTAATTTTCCATTTTGCAATGGTATTTAGGTTTCCTAGATTTGAAAAGGAATGTTTCACTCGATGTGGCTTGTTTATTTCTCATTGTTGTTTTCTTGTTCAACATTGGACTGTGTTCGTGCATTAGATGTTTGCTGGGTAATCATAAGAAATCTCAGCATTTCAATGAGATTTTGTTGTTATCATTTCTACACGTTTGCAGTGAAGCAAACATGGAGCGAGCCTATAATAAAAGGCATGCCGCCTATTCCAAGGGACAGCCACACTTGTACCAGTGTGTGCGACAACTTGTTTGTTTTTGGCGGAACGGATGGGAAGAGCCCTCTCAAAGATTTGCATATACTAGACACTTGTGAGTCCCTGGAATAACTTGACCTATATGTTTAACAAAGAGATTAGTCTTAATTGTTCTTTGCCGAGCATAATTAGGATTTGGTTTTTCCCCGTGAATGTATTATCTATAGCTTCCCACACGTGGATTTCTCCGACTATGAGAGGTGATGCACCGCAAGCGAGGGAAGGTCATAGTGCAGCTTTAGTGGGAAAAAAGCTTTTCATATTTGGTGGCTGTGGGAGGTCTGCTGATTACAATGAAGAAGTATATTACAATGATCTACATGTCCTCAACACAGGTATTATCATGCACAACTCGTTCTCCTGTTTTCTCAATTTTTCTTTTCCATTTTGCGGTGAAATTTTAAGGAGTTGTTCTCAGATGAACTATCTCTGTAAGTGAATTGGATAGCTCTAATTCGGATTTGTTCTGTTGATTTTAAACTGTTCATGGGCAATAATTGGTTATTGGATGAGTTTGAAGCAGATTTCTGACCTAAATTAGGCTCCTGGTCAGAAAATATGTTAGAGCTGATCCTCAAAGGGACGAATTGTGGGTTCTTGCTCGTGCTTTCTTCTGTGAGTGATCACATGTTTCTTCCATGAAAAATCTACATGGAGTTAATTAACTCAAGTTTGTTCTAACAATGCTGAGGATATCATTAGCTTGGCTTTCGGCATTGGGGATTTTAGTTGATTGAAGCTTATTCTTTCACATTGGCTTGTGGAAGATGGTTCACTCATCTGTTTACATTCTTCTTCCGTAGAAACCTTTGTTTGGGAAAAGGCCGTAACGACTGGTATCCCGCCTTCTCCACGTGATAGTCACACTTGCTCCTCTTGGAAGAACAAACTTATTGTGATTGGCGGGGAAGATGGTCATGATTATTATTTGTCTGATGTTCACGTTCTTGACGCAGGTACTATGATGCTTTTATCTTTGGACGGTAATTTTATCCATTGTTGAGGTGCCTTTTATGCTTATTGTTATAACTGGTCTTGACATTGCTGTGAATTGCTAGAAACCCTTATGTGGAAGGAACTAAAAATGACTGGACATGCATTGCCACCTCGTGCTGGGCATGCAACAATTTCTTTTGGGAAGCTCTTGTTTGTGTATGGTGGATTTACAGAGGCTCAGAAACTATACGATGACCTTTATATGCTTGATGTTGGTATGTACCCACTCAGTTCTCGAGAACTAACAAGGAAATGCCAACACGATACCTTCATGGTTATGTTTGCGACTTTTTTTGCTTATCTTCCTATCTCTCATTGTTTCCAGACTCTGCTCTGTGGACTAAAGTGGCAACTTCTGGGGAAGGGCCTTCTGCCAGATTCTCTGTCGCTGGTGAAAGCTTGGACCCAGTAAGAAGTGGAGTTCTTCTCTTCATAGGTGGTTGCAACAAGGGCCTTGAGGCTCTTGAGGACATGTATTACTTGTACACAGGTTTTAGACTGCTCTATGCCTGTAACTTCTGCAGATTCTTTGCCAACATTCCTAGTAAGCCCTGGAAAGTATATTCCGCTGCTTTTTTTTTGCTGTAGGGCTTAAGAGGGAACAGGAGTTGAGGCCAGAGAAGCTTTCCCTGAGGAAGCAATTGAAATTGAAGTGTCTAGAGCAAAGCCAAACAAATGATCGAGCTCTGGTGCAAGTGGGACCTGGGACAAACGCATTTCAACCATTGCCATTTCCACACTTTGGTCAGCCAGGTTGGACTATCAATTCTGAACTTACAATTTTTAACCTCTTACGTGATTGCGGCAATAATGATGGTGAACCGAGAGGAGAAACTATGTTGACACAAGAAAAGCCTCCTTTGGTTTTCTTCAGCTGTCGAATGTTCCAGTGGATACATGAAGAAACCTCTTTTTCCAGCTTACGATGATGAGCTTGATAACAATGCCTTCAATTATTAAGACAAACACCCTTTCTGACATGCTACTTCAGTATCTGTACACTGGTTCTATAAACTTTGTTTTTCTGCAAATAACTGAAGTTCCGTGCTGCCACTGGCAATTATTTTCTGTGGGTTTTCAGTTGCTATTTATTATCACTGTAGTTTACAGTGTAGCCATATATCGTTCGAATGGTCTTTCTATGTCCTACTTCAGGAGTAATGACAGATGCTGTCATACTCATGTTAGGCATTTGAGAACCATCTACTGCAACCTGAGAAAGATTTTATTGCAACAAATGCAGGTCGCCATAGTTTTTCATCAAGGTTGCCAGACCCATTTCTTGGGAAGAAAGTATTCCAAGCCAGAGTTACAGAGAGTTTAAATGATGGGTATACAATTGAAACTGTTATTGATGGGAAGCCACTTCGTGGGATCTTATTTTCCAATAATCCTAGGAGCATCCACGTACCAATTCAAGTTTCCAGCAGGTGATGATTGCGTGTTTAGTCATCCTTCTTGGTCAAATCTACTGGTTGGTTGTAATTTTGGTGTTCCTTTTGTAGGAAACGGACATACGGGGACGTTGGTGTCGTAATGTCAAATGGCGATCATAACCGTGCGAAATCTGCTAGATCTATAAATGAGGACTCCGTTGAGAAAAAGGAAGGGGATAATTCTCAAGGAAAGGAACCCGAATTGCCAGAAAAACAGCCAGAAGTCACCAGTGCATCCCCCTCTTTGCAGAGAACAGATCCTTCCGATACCCCTGATCTGGAGAAGGTTTCGATCATGATTCTTCTGTATTTTTCTATAGAATTAAACACATGCACAGTCATGTGACTAATTTCTTTTATAGTGTGTGAGTTGATTGCTTCTCCTGTAATGTTAAACATATATCATCTCTATCTATAGGTTTCCACTAATCTGGAGATGTCATTGGGAGGATCTCAGATTCCTGTGGAGGAGCAGATTGATGCCAAGAAGATGGACGTTGAATTTCCAGGTGGGACTCTTCCTGAAATATCTTTGGGAGGATCTCAAATTCCTGCAGATGAGCATGTGGAAGCTAAGAAAAGTAATGTTGAGTTTCCAAAGGAGAGTGTATCTGAGCCACCCAAAATTCCTGAATTATTCGAAATGAAAGGTGCGGTCTCGGACAAACATTCCTTTACCTGTCTTTCCGCTTCATTTGATACACGATAAAGATGGCCACAGCAAAATAATTCCACTCTCAGTCTAACTTCCCCGCTTGCTTTTCCCCCCACTTACAGATGTGAAGATGTTAGATGAGGATGAAAAGGACACACCAGCACCGTCCGCATGAATGACAAGCAGGCATTCCCTTAGTTGTACATTTTGCCTTCCCCGGCAGTGAGAGATGAGCCACCCAACAACAGCTGACACATACGAGTTTCGCTTACTAACCCCGGTGATGATCTCTTTGCTTACAGGCAAACACAGATTCTCAGTCATTGTTAGGGCCTAGTTGGGATTTATGGGATTATGACTGGAGATTACCATCGGAACGAGGCTGACCTTCGCAAAAGGAGTATTGCAACAGGTTTTTAGTACTTGTTACAGGCATTCAGTTTCCAAAAACTCTGGTTTGGGCTTGTGTTCTAAGAAACAGGACAAGCGAAGAAAATGTCTGCTCTGCTTGCTTTTGTTGTTATTTCACAGATAGCAGAACGGACCAATTCTTCAAGGTTTTGACAGGGGCTAGCCCAGAAAATTAAATGAAAAGCCGAAAGTATTTTGTTAAGAGCAGGTCAATCAATCCTTGAATTGGTTCTATGCATAAACATAAACTGTTGCACTAAGCTAATACTATTACAGACATAACCACAGTGAATTAAAATAAATTACAGGAATTGATTAGAGCACAGCCTAAACAGGCAGCAAATATTGTAAGCCGGGTTCCCGACAGAGATTCAACGGCGGAGGCCGCCAGATTATCCTGACTAGATGTGTACCCATAACAAGGATGTTTGAAAGATGAAAGAGCTTACCCATAACAAGGATGTTTGAAAGATGAAAGAGCTCTCAACAAGTACGAGCAGTTCAGGGCTGCCGAGAGATCCATATCGAGCAGCACAGTTCCCTAAATACGAGTTGGTTGTGCGTCTCATCTGCTCTACCAGTAGTTTCGTCAAGAACAAGATCCATCACGGAAATTATGGAATCGGTTAGTGTCTCTAAGACTTACTTCTCTATCTAGGTCCTTTGACATCTCCTTTATAAACCTTTCTGCTTCTTGCAATCTATCCGCTCGGCATGACTACATGCACTTAAAACACAGAGAATCGGTAGGTTCAGTTCCTGTCTTCAACATTTCCTCAAATTTCTGAAGACATTCTTTTGCCTGACCCTATAAGGCGTACCCATTCAACAGTGAATTCCAGGAAACATCATCTCGCCTTAGCAACCGATTAAAAGCTTTCTCCACATCCTCTATGCGACCAGATTTCGCATACACATCAACAAGGGTATCGCCAACATATGCCGTTAGCTGTCCACCCGGCTTCATCACGTGTGCATGGACCCATTTTCCCTGTTGCAGAGTCCCCCACAGCAGATAAGGCGCCAAATAGACTAGAATAAGTGAAGTGCGTGGGCTCCCTGTCACCTCTTTCTGGCAGTGCTGCAATCAAAGCATTCCATGAGACCTCATTCTTGCACGCTAAACTATCAAAAACCATCTGAGCTTCCCTTATTTGGCCAACATGTCTACCAAATAACTGCCTACATAAACATTTGAAAGATAGCCCCATTTCCAACAGTACTTATGAATATGCCTAGCATTCCACACTCGGCATAGAGATTGGGGATGTGATTCTGCAGGAAAATGCCACCTTTGAAGATGGTATTCTATTCTCCAAAGGGTGATGAACTAAACTTCCTTCTTTGAGTCTTTTCAACCTTCGTGCATTTCCTTACGAGGCTGTTATATAAATCGCGGTCAGCTCGCGAAGAACCACTGTTTATTAAGTCGAGTATGTATAGCCCGCAACAAGAACCTTGACTTCTTGTCAACAGGTCCTTATATTGTATGATGCACGTAGAATCCGGCCGGCCTATCCAGATACACAGTCCATCTTCATCCGATGAGGAATCAGAAGCAACAGTGTGTGCCACAAGAGTTCTTATAATAGTTGTAGAGAATAAAAAGTGATTAGACATCAACACTTTCACAGCAATATACAGTTGGATCCTCAACTACTAAGAGGGAGATAACTATCATCGAAATGAACTGGATTTTCTCTATCAGTGGAAAAACACATGATAAATTAAATTATTTTAATATAATATATTAATATATTTAATTATTATTTTTTATTTTTTTCTTTTTGGTGTTAAGGGTGGGACATTCCAGTCCCCAAAACAACCCTAGCTGCACCGCCACCACCACCACCACCACCACGTCATCCCCGCCGTTACGTGGAAAACCTTCTTTCCCCTGAAATCTTCAACATCCCCGCCGTCTCAACCTTTGCCCGCCCAATTCCTGTTTCCGGGGGTGGATCTCCTCCTCAGGTTCAATTCCCTGGTTTTTTTTTTTCCCTATCTCCAAACTTGGGTGCTTTTAATCCGTAAAAGATTCGATTTTTGGCTTTGAATCGGCGGTTTGTTGCCTGGAAGACCCGTTTTATCTTCTGGGTTTGTGTTGATCTTTTTGCATGCCTTTGTGGGGTTCCTGTGGGATCTCGATCTGCGGTGCTTTTTTCCTCTGTGGTTTGTTCAGATTGAGTTTGCGGATTTTTATTGTGTGGTAAGATTCTAAAGCGCCGGCGCCGTTGGCTCCCGCAGTTTCCTCTGTTCTGATGTTTTTAATTTCTTCAATTGTACAGATTTCTTATGGATCATACTCAGTGGATGCGGAGAGTGGCCGCTCTACTGAGTTATGCTTCTGGGTGACTTTGCATTTGAAGTTCGTAATTTGCTCCCTGATTGATATCTTTGGCGTTTGCTGGCTCTGGATTAGGTAAAAGGGGAGATGGCCGCACATGACAATCAAAGCAATGCAACCTCGTCAGTCGTCAAAGCTGAGATACTGGCATCAGCTAAGTGCATTTCAGATTCTAATGGCGAGAATGCCCAACTGTGTGGCAAGGATGATCTTTATCCTGAAGAGAGAAAGAAGATAAAGAAGAAGGAAAAGATACGATCGGACTCCGCTGTAAGCAGTGTTTGTGAAACTAGTCCACACAAAATGGAGGAAGGTGGCATTGCAGATGTCGTTGCGAGAAAGACGAAGAAGAAAAAGCAGAGGTTGAAAGAGCAAGAAGATGCGAAGGTGTCTGATGGGGACTTCTTGTCAAAGGAGGATGACATAAAGGAGAAGGCAACAGAAACCAGTGAGGCCAATCCGACCCATTCAAAGAAAAAAAAGAAGGAAAAGCATCACGGTGAAGATGAAGAGTCCCAACTAACACGCAATGGCGATGCTAAAGTTCCTGAAAGCAACGTGGTCCCTGTTTTGCAAAGCACAGGGGGGACAAATGACATAATGGATCTTAGTTTCTCAAAGAGAAAGAAGAAGAAAAGGAAACACGGGTCAGAAGAGGACCAGGCTCCTGAGGTGGCTGTGTTGGGAATAGACGGTGTGAAAGGAAGTGTTGACCTCACTTCTACTAGAGCTTCCAATTTGGCTGCTGAGGAGGGTGATACAACTGGCGAAAGGAATGTTGTGCTTTCAACAAAAAAGATGAAGAAGGTAAAGCATTGTAATGAAGAGGCAGAGTCCCAAGGGCTCCGTAGTGGAGATTCTATCAGCGCTGATGGCGAGGCAGCTCATACAAAGAAGAAAAAGAAGAAGGAGAAGAATCGTAGTGTAGAGATGAAGGACGAAAATTCCAATAAAGGTGATAATGGTCATACCAAAGATCTGGATAAGGCTGAGCAGGCTGATGCCCTAGCAAATGATACTAGATCCCGCCCATCAAAGAAAAGGAAGATAGACAATAATTGTAGCAAAGGGATGGATGAGGGGTATAGTAGGGAAGGTGATGGCATCTGCCCTGTTGAAGGCCCTGATTGCAGCAATCAGGATGCCAAGCCCACTGAAGTGAAATCTGGCCAGTCAAAGAAAAGGAAGAAGGAAAGGAGTTGCAGTGAAGAGACAGATGACAAACACCGCATGGAGGAAGGTGCTGGGATTAATCCAATTAAAGCCACGGAGTGCCATGACCATGTGGCTGGGCTGGACGTGACACAAGCAAACGATGAAATGGAATTCAGTCGTCCTAAAAAGAAAAAGAAAGAAAAACATCATAAGGATCTCGCGGATGCCCAACTGCAGACTGGAGAAGATGGCAATATGACTGAGAAGGATGGAAGCTCCACTGCACACAGCCCCGACTTTGTCCAAATTAATCGTAATGAATATTGTACTGAGACCGACACTCCTGCTGAAGGGTCCTTTAGAGAAAAGGATGGTCGGCATGGGGTGAAGAAAAACAAGAAGAAGCATGGCGATGACAGGAAAACTGTTGAGGGCCGAGAATCTGGTAATGTTGTAGATGAGTGTCATGCCAAAGAAACAAATCATGCGGACAATCTGGCTCCTTTGGATAAGATGAAGAGAGAGAAGAATAAAAGTAAAGGGACGGAGAAGCAGCAAGAATGTGCCGAAAAGAGCAACCCTGAAAAGGCACAGGGCACTGACTCTCAAGCTGTCGAGTTGGTTATGGATAATACTGAACGGTGTGGTGACTGCTCTGTTGGTTCCAGTACTCAGTTGAGCGGTGAAATGAATCTTGTTCCCTCAAAGAAAAAGAAGGATGAAAAGAGAAGAAGGAAAGAGAAAGAGGACCCACCTAATCCTGTTGAAGATGTAGATATGGGTTGTAGCTTGACAGATCCATCGTTTAGAGGTGATCATACAGAACATGTGGATTGGCAAGATCAATTTACTCATCATTCTCGTGAATCTAAGGGGGGCAGCAGACGGAGAATCTCCCATAAGAGACAAGACTGTTGGCTCAGATTTCCAAAAGAGAGCTCTGCGAAAGAGGAATTATTTCACTCGTATTTGGTGAAAGATTCAAGCTCTGACCCCCATGAGTCTGGAACAGCTGCTAAGCATATTCTTAAAGTTGAGCAAAAGAAACAAGTCGATGGAATATCAACTTCTTCAGTGTTATTCACAACTGCTGGAGCGTCTGTCAGTAAAGAAATTATCCCCAATGTGGATTCTTTCTCAATCAGGGCTGTAGGACATTCAAGAAAGAAGCTTCTTATACTTGATGTGAATGGCATTCTAGTCGATATCGTACCGGGTGTTAAAGGCAAATATAAACCAGATTTTGTGTTGTCTCGAAAGCCAGGTAAGGAGAAACATCCAGCTAAGAATTCGATATTTGGAACCTTGGTTCGGCATATGATTTTGTTCTAATTTAGTTGATTGTCATTTATTACAGTTTTCAAAAGACCATTCGTGAATGATTTTCTGCAGTTCTGTTTTGAGAACTTCTCTGTAGGGTTCTGGTCTTCAAGGATAAGGTAACAATTAGTAATCATCTATTATCAGTACTTTCATTTATGGTGATTTTTCTCACTTATTCATGTAATTTTAAGTAGTTTTTTTGGTTGTGTTGTGTGCTAGATTTTATTTTTTCTTTGTGTCTTAATTGGTTTATGTATATGTTTCATCTCAGGAAAAATCTGAATCAGATAGTGAACTTTCTGCTGGGAGGTATGAAAAGGAAATTGCTTTTCTGCTGGGTAATTATCCGATCTCTCCTTTTTGTTTATTGCCTGGAGGGTATTTCCTGATTTCTTTTGCCAGAATTTCTGCAGCCTCTTCATAGGTATGGATTGGCTTTCATTCTTGTTGTCTGGACCCATTCATGCTATGAATCTAGTTCATATCGTTTACTTTTAACATTAAACCGTATTTTAAATTAACATTGGTGTAGACAATGCCATTGAAATTTGGTTGTTTTGTGTACTACAGGATCAATCTCACTGCACAAAGACGGGTTTTCAAACTGTCGAGAATCATGACAAGCCCCTGGTTTTAAAAGAACTTAGGAAATTGTGGGAAAAGCTTGACACGAATCTTCCATGGAGCAAGGGCGACTACAATGAATCAAACACATTGCTTTTGGATGATTCTCCATACAAAGCGCTACTTAATCCGGTTAGTCAAATGTGTCGTTTCTGCAAGCGAGGACCCCTCTTGCATATTCCATTGACCCCCTTTATGCGGTTTGTATTTTTGTAGGCAAACACTGGCATATTCCCCTATCCGTATCAGTATAAAAATGTCGAAGACAACTCATTAGGTGAGGCTTCTTAAGAAATATTGTTGTAATATCGCTGGGATAAAGGGGGTGTTGGTTACGAACATTTTCCTACAGATGCAATTATGTCGTGAACACTCTTGATTGCTCTGAGTTCTAGACATGGACTTAATGTGGGGGCCAACCTCTGCTAATGTGGCTTAACAGATTTCTTAACATTTTTAAAGAATTTTTGGGCCTCAAATAGGAAATGAGAAATAATTAGGGTTGATGTTATTTATGTACCAATTTCTATCTGTTAAAACTAGTTTCAGAAGTCATTCTGAGACTTGCATCTTTTTTTTGATGAACTCATTTTTTCATTGTTAAGTGCCTCTTGTGAGCATGGATTCTACAATTAAGTTTAGACTGATAGTCCAGGTGAGTTTCAACTGCATTCTAGATCATAAGCCTTTCATTCAAAAGTGGATATTCTGGATGCACATTCTGCACTGCGTTTCCTGGATTCGGGAAGATCGATATTTTAGTTATGGATCTTGACCTTTGTTGTTTTTCTGGTCTCTGTTGTTTCTTTAGGAGGTTTTATCACTTGATACTGATTTGCTGGGTGTTTATGTGATGGAACAGGTCCAGGTGGTGACCTGCGATTGTATCTTGAAAGATTAGCTAAGGCCGATGATGTCCAATCATTTGTAAGAGATAATCCATTCGGGCAAAAAGCGATTACCGAGTCTAGCACATCCTGGAAGTTCTATGAAAGGGTGATTGGACAATTGCCAAAGGGTGAAAACCTGCCTCGAGATACCCATCATGCCCGCTCTCGTTCTTGTTCTCCCCGGAGGGTATATCCACATCATGATGACAGATTCAATCCTCCACCCCCCAGAGAATGTATTCTCCCTCGGGAAGCCACCCAGTCCCAGAAACAGCCCCAGCCCCAGCTACACCTCCAGCCCCAGTTCCAGCCGCAACCCCTGTTTCACCCCCAGCTCCAGCTGCACCTCCATCCCCAGTTCCAGCCACAGCCCCAGTTTCAGCCTCCTCCCCAGCCTCAGTTCCAGCTCTACACCCACCATCAACATCCTAATGATACAGGGTATTCTCATTCCCGGACGGATTATTTTCCTTATGATGACAGATTCTCTCGTCCTTCTGCAATGGAGTATCCGCTTGGGGAAATTACGCAACCCGTCCTTTCCCAACACAATCAAGATGTCTGGCATTATCCTCCTCCAGTTAGCGAATATTCACGTCACGATGTCCAATTCGGTCATCCTCCACCCAGTGAGTATCAGCTCTCAGAAACCAAGCAGCCTTATCGGGATACCAGGAATTACACATCACGTTCTCGCGGGCCTCATCGAGATTCCAGGCATTATCAACCTCCCTGGAGGGAGAATAGGCATTGGGATGATGGTTATCGAGATGACAGACGGTATTTTTCCAACGGTAGGTCTGGATATGGGTCAAGATCAAGATGGCACTGATTATGTGTCCTGAACCGAGCAGCCTCGGATGTAAGCTTAGTGTTGTAACTCAGGTACGTTGATTTTTTTTAGTTATACTAACGTCTGACCCAAGATGCATTTCTGTTTATCGGCCATAAATGCATTTCGGGCAAGTTTTGACAGCTTTTTGAAAGTTTTGCATCTTTCTTTGTGGGGGGAGGAACCCGACTGCTGTTTATTGCCTATTATTGTATGTACTCTGCCTCTATATCCGACTATATCTTTTTGGGCTCAATTATAGTTTTGATGAGGAAATGAACTGATGGAATGGTCTGATGGTTTGCAGTGTTGTTCTTTGTTTGAGGCATCAGAAAATGCCATCATGTTCACTATATTTACATCCTTTGAGCAGTCAACTTCTTATTCAATTCGTGTAACTTGGTTGGATATAACTCTTGATTCTAGGCTTCCTCCATGCATCTTCCAGAGTTAGGTAACACTTACCAAACTCGTGATTGACTTTGAATGCACAGAAATGGAAGTCATCCTTATGATGCCGACTAGAAATTGCATGATAAACACTTGTTGAGTCATTTTTGCGTGTTTGCTTATTTTAATTAACAGCTCATTCGTTCTTCGTTTGTTTTTTGGGTGTCTTTTTATGGGCACGTGATATTGTTTGATGTGATGTTGATGCCTTCTTACGCCTCTGCATGTGCCTTAAGCCATCAATCAGTGGTGCAGTTAAGATCATGGTAGTTGGTGTTTTGAACACATTCAAGTCTTGGCCCCACAAATTCTCCCTCTCCCTCCCCCTTTCCCTCTCTAGATTACAAGTAATAACCAGTAGTTTGATTGGTCAAAGTTTAAATGGATTCATTAGTTGCTGGATATGGTTTCTTGTGGAACATAAGATTCAAACCCATTTAGTGTTTTTCCCCAAATTATGAGACCCATGTATGTTTTTAGGCTAATAATAATTATCTCCCTTGATCCTAAGATTAGTTGGCAATAGTTGTCAAAAACACTGATTTCAACAGATGATCTGGTCCTGTCCTAAAAGATTTTGATCCCAGGCAACTTCCAAACCAGATCATAACATCCAATCTTTTACAATGTCACTGAAGAACAAGAGATGGAATGAGAAACAAGATGGCAAGCCACATGCCATTATTCCCTCACCCTCTTCCTCAAAAGAATAACGCTGACCCCCTTTGTTTTTCCCTTTGTTGTTGTAACTTTCACGTTTGATTTTGGCTTTTGTTTTTTTTTTTTTGGGTTATTTTTTTGTTTATGGGAGAATGATAATGAGTGCCCAATGATGATGACCCAACTAACTACCTCTTATTAAATTATAATAAATTTTTAGGGGGAGAAAAAATGGGGCGGACAGCGGAGAAATTAAGGAAAGATTCTTGAACATGCAAATTGGGTTTAATATATATATTTTTTTCTTGCACGTTCATTGCCGGCGATCTAATCCCAAGAAGTCATCCCTACACAAGAAAATGCTTTTATTTTTTCTTTATATAAATCGTGAAGTCGGGTAGGAAAGCAATTGATTTACTTGTGATTCCGACCAATCCCTTAATGTTGTTGTTGTCATCAAAACCTCAAACCTCCGAATGGGACTAAAATTGTGGGTTGCTTTTTGCCATGCAATCTCGTGGGCTTGGAAAGTGGGATCTCTCTCTCTGTAGCCGTTCTTATCCTCTTTTCTCCTTCTTCTTATTTGCTTGATGACTCCTGACACGTTCACATGACAGGCAAACAACACCATCACAAGACAACAAACGAAACAGAGACAGAAACACAGACTTGCAACAGTCCCTTTGAGCCTACATACAAATACAAACCCCTCTTCCCACCACCACCTTAATTGCATCTTCCCTCCCACCACGTGGATGGCGTCATCGCCTTCCTCCTCCCCTCCTCTTGCCTGTACTAACCCTATCTGAATTCTCTCCCCCATTTCCCCATTTCCCCTCGACCCACGACACCCCCCCTAAGAAAAATGCTACCTTTTTCATATTAAAATATCTTCATTGCCCAACTTGGGTCTTCTTCCCACCACCACCGCCACCATCATCGCCAAGACTTGGGTTTTTACTCCCCTTAACACCGACCCATTTGTCCCTTTACCCAGTTGGTACTCCTCCTTTCTCTGGATCCTCGGCCGAGAGATTCCAACGAGACCTTGCCCTGTTTCTTTAATGCGCGCATTGATCGGGTGAGTCTGTTTTGTGGAGGGTGTTTTGGTTGTTTGGTTGTGGAGGTAAAGTGGGGTAGTAGGGGTGTGATTCTGATTCATTTTAAGGAAGTTCGGTAGGGGGCAAGAGCGGATGGGCAAGTGTTGGGTCATTATTTGGTGCAGCGGATGATATGGACAGTGTTTCGGGTGCTTCTTGGGATTGAATTGATAGAAGGGACGGGATCTGTTCCCTGGGTTTGGATTGGACCAGAAAAAGGGAAAGCAGATTTTGAGTTTTTGGTTGGGAAGACGGTGGTAGGGTAGGGGAGGGGAGGGTGATCTGATTGTTTTGTGGAATGGCTGCGAAGCTTGTGCAGACTTTGGCAGATGATAACCCTGATCTGCAGAAGCAGATTGGATGTATGACTGGGATCTTTCAGCTCTTTGATCGGCAACAGTTGGTTGCTGGCCGCCGCTACAGCCACCGGAGGCTGCTCCTCCCTGGTATTGTTCTTGTTCTCGTCTAACCTCGACTTTTTATTACGTGATACTTCTGACCATTGCCTTCTCCTTACAATTTCGACTTGGTACTTTGACCATGCTCTGCGGTGCTCGAAAATGTCTTTGACTGTTGTCTCATTTTTTGTGACGCTTTTCATGTTTTATCCGGCAGCTAACCCTCAATTCAGCAATGGAGGCCTCGATCGGGAGTACAACGACACAAACCTTCGCCAACATGCTGATGTAAGCTCATCTTGCTCCCCAGGAGACTTTCTTTCCATTTTGTTTAAATTGAATCTCTGAAGTAGTTGAAATGATAGGGAACTGCCCTGGAACAAATATACGATGTATATACGGCTGGTAATCACATACTTTCGGTCCTGATTGTATTATCTCGCTGCAGGAGCCAAATAATTTTGCTGGTCCAAATGAGAGGCAGAGGTTCTCAACTGAATCGTCTCGTGCCTCGATTTCATCTTCTTGTTCATCTTCTTTGTCCTCCTGGGAGTACGGCCGATCAGCTCACCCCGAATCGTCCCCCTTCGACCGTGCTGTCTCCTCAGAGGCTCCATCCTTTGATCCTGTCCCTAAACAATCGGGCTCCTCCTCACCTAATCTGGGTCGCAAATCCATGGACCTGCGAGATGTGGTGAAAGACTCGATGTATCGTGAGGCTGGCAGGGGAAATCTGCAGGTCAAACCCAGGGAACCCAGGAAAACCGGGTATAGAGATGGGCTTGTGGACATGGATAAGGGGCCTGCAGATATTAAGGAGTCTTTGAAAGCCCTCGCCAAACTCCGGGAGTCACAGTGGTTCGGTAATGATGCCAGACAACTTCCGAGATCGTCATCGACAAGGGACCAGAGTTCCCAATTGCTAACGAAAGATGCGCCTCGGTTTTCTTATGATGGAAGGGAGCAGATGGAAAATCGTTTTCCATTTGAATCGAGAGAGACCATAAAGTCGAGCATGAAGCTAAAAGAGTTGCCAAGGTTATCATTTGTTAACAGAGAGGGTTCGTTTCCGCCTTCACATTCCTCTGCGAACTCGAATGAGGTTCAGAAGAGTACAGAGAAGGCGGTTGGAGTCTCTAACGAGAAACGTCCCCCTAGTGTTGTGGCGAAGTTGATGGGATTGGAAGCATTGCCGGTTCCTTCCTCTGCTAACGAGAACACACCTCTTGGTTCAAAGAAGCCTGATATGGCAGAAAGTTTTAGTCCCTTTCTTAGAGCATCCAAAAGGAACGAGATGAATGGCCATATGCGTGGCTCCAGTACTTCCGGAAGTTCAATAAAGGATCCCACGTCACCGAGGTGGCGGATTCCAGATGGAACCATACGGCCGATGCCGAGAGTTCCTAATGAGCCGGCTCCGTGGAGACAAACTGATGGGAATCAGAATCCTCAAAAACCGGGGCAGAAGTCCGTTAAGGTTTTGCAGAAGACTAGCTATGGTGTTCCTTCAGTTTATGGTGAGATTGAGAAAAGATTGAAAGATCTCGAGTTTAAACAATCTGGAAAAGACTTGAGAGCTCTTAAGCAAATCTTGGAAGCAATCCAGGCGAAAGGACTTCTCGATACGAGAAAAGAAGACCTGGCCGCCGACTTTGGAATCGATGTAAATACTGTGCCTAAGAGTAGGCAGATAACTAGATTGGAAATGCACCAGCACATGCAAGGAAACCATTCAACTGCTTCTACTTCAAGGGGATCAGAGGATGCAAGGGCTTTTGAATCGCCGATCGTGATCATCAAACCGTCCAAGCTCATCGAGAAGGATGGTTTCGTTGATTCTTCGATGATACCAATAGAAGATCTTTCCAATCTTCGTCGACTCCAGGAGGGTGTACCTGCAAATACTCGAAAGAGTTTGCCTGACCGGAGAATTGTGAGAGACCAAGTGCATAAACCAACTCGGAAGGACTCCATGGCTACGTCAGACAGAAAAATCAATTCCAAGAACATAAAACCAAATCAAACCCCGTCAAGGTCTCAACTGATTCCGAAAGACAACTATACTCTGCCGAAGAATTCTAGTTCAGTGAGCCCAAGGCTTCAGCAGAGGAAGCTCGAGCTTGAGAGGCGATCTCGCCCACCGACCCCGCCCTCTGATGCTAACAACTCCAAACGGATCTCTAACAGGAAGACGAGCGAAGCATCCTCGCCTGGTGGTAGGAATAGAGTAAAGTATTCCAACTCAACCCCATGCGAGGATCAAATGAGCGAAGTCAGCACTGATTCTAGAACACCGAGTTACCAGGGAGATGACGTATCCGTACATTCCGATGGCAGTAATTTCCTCAGCTTGAAGCTTGATGTCGAGGTTACTAGCCAAAGCCCATCAGCAGGGTTGGTCCAGTTCTCGGAATCTATGTCGATGCAGATGGTATAGCTTTTTGTGTTGGCCTTATTCTTGATAGTCATTCTATGTCAAAGTAGTAAATTCTGAGTTGTTTTCTCTTTCGACGCTGCTCTTGTTTCGTGGATTTAGGATGTCTCCAATCCGCTTGGGGATGATGATGAAGCCTTTCCCGAGTTACAACCCATTGCTGCAGAACATCACAGTCCTGTGTCGGTGCTTGATCCATCTGTTCATATAGAGGATGATCCGGCTCCTGTCAAAATGATGCGGAATTCACTCAGAGGTAATAATTCTTTCCTCGTATGATGCGTTGATGACGCCTCTTTGGACTAAATGTTTACGATTGCAATTCAGGGAGCTCTGCCAATCTTTCGAGCCATAATCTCGGCGAAGATCCATTTGATGTGAAGATAGATGTGATAAATGCTCCATCTGCCCCGGAAATTGATCGGAAGAAATTACAGAACATTGAGAGGTTAGTGCAGAAGCTGAGGCGGGTAAACTCCACCCACGACGAAGAAAGCACAGATTACATCGCCTCCCTGTGCGAGAACTCAGATCCCGACCACAGATACATCTCGGAGATTCTGTTAGCTTCCGGACTCCTACTCAGAGACCTCGGATCGGGCCCGGCCACTTTCCAGTTGCACTCATCTGGCCAGGCAATAAATCCAGAGTTGTTTCCCGTCCTGGAACAAACGAAGTCGAGCGGGACCATGAAAGAAGCCCCAACAAAGATCCATCGAAAGCTGATCTTCGACGCGGTCAACGAGATTCTCACTGACAAGTTAACATCGATAGGGATCCCGGAAGAGCCCTGGCCGACGAGTGTGGGGAGCTTAGCAAGGAAGACACTGAAGGCCCAGAAGCTGCTGAAAGAACTGTGCACGGAGATAGAGGTGCTCGACTCCAGGAACCCATCCACCCTCACCTCAGGTGGGGAGGACGATGACGGGTTGAAGGGGATACTGTGGGAGGACGTGGTGAGGCGGGCGGGCAGCTGGACAGAGTTCCGGGAAGAGAGGTCGGGGATCGTGCTGGGAATAGAGCGGCTGATATTCAAGGACCTGGTGAGCGAGATCCTGGCGGGGTGGGGGACGGGAGCGAGGACCAAACCGAGCAGGCGAAGGGAGTTGTTCGGGCCGTAGTCAGGGTTCCTCCAATATTATGTATCAAAGAGACGTATGCATGTATTTCCAAATGTACGTACGTTTGGTTTATTCCCGTACAAAAACGAACAAACAGAATGAAGTACCATCTATGTCTCATTACTTAAGATTCAAGAAGAATTAAATTCTTATACATTAAATTCATAAACTATCCTCACTAGCATAGTGGCAATTATTTTTGCTCCCTAAGCGAAAGGTCGCGAGTTCGATCCTCTTCAATTTTGTTATCCCCATCTCTTTTGTTGTTGTCTTAGATGCAGTATGAACACGTTGATCGTCTTTGGGACGTGGTCCTCTATTGCTTTAATCAAAGGACAGGACCACCAACCCCCCCCCCCCCCCCCCGGGCATTCAATATTCACATTGTATATAAAAATCTCAGTCAGACAATAAGTTTTGTTGGTATATCTTAACTTTACCATTGAATGTCTTGTTTATGAATTGCTTCCCTTTCTTTTATTAGAGAAGCAAAAGGGGATTTATAAAACCCATCCACCCCTTCTTTTACCTGAAATAAACATCAGAAAACTTACTCTTACACAAACAAAAGAAGGAAAGAAAAAGGGATAAAAAGTCTTCTCCTCAGGATCCGAGATTCAAGAACATTTAGTATTTTGTTTCTCAATCTTTAGGACCACGACTAGGAATTTAAACTCCCCAACTTTTCTTTTTCTTGTAGTGAATTGCTTTTGTCCCCACATTAAAGACAATGTGTATAAGCTTTGAGATAGAGATTGGAGCATGCATGCCCTCTTCCCCAATTCATTCTTCTGTTGTTGTTGTTGTTGTTCTTGGATCTGGCGTTCTTATCATTCTTATTCTTCGATCTCTCTGCTCCCTCAATCGCTGTGTTCTCTCTCTTGTACGTTCCATATACTAATTCTAAAAAAAAAAACACACACACACCTCCACCATGTCCTGCATGATAAGGGGCGGGATTTGGTCCCGCGTTAGGCGAACTAAACATGCTACTGGTCATATAATTGAATCCTGCCGCGCCACGCCAGGCCAGGCCGGTGTAAGTGACTCTTACATGAGCATGAACGCATGCATCATATTTTCTGTTCTAGGGTAAAGGTGGATTTGTTGTTCTTCTTTTTCTTTTGACGTTTTCTTATTTTAAATCTATAAGACGTACTGTTTAGTTTGGTTTGGCATAACGAAAATGGTTGCATTATGTAGTCCATTGAATTATTTCAGCAGTCGTGCTTGGACTTTGAGTAAAGATTAGGCGCTGCCTAGTAGTTAGCAATAGTAGTAGTTATAGTTGGGATTAGTTTCGTCCCGCTTGGGGGCGGGGGATATTTCCGAAACTAGATTTGGCCGGTTCTACTCGGTATGCCGCCATGAATCCAGTTCTACAAGGCTGAACGGCTGCCCGCATAAGCGAGGGCAAGCTGCGGAAACGGCAATGGTTCTGCCGCAATCTGGCTGCGAGCTATGACCTCGGTAATACTTTCGCTAGGCATTTCGTTTTTACCCATTATAGGATATAACCATGTGCCAACGATAGAGAAGAAGCAAATCATCTTATGCCAAAAGAAAATAAAAAAGAAGCGATTAAACTCACAACGAGTTAAACATAAAACGATACAAAATTCTTTCACAAACACAGCCAACTTAAATAATTTATCCATTTAAGAGGTCACTTAATTTAGGAAAAAAGAAAATAAATTACTTAGGATTAATTTAAGGAAAGGTTAAAGAAAAAGTAGAGAGGCTAAGGAATTTAAGTTACCACGACAACCATCTTTCATTAATCAAGAATGATTTAATTTTGATGATCATTCCCTTTTTTGTGACCAAGCATGCAAAGCAAAATAGAGGAGGATCTTACCGGAAAGAATGGCCTTCTTTTCGTGCTACGAGATTCCCTCCCCGCGATAGCTTGTGGATGGACTGGAATCTTCGTCGATCAATCGCCATCCTCATCGTCTTCGTCATCATCCTGATCCTCACCCCCGTCCTCGTCCTCCCTGTGGTAGTACTTGCCACCGATGTTCCCTTGGAAAGGTTTCATGGGGGGGCTCATCAAATGGAAGCCTGATGACAGCGAACTCGGCATCTGATGATGGCCCATCTGTTGAGGATACGGCGGGAAAAGTGGCGTCGTGGCTGCCGGCGGGCAAAAATACATGTGCTGGCTTGGAGCGAGTCCCGACAATGATGATGAGGATGGGGATGAAGTGTACGGCGCTGCCACGGTCACGGCATTTGATCCCTGGGGACTCTCGGTTTGGAACTGGAGCCCGTGGCTTCCGTATCGTGACAAGGACAGACTTGAAGGCTCCCAATGGGTGTTGTAACCATACGGTACCATGGGATTGACCGGAGGCAAGCCGCCCAAAGAATAGCTGACTATCGGGAAGAAGTTTTGAGCCGAGACTTGTCCTTGTTGAGAAGAATGGGAACAGTCGCCGGCCCCTCTGTAACTTTGCCCCTCGTGTGTCTCAACCCATTTCCCCTTGCTCGAGTCACGTCCCGTGATTTCAGACGACTCTTGCGTCATCCTCAAACTGCCGAGATGCAAATGCGTGCTATACGACAACGAGCCGCCTGCTCTATCATGAGGTGAATTAGCTTCTCCTTCATGATGATCAACCCCCACATAGCTTTCATTGATATTAATCCCATGTCTCCTCGTCAAGAACGAGCTGTGATCAAGCATCCCATCTTTTAGGAACCCAAGACCCGGCTCATGGAAACCTGGGAGCAACATCTGCTGAGGTTTAAAATGATGGTGGCCGAATCCTTGCGGCATTTGCAACGGAGGAAGGTTATCGATATCCTCCTTAGAGGCATCGAGCAACCAATCGATGACCTTGCTCGGTTGGCCTAACCCTAACTTATCCTGAAGATCATATAATTGGACAGCCGTTGGTACGGATAACCTTATCCTACGATCCCTTAGTCCCCTTATCGTGCAAACCTTACTGTGCCTATCTTTCCCTCCAAAAGTCCTCGACACGCGAACGATCCTCGGGTTCCTAAAAGCCGACCACTGCCTGCTCGAATTCGAAGTACTCGTGCCCGGATTAGTAAACAAGGTGGATGTCCTAGAGACTCTCCCTTCATTATTTGTCCTCTCCGCCCCCTCTTCTTTCGCTTGTATGTCATCGATCCCTTCCTCCTCCGAATTCCCAATCATAACTTATAACTCCGTCCGAAAGAAAAAACCCGGCCGCTGCATCGACAAATCCCACATGTTGGATCAAACTTGGACAACTTTAAAAAATTTTCAAAAAAAAAAAAATAAAATAAAAACCAGAAAGGATTCTGGTTTTTCTTACTAAGTCAAGGGAAGAAAAACACATCGAAACCAAATAATTTTGTTTCTACTCAACTCAATCTGACTCAAAGAATTCGAATCTTACTTCAGCAGACCTTTCTTTGGTGCACAAATCGAGGGACACACCAAATCGAGGCAAGGAAAATAACCTAATTTTTTTCCCATTAATTTTTTTAATAAAATAAACTATTTTGAGAAAGGAAACCTATCGAGATTCCCCCATGAAACCGCACGGATCTTTCTTCAATTGCGCATACAATAAAACCCTTTTTTTTTCCCTCTTCCTGAAGAAAGCAAACGTTTATTTAGGAAAAAAAAGGAAACATCTTACCCAAAAATGAAATGATAATGAAATACTTACCTTGATCTTCTAGGAGTTCTTGGGAGATCAATAATGTCGGCTACACCCAATTCCGATCCCCTTTACTTTGGCACTCGCCCCACCGCCACAAAATTATCAGCCTTATTTGACTTTGTTTTCCATCTTTGTCTACTGAGGAGGAGGAGAGGTCTGAAGGAGGAGGAAGAAGAGGAACGAGGAGGAGAAAGTTTTTTCGAGAAAGGAAAAGATAGAGATAGAGAAAAAGGGCCAAAACTGAGCTGTTTTTGGGATCGAAATACATAAATAAATAAATAATTGAGTATAAAAATTTACCCAGAAATTAAAAAGAATATAGGAATTATTAATTGATCGAAAGCGAGTATTCCGTTACATAAAAGGAGAAAAAAAATGAATTGAATTTTGTTTGAATTATATGAATTAGAATAATTCATACACTTCCGTGCCGCAATTGGGAATTGTTAGAGAAAAGAAAAAATGCATTGAAACTTTTTTTCCTTTGTATTTATTTTTTACCCTCTCCTTTTTTCGTCATGGACTATAAAAAAATTTCTTGCAAATTTATACGAACGAAGCAACGAGAGGGGGACCATGGAGAAATTGTGTAGTGCTTTTTTTTTTTTATATATACCTCTGTTGTACTGCCTTTGTCGATGCCACATGATATACGCTCACAATCATAGCTTGCATTCCTCCCCTATAATGAAAAGGCTCCAATACATCTTCAAATTCGATATGCTATTTTTTCCCCTTTCTCTCAATGTGTTAGGTCATAGATGAATGAATAAGAATAGGTGGGAGGGTGGAGAAGCATGTGTGAAGGGTATGAGAATGGTACAAAGAACTTTTCACTAGTTAGTAGTAGTAGTAGAGGCAAGGAACCAATTAATAGGGGGAAGAGGAGGAAGAGAACTTTAAAGCATCCACTCGCACCGGCAGGGGAGATCGATTTTGGACCACACGTATGGGGAGAGAAGGGAGTGATTTCGCCACTGGGATTTGCACGGGGCGTGATCGATTATCGATCGATGTAACATAAAAGAATTTTCCGCCCATAGATTCCCAAAACCTAATTTCTTTTCCTTTCTTCTTTCTCAAAAAAAAAAAAAAAAATAGCATTGGGAATTCTCTCGTCCACCCAAAAGAGACGACAACCCTTTGGCAAAAGAACCTAGGCTAGTTTACGAACAAGTTCTACGAGAAGGAGTCGGCCTTCCTGGCCGTGACGATGATGGGAACACGAAGACATATGCCCTAAACAAAGATTCGGTGATCGATTATTATGTTTCATTTCTTTAGCAAATGTCTAGAGGCTGAGACTGTAAGTAAACAATTGGCGATGGAATTAACCCAAAGCCTTACTCCCCTTATGTACAACAAGTAGCAGAAGATGAAGTATCCTAAGCCTTCTCTTAGATCCTGACCTGGGGGTGAAAGGTGTGGTGGTGGAGGGAGGAATCATCAGCTAAATAATTGGGGAAGCTCTCTTATTCTCATCTCCCCATCCATCCATCCATCTCGACTCAGACAAACGACGGGGGTGAGAAGGCAGACATAGCGAGCAGTGGGTTGCAGGTTCTGTTCCCCTATTTTGCTTAAATTTTCTTTGCAGTGAAAAAGAGAAGGCTGCACTACGTTCTCATCCTTCTCTCTCTCTCTCTCTCTCTCTCTCCCCACTTTTTACTAATTTTCCTGGTTGGAAAGATGAAAACTGGACCTGACTGGATATCAATACTTCTGCAGAGAGAAGCTTCACACAGCTTCTGTTGACCCTAAGTGGAAACAAGAAGAACTAAAGGAAAAAAAACAACACAGTAAAAAGTTCCGAGGGTGTAATGAAATAATAGTAATGGTAATAAAAGCATCACAATTATGCATTTGAATTATTAATTTTTTTCCCCCTTGGGTTTCCGGACATAATTAAGAGGTGGGCATCTCTCTCTTTCCCTGCCCTAAGCTTTTTAGCTGGTTGCCAGAATGAAGTTTTGTTGTTGAATGGTCCCCTTCCATCTCACCACTCGATTTCTCTTTACAACCCTATGCTGTGAATACATGTGAGGGATGGGGGACAAAGCCGAGAAGACAGCCTTGTGGAAGTGTCGACCACAAGCTCGAGCATTGGTCTATGACGCTGCTTAGGATAGCACAGAAAAATTCCATATATATGTTCCTGTTCCCTGTTGTCTCCTCATCACAAATGACCGTTGCCGTAACCATATGTATCGACCGAAAGGGCCGTCGTTCGGTTAAGACAGACCGACCTCTCTCGTACCTTTTCCTTTTCCGCTTTCTTGTCATTTAAATCGCTTCCTAAGAAACTTCCACGGAATGAGGATTCCCCCTAAATCAAGTTCAACTCCATATAAACAATTCCACCCCGTGATCACGACAAAGCCTAGCTAGCTAGTGTGGTTTTTGTTAGTGGTTCCGAACTCAGTCACGTGCCTAGTCGGTGGCCGCACGGCAGCTTCCATCCTATAAACTTTCTCCTCCTCCTCCTCCTTCACGAGTGACTAAGCAGGCAAAAGCTTGCAGATAATACAAAGTCGAAGGTGGGAAAACACCCAAGAAGCTGCTTAAGTTAATTTCACATTTATAATGAGAAGCCAAGTTCATCCTCCGACAATTTTGGTAACCTCCCCTCATCAAGCAAAGCGATTATTTAATCACCCAAACTTCTCTAGTTATCTTTCATTTATGATCTGAAATTTAAAAACTTTGTTTTGTGTTTTTAAATTTACATTTTAAATATTTTATGGAGGAATTAGAAGATTATCGTAATATAATGCTTTCATTATTCAATTTATGTCAAAATTTCGATTTGTGATCCTAAGTTAATGCAATTCGAATAATGCAATTGCAGGGGGTAATTTTGCAATTCGAATAATGCAATTGCAAAATTGTAAATGCAAATGGCAATATAACTTTCCCTTTCCTATTAATGCATTCAGCAGATTTCAGACAGGGACCTCCCCCACTATGCAACACTGTCCTACTTTAAATGTTGTTGTCATTGTAACTTCCCTTTCAAGGAAGAATGTGATATCCCTGTAAATAAAAACAAAAACAAAACAAAATTCACTCGCATCATAATTGGGGTTTGAATGTATGCAACATGATTGGGTCGAGGCATGCTTCTTATGGACAACTTAGGTTCATCCTTCCGAATCGTGTAACCCTGTCAATGGCGTGGACGGTGTTACTGTGATCGGGATGCTGCATTCGTTTGGAATCTTAAAAAAAAAAAAAGCGTAGGCAACTTGCTCCCCTTTTCGACGGAAAGGCGGGGGTTGAGTTACGCGTCCAAGCGGAACGCTCTCTTTTCCACGCCGAACCTAACAAAATACGACTCGAGAGTTGACATTTTGGTTGTTCCGGCCGCAGTCGATCCCTGACTGGCCCCGTCGGACGTTTTTTGTTTTCTTTGGGCAGGACATAAACGTTTTGTTGTTGTGGTTGGGGGAGTAGTTATTACAAAAGGTACGAAGGCATGTGACACTCAAATTGTTGAAACCACACCCACTAGTACTCTCCTCCTCCTCCTCCTCCCTACTCATTTTTCGTTATTTTCTTCTCTGTCGTGTGCCGCCCAAAGCATGAGAAGACAGTGACAAATGAATCTGATGATCAGTCCATGAACAATTTCTTTCTTCCTTTTTCTTTTTCTGTTGAATAAAACAATGGGGGTAGATGTGGATGGATGGATGAATGAATGACTGCCCTTTTCATGGTTGACGCTAATTAAGAAGGTGCAGTCAGTGGCAGTTTGTCTCTGTCTCTCTTACACTCATCCCCCTCTCTGCTAACAATTCAGAGCTCTCTGCTGTTTTCCTGGATTCACCATTATCGTTGGACTTGTGACTCGCATCCCTCAACCTCTCGTCCCTCAGAAGACCATCACCCAAACCCCCCCGTTATTACCAGTGAACCTCGGACATGCGTTCGCGGGCCTCAAGGCTCAAATGGGCCCATTTGAAGGCCCAATAAAGAAAAGCCCATAGGCCCAATATTAAAGGCCTTTTAAGATATCATATCCATTTACCAAGGGAGGGAAACAAACCAAATTTAATCAATTTAGGGACTAACTTTATACTTGCATATCAATCAAATCAGATCGATATCATGGCCCAAATGATGGGAATCTCTTTTTGCCGTAAAACTTATAGAAAGGAGGAGATCCTTGGTGCGTTGATTTGTTATTTTTTTTAATATATTTTGTCGTTGGGCTGTGTCTGTTTGTGTGTGTGGGATTGTCTGTCTGTCTGTTTGTCCTTCTCTTACAACCGAAGCGACCTTAAAAAGACGACTCCTTTGCTCTTTCTTTTTCCTGCCCTGTCTTCCTAGTTTTTTCCCTCCTAAAATCTTCAATCCCCCCAGATCAACCACCACTCCCCCATTAACAGACACCCCAAAACACAGAGGTGATCTTCCCTGTTCTTTTTTCCCACCACTGGTTTCCGCTGTTGTTTAGCTAGTTCGGTTCCAGCTTGGCGGGTCTCCTGATTCGTCGGTTCAGGGATCAGGGTCGTTGGATCGGGTGGAGGGTGTCGGGTTTTGTGTTGCCTTGGTGTTGGGATTTAATGGGTCGGTGTTAGATTTGTGGGTTAGGGCTTTGTCCACGTCAAGATTTGATCTTTTGTGCGTGTGTCCGTTGCCCTGTCTTTGTGTTGCCGGGTCGTGTTCGTTTATCTCGTAGGATCTTTTTTTTTAACACATGTGATCTCTGTGAATCTCTCTTGTCTTGATAGCTGTTTAGCTGTCAAGAATCTCTTTCACCGCACTCCTTTAAGGTGATGGCTTTTGGGGATTGCCAGTGGCATTTTATGTCTGAAAGTGTTTTTCTCGTGTTTTTGTCCTGGCGTTGACTACTATTCAAGTCATGAATCTCAGTTCGTTCCCCTATTTCTGATGATTGGATCTGGTGCATTGTACTGAGAAAAGTGAGTGATGTCCTTTGAAGGGCTTTTATGGCAATTGGTAGCCTGTTTGTGCAAGCTACTGTGGATTTGTCTTAGTGCTATAGGGGGGACTGTTGTTGGTGATTTAGTGATGGGACAGAATATAGAGGTCATTCAATATAACCGATTCACTGAAAGATTAGAATTGGTTTGGTATCAATGAAGTCCCTTTTCCTTTTCTTTTCCAATGATTGATTGTCTCATACACAGTTGCTGCATGTAGATGGCAATGCAGGAAGCGAATCCTGCCTCCACTCCCAGTGCAGAAGTTGTTGGAAATGCTTTTGTTGAGCAATATTATCATATTCTTCACCAATCTCCCGGGATGGTGCATCGGTTTTATCAAGATTCAAGTTTGCTTAGCCGTCCAGATGCAAATGGGGTTATGAGTTCAGTGACAACCATGCAAGTAAGTGTTGGAAGTTGACTTCTGTCTTCTCTTTTGATTTAGTGTTAGCTTAGACATGATAGTTGTTACAGTAAGTAGCTGTTATCGTCATTTCTGGACTTTTTATCTTTGTTTTGGTTCCTTTTCTTTCACTCTGAGGAATGCTGAATCTAGTCAATATCTCAACTTTGTTTTGGGTTGTCCGGTCGGACAGTCTGGTGTTATGGAGAACCTGATTTAGCAACTCTCAATCTGATTAGATTTATTGCTTTGTGCAGACACTCGCACAAGTCCTGCTGAGTTTTAATGAGTTGTGATGTGTCAGTAATTAACACGGTTTGTTGTTCTTGGACCAGGCAATAAATGAAAAGATTGTGTCTCTGAATTATGAGGAATATACCGTGGAAATAAAGACTGCTGATGCTCAGGAGTCACACGAGAAGGGGGTGATTGTTCTCGTTACCGGATGTTTGACCGGGAAGGATCATGCCAGAAAGAAGTTTACCCAGACATTTTTCCTTGCTCCCCAAGACAAAGGCTACTTTGTTCTCAATGACGTGTTCAGGTATGTCGGTGAGAGCGAGCCTGTGGTCGTCAGTGCTGCTACCACTGTAGACAATCCAGCAGCTGAGGCGGTGGTTGAAGGTATAGGCCTGGACTTCTTTCTTTGAGATCGGAGCATATTTTATGACAACCATCTCAATAAATGGCCTTCACTTGATTATCATATTCCGATTTTCTATTACAGTTACGGGATGGTGGGGAAAACAGTTCTATTATTGGTGAAATCTTGCAATGACAAAAGAAAGAACTATACTATGTAATATAATTGTTGTTTTGTTGTGCCTGCAGAGCCTATCCATGTCCCAGATCAAGTCACAGTTGAACCTGCAGCAAGTTTTGAGGAGGAAGATCTCACTAATGGTGCCGAAGTTTGTGATCCATCCGATTATGAAGGGTCTGTTGTTGAAGATGCCACAATTCAGCCAGGGCATCCAGCAACTGAGCCCTCTCCTGAGGTTGAGGAGGATGCTCCAAAGAAATCATATGCATCAATCGTAAGTCCAAAATGACATTTTTACATTTTACATTAATATTTTCACCCTGGATTTTGTTTTTTTTTTTCCGATCTTTACTGGAAGGCTTTAATTTCTTAGGTCAAAGTAATGCAAGGGCTTAAACCATCTCCTCCCGTTCATGATCTTTCAAAGAAAGAAAAGGCCGGAACAATCGATAATACGCAACAATATGTTCGTTCCACTTCCCCCAAACCAGAAGCCCCTGCTGCTGAAAAACCTGGTGTTTTGGGGGTACCAACTCCCACTAATGATAGTGCGCATGAAAGTAGCCATGTCGATAAAGAAGGTATCGTGGCATTCAATTTGAGAACTTCATGGTCCACTCATATTTTGGATGTCCAGTGAATAGATCTTTCATCATCAAACATGATTTCAACTTTTAAGAGTTCTACTTATTCCCTTTTGTACTGAGTTATCCCTTGTCAAACTTTTAATCCGTCATTTTTGATATTATCTGTAATCACCAGTTGAAGGCTACTCTATTTACATAAGGAATTTGCCTATTAATGCAACGGTTGAGCAACTGGAGGAGGTGTTCAAAAGGTTTGGTTCTATTAGACCAAACGGCATCCAAGTCCGTAATGCCAAGGTTCGGTTTCTACATCTAATCCGTAGATGGAACACTCGTGTTTTATGCTCTCAAAGCTCATGATGGCTGAGAAATCAACTTTGCTTTGGTCAATCATACAGCAGGGATCATGCTTTGGGTTTGTCGAATTTGAAGCTTTGGGCTCCATGCAAGGCGCTCTTCAGGTATTTGTCTCTTAGGCTATGTTTGAAAGGGTGAGAAAAGAAAAGAAAATTTTGTCCTTTTCTTCCACTACCCTTCTCACTCCTTCCACTTTTCTTTTCTTTTCTTTCCTTTTCTCTTCATTTCAAACATGGCCTTAGTCCTTTTTCTTTTACAGATTGCATTGATAGATTCTGCTAATTTGACCATCAATACTCGGTTCTATTTTCTGAAATTGTCAGTAGTTTTAGGAGGACAGCATCTTCTGTAAATGTTGAAACACTAATTTTCATGCTTACGTAATACCTTGCCGAAATTCCGTTCTATCTATTAAATCTACTGTAGTTGTCTGCCTTATTACCTTGTGAAACAAAGGCTGGATGTTGTGCCTGGAAGAATTGCATTTTTTTGGTAAAAAAACTGCATTTCAAAAGCCACTTTTATTGATAATCTTCTCTTGTTTTGGCTAGTTGACTGAACTTTCTTACATAATACTGTGGCTCACATTGAATTCTTTTGGTTCAAAACATTCAGGCATCTCCTGTAATCGTTGGTGACCGTCCTGCTGTTGTTGAAGAGAAACGGACGACAACTCGAGGCAAGCCACTGGGTCTGTCAGCTTCTTATCCACACAGCATAACCAATAACTGATGAATTATTCTGTTTTTGTTTTCACCTTAACAGTTAACAGCAGCAGTGGTGGCAGAGGGAGATACCCTCCCAGCAGAGGCGGATTTCGAAGCGACAGCTTCAGAGGCCGAGGAAACTATGGGGTTGGTGGTTGGGGCTATGGCCGGGTCGAGTACAGAAGTCAAGGCAGCTTTTCCGGCCGTCCTAGGGGCATTGGCAACGGACGTGACGTTGAAAGTTATCAACGAGTTAATCAGAATGGAGCAGGAAGAGGTCGCCATCAAGGTCAAGACGGCGGTCCTCACAACCCCTCTGACTGGAATCGCTAATCAAAAAAGTTAAATGAAGCCCGAATTCTTTTGCCCGAGGTACAGTCGTCAAGTTTGTAGTTGGACCAAAAATTTCACGGACGTCTAGATTAATTTTCTCTCCTGGAGATTTAAAACTGGCAGTTGAGGTGTTCTTTAGTATCAAATTATAACGGAATCGGTGCTTTATTCGAGCAACTTCTCCTTCTTTCATGGTCTTTTGCCATAACCTTCGACTTTATGAAACTGAGTAGTGGTTTATCCTTTGTTCTTTATATCTGTGATGAAAATTTGTGATAGTTTTCAGTTGCTCTTGCTGTCTTTCGTTACTATTTGCTTGGTTGCTCTTGGATATCTCGACCTGAATAATCAGCCTGCAAGTGTGAGGATTCTCACTTGAGCCACCATCGAGAAATTGCACGTGGCAAAAAGTAACTGGTACATCTACCAAACCAGGTACAGAAAAGTGTAATTAATTATTACATTATTGTTGGTTTTTAGTCAATAAATTACCACTAGAACACATGTCAGGCGTGCTCTTAAAAATAAATTAATAAAATAATAATAATAAAATATTATATTTATGGATTGAATTGCATGAAGACAAATGAGAAAGCAAGATAATTCTTCTTTCCTTAAATTTAGTTTCTCAATATTTATAATCAGAATTTTTTTTATTAATATACCTAAAAAAAAAAGTTTTTATTTTTATTTTAAAAATCTCTAAGGAAAGACCTAAAAATTAGAGTAATAATCTCGATAATTCACAAGAAAATTTTCATTTAATTTAGATAATTATATTAAATTATGTCTCGTTAAAATATATACATATAAAAAAAGAGTCACAAAAAAGTTGCCAAATATTTTATATAAACAATAATTGAACAACATAAAAATGCGACGAAGACAAGGAAAAATGAAACTCTATCTCTCTTATTTCGTCTGCATGTGTTTTATTTTAATAAAAAATAACTTTTTTTTTCTTTTACCTGACACAAACCTCGTGATCACCTCCACTCAATTCCCTATAAATTTGGGTACCAATGAAAGGAAATTTCACTCAATTCTAGTGATTTCCCCTCTATTAAAAAAATATATATATATCCCAATTTTTGAGAGAATGTTCGGCAGGGGTGAGAATATAGCTATCGTAAAGAGCAACGTCATTGGTCGTGAAAGATCGACCAATTGTTCGCCCTACTCTCGATCTAACTCTGTCACTTTCATGCGTAGGAAGTTCTGATAATGGAAGAAACGGAAACGCCGCTGCCCTCCCTCCGAATGGATGGCCCCGTCCTGATGTGCATGCCGGATTTCAAGGAGTAACCAGGACTTTTCTAATTGGCCGGACGATCGTCCGTATCGACCACTGGACAAGGGCTTCCATTAGCATGGAGAGAGCCTCCACCTTCCCCTCACCATATCCACCCACTCGGACTGGTTCGACCGCCACCGTTGTGGTTAATGCTGCTGTGCTGCATGGGAGGACGGTTATTGGCCATGCGAGAATCGCGAGGGGCCCGACAGGTAGCGACACCATATAACGCCAAAAACATTCATTACATCGATCGCATTTGATCATGGTTTCATCATTAATATATATTTTTTTCGAAATCGCATATTTAACGCATCTCGACGGAGAATCACGTGAACGCACACGTAATGTAGACCATTTCATAAAATTGTGCATAACAACCTAGTTTTCGACTTCTTTGGCATTGCCGTTGCTATGAATGCAGATTACAGGTTTTGCCGTGCGGTTTAACTCGTTATCAAAAAAACCTTATTTTTTCAGCACTTGACAGGAGTAAAATCTTTTTAAGACATCATCGGATTTCCCCTCTTTATTTTGGAAAAGGAACGTGATTTTTAATATTTGTTCTTTGAAATGTTAGGTAGATTGAAGCATGAAAACCTGATCACGCGGTCTGAAGTTTTAAAAATAACTAGCAAAAAAGGAACTCTGTCGTTACATGATGAATTAATGGGATCCCCGGACTTCCGGCGATGGCGACAGATGTATAAATCGCATGCGAGAGCTTCTGGTAGAAGCACAACTTTGTACGCAATGTAACATTCAGTAACTATGATCTCTTCCTTTGTGAAACAGGCACCGGCAACCATGTCCGCCGACTGTTGCTGATCGGAGGATCCACCAACCTGTCATCAGTTCCACCACGACGTGGACTCAACAATCATCCTACTCTAAGTGGCTGGTCTCCATTCCGATACAATAGCCGCATCCGCATGCTTATCGCCTTCATAGTCGCGGGTCGTCGTCCCGTGGTCGAAACGACAGGAAATGGACCGAATGGAAGGCAAATCTTTGGAGTCATCATGGGGCGAGGTGGCCCTGGGGATTTCTACATCATGTGCTCTTGTCATGGTACAATCTTATCCCCTGCCGCGTTCGTGGGACATGCTGGTGGCACCATCACTCCTCGACCGATGGAGCAGATCACCGTGTTGCGGAGGCCTCCACCCTATTAGTATTACCTGAGAGAACTTGCGAGAACCTTGGCTTATGTTATATTTTAGAATAAAACCTACAAGTCCATCGGACTTGTCGGTGTGTGTAAACCGGGTCGATGGAGCTATCTTTCTCAAACTTTATGATTATTATTCCTGTGCTTTTTGGTCGATTTAGTTCGAGAGACGCAATTCAATGTCCAAGCTTTAGGGTTTTATTCCCGTAGAATTCCGGTCGAGTTCGCCACTTTAATAATTTGATAGAACGACATTTGATGAATCCATATTAATTATATCTCAATGGTAAGAAATGCTCTTTTACCCAAATTTTAATACATATATAATATTAATGAAGTACTGATTTGGAAAAGGACAACAGTTTTAATAAAATAAAAAAAAATATAAAACGAGAAAAGCAATCACCATGTAATATTATAATATGAGATCCTTCGTGTCACGTGTATATTTTGGACAATTTTAAAAATACCTAGTGATTTATAAGATATAACTCAAAAAAATATATTAAAATTATAAATTACATTAATTATTATTACCTCCTAGATGTAGATTGGTTGGAGTTTGAATGTCTTGTTTGTTGTTGGGTTGTTGAGTTCGATCTTGGGTTCCTCTGAAACTGGTAGTTTGGGATTGATCTGCAGAGCCTTCTTTCTGGTTTTGTTTTCTGCGTGGCTTCTGCAGGTCACTATTTGTTCTAAGGTTTTGCAATGATTAATGTCTAGTATCCCTGTTTTTGCAAAGTCGAAGGTGAATTTTCATGAACAGTTGGATATCAGATGTGAAGTAGATGACAGCTTAGGATAATATGCATTGATGTGAGAAAACTGTGGTTGAACTCGTGTTGTTGTTATCTCATTGCACATCTGTGGAGTTGTTGTGCTTTGAGACAGCCTCTTCAGACTTCCCGGCCGTACAATATTGCCCATCGAGGTTTGAATGGGGAAATTCCTGAGGAAACAGTGGCTGCTTATGGGGTTAATATCTTGCTGAGAGATTCTGTTAGCAATGCCCTGTTCCATAACTTAATAATTTGGGGCGAAAAGTGGATCGATAATCTGTCTTCGCTTTCATTACAGAGAGGAATCGAAGAAGGCGCGGACTTCATTGACACAGATATCTTGTCATCGAAAGACTGCGTACTCATATGTTTCCATGATGTCACAGTTGATTCTACCACAAATATTACCCAACACAAGGACTGTGCTGATCACAAGAGACATCAAGTCCAAGGCGTTAACACGATAGGGTTCTTTACGAGTATGGTCTCTTCACGGATCTCACCGGAAGCTTGCACAATTATCAAGAGCAGTTCTCGCCTCTTGTTCGGAAGGATAGTGACAGAAATGCTATGGGTATACTCCAAAAGACTGCTTCGTAAGTCTCTTCTTATAAGATGGTATAATAGATCGATCAACCACGTTGACAGCTAGTGTAAATTATTTCTCTAATGCTTCTTTTCGTTTTGCATTCTGATCTTCCTATGAAAATGACTATAATTCAACCCAGTCCGAGTCCATGAGCATCGATAAAATTGGGAACTATTAATCGATAATATTGTGATTCTTCACAGCCGTTATCAGTTTGACATACATGCCCACAAGCCGACACTGTGTTAGAATATGAGACCGGTTTATATGTCGAGCCCAATCTAACGGAATTCCACTCTAAAACCAATTGGCTGTAGAGGGAGTAGCTCGCTACGCTATACATAGGCCAGACTCAATTTTCTTTCCGATATGGAATTGAGCTGCAACCCATTTTCAACGGTTGTTCTATTCCCAGACAAGCGCAGAGAGAAGTCTGATGCAAAATTCTACCATCGTTCTGTTCTATTCTTGGTGAAAAAAAGCTGCCCAGAGCTTACATACAAAGCGCTTACACACAGTTTCCCAAACAACGACAACTTAAGCACGAGAACCATCCACCCTGCTGTGTGTTATGGGGTTGCTTGTTAGGCGTCTCTGTTCTCGGGGGCGACGGATCCAGTTGTGTCCTCTTGAAGTTCATCTGTGGCTTTGTACTACTGTCTAGTCTGGCAGATCTATGAGAACTGCCTCTGTCGTCACCTGTTAATCTACACGCAACAGAAGAGCACATAAACAAATTGACATAAACGTTTGAAGTTCTAAAAGAGCAGAAGAGAGCAGAAAGCTTACATAGGGAATGCGAATGACTTGACGCTGGCTCCACTCGCGTCGGAAAGTCGGGACGACTGGCTTGGGTAGAGACCAGAAGCTCCTGTTGGAGAACGTACGCTTGGTACCTTCAGCAATCCAGTCTGACTATCGAGTGGCCGGGAATCCACATTCACCGCCACGTTCCAGGTATTTGTTTCCCTCATTGTTAGTGTATTGCTGACAGAAAAGTTGGTGAATTCTGTCGCGAGGGGTGAAGCCGGCATAAAATGCTCATCTAACTTTCCAAGCTCGCCCGACTTGCCGAGCTCCCCCGATCGGCCAAGCCAGTACCCCTCCTTACTGAAGCTCGTGTTTCCCATGTGTATACTGAACAATGATTCATTCGATGCCGTACTCCATTCCGTTGGCGCTGTCGACCTGTTCCTTGCGAAGACGGATGACGGAAATCTGTATGCTGGAGAACTACCCGATTCACCCGTCCTTTCCATTACCTGGACAGGCGGGATCTGCCCCGTGGTCGTACTAGGCCCGTTATTCGATTCCTGTTGGCCCTTAATATCACTTACACCTGCCTTCGGCCACATTTCGCCCGGTGTCTCGTCCTCAATGGAATTTCCATCACGATGATTGCGCCCCGGGCTAGGACTCGTGCCAGGTTTGTCATCACGTGGCATATTACAGTCTAACCCATTTTGCCTCTCGGAGGATTCATCTGACGCAGACGAAGTCGATAGGCCCAACCCATCGGAGCAACCATGCTGCGCCCTTTCCGGCGTCGTAACATGCCTCCCTGGTTCACTTTCCATCTCCGAGCAATGCAACGAAAACTTCTCATGTCATGGAAGAATCCAGCGGAAGAATAAAACTTCTGGCAATTGAAAACAAACAGAAAATTATAGGGAACGTGATCATGGGACAGGATGAAAAAATCGTTCTCACATCGTTGTCCGAAAAATGTACAACTTCTAGATGATCCAAAAATCAACTCTGCTCTAAACAACTTGTGTAATAACGAATAAAAAAAAAAAACAAAGATCGAAAAAGAAAACCACAGGAGAAAAAATAAACAGAGAAAGAAGAAGAAGAATATGAAGATTGCCAATAAGGATCGTCCTTTTTTTTTTCCTACCTTTTCGTGGGAGGATTGTCTGTGTTTGTTTTTAGGCTTTCCAAAGATTTAGGCATGTATTTCGTTAGCAAGTAGGCGATTAATAAAAAAAAAGGTATAGTTGGAATCTGAATGTTGTAGCATTACCGAGTTGGCTGGAATCTTCCTGTATGGTCGTCAGTTGCGCCCTACGTTTAAGGTGTGGAGACTGACCGGAGACTCCTGGGATCGCGACAATGTCGCGATGGAATTTCGTGGTCAAAAATCTCAAAATCAAAGATGCCGACCCGATTCGACTTGAAAGTCGTGGATATAATATACAAAATCATTCCTTGCGAGCTACACGGTACAAAAAATGAGCAAAATATATTATCAAGAAGAAATAAAAAAGAAACGCGGTTTAGCCAAGCAGTCCGAAACCTTAGAGACCCGCGTTTTTTTTAGCAGGCACTGATTTGAAGTCACTGTCTCCGATTGGATACTCTTGAACTGTTGTTTTCTTGGGTGTTATATGTAGCCAGAAAGTCGTCGTTGAATTTAAAATTCTCCATCGTCGTCATCGTCGCAAAATGCTTTTTTGCTTGGTGAAATTTCCCATGAAAATGCTTTTGCCTTTTTCGGCTACTTCCCATGGATAAGACGTCCCTGTCCTCCCATGTAAGATCCAACTCCCATCCCTGGTCCTTGCACGTACTCTTGGTTCCGCTTTTTTCTTCCTTTCTTTTGCTGGCAGTTTTGTGATGGGGGAGAGGGTGGCGTCGGACGTCCCTAGCCGCGAGATCGAGCGGCACTTGCTCGCTGCGGCTGAGCACCTGTTCATGGCAATGGACGAGTGTGCGGACCTCTCCGGCGATGCGAGAAGGGTGATTTCTGACCTCCAGTCCCGACTTCTCACCAAGCCTATGCATCCCGGAAGGAGGGAGGAGTTCTTCAGGGAGACGGAAGAGCGGCTGAAGCAATCCGAGAAGGTAATTATGGATTGGGAGGCGAGTCGGTTGATGATTTGTGAGTTGGGTGAGGCTGAGCGTAACGGGTACCTGGATGCAGTCGTCGAGATCCGGAGGTCGATTGAGAGTCTCGGAAAAGTTGATCCTTTTAGGATCGTCAAACAGAAAGAGACCTTCCTTAGGGCCGAGCGGGTGCTGGAGATGGCTATGTCCAGGCTCGAGGAAGAAGTCAAGTGCATCCTTGGCAGGTGCAAGCAAACTTACGAGCCGCGGTCCATGTCCTTCCGCTCTCCTGCGGATAATTTAGTCTTCGGCGAATCCTTCTCTTCTGTGGAGGATAATCCGGTTGATTCGCCTCGTCGGGAGTTTGAGGCGGTTGACTTAATCCGGCCCGATATGATCCCTGTCCTTAAGGCTATCGCAAAAGTGATGTTCGACTCCGATCATGGCCCGGAATTTTGCAGGGCGTTCATCGGCGCACGCAGAGATGCATTGCATGAGTACTTGGCTGGCCTTGGAATGAAGCAGCTCTCCATCGAGGAGATATTGGGACTTGATTGGGATGTGTTGAGCCACGAGATCAGGAATTGGGTTCGGGTGATGTGGATCGTGACAGGGTTCTATCTCGTGAGCGAGCAAAATCTGTGCAACCAGGTTCTTGCGGAGTTCGGAGAATTCGCTTCTGCTGCCTTCCTCGACATCTCCAAGTTGTCAAATCTTACCATCTTGAACTTCAGCAAAGCCATCGTGATGTCATCCCATCGGCCGGAGAAACTGTTTGGAGTACTCAACATGTATGAGGTTCTAGCTGATCGGATCATCAACATCAATGCTCTGTTCTCAGAGGAAGAATGTTCTTCCATAAGGATTGAGTTTCATGATTTTCTGGTAGTGTTGGGAGACTATGCTAGGGCCACGTTTTCTGCGTTCCGCAACAGTATCGAATCAGACCATTCTCATAAGCCGTTCATGAAAGGTGGCGTGCACCCGCTCACTTCCTATGTAATGAACTACATCAAGACCCTTTGTGCCTACAGGGCCACGTTTGACGTGCTTTTCCGCGACGAACAAGTATGCTTCATGTGCCCTTCTCTAGTCGCCGAGGATATGACGGAGGATGAACCAACAAGCCCACTGGATCGCCACTTGCAGTCAATCCTGCCGGTATTGGAGGCCAACCTCACAGAGAAATCGATACTGCTTGATCAACATGCTCTGAAGCACATTTTCTTGATGAATAACATATGCTATATGGTCGACAAGGTGAAGGGATCTGACGATCTCAGGTGCTGCTTTGGGAATGAATGGATAAGGAAGCAGATCGCCAAATACCAGCAACACGCGACGATTTATCTGAGGGTGACCTGGAGCTGCGCTCTCATGAACCTCCGAGAATCTGGTTACGCCCCTGGCTCGAGCGCCCCTAAGCCCAGGGCAAGGGCAAGAGAAAAGTGTAGGGCGTTTTGCCTCGCATTTGAGGAGGTCTACAAGCTCCAAACCGGGTGGGTAATTCCGAATCCTCAGCTAAGATTGGAATTGCAGATTGCGACCTCACAGAAGGTCATAACCGGGTATCGGGCATTCCTGGGGATGCATAAAATGGACATCGATGACAAGTACATCAAGTACACAGCGGACGACCTGGAGAGTCTCATTCTGGATTTCTTCGAGGGATCGAACAGGTCTCTCCCGCATGCAAACTCGAGGAGAAGGTAACATCACATCCTCCTCCTCGGTCTTCCGACGCACTTATTTCATTCGTTCCGTGTGATTGTTTTGCAAGAGTTATGAATCCAAACATCCTTGTTCAGCAGATACCCACAACATCATTTGTTCACAAACTGGCCGGCATTTTCCAATGCCCAGAAAGCTGAAAACCAACGCAACTTCCCTTAATCAGGAGTACCATTTGGACCGCGAGAAATGTCTTGGTGATCATGGGCCAACGAGCAGTGCAACGGCTGGAAGGTCCATTTTCAATCCAAGAGGAAAAGGACAGTTGCCAATTCCTTCCTGCTTAATTCTCCGGTATCTGAAAGAAAGACCTGCTAGGTGAATGCCCAGACCAACTATCCACATGGACATGTTCATCCTTGTCCAAACCTTGTTTGTCCCAACGAACCGAGGAGGCTTCTTCTGGGTCCTGAGGTTGGGGCCATTGGGTGTCCGTAACTCGGATCAAGTTCGGATCTTGATGGATTTCTTGATTGGACCGTGGGAATTGATAATGGATGGACAGTCGGGGTTGGGAAGCAGCTTTTGAGGCCGACTGGACTCGTGATAATTGTACTGGCCTAGGCCCAATAATTCAACCGGCCCATTACCAGAATATCATCGGGCATCGGGGAGGGGGGTGAAATGGTCATTTTCCCTCTGGAAGGGAAGATATTTCCCCCAACGGGAGGATCTCCGTCGTCCAATTGATGAATCCAACGGTCCAAATCCTCTATCCTGCTTGGTCGTACCCCGCTTAAGCCCTTAATAAAACCTTAGGGAGACACTTCGTTCTTAGGGTTTTGGGAGGAAGAACACACGATTCCTTCCCCCCCGGTCCATTTCCGCTGTACGTGTTCCGCAGTGATTGATTGACTGACTGGTCGTTGTTCGTTGTGTTTTTGATTAGGTTGATTTGATCGGGTGCTAGGGTTTGTGATGGCAGTGCGATTGGCGTGATCGAAATGACTTTTTCCCGATAGGAGGGGTTGGTTGTCGCGGAGTTGATTTGGGTGGTTTGGCTGAGTACGAGTGAACAGGACGTCTTTGTTGATTTGGGTGATTTCGGTGGCTGCTCTGTCGTAGACGGAATCGCTTATTTCTTCCTGTTGTTGTTGAAATCTGGGTTGTTTGCTGTATTTTGTTCCGACGGGGGTGTGTATATGCTTCTTTTAGGTCGTCGAAATGGCCTTTTTGAGCAAAGTCGGGGGCATATTGAAGCAGACCACTAGCAGGCAGATTAATGGGGACTTGTCTGCTGCTAAACCTTTCATCTATCAAGCTTTGAGATTCATGTCTTCCTCCAAGATTTTTATTGGAGGTGTGATTTTGTTCTTAACGAAGCTCGGGCCTCGCGTTGGTTGTTTAGTTCTTCCCGTAAATTTTGGGATGCTGTTTTGCAGGTCTATCGTACGGTACCGATGAACAAGGTCTGCGGGAAGCTTTTTCCAAATACGGGGAGGTCGTTGATGGTATGTAGTTTGAAATCTCTTGTTGTATTCTGGTATATGTTCATTGACAAGGATTGGTTTTGCTCTACGTTCTTGCATCATTTCCTATTCTTTCATTGTGTGTTACTGGTTTAGGGTAGGCAAAATGGTTAGGAAGCACACATCCCATTAGGATTTCTGTGTTAAAACTGCATTCGATATTGTTGCAGCTAGAGTTATCCTGGATCGAGAAACTGGTCGGTCAAGAGGATTCGGCTTTGTGACTTTTGTATCTAATGAAGAAGCTTCCAGTGCCATCCAAGCCTTGGATGGGCAGGTACGTTAGTTCATTGACTTCTTCCCCTTGCCTATCAGAAGTATGCGTTGCTTCTTTGATGTGCAAAGTATATTTTTAAAATTTTTGTACCTACAAGTTAACTTCAAGGTATTTTCTCTGCATATGCCACAGAGTGCTTCTGTGCATCAGTGGTCGCCACCTCTTCTCTTTCCTTTTGTACAGACTATAAAATTGGCTGAAGTCATATTTGAAAGAAAAATTGGCTGCATGATATGTGACATGGAACTATGCTTGTGATCATGATTGCATATTGTTTGCTTGCAAAACTAAGTTGGCACTTTGGTAAACCTGTGTTTTATGGTGGATGTGTTCTTTAAGTTGGGTGGATCAACTTAATATTGTTAGTATGAAAAAATCCTTTAGGTCATCTTATGTGGAGGTTTAATGCACGTTAACATGGATATGCATGCTAACTTTATTTTATTATGCTTGTGATGTGTTCCTTTTTTTAGTGAACTCGTGTGTGAAAGGTTCTCAAACAAAGTTTCTACTTGTTCATGAGATTTATTACCTTATTGATCCTCCTGTCTCCTAGGATCTCCATGGTAGGAGGGTTAGGGTGAATTATGCATCTGAGCGGCCACCTCCTAGGTTTCAATCTAGTTATGGTGGTGGTGGCGGCGGCTATGGTGGGGGTGGCTTTGGTGGTGGGGGCAGCTATGGTGGCAGCGGGTATGGCGGGGGAAACTATAGTAACGACGGTAGTGGCCAAGGCTATGGTGGTGGGGGTAACTTTAACAGCCCTGGCAGCTATGGAGGTGGAGGCAGCGCCGGCGGTTATGGTAATGATGCTGGCTTTGGATCTGGAGGCAGTGGTGGATTTGGTGGTAGTTATACCTCAGTTGCCGGAGGTGCTGGGGGCAGTGAAAACTTCACCGGTGAGAGCAACTTTTCTAGTGAACTGGACGGAGTCTCTGGTGGTCAACAATTTGACCATGGTGCTGTTGGAAGCACCGATAATGCTGCTGGAGGTTACGAGCAAGATGACTCGTTGAATGACAAGGACGTCGATGACGAGCCTGATGACTATGCAAAAAGAGCCTGAATGAATGACTGGCGGCATAAATATTGTCAGACACTGTTGTCTTCTTGTCCCAGGATCATGTCTCTTTGTTGGCATTAGTGTTCTTACATGTAAACTTGTGGTTCAGTTAAGTTCTCTGGATTCAGACCCTGACAATACCATAAACCTGGGCTTTGTTATCATTTCTTGGACAAATGACTTCAAAACAAGCTTTGTCTTCATATACGTGCGATGGATATAATCCTCTGATTTTGTTATAAAATGAAAACCGGCGTGTGTTTCAAAGGAGATCTCCTTGATCGGAGAATAGCAATTGTTGTACCTTCATTACCACCTGAGCATCTCTCTTCGTCCTCTCGACCAATTGCCTGATCAACATATTGTCATTGGCATCGCTACTCTCGTCCCTGCTCATGCCAAGACTGTCCGTGCCTTGCTCAAAGGAAAGAGTCTTATTCGCCACCTCCACTCTATTAAGTAAAAGGGGTTTGGTAGTTCCATTTGGTTTGATGCTTTGCCAGACAGGGGAGTTGTCACGACAAGGCGGTGTGGTCTCTTCTGAGGAATCAAACTTCATGAACTCTTCATATGTCTCCTCCCCATATGCACTCAAAGTTTCTTCACCTGGCAGATTCATGACGACCGGCCTAGCCACATCGCTCGAGAATCGCCTGTTGGTGCAAACTTTTTGTGTGGATTCCATGAGCCGCAGCTTTCTCTGGCTGTTCTCGAGGGCCAACTCAAGCTCTTGGATTCTCTCCTCAAGCTGCGACTCAATGAGTTCATGCAAACGCAAGGTCAGTGCTCTTAGTGAAACGGCATAGTTGGCGGAAGGAGCTGTCGAGCTGCCGCTTGATCCATCCTTTTCCAGATCACCATGTCCTTTAGGGATATCCACCATCATGTTGTTCAGCTGCTATGAGGAAACAGAGAACATTCAAATGAATGATTATGAGATTGTAAAAGAGAGTGGGAACTGATAATTACCTGAACATTGTCGAGTCCAACGTTAAGCCCCAGCCTTTCAAGTTCGGCTTCCAGCTCAGCCTCTATCTTTCTCATAGAGTCCAAATTCTCAACCCTTCCAGGTTTATGTAATTCCTCATTCACGTCACTTTCGTGCCGTTCATTAGAGGACAGTGTAGGATCAGCATCAGGAAAAGAGGTTTGATGAGTAATCCATGATCCAGATATGTCATTGTCTAGCTCTTTTATGATTACCGAATCTTTCATCTCAAGCTCCTCTTGCAGATCCTGAACTAAGTTCTCCTTTTGATTCAGCAAGTCCTTAAGTTTGTCCACATCGGTTCTCTTCCTAGCTACAGAGGATATGATGCCAACGTAAAGTCCAAGCGAGAACAGAATGATCCCATGCATCCAACCTGGCATGTTACAGATTTGAGCAATGACTTTAGTCTTACAGAAAAAAGGTCCGCTCGGCATCAGTTTACAACTAACCCAACCAACTTACAAGCATCAAGCAAGTCATGCCAAGCTAATACAAATAATAATAATTGAAGGAGTAACGATATCCAGAAAAGGTTGAGAGTGATACCATTCTGGGAATATAATTTCCTCCTGCTGCCGACACAGCAGATAGAAATGTCTGATCTCGCGTCGCTTGTAATTTCAGTGGGCAGACTAGGAAGAGGCGGAACGCCAGCCAAATTTCTGCTTATTTCTATCTGGGATTGTTTTTGGATGCCAATTGCTGCTGTCGCATCCGATGCTCCAACAAATCCTTCACTACTCCTGCTTATAGTATTGCTTCTGTCAGTGAAAAGCAATGGCCCTGCTACCGAAGAGGATGGTTTAGGCAAACTACGTATTGGATCAGCTGGCTCAGCATTATGGTTGCATAACTGGGCCACAAAACAACTTTCCAGCGATGTCAAGGGATTTGGCCACAAATGCCTGTGTCTACTTCTAAGAGAGCTATTGCTTTTTACAGAACGCTGAAACGAACAAGTTATCCCTTCAAAATTTCCACTTCCCTCATCACCCGAGCTGCTGCAAATGTCGCAACCACTGGTGTTCTCATTCTCTCTTGCTACATCTGCTATCTTTACAGTATACTCCGTAGGCAAGGATGCAATGGAGAGCAAAATACATTGTTCCAAGTTCCTTGCAATCATTTCCTCGGATCCCGATGTAGAGGCTGCTTCTGCGGTTGCATTAGTGCCTAACACGCTCTTGTCAAAAACATTATTCCGAGAAACATCACCGTGTCCTTTCATTCTCTTTCCATGAGCCAGACCAGCAATATACCAACTCCCATTGAGAGTGGCCTTACAACCTTTCAAGTCTCTCGGGGTATTCTTGATGTACTTTGTTGTCAAGCATGCGGCACTAGCAGCCGCAACAAACACCCAAAAATCCATAACAAACCGTCCACTCCACTACGAAAAGCTCCACAACACTAAACTTTTCGAGGACATTAAGTTGCACCCTGTTCCAGCAGAAGGTAACTCTTCCACATCCAAAGCTTAAACCCTGCTCCAAAACCGGATTAAATTGCCCCCTAAAAGTGCCGCCAGGGCAGAAACTTTGGCTATAATGTCTCCAAAGCAATGACTATAAACTACTGTCTGAATCTGGCCAAGAAACAATCTTAAACAAAAGAATACCCCCGGCCCAGACTCTTCATCAATCCATAACACAATCACCCTTCTTTCCCCCAACAAAACCGATAAACAAAGAACACGGCCACCCCAGGTTGGTCAATCAATGAGAAGACCGGGGGGGGGGGGGGGTGGGGGGGTGCTGTCTTTACGACTGGACTCCCAAAGAAAAGACTGAAACTTTCCAACGACTGGACCACAGAAAAAGCGGAATTAGGACAAACCCAGGTTTGGTTTTCTGACAACAGACGCCCGGTGGAGAAGAAAGTCTGGATTTGGAACGTCAGGTAAGAGATGGGAAGAGGAGAGGGGGGAGTCGTCCGTCAGCTCCCTCTCCCCTCTTAGCCAAAAGAAATCATAAAATACTTATAAAAAAAGAAATTTTATTAAAATAATGAACAATGCAAAAAAAAAGTGGAAAGTAATCTCTTGTAATCAGAAATACTTCCACAACTTTTTGTTCGATATTTTTTTATTTGTGTTTCGTCGATTTTGTGTGTTTGTGAGTTGAAGATGAAACGGGGAGCAAAATATGTGTGGGAGAAATTGGGCGGTGGCGGGTTCCTCTCCCTCTATCTTATCCTCTTCTTCTTCTTCTTGGTTCTGTTTTTATTACTCTTTTGGTTTTTTGTCCGAAAATGTTTAAATGAAAAAATTAGACACACACACACTCAAGTATTTCATGGAATGACAGGTGACACATGCTCGTAGAATTTTAAGGAAAAAAAGATTTGAAAATAGAAGTCAATGATAAGTTAATATGAACATGTATTAAAATAAAGGCAAAATATCAAATTATGGCCTCAACTATTGACCAACTTTCTGTTTTGGCCTAAGGTTTGTTTATTATACAATTTTAGCCCGAACTTCTAATTTAACCTATTTTGTGGCCCGACGTTGACGACGTTACTTAGCCTGCCGACGTGGACTTAACGGGATTCGATGTGGCAAAATTTTGCTTTCCACGTCACTCATTGGTCGATCCACGTGGGTGGCATCTGAAACTTTTATTTGAATTAAAATCTTTGAATTAAAAGCGAGAATTCATTCTTCTTTTAGTTAAAAAATGAGCATAAAATACATTAAGTATATTTTTGGAATATGGTTATTAAAATAATAATTAAAAATTAAGATCAATTATTATTTTTAATTATTTCCCACTCTGGGCCGGAGTAATAAAGCAGGTTCACGAGAGAGAGGAGAGCTATGTCTCAAGATAATTTTATTAGTAAGAATATTTTTGAAAATAGGATAATGAATTTTAAAATTTGTTAAATTAACGTAAAAGTATTTTTTTGAAAAAAAAGAGGAACGTAAAAGAACAAAAAAGGAAAGATAGAAAATAAAAATTTTTGAATTAAAATATAAGAAACCCTAATCCCCTTTTCTTCCCCCTTTCCACCAGCCTCCGAACTATACCCATTTCTTCCCCCATCTCGTCATCTACCTCCGTCCCAAAGTGGTTGTTGTTTTGACTTTCCTTGTCATTGAGGCCGAGTTGGGATGACATGAGGGTGAGCAATCCCCGACGGTAGAGGGCGAACCTAAGGCAAGAGCCCAGGAAGGTAATCGTGGTCGACGGCTCCGGGTACGGAGGGGAGTCCTTCTTCACCTTAGGTTGAACCCTAATCCCCTTTCTTCCCCCTTTCGTCACCTGCCTCCGATCCCTTTGGAGGCAACGTCACAGCCATCGTCACAGCCATCCCCTTTCATCACCTGCCACCCACGTGTCGCCACGTATGAGTGACACGGAGAGGCAAAATTTTGCCACATCGGATCCCGTTAAGTCCACGTCGGCAGGCTAAGTAATGTCGTCGGGCCGCAAAATAAGTTAAATTAGAAGTTCGGGCCAAAATCGTATAACAAACAAAGTTAGGCCAAAACAGAAAGTTGGTCAATAGTTGAGGCCGTAATTTGATATTTTGCCTAAAATAAATTTTGACCTCCGTAACAACGGCCTTGATTTTCTTTTTCTCCAATTAATAATATATATAGGCCATTATATCTAAGCCCAGTTAGGGTGCTTCGGCCCAATAAAGACTCGAGGATGGGCCCAATGATCTGTTTCGGCCCACATGTAATCATCCCGTTTAGGAGGTCATGGAGGATGACATTAAGAGACACTGGACACGATTTTATAGTAATATTGGATAATGGGAGGGGTATAGCCAGAGATTGCACATCGGTTAGTTTTAGAATGGCCGGCCACATGACAAGGGCGAACGGAAAGGCGAGAACCGATGAGGGACGTAATAACAACCACAACATTTGTATTCCACTAGGAGCATTACTAACCCTCCTTTCGTCACTCAGCGACAAAGGCAGAATTTTGTCGATGACGAATTTGAGGATTCGGATCTTGAATTTGTGTACGGACGCGGTCTCCCTGGATGTTATGGGCTTGGGCTTCATTTTGGGCTTTCGCATGGTCTTACTTTTGGGCCTATGATATGTGGGCTTGGTCGATTGATGAAGTAATTTGGACTTGGGCTTGGCCTAATTGTTTTTATTCATCACAAATCTCATAACATTTCGTTCTTGAAAAATTATACATACATAAATATAATATTAGGAAAAAACAAAAAGTAAATTAAAAAGAGAGAGAGAGATGACTTACAAAACCCACGTTTGGAAATTTGCATCCCAAAAACATGCAAATCCCACGTCGTCTCCCACTCACACCCCCACAACGACAACCTTAAAAACAACGAAAACCGTCCCCTATTTACACTCCCCCAGTACCCACACACACACACACACACAAACTGTTTCATTCCATCCCTCCTCCCATCAGAAAGCCAAGCAGCGGTTCCCTCCCTCTGAATCCAACCATGTCAAGGATCAGCAACACCATCGTCACCGTCCTCAACGCTGCCACCGCCGTCATCTCCATCCTTGCCATCGCCCTCTCCGTCTACTACCACGTCCACAGTGGGGGATCCACCCCTTGCCAGAAGTTCATCCGCGACCCCCTCCTCATCTCCGGCGCTATCCTCCTTGCTGTCTCCCTCATTGGTATCATTGGCTCTTGCGGGAAGATGAACTCTTTCCTCTATGTGTACCTTGGCCTCATGCTCGTTTTCATGGTCGGGATGGCTGTGGTCACCGTGTTCACGTTTGTCGTGACAAATGAGGGCGCAGGCAGGGTCCTCTCCGGAAGAGGTTACAAAGAGTACAGGCTCGGGGATTACTCCCACTGGCTTCAGAAGTACGTCGGGAACCAGAGGAGGTGGCGCGAGATCAGGGGATGTTTGGTGGACGCGGATGTCTGCCAGGGACTTGGTGGGAAGGACAATGCAGGACTTCGGGCCGCCGACGAGTTCTTCCAGTTGAATCTTTCTCCCATTCAAGTGAGTTTCATTCCTGAATTTGTTCTCTCAAATCTGATCCGAATAAGTCATATTCACTAGATTTTGAGATTTCTTCCTTTCCTCCGCATCACAGTCCGGCTGCTGCAAGCCTCCGAGTGAGTGCGGTTTTGAATTCCGTAATGCGACATACTGGGCGATCGCCAACCGGTCCGCCGGTCCTGGCAGACCCACGGCACGCAACGAGGACTGTGCTAAATGGAGCAACGACCCGAACAAGCTGTGCTACAACTGCAACTCCTGCAAGGCAGGATTCCTGGCCAACATCCGACAGCAGTGGCGGCAGTTGCTCGTGTTCAACGCGTGCGTGATAGTTGTCGTCCTGGCTGTCTACTCGGTCGGCTGTTGCGCCACGAAGAACAACAAGTTGGAGTTCAGGTACCGGAGGCAGGCGAGTGGTGCATGAAGTGGGGAAGGAGCCCCATGGGGCACTCCGCTGGAATGCAAAGAATTTCGATGAACTAATTTTAGAGTTAGCCTGTGTGAATTGTCAATAGACTTCTAGGTTTTCCATTAGTTTTTCTGATTGTGGATTGTAATTATCATCATTAGTAAGTGTCTTAGTGTTAGTGTTAGTGAACTGAATTCTCGATGCCAAGTTAATTAATCATTAATGTTCATTTGCTTAAATGTAATTAACATAGGCATACATTGATTGAGCAGAGAGCCATTCATATGGGCTTAAAGTTAAAAGGCAGTTGGAACCTGAATCATCAAATGTTCACATCTCATAAACATTAGAATTCTGTCCATTTTCACAATCATCTTTGAATCAACAGTCCTTCAATTCCTGCCATCACTTCCTTTCCCCTTACATTCATCTCACGTTCTTACATCTACATGTCCTTCTCTCAACCATCACAAAAGTTGCCTCCCACCATCCATCATCTTCCCCCTCAAAGGAAGTTTCCCATGTACATGTAGTAATAAAAGCAGGTTCACCAACTTCTCTGATCCAAACAACTGGCCTTTAAAGTGGGATGAATTGATATTTCCACATCCGCAGTAGACCAAAAACTTCAGGACAATCTGTAGATTCCCTCAACTTTTGAGAGAACAAACAGATGCAGACAACAGAGGCATGATCTCCACCACCCCCCAACTTAGTTGGAACTCATTCTGACATCAGTTGCTTGTTTTTCTCTTTTGGGTTTATTCATTCAGGCACAAAAAACAGAAACGGGTGTAAAAGCTACCCGATCCATGGAAGCTAAGGGTGTGTGTTTCACTGCACAAGATACCGCAACATAGAGCTTAGGAACAACCGGGAAGGATGTCAATTCGACGAAAGCAAGAACTGGGAAGGAATCATCATCTTGCAAAGTGGGCAACCCTTTTGACTTGCTGATCTACCCATAAAAGAACACAAGAGAGTAATCACGAGGGAAAGCATCAAGCTCTGATCTTTTTCACTAGTTGAATGCCTAGTAGATCTGCTGGGTGGGAGTAAAAACATCAGATCCAAACGAGAAGGGGGAAGTCGAAGGGGAGTCGAACCCAAAAGCGCTGGATGCAGAGGTTTATCGACCGATTCATGCCTTTTGTCCGCCCCAGAGGGACAAAAAATTCGACCCAGGAAGGGATCGATGAACCGCTGCCTCCAGCGACAACTTCCCCCTCCCCTTCCCACCCAAGAAAAAACCCAACCTAAACCAAATCCATCACACTCAAACCCACATCCATCCCAGAAAAATACCCAATAAACACAGATCTGAACACAGGATAATATAACTCATGACCCAGAAACAAAACTCGGGATCTGATTCATTCCATGCACCCGCGACTGAATGAAGGTAGAGAGAAGAAGAAGGGGCTGTAGTTCGAACGGATGAGCCGTCAAACCACTCACTCTGACTGATTGATGCTTCATTGTCTTTACTTTATGTCGGGCTATAATTTGTTTGTAATAATCTTAAAATTTATGTCCAAAAGAACTAATTTCATACACAGTTTGTACACAAATGATTGTTTATAAAAAATAAAAAATAAACAGATCTCTAATTAAAGGCTCCAAATAAATAAACTTCAACCAAAACCCGTATCACCTAACACCCCCTTATGTAGAGCCTTAAAACTATAATAATCCTTATTAGCAAATCGATTCCTCCATTAACTATAAATTTTAGTTAACTCGTTTTAAGGACTATTATACAAATCAATCGAAAACTTGAGACTCACTTTGTAAATTTTCTATAATGCTTGTCTGTATATAAATATTTGTGTTTCTATGACAAATCAGACATTGTCTGTCCTAAAGTTTGCTGCCACCTAAGACGCCCTCCTTTGGTTTTTAGCCAGACCCGACAACATTTTTTCTGCCCCCGTCCTTCGACCTTCCCTTCCGGATCCGGATCCGGATCCAAGTCCTATCGCCTTTCGGTATTTGATGCTACGTTTGTGATCTGTAGAGGCGATGGCCGCCACCTTGGACGACCAGCTGAGCCAGCTCAGGGAGATATTCTCGCGGTTTGACATGGACTCCGACGGCTGCCTCACGATCCTCGAGCTGGCGGCCTTCCTCCGTTCGATAGGGCTCAAGCCCACTGGGGACCAGGTCCACGTCCTCCTTGCGAACGTGGACTCCAATGGGAACGGCCTCGTGGAATTCGACGAGCTCGTGAGGGCAATGATGCCCCGGGAGATGAAGCGCAAGTTCCAAGTCAACCGACGGCAGCTCCTGGGGATGTTCCGGTCGTTCGACCGGGATGGCAATGGGTACATCACCGCCGCGGAGCTCGCCGGCGCGATGGCAAAGATGGGGCAGCCGCTGACTTATAAGGAGCTGAGGGAGATGATCATGGAGGCGGACGAGGACGGGGACGGGGTCATCAGCTTCGACGAGTTCACGGCCATGATGGCAAAATCCACATCCGGCATCTTATCGATGAACTTATCACCCCATTAGACATCATCAATCATCAAGAACGTTATTTGCTCTTCCGATCACATGTTCTAGAGATTTGCCATTAGATCTGAAACTTAGCCCCTCCCTCCCTCCCTTCCTCCCTCATTAAGTTTCTGGGTTCATTTTTGTAATCGCTGTAGAAATTTGCAGAGATGCTCATTTTTATTACAAGATTTTTTTGTGACCTGGGAAAGTGGTAATAATTCCAAGCTTCAATCCATTTCAAGTTCAATGCATTAACCCCGGCATATTGGTTTGGCTCAAAATCATATTCAGACAATGTTTATCCATGAGGTTTCCTAGAAAGAATGAAAATGAAAAGGGAATCACGATCATTCCACCTCATCAACAGCTAATGATGCAGATGATGTGTCTGTGTGTGTGATTATGGAGTCGACACTAAATTATTGCATGCATGCATTCATGCATGTCTAATTTTGTATTTCTCCTACTCTTTTGAATCAAACTGTTTGAGTATGAAGAGAACTGAAACCGCTAGCTCATGCAAACGAGCAAATGATTATGATTCCACAAGCTGGCCTCGTCCGGACAAAAAAGGGTAAGAGCGTAGGAGACACCTTGTGATATTTGTCTGAAACCATGCAAGAAACACGAACAAGACGTGTAGCCCCATCATCACCTCCCTCGACATGCAACCTTCAAAATGTCACCCTCCCTCGTTCTTACCAAACCCTTCCCCCATGCAGAAATCCTTGTTATAAAAAGGAGTCCCCCCGGACCCTCTTCCCTTTCATCGCCTACCCTCGGAAACCATTTTCACCATGGCTAAACTCAATCTCCTCCTCTTCCTTGGCCTCTTTGCCCTCTCGGAGTTCTGTGCCGCCCAGGAGTTCAGTGACCGTGTCGGCCTGAGGCGTTGGCGGGGACGAAGCACCAGGTTCGGAGGCTTCCAGCAGGGGAAGTGCCAGATCCACAGGCTCGATGCCCTCGAGCCTGATAACCGGGTCGAGAGTGAGGCTGGGCTTATAGAGACGTGGAGCCCTCACCATGAGCAGTTACGTTGCGCGGGCGTTGCATTGTCCCGGCATACCATTGAGCCTGATGGTCTCCTGTTGCCTTCGTACACTAACGCGGCACAGCTCATCTATGTCGTCGAAGGTAAGATTAGATATAGATGCTGAGTTGGATGGCCGAAGAAAGTATTGTGGGACTAAATTCGTTGGGTGGGTGGCCCTGATTTTGTTTGTTGCAGGGAGTGGAATCCAAGGCGTAGTGATCCCTGGCTGCCCGGAGACGTTCCAAACATCTCAACAACCTCAGTTCGGATTCCACGGACAGAGATTCGAGGGGGAGTTTGGTTTCCGGAGACGTAGCAGGGAGGAGTTCGGCCGTCGGGGACGGTTCGGTGGTAGATTCCAAGACCAGCACCAGAAGATCCGCCGCTTCCGACGAGGTGACATCATTGCACTTCCTGCCGGTGTCCCCCAATGGATCTACAACGACGGGAGCCGACCGCTCGTCACCGTGAATCTCCTTGACGTCACCAACAACGCCAATCAGCTTGATCTGAACCCCCGTGTTAGTACAAACTAGATTTAACACTAAGTACTCCTTTAAATTGCGTTCCATTACGATTAAAACTTTACTGTCCTGGTATTGGTACAGAGGTTTTATCTGGCCGGCAACCCGGAGAATGAGCATGAGGAAGAAGGCGGCCGATGGTCGAGGCAGAGCAGACGCCAGGAGCGCTTCCGCCCATTCGGACAGGAGGAGGAGGGCTTCACGAGACGTGTGCACCGCCGCAGGAGAGGAAGCGGGCAGCAGAACTGCAACAACATTTTATGTGGTCTGGACACAGAGTTCCTCGCCGAGGCCTTCAACACAGACATTCAGACGGCAGAGAAGCTCCAGAACGTAGAGGCCAGCAGGAACAACATCGTCCGGGTTCAGGGAGGGCTCAAGGTACTGAGGCCTCCATTCCAGAGGGAGGAAGAAGAGAGGGAAGGCGGTGGCAGAAGGATGTGGTCAGGACCTGGAGGAAGATCTTTCCGTCGCGGCTACAGCCACGGGTATGGTGGATACGAGAGTCCTCGTGAGTGGGGGACCGAAGAGTCGAGGAGGTGGGGATCGAGGGGGAGATCATACTATGGTGGCAGGTATGGTGGATACGGAGGGTCTCGTGAATGGGGATCGAGGAGGGACCCATCGTCGTATGGCGGCTACGGATGGGGACGGTGCAACGGTCTGGAGGAGACTGTCTGCTCCATGAGGCTGAGGGAGCAAATTGGCCACCCGTCCCGGGCCGACCTGTACACGCCAGGGGCTGGTCACATCAGTACGGTCGACAGCCACAACCTACCCATCCTCTTCTGGCTTCAGCTCAGCGCCACACACGGCGTCCTCCACAACGTAAGAATTCCACTCCTCGTCACCGAAACTAACCGTAACTGAGGCATAACTGACTAAGCTGAGCTGAGCCGTGTATTGCAGAATGCTCTCCTGGTGCCGCACTACAACCTGAACGCGCACAGCATCTGCTACGTGATCCGTGGCCGTGCCAGGATCCAGGTGGTGGACGACAATGGCCGAAATGTGTTCGACGACGAAGTGAGCGAGGGCCAAGTGGTGGTCATTCCACAGGGCTTCGCGGTCGTGAAGAAGGCCGAGGGGCAGAGGTTCGAGTGGGTGTCATTCAAGACCAATGACAACGCGATGATGAGCCAGCTCGCGGGCCGCACCTCAGTGTTAAGGGCGCTCCCCGATGAGGTGGTGGCCAACGCATTCCAGGTGTCGAGGGAGGAGGCGAGGCAGATCAAGTACAGCCGGAGGGAGACGGCCTTGTTCCAGGGGGGACTTGGCTATGGCATCACGGAGATGAGGGCCGAGGCTTGAAAGGGAACGGCAGAACCATAACTTCTCACAGTTGGATGTTTTTGGGGAGGGGGTTTTAATGTTGTAAGAAGTTCTGGCCGAGGAAATAAAAAATAATGCTAAGTACGCTTTAAACTTCTCTTTTATCTTCAAATAAAAACCGTGTAGATTCCCCTAACTAAACACATTCAAACCACCTCTCTCATCTTTCAATCTCCTGCTCTCGAGGGGACGATCTCCCTTTCCCTCAGTCTTTCCTTCATCCTCGTTGCTGGCCACAAGCATCACCACTCTCGAGACCAAGGTCTGAAAAACGGCTAGCCGTGCTAACTCGCCCAGGGCACGCGGTTCTTCCCAACTTCACACCAACGAGACTGGGAAAGGCTTTCACACCAGAGGTTTCTTCTCCGGCGATCCCGACAGTCATTCTTAGCTCCTGGACTGCTGACTTCAAATCCCAACTTCGGGAGAAGAATAACCAAACAGCAGCTGCGGTGGCTTTTCCCAGTAGCAGTCAAAACTGGTGAGTCATCGCCAAAGCCATTCGGCCACCAGGCCAGCATGAACCCGATTTCGAGGCTCTGGAGCTGCATCAGCGAGGAGACGTCCCCGGAGCCTGCTGTGAACTCCACAGATCAGCCATGTCATTCCTCTACCCATCCGCCTTTGACATAGGTGGGTCGAATATGGCGTGTTCTTCCCGGCCGCACCAGCACACCCACAGCGACGATGAAACGAGCATCAACAAAGGTGTCCATGTCTTCCTAAGCCAAACTGCATAAGAATCCCTTCTGAAATCCTATTCTCGGATGAGGACGCAGTTTGCGATATGCGCGCAGTTTGCGAACAAACGGCTTACTGAAGTTCTGCTTCTGAGGGGATTTCGAGAGATACGTCCGTTGCATCGTCTCAAAATTTTCTAGAATTAAACTACGCTCGACGACGATTCTAAAATGTATATTTTGACTGTTGAAGTTTCTGGTCTTCTTGAACACGAACTGATGAACAGAATGTAGGCAGAGTTGGACTTGCCGTACGCCACAGTCCCGTTGTTTGCAAGATGCCGAACGATCTCACCGTTGGATCATTATCAAAATTAATGGGCATGTTCATCATTTGATCTTAGTCATCTGGACATATGGGGCATATTTTTATCTTATGTGCATATTATGTTTTCTATTTTTCTTTCAAGTCTTGATTCGTAGGAATCAGGGAAGCCTGCACGAGTGTCCAACTTTGCGCTTGCATAAGTCGGAATCTCACCCTTGGATTCAGCTACAATTTGATGTGTGATTTCCTCACTCCACAATCTTTCTGTGAAGTCATTTCGTGTTTTGATCGGAGAATCGATGACTGAGATATGATGGGAAAACAATCGTGTATATGAGCTGTCCTGTTTTCATGAACAAACACACTCCTCCTTTGATCTCAGGAGATTCCACCGTCGAATTTTGGTGAAATTCTACATGTGAGTTCTTCATCAACATCCGAATATGTGAGTTTTAATTTCACTTAGATCGTACGATCCTAGGTGAAGTTATGATTTGTTTTCCAGACTTGTGTATGCTTCACTTGTATCAGCATACTCCTTTTACTTTGCGGCTGCATAAATCGTAATTCTGTCATTAGATTTGTGTGATATTTGACAAACACACTTGTCATTGATCTATTTATTTAATGTATGGTTGGATCTTTACCTTCTTGACCCCATAGTAATCCACACGTGTATTTTATTTCGTATGTACACTGGGCATGTAACTTTGGTTGGTCCGACTCCGAGTTTTCGAAGATTACTCGAATGCGCGTGTATAAAACCACGTGGATCTTTCCGCGTGCGTAAAAACCGCGATGTCAAAGATGATAAAGCGGCCTCAACATCATCTAAGGTACAAGGGGAGGTGCGGGCCTGCCCGAAACATTTCAAAATTCCACTTGTAATAGGCCCAAGTGTATAGGCCCGTAGTCATCGCCCTTCTCTGTCCCTTTGATCTAAATAATTGAATGTGGATGAGTGCGCTATAGGCCCATTAGGATTATTGTCGCATGCTTGATGGTTTTCTAAACAACTAATGTGAGTTCGGGTCCAAAGCTCGAATCGGGTCCAACAGCTTGTTTAAAATTGATATGAGTTCGGCCCAACTCCCATATCGGGTCCAACGCTTGTTTAACAAAAGTAAATCTTTTGGAGCAAATACCACCTCATTTTTCACATGTTAGAATCTAAGAGTTAGTAAATAGGAATCCACGAATCCTACTCTGGTTTTTTTGACTTAAACCAGTTTTCAAACTAAAGTCGGTGGCGACTTCGTATAGTTTACCTACGTTAAACAACAATACTGTTTTTATGTAGCCATTTTGGATTGATAATAGCGATACGAACCGCTCCTTAATTCCTCCCCAAAATTCATGAACGAGGTCTTAGTGCAGCCTTTCACCCGTCGCTTTTAGGGAACTGAAGACGATTGGTTGAACGCCTCGCAGGCCCATTCAGGAAACAAGGGAGGGCCCAACCCATTCCGCAGAGTCCGACATTCGAGTCGCGACACCGACCGGATTGGGCCTTGGGAGAGTGGGCCCGGATCCTCGAATCATCTGAACCGCCACATGCGTGCTAGGCCGGAGGATGCGCGTACAAAAACAAGTACTTAGACTCTTTTGGCTACACATCTCCGGCAAAACCATCTCTTGATGGACCATGTTGGCCCAAAATTTGGCGATGAACTCCTCTGCATGAGCGGCTGGCGGCGAAGCCAACGCCACCGACTCCCCTGCCTCGGTCGACAACCCAGTCGTCTCACCTACCCCGACGTCAATCGGTCATTTTTGCCACCTTGATCGACCTTGACGTCCCGCACCCATCCTTTGTGGTCCGCCTAAACAGATCGTCACCCGCCACGGACTCGGGGCGGTGAAGGATGCGGTGCTTACGACGGATCTTGGTGGCGACTGGCGATGATCTTCTATGCCGTCCTCGCAGGAGGGAACTTCAAAATTCAGACAGGACATGTTATAGAATTTGGTTTCTCCACTTGGCGTCCTAACGTTGGTGCCTGTCTGTTCTTTGTAGTGTTTTGGTTGAATGAGAGAGCATAAGATGCTCAAATGATGGCTTTAGAATTTATGCACTTTTGGGTTTGATTATGTTCTTGTTAGGACCAGCTTGGTTCTGACTCTGAATTTCTCAAAATATATGTGATTAAACTTATTAGAATCAGATAAGCAAATGGATAGGGGGACTGTCCATTGTCCAACCCCAACCCGGGTTTGGTCCTGTTCATCATTTTGGGTGCACAAATATTCTTACATGTCCATGATGATGACTTTTATATGGCACAAACAATTTACTTCCATTTTTTGCATGGACAGACAAACATGTCCTTGCCATGCAACTTCTTCAGAATCAAAGAGACAGATGGTTGGGGACATGCAACGATTCCCCACCACCACGTCGCGTGTCTGAAGATTTCATGCAATGTGTCCCTAACCCAACATGCATAATCATCCAAAAACACACCAAGCACTTGAGATTTATAAGAATGGCTGAAACCCAATCCCATCTTCATCACTCAAACACACTTCCTTTAGCAATGGCTGCAGCAAAGTCGGTGCTGTTGGCCTTCCTCCTGTCGTCGTTCCTCGCCGGGACTGCCCTCGGCAAGGGATACTCCACCACTAGGCTCTCCGAGGGCCAGCAGTGCCGTCTCCGCAGGATCCAGTCCGTCCAGCCCAACCAGAGGATCGAGTCCGAGGGTGGGCTCACTGAACTCTGGGACTACAATGATGAGCAGTTCGAGTGTGCTGGAGTCGTAGCCTGTCGCAACACCCTCCGCCAGAACTCCCTCTTCCTCCCCGAGTTCCACAACGCCCCCCGCCTCATTTACATCGAGCGCGGCCGAGGCTTGCTCGGGATTACCTTCCCGGGCTGCGCCGAGACTTACCACTCGGACCCCTCGGCGGGCGAGCGCCGTGGCGGGCTTGAGAGGTTGGGGGGACAGAGTGAGACGGAGCAGTCCGAGAGAAGGGACCAGCACCAGAAGGTCCATCGTATTCGCCGCGGCGACATCATTGCCATCCCCGAGGGCGCCGTCCACTGGTGCTATAACGATGGGGACGAGGAGCTTGTTGCTATCTCCGTTATCGACTTGAACAACCAGAACAACCAACTCGACGAGAGGCCGAGGGTAGGGAGAACACCGTCCACTAACCGATAGTTTTGTATTTTGGATAGCATATGAATTTTCTTGATGTCGACCAGGCCTTCTTCCTTGCTGGGGGATTCGGAGGAGGGGAAAGAGGATTCCGCGGACAGACTGAGGGCCGAGGCGGGAGATTTAATTACCGGAACATATTCCAGGGATTCGATGAGCACATGCTTGCAGAGTCCTACGGCGTGTCGCCCGACCTCATTAGAAGGATGCAGAGCCAGAACACTGACAGGGGGATCATGATCCAAGTACGGGAGAGGATGCGTGTCGTGGCTCCTGAGCAAGATGACGAGGAGTTTGAGCTCGAGGAAGAAGAGCGCTTCAGGAGGAGGAGGTTCAATTCCGAGGAAGACGAGGCGGCCGCCAGGAACGGGTTCGAGGAGACCTTCTGCACCATGAAGGTGAGGCAGAACATCGAGGTGAGGAGGGAAGCTGAGGTTCACTCGAGACAGGCCGGGAAGCTCAACCTTGTCAACATGCACAAGATGCCAATCCTCCAGTACATCGACATGAGCGCTGAGAGAGGCCGCCTCAACCCGGTAATCTGTGACGCAGCGAATCCCTATACATTTCCACAACACGATGCAAAATGGCCATTGATTCCAACTCTGAACAATCTTTTTCCTCCTAATGCAGCGAGCCCTGTACACACCACACTGGTCGATAACAGACCACAGGCTGGTCTATGTGCTCAGGGGCAATGCGCATGTGCAGATCACCGACAACAACGGGGAGAACATATTCGACGAAAGGGTGAACGAGGGGGAGATGTTCGTGATCCCACAGTTCTACACGACGGTAGCCAGGGCCAGCAACGAGGGGTTCGAATGGGTGTCCTTCAAGACCTCCGGACAGCCGATGAAGAGCCCGCTCGCGGGTTACACCTCGGTCCTCCGTGCCCTCCCCATCGAGGTGATCGAGAACGCATACGAGATGTCTCCTAGGGAGGCAATGGAGGTGAAGTTCAACCGGGACCACCAGACCTTCCTCCTGTCGCCGAGCCAACAGGGAGGTGGCGTGGGCCGCTTCGATTGAGCCATTAGTTTTTCCCTAGTAAAGTACTATAATAAGTACGAGGTTACCGGTAATAAAAACTAAGGGCCAGGGAGGGGGGGTCACTTTCAGAAAAAGTGCAGAAAACCTGATCCTTTCTTTCTATGCTGAGAGAAGGGTCTTGAAAGTTTTAGATCGGCAAGTTTGGGGAATGTAAGGTTAACATGAAGGCAGCCTCTTACCTTTTGTCTTCAATGAATGAAATAAAGATAGTGGCCCACTACCCTACTAAGAGATATGTTTTGAAATTACTTACCGAAATAAGGCTTCGAAATTTCATTAAGGTTTATTGTAACAGTGGAGTCAAAAGAATTGTAACCGAGTCCTTTCCTCTGTTTTCCACTAACTTCTATCTCCCGCGGAATCGCCACCTTCAATTTTTTTTTTTTAAGAAGAAGGCAAAAGAAACTGTCAGATGAGAGCTTGGACACCGATCTGCTGCATTTCCCTTAACCTCCAAACAGGGTAGATGGCGCCTTCTCCCAGCTCTTCCGGATCCACTTGTTGCATGGCCCATGCATAGTACACCGTGTGTATGGTGTCCTTGGAGAGTTCAAAGAAACAAAAGGAAACAACATTAGGATTCACAGACAGTTCCCCCATTTTGATCAGCAATGTTGGGAGGGTTTTACCTTGCCTCCTTCTGTTATTGCTCCGTTTCTATCACGCACACAGTGAACTTGCTGAGTTTGGAACTGTAAGAGAAGGGCATGAACAACGGGCATAATCTTTTAGAAAGTTGTGATCGGTGTAGTTGGGTTTTGGAAAGATAACTGGGAAACTTACGGCTAGGATTATTATAGGCGAAGTGCCCATCATCTTCGTTTCTCGTACTTCCACCTCCGATATGTGCAGGATCTGCTACTTATGGAGGTTCAAAACAACGATTCGGTAGATGCAATGTCATGGGTTAAGTAGTATCCTGGGAATTCTTACCCTGTTATCGAAAAAAATACCGTGGCTTTGATAAGCACTGTGCTCGGCTTTGCACCTTTCGATGACCTCCGGACTACAGTATTTGCTCAATGTTTCGACATCGCCCTGAACAGAGCAGGGTAAAATGTGTTAATGTCGTCCAGGCCATGCATATATGTAAATGGGATAATCAAACTGTCGATGCTCGCACTGGAACTTACTTTGATGTAAGCATTTAGTACTGGTTTCACGAGTTCTTGAACTTCAGCGACGAAATCAGGTAGAGAAAATGAGCTGTTTGTCAAGAAGATGGTGAAACTCACTTGTGAGAAATAAATAATGATGGAGCAGAAACCACCCAGAAAATAGTTCCTTAAAAGCGAGCTTACGGGTCTCTTCGGCGTATCTCCTTTACTGATGCTGCAGCATCTGTTTCCTGGAACATACTCTCGTTGAGACTGCAGGAACAGGCCATCAAAAGCTAATAATGGAGGAAAAAGTACAGTAAAAAAAACAGAAATTCAACAACTCACTCCTGGATTTTGTGAACAACAGGGTTGTCACTGGTCTCCCATCTCTCCCGCATATCTTCAGCTATCTGCCAAGGTCAGAAAGAGCAACTTATCTATATGACCCTCTTTTCACTTACCTGTGATAAAGAAAAATACTAGAGAAATGCAGATACCTCTTGACCTTTCGTCACAACTGGTTCACTCATATCACTGACACGCTTGAACATAGGGTGACCTTGTAGCTAATTGAGAAATCCAAATTACATATTAATATTCTGCTGATCTATGAGAATTCTCCTTGCAATGCATAAATTTCTATTGGACCTCAATCTTACCTTTCCTTTTACTTCATCCCATTTTTTACCGAACCAAGATTGCTTAGAAGGCACGATGACGATATCGGTTCTTGTACTTTTTTCAACTTTTGATGCGGAAGGAGAGTGCTCCATGTGCTTTCTCTTAGTAGGACCACCTTTGAGCTCTTCCCGCACAATATCAAACCCCTTCTGTGCCATATCAATGACTTTTGCATCCTTCAGTTTCTGGAAGGTAGCCAACACCTTTGGGGAACCAGAGAAAAAACTGGACCGGTACTTCCCAAAGAATGAGCCTGCATCGTTACTGGAACCAGTTTCATCTCTTTTATCTTTTGCATGTGCTCCATCATTTCCCTCCTTCCCATGATCTTGATGCTGACTAGAGCCACAAGTAGATGCTGTGGTGTCCTGATTCCCCATTCCAAAGCGTTCTTTCACCTAAATAAAGTAGTTGCATCGTGTTCTTAAAATCTCCAAACTACTTTGCCAGATAGTTTAACCAAGCCACTAGAAGAACTAAGAACCATACCTCTTCTGTGGCAGAAGAAAGTTTTTCCTTCATATCAGCAGAAACCTGAGGTTATCATGAATCTAAATCACACTAAACGATTCATGTCATGAGATCAAATTTATACGAGCAAAATATGATTTTCAACCTTCTTCGCAGTGGCTTCCGCGTCAGTCCAAACACCATCAACTCGTTTGTACAATTGCTCTGATGTCTGCTTCGTTCTGCATCCACCAGACAAACACATTTTACCCCATATCTTCCAATTTATAAATGAAAGATGCCTATTAACAAATGCATAAGGGACCGGAACACATTTTACCCCATATCTTCCAATTTATAAATGAAAGATGCCTATTAACAAATGCATAAGGGACCGGGACGGCTTCATCCAGAAAGTGTAAAATTACCTTACTTTTAGCTCCTCTTTCACCCCTTTCAACTCTTCTGCTTTTTCCTTCAACTGTTTTACAGATTCTTTAAAATCGGGATTCCTGAGTTGCAAGTTTGAACGACTCTTGTGAGCTATTGTGTGCAGAGAAACAAAAGAATGATCTGAGGAAAAATTCATGTAACAAAGGCACTGAAAAACATGTGCGTCTCAACAAGCCTCCAGAAAGATACAGCGAGAAATCAACTTTCCATAACTATCCCAACAAAAAAAAAACACTAAGAAAACCAAATGATTTTTTCACTCAATAAAACTACAATACCTATTCGTATGGTATCTAAGTTAGAGCAATATTTTGGCCAAAAATCCAAGGAAAACTACTAAGCTTCACCAACTTAGGACCCATATCGAATATTTACAAGGATAAGGGTATTGACATAAGCACCCACCCTTCCGCTGAACCCAATTAGATGACAAACAAATAAATGCAGCCCTTTCAAAAGATCGGAATCGGAACATTCCACGACTGATTCAAACTACTGTCCACTCAAAAGCAACGTAACACGCTGGAGCCAAAAGAATCACCTTTCAGCCTCGCCTTTAATCTTATTCGAGAACTCATTGAAAATGCTGAAGCTACGATCACTTCTACACCGATTTTCCACAACCAACCTTATTGGGGAACTCAAACCCTGCCACATCTCAACCGAGAAATCAATCAACGAAACGACCACAGTAATTACAACAAATAAACACATCCCACTGAGAAAGCCCTCACCTTTCAAAAGACCCAACAAATGCTACAGCCAAATAATCCTACATAAATCAATAAAAAGACGAGATTTCGGAGCTGGGGCAGCAGAGACTAACCTGGTAATAGTATTGACACGTCAGGGGAGAAGTAACCCGCCGCCGGGAGACCAACAAGTCACGAACGAGCTTTCTACTAGCCATGGATGAAATTTTTTATCTGGGATTCTTATTAAACTAATTCAAGGCAGCTGTTGAATTCATCCCTGCACCAAGAAGATCGAATCCCAATCAGTTCTAACCCAAACGAGGGTTACTGCAAGGGGGGCGACAGGAGAAAAATGTTTAAGCGCGGTGTGTGTGATGGGGGGTACGATGTTAGGGCTGAGGCTGATGTAATGAGGTTTTTGGAAGTCGTAGACTCTCTCCTTCTTGCAAGACGGAAAGAAAACGAGGTTTTTCACCAAGAGACTTGGGGGAAAAGGCAGGGGAATAATTTGCACGAAATAATAAGATTGGCCCCCAATTTTTACCTTCGTTTCGAATTAGTCCAATTTTCACGTTCTTCGTGGGAGTACCAGTGCTGCTGCTATCACACTGACCTCCATGGGATCATCGCGATGAATTCTCATTCATCCTGTAAGCCTCCATCTCCACCGGAGTGACCTCTTCCTCTTCCTCTCGTCCGGCGCAGCGACAACAAGGCGTGAAGACCCCGGATCAGAGACGCTATGAGGGTGTTTAAGACTTACTAAAATCGACATTATAATGTCCCAACCCGTGAAAATTGAGAGGAATTGGTTACATGATATGGCTTTCCAAATGGTCGTGCTGTATAACAATAACGAACTTGAGATAAATATTCACCTACAACTACATGTTCATATGCAGTTCATCTTGCTCATCTGAATCCTCCAAGCATAGATATGCGCCCCCCGCCCCTACTGCCAGGCGAATCGGCTGCCCTTTCCATCGAGGAACCGATCTGTGTGCCACCCTTTTGCCCGAACTTCGCTGAGAAATGAAGGGAATACCTCCACCACCTTCTGGTAGGCATCTTTCGCCACAGGCGCACTTGGATCGTTACCCGACTGTCCGGCCTTTGCAATGAGCGCCGCAAGTAGACAGCCCCGTAAGGCGTCTTCACCGGTAGCACTGTGCTCGAGTACCATATCGGTGCATTTAGTACCTCGGCTCAAGATGAATTTCTCCTCCGGAAGGACTGACTTCCATTTATTTATCCGCGAAGGCTTGATGACATTGTGTAAGGGCCTTCCGACTTTCACGTTGCCTGCGTCTTCTATGAGTCGACCCGGGAAGAGAAGGTCTTCGCGATACCTTATGTCAGCTGGGCTCGAGACTTTTCCTGTCTATCAATGAAGAAGAACAAAATCTGAGAGGACAGAAAAACAACAGAATCTTATCTTGCCGTCTGCTAGTAGCCAGGATCATTACCTTGAGAAAATCAGCAACAATCAGGGCCGTCCTCTGCTGATTCAATGTATTGACAGGGGCTGCACGCATCTCTTCACAGACACAGTATACATGTACAATAGATAGAAGAGGGCCCGCAATCAACTGCAATAATCAACTTGTTCAGGTTCCAGAACGACAACTAAATGATATTGACAAGGTAAAACTTCACTCCAAAATCTCCAGTCACGAGCAATAAGCAGCATGTTCTTAAATCATGTCCATTATCACCTTCTTCGAATCAACACTCATCAAATGAGGTTCAGTGGCCTTTCATCTCACAAATTAAACTAGGCTTAGGAAACTAACGTAATCACAATGGTTTCACCATGCCATTAAACAAAGCAGGAAATCATTCTAAATAGAAAAAGCTTTTATTAAAACAGACATTTCATGACAACAAATTGTAATCCTGAACACTTCTTCGTTTTTGTACCTTGCCTTGCATCGATGAGCAGATTGTTGATGCTAATTGGATTCCTACCCCTATGCCAACAATGTTAAACAGTGTCGAGATAGCCTCGCCCTTTGCAAAAAGATCACTCAGATTGCCTTCTTTGGCAAATGATGAATAAATTGGCAACCGAGTAGCTCTCGCTGCAACTACAGCCATTCCCTATTAAAGTTGAAAACAGAATCAAGAACTGTAACACAAACCGCATCATTCACAGAGCTCGTCAGGATAACACTGAAAAGACGTACCTTTGCAAAATTGCCTAGCCCGGCCATTTCCAGAAAAAGTTGTGGACACAATGGAGAAAGCACTTCCAACCCCGTTCCAAAATCATACAGCACATCCGCTGATAAACATAAACATGAAATACTCCACCAAACATAAATGATGGAGAAAATACACAATAAGTAAAGCAACAGCTAGTAATATGAAACAGGATGGACAACACCAACATGTACTTTTCAACAAGATATAAGCTGACCTAAAATCCTCCATCTTTTAGGTTCTGAATCCATCCTCGCTCCTAAATTGCTACATATAAGTTTACCCACGTGTTGCATTCCATCCCTCAAAATCTGCAGGAAAAAACAATTCAAAGGCCATACACATATTACTTTGGGAAAAGGGTAAAATTACCATCTGATCTCAGAAGAACAATGCAATGCTCCAATGACTGGCAGAAAAGAGTAAACTAACTTCAGGATAGTCAACTGCAACAAAGTTTCTCATCCTACAACACTAAAGCAATAACAAGGGAAGGAGAAGAAGAGAAAGGGTCGGATTTCGGTACATATATTGTCGAGAAGTACTTCCAAACAGATGTTTGCAGAACAAGAAAGGAAAAGCGAATTGGTCGGCTATATTGACTTCCAAGATTCAGCGCTCAACCATAACAAATGCCCTCTGTTGATGTGTTCTTCTGTCGTTCTTTCATATATTGATGATAAGTGGACTTCAGAAGAGGTAAGTAAAATGGAGTTGGGAATCGCAACTTACCCAACTAACAACAGTAGCTTGCGCAGGAGTCGGCCGCAAACCTGCAGCAAATAAGAGGGACTGCAATAAAGTTAGCATGTAGAACAACCCAAAACTACCGATCTATTTTCATGTCATAATAATTATTGTTCTAAAGAAAGCAATCTCTAATAATTATTGTTATCATTTCAGCCAACATCAAAGTTCGGGATAATTAATATTCTTTGATTAACAAGCACTCGCATTATGCATGAATCTCCACATTTGAAGATTGTTTATGCTGGATACTCTTTTATACAATCAAAGAAAGACCTGAGTAGACAGAACAGAGAGGGCTGCGCTGGAAAGGTGTTGAAGAGCTCTAAATTGACTATATCGCAAGTAGCCCTCGCTCACACTGCACAAGACAAACCCTGAACTTCATCAACCAAGCAAACACTTCCAAGTGGATCATACAAAGAAAATAAAAGCATCGTGATACCCAAACCAGGGATAAGCACCACAATACATGCCCATGATTCTTGCTTGCAAACCAATTCTTCCAAGTCCCTGATGTTTTTTGAAGCTAAAAGGTACCCGTAAACCTCGAATATGAGTGAAATGCTACGTCCTTAATCCTGACACTAAACTCTAACGAATCCAAAAGCAAACATATTGACCTAACAAATGGGTGCTCATTCCATGAATTACGAAACAAGGAAACCCCTCCCTTCCCCACCTGTAGGGATACCCTGAAGGGAAGAACTTGTTGACGAATGAATCAACCACCTTATTCAAAACGGGCCTGGAGTCATCAAGCAGCCTCACCTACAACCAATGCTCAGTCCCTTACAATCATCGCCCTCCAAATTAAAGAAAAGAGAGAAAACCAACACGCAAAAATTCAATCGCGCGGCGGCTGGCGGAGGAACTACTTACAGAGAGTTGACCGTCGCCCTCGAACTGGAACCTACGGGATACCGAATCCGAGGTCTCGACCCAGAAAACCGGCTGCCCATCACGGTCTTTGCCTAAAGCTTGGTCCGCGCCGGCGTTCTTTCTCCGGTGGACCATGTTCTCCTGGTCCAGAATCGAAAATAAAAAACATCGAAAGATCGAAACTTTTCACTTCCCAAGATTCAAAAACAGGAGAAGAAATTTACCCACACATTCATGGACCGATAAACCCCTCGGCAAACGAGAATCGCCCCCGACAACGTCGGCTAGAGACCAGACGAAGAAACCAAACCTTGGAAAGGAAGGTAGAAGAAATGGACGTTGTTATCCTCCTTGTCCGAATTTCAGTACTAGTCTTTAAACATGTCCGAATTTTTCAATCAGATCCTCTAAAATTCGTAGAATAATTTCGTATTGGAGAAAGAGAAGTGCTCGATTCCCGTTTACATGGATAAAAACAGTTGCAAAGTATAATGATACAGTCCAAAGTTGATCTCTCCTATCACATTCACAACACCACAAAAAGGTAAGAATGATTTGAGTTGAGACGACAAGGGAAAGGGTCGAACACACCTAAAAGGACAACAAGTCGTACACAATTGGGATTACAACAGTAAGAAAGAAAACAAAATCATTATCCCCTAAAACCTCGTTTTCTTCTTAATTCGTAAACGGAAAAGATGTAATGAAATGGGACTCAGTTCTCCTCGTTCCCGGCTTCCTGCTCTCCGGACATCTCTTCCAACGACTTGCCCTTCGATTCCGGGACGAGGAACGTGAACAGCATCCCGAGTAAGTTAATGACTCCCAGAACGATGAGTGAGTTCCTGACACCGATTCCAGCGGGGTACCCTGCATCGGCCTTGGTGGGATCCTGGTTCTGCGCCAGGTAGAGGAACCCAAATGCTCCAACCATGGCGCCGAGCTTGCCCGATGCCGCTGAGATTCCGTGGCAGGTCGACCTCAGCCTGGCCGGGAAGATCTCGGCTGGTACGACGAATGTGGTCGCGTTGGGACCGAAGTTGGCGAAGAAGAAGGTCAGAGAGTACATGATCACGAACCCCATCCTGTTCTCCTTGTGGGTCCAGTGGTTGTAAGGGAAGGCGAGGGCGAACATGAACACCGTCATGAAGAAGAAGCCCATGAGTTGGATCGCGAAACGGCCCATGCGGTCGATGAAAGCAACGGTGAACCAGTAACCGGGGACGGTACTGCAGAGCGCGATGAGGGTCTGGGCCCGGGCGATTCTGAATACCTCCTCGATCGCGTTCAACGTCTTGGCGGCGGGGATCCACCCGATGGCGCTGAAGATGTCCTTCTGGAAGAGGTTCTGACTGTAGAAGGCGATGTCGAGGAGGAACCAGGTGCTTGTGGTCCCGAGGAGGTGGAGCCCGTGTCGCTTGACGAATTCGCTGGAGAAGAGCCCGAAGGCGTTCGACTTGTCCTGAGCCAACTTCTCGATCTTCTGGGTCTCTGCCTCGATGTCAACCTGCAAGACCTTGGACATGTCGTTGGCCGCCTGCTTCGCGTTCTTGGCAACGAGGGCCGTGTACCGGGCCGTCTCGGGCATCTTCATGCGCCAGTAGTAGGTGAGAGCGGCCGGAAGCGCACCGACCATGAGGATTATACGCCAGACGTAGTCAGCCTGGGGAACGGTGGAAGCAATGGGGTCGACCTCATAGGCGGGGGCAGGGAATCTCCCCTGGAATGCGGAGGAGATTATGATGGCAAAGATTCCACCAGCCAGGATACCGAAACCCTGCATGGCAAACACGGCCGCAATGAACGCCCCACGAGTCTTCTTGTTGGCATACTCGGACATGATGGTGGCGGATAGCGGGTAGTCCCCGCCGATGCCAAACCCGAGCCAGAACCGGAAGAAGCAGAGGGTTGCCATCACGGACTTGGAACTGTGGCCGAAGGAAAGACCCGACGCGACGGAGCAAAGGACCATGAGGATCAAAGTCAGCCCGTACACCTTCTTCCTCCCGAGCTTATCCCCGAGCCAGCCGAAGAAGAGCTGACCGGCGAGGGTACCACAGAGTGCGACTCCATTGACGGCGGCAGAGACATTGGGGGGAAGAGTCCCGGGCTTGGGCGAGCCATCAACGTGGTAATACAGCCGTCCGAGGAGCTTGGTCACAAGGGAAATGCAGAAGAGATCATAGGCATCGGTGAAGAATCCCATCCCGGCGATAATGATCGCGGTGAAGTGATACCATTGCGTCTTGGCAACGTCGAGGGCGTTGAGGACTTCCAGCTGCTGACCCGCCATTACAGCGAAAAAATTTCCTCAATCCCACCCCTTCCTTCTCCTCTCCTTTCCTCTGCAAGCAAATCAATAAACAAATATTCTCATCATCCGACAACCTCGGAGCCTCCAAAAAGGAGGACGCAAAGAACATGAAATCAGACCTTTCTGATTCTCTTCCTTCCGAGGCTGTCGGTTATTTCCTCGAGGGATGAAAACAACAGGGGAGGGGCGTAGAGAGAAGAGCGAGGAGGAGAATTCCCCTCCGATAGATGAAGATTGGAACGACCCCTTTGTTCCGAACGAAGATGTGTTGTGAGATCGGGTTTGGTGGTGGTAGTATTTATAGGTCTTTGGTTGGAATCTACTCGCAGCATATTCTCCTTCTTATGAGAAGAAACCACTAATTAATCAAGTCATTTAATTTGATTGAATTCATTATCCTTTTTCTTTTCTTTTTTTAGTGGTGGAAATGGAATGTACCCACCAGTGGTGTAAGAGGAAAAGTCGGGATGATCTCCATCTCCAAATGTCCTAATCCTAATCCTAATAATAATAGTAATCAGGTTCTTCCCAATGTTATTCCTTGGAGCGATTCATGCATGCGCCATACAACATCAATAGCCCTACGAGATGTGCTGAATTTCGCGGGATTTGACACAAATCGTTTTAACATTGCATGTCTCGTGCTGCCACTGTGGAGTGGCGGCCGACAGGGTTCAGGTGCCGAGAAGCTTCAGATTACACCCCTTTTTCATTCGTGCGATAATGTAAGAAAAACAGCCTTAGTGGGATGCCCGTTGACTTAATTTGAACCCATAACTACAACAAATAGTGGCTACGCTCGTGCTGTTTCTTCATCATCGTGGTCATCTTACTTTCTCGACCTTTCCAAGATCATTACAATATTGTCGAATAATAAAAAGTATCTCACGAATAGCTTGTATAAAGTTATCGTTAATTTGTAATAAGTGAGACATGGTTACAGTTTTGAACTGCGACTCGCGTTTTAAATTCACGACTTTTATGGTATAGCATGGAGCCTTGCTCTTCGCAATATTTTTTCAAGAATCCTAAAGTCACGATTAATAACCACAATTGATATATTTTTCCAAAGTCCCCATTTTAAATCGCGATTTTTCTGTAAAATGAAAGTCGTAGTTTAAAATCGCGGCTTATGGGCAATACTTAGGACGTTTTAAAAAATTGAAACAATATTTCGTAAATTTTTTTACGAAATAACACGAATTCCGTACAAAACTCAGCTAATATGAGTATCCTTATGACTTACGTATATTCTTCAAATTCGATTATTTACGTGACACATCCCGAATGGAAGTTTAAGTATAATATCAGCAAGAAATGGAACGTCAATTTATGTTTTAGCGAGGGCGGCCGCACACCACGACAGCCCTACTAGTATACTGTCGTGGTGGCGTGCCCACTGAACGAGTTAATGCAGCCGACATCGATGCGAATATATAACAAGGTCTAGGTCTGGTTTCCGAAGTGTAGACGACGGGGGAAATTCTTGACAGTCCAAAGTGGGATCAAACATCACAAACCACGACCACGAGCAAGACCACAAACACAAAAGGCTTAAGAAGTGGAGAACACAATGAGTATGTTATGGTCAAAAACAAAAGAAACCATCAAACTGTTAGCCAACCATTTTTACCTACCCACATGCATCAAGCATGCTAAGATCAACTACGGCTGGCCGAGGGCGTCGACGAAGAGGAATGGGTCGACGGTGGATATCGCGGACCTCTCATTATTTAGCCATGATCTTTGGTCGTGGTAATTTAACATTGCTGCTAATATTTCAGCAGCGATGATGACGTCATCGTGACGTGAGTCCGATGAAGGACAGTTGCTGTTTGTCGGGATGGACTGCCACGGATTTCATAGCCCACGTCCCAATCCCCAAACCCAATCTCGACCTACATCTCCTTCCATGACTTGACTTCCAAGTCAAGCATATCCTCCAGCACCTCGTCATCCAGAACGGTCCTCGATCACGAAAACTGTGTCTTCCCCCATCCATCCATCCCCTGGCCCCGAGCCTGTCATATCCTCTACTCCTCTGGGAAGTTGAGGATCGCGAGGGGACCCCTCGTCGTGTATGCAGACCAGTCATATGCGCCTCATCAGGGGTGTCGAAGGTGCCCAGCCAGACACTTGCCTTGTGCCTGACGAAGTCGCGGATCGTACTTTTCCCCACGGCCTCCTCCTCCCTATCCCTGATGGGGGAGAGAGCTGAGAATTTTTAAATCAGAGGAAGGGATTCAGGGAAACGTGGGATCAAATCTGATTCATGGGATGACCAAGAATCTGGTGCAAATTCACGCATCGGATTGCTCAGGGGAAGATGGAGTGATGAGGATGATGTCCCCCCCCAAATGACACCCTCCTCGATCGATTCATTGGGTTTGATTTTTGTAAGGCAGATGGGGCGCCTGAGGCCGGAAACAAAGCGCTCTGGCACTGAGACAGATGTAGTTTGCTTTCGAGTTTTGATTGGATTGCTTGGATCGGGACAGAGGATTCTGATCGGAGGAGCTATCAGTTCCGAGTCGAAAAGTTTCTTGGGAAAGCAAAAGCAAAGAGGATTGAGTACAAGATTTTGAGTTAAACTCCATGTTCCTAAGGAATTAGACGCAGCTATTCTGTACTCATCCACGTTCGTCCACGCGAAAATGTTACAGACACGGGAGGACTCTGTCCCTGCTCAAACCAAAGGCCAGAGAATCCCAAGTCCGAGCTCACAGTTGTTTTACTTGTGGAGGAGTTTCATGATATCTTCTCCCGTGATATCCAAGATTGCATCCTTGATCATCTCCCTTGCTGTCCCCTCTTCTGCTGGTTCCATTTCCTGAATCAAGGCTTCGTACCCATGATCGCCGATCGATCCCCTTTCATCCAGGTACCAACAGCATATTAGGAATGCCATGCGGATCACGTGAAGCCCGCAGTCATACTTATTGAAGCCCTTCGCCGGATCCGCGGCCCACACCCTCCGGAATTCGTAGGGCTTTCTCTCTCCCAGATCTTCATCGCCATTATCCTCCATCCGCTCCATCCGCTCCAACCGAACTCGGACGTTGTCATAGATCCGCAGAGCTAACTCGAGGCTGTAATCATCGGACTCTTCACGAGGACTGTCGAAATGGATGAACGCCCTCTGGAACGAGTCAAACACGAGGAGGCTCCAGTGGGTATCGGGCCGCACATCAATCCTGTCCAAATCTCGGTCGTTGTTCAAGGGGAACAACACCAGATTCCCTGGGTACCGGTTGAAATGGTAGAGGCAGTCAGCGACATCGCGCGCGTTAGTGGAACGGGCAAGCCAGTATGTGACTGAGGATGGGACGAAGGAGATATCCCTCGCCCCAATCGCCGACAAGAAGCCCTGGAAGTAGAAATCGATGAGGCGGTCAGTGATGAAGCAAGGGCCTTTCAGGAATTCGAGGTCAGATCTCCGCAGTTCGAACCCATACTGCCGCCAAACCACTTCGTCTTCCATCAGATCACCAAGATATGATCCCCCCCCAGCACCCCCAATCTCCTTCACATGAGCGGTGAATCCGATTCGCAACTATCTTTTTTTCGAGGATCAATATCTCTTTTTGACGTTATGGGGAGTCTGTTTTGTTAGTTCAAGTTCGTTACTAATATCTCCCTCAGGCGGGAAGATTTCGAACAACCACACATTGGGCTAGGCCCATTAAAGCATCTAGGCCCAATGTGCCGGACTGGTGCGATGGCAAGGCCCGGCCCACTGACAAGTTTAATCCCAGTTAAATCTTACCCATTCATCTTGGACAAATCAAATTCACTATGTACAAGATTAATGATCCTTAGAGATTTGATCCTTTTCTTTTAAATGTTACTCTCAATTGTACTAACTAGAGAGCTTTTTATGTACAACAAAGAATTCTAACGAGTCTCCCCATCATTCCATAGCTTGAAAAGCAGGCCGTCCAGGTCCGGAGGCGGAGTCCCGGGAGGCCGACTGTAGACGTCATCAAAGTGGAGGCTCACGTCTCCCCCTTCAATGACCTCATCCCCGAATGTCGTCCGTTCCAGCCGTCTGGGTATCCTCCATTCCAACCCTTCCTCTTGGTCCACGCTCCTCTCGGAGTAATCGTCCTGGTAGTTGTTTTCGTCCTTATTCCATGTGTGGTAGTTGATATCCGGAGGCTCGACGAAGCTTTCCTGGATGTGAGGACCGTCCCCCTGAGGCCCGCTTCTCGCCCACCAATGGGACTTAGCGTTATTCTGTTCCAACATGCTCCCTTGGTCGTGGTGCTGGAACATGCTCTCTCGAAACAAATGGGCAGAAGTCGATGCCCCTAGCTGAGAAAAGGAACGGGCGCCATGCTGCTGATTGTCCCAGCATTCATCGTCGTTTCTCTCTTCTGCTATTCCAGAAAGAAAGGGCCGTCTCCCAAAATCATGGGGTTGGTGCACTGGCAAAGGGAGCAGACCCGATTCGATGTCAATGGCCGCCCTTTTGTTTATGCTTGTTCCTTCTTTTCGAGATGTGTAGTACCAGTCAAGAATATAGCGATCGCTACACTGATCCTGATCCATCATCCAGAGAGGAGAAAGGCCGTATTTAGCGCTGGGATCATGGCGCAAGTGTGGGAATTCCCTGAAGCCTGAACTGTTCCGGTCTACATGATCCACAAAATGATGAGGGGAGTACAGACCCCTGTTCGGAGAATAAGCATTCTCCCTCACTTTGTCGCCTCGCAACATCTGGTCCCTGAAAGTCCTGAGATTGGATATAAACTGCTTGCCTTTGGGATCAGGTTCCCACAACGGATAACTGCTCTGGAAGCTGCGGAAATATATCTTAACCTATCAGCATGGGAAAAAAGCAGTCGTACTTGGATAGAAGATAACAGAACTGAGGAACAAGGAAGACCCCTTATAGTCTCTCGACAAAATCTAACATGGTAAGACTAATAGCATGTGCAAAATAGAACGGAAGAAGGCAGATTTCCCTCGGACCACTAAGAAATCATACCTCAAGAAAGATTTTTCCATCTTTCCCTGTGAGCTCCTCTTGCTGCGGGGTGCATTGTGCGTAGAACCATAGTTACTGTTTCCATGGTTCTGAAAATCAAAGACGCTAAAACTGCAGGATTGATTGGAATGGAGAGATAAGTAGTGTTTCCAGTTAAAAAAAAAAAGAGAATTCTAATTCTTGTCAACAGACTTCCAAAATAGATCGTTGTTCACACTTCGTATGTGATAAGAATCGACAAGGAAACAAAAAACGAAACATATGATAAGAAAGACCTGCAAACATGACCGACGCCTTCCACATGTACTGTAAAATCAGCAATGAACTGCAAAATGTCCTCCACCCTCTGAAACAGTAAAGAGAAAGGGCTCAAGTCTGAAAATGTCACCACAATAGCACCAAAGGATATAAAAGTTTCAACAGGGTAAGTACCTTTGGGACAACAAATAAAAGCAAATATGGAGTGAGGAAAATCGAGGCCATCTCCTCCAGCAACATCATTCCAGTGTACTAGCAAGTTAAAATAAACAAAAAGAAATGATCATTAACACTGACGACCGCCAGCCAAACAGCATCTAGGAGAAATGCAGCCCAATCAGCAGTCCACTTGACTGTTTGCTAGTTTTACTTAACTGCTACTTTTCTTAAGGAGACGTTTTCACAACAAACACTAGTCATCCTAAATGTATGTGCCACATTCACATTATCTATCAATCACATGCAAGCCAATAAGATGATCAATTTGACGTGAACTTAGGCGCTTTAAGAGCACCAACCCTTATGTTATTAAACAGGCGAAACAATTTAATCCAGGTGCATCAACATTCTCTAAAGGATTACCTGAAACAGAGTTTCAAACTCTAACCTAACTGTCTCCGTATTTTCCCGACCTCTCCATCTCTTCGGCATGTAATGTGTATGTTGCACCACCAAAGTTAACATTCCCTCAGGGTTGAGCACAAGGAGCTCATCAGAGATTGCAGCACGACTAATTGCAGTGATTGTTCCAAACACAGCAGCATACCACAATAAATTGCGCCCAAATATCTGCGTGAAATCAGAATCTGAGTGCTAACAAAATTAAAATCCTAAAGAAAAAAAAAATTGAAAACAGGTTAAGATGCATTACATGCCCTTCGAGGAGAGACTCCTCAAGGAATGCGATTATAAGAAGGACAGCAACAAATCCACCAGAAACAAAGGAGATGAACTTGGCAATGACAGCAACCACAGGGGATGGAAACTGTTTCAGATACTCTGAGGAATGCACTATGCTGCTATTTATCCGGTGCTTGAACAAATGATTGACCTGAAATAATGGATGACATCAGATAAATAATTCCTCCCCACTGGCCCCCTAAAACTCACATATGCTATGATTATTTCCGTGCTAATGTTGTGGAACAAGCAAAAAATCTATCCAAAGGCTGAAATAAAATATAGTGCCCGACAAAATAGAACACTCAGAAGTTCATAATTACTGATGTTGTAACGGAAAAAATGAGGATGCCTTTGGTTTGGAGAAGTGTTCAATATCAACGATAAAGGGCAGACATAGTTTGTCACTACAGGTGCAAAAATTATCATATGAGAGGCCCTAATAATTAGACTCCACTATTGTGTCTCGAAAACTAAATGTCAGACAACGTGTATTGTCAGAAAAGATGGCTTAACAATACCTCATTATACTCTCTGAAGATCCATTTAGACAGGTTGGACCACCGTCGTGAAGAGGCCGTGCTTGGATGATGATAGAACTGTTCAGCGTGTCTTAGGAAGAGGTATACCAGCATAAATATGACTAGGAAGGGAGACAGAAGAAGCATTGCCAGTCCAACAAACATGAGCCTCCTCTTTAATATCTTAGGACTGGATATGAAGTCCCTTTTAATACAATAGTTCCTGTCAAAATTTTACATCCATCTGATTACAAAGAGATGATGAAGAAGGGAAGTCATTTGATTGGTCAAATTAGGATAAGTCCTCAGGATTGGTCAACACATTACATACCTATCGAACATACTCTGAAGAATGCACCAGTTTAAGGTCCACTCGAGGGTCTTTGTAAGGATAAGCCGATGAGGTGATCTATTAGACCCCACTTTGATGACCGGACCAGCTCCTGGAAGCCATTGACAGATTGGGAAAGCAAGAACCCCTTTGTTGATCAAACCAATCAAGTAATTCTCTTTCCGCATCAACCGCATGAGGATATCATGGGCAGACAGATATTTCACTACGCATAATTGCTGTGAACTCTGCAACCGTACGACCTTCTCGAGAACGGTAGCCCATGGCATGGTCTGAAGTTCAGCGTCTGTAACATGGATACTGCAAAAAAGGATATTCTTTACCTAAATAAAAGAATATAAAATAGATCACCAAGCAACAATAACAATGGAATTAAATAATACCTGTTGTAGTAGAAATGCCGTATCTTAAGGGTGTCTTTCAGTTGAGCAAAGAACCTTAGAAAGCAGAATACCCAGTATATGGAGAAAATCCCGAGATAACCGACAATTATAACTTTTGAAAGAGTTAAAGGTGTTAACGGGTGCTGATTGAAAGCTTCCTTAGCAAGATCACAGGGCTTAAGTCCAGACTCCACGGCATCCATACCACATTTGGCATTTCTGAGTCCGTTCCAATCGACATATAGCAAGAAGAAACAGGAGAAACAAATGGTGAAGCCCAAGCTTAGAAGCTCTACTATCCATTTGGTAATTATGCACCAGAGGCCCTTTTCACAGTAATAGCTATAAATCCTCTCAAAGAACAGGTCCAAATCGATGATTGGTTCTATATTTGGACTTTCCCCATTAAGAAGATCCGAAGGACTTTCACTTCCTGGACTAGGTATAATTCCATAACCGGATAGTTCAATCTCAGGATGGACATCACTAAGCAAGCCGGTAGTGAGAGAAGATTCACGCTGCCATCGTAACTTCAATATGCTAAAAGCATGTGCACTTTTTAGAATATTTAACATTATGAATGAACAATCGCAGCAGACAAACTCAGAAAATCCATCCCTCGGAAGCTCATATCAGCACAATGAGGTTCTACAAAGTGAAAGTCACAGTCATGTTAGACGACACTTCACCAATCTCATATGCTTAGCAACAGAAAAGCAAGTCCTTGCTAGTTCACCATCCATGCTCAGCAAAATTTGATGTTTCCTCCTCAATGATATGATGATGCCAATTCAATAACTATGAAGGCTTATAAGATCAAAGCATGCAAGTACACTTTATAAGCACTGTCACACACGATAAAGAGATGATACAATTAACTGCCCTTTTCTTTCTAGCATTGTACTACCAGCAATGTTCGGGAACAAAAAAGCCTTCGTTGGCAACAACACGGTTACAAAACTCACCAGAAAAACATCACTACGATGGAGTAAACATAAAAACTAGTCCGAACAAAAAGCGAAAATCGTCCCATCACTTACCTTGTCTACCATTGCACTGAAACTTTTGTCTGAGAAAACCAATCAACCTTCCCTGCAGAACCGTCAGGAGAAAAATACACCAGAGTCCTGTTCCCAAACACGCAGCCCAATTACATCAACTAAACTATCTTTGGCAGCAAGTCACTTACAGAAATATACAGCCCTTAATTATCAAAGAACTACACAAAATTATTCCAATCAAAGAAATTTCCCAGTTTTTTGGCATCGAACACGCCCTATAATTACAAAAATTACTAACATTCCCCATGAGCAACCCAGCACGGTCTTGAACTTCACCTCAGCAGCAACTCAGAAAAAGAAAAAGCCAACTACTTCCCATAATCTAACGCCAATCCACCACTGATAAAAGCCAAAATCGAAACACCATATCCCTCGAGAATAATATCACCATCATCCGACAAAACAAATAGGCGAATTACAAAAACCTGCAGGGGGGGTTGGGAGAGGGGGGCGGAGAGGATAGCAGAAGACCCGGCCTTTATTACCCCAAACGATCCAAGCAACAAACCCAGAATCTAAAATAACCAGACGGAACGGAATCGGAGCACCCCGGAATCACGGTCAACAATTCAACGGCAACGGCCGAAAAAAAATCCCAACTTTATTGGAGAACAACGGAAAAGAGAATTGGGTAGTTCAGAGAAGGTGGAATCCGATTAAGGGATTGGGGACAATTAAGGAAAGGATAAGAAGAAGAACAACAACGAAGAGGACTTGGGCGTGGGGGTTTGATGAAGAGAGGAGGAAGAGGCAGAAGAAGCCGAGAGGGAGAAGAAACGAAGCTCCAGGACAAAAGAACAACTAAGAAAATTAAAATTAAAAAAAAACAGAGAGACACTTTTTAATTTTTTAATCCAGATTGTTTATTTAAATCAGATGGCCATTACTTTTAATTGTCGACTATTAATTACTTCGATTTGGGATTATCAAGCTGTGATGAATGAATGAAGGAACTATTCCCAAATTTTCCAATAAAAAGAATTTGTCTTGTTGCCTTTGGAGATTGACATGGTTTTCCAATTTCTATTCCCAATTGAAGGAACAACCCCCCCCCCCCCCCCCCCCCCCCCAAGAAACTACATAGAAATTGTACACGTTGGTTTTTTCTCTTCACAATTTCCTAGTACTCCACGAAACAGACAGTTCCACCAAGAGCTACAAACTGAGGTTGTAGATCATCCCAATGCTGATCATGATCTCCAGAACCATCTATATCTCCAACCCCCCAAAAGCAAAGGTGTTGTCAAATTGAAAAAATCCATCATGTGGCAAAGAGAGTTGTTGGAGTTCAGGACTCCACAGCATCCATCCCTTGGAACCAACAGGTGGGGTGGAGACTCTCCCTTGCTCGCCCGCAACGTCCCCAGGGAGTCCCTCAATCAGGTCTACCTACGGCTCACCGCACCCCGTACCCGGGACGAGGTATACCCTGGTGCTGACGCGGAGGAGTACTTTGAGTCGAGGCGGAGGTTGTGCGACCTTCAGCAGGATGTCCCGTCAGGGACACCGAGCCATAGCAGGGTGAAGGCGTTCCTGTCGAATCTTCTGATGACCCCCAGGAGGGAGAGGGGGCCCGGCGCCCCGGAGGAAGTAGTTTTCGGGATGAGGTCGAGGAAGAGGAAGTGGTTACGGTTCAAGCGGTGGGATCACAGGAAACGGTGGCCTCAGGGTTGGTGACGGCGATATAAACCAAACCGTCGTCGTCGTGTTAGTTCCGTCGGCCTTCTTTGAATGCGACGAAGTTTGGAGAAAGAATGGTCTGGATTGAATCGGGATTTCTTTTCTCTCTTATCGCGGAGAATAATTTAAGCAACAGATGTGAATCCTTGTCAGCGTCGCCTGATTAATGAGGAAAAACAAAAGAAAGCTATGCAGTTGATTTCTATTGATCATGTTCTGTAATATACAAAGATTAGTTTTAGTTGCAGTGCGGTCGCGTGTTCTTGTTCACTCAGCGACGTCGACGAGATAGAACTCCATGAAAAGAATATGCCTTCTGGCCTTATAATTGATTGATTGATGATGATGATTCTCGTTAATGCAAAACTTCATCAAAATGGAGACTCTGATCTCAGGGAGATGCGATCTGCAATCGGTGCCTGATTCTTATGTCCTGCCCGCAAACACCAGACCGGGGGAAGATGAGGTTCTGTTCTTTGAGAGCATTGGAAACTCGATCCATGATCGGCCAGGGGTGGTCTCCCAGATCTTGGTAGCTGCTCGAGAATTCGGGTAATTCCTTTTCCAGAGCGTTACGCGATGAAACGAGACTAACCAATCCGTTTGGGTCACACCTTCTAAATTTCCATGGGCTGTCTGAAATTTTCTTGGGCTGTCGGTCCAAATTAATACTGAAGTCACGCCTGACGTCAGCTTTCTCCCGAAACAAAATCTCCATAAGTCTTGAATGCATTAAACATACAATAAGAGGATAAGGAAAGAAAGAAAAAAAATCAAACAAAGGGACAACTAATGTGATGGCTCACACTTGTTTTTTTTTTTTTTACACTTTCTGTTGGGAAATAATCTCACACCGGATAGAAAAAGGCATGGGCCAATGCATATATAGGGTTGGGACCATTCACCTAATTGCTAGCTTTTAGGTAAAGGGGTAACCCGACACGATTTCTAACATGGTATCAGAGCCAGATTCGTCCCGTCGGACAAAGATTCCGAACGAGGACGCCCGACCCCCGGACAAAGATCCGACGTGGGATTACGGGGAGGTGTTGGGAAATAATCTCACACCGGATAGAGAAAGGCCTGGGCCAATGCATATATAGGGTTGGGACCCTTCACCTAATTGCTAGCTTTTAGGTAAAGGGGTAACCCGACACGATTTCTAACACTTTCTGGGGAGAATTATTCCATTCCCTCTTCGGGACAGATGGGATTAACAAGAACTAACAATTTGAGCGTATAAATTAGAATCAGAGACTTCCATATTGGGTCCAGTGAACTTCCAAGATGATCAGTCCAATGAGCACAAGTTCCATATTGACCATATAGGGTAGAGGACTCTCTTCTCTTGAAATGGGTTAGAATTAAACAAGTTCTTACAACAACCCCATCGGAGAGTACCAAAAGGCACTGTCCCCACTCCACATGCGGTCACTTTATTACAACATCCCCCCTCCTCCCTTAGAACTTAACTAGTTCAAACAGAAACTGTGACATCTCCAATAGATGTGTACATACCTTGGACACCATGACAAGTTAATGATCAATCTTCCCCTCTACCTCCCACATCAGAAATGACAATGACAATCATCATTGTCCTCATCTGCCGATTCATTATCTCCAAGAGAAATTTCAGTCACCCCCACCCTGATATTGAGGGTTTTGGACTTTGAACAAATGCCGCCCCCCCCCCCCCCCCCTTCAACCTACACCGGATGAATCGTCCATACGCTATTAATTTAATCTGAGGAACAAATGCATCGATGTAACTTGTGCGAGCGGTTTGAGAGAAGAAAATTAATTTCGGGAAGCGCTGGTTGTCGTGCGACCGCGGGGGCAACGACATGTCCGGCTGGCCGCATATGTTTTGTCTGGACGGAAATAGACGTTCCGATCTTTAGTAGTGGATTTAATTTTGTTTCGGTAGTTGAGGCGAATGACATTTTGGTATTACGTGAAGTGCAGATTATGCTATTCTTTTTTTTTGTATATGGTTTCTTATCGATGGACTTGTTTTCCTTGCGGAATGTATAGAATCTCAAGGCATGTCCTAAGGGACGAGGTAACGCCAAGTGACTCGGTGAATGGTTTTGATGGGAGGAGTTGGGAATGGTTGCACGTGCGATGGACCCCTCGTGCAGACAAAGGTGTCGGGTTTGACTGGTCTGTTGGGGCACACAAGTCGCCATCCTCCAGTTGTCCAAAACCCCACGTATGGTTTTTTTTTTGTCATTCAACCCTTCGAAAGTTTGTAAACAATGCAAACGAAGTGGCTCCATTTTTCATTTGCTTGGTTTTGCTTGCACTCCTCCTCCAACTCTTCTTATTTCTCCCATCAGCAACGACGACACAGCTAGCATGTCGTGCCTCATCGTTCATTTACAGCACATATCGTGGCTCACTAACATAGAGCAGATGGCATCCTTGGCGCGTTTCCTCTGCTGCCGATGGGCACGTGCTGCTTTTAATGCGCCGGAATTGTCCGCGACTTCACACGTGTATTGTTACGAGTGGAGATCGGTAGCGATGTATAAAATTTTATCAACGATGGATGGTGGGGGAGTAGGCTGTTGTCTTAGTGAAGGTTGGAAGAAGCAAGACCTCTATCTCGTCGTCTTTTCGGGGAGACCGTATGCAGGTCCCTCTTTTCATATATTAGGCGTTACAATATAACATGCATACTTAAAAGTTCAAATGTGTTAAGATATATAATATAAATCAAGTTTTATGAGAAATAGTAATATTTTAACGTACTTTTTGAATTCAAACTTCGCACACGCAAAAATACGACGGAATGAAAAAAAAAACCGGTCTAACCTAGAACCAATGTTGAAGAGCCACGAGATAAGTGATTGATTAGAAATTGAATGTAAAAAAATTTGAAGTCGATAAAGCATTTGCTTTTGCTTTGATCACATCTCAAGTAATATACCATTTTGCATCAATTGTTTCTCTTTTGTCATATTGACTAAGTGGCCAACAAGTACACATGGCTAAAAGAAAAGATTGGAATAATTTGGTCTAATACTTTTTCGTTGATCCAGTGACAATGCATTAGGTGCTCATCTTAACTTACATGTAAATTATTAGATGCTTCCAACCTTTGATCGCACGAGCGACTTGACTACTACTTCCCTTTTCACAAAGTGCCTTTTACATCAACCCCAGTATTTTGTATCATCGAATTGGATCCAATCGTGTCTCCATTTTCTTGTTGATTATAGTCTCCGTGATTAATTAGGCAGTCTTTTTGAAAAGCAAATTGTACTTGCTTATTATCCTAAACAACCCCCCCCCCCCCCCAAAAAAAAAGAGCTTCTTTCACAGGTCATATACAACATGCTTAACCCAACATTTCATTACCCCACCTAATACACACCACCACCCAATTTTAATTTTTCTTAATAAAAGGTATCTGGGTTTTTTAGTTTGGGGGGGGGGGGTTAGAAATAGAATAACAACAATTTACATTATTATTATTAAAAAAAATGAATGAACATTACATGATATTATACTATTGAATCTATAGTACATAGATGACTCGGACATGACCATTTTATTACCATTAAAGAAGGGAGATGGTGAGTTAATTAGTTCCCGGAGGGGGGGGGGGGGATGCCATTATTGTTAACTAGAGTTATTTAAATTAGTGTGGAACATGATTAACAGACCTGTTGGCCCTTATTCTTCTCTTAATTATGGGTTCAGTTAATTTGATTAATCCCGAATTGCTCTAGACAAGACTTGACCACACACACACCAAAGAAACGACAAGGAAAGCAAATTCATTGATTATAATCGTCCCCGTCATTGCATGCCATCTTTCTCAACTAGACAAGATAGGGTTAGGTTTCTGCAAGGCTTCTAGGAGCACGTCTAAATTCCCCACCCTTGGAATAAGATAAAAGAAAAAGGATAAAAGCCAAGCCTTCCTTTAAACATGTCCACCCTGTGTTCTCCAATGAAACTTGTGATGATGTTCCCCGGTTCCCCTTTCCTTTTCCTCCATCGTGTCTGTGTGTGTGTGTGTGTCGTGTTCTTACACTCGGGGGAAACTAATGATCACGTCCGAATCTTGGAATTTTGTATTCGAGCCGCACGCACACGAGTGGGTGGGAATGGTGAGGGAGCAAAGGGTGTTAGATCAGCGCTAGCAAAGCACCTCGTATTCCAAAACACACTAGCCCAACCAACCGCCAAATTCCAATATCTTCCGTCAGGTGTGTCTACCAACTTAGGGACTTCCCACCCCCACCACCCTCTCCTCTTGTATTCTAGTCATCCTTTTTGACGTTGTCTACAGTCACTCCTCTTTGCAACTCAGTCCTTCGCGAGACGGGACCGTAGTTCGGCCGGACCTAATATCATGCCTGGATAGTCCCGCCTTTGACACCATGTTAGGCGGACACTTCCGGCCACTAGGGGTTCCTTACATCATTTTCCCTTGATCATTTCGCTTCTAGACACGTTCGAGTAAGAATCCAATGGCCCTCGTGAGGAGACGAACCTTACGTAGGGCGTTCGTCGACATCGCAACCAACAACCAGACAAAACCCCTCAGCGGCTCCTTGTCGGAATAGACTAATTGGGGTCCATTGTTTTCTGATTGTGATTGGATGGATTACCGGAGTTAGGGTAAATCGCATTGCGTATGCAAGCTAGAAGTTGACATCTCTAATTCGTTTCACCCCCTTTTTGTAATAATTTAACCTCGATTTTTACCACCCTCTGGAAAGACCTAAGAGCCCAAATCCCGAAACGACTAAGAGAAAAAAAACGACAGCCAACATGGGTTTGGTTTAAACTTGAAGTAGCTAATAGCTTTCTTTTGTCTTTATGCCTTTTGTACTATAACAACAATACACAACCTTTCTATTATACAACATGCTTAATTTATATTATATAAAAATTGGGTTGTGAAGATGATGTGTTTTTGTATATAAAGTGCTTAATTAATGAAAATTGGTCGCCCATTATGGAGACAAACAGCTGTTTATTCACCATTTTTATAATCACTCCATCTCCCTCCCTTACAATCTCAATCTAGTATTTATAAATCCAATCCCTAAATTCAATAATGCTCCACAGATACTCTCATACTCGAGTGCTAATCCCCAAAAAAATTCCTCCCCCGACATCGATCACGTTGTAAAGGAAGTAAGGCAAGCACAATCATGGCCAGAGCCGGCTCACCTTGCGGAGCGTGCAAGTTCCTCAGGAGGAGGTGCGTCAGGGGCTGCGTCTTCGCGCCTTACTTCTGCCACGAGCAAGGCGCGGCCCATTTTGCGGCAATCCACAAGGTTTTCGGTGCCAGCAACGTGTCGAAAGCTCTTGGCCAGCCTTCCTGTCGGAGAACGATGCGAGGCGGCGGTCACGATCTCTTACGAGGCTCAGGCTCGGCTACGAGACCCGATTTACGGATGCGTGTCCCATATCTTCGCCCTGCAGCAGCAGGTTCGGCTACGATCTCCTTAAGGAAGTAACCTTATATTTGCTCGCAGATTGTAGTTCTGTTACTAGCTAAAAGCCCTTTCCCGGGGGATTGTTTTTCGTTCCTCCAGGTTTTCAATTTGCAATCACAACTAGCTTGCCTCAAAGAACAAGCATCTCAATCACTCGAAGGCCAAAATTGGCTTAAGCAAGAGCACACGTCCAACCCTTACCAGCCCCAATTCAACCTCCACGAACTAAATAACAATATGGCCGCATTCTCCAGTTACGAGAACGCTGCCGCCTCGATGGACTCGACCTCAGCGGGGGATTACCAGACCTGCTCGATGGCCATGGGAGAGAATGGCTCTTTCACTGGCTTCGATGAGGCTGCAGGTTCCATTTCCACCTTCGATGACCTGCAAGCCGACAACAGCCACCGGTGGGCTTCCAAGAAAGCAGCGAGGACCTCCAGTCTGTTGCCTTTGGGCATCTCATCCATCACTAGCACGATACTCGAGCAAATGGTGAGACAAGTAGCGATTTATTTAACGAGACGAAACACCCGACCATGAACCGAAGGCCGGTACTACTTCATTTGCCCTTCTGTTTCTTGTGTCTGGTACAAAAATACAAGAGACTGAAAACCCTAAGAGAAGCTCTTCACTATTATTGTGGAATTTAGCCTCGAGGCCTCTGCATACACAAAACTGAAAAGCTATCCGAAAGTTAATAAAATCTCTTGGACAATATAAGACATTCGGCCGGGTTCTTTAGTTTATTACTGTAAGATGTGATGAGGCAGGCGATCCATGATGTTTTTCAGATTCTGATGACCATCAAAAAGCTCAAATTTGACATTTTTCTAGCTGCTAGAGTTTGAAAAATCATGAAACGAGAAAAATATGAAGGTAAACTTAAGAAAGAAATGAGGGAGATGTGAGAGTAAGCAGAAAGAATTAGCAGATATCTTTATTATTATTGATGTACATGTATTTATAGGTAGGTATATTGCTACTAACGGTAATAAAACGGCCTAATATTTTATTTATGGTAATTGTTTTCCTTTGATTTAGTCTAATTATCTATCTATTATTGTATTTTAAGTAATAGCTCACATAAACTAAAGTCCAAAGATTAATGATAGTAATAGTCCATGGTTGATTCAGAGCTAAAGATCATTGGGGTAGTTTCGCAATTGAAACTGCTTGAAACTTATATATGTAGGCTGTGTATCTCGTGCTGGTAGTCCAAGTGTTTTTTCGGCGTTCTCTTTTGTAGATGATACCGCAATGAAAGGCTGTTTAACGCGATCTTAATCGCTTGTCTCATGCCACTGTTCTCGTGTCATTTGCAGGAGGCAGAAGGGGATTAAAATCGTCGTGATGTTAGGGAGGGGCAAGTATTCTCCTCTAATCGTGTAAGGAAATTGGGAAAGGTGGCTATTTTTTCTCTTGAACTCTTCAGAATGCCGAAAGTGATGTGAATCTGTTCAGGAGAACTCATAAATCTTAGCAGGCTTAATTTAGATTACTGAACCGAGATCACGACCGTTAGCATATGGTGATCGGTAGTTGAGTCGTGTCAGATCGGCTATCACATGTCATCCTCGCGTCTGTATGCTCGTGGATGGTCCACGGTTTGGATCGCAGATCCTGAAGGGCAGCTCTTTTCTCTTCTCCTTTAGAAAGAAGGCATATGAAATGCTGGTGTCTTTAGGTAGCATCGTCATAATCATTCATGATACTAGATAGACCCTGGACTAATTTGAAACGTTATTAAAATTAAAGGACTAAAACAAACAATTCCTGTTAATCATTTGAACAATTACGGGCCCAAATCTGTTAAAACCGGACATCAACCAACTAACCATGTCGGCCGACCCGCAACTGCCACCGCCGGCGACGGCGTTACGTGTTCGAGTCTAATCCCTCTCCCAATCGGATCTACCCGCTATCCCTCCTCAATTCATCCAACTGCACGACCTCCATTCCCAGCCGCAACCGCTGTCGCCATCCCTACAATCGACCTCGACGATGGCCGCGCCTCATTGCTCTCCAGCATCGCCTCGGCTTCCGAGGGATGGGGCGCCTTCCATGTTATCAACCACGGCGTCCCGCTTGAGCTCCTCGACCTGGCCCGCCAGCTCGGGGCCAGTTTTTTGGTGAACTCCGGCGGAGGAGAAGCTCAAGTACGTGTGTGATCACACCTCGGCTATCACCGAAGTGACTACTTTGACCACCATGCTGGAGAAGGATTCGTCCGTGCTTGATTGGAGGGGACTACTTTGACCATCATTCGCTGCCGCTCTCCACCACTTGCCGTCGAACTGGCCCGATTCTCCTCCAGATTACAGGTCTATTATTTCCTATGCCATTTATTAACCGTCTGCGGAATTTGATTAATTAGACTAGAGGTCACTTGGATAATATGATGTAATTGATTATGGATGGATGATGGATCCGGGAAGCTTTCCTGATCGACAAATGTTGTCAACTTTACTGTTTGGAAAGGTTTTATGATTCTGTTGGTAAGAAGCATTCGATCTGGGATGGAGGAATAATGTGTGATAGGAATCGGATTCTGCTTTGATGCTAAATTTGTAGGAAAAAATGGATCCACGATTGATAATTGCTGTACGTTGGTAATTGCGATGCTATTGCTCTTTTCGTCATTCATGTTGGACAGAAAGTTGACAAAATCGCATGGAAATAGGTTAAGTTTTGCAGGTGTGTCTTCTGACAGATAATTGAAACTATGTTAGTGACTGCTTGTAAAGAGTCATACTAACGAAAGGCGCCCTTCAGGGAGAGATGTAGTAGTAGTGGTTAGAATCTTGAGAACACATATCAAACATGATAATGCCTTGTGATGAGTTTTTGGGATTTAGTTTTGCCTGTTATAGTTTTTGCCCCTGCATGAACATTGTCCCTATCTTTTCGTGGTTGCGAGCTAGGTGGGAAAAGGGTTGATAAATTGGGCTATTTGATGTTCTGCAGGAAGGTTATAGCAGAGTATAACGATGAAATGTCAAAATTGGCTAATAAGCTGCTGGGTTTGATATCAGAGAGCTTGGATTACCATCTTCTTGCATAGAGGATGCAGTCAGCTATAATCCCCGTTGCCCGCAGCCTGAACAGACTCTTGGTCTTCAGTCTCATTCTGATGGTGGAGCCATTACCTGGTCCTATTGTCCGTCATATTGGCTGATCAAACTGAGGTATCTGGTCCTTGATTCAGTTTCTCTTCAATGAAAATAACATCTGTTCATCTTCTATTCCATCTATTGAGGATAAAGAACAAGCAGCATGAGTTTGTCGACATAAATTCCCAACGTCACTTTATGTGATCTTGGGTTCTTTTTAGATCCTCGTCCATGGGATGTACGAGAGCACGGAGCACAGGGCGGTAACCAACGCCAGGCGGTCACGACTCTCCATTGCGACATTTCATGATCCTTCCAAGGCAAAAGCAATCTCCCAATCCCCAAGCTGGAGAGCAGCTCTCGCCCTCCCAGGTAGCGGGAAGTCGTGGATGAGAGTGATGTGTGTCAAACTCCGAATCGCAGCAAGATAGTAAAAAACGCAGTCAACTTCCACAACTCACCAACCTCCGATCACTTCACCACAATCCAGTCAATACACCACCTCCAGACTCGTCTCCGCCAGCTAAAGCCAACAACAAGAAACCCCCAGTCCTTATCCTTTCCACCTCTCTCCCCTCCCCCCGACACAACAACTTTCTCTGCAAAAGAAAAACTGCCCCGCACACCCCTTCTTCCCTCCCTTATAACAGAATTCCCCCCTAACCGACTCTTGGGCTCAACCCACATATTATTAACCCTCCAACCCCACCTAAATCCAAGCCTCATATTTACATCACTAAAGCCCGACCTCTTCAGCCCACTTCCTTCCCTTCAAATCAGCTCGAACCAGCATCCTTCCTTCGTCTTCCTGCATCAATCCATCCCCCTTAAGCGCACTTGTCCTCAAGTGTGCAATGAGGGTACTGTTGCTGAGGTCATAAAGAAAACTCCCATGTAGCGTCATCCATCGTGCTGCCCGACCACTGCACCAGGACCATCGTAGCGGCTCGCGACCTCGTTTCACCATTTTCCTGTCCAACACTGCTACAGGCACCTTAGTAGGAGTAATACAAAAATCAGGAAGCGTTGACGACACCCTGGGACAATCAAGAATCCCTCCACGCAGCTTGGAAACGTGAAAGATAGGGTGGATAGAAGACCCAGATGGCAAGTCCAATTTATAGGCAGCCTTCCCGATCTTGTCCAGTATTTTGTAAGGGCCATAGTAAAGAGGGTGAGAGTTTATGAGCTGCACGTCGTGCTATACTATTCTGCTTGTATGCCTGCAATTTCACAAAAACCAAGTCACCAATGTTAAATTCCCTCTCCGAACGGTGTTTATCCGCCATTTGTTTCATCCTATGTTGTGCCCTGTCCAAGTTGAATCGGATCAGCTGCAACATTGCTTCTCGATCTCGTAAAATCACATCAACTGCTGCCACAGCATTATCATTTGGAAAGTAGGTCACATGAATGGGAGGAGGGTAGCCGTATAGTGCTTCAAATGGAGTCATTCGAATGGCCGAATGATACGAGCTGTTATACCACCACTCCGCGAGTGAGAGCCACTTAAACCACTCCTTCGGACAATCTCCAACCATGCAGCGAAGATAAGTTTCAACACACCGATTCACTACTTCTGTTTGCCCATCCGTTTGTGGATGGTACGCCGAAGACATATGCAGAGCAACACCTTGCAGCCTGAACAGATCTTGCCAAAACTTGCTAAGAAAGATAGTATCGTCTGTCGCTAACTATAGTCAATGGGAGACCATGTAATTTGAATACTGATCCATGAAAATCTGAGCGACCGAACTAGCTGTATAAGGGTGAGTCAACCCCAAGAAATGGGCCATATTTAGTCAATACGGTCGGACCACCACCAAAATCACTTCCCTCCCATGCGATTTGGGCAACCCATCAATGAAATCCATAGATATATCCTGCCATGCTCTGCTGGTATAGGCAATGGTTGCAATAGGCCCGGCGAAGCCGCATTGTCGTACTTTGCAGGCGTATACACACTTCACAAGCTCGAATAAAATTCCTAACGTCTCTGTCCATTCCCTTCCAATAGAATAACCCAGCGATTCGTTTCAATGTCACCGTTGCTCCAGAATGACCTCCTGCTGCTCCACTATGAAAGACAGAAATAACCTTCTTGCGGACTTCGTCATTTTGCCCCACCACAATTCTGTTTCCTTTCTTCAGCAAGGTCTGGTGCCAGCGAAAAACAGATGAATGCAGCGTTCCATTTTGTAACCCCTGAACTTGCTCCCTCAAGTAAGGGTCGTTCTCCCAGGTAGATTTAATTTCATCCAGCAGCGTAGGATGATAATCATGAACTGCTAAAGCCAACAATTCTTCTCCAGGCACCCGTGACAACGCATCGGCTGCGACATTCTCTTTGCCTTTCTTATAGGAAATTTCATAATCGTACCCCATGAGTTTTGACAACCATTTGAATTGGCTCTCCGTGTGAAGTCGTTGCTCCAGCAAAAACTTCAAGCTGCGATGGTCACTCTTGATGATAAAATGTCGTCCCGTGAGATAGTGGTGCCATTTCTTAACGGCATATACAACCGAATACAATTCCTTCTCATATACCGACAAAGATCGGTGTTGCGGCGACAATGATTTACTGATATATGCCAAAGGGTGCTGATGCTGCATCAAGACAGCTCCGATTCCCGTGTCACAAGCGTCCGTCTCCACCACGAATTCTGCCGAAAAGTCAGGCAAGCCCAAGATAGGTGCCGAAGTTAATAAGTGCTTGAGTTTATCAAAAGCTATTTGAGCTTCCTCATTCCAATGGAAGGAGTCCTTCTTGAGTAGATTAGTGAGTGGACGGCTGACTACCCATAACCTTGGATGAAACGCCGATAATAGCCACTTAATCCCAGAAAACCGCGCAATTGCTTCACATTACTAGGGATCGGCCACTCCTGAACAACCAGCACCTTCTTAGGATCCGTAGACACCCCACGTTTATCAATATAATGACCCAAGTATTCCACTTGAGCACTCCCGAAAGTACACTTTGATCTCTTAGCAAACAATGTGTGATTCCGCAACTCTCCCAGAACCGGTTTCTAAATGCAGCAAATGCTCCTCCTCCGATGTGCTATACACGAGTATATCATCAAAGAACACGAGGACGTACTTCGAAGGTATGGTCTGAATATGGCGTTCATCAAGCCCTGAAATGTGGATGGCGCGTTCGTCAAGCCGAAAGGCATGACCAGAAATTCATAATGGCCATCGTGGGTACGGAATGCCGTCTTATGCACATCAGTTGGTTCCATCCTGATCTGATGGTACCCTGCCCTGAGGTCGATCTTTGAAAACACAACAGAGCCATGAAGTTCTTCTAGCAGTTCATCTATAATCGGTATTGGGTATTTGTCTTTCACAGTATGTAGGTTAAGCTGCCTATAATCGACACATAGACGCCATGACCCGTCCTTTTTCTTAACAAGAACGACCGGTGAGGAGAATGCACTTCGACTCGGTCGTATATTGCCATTTGCAAGCAATTCCTTTACCATATTTTCGATGACATCTTTCGGAGCTGCCGCATAGCGATAAGGTCGCACATAAACGCCTGATATTCCTTCCTTGAGGGTAATGGCATGCTCATATCCCCTGAGAGGTGGTAACTCCGTTGGGTTCTTGAAATACCCCAGAAAACCGTGTCAACAAATCTTCTATTTTTGGACAGGAAATATCCTCTTTTGTCAATTGCCATAAGTGTTCCTCAGCCCCATCATCAGTAGTTTGTAATTTAACACAGAAGGCAGTCAATTGTTGTGAGCAGCTACGATTCAATGACTTATCTCTTCCCATCTGCCATCTGTTGGATTCCTGTCTCTCATTTGTACCCTCCAACGTAACCATTTTGTTTCCCTGCTGAAATTTCATAAGAGACGATTTGAAGTTCCACACAATGTCACCCCATTGTGCCAACCATTTAACTCCGAGTACCATTTCGCATCCCACCAAAGGAATTAAATAGAAGTCTGCCTCAAATGTATTTCCCTGCATCTGCCAAGGAAACCTCTTCAAGAGTCGATGACTCATGATGGTCCTGCCATCCGCCACCAGCACCTTCACCGGTCGGATGGTCGTCGTTGTCATTCCCAAACCCTTCGCCACGCTTACGTCTACAAAGTTATGGGTGCTACCTGAATCTATCAAGATCTGCAAAGTCTTCTTTTTATGTTTTCCCGTCAACTTCATAGTCTTCAGGCTCTTCTCTGCCATTTCACCATTCAAGGCATGTAAGGTGACTTGCACCTCTTCCCCCAATTCCTCACCTCTGTTGCCCACGTGGTTTTCCCCTAGAATATCCTCCTCCTCAGGGCCGTCTACGATCAAAGAGAAAAATTGCTTCTTGGAACATCTATGTTCTCTAGTAAATGGTTCATTACATCCAAAACAAAGTCCCTTTAATCTCCTTTCAGCAATCTCCTCCTGACTCAAACGTCGTCTTCCCATGGGCAACTGCCCTCCCTTATTCTCACCCCTGATCTCCGGGCCCTTATAATTACTGCTTCCCGTCGATGGACTTTTTGGGACGAGAAATTCTTTGCTCCGCACACTACTGGTTCCCCCTCCTTGAAAAGGCAACAATCCCCTGGTTAGTATCCTTGGACGGAACCCTCCCATCTGCCCTATCTCCGGAAGAGCATCGTTGGACAAGATCCTGGCGCTAGCCTGCGCACTCAGCAAATCTGGGGGTCTCAACAACCATAACGTACTTTGATACTCCTCCTTCAGCCCGTTAATGAACAAGCTAACCTGGAAATTCACGGGTAGGTCAATCTTCTCCAATACCTTCCGTAAACACGCATCAAATTCCTCCATATACACATATAAGTTGCTGTATAGTCCTTCCTGTTTCAAGTTCTTCATCCGACCCATCGGGTCCTCAAACACCTCTTTTCCAAACCTCTTGCTGAGGGCGCCAGCATATTCCTCCCACCCTAACGGTTCAGCCAAGCCTCTGTTCCTTACAAAGGTATAATGCCATTGTAACGCTCCTCCGTGCATATACAGCGAAGCAACCTTGACCTTCTTGTCATCCGGGACACCCTCTAACTCAAAATACCTCTGACATTTGTAAAGCCAATCATCCAGATTGTTCCCATCAAACTCTGGAAATTCAATCCTAGGCATTTGGAATCCGGACGTAAATTTAGAAGGTAACTCACCTGCTCCACCAAGATTACTCCCTCCCACCCCTGTTCTGGACATCTCCGAAACTACTTCCACCCCTTTTCCTTCCAGAACAGATTTTCCTAGAGATGTCAATTGATTCTGCATAGCTTCCCACCTCATTTCAGAGTGTGTCTGCATATCCTTCATCTGCTGAGTTACCAGCTCTAGTCGATCCACCACGCCGCCGATAAGAATTTTAGTGGCATCTTGCTCCTTTCTCAACTCGGACAACCTCGTATCAGCCATGGTCGTCGGAGTTAAGTGCTCTGATACCCTTGATGTGTGTCAAACTCCGAATCGCAGCAAGATAGTAAAAAACGCAGTCAACTTCCACAACTCACCAACCTCCGATCACTTCACCACAATCCAGTCAATACACCACCTCCAGACTCGTCCTCCGCCAGCTAAAGCCAACAACAAGAAACCCCCAGTCCTTATCCTTTCCACCTCTCTCCCCTCCCCCCGACACAACAACTTTCTCTGCAAAAGAAAAACTGCCCCGCACACCCCTTCTTCCCTCCCTTATAACAGAATTCCCCCCTAACCGACTCTTGGGCTCAACCCACATATTATTAACCCTCCAACCCCACCTAAATCCAAGCCTCATATTTACATCACTAAAGCCCGACCTCTTCAGCCCACTTCCTTCCCTTCAAATCAGCTCGAACCAGCATCCTTCCTTCGTCTTCCTGCATCAGAGAGGCGAATGATCCATCCTCTGTATCGATCTTAAGGACAGGAGCAGGGTTCTCAAACTTGCTTGGTTCATTTTCACACTGTCATCCTCTATCGCCCTGTGAAGTTGAAAGAGCAGAAGATGAGCCATTTGGGTGGCCCAAACATGACAGCAATTTTACCGAACAATTTAAGGGCGCCATGACTAGTAAATTTGCGCGTCATCGTTCGTTCGTGAATGCAGTTAGCTATTAAGCGCACTTTCATCTCATTACAACCATCGGCGTCGCACGGTTGGAGAGGATATCATGAAACGGAGGATAGAAGTGTTAAGCTCCGGTGGGAACGACATTTTCTCCCAGAATTGTCGTATCACCAAGCTTGGCAAATCTGGCAGAATCGAAGATGCCCACAAGGTGTTCGCCAGAATGACTCGACGGAACACGGTGACGTACAACTCTATGATCTCTGCCTTTGTGAACAACAGCCGCATCGTCGATGCACGGAAGGTGTTCGATGGGATGGCGTACAGGAACTCGGTGTCCTGGAACGCCATGATCGCTGGGTATGCGAACAATGGTAGGACGGGGGAGGCTTACGACTTGTTTAGGAAGATGCCCGAGAGGGATATGCGTTCCTGGGCACTGATGATCAGTGGCTTTGCTCGGGCCGGTGATGTTGATCGGGCGAGGAAGTTGTTCGATTTGGTTCCTGATAAGGGAGATGTGGTGTGTTGGAATGCAATGGTGGCTGGGTACGCAAAGCAGGGGAGGTTCGATGAGGCGAGGGAGATTTTCAGGAGAATGCCTTTGAGAAACATGGTGTCGTGGAACTCGATGCTCTCAGGGTTCACGAAGAATGGGGAGATGCGTCTCGCAAAGAAACTTTTCGTGGAGATGGAGGAGCGGGACATTGTTTCATGGAACTTGATGTTGGATGGATTAGTTGAGGCAGGTGATCTGGACTCCGCTGAGGAGTTTTTTGGGAAGATTCCAGATCCGAATGTGGTCTCGTGGGTGACAATGTTGTCGGGGTTTATCAAGCAGGGTCGAATCAGTGACGCCAGAGCTCTCTTCGATCGGATGCCTGTTAGGAATGTGGCGTCATGGAACGCAATGATTGCAGGTTATGCGCAGAATAACTTGATCGATGAAGCCTTAAAGCTGTTCAATCAGATGCCTGAAAGAGATCCAACATCGTGGACTGCCATGATCAATGGTTACGTCCGAAATGGCAAGCTCGAGGATGCGAGACGATTACTTGACCGAATGCCATTCAAGAATGTCCCTGCCCAGACTGCTATGTTATGTGGATATACCCAGAATCAGATGATGGACGAAGCCAATGATCTCTTCTGTCAAATTAAAACCCGTGACGTCATTTGTTGGAATAGTATGATTGCAGCATATGCGAGCTGTGGAAGAATGGACAGTGCTCTGGTTCTGTTTGAACAGATGCTCGAGAAAGACTCTGTCACATGGAATACTATGATTGCTGGCTATGCTCAGGCCAGAAATATCAATGAAATGAAAAAGCTGCTCGAGCAAATGGGACCGCTAAAGAATGTCGTGTCTTGGAATTCATTGATGACCGGGTTCCTGCACAGCGAGCTTTATTGCAATGTCCTCTGCAGTTTCGTGGAGATGAGGACGGGAAATGTGGAACCTGACCAATCAACATTCGTTTGTGGCTTCAGGGCATGTGCAAATATAGCAGCCATCAGATTCGGACAGCAGCTTCACCTTCTCGTTATCAAGAGTGGTTTATGGATGGACATGATAATCAGCAACTCGTTGATCAACATGTATGCCAAATGTGGACAAGTACTGTCAGCACGTCTAGCCTTTGACGATGTGCCACATCCTGACACATATTCTTGGAACTCTCTGATCTCTGCATATGCGATGAATGGTCGAGGTATCGAGGCAATCGGGCTGTTTGACCAGATGCTGGCAGAAGGTATCGTCCCAGACCAAGTGACCTTCATTGGCATCTTGTCTGCGTGCAGTCACAGCGGTCTTATCGGTCAGGGGATCCAGCTGTTCCAACGCATGACAGAAGAGTTTACCATGAAACCCCTCGCCGAGCACTATGCCTGCATGGTTGACCTTTTCGGACGAGCGGGGAGGTTGGAAGAAGCATTGACCATTGCTCAAGACGCAAACACAAAGCAGAACGTGGCATTATGGGGTTCCCTGCTGGCAGCATGCAGGAAACACAGAAATGCGGACATCGGTAAACTCGCAGCGGCGAAACTGCATGAGCTCGAGCCCGAGGAAACATCAAACCATGTACTGTTATCGAACATAGATGCCGAGGGAGGGAACTGGGGGGAAGTACAAAATACTAGGCTATCACTAACGATGAGCGGAGCGGAGAAGGAACGAGGATGGAGTAGGATCGAAGTGGGGAACAAGGGGCAGAAGTTCTCTAGTTGTGATTCAGAGCACCCTAGGAAAGGGGATATTTACAGCACAATCAATTCATTGGCAACCATAGATATGCTCTCATGAACTAAGTGGAGCTTTCATCCAACATGTAACAAGTGTACAGAACTACAACAGCCGATACCAAGATATCCAGAATGCGGCAAGAACAGAATCCAAGGATGTTCCAGAGAAAACATGAATCGGCATCCCTGTCACCATCATCATGCTGAGTAGATACGCGAGGAACAGAAAATATTGCTCTTTTCTCAACAACAACTTCCTTCACGCAGTAATCTAACCGAAAGAAAGTCCTCACTACCATTGAAATACTCATGTTTATCCCATGTGTTCCACCCAGATGCTTCTCCGGGATGATCTGAAAGGTCACTTGGAGTTCCGTCCAGAATGTGCAAGTGCAGCTGAAACAAGCATGTAAAGTTTCTCTTCCTTGGGAATATTCAATGCCAACAGAAGTGCAATGGAAAAAGCAAAAGTAAGATCTCTCTACCTCTTTCCATTTGTTAGTCTGAGATCATAGAGGGAATCAGTAAGCGTTAGCCCAACACTGCTGTTGGCATTAAAGATTCAGTTCAATATGGGGTGATGGCTCCGCTGCCACTTTCTTTAACTTCTCGACTATTCTACGGGCGAGATCCCCATAGGCTTGAGAAACAGCCGAGTCAGGAGCTGATACTACAACAGGTATACCTTCATCGGACCCCTCCCTTATTCCCACTTCTAATGGTATCTGATGAGACAAATAATCCCATCAGAACATGCAGTGAAAAGGATGGAGGGGGGAAATTCTCGCAGGATGCAGGACAATTCAAGAAGCTACAAAGAAATGAAGGCTTCAAATACCTCGCCAACAAACTCTAAACCCATTTCATCCGCTGTTTTCTTAGCTCCGCCTCTCCCGAATATGTATGAAGGTTCATCACAATGTGGGCATTTGAAGTAGCTCATGTTCTCCACGATTCCAAGGATCTGCAAAACAGGGAACAACATTCGCATTGCCATATCCAGAAACTTGATCCGCTTCCATTGTGTATGAAATGTTAATAGGCGGTTCATGTATAACTATGATTTTAGAGCAAGACATACTGGAACAGCAACTTTGGAGAACATCCTTGCTCCCCGACGTGCATCCAGCAAAGCGACATCTTGAGGAGTTGAAACAATTAAAGCACCTTATAGAATCAAAAACCGCAAATCGGTTATGGGGGAAATAAGGGATAACGATCACGGGGAGTGGCAGGTCCGATCCTCTACCTGATAACTGCAGCCTTTGCGTCATACTTATCTGAGAATCACCTGTGCCAGGAGGCATATCAACCACAAGAAGGTCGAGGTTTCCCCAATCTACTCCTCTCGTCAACTTCTCAAGAGCGCTCATCACCTGTATGTAATTGGCATAAGATTGCAGAAACCTTGTGAATTAGACCACCTACTGCCAGCCCTAGACAAGGTCAATGTTGAAGTAAAGGGCCAGATCACAAAAACCAAAGAATCAACAGCAAATGGATGGATCACGACTAGCGTACCATCGGACCTCTCCAAACAATTGGTGCATCCTTCTCCACGAGAAAACCCATCGACATGCACTTGACTCCATACTTCTCAATGGGAACCATCTTATTGTCTGCATAAATAGTCCTTGAGAGAACTCAAGACCAGACAGCACACCCTAGTCGACGCACTCATTATTGGCCACCCGCATACCTCCGGTGACCTCGGGCTTGCGATCGATCTTCATCATGGTGGGGATTGACGGCCCGTAGATATCGGCATCGAGCAAGCCGACCTTTAGTCGACATTCGTTGGCGATCGCAACAGCCAAATTTACTGCAACAGTTCACAACACATAAAAAGCTGATCAGAACTCCGACAAACGAACAACCCCCAAAATCGAAGACGGGGGACTCAATGATCAAGAAATCTCACCGGCCGTCGTGGACTTCCCGACGCCGCCTTTTCCGGAGGCGACCGCGACGATGTCGCCGACCCCCTGGAGCCTCAACCCCTGCTTCCCACCACCGCCTCCTCCTCCACAACCCGTCGAGAACCACCTCGAGCCTCCTTCCCAAGAGCCGCGTGCGGAGGCTAATAATCTTGGCGGCGGCAATCTCATGGCGGAAGATGGGTTGTTCTTTCTAGGATTGAACTGAACTAACGCGTTTCTGTTAGGAAGTTGTCGGGACGACGTCGCTTTTGTGTCTGTCGTTGGCTATACTATAACTAAAGCAATAGTCAATTATATTAAATGTTAAGACTACTAACAGGTTCTGATTATTTTTAGACAGAGCTGAAAACCCAGAAGGGATTGGGATTGAGAATCAATGCGTATTCAAATCCATCCATGGAGTAAAAGATTATATAGCACTGGAGTGGAATGAAAGAGAAAGTATCATTTTTACTTGATTTGCCAGGCAGCCAGAGAGGCAACCCAACAGTGTGGATGATTCAAAAAAACCTGTCACTCTCCCCCTCTTCTCCCATTGATGTTTGACCCTCTGACCCTTCTCCTCTTCACCTTCCCAAAATATCCTCGACCCCTTTGTGTTTCTGGCATTGTTGATCGGTCCTTTATCGAGAAATTCCTAGCTGGGTCAGGTTTCTGATGAATGTGGGGATCTTGAGATGAACTGGGTTAGATTTGGATTCTGTATACAAGGCGAATTTGACTGATGGCTGCTTGATTCTTCTTCGTCTGGGTCTGCGTTTCGGATTGGCTTTTGGTTGATTTTAATGATGATTGTATTGGGGGATCGGCAATGGCTGTCGTCTGATGAGTTTTTGGATGACTGTCATGTTTCGCCGGATTCCTCAACATGGGTCCGAGGGGTTACTGTCCGAGATGAAGGCCGTCGGGAAGGCTTTGTCGAATGCCGCCTGCAAGTGGCCTCTCATTTTCCTCCTCTTTGTTGACTCCGTCGTCACGTTCGTGGTGAAATTCGCCCAGTACTTTAACCTCAAGGCCCCATGCTTTCTTTGTACGCGTCTCAATCGCGTCGTTGCCAGGCTGATCGGCACGGTCGGTTACTATGATTTCATCTGCAATCATCATAAGCTCGAGATCTCGTCCTTAGTGTTCTGGAACAGTCATCGGAATCTCGCCATTGGCTCTGGTCTTTGCGAAGACAATCTTTTCTCACTTGATACGCAGAATCATGCCAACATGCCTAATCAGGAGAACAACCGGAGTTTTCTGCCGTACGAGCTCGGTCTGTGCCTTCTCCCATGTAGCTGAGAGAATTCTTCGTGCAGCAGGGAATATGCTTCTTCGGCACCCAACCTGGAGATAAGGCTATGTTCGTGCTGTCAAAGGCCTTGGACGGCCTGGGAAAAAATACAGAAGCTTCTTCGGCTGAAACCATCTCCGAATAGAAATGATAATGGTGGTAGCAGCAGAAGCAATGGGTGCAAACCGAGAGTTCCTTTACCACAGTTGCACGGACGGTTCCATATAAGCCGTCGGAGTAGCCTGAAGAGAATAAGGGAGAAGTTGTCCAGTTCCGTCCGGCAACAGAATAATTTCAACAAGAGTGCTTTTGTTTCCTTGCCTTGCCCCGTGGCGGGTACACCAAAACGAAAATCACTTCAAACTCCGACTACGATAAAGTAAGCCAGCAGGATGTTCGATTCCGAGACCGCCTGTGAAGATTGGAAATGCTGAAGCGGATGGTGTCGAGTGTCCTAATTGCGGTATCACTCTTAATCCGGATGTCCGCCGCATTGGACAATGAGGAAGCCAAGGCAGGTCCGAATTGCCTGTGTTGATTTCTCTCGATGATTTCCCTACAACTGGCAAAGACAAGGTTTCCGATGGTTTGGTGATGAACAAGGTGGAGTTGGTCGAAACCGACTCCGGCAAGAATTTTGTTAACTGAAAGACCATGGTTGCATGGAGTTCAAGCGAAGAACAGATCGGTGATCTCCCCCGGTTGAACTGTACAAATTCAAACGACGAAGGTGATGAATCTGTTGACGAAAACAAAAAGGATGTGGACGGCGAAGACAGTGTGGTCGACGGACTGAGACAACAGATTGAGCGAGACCAGGAACATATAACCAGTCTGTACAAGGAGCTAGAAGAGGAAAGGAACATGTCGGCCGTGGCAACGAGCAAGGCAATGGAGATGATTACGAGGCTGCAGGAGGAGAAGGCTGCGCTCCTCATGGACGCGATGCAGTACCTAAGGATGATGGAGGAGCAGGCAGGGGACGACGTGGAGGCCCTTGAAAAGGCAAGCAACCTCCTGGCCGACCGCGAGGAGATCCAGGATCTGGAGGCCTAACTCAACTACCATCATATGAAGTACCCAGGACGAAGCCTTCGACAGCGACTCTGGGAAGTGCCCAGTTTCTCGTTACGGGAGGGTTCGAAAGACGGCCGTTTCGTGCCGCAAATGTGGCCAGGTCGATAGTTGCCTTTTCGTGTTCGTGTACCAAACAAATACTGTCAATATATAACTACACCGATTCAGACAGTGTCTTTATTATCTGCGATTCAAGCTGTCGGCACAAAACACAGATCAAGCTGGCAAACACATGTAGTAATGGCTTTTTCTTATTACAACTTGGGTCCACATCGAACATGCCTTCACTCCCCCGATGTCTCTAAAAATTCTCGCTTTAATTCAAAATCGGACTCTTTTGGACTCCAAGACAAATAAACAATCAATAAATATTTGACCGCACATTTCATAAAGAGAAAAAAGCAGAAGTCGTATTCCTTAGATTACGGCCAAGGCGCCGGCAACCGAACCTACGATGGCCGCAAAGGCGACGAGACCCGGGAAAAGGCTAGGTTCAGAGGACGACGCCGTGGAGTTGGCGACCGGGATTGAACCGAATACTGTAGGGTACGACGAGGGGGATACGTTGTCCGCCGGTCCTACCCCTGGCCCGCCTACGGCTGATCCAGACCCGATCGAGACCTGGAGCTTCTGGTTCTTCTGGCAGTGGCCAGACGTGCCGCTAATGAAGTAGAACGTCCCGTTGGAGGTAACATTAAACAGGGAGTTCCCGTTGTTCATGTTGAGGATTGGATCGGAGGTGTTGCAGCCGGCAAATGCGGCCGCAGTGACCTGGATCACCGAATCCTGGCTCGGCGGGTACAAGAACACTAACAACGAAAGCAAAACAAGTAAAAGGGATGAGCAACGAAACTCCGTCGAACGGACTGTTACTGAGACAGAAGTTCGAGGATGGCTTACGGAGGGAATCCCCGACGAGGGGTTGGTTGTACTCGGACCACAGGGAGTAGATGCGGGGGTTGGACGAGGGGGGGATCCCCCAGGCGTTGAGGTCGCCAACCTTGTACTGGTAACCATAACCCACAGGGACGGTGGCGGAGATCAGGAAGAAGAAGAAGAAGAGGAAGAAGAGGAAGCATCTGCTGTGATGTTTCTCCATGTCACTTTCTTGCTTTTCTTTCTTCTTTCTGCGAACAAATGGCTGTCTGGTACTCCGATTCTTCTTCCTTCACATGGGATTGGGGAGATGGTGGATAGGGACTGCACCCCCCCATCCCCCATTAATAATAACATCATGTGATGGGGGGAATTATTGCCCCCTATCGGTGAATAATATGCCAATCATTATTATTATAAGGGGCCTTCAGATCTCTGCCCTCCTTTTAAATGGGCTTCAGGCCCGGCCCATCCGGTTTGCTATGGGAATATGTGTTTTTCAGCTTTGACTTGAAGATCAAAATAGTGCTGTTCCGCGTGTCAATGGTCAATCCTAATTAATGTGCTTTTGTTTTTATAACTCTAAGATGAGAATCGTGTCCTCAAGTAGTAGAAAATTGGGTCGTCAAAGTGTTATATTTGTGGGATATTATTTCATATTATAACACAGATAAGCTCTCTCCCTCGTCACAAATTAAATATTCATCATCTTTCACTCTCACTTTCACGTCTCTTCGAAATAAATAAGAAATGGATTCTCAGTAGTTTTTGGCTTGGACTTAGTTATCCGACGTGGGATTAACCTCAACACCTCTGGTTAATCATGAGGAGGAATTCCCGACCATTTTAAAGTTTTTGGCCCATACTTAATTATTCGACTGGATTAACCTACCAGCTCCATGTGGTAAAACATTTGACGCCTCCTTTGGGGTCGAGGCCCTGATTCGGCCCATAAGCCATTTCACGGAGAAAAGAAAGGTATTTTTTTCCTTTTTGAGAATTCGTTGATTATGGCTTTTTATATATTCAAGAATTTTTTAAAATGCATAAAATATTGAGTTTGTTAAGTGCCACCCTTACTTAAGAATGTAAGGACGGTTTTGAACTCGTTGAATGCGACTATACATCGTGTCTAAAAACATTTTCCAATGCAAATATAGTTTAGAAATTTCGTAATTTATTAAAGAAAACCCCAAAACCATAAAATCGAGCTAACATTTTTGTTTGGCTTAAGAGTGGGAAATTATCCAACTTATTACATGTTAAACGAACCCTAAGTTGCACGCATATTTTGGTGTGGCTGTATGTCGCGGATGTTGTCGAGAGATCCTGCCCCGAAATGGAAACCCCGACCAACAGGCGGGGTTAGGCCATGTCCCGGCCGACAACCTCCTTGTTTTCTGACCCGACAGCTCGCAGTTTCCTCCCGGTGATCCCGATGGGGTTCCCAGGAGTGGGCGTCACGCCCTTCTGGAGGGACTCCCGGAGAAACCATCCACCGGAGTCTCTCTCGACTGCACGTTCCACCCCGTGTAACACCCCCACAGCCTCACGCGGTCGAAAATTCGCCATTATCAGCACGGCGACGATCCCCAGGGCCATCAGAGTAGCGTTGGGGGACCTCATTTCCTTTCGCCTAATATTTTTCCTTTTCTCCTCTCTTTGTGTGCGCAAAGGTTTAGTGTCTTATAAGAACATTGTGCGTGTTGCATGCACATATATATAGCAAATTTCTGATTGGGCTTATTGGCGGTTGGACATGGGGATCAAAAGTTTCTCATTCAAATGACGTGTCTATTTGATTTCTGATTGTTGATTATTCACACATTCCGGGGAGGATAATTGGTCGGCTGCATACGACGTCGTTTCTTGTTTGGTAAGAAAGTACGAGGGGGAGTACGATGCCCTTAGCTTCCGAAAGTAGTTGTGCTGAATGAGAATTTGTTCCTGGACTTTACGGCGGTGTGTAATAGTAATGATTTCCCCCACCCCTTTTTCAAATATTTTGATTTGATCGCGTCGTTCGTTGAGAATTTTTGGATGGTCTTTTTGAACCACTACCAGGAGAATGATTCTTTTTTTTGGTCCTTTCTTTAGAATTTAGAGATTATCGTGTGATGTGGGAGTATAGAAATGTTATTCCATTTCTTTAGCTTAGAGCTCGAATTTTTCTTACCTTAAAAAATTAATGACCCGAAATGATATAATTAATCAATTGATTCTTGTCGGCTAATACAGATTCTTTCGTTTCTTGATGAATGAGCCCGAACCACGACCTCGTATAAATTAAAACACGAACCCGTTTTAAATCGTGTCGTGGTCATGATATTATATTCATCTCTTGAATGGCTTGTCTATAGCTAATACACAATGTTTCATTGGCCCATCGTGTCATGTAATTTTGTTTCCCTGATTTATATTTGTAAGAAAGGCTTCACCCGGAGACGTGGGAAATAATGAGAATCGACAAATATAAGATTTTGTTTTCCTTATTTAGCTCGTCGGACAAGCGGAATTCTGAATACATTTTGGAATATCATTGTGGCGCAACTTAATTTTTTTTTTTATAAAAATGAAAAAAAAAATAAAAATCTTCAAAAACACTAAAAAAAATTGAAATAATTGTAAAACACTATAAAAAATTGAAAATCTTTTAAAAGAACACTAAAAAAATTGAAAATCATATACAAAACACTAAAAGATCCCCCGATCCGAGGAATCACGACCAAGCTATTTCCAAGGACACGGGCGGGTCTTATTTCCTCCCAAATAAGCAGAACCCGCAAGCCGAAACCCCCCTGCCTCGTCCTAACTAAATGGGTAATGTTTATTTTTTTTATTTTTATTTTACTCCAATAATGTTGTCGGCCATCAGGTGAATTATTTAGTGTTACCGTAAGTGATTTTGATAAATTCAAAATAAACAGTGACTGAAACTTTATTTATTTTTAATCGGCAAACATGGTCAGAATTAATTGATTTAAAGACTAGTATAATTTTTACATAATTATTTGTTAGCATGCCATTATTCGGGTGAGCTGTGTTTAATTTGTAATTATTTCTATCCTCAGAATTATAGATGAGTAATTTGGAATATATTCTTTTTTACGCTTTCAACGATGGTTAATCAATTATTAAATTATTATTCTCCATGCTCCGGTACTCCATCATTATCTTCGAACAGTTTACTTCGACGTTACGATTTATGTACAGGTATCTCGGGGCGTGCCTTGCGGACAACCAAGGCACGCACCTCATTCAACGCGTTGAAGACAACGTAAGTTATATTCGAGCGTTTATTTTGGATTCTCGAAAATCAAGACCCTCTGAAAACGGCTTCGCACTCGTCAACGTTACGGCATCAGCGGCTCACCAGGTTCGCCGTAAATCTATTCTAAAGACGGCATCGTGAGGTACAGACGCTAACGGGAGCGTTCTACAAAGAGCGAGAAATGATACAAATGCTCTGTTCTCCATTGGATTTGTTTTTTGGCTTAGAAACTGTTAAGGGCATTAATAAATTTATGTTGCTTGCATTTTTGCCCGAAAATTCAATTTTTAAGAAGAAATATTTTTATAAAAATTATTCATATAGACATTTTAAGCAGTAATGACCTCGAAATCATTTGTTTTAATATCAAACAACTTTTTTTTTTCTAAAAACGAGCTCAAATAAATTCAGATATTGGGAACATGCGGTAAATGCTTCCCTTTTCTTTGTCATGCATGCGATTTAATAATCCATAATTCTCGAACCGTATGAATTTCTATATTTTTTCTAACTTGAACTTAAAATAAGTTAGTGGCGACTCCGACACGTTTTCAAAATTCGAGGCCTTATCGTCAAGGAATGATATTATTTTAAATGGAATCGGAAACGGGATCCACCCGCGACAGATTTGGCGACTCCGCTGGGAACTTGGGTAATTTTTTAGAGAATTAGGGTCGAAAAATCGATTTCAAAATTAGGAGTAGCCTAAGCCTTATGTGGAGTGTGTTTGCACTTTATTTTTTGATTGTCTCTGCTATGCATATAGTGAGTCGTCCTAAAACCCAGGGACACCTAAGTTTAGGGGTATACTTGCCACATGGGAGAGGTTGTCTACCTCTTTATCTGAGGCATATACCAACTCACCCTTCTTCCGTGGGTGAGTCAGAAGCCAGTCTAGATAGGCATGTGTTTGAAGGCCATATAATATGTTATGATTCTAACTATTTATTTTGGCTTTGTCCAGCAGGTTATTTTTGGCTGAGTCGGCAGGGTTTTTCTTATTTCGTTTTGCATTACATTCATATAGGTTCATATTTCGCATAATCTTGGCAAAACAACTAACATCTTTTTTAGGTTCCAAAAATGTCTACTTACGTTAGATTGATGCCAGATCAAACTCCGATGAAGAATTAGTGTTTAATCTAGTGAGAGAATTTGTTCCTGGACTTTACGGTGGTGTGTAATAGTAATGATTCCCCCCACCCCTTTTTCAAATATTTTGATTTGATCGCGTCGTTTGTCGGGAATTTTTGGATGGTCTTTTTGAACGACTACTAGGAGAATGATTCTTTTTTTGGTCATTTCTTTAGAATTTAGAGATAATCGTGTGATGTGGGAGTATAGAAATGTTTTTCCATTTCTTTAGCTTAGAGCACGAATTTTTCTTACCTTAAAAAATTAATGACCCGAAATGATATAATTAATCAATTGATTCTTGTCGGCTAATACATATTCTTTCGTTTCTTGATGAATGAGCCCGAACCACGACCTCGTATAAATTAAAACACGAACCCGTTTTAAATCGTGTCGTGGTCATGATATTATATTCATCTCTTGAATGGCTTGTCTATAGCTAATACACAATGTTTCATTGGCCCATCGTGTCATGTAATTTTGTTTCCCTGATTTATATTTGTAAGAAAGGCTTCACCCGGAGACGTGGGAAATAATGAGAATCGACAAATATAAGATTTTGTTTTCCTTATTTAGCTCGTCGGACAAGCGGAATTCTGAATACATTTTGGAATATCATTGTGGCGCAACTTAATTTTTTTTTTTATAAAAATGAAAAAAAAAATAAAAATCTTCAAAAACACTAAAAAAAATTGAAATAATTGTAAAACACTATAAAAAATTGAAAATCTTTTAAAAGAACACTAAAAAAATTGAAAATCATATACAAAACACTAAAAGATCCCCCGATCCGAGGAATCACGACCAAGCTATTTCCAAGGACACGGGCGGGTCTTATTTCCTCCCAAATAAGCAGAACCCGCAAGCCGAAACCCCCCTGCCTCGTCCTAACTAAATGGGTAATGTTTATTTTTTTTATTTTTATTTTACTCCAATAATGTTGTCGGCCATCAGGTGAATTATTTAGTGTTACCGTAAGTGATTTTGATAAATTCAAAATAAACAGTGACTGAAACTTTATTTATTTTTAATCGGCAAACATGGTCAGAATTAATTGATTTAAAGACTAGTATAATTTTTACATAATTATTTGTTAGCATGCCATTATTCGGGTGAGCTGTGTTTAATTTGTAATTATTTCTATCCTCAGAATTATAGATGAGTAATTTGGAATATATTCTTTTTTACGCTTTCAACGATGGTTAATCAATTATTAAATTATTATTCTCCATGCTCCGGTACTCCATCATTATCTTCGAACAGTTTACTTCGACGTTACGATTTATGTACAGGTATCTCGGGGCGTGCCTTGCGGACAACCAAGGCACGCACCTCATTCAACGCGTTGAAGACAACGTAAGTTATATTCGAGCGTTTATTTTGGATTCGGGGCGTGCCTTGCGGACAACCAAGGCACGCACCTCATTCAACGCGTTGAAGACAACGTAAGTTATATTCGAGCGTTTATTTTGGATTCTCGAAAATCAAGACCCTCTGAAAACGGCTTCGCACTCGTCAACGTTACGGCATCAGCGGCTCACCAGGTTCGCCGTAAATCTATTCTAAAGACGGCATCGTGAGGTACAGACGCTAACGGGAGCGTTCTACAAAGAGCGAGAAATGATACAAATGCTCTGTTCTCCATTGGATTTGTTTTTTGGCTTAGAAACTGTTAAGGGCATTAATAAATTTATGTTGCTTGCATTTTTGCCCGAAAATTCAATTTTTAAGAAGAAATATTTTTATAAAAATTATTCATATAGACATTTTAAGCAGTAATGACCTCGAAATCATTTGTTTTAATATCAAACAACTTTTTTTTTCTAAAAACGAGCTCAAATAAATTCAGATATTGGGAACATGCGGTAAATGCTTCCCTTTTCTTTGTCATGCATGCGATTTAATAATCCATAATTCTCGAACCGTATGAATTTCTATATTTTTTCTAACTTGAACTTAAAATAAGTTAGTGGCGACTCCGACACGTTTTCAAAATTCGAGGCCTTATCGTCAAGGAATGATATTATTTTAAATGGAATCGGAAACGGGATCCACCCGCGACAGATTTGGCGACTCCGCTGGGAACTTGGGTAATTTTTTAGAGAATTAGGGTCGAAAAATCGATTTCAAAATTAGGAGTAGCCTAAGCCTTATGTGGAGTGTGTTTGCACTTTATTTTTTGATTGTCTCTGCTATGCATATAGTGAGTCGTCCTAAAACCCAGGGACACCTAAGTTTAGGGGTATACTTGCCACATGGGAGAGGGTGTCTACCTCTTTATCTGAGGCATATACCAACTCACCCTTCTTCCGAGGGCGAATCAAAAGCCAGTCTAGATAGGTATGTGTTGGAAGGTCATATAATATGTTATGACTCTAATTATTTGCTTTGGCTTTGTCCAGCAGGTTATTTCTGGCTGGGTCGGCAGGGTTTCTCTTATTTCGTTTTGCATTAAATTCATATAGGTCCATATTTGGCATTATCTTGGCAAAACAACTAACCTCTTTTTTAGGTTCCAAAGATGTCTACTTACGTTAGATTGATGCCAGATCAACCTCCGATGAAGAAGCTGAGGGATTGGTTCAATATCCTTCCACCTAGCGAGAAAAAGTTCGTGGAGTCAAAGTTGAAAGACATGATGGAACTCATCAAAGTGGAGCTTGACTGGGCTGTTCTACAAAATCTCGTGGGAAAATGGAACACAAATACGTTTATCTTCCACTACAACAAATTTCGAACTGGCTCCCACTTACGAAGAGTACCTGCAGCTGACGGGTTTCAACCATAAGTGGGGGATCCTTCCCCTTGTTTGGAGAGGATCAGTGTGCGACGAGTTTCTCTTGTTATTCAGGATGGAATACATAGCGGTTCGTAGCCTAATCGTACCGACGAAGCTGGGTCACATTCCAATCAAAAGGATCCTTACCTTTCGGTATGCACCATACTTCCAGAAGAAGGTGACGGACAACCATCTGCAAGAGCATTCGTTCTCCTCTTCGTCGGAGTGATCCTTTACCCTACACTGAGCATTCGATAAGCACCCAAGCGGTCTACATTGTAAAGGCCATCTTGGAAGATCGCCCTTTCAGACCAAAGCTATTGGGAGAGACATACTATGAATTGACTAAGATTGCCTCTGAAGCTCAACGAGGAATCAGACACCACACCGCATCTTTCTGCCTGCCGCTATTGGAAACATGGTTCCTAACACATTTGGGAATCACTGGATACGCATTGCCTCCCAATCACGCTTCGAATTTGATACATTATATGGCCAACTATGCTATCTTTCCCAATAGGAGCTTCCATCAATTTCATGATTTCTTCGAGGACCTTGCAGTAGTGGACTTTTACCCTATGGCTGGTTGTTTCAAAATGGATGATGCATTCATCGACTCTAAGAAGGGCGCATACATTCCAATACTGAGAATTAGTGGGTCATCATATTATCTACAAGCATGTCGGGACAAACACGATCCCCTCCTATTACAACCTAAATAAAATTAACAACCTCTGGAACTTGTCATTTATCCATTGTGCGTGGATGCTTTCCTTTGTTTCTGACCTTCCTCAACCGAGCTCAAGTTGTTCGACGTGGAGCTGTTATGGGTACGCCGGGGGATGGCAGACATAGCCTGGACACCAACCTTCCCATGGTTGTGGCAGGGAGGTCCGCCTGGATGCTCGCCCGTGAACGAGCAGGAATCCCCGGGAAGAGGGGTGTTGCCCTTCTCTAGAGGCTGAAGATGGAACATGCTTCGGCCACGTTTCTCCACCCCGTTATCGTGCATTGCCCTCGTCGCCTCGAGGGACTGGAAACTCGCCACCATTAGCATGCAAACAACCGCTGCCGTCATCGGAATCACGTTCGAGGACCTCATTATGCTAATGCTTATGGATAAAAAGGCTTTCCTACACCTTCTTCGTTTACAATATGAGATCTAATACAATGACATTTGGCATGCACCGTGCCTCTCTATATAAAGGAAATCTTCGTAGGTTGTAATAACGTGCTAAGGGGGCACGAGACACATTCCAAGTTATTTACCATGGCTTATCTGATTAACGCGTCAATGATTTTGCGTGGCGAACAGTTAGTGGAAAGAAACCCTTTCGTCAACCAAACGAGGACACGAGAAGTCGTCGGGAAATTTCTCGTCAAACACGAGTCAAGTGCATGAAAATTTTTTATAGGAATCCGAAACAATCTTAAAAGAAGATACGAATGTTGGACTATGCAATATCTTTATTTTTTTCAATCAAGAAGTCAACCGAAATTCATACTAAAAAACTATTATTATTTATGTGTAATATGTTTTACGAGAGTCACTCCAACTGGCCAAAGAGTTCGAACTGTTAAGTGAAGAGGTAACATATTATATATTTTACTGGCGACGTAATAGACTCGCAGAACATGCAATAGTTTAGAATTAAATAAGGTATGAAATGCCCGAATGTTTAGAAAGAACGAAAACAAAAAGATGTGGATGGAAGATGATGGTGTTTCATACGAACGTTGGTCGCAAGTCCGGGGTGGTGGTGGTAATAACTAAAGGAACTAAACGAGGATTGAATCTTTTGACACAAAACACGGTTTATTTTTTTTTCTAAATCTTGGTGGCCAATCTATCCATGTACTTTACCCAATTGATTTCATCCCAAAGTCATGTTCTTTGACTTATGTTGGGGAATTTCGATTTGATCTCTTTTTGGGGGTTTATACACCTTTTGTTGTCCTCATGTCATCGACGAAATGTCCATTGTGAAGTCAATATATAAACCAATCTTTTACAAACTCATATGTAAGATAAGTAAGCATTTTGGATAAGTAAGAGTTTTTCTTGCGTGTTAAGGGTTTCGGTGGGCTCTTAAAGTAACAAGAGCAAAGGGCATAAACATTACCCCTCAAGAAAAGAATGGTTTTAAACTTCTTTTGGACACCTTCAAAACCGGGGGAGGTCCAGACCACAAACTTAGTTGGAGATGCCAAAAAGATGAGAAGTGGTGAGAAGTTCTTAAACCAAAAGCGTACATGAGAAGTTGTCGGGGTCAAGTAATTGAAAAGATTAAGCACCCCTCCATGTATATTTTAATTAAGGTTGAAAAATTGCGTACATTATATATTTTAATTAAGCTCCCCTCCATGTATAATAGAGAAAAAAACGAAAAATGGAAATAGGGAGTGATAAGGTCATGTTTGGTATATGAAAACTTGTCAAGTGTTTGCTTTTTCTCGATTGTCAAAATTTACAAATTGTGGACCACTATGTTCCACATTTTCAAATATTCTCTAATAAAAAAAACTGATTTGAAATAATAATATTATTATTACTTGTAGTTCAATAAAAGAAGCATTTTTATCGCAGGTTCTTTATTAGCTCACTGCAGTACCGAAATCGAAATGGTGGAATGGCGGCCTGGTCTTGACGGTGCGCCATGACTTGTTTTCCGGGTTGTAGATTTGGATGAGCAGCGTTCACACCTTGTCGCTCGGTCTCGGTCTTCGTGCTTCGATCGACCTCACTCCGTCCAAGGATGTCAGGACACACAGCTCCCCTTTGAGGGAAATGAACCCGAGCGACGAGTCGCCTTTCCTCGGAAGGGTGGATTCCTTCTGCCAGCGATTGATGTCCATGTTGTATCTGCAAAAGAGAGGAGCAAACGGTCGTACATACCAACGGAAAAATGCGTGCTGTTTTTCTAAGGAGAAGGGATAAAGGAAACTGCAGTCGAATGAGTCCACTGCAACGGCACACTGAAGATCCATTCTATTGTGTGATCACCAAAACCCAAACCAAGAGTTTCCAGGATTCCCAATAGGCGGAAGCGATTACAGGGTATCCTACCACCTAAACCAGAGAGTTCCAAGACATCTAACAACCCCACCCCAAAAACATAGGCTCCACAACCAGTTGCATCCAATCTGGACTAACAGAGAGAAATCACACTATAAATACAGAATACGTGCTCATTGTCGACACTCGAGCAATTGTCTTAGCTTCATATATCAAGGCAGCCAGTGACTTATCATCCCAACGAGTGCAGACCAGCCAACAACATAAAGATATACGTGAAATAGCATTAATTCAAGGATTGCCTTTCCGACAGTCGGACTCATATAACTGAAATGAAGTTATTCCTAACCTTCTAAGTTAACTGATACCAAGTGAATGGATATCTATATCATCAAACCCATGTCAATCATCAACATTTGACAATGGGCAAAGTAACCAGTCTCATCGATACTCTGCAGCAATTACTATTACTAAATCTAATCAAATTAGTGACATTTACGCTTGACAACTGCTCCGGCTACTACACAGGATATGTAATTTATACGAAGGAATCACAATCTGTGTACCTGAATATATCATCATTCTCGAGCATGAACACTTTGGGGACATGGAACTCATCACCTTCTACAATTGCGACCTTCCCAAGGCACACTCTCTCCCATATCTCCCACATATTGCCCACCTCCCTCCACCTTCTCCCGCGATCATCGCCCAACTCCAACACAACCGCATCCCTGTAGTACTTATCTACTGGCAGAATCCCGCCGATCATCCTCGACCACCCATAACCGCCCATAACCCAGAACTCCCTCCGATCCTCGTTCCTCACAAGAAACCCTGTGCAACCAGCCCTAAACCCCGGCAAGCCATCCAGTGCGACCCACTCATCCCTAGCCACATCATACCTCTCGGCGGAGCTCGTCCTGCTCCCCGCGGCACCGAACACAACATGCCGCGACCAGCCCCCCGCAACCAATATCTCGCCATCGCCTGCAGTGCCCACGAAGCTCCCATGTGGGGAGATCAATGGGGCGAGGCAGTCCCACCTGCGAGTGGCGAAATCGAACCGGAAGTTTGAGGCGGAGACATAGGGTAGGTCAAGGGGGAAAGACCGGGCATCAAAGTGGGATCGCCGAGGACGTACAGGAACTGGGCGACGGAGACGGAGGCGAAGTTACAGAGGCCACAGAGGGAGGGGTTAGGGGGGAGACGCGGGAGGGGGCACCAGGCGGTGGATTCGGGGTCGAAGAGGTAGTGAGGGGAGATGGAGGGGTCCTCCGGGAAGACGCAGAGGAGGTGGGATTGGGATTTAGGGTTAGGGCTCGATTGGCGGAGGTTGATCAGGGTCTGTGAGGAGAGGAAGTGGCGCCATGACTTGCAGGTGGGTTTCAGGCGGGGGTGGTGTGATGTTGAACAGAAAGGTCAAGTGGGCCAAGATGCTCAGCCCGAGTTATTTCGTAAATGAGAAAAGCCACACTGGTGTTGCAGCAAGTCTACCAGAAGTGCAGCAATTCCCAAGTGCAGAAGCCAGAAACAACCTCGAGGGAGTCCAAAACAACCTCGAGGGAGTCTGAAACAACCTCAAACTACCTCCACCGCTGCACACAATTCTATATAACAATATTCCATTATAACATAAGTTGTTAGGAGAAAAGAAGGGAAACACTTATATATATATAATTGTTTTGTACGGTCGGTAGTTATCAAATACAGTAAACAAGAAATTCTGTCTTTGGTCATCTTCTTCATTCTTTTCTTCTTCCTGACTCTGCCAACACGTAATCCTTTCTTCCTTCTTCTTCTTGACCCTATAGCCCGCACACATCACGAAACCTTAATCTTCTTTATAGTATCAGAGCTCTAAAGGGCTTCTCGCTGCGCTCGAACTGCTGTGCCGATAATGGAGGATCTCGTTCTTAAACAGGGTAATCCACTGTTTTCATCTTGGCAACTTGGAACTCCTAGTTCTGGTGTGTTTGGCCATGATCTTCTGCACAGTGTACCGGGGATACAAGTACCACCTGGGATTTTCGCAGCAATGATTAAGCAAGAAGACAACAACTATCCCATCTGGAAAGGTCAGGTACTTGCAGCCATCACAACTAGTGGCCTAGAAGATTTCATATTCGGGTTTTCTGTCGTCCCCCAGAAATTTCTGGATGAAAGTGCAACTGTGTAAAACCCAGACTACAGAACATGGCAGCGTAATGACAAGATAGTAATGAGCCTCTTGTTCTCATCTCTGTCACCCGAAATCTTGAGTCAGGTGGTTTGCTGCCCAACATCACATGAAGTGTGGGAAACCTTGCGAAATAGATATGAATCCCCTTCGACCATGCGAGTCATTAACCTCAGGAATCAAATGCAGCAACTACGGAAGGAAGGCAAGTCGATGCAGCTCTATCTTTCTACACTGAAGTCTCTAGCGAACCAGTTAGCTACAGTTGGGGAACCAGTGAGGCACCATGATTATCTCTGGTATATGATGGAGGGGCTTCCAGCAGAATACGATGTCGTGGTCATTGCAATATATAGTAGACCAGATCAAGTCTCACTGGAGGAGGGGCAGAACTTATTCTTAAGCTTCGAGATGCGTCTGAACAGGAGACAGGGGCTGGATAGCTTCATCCATCAGGTACAGCTAACAACATCTGTCCATGCAGGTGATGTGAGACCTCTACAGTCACAGCCGAATCCTTCTAGACCACCTACAGCAGCCTTTACACCACCTGCACAGACCTCTCAATTTGCAACATATAACCAAAACTCAATTGGCCAAACACAGTCTTATACTCAGCCTGGACTTCTTGGTCGACCTCCACCCCGGCCATATACTTATCCTACCTTTCCTGCCAGAACAAACTCTTATGCTCGTAACCAGACAAAACTAAGACCAAAGTGCCAGATCTGTTTCAAACTCGGGCACACAGCCTTAACTTGTTTTCATAGGCTGAACTCTACCTATAATACACCGCCTCAAGCCCATTTTATTGCATTTCACCCCTCCTTTCAACAGTCTCAGCCTCTCCCACATTCTCAGATTTACCACTATTCTTCACAGCCTTCCCAAAATCAGTCTCCTATATAAGTTCCCCACCATGGTTCCTCTTCTCCCATTTTTAAGCCTGCTGTCTCAGAAACAGGTACTTGGCTGCTTGATTCCGGGGCTTCTCATCATGTCACCCCCACTAAAGCAAATTCCATACAATCTCACCCTATCAAGGTAACTCTTCTGTCATGTTAGGGAATGGTAGCCATGTGAACATCTCCAATGTTGGAAGTGCTCCTCTGCGCACTGAGTCTGGTTGCTTATTCTTGACAGACATCTTACATACCCCCTCTTTGTCTCAGCGTCTCCTTAGTGTATCCAAATTATGTCAGGATAATCCTATCACAATTAAATTCACCTTTGACTCATTTTTTGTCAAGGACAAAGCCACCAATCACATTCTCTTCCGGGGACAGATGGAGCAGGGAGTGTACCGCCTGACATCCAGACACTATCCTGATCTGTTTGCGCCTCAGTCTCATACACAACAGCTCGCTTCCAGCTCTTCTTCAGTCACAGCATCATCTTCTTCCCAACCATCTGTTTTCTCAACCCATCATGTGTCAGCTATAGACAAGGCCACTTGGCATCTCCGCTTAGGCCATCCTTCCTATGAGATTCTGTCTCGCAGTCCAGTACCTTGTAAACAGTCTAGTGGCTCTTCTTCTAATCCTTTGTGTCAGACTTGTGCTATGAGCAAACACCATCGGTTAGTGTTTCCTCTTTCACCCTCCAAGGCTTCAAAATCATTCCAGCTAATACATACAGACTTGTGGGGTCCCGCTCCAATAAATTCTGTAACTGGAGACCGTTACTTTATGCTTTTAGTTGATGATGCCACTCGATACACATGGATCTATTTTCTGACTACTAAACCACAAGCTCTACAAGCCTTCAAACAGTTTCATGCCTTAGTCACCAATTTTTTCCACTCCACAATCTCTACTGTTCGCTCAGATTGGGGTGGCGAATTTCGCTCCTTACATACCCATCTGCTGACACATGGAATTGCTCATCAACTCTCCTGCCCTCATACTCCCCAACAAAACGGGAGAGTGGAGCAGAAAAACAGGCATGTCGTTGAAGTTGGACTCTCGTTGCTAATTCATTCCAACGTCCCGAAACACTTCTGGGTTTATGCTTTCAATGAAGCAGTTTCCCTTATAAACATTTTTCCCTCTCGTATCCTTCAGTTTAGAACTCCGTTTCAGTTGCTCCATAACTCGAATCCTGACTATTCCTCTTCACGTGTCTTTGGTTGCCTGTGCTTTCCCTCGTTACGTCCTTATCAGTCTGACAAACTTTGTTCTCTGTCCACACCCTGCATTCTGTTAGGACGAAGCACTTCCCACAAAGGCTATATTTGTCTTGATTTCAATACCAGCCATACGTATGTCTCCAGATACGTTCTTTTCGATGAGACACAATTTCCTTTCACAATACTTCAGTCTTTTCAGTCTACAACTCATAAACATCCCTCCTATTCGCCCTGTTTTCTACATCCAATTCCTCTGTCTCTTCCTCCAGCCTTACTTTCTTCGGTTCCTCCTTCTTCATCAATCTCACCTCAATGTTCTGTAGCACCAGACTCAGTGCAGGCTTCCTTGTCCTCCACCAATTCACATGTGTCCATCCCTCTGTGGCAGACCCGGTTCCTTGTCCTACCTCTGTTCCCGAGAAAACAGAGAACCTACACCCTATGGTCACCCGCTCCAAAGCTGGTATCTACAAGCCAACACTTTTCCTTACTACACAGTCCCACATACAACCTATTCCCTCTGAACCATCTACACTACATGAGGCTCTCACATCACAAGTCTGGACAGCAGCCATGAGAGCTGAACTGGAGGCGTTGTCGCGAAACAGCACCTGGTCACTTGTTCCACGTGACCATACACAGAAAGTGATCGGCTGCAAGTGGGTGTATAAAGTCAAGCTGAGATCGGATGGTTCCTTGGAGCATTACAAGGCTTGACTTGTTGCTAAGGGCTATCATCAGACCCCAGGAGTGGATTTTAAGGAAACTTTCAGCCCAGTCGTCAAGCACCAGACAATGAGACTTGTTCTCTGCTTGGCAGTTTCTTTTAATTGGCCACTGAAACAATTAGACGTTCACAATGCCTTCCTAAATGGAGACTTGACAGAAACATTCTATATGTCACAACCTCCTGGCTTTGAAGATCCGGCAAAACCATCCTACGTCTGTAAATTGCAGAAAGCTTTGTACGGACTTCGGTAGAGTCCCTGGGAGTGGTACAACAAGTTGAGCTTATGTCTTACTGAGTGGGGATTTGTTAACTCAAAGGCTGACGCTTCACTGTTTCTTCAGCACAGCTCAGGAGGTTAATTATTATCTTGGTATATGTGGACGACATTGTCGTGACAGGCTCCAACTTTACCGGGATTATTGACCTCCTTCCTAAACTGCATAACAGGTTCGCTTTGAAAGACCTTGGCAATCTATCATATTTTCTTGGTTTCGAGGTAGTACGCAAGGATGGAATGTTGCATTTATGCCAAGAAAAATATGTGAATGATTTGCTTAGGAGAGCTGGTATGATACAATGCAAACCAGTGGCCACACCTATGTCTATAGCTGGGATTCTGTCCAAGTTTGAAGGTGACGTGTTACAAGATCCTATAGAATACCGAAGCCTGGTTGGAGCGCTCCAATACTGCACTAATACAAGGCCAGATATCTGTTTTGCTGTCAACAAGGCTTGCCAGTATCTCCAACAACCTACTTCGGCACACCTACATGCAGTCAAGCGTATCTTGCGTTATCTTAAAGGAACACGGTCCCATGGTCTTACAGTTCTAGCTGCGAGTTCCTTTGAGATCTCTTGCTTCACAGATGCGGACTGGGCAAGCTGCCCTGATGATAGGAAGAGCACGAGTGGATATTGCACGTTCCTTGGTCCTAATCTCATCTCGTGGACGTCTCACAAACAGAAAGTGGTTTCGCGGTCCATCACAAAGGCTGAATTTCGTGCCTTGACTGATGGAGTTGTAGAAATGCTGTGGATTCAAAGCCTTGTGAGTGAGATATAAGTGCCAAATGCGACTAGCCCTCCAATTATCTACTGTGGTAATCAGAGTACTATTCACCTTACGGCCAATCATGTTCTGCATGCACGAACACAGCACATCGAGATCGACTTCCACTTTGTTCGTGAAAGAGTAGTAGCAGGATTGCTGCAAGTGCTTTATGTCAACTCAGAAGACCAGTTGGCTGATCCTTTGACAAAGGTTATATCGGTTCAACGCTTTCTGAGCATTCCTGGGATGTTGATTGTGACTCCGAAGCCTCAGCCGCTAAACATTCCAACAAGTGAGCTAGGAGAGCCAGAGCAGGAGGAGTTAGTTTTGCGGAGGAGTGTTGAACTGAAGGGAGGTCAGTCTTGTGAAGAGAAGAAAGCGCAGGAGAAGGATGAAGAAAAGGATACAGTACAGAATGAGCTAACTAAGAAACTAGGAGAGCCAGAGCAGGAGGAGTTAGTTTTGCGGAGGAGTGTTGAACAGAAAGGTCAAGTGGGCCAAGGTGCTCAGCCCAATAAGAAGTCGTTTCAGAAATGAGCAAAGCCCCACTGGTGTTGCAGCAAGTTTACCAAAATTGCAGCAATTCCCAAGTGCAGGAACCAAAAACAACCTCAAGGGAGTCTGAAACAACCTCAAACTACCTCCACCGCTGCACACAATTCTATATAACAATATTCCCTTATAACAGAAGTTGTTAGGAGAAAAGAAGGGAAACACTTATATATATAGAATTGTTTTGTACAGTCGGTACTTATCAAATACAGTAAATAAGAAATTCTACCTTTGGTCATCTTCTTCCTTCTTTTCTTCTTCCTGACTATGCCAGCACGTAATCCTTTCTTCCTTCTTCTTCTATAGCCCACATACCTCACGAAACCTTAATCTTCTTCATGTGAGTAGGGGACCAGGGTGATGATCACCGCGGCCACGTCGTTGGGGAGTCCGGGGATGAGGGTGGGGTCTCGGTTGTTCGTCGCCTGATGCGTCGGCGGCGGCGAAGATCTGGTCATCTTTCCTGGTAGCAACGAAACAAACTGATCAAATCCCCATGAGTGAGTGACTGACTGGTCCAAACTTTTGCTTAGAGTTTTTGAAATAAACCAATGGCGGCGGTCGCGTCTCAGATTCGTCGTCCCAACCATCTCGATCAGAAAAATCCCGAGTTTCCCGGTAAGAGTGGGCTTATTGATAGACTCAAGGCTTATATACGGAAATACCAAGTCATTGTATGAATAGCATGTTCTAACTGATACTCGAAGATATAAAGTCTTTTTATGTATTTCGTTATTTACTACCGAATAAAAGTTTGGATCGTACACGCCTTTTCGTTGTGTTGATCTAATCATATATTACAAATATACTTAAACCATGTTGTTCAAGTCTCTTGGCTTCCTAGAGCTGCATTCTCGACGTTTAAGTCTCCTGCTATATGCTGATCATCTCTATCTAATGGAAGGGGAGGGTCATGATTAGCTCCACTCTTGGTACTTTTTGCCATCTGAAAACTGTAAGTTTCACGACTCCCACTGTGGTCGCCAAAAACGTGTTCGCGTAGAAAACGGATTACGTCGGAAATACTTGGCAATAAGACTCACAGGAATTGTAAATGTGGTCGCCAGTAAGTAATTGAATGAAATTGATTGAATGCAAACAGTTTTACAATAAGTAAAGAAAGCTTACAACCATAAAAATAAAAACAAGGACGGTGGTAAGGTCGTAGACTGGCTACTGGGCTCCGTAGTCTCGGAGCGGGGTCGTAGACTTGAACAGTGAAAGGACATCGTGGACTTGACGCTGAGCACTCCGAACTTGAGAATCTAGTCAGCGTAGTCGTAAACTTGATGGCAGAGCGTTGTAGACTTGCACTCCTTGGCTGGCAGGACTTGGCTTCTGGGCTTGGTAGACGGAATGTGGTCGAATGTAGAGGCGGACGTGGATACCAAGGCTACGGTGGCGGTGTCGAAGGCGGAGAAGTGTACCGGGACTATGATGGCTCATCCTGGTGTTGGAGTCGAAGGTAGAGAAGTATATTGGGACTATGATGGCTCATCCTAGCGTTGGAGTCGAAGGCAGAGAAGTATACCGGGACTATGGTGGCTTGTCCTGGCGTTGGAGTCGAAGGCGGAGATTTGTTACCAGAGCTACGGTTGCTCACTCTAATGGTGGAAGTGAAGGCGGGGATTTGCTACCAGAGCTACGGTTGCTCACTCTGATGGTGGAAGTGAAGACTAATGAAACATTAGGGGTTTCGCTCAGGTCGGGGAATCCTAACAACTAACAACAAAGGGGTGACGAGCAAGATAAGCTTCTGTTGGCTGATTTGTTCGTGCTTTTCTCTGAGGGAGATCTCCTCCCTCTTATACCCGATCTGTTACGACCTCCTGAAGATCTTTCAGAGTCAACCACCCCCAAGAATCTCGGAGCCAACAAACTGACTTCTACTCGTGTGGACGTGGGCCATAGAATCCTTTGACTTCGGGGTTAATCAATTGTCTTTTAAGACGTGCACTAGTACAGACGTGGGTTGCAAGCTCTATTTATCTCGGGGCCATTAAACCGTCCCTCATGACGTGTGTCCTGTGCAGGCACGGGCTTGTTGACTTCCTCTGTTTACAGGGTTGTTACTCAGCCATATAGTCTGTGTAGACTACAGATGCAGGCCTGGTGTGTCTAACTCTGTTATGGGCTTTGCACCTATTGTGGGCTTTGTCAGAAATAGACCTAAGATAACCTGTCGTGTCAACATCATGCCAACAAACTCTTTCCTTTAGCTCTATTTTAATTTTTTTATGAATCCGTCTACTTTTAGTTTCACTCAATTATATACACAGACACAAGCTAGAGGGACAACCAAATCAATTTAAGTCAAACGAGAAGTCGGAGGATGCGAGGAACCAACCGAAGAGGTTTTAGGCTAACCAAGAAGGATGATGTATTCATCGACTCCAAGAAGGGTGCATACATTCCAACACTGAGAATTAGTGGGTCATCATATTACCTACCAGCTGATGTCGGGACAAACATGATTCCCCTCTTATTACAACCTAAATAAAACTAACAAGCTCGGGAACTTGTCATTTATCCATTGCGCGTGGATGCTTTCCTTTGCTTCTGACCTTCCCCAACCGAGCTCTAGTTGTTTGACGTGGAGCTCAGAGAAAATCACGATCAAATCAGCCAACAGAAGCTTATCTTGCTCGTCACCCCTTAGTTTAGTTGTTAGGATTCCCCGACCTGGGCAAAATCCCTAAGGTTTCATTGGTCATCGCCTCCACCATCAGAGTGAGCAACCGTAATTCTGGTAACAACCCTCCGCCTTCACTTCCCCCATCAGAGTGAGCAACCGTAACTCTGGTAACAACCCTCCGCCTTCGACTCTAACGCCAGGACGAGCAACCGTAGTCCTGGTACACTCCTCCGCCTTCGACTCCAACGCCAGGAAGAGCAACCATAGTCCCGGTACACTTCTCCACTTTTGACACCGCCTCTAGGGTGAGCCACCGTAGCCTTGGTATCCACGTCCGCCTCTACATTCGACCACAGCCCGTCCACCAAGCCCAATAGCTAAGTCCTGCCACCCGAGGAATGCAAGTCTACAGCGCTCTGCCACCAGGTCCACGGCTACACTGACCAGATTCTCGAGTCCGGAGTGCCCAGCGTCAAGTCCACGGCCTCTTTCACCTTTCAAGTCTACGTCTTCGCTCCAAGTTTACGGAGTACAGTAGCCAATCTACGACTTCACCACCATCCTTATTTTTATTTTTATGGCTGTAAGCTTTCTTTACTTTGTGTAAAAACGTTTGCATTCAATTATATTTCTTCAATTACTTACTGGCGACCACATCTACAATCCTTGTGAGTCTTATTGTCAAATATTTCCGACGTGATCCATTTCCTATGCGAACACGTTTTTGGCGACCACAGTAGGAGACGTGAAACTTAAAGTTTTCAGATGGCAAAAGGTACCAGGAGCGGAGTTAATCACGACCCTCCTCCTCCTCCATTGGATGGAGATGATCAGTATCCACCATTAAACTTAAATGTCGAGAATCCGACTCTACGAAGCCAAGAGACCGCAAATCAGCCCGATTCCGGGGTTCATACTCCTTCTGAGTTTATATCCAGACTTGAATTCCATAAAGAATTCAATTATATGAGGAGCCTAATGGACAGACATATCACTGGATTACAAGACAATATGGCTTAGATTTTGGAGCAGCTCAGTGCTTTGAATAGGCCAAGCGCCGCGACAAAGCCAAGCACCCCCGTATACGGGAAAACTCTTTCACGGGAGACGTCCGGCGCGTAGAGAGGCGTAATGTGTCATTCCAGGAGGATGATCCTTGGGTTGGCGCTAAACCACGCGTTACGGAAGTCGGTGATAGGGACCATATGTCCCCGTCAAGACCTACTACCTCTCGGTCTCCTACTTGGAGAGCAAATGCGGTGTATGTAGTGAATCCTGTAGACGACAAGATAGAGGCTCAGGGTGAGACAAACAGGTATGAAAGTACCATACCCTTTGTCGACATGGTAAAGCTCCTGTAGAGGAAATTCCTCTAGGGGAACCTCCCATTATGGGAAATTTACCACGAGCAGAGAGCTTCTACACTAACGTCTCGATAAACCCACAGCCACCTCGAGCTACACCAAAGATGTCGTATCCCCTAGAAAGAGTGGGACAGGAATATGTTTGAGAACAGTTCGACCCTGTTCCACCACCACCACCGAATCTGAGGGAGACAATTGCTCAGGTTTTAGAGCAGATGGTACCTAGGGCAATCAGGCAAGACGACCTTGGTCTATATAGGAATCCGTACCATGCCTACATCGACAGGGAGTACCCTCTGCCCCAGGGGTACAGAGTACCCGACTTTACCAGATTTTCGGGGAAAGATGAGATGACACATGTGGAGCATATAGCCCACTTCACTCATCAGGCAGGGGACGCTCCAGCCAATGATTTTTGGAAGCTAAAGCTATTTCCGAACTCTCTTACAGGAGATGTCTTCACATGATATGCAAGTCTACCTCCTAGGTCTGTAACATCATGGGCAGATATGCAGTTTTCCTTTATGAAGGTATTCGCACGCTTAGATACACCCATATCAATCTTCGAGGTAATGCGGCTTAAGCAAACCGCCGGAGAATACCCAGGTCAGTTCCTCATGCGCCTGTGCAAGGCGCTACTGCGCTGTAAACCTGCAATTCCTGAAACGGATCAGTTAATGATGGGGATATGTTGTCTGTCAGTCCTACCCCTAGCCCGCCAACCGCTGATCCAGACCCGATCGAGAGCTAGAGCTTCTGGTTCTTCTGGCAGTGGCCAGACGTGCCGCTAATGAAGTAGAACGTCCCGAGGTAACATTAAACAGGGAGTTCCCGTCGTTCATGTTGAGGATTGGATCGGAGGTGTTGCAGCCGGCAAATGCGGCCACAGTTACCGGGATCACCGAATCCTGGCTCGGCGGGTACAAGAACACTAACAACGAAAGCAAAACAAGTAAAAGGGATGATCAAAGAAACTCCGTCGAACGGACTGATACTGAGACAGAAGTTCGAGGAAGGCTTACGGAGGGAATCCCCGACAAGGGGATGGTTGTACTCGGACCACAGGGAGTAGACGCGGGGGTTGGACGGGGGAGGGATCCCCCAGGCGTTGAGGTCGCCAACCTTGTTCTGGTAACCATAACCCACAGGGACGGTGGCGGAGATCAGGAAGAAGAAGAAGAAGGGGAAGCATCTCCTGTGATGTTTCTCCATGTTACTTTCTTGCTTTTCTTTCTTCTTTCTGCGAACAAATGGCTGTCTGGTACTCCGATTCTTCTTCCTTCACATGGGATTGGGGAGATGGTGGATAGGGACTGCACCCCCCCATCCCCCATTAATAATAACATCTTGTGATTGGGGGAATTATTGCCCCCTATCGGTGAATAATATGACAATCATTATTATTATAAGGGGCCTTCAGATCTCTGCCCTCCTTTAAATGGGCTTCAGGCCCGGCCCATCCACATGTCAATGGTCAATCTTAATTAACGTGCCTTTGTTTTTATAACTCTAAGATGAGAATCATGTCCTCAAGTAGTAGAAAATTGGGTCGTCAAAGTATTATATTCGTGGGATATAGTTTAGAAATTTCGTAATTTATTAAAGAAAACCACAAAACCATAAAATCGTGCTAACATTTTTGTTTGGCTTAAGAGAGGGAAATTATCCAACTTATTACATGTTAAACGAACCCTAAGTTGCACGCATATTTTGGTGTGGCTGTATGTCTGCGGATGTTGTCGGGAGATCCTGCCCCGAAATGGAAACCCCGACCGACAGGCGGGGTTAGGCCATGTCCCGGCCGACAACCTCCTTGTTTTCTGACCCGACAGCTCGCAGTTTCCTCCCGGTGATCCCGATGGGGTTCCCAGGAGTGGGCGTCACTCCCTTCTGGAGGGACTCCCGGAGAAACCATCCACCGGAGCCTCTCTCGACTGCACGCTCCACCCCGTGTAACACCCCCACAGCCTCACGCGGTTGAAAATTCGCCATTATCAGCACGGCGACGATCGCCAGGGCCATCAGAGTCGCGTTGGGGGACCTCATTTCCTTTCGCCTAATATTTTTCCTTTTCTCCTTTCTTTGTGTGCGCAAAGGTTTAGTGTATTATAAGAACATGGTGCGTGTTGCATGCACATATATATAGCAAAGTTCTGATTGGGCTTATGGGCGTGGGCAATGGGGATCAAAAGTTTCTCATTCAAATGACGTGTCTATTTGATTTCTGACTGTTGATTATTCACACATTCCGGGGGAGCAGAATTGAACTTTGAACGCAACAGGTGGGTTCAGCCTCATACGACGTCGTTTCTAGTTTGGTAAGAAAGTACGAGGTGGAGGACGACGCCCTTAGCTTCCGTAAGTTGTTGTGTTGGATCAAGTCAGAGGATTTGTTCCTGGACTTTACGGTGGTGTGTATTAGTAATGATTTCCCCCCCTTTTTCAAATATTTTGATTTGATCGCATCGTTCGTTGGGAATTTTTGGCTGGTCTTTTTGAACGACTACTAGGAGAATGATTCTTTTTTTTTGGATGGTCCTTTGTGACGTGGGAGTATAGAAATGTTATTCCATTTATTTAGCTTAGAGATCGAATTTTTCTAACCTTAAAAATTAATGACCCGAAATGATATGATTAATCAATTGATTATTGTCAGCTAATACAGATTCTTTCATTTCTTGTTGAATGCGCCCGAACCACGGCCTTGTATAAATTAAAACACCAACCCGTTTTAAATCGCGTCTTGGTCATGATAACGTATTCATCTCTCGAATGGCTTGTCCATAGCTAATACACAATGTTTCATTGGCCCAACGTGTCATGTAATTTTGTTTCCCAGATTTATATTTGTAAGAAAGGCTTCATCCGGAGACGTGGGAAATAATGAGAATCGACAAATATAAGATTTTGTTTTCCTTATTTAGCTTGTCGGACAAGCGGAATTCTGAATAGTATACATTTTGGAATATCATGCATTATCTAGCCAATATATCAGGGTCATCAGCAAAAGATAGACAACTAAATAAAACCTAGCAAGGGGACAAACAGGATCCCCCTCTTATTACAACCTAAATAAAATTAACAAGCTCAGGAACTGATCATTTATCCATTGTGCGTGGATGCTTTCCTTTGTTTCTGACCTTCCCCAACCGAGCTCTAGTTGTTTGACGTGGAGCTGTTATGGGTACTAGAGGACGGCGACGCCGGGGGATGGGCAGACATAGCCTGGACACCGACCTTCGTATGGTTGTGGCAGGGAGGTCCGCCTGGATGCCCGCCCGTGATAGAGCAGGAATCCCCGGGAGGAGGGGTGTTGCCCCTCTGTAGAAGCTGAAGATGGAGCATGCTTCCGCCACGTTTCTCCACCCCGTTATCGTGCATTGCCCTCGTCGCCTCGAGGGACTGGAAACTCGCCACCATTAGCATGCAAACAACCGCTGCCGTCATCGGAATCACATTCGAGGACCTCATTATGCCACTGCTTATGGATAAAAAGGCTTTCCTACACCTTCTTCCTTTCCAATATGAGATCTAATACAATGACATTTGGCATGCACCGTGCCTCTCTCTCTATATATAGGATATCTTCGTAGGTTGTAATAACGTGCTAAGGGGGCACGAGACACATTCCAAGTTATTTACTATGGTTATCTGATTGACGTCTTAAAACATCAGCTAAGCGGACGTGATATGTAAGAATTTCATGTGTGAGTTCGAGTCTAAACAGTAGTTAAGAAGAATTAAAAGAAACCCTTTTGTCAACCAAACGCGTACACGAGAAGTTGTCGGGAAATGTCTCGCCGAACACGAGTCAAGTGCATGGAAAATTTTAATAGGATAAGAATGTTGGACTATGCCACATCTTATTTTTTTTTTTGCAATCAAGAAGTCACCCGAAATTCATATTAAAAAATTATTATGATTTATGTGTAATATGTTTTACGGCAGCCACTCCAACTGGCCGAAGAGTTTGAACCGTTAAATGAAGGTGTAACATATTATATATTTTACCGGCGACTTAATAGACTTGTAGAACATGCAATAGTTTAGAATTAGATAAGGCATGAAACGCCCGAATGTTTAGAAAGAAAAAAAACAAAAAGATGTGGATGGAAGATGATGGATAGTGTTTCATACGAACGTTGTTTGCAAGTCTGGGGTGGTGGTGGTAATAACAAAAGGAACGAAACGAGGATTGAATTTTTTGACACAAAACACGGTTTATTTTTTATTTATCTTGGTGGCGAATCTTTCCGTGTACGATACCCAATTGAGTTCGTCCGCATCCCAAACTCTGGGGAATTTCGATTTGATTTCTTTAAGGGTTGTACTTGCGTGTGGAAACATTAAGGGTTTCGGTCGGCTCTTTGACATTTTTTTTTTTATTATTTTCTTCCGTCGTGGGGTGAAATTTTTGGCTGTGTTTTTTTGTCTCCCATAGTCGAGACAAAGTAAAAAGAGCAAAGGGCATAAATTTTCTCATTATGAACAAATCCAAAATCTTTGTAGACATAGCCCGCCGGCTGATTCTACCATAGAGGCCAACAAGAATGGGTGAAACTTCTTTTGGACTCCTTCAAAATCGGGGGAGGTTTCCTTCTTATTCCCTACAGACCACAAACTTAGTTGGAGGAGCCAAAAAGGGGGGAACACACCCCATGTTCTGCTGGCCGGTCGCGTTCCATGGTTGGTTTGAAAGACAGGCGCGTAGCGTTGTCCGCCCCGGAGAAAAGTAATTGTCCGAGCTTCGAGTGTCTAATGCGCATTTGCATGGATAGAGATGGACCATGAAAAGGTAAAATTCTAAACGAACAAGATTGTGTTGGGCTTTTGTCAAGCCCATGTGGGCCCCACCCAAGTTTGACAATTGAGTTGTGGGATGAAATCCCATCAGTGGATTTGAAAAAGGGGACACCCCACATACAATAAGAAAAAAGCTGAGGACATCAGAGAGAGAAAGAAAGAAAAGGAGAGGAAGAAGAAGAAGAAGACGCGGCCGATCGGGGTTCGATTCGTCGTCCGTTTTCGACGAAACTTCACGGTATTGATCCTCTCAACGAGCCCGTCGTTTTGGTGGTTGAATCGTTGCGAGATGTTGTCATTATCTCCGTAGTGCTCTTGAAGTAGATGTCGGGCTATTTGTTGTAATCCGCCCTTGAGTGGTGATGTTTAGCCTTGGAGTGAGCCGAGATTGAGGATCTCGATGGTTATACTCTAGTTTGGCTAGAGAAGAAGGACTTCTGGTGTAACCCATTCTTGTTATTGATAGTGGAGAAAGGTGGAGTTCGGGCCGTGGTTTTTCCTCTTATGTTGAGAGGTTTTCCACGTAAAAATCTTGGTGTCTCTCTTTTATTCCTTTTTGCGCTGGTTGCTATTCGGTGGACGTAAGGATTCATATATCTCTGGAAGTTGGTGTTATTGGGCTGGTTATTGTGGCATAGTCGAAGTGCGGTTTGTTCCTGTTTGTTCAGTACAGGTCTAAGACAAGTTCCGGGCATCGTCTCTCTCCCCAACAAACTGGTATCAGAGCTCAGTTGTCAGACTATTGTGCTGAGTGAATGGAGGATACAACGACCAGCAGCACTATGATAAAGCTCACGGCTTCAAACTACTCTATGTGGAAGCCGAGAATGGAAGACATCTTATGTTGTAGAGATTTATATGATCCTATTGAAAATTCCAAGCCTGGTACAATGTCTGATGAGGATTGGAAGAAGCTCCACAGGAAGACGGTCGGGTTTATTCGACAGTGGATTGATAATAGCATCTTCTACCATGTTTCAGAGGAAACAAATGCGCATGCCTTGTGGGAGAAGCTCAAGAATCTTTATGAGAGGAAGACGCCTCAGAATAAGACTTCGTTGATCAAGAGACTTGTCTATTTGCGATATAAGGATGGGTCGAGCATATCGGAACACCTGAGTATGTTCCAAGACCTTGTGAATCAGATGGCCAACCTTGAAATTCCGATCAGCGATGAATTGCAGGCATGTCTTTTGTTGAGTACACTGCCAGAGAGTTGGGAGACCTTGGTTGTTGCGCTCAATAATTCAGCTCCGAATGGGAAGTTGAATATGAAGATAGTAACAGAAAGCTTGCTTAATGAAGAAACGCGAAGAGCTGAGCAAGGGTTTACTCCACGATCCGAAGCACTTGTGACCGAAAGGCGAGGAAGGAGTCGGAACAGGGGTTCTCCTCATCCTGAGAAGAAGGATGGTTTTAAGAGGAGGTCCAAGTCCAGAAATAAGATCAAGTGCTATCATTGTGGAAAGTTGGGTCATATTAAGAGAGAGTGCAGGATACTCAAGAGGGAGAATTTGAAAGAGAAAGGTGAAGATAGTAACCAGAAACAGAGTGAGACAGCTGCTCTTGCTCTTGATGGTGATGTTGCCATTCTTTCTGATGAGACTTCTATTAATCTCACTTGTCAGGACTCTACTTGGGTAATTGACTCTGCCGCTTCTTTTCATGTGACTTCTATGCGTGATTCTTTTGCATCCTATACTGCTGGTGATTATGGTAGCGTAAGGATGGGAAATGAAGCTGTTGTGAATGTTGTCGGCATGGGAGATGTTTGTTTGGAAACTGATATTGGCTGCAGATTGGTGTTGAAAGATGTTCGACATGTCCCAGATATGCGCCTTCAGTTGATCTCCACGGGCGTTCTTGATGATGAAGGTTATGCTAGCACCTTCAGCAACGGAAAATGGAAGTTGAGCCGAGGCAACCTCATTGTTGCTAAAGGGAAGAAGTCCAACACCTTGTATATGACTCATGCCAAGTTGATCAAGGGGGAGGTCAATGTCTCTGAAGATTCCTCTTGTGAGTTGTGGCATAGACGACTTGGTCACTTGAGTGAAAAGGGACTTGGCATCCTCATGAAGAAGCAACTACTCCCGATTACAGGTATATCTCTGAAGACTTGTACTGATTGTCTTGCTGGCAAGTTGCATAGATTTGCATTTCAGAGGTCATATTCTTCTCGGAGATCGCACATTCTTGATCTTATTCACACAGATGTATGCTCCATGGTTGATAGATCCCTTGGAGGTGCTTTGTATTTTGTGACATTTATTGATGATCATTCTCGGAAAGTGTGGGCTTACTGTTTGAGATCGAAAGATCAGGTGCTTGATTCTTTCAAGTGTTTTCATGCTTCAGTTGAGAGACAGACTGGCAGAAAACTGAAATGTGTCCGAGCAGATAACGGTGGTGAGTATCGAGGTCCATTTGAGCATTATTGTCGTGAACATGGAATTAGGCTTGAGAAGACAGTGCCGAAGACTCCTCAGCAGAATGGAGTTGCTGAAAGAATGAACCGCACTATAGAGGAGCGGATTCGATGTATGCTTTCTCATGCTAAACTTCCAAAACCCTTTTGGGGTGAAGCTTTGCTTACTGCAGTGTATTTGATTAACCTTTCACCTTCAGTGCCTCTTGGTTTTGATATTCCAGAGAGAGTGTGGACAGGAAAAGAAGTATCCTATGATCATTTGAGGATATTTGGCTGCAGGGCATTCATTCATGTCCCTAAAGATGAAAGAGCTAAATTGGACCCGAAGTCAAAGCAATGCATTTTTCTGGGGTACGGACATGAAGAGTTCGGTTACAGGTTATGGGACGTTGCCGAAAGAAAAATTGTCAGAAGCAGAGATGTAGTGTTCCTTGAAGACCAGATGATTGATGACTGTGAAAAGTCAGAAAAGAGGAAACTACCTACAGAAGCACCTATTGATTTGAGTTCATCATCTTCTATGCCTCCTACTGTGACGGAGAATCAGACAGATGATGTTATTACAGATGAGCCTACAGTTGAGGTCGGAGACAACACTGCTGAGCCTCAAGTGGTTTTGAGACGATCGAACAGAGAGCATAGACCATCACAGAGGTATTCTCCACATGATTATGTATTGCTCACTGACGGGGGAGAGCCTGAATGCTTTGATGAGGCTATGTTAGATGAGCAAAAGGAGCAGTGGATGAGAGCCATGCAAGATGAGATGAGATCATTGCGTGAGAACAATACATTTGAGTTGGTGAAGCTGCCTAAGGGCAAGAGAGCGCTGAAGAACAAATGGGTTTATAAACTTAAGCCTGATGAGAGTGGTTCACAACAGAGATATAAGGCTCGATTAGTTGTGAAAGGATTTGGTCAGAAGAAAGGTATTGATTTTGATGAGATATTTTCTCCTGTGGTCAAGATGACTTCTATCCGAGCTGTTCTTGGTTTGGCAGCAAGTAGAAACTTGGAAATTGAACAACTTGATGTAAAGACAGCATTCCTTCACGGTGATTTAGATGAAGAGATCTACATGAATCAGCCGGAAGGATTTGTAGTGAGCGGAAAGGAGGATCTTGTCTGTAAGCTGAAGAAGAGCTTGTATGGCCTTAAGCAGGCCCCGAGGCAATGGTATAAAAGGTTTGACTCCTTTATGACTGACCATGGGTATGAAAGAACAGATTCTGATCATTGTGTTTATGTGAAGCGGTTTGCTGATGATGTTTTTATTATTCTCTTGCTTTATGTGGATGATATGCTAATTGTTGGACATGATACTGCAAAGATTTCGTCTCTGAAAGCAGATTTGAGCAAGTCTTTTGCAATGAAAGACTTGGGACCAGCTAAGCAGATACTTGGGATGAGGATTGCCCGTGATAGGAAGAGTGGGAAGCTTTGGTTGTCTCAGGAGAGATATATCGAAAAGGTTTTGCAGAGATTCAGTATGAGTGGATGCAAAACAGTTAGTACTCCACTTGCGAGCCATTTCAAGTTGAGTACTTCTCATTGTCCTTCGACAGAGAGGGATAGAGAACACATGGGTAAAGTTCCTTATGCATCTGCAGTGGGCAGTTTGATGTATGCTATGGTGTGTACACGGCCAGATATTGCTCATGCAGTTGGTGTTGTGAGTCGATTTCTATCAAACCCTGGAAAAGAGCATTGGATGGCGGTTAAGTGGATTATGAGGTATCTGAAAGGTACTTCTCGATTTTGCCTATGCTTTGGCATTGATGAGCCGATCTTAGTTGGTTATGCAGATGCGGACATGGCTGGTGATGTTGATTCCAGGAAATCTACGTCAGGTTATTTGATGATCTTTTCAGGAGGAGCAGTATCATGGCAATCAAGACTACAAAAATGTGTAGCTTTATCTTCCACAGAGGCAGAATACATAGCTATCACCGAAGCGGGCAAAGAACTGATATGGTTGAAGAGGTTCTTACTTGAGCTCGGTATTGGGCAAGAGAGTTATATTCTTCACAGTGATAGTCAAAGTGCTATCCATCTCGCCAAGAACTCGACCTTCCACTCTCGGTCGAAGCATATTGATGTCCGTTATCATTGGATTCGGAATGAGTTGGAGATGAAGACTTTGCGACTTGACAAGATCCATACCGATGAGAATGCATCGGATATGATGACGAAGGCTTTGTCAACAATGAAGTTCTTATGGTGTCGAGACAAAGCGGGTATGGTCGAGTCCCCCACATGGACTTGAGGGGGAGATTTGTTGGGCTTTTGTCAAGCCCATGTGGGCCCCACCCAAGTTTGACAATTGAGTTGTGGGATGAAATCCCATCAGTGGATTTGAAAAAGGGGACACCCCACATACAATAAGAAAAAAGCTGAGGACATCAGAGAGAGAAAGAAAGAAAAGGAGAGGAAGAAGAAGAAGAAGACGCGGCCGATCGGGGTTCGATTCGTCGTCCGTTTTCGACGAAACTTCACGGTATTGATCCTCTCAACGAGCCCGTCGTTTTGGTGGTTGAATCGTTGCGAGATGTTGTCATTATCTCCGTAGTGCTCTTGAAGTAGATGTCGGGCTATTTGTTGTAATCCGCCCTTGAGTGGTGATGTTTAGCCTTGGAGTGAGCCGAGATTGAGGATCTCGATGGTTATACTCTAGTTTGGCTAGAGAAGAAGGACTTCTGGTGTAACCCATTCTTGTTATTGATAGTGGAGAAAGGTGGAGTTCGGGCCGTGGTTTTTCCTCTTATGTTGAGAGGTTTTCCACGTAAAAATCTTGGTGTCTCTCTTTTATTCCTTTTTGCGCTGGTTGCTATTCGGTGGACGTAAGGATTCATATATCTCTGGAAGTTGGTGTTATTGGGCTGGTTATTGTGGCATAGTCGAAGTGCGGTTTGTTCCTGTTTGTTCAGTACAGGTCTAAGACAAGTTCCGGGCATCGTCTCTCTCCCCAACAAACTGGTATCAGAGCTCAGTTGTCAGACTATTGTGCTGAGTGAATGGAGGATACAACGACCAGCAGCACTATGATAAAGCTCACGGCTTCAAACTACTCTATGTGGAAGCCGAGAATGGAAGACATCTTATGTTGTAGAGATTTATATGATCCTATTGAAAATTCCAAGCCTGGTACAATGTCTGATGAGGATTGGAAGAAGCTCCACAGGAAGACGGTCGGGTTTATTCGACAGTGGATTGATAATAGCATCTTCTACCATGTTTCAGAGGAAACAAATGCGCATGCCTTGTGGGAGAAGCTCAAGAATCTTTATGAGAGGAAGACGCCTCAGAATAAGACTTCGTTGATCAAGAGACTTGTCTATTTGCGATATAAGGATGGGTCGAGCATATCGGAACACCTGAGTATGTTCCAAGACCTTGTGAATCAGATGGCCAACCTTGAAATTCCGATCAGCGATGAATTGCAGGCATGTCTTTTGTTGAGTACACTGCCAGAGAGTTGGGAGACCTTGGTTGTTGCGCTCAATAATTCAGCTCCGAATGGGAAGTTGAATATGAAGATAGTAACAGAAAGCTTGCTTAATGAAGAAACGCGAAGAGCTGAGCAAGGGTTTACTCCACGATCCGAAGCACTTGTGACCGAAAGGCGAGGAAGGAGTCGGAACAGGGGTTCTCCTCATCCTGAGAAGAAGGATGGTTTTAAGAGGAGGTCCAAGTCCAGAAATAAGATCAAGTGCTATCATTGTGGAAAGTTGGGTCATATTAAGAGAGAGTGCAGGATACTCAAGAGGGAGAATTTGAAAGAGAAAGGTGAAGATAGTAACCAGAAACAGAGTGAGACAGCTGCTCTTGCTCTTGATGGTGATGTTGCCATTCTTTCTGATGAGACTTCTATTAATCTCACTTGTCAGGACTCTACTTGGGTAATTGACTCTGCCGCTTCTTTTCATGTGACTTCTATGCGTGATTCTTTTGCATCCTATACTGCTGGTGATTATGGTAGCGTAAGGATGGGAAATGAAGCTGTTGTGAATGTTGTCGGCATGGGAGATGTTTGTTTGGAAACTGATATTGGCTGCAGATTGGTGTTGAAAGATGTTCGACATGTCCCAGATATGCGCCTTCAGTTGATCTCCACGGGCGTTCTTGATGATGAAGGTTATGCTAGCACCTTCAGCAACGGAAAATGGAAGTTGAGCCGAGGCAACCTCATTGTTGCTAAAGGGAAGAAGTCCAACACCTTGTATATGACTCATGCCAAGTTGATCAAGGGGGAGGTCAATGTCTCTGAAGATTCCTCTTGTGAGTTGTGGCATAGACGACTTGGTCACTTGAGTGAAAAGGGACTTGGCATCCTCATGAAGAAGCAACTACTCCCGATTACAGGTATATCTCTGAAGACTTGTACTGATTGTCTTGCTGGCAAGTTGCATAGATTTGCATTTCAGAGGTCATATTCTTCTCGGAGATCGCACATTCTTGATCTTATTCACACAGATGTATGCTCCATGGTTGATAGATCCCTTGGAGGTGCTTTGTATTTTGTGACATTTATTGATGATCATTCTCGGAAAGTGTGGGCTTACTGTTTGAGATCGAAAGATCAGGTGCTTGATTCTTTCAAGTGTTTTCATGCTTCAGTTGAGAGACAGACTGGCAGAAAACTGAAATGTGTCCGAGCAGATAACGGTGGTGAGTATCGAGGTCCATTTGAGCATTATTGTCGTGAACATGGAATTAGGCTTGAGAAGACAGTGCCGAAGACTCCTCAGCAGAATGGAGTTGCTGAAAGAATGAACCGCACTATAGAGGAGCGGATTCGATGTATGCTTTCTCATGCTAAACTTCCAAAACCCTTTTGGGGTGAAGCTTTGCTTACTGCAGTGTATTTGATTAACCTTTCACCTTCAGTGCCTCTTGGTTTTGATATTCCAGAGAGAGTGTGGACAGGAAAAGAAGTATCCTATGATCATTTGAGGATATTTGGCTGCAGGGCATTCATTCATGTCCCTAAAGATGAAAGAGCTAAATTGGACCCGAAGTCAAAGCAATGCATTTTTCTGGGGTACGGACATGAAGAGTTCGGTTACAGGTTATGGGACGTTGCCGAAAGAAAAATTGTCAGAAGCAGAGATGTAGTGTTCCTTGAAGACCAGATGATTGATGACTGTGAAAAGTCAGAAAAGAGGAAACTACCTACAGAAGCACCTATTGATTTGAGTTCATCATCTTCTATGCCTCCTACTGTGACGGAGAATCAGACAGATGATGTTATTACAGATGAGCCTACAGTTGAGGTCGGAGACAACACTGCTGAGCCTCAAGTGGTTTTGAGACGATCGAACAGAGAGCATAGACCATCACAGAGGTATTCTCCACATGATTATGTATTGCTCACTGACGGGGGAGAGCCTGAATGCTTTGATGAGGCTATGTTAGATGAGCAAAAGGAGCAGTGGATGAGAGCCATGCAAGATGAGATGAGATCATTGCGTGAGAACAATACATTTGAGTTGGTGAAGCTGCCTAAGGGCAAGAGAGCGCTGAAGAACAAATGGGTTTATAAACTTAAGCCTGATGAGAGTGGTTCACAACAGAGATATAAGGCTCGATTAGTTGTGAAAGGATTTGGTCAGAAGAAAGGTATTGATTTTGATGAGATATTTTCTCCTGTGGTCAAGATGACTTCTATCCGAGCTGTTCTTGGTTTGGCAGCAAGTAGAAACTTGGAAATTGAACAACTTGATGTAAAGACAGCATTCCTTCACGGTGATTTAGATGAAGAGATCTACATGAATCAGCCGGAAGGATTTGTAGTGAGCGGAAAGGAGGATCTTGTCTGTAAGCTGAAGAAGAGCTTGTATGGCCTTAAGCAGGCCCCGAGGCAATGGTATAAAAGGTTTGACTCCTTTATGACTGACCATGGGTATGAAAGAACAGATTCTGATCATTGTGTTTATGTGAAGCGGTTTGCTGATGATGTTTTTATTATTCTCTTGCTTTATGTGGATGATATGCTAATTGTTGGACATGATACTGCAAAGATTTCGTCTCTGAAAGCAGATTTGAGCAAGTCTTTTGCAATGAAAGACTTGGGACCAGCTAAGCAGATACTTGGGATGAGGATTGCCCGTGATAGGAAGAGTGGGAAGCTTTGGTTGTCTCAGGAGAGATATATCGAAAAGGTTTTGCAGAGATTCAGTATGAGTGGATGCAAAACAGTTAGTACTCCACTTGCGAGCCATTTCAAGTTGAGTACTTCTCATTGTCCTTCGACAGAGAGGGATAGAGAACACATGGGTAAAGTTCCTTATGCATCTGCAGTGGGCAGTTTGATGTATGCTATGGTGTGTACACGGCCAGATATTGCTCATGCAGTTGGTGTTGTGAGTCGATTTCTATCAAACCCTGGAAAAGAGCATTGGATGGCGGTTAAGTGGATTATGAGGTATCTGAAAGGTACTTCTCGATTTTGCCTATGCTTTGGCATTGATGAGCCGATCTTAGTTGGTTATGCAGATGCGGACATGGCTGGTGATGTTGATTCCAGGAAATCTACGTCAGGTTATTTGATGATCTTTTCAGGAGGAGCAGTATCATGGCAATCAAGACTACAAAAATGTGTAGCTTTATCTTCCACAGAGGCAGAATACATAGCTATCACCGAAGCGGGCAAAGAACTGATATGGTTGAAGAGGTTCTTACTTGAGCTCGGTATTGGGCAAGAGAGTTATATTCTTCACAGTGATAGTCAAAGTGCTATCCATCTCGCCAAGAACTCGACCTTCCACTCTCGGTCGAAGCATATTGATGTCCGTTATCATTGGATTCGGAATGAGTTGGAGATGAAGACTTTGCGACTTGACAAGATCCATACCGATGAGAATGCATCGGATATGATGACGAAGGCTTTGTCAACAATGAAGTTCTTATGGTGTCGAGACAAAGCGGGTATGGTCGAGTCCCCCACATGGACTTGAGGGGGAGATTTGTTGGGCTTTTGTCAAGCCCATGTGGGCCCCACCCAAGTTTGACAATTGAGTTGTGGGATGAAATCCCATCAGTGGATTTGAAAAAGGGGACACCCCACATACAATAAGAAAAAAAGCTGAGGACATCAGAGAGAGAAAGAAAGAAAAGGAGAGGAAGAAGAAGAAGAAGACGCGGCCGATCGGGGTTCGATTCGTCGTCCGTTTTCGACGAAACTTCACGGTATTGATCCTCTCAACGAGCCCGTCGTTTTGGTGGTTGAATCGTTGCGAGATGTTGTCATTATCTCCGTAGTGCTCTTGAAGTAGATGTCGGGCTATTTGTTGTAATCCGCCCTTGAGTGGTGATGTTTAGCCTTGGAGTGAGCCGAGATTGAGGATCTCGATGGTTATACTCTAGTTTGGCTAGAGAAGAAGGACTTCTGGTGTAACCCATTCTTGTTATTGATAGTGGAGAAAGGTGGAGTTCGGGCCGTGGTTTTTCCTCTTATGTTGAGAGGTTTTCCACGTAAAAATCTTGGTGTCTCTCTTTTATTCCTTTTTGCGCTGGTTGCTATTCGGTGGACGTAAGGATTCATATATCTCTGGAAGTTGGTGTTATTGGGCTGGTTATTGTGGCATAGTCGAAGTGCGGTTTGTTCCTGTTTGTTCAGTACAGGTCTAAGACAAGTTCCGGGCATCGTCTCTCTCCCCAACAGATTGATCCAACAAGAATGACAAGAAGTTTCTGATGGCTTTCCACCGGGCGCAGCGGAAGCTCGTTTCGAAAAATACTATTCGAAACATAACTCAGATCTATGCGATACGTATAAATCGAGTAGTAAAATGGGTTCAATAACTCGTACCTTGTTGTTTGAAAACAACGAACATTACGAATAAGACCGTCTTCGAGAGTCCCAACCATGACTCCTCTAGAAGTATCCACGTACACATTCGACGGATGCCTCAAGCTCAATCTCGGGTGCTAGCCCTCTGAGCTTTTACTAAAACTCTCGAAAGCCTTATGTTTTTTTTTTCTCCGGCCGATTGCGATTCCTTCACCTTGGCCGAATGTCCCCTTTTTCTGTAGCTGAATATCTTGATCCTTTTTCACAGGATTTTGTTCTACCTTTTTCTTTATTTATAATGTAAGTTTCTTATCATTTTGATAACTAAAATTTAATCGACAACATGCCAAGTAGCAAAGTTATGCTACAGTGTAGAATTAGGCAATTATTATTTCTTAAAAGATGGGCACCGCCTTAGGATCTTTGAACCCTACGTAGCAAAGCTACGATTCTATTAATTTAGCCAAAATCCACGTGTCTATGTAGAAAATAATATTATAATAATTAATAATTAATATTATATAAATTGGACATATTTGATCAATTTAAATTCAACACTAGGATTTATTGCTTCCAATATTTCATAATAAATTTATAGTCCAATAAATTCTAATTCTGAAAATTTATAATTCTAATATCCATTAGAATTAAATAATCAATGTCCGTGTCTACGTGCTTTTGCGTACAACCCTCTAGGTTCTATATACAAAGGCAATGTACATCCATACACAGACTGAGGTAACCATCTAGCAATAGTTTTCAGTTACCCAATGTATTAGAATATTGGTCATGAACCAAAACTACTATGAACCGATTTCTGTGTAATTTAATCTCTTCATCTCACCGACGTCCTGATTAATTCAGTGCATTATGTGTCATCACTGAATTAATCGTTTTACTTGATTTCTGAGATATAATAGATCTTAACTTGAATGATAAACATTCATCCACGTCCGTGTGTTTAAAATCACTAATATCTCAATCAAGAGGCCGGGATGTCAACTCTCTAATCCAAGAGAGCAATGAATCCTATATCGACGCAACACTATCCTCTCTATGCTTCGCTACACACCTAATAACCGTATTACTCACAATCCGATTAAAGACTGCTTTTAACGGCATCAAAGTGGACAACTACACGCATAGAATAAATGAAGATCTCAGGTCAGGAGATCAGTTACACTCGTTCAACAAGAGAAGTGAACAATGACGCTTAATATGTGGTATTCTCTATAAACGGGTCGTGTCCAGTGTACCATAAACTTAGGCACCCCCGAGTATAACTTGAACATCCATCGTTTTGTCTAACTCGACCTAAGTTATACTCGGCGTTGATCTAGATGTTTATGTCCCATTTAAACATCTATCCAATCAAGGATAATTTTAGATTGACAAATAATCAATCTATGGGACTTTACCGTAAAGTTAATTACGAGCAGAAAAGTAATTAATAAACAGTAAATACTTGCCTTTATTAACAACTATTTACATATATTACAAAGTGTCTTGGCACATATGTGCACATACTAAGAGTTTCCCCTGTTGGATCGTTTATGTACACTAAGAGGGGGGTGAATTAGTGTTTATCACTTTTTCGCCCTTTCTCGGTGTAAGCGGAAGCGTACTGTATCACAGCAGAGCGTTTCTCAGAATGAGAAATACCTTACTGTAACTGTTACGATTTTGTCGAGTAGGTTTTCGTACGAGTGTTGCGCGATCGTAATGGACACAGTGATTTATAGTGGTTCGGCCTTAATTGACCTACGTCCACTTTCCACCAACAAGGTGATTCCACTATATAAAATAATGGGTGCAAAAAGCCCTTGCACTAGGCGTATGTTTCTCTCACAAAGTGAGATTTAGAATCCCGTACAATAGATGATCACTCCTGGCAACGGTCAGCTCCTCACACAGTGGACGTCTTCTCGTTTCCAGCAGAATGATGCTTATCCTCAGCAGTTGGTAGCTCAATGGATTCCACACAGCTCGTTGTCGCTTAATATAAACCTGACTTATCAAAGAGCACAGACAACGTTATGTTAGAGTATAAATCCTCACAAATAATTCCTTATGGTGAAGAATGTATTCTCAGAGAGCAGCTCGTTTCTGTTTCACAGCGAAGGATTGCTTCAGCACTTGTTTGCTCAGAAGAGGATTTCCACACAGATCTTGTCTCTCCTTAAGATAAGCCTGCACTTGCTTAAGAGACAACCACAAAGTTGAACCACAAAGATCACGAAGATAGGAACCACAAAGATCACAAAGAAAACCACAAAGCCACTTAGAAGGTATACGTCCTACACTCAGTTCGGACGTGCACGGTTACCACAGCCGTGACTCACTGCACTGCACACCCAGTGCCTAGGGTGGAATTTTCCGATCCGTTGGCTTCCACGCAACCTGCTTTACTAACCCTCTGTATCAGGCGTTCAAGACTTCTGCACAGCACCCCTGTGCTCGGGAGGAACTCTTTCCACTCCGGCGGCATTCCCAACTCCTGCTCTACCCTGCAGGCACGAGACTTCTGGCGCGCACCCGCAAGTGCGTGTCTAACTGCTCAAACTCCGTAGGCTCGAGACTTCCCTGCGAAAAGACACGACAAGAACGGCTTCTTGCCGATGGGTCAGCAACCGGTTACTGAATTCAGAGCAGGTATTCACTTAGCTTCCCTCAGACGATTCGCCGGTTGCTCGTTGAACGCACGGAGGACACACAGTCCCTCTCAGACGATTCAAGGGATCTGACCTCAGCCCCTTGACACTCTCACACGCAGCTTGCAAGAGAAAGAACCAGGAGACACTTAGCACCTTCCGCTCTCCGTCGATGCACAAAGCTCACTTAGACCACACAGACCACACAGACCACTCAGACGCACAAAGGCAGAGAGAAAATGTCGTCCATGGTCTGATTATAACGAAGAAGGAGGACGGAAATCGTCTAGGCAATCAACAAGATTTATTGCCAAAACTGGCAGCGAGGACACAGCAACGGTCTGCTCAACGTTTGCTGTGTTATAAAAGGAAAGACACAAACGGTAACTTCCTTTACATATATTAATCAGATAAATCATTTCCAAACATAATTATCTGATCATAATCTTATCTTAACAATTACGATTAGCAAAGATATTCAATCTGATAATATCTCCTACTACAGCGTATCGTTGCTGTAGAATATTAGAAAGATATTTTGTTTCCAAAAGTAAAACTTGGAAAGCTAATCTTAATATATTTAGTTGCCTAAGTACCTAAGATAAGGTCATAAGGTTACATTAAACGAACCTAGACGTTCAGACAAATAATCTGAAATAGATTAAAATAAATCTTAAAATAAATCGTAGTTATTAAAAAAAAATGTTTCCATATTTTCAATGTACATGCGTAAAATCACAGTAACAGCTTACTGTAACGCAGTAATATATAACTGCTACTAGCTGTGGTTCAGCAACGTATTGCTCAAGCTCATCACTAAGAATGAACACATAACTTGTGAAACATTAATACTGACCACCAGTAACATGTCGCTTATCACCAGTAACATGTCACTTAAGTTCATCATCAAAACCAGGTCAACATCCCCAAAGCTCGAAGCCAGCCCTAGGCCCATGCTACAATGACCAGATCGGCAGAAATTACGTGTACAGGTATCTGGCGTGTGGAAAGGATTCTAAATACGGACGGACAATCAACATATACGAAAGACGTAAAAGGCGAGGTAAAACTCGTAGCAACTAGATTTAGGTTCGGGATTTGGCATGTGTAACGTCGGATTTTTGTGGTTCGAATAGGATTTCATGTAACCATGAGATTTCCATCAACATACCGCGAGTGAACAGTCGCCTTTCCTCGGGAGGCTGGATTCCTTCTGCCAGCGATCGATGTCCCATGTCATGTCTGTAAGAAGATGCATGATCAGGTTAGAACAAAGAGAAGCAACTGCCGTCCACACAAATGGTAGTGTCTGAGGTTTCCTAGGACCTCTGGAGCTCTTTTCATGAGGTCTTGGTGGCCGTTAAATGGCTCTTGGGAAGGCGAACGGCCAGCTACCGATTCTGCCCTTTTGTGGGCTTCCGACTAACGCGTGTGCAACAAGGGTAACGGTGAGATTTTTCGTGGCCGGGTTCGTCTTAGAATTGTTATTCCGCTTATTCGAATGTATATTTAACAATTTTTTTTGCTGATATGATTCTCTCATACTAAATGATTTCTGTGCAAATGCGATTTCACTATAACCGTTAATTATTCAAGTACATGATCTCAAATATTTATTTGTATTGGTTTGAAATTATAAAATCTTCTTCCGATATGTGACCATTGTAAAAGCTATACGCAGTTTACTAGCTTTCATATTCCTTGTTTATTTTGCATAAAATATGACGAGGAATCGCATGCACATGTTCGGGATATTCGCACCCTAATTTAAAATTCTGTCCAACCCTCTCTCCGACGTCTCGGAAGGATCCACATTAACAGGCTCACAACGTTCCGGATGTGAGAATCCTACAAGACAGATTTCAAAGACTCCGAGACTTCGAGGACTACTTGAAGGCACGTGTATCAAACCGCGTAGATTTCTCCGCGTGTGTAAAAAACCGCGACGTCAAGATAATAAAGCGGTCCCAACAGTCATTTCAGGTACATAAGGGAGGTGCGGGCCTCCCAATGTTTTGTTATTTCCACATGTAACGGATCGTGTACCCAAGTGCATAGGCCCACGATCACCACCCTTCCCCGCTCCCTTTGATCTAAATACTTGATCTATGGTTATGGTGCATGCTGTTAGGCTTTTAGGATTTTATCGTCGCATGTTATTTGCTAAACCAACACACATGAGTTCGAGCCCAAAAAGGCCCGAATCGGGTCAAACGCCCGTAAAGCATTGACATGAGTCCGGAGTCATGCCCGAATCGGGTCCAACACCCGTTAACCAAAAGCAAACTTTTGGAGCAAACGCCACCTGTCGCGGGTGGATCCCGTTTCCGGTTCCATTGAAAATGAATATCCTCCCTTGACGATAAGGCTTCGGATTTTGAAAACGTGTCGGAGTCGCCACTAACTTATTTTAAGTTTAAGTTAGAAAAAACTATAGAGATTCGTTAAGGTTCGGGAATTAGGGATTACTAAATCGCATACATCACAAAGAAAAGGGAGGCGTTTATCGTGTGTTTTCGATGTCCGATTTATTTGATCTCGGTTTTAGCAAAAAGAAATTGTTTGATATATAAAAAATGATCTCGAGCTCATTAATACTTAAAATGTTTACGTGAATCATTTTTTAGAAGAATATTTCATGAAAGTTGATTTTGGGCAAAACACAAGTAGCATAGATTGATTAATACCCTTAACAGTTTCTAAGCCAAAAAATAAATTCAAGGGAGAACCGAGTGTTGTACCATTGCTCGCTCTATAGAACGCTCCCGTTAGCGTTTATACCTCACGGTACCATTTTTTAGAATAGGTTTACGGTGAACCTGGCGAGCCGCTGATGCCGTAACGTTGATGAGTGCGAAGCCATCTTCAGAGGGTCTTGATCTTCGAGAATCCAGATAATCCCTCGAATACTTCGTTATCTTGAACGTGTCGAATGGGGTGCGTGCCTTGGTTGTCCGCAAGGCACGCCCCCGAAATACTGCATAAATATCGAATAAGCGAAGTAAACCATTCGAAAAGATTCGATTAACTTTTTTCACCTTGAAATAATTTTAAAATAATAGAATACAAATTATTTTTTGTATTCGAATAATTAGAATCGTACGAGCTTATGAATGTTTTTTTTTTTTAAAATGACCTGGATTAATTATCTAAAATTCATATCACAAATAAAGAAATATTGGAAATCAACACGTTTTGAACCCTCAGAGACAATTATAAGGAGTAATAATAATAATAATAATGACCCGGTGATTATTAAAAGTCCAACAATCAAGCGTAAACAAAAAAAAAACTAACTTCACGAGAATCATGAATTAACTCACATGGCCATTAAATTTTATTTTTTGAAAGAAAGGAATTCATTACCTTTCTGAAGGCTTTGCAACCTGGCTGGGATTATCCATCTTGAGAGACCCCTCAGCTGAGTGGGACTGTGGGGAATACCGGAATGGTTGCGAGGCTGATGGTGAGGAAATTGTCTGCTTGCGAGACTATGGGATCGGCGACGACGATTTGCACCGACAAGACTGGGACACTTACGATGAACCAGATGACGGTCACGTCATTTCACCTCGGCAACGAATCCATTTCAGAAGGCCGTATTCATTCATCTATATCCAGCTATGTTCTCGACTTGATCAGGACGGGAGTTGCTAAGATCGTCCAGGTCGAGGCCTTCAATTCGTCCAAGAAACGAAGCGGAATCTCGTTGATCAAGAAAGCGGACAGAACCCATCACGTGCACTGGAAAGGCGCAGCCGAGATGATTCTCGCCATATGCTCGTGCTTCTACGACAGCAACGGCATCGAGAAGGAATTGATTCGATATGAAAGGACAAAGCTGGAGCAGATCATCGAAAGCATGGCTACTAGAAGCCTCAGATGCATCGCCTTCGCCCACGGGTATGAATCTGAATGCCAGCCAAAAGATGGAAATGCGGAGGAAACACTGAAGGAAGATGGTCTGACATTGCTAGGACTGATCGGTATCACGGACCCATGCAGACCCGGTGTGAAGACTGCTGTACAGGCGTGCCAGGATGCCGGGGTGAGCATCAAGATGATTACGGGCGACAACGTCTTCACAGCAAAAGCAATCACGACGGAGTGTGGGATACTCAGACCGGGCGACGAAACCAATGACTGTGCCGTGATAGAAGGGTCTGAATTCCGCAACTTATCTCCCCAAGCAAGACTCGAGAGGGTCAAGAAAATCCGGGTGATGGCCAGATCGTCCCCCTTCGACAAATTGCTGATGGTTCAGTGCCTGAAGCAGATGGGACACGTGTTCGCCGTCACGGGGGAGCTGAACCTCTAGATGGTTAGAAGCCGAATGATGCATACTTTGTCCAGAAGGAATAGGTAAAATCTGCCCCTGAGAACTACCATCCGAGTGAGAGCGTGGTTGGTGCTGCTGATCAGTGAGATCCATCCGTAAACATGCTTCCCCAAAAGGCGTCGATGATAGAGACTGAGCAGGGGATGTGGTTTCACGCTGGATACCCATCAGTACATATGATGGAACCTCAGATTCTTTTTGGGGTGGCATCAGAGATGTTACAAGTGACTTCGCATTGTTGGATAATTGAACACATCGTAGCCAAGTCCCGGAAGCAGCGAGAAGCAGTTTACTACCCCTTGAACGAGTACTGCTAGAGAGGATCCTTTGTACCCTTCGTGGCATAGAAATTGTATGTATGACATCTCCCCCACATCATACACCAAGCCAGGGGTCACAGCTCGGGTGGGATCGATTTGACCCACACCATTCTCATCTAAGATGGCCATCTCCTGACCCACAGTTCTACCAACTGACCCAGGCTTGTGAACCCCATTCTCGGACAGAGGGTTTGAGGCCATCAGGTGAGAGGCCTCTGTCATTGCATATGCCTCGAGCACAGGTGCATTGAACGATTCGAGCCGCGCGAGGATTGATGGGGCTAGAGAGGCGCTGCAGCTCCGGATAAAGGATGATTTGATGGATAGTCGGGACGGCTGTATACCATGTAGCGTTGTACTTGATCATGTCTGCCCAGAAGGTTGAGGCAGAGAACCTCCCTTGCAGCCAGGAGGGCCACGGCCGCACCAGAAATGGGGGAACTCAAGAGGCCCGCCAAAAGCCCATGAACGTGAACCAGTGGCAGGACGATCACGGTCGAATCGGACTCGGTCAGCTTGTAAACCGACTTGATGTTCTGTACCGATGATGCCAGGTTCAGCTGGCTAAGTGGGACCCCCTTCGGCCGGCTTGTTGTTCCAGACGTATGGAGGAACAATGCAATATCAGATGGATCGTTTGTTGGTAGCGATGCCGATTCTTTTGTCGTGTCCGCATCAGCAGATGAGAGCCTAATCCTTGAACTGGAGCCCAATTTTTTTGTGATTTTTGTAGAAAAAAAATTGGGTTATGACACCACCTTTTCGCATGTTTAATGTAAGAGTTAGTAATTAGGGATCCTCGAATCCTACTCTGGTTTTCCGACTTAGATCAATTTTCAAAAATAAGTCGGTGGCGACTCTGTAATCGTTTACCTAGGTTAAACAACACATTTTTACAAACGGAGCCATTTTTGGATGGGTGACGGCAACACGAGCCGCTCCTTGAATCCTCCCCGAATTTTCCAAGCGAGGTCTCACGTAGCCTTTCGCCCGTCGCCTTCAAGGACTGGAGGCGATTGGCGAAACGCCCCGCAGATCCTTTCGGGAACTAAGGAAGGATTCAATCCGGTGCCCTTCCGCAGCGTCCGATGCTCGAGTCGTGATGCCGACCGGATTGGGCTCGGGGAGCGGGCCTGGATCCTCTTGTTGCTGGAGCCACCGCGCGCGTACAACATATATTACAAAGTGTCTTGGCACATACGTGCACACACTAACAGTTTCCCCAAAGCTTGAAGCCAGCCCTAGGCCCATGCTACAATGACCAGATCGGCAGAAATTACGTGTACAGGTATCTGCGTGTGGAAAGGATTCTAAATACGGACGGACAAGCAACAAATACGAAAGACGTAAAAGGCGAGGTAAAACTCGTAGCAGCTAGATGTAGGTACATCATCCGTTCAGGATTTGGCATATGTAACGTCGGATTTTTGTGGTTCGAATAGGATTTCATGTAACCATGACATTTCCATCAACATACCGCGAGTGAACAGTCGCCTTTCCCCGGGAGGCTGGATTCCTTCTGCCAGCGATTGATGTCCCATGTCATGTCTGTAAGAAGATGCATGATCAGGTTAGAACAAAGAGGAGCAACTGCCGTCCATAGAAATGGTAGTGTCTGAGGTTTCCTAGGACCTCTGGAGCTCGTTTCATGAGGTCTTGGTGGCCGTTAAAAGGCTCTTGGTATGGCGAACGGACAGCTACCGATTCTGCCCTTTTGCGGGCTTCCGACTAACGCGTGTGCAACAAGGGTAACGGTGAGATTTTTCGTGGCCGGACGGGAAGATTATATCAGACACAAATAGGAATTTGCTAAAGACGTAAACACAAGAGAAGAATTAAGAGGAGACTCGGGGAAGAAGGAGACATTGCCGCCCCTCGAGAGTGCTGCGTCTACGCAGGCGCGAGTGGCGTTATAAATTAACCACCCGGGTTCGTCTTTGCATGTCGATTTTTAGCCCATGATCATAATCAAATCCATAGAAAAAGTTAAATAAAACCTAGTTGGGTTGGGGGGGGGGGGGGGGGGGGGGCCGAGGGGCGACAATTATTGACCTGAAAGGAATAAAACACACAATTTGAGTTGGGATGGATATTCCCCCCTCTTATTACAACCTAAATAAAATTAACAAGCCGGGGAACTTGTCATTTATCCTTCGTACGCGGATGCTTTCCTTTATTTCTGACGTTCGGAACCGTTGGTCATGAGCCCTAGTCGTTCGATGGTCGAGAAGGGCAGGGAGGTCCAACTGGCGGTCCGACTGGCTGCCCGGGTGTGATCGCGCAGGGATCCCCGGGAGGAGGGGGGTTGCCCTTCTGTAAAAGCTGCCGATGGAGCACACTCCCGCTATGTTTCGCCGCCTCACGCTTGTGCAATGCCCTCGTTGCCTCGAGGGACTGGAGACTCGCGACCATCAGCATGCAAACAACAGCCACCGTCATCGGAATCGCATTCGAGGACCTCATTGTGCCACCGCTATCCGCGAATATAACACAGCCCCTTCTCTATTTATGGATGAAACAACTCTCTCCTAAACACTTGTTCCTTTCTAATATGGGAGATTCAATAATACAATGACAATGGCCATGCAGCATGCCTCTCTTTATATAGGATATTTTCGCAGGTTGTAATGACGTGATGTTTGGGGGATGGGTTACGTCTTGCAATGTCAGACAAAAGGCTTACCTGACTAATGATCGTGTCCTTAATCTTGACTGTTGATCAGTATTTGTAAATGTAGGAATTTTTAAGACACCGATGGAAAGATCAACCCAAAGTTCTTGAACCAAACGCGTACATGAGAAGTTGTCAGGGTCAAGTAATTGGAAAATTTTATAGAATTCTGGAAATGAGATAAAGAATGTTGGACTATGCAAAAGGGAAATCATTTTTTAATTTGTAATTGATATTAATATTTTAGTTACGTGATAAGACATGACATTATATATTTTAATTAAGCGCCCCTCCATGTCTAACAGAGAAAAGAAGAAAAAAAGGAAATAGGGAGCGTTAATGTCATGTTTGGTATATGAAAACTTGTCTAAGTGTTTGCTTTTTCTCGATTGTCAAAATTTACAAATTGTGGAACACTATGTTCCATATTTTCAAATATTCTCTAATAAAAAAAACTGATTTGAAATAAGAATATTATATTACTTGTAGATTAATAAAAGAAGCATTTTTTTCGCGGTCTTTATTTGCTCACTCGTCTCATCTAAAACAAAATACATAATCCTTCTCCCTTCGCATATTATTATTAATTGTAAATTTATCAAAAAATATTTTTATACATAAAATTATTAAAAATAAATTTATAAAATACTTTTCAATTTATAAAATCAAAACAAAGTTAACAAACATGCTTCCTAAAAATATAGAAATGGAAAACGGAAAACGCTTTAGTGTACTAGTTTTCGAATACCAAACAGGGACTAAGGGTTCCTTAATTTTATCTTTATTTGTTCTCTTCCCCTGTTCGTTCGTTTCCTAATTTTAATATTAAAAAGTCTAATAATTTAAATTCCTTTTTCTTTCCGAATATTTTACTATGACCGGAAACAAAGTCGAGAGTCGTTCTTCCTGGTCGAGTTTGCATTTGCGTGTTTTGTAAGAATAAAGGTCGGGTCGATCGGCTTTGACATTTTCGTCTCCCAGAGTCAAGAGTAAGAGCAAAAGCACCTTACCGATCGCAACCGCAATCTCGACAGATTGGTATGTATGAAATGTCCGTTACTAGTGCCGTGCTGCTGCCGGTGAGCCGACTAATTAGATTGCATGCGTGATTCGAGAGATGGTACGACGCGATCGAGGCTTAGAGGATGTGAATTCTGAGTTCACGAGTTATTTACATGTACAAATATCAGTGCTTTCCTTGTCTTAAAAAGAGCAAAACATGCTAGATACAGAGGACAATCGTCATATATAAATGCCAGACAATTCCCCCCCTTCTTGATTTATTGAGTTTTCCCATTATCCCAAAACAAACCTTTGCTTCATGTACAGAAGGGGAGGCCGCCCAATTGCATCTACAATCTGATGCTGCACAGAACTGCAGTCCCGAAATCCAAATGGTGGAACGGCGGCCTGGTCATGACGGTGCGCCACGACTTGTTTTCCGGGTTGTAGATTTGGATGAGCAGCGTTCCCACCTTGTCGCTCGGTCTCGGTCTTCGTGTTTCAATCGACTCCACTCCGTCCAAGGATGTCAGGACGCACAGCTCCCCTTTGAGGGAAATGAACCCGAGCGACGAGTCGCCTTTCCTCGGAAGGGTGGATTCCTTCTGCCAGCGATTGATGTCCATGTTGTATCTGCAAAAGAGAGGAGCAAACGGTCGTACATACCAACGGGAAAATGCGTGCTGTTTTTCCAAGGAGAAGGGATAAAGGAAACTGCAGTCGAATGAGTCCACTGCAACGGCACACTGAAGATCCATTCTATTGCGTGATCACCGAAACCCAAACCAAGAGTTTCCAGCATTCCCAATAGGCGGAAGCGATTACAGGGTATCCTACCACCTAAACCAGACAGTTCCGAGACATCTAACAACCCCACCCCAAAAACATAGGCTCAACAACCAGTTGCATCCAATCTGGACTAACAGAGAGAAATCACACTATAAATACAAAATACGTGCTCATTGTCGTCACTCGAGCAATTGTCTTAGCTTCATATATCAGGGCAGCCAGTGACTTATCATGCCAACGAGTGCAGACCAGTCAACAACATAAAGATATACATGTATATAGCATTAATTCAAGGATTGCCTTTCCGACAGTCGGACTCAGAACCTTCTAAGTTAACTGTTACCAAGTGAATGGATATCTAGATCATCGAACCCATGCCAATCATCAACATTTGACAATGGGCAAAGTAACCAGTCTCATCGATACTCTGCAGCAATTACTATTACTAAATCTAATCAAATTAGTGACATTTACGATTGACAATTGCTCCAGCTACTACACAGGATATGTAATTTATACGAAGGAATCACAATCTGTGTACCTGAATATATCATCATTCTCGAGCATGAACACTTTGGGGACATGGAACTCATCACCTTCTACAATTGCAACCTTCCCAAGGCACACTCTCTCCCGTGTCCCCCACATATTGCCCACCTCCCTCCACCTTCTCTCACGATCATCGCCCAACTCCAACACAACCGCATCCCTGTAGTACTCATCTATTGGAAGAATCCCGCCGATAGTCCTTGACCCCCCATAACCGCCCATAACCCAGAACTCCCTCCGATCCTCGTTCCTCACAAGAAACCCTGTGCAACCAGCCCTAAACCCCGGCAAGTCATCCAGTGCGACCCACTCATCCCTAGCCACATCATACCTCTCGGCGGAGCTCGTCCTGCTCCCCGCGGCACCGAACACAACATGCCGCGACCCACCCCCCGCAACCAATATCTCGCCATCGCCCGCAGTGCATGCGAAGCTCCCACGTGGGGAGATCATTGGGGCGAGGCAGTCCCACCTGCGAGTGGCGAAATCGAACCGGAAGTTTGAGGCGGAGGCAGAGGGTCGGTCAAGGGGGAAAGACCGGGCATCAAAGTGGGATCCGCCGAGGACGTACAGGAACTGGGCGACGGAGACGGAGGCGAAGTTACAGAGGCCATAGAGGGAGGGGTTAGGGGGGAGCGGCGGGAGGGGGCACCAGGCGGGGGATTCGGGGTCGAAGAGGTAGGGACGGGAGATGGAGGGGTCCTCCGGGAAGACGCAAAGGAGGTGGGATTGGGATTTAGGGTTAGGGCTCGATTGGCGGAGGTTGATCAGGGTCTGTGAGGAGAGGAAGTGACGCCATGACTTGCAGGTGGGTTTGAGGCGGGGGTGGTGTGAGTAGGGGACCAGGGTGATGATCACCGCGGCCACGTCGTTGGGGAGTCCGGGGATGAGGGTGGGGTCTCGGTTGTTCGCCGCCTGTTGCGTCGGCGGAGGCGACGATCTGGTCATCTTTCCCGGTAGCAACGAAACAAACTCAACGATTTCACCAATTAACAAGGAGGGAGAAAAACCGTTCTTACATGCCTCTTTCTTACAGCATAAGTCACAACTGAACTTGCATTCCAAGTCCCAAAACTTAACTGATCAAATACCCATGAGTCAGTGACTGACTGCTCCAAATTTTTGCTTAGAGTTTTCGAAATAAACCGATGGCGGTGATCGCGTCTCAGATTCGTCGTCCCAACCATCTCGGTCAGAAAAATCCCAAGTTTCCCGGTAAGAGTGGGCTTAATGATAGACTCAAGGCGTATATACGGAAATACCAAGACACTGTATGAATACGCATGTTCTACCTGATACGCAAAGACATAAAGGCATTGCTTGTTTCTATCACTGTTCATTGGATGTTGACAGGTTTTATCGTATCAGAATAGTACAGCACGAAGACAACTACAAAATTTTAAAAGTAGTTAAAATTCATAAATACTAATAGGATTCATATAAATAGTACAAACCCCGTAATCACCATCACATAAATTAAATTGTCTTTTTTTTTTTACTTATGGACGATATATTGTTTTTGGTTTGGTGTTTTATCTGAGTATACACTGTAAACATTCTTATGGTTTTTGCAAGTATTCTCTCTGTATCAATTATTTTACTCGTTTTTACTTGTATTCGTATTAATTCTCGAGTAACAATGAAACGACTATCACGACACGTAAAGCGGACCGTCCTACCGTACCTCTCCACCGTCGCGGCCCATCGCGAATTAAAATTAATACGGCGGAGGAGGATGGTACGTAGTACCATTGGGATTAAATTAGTAATTAGGTTGAGACGACAAAGAGGGGGTGACATGACATACAAAACCAAATGGATCGCTCCAAGAAGAAGTGCACAACAACAACAACAAATGGATCTACCAAGTCTTTCATGTATTTCGTTATTTACTACCGAGTAAAAGTTTGGATCGTACACGCCTTTTCGTTGTGTTGATCTAATCGTATATGACAAATATACTTAGACCATGTTGTTCAACAGCAAAAGTAAGTTACAATATACTGTAGTTACAATATTTGATACCTGAGATTTATGGTTCAAATACGATTTTGAATAGAAAATGTACTTAATTATAATTATATTATGTTTCTCTATTGTTAAGGACGGATTAATGGTGACAAAAATAGTCGTTGTTATAGTAATCAGATATACTAAATTACCACCCCCAATAATTTAAGCTGTCATTAAACAAATGATGAAGGAATAAACTAAGGTTGCTGGCTATAATATTCAAAATGAAAAGGGCAATCCAAATCCCTTTTGCTTTGTCTCTCCCTAATCTCAATCTTCTTCCTCCATAATCTTTCTTCCTCACCATATTTCAGGATCAGTTGTTTCTTCTCTGTATGGATTTCGGCCAGCTACATGAGTCGAAGGCCACGAGCTATGAGGTTGAACGGTTGGATCAACCCGATGACGGCACCGGCTCGGTTCGATCCTATGGGTGCGTGTTTTGCAAGAGGGGTTTCACCACTGCTCAAGCGCTCGGCGGCCACATGAACATTCACCGCAAGGATAGAGCCAAGGCGAGGACAGACTCGTCCAACCCTTCCTCCTTCTCGAGTAGCCCCGACGAGAAATACCCCTCGTTTTCATCATACTTCCCGTTCTCAAACCATCCCCCTCACTATTACCCGGTTCACGAGCCCCGGGCACAGGACACTCAGCAGTTGTACTTTCCATCGTCAGGGAAGAGAACAAGGCCGTTGAACGGGCATAATTACGGAAGCGATCTCTATGTGCCACATATGCCTCGCTTGTGTAATTTACAGGAGGAGGATTGGAGGTGGGGTTTGAGCCTGCAAGTCGGTCCTTCGAATGCCGATGGAAACAAAGAGAAAGGACAGGCCGGCGATGACGGAGACGGGCTCGACTTGGAGCTACGACTCGGCCAAGAGTATTAAGAAGCATGTGTGCATGCATATATATTTTTGTGTAAGAACTAGTCTAAAATCCACCGCCCCCTTCCCCCCCCCCCCCCCCCCCCCCAACCAAAAACTTCTTTCTAAATATTTCTGTGGCTGTATAGCTTTAGGTTCTTGCAAAGAATAAGGTTTTTGCCCATAAATAAGGGTAATTCAGCCATGTTCTTCCATCTGCTGTGTTCGTCTTCCAATTAGACTGTCATTCGATCCATCGAACCCATGAAAACCCTAATGAAACTAAATCTGACCCATGTTCTTAAACCTGATTCTAAGCTAGAACAAACAGAGTTTATAATTAATTCATGGTATAATGACAATTTAATTATATTATAACTGACAAAATCTAATAATTTGGGGGGGGGGGGGTGTCTTTTTAGACAAGAGCATATTGTGTGTGGGGCTAACTTTAGGAGATTTGAGGATTAGTTGAATGATGGTGTCATTACTAACATTACTGTTTGTTCTTTCCCATGATCATATATTAGTTTTGATTTAGCCCCTTCAGTCTGAGTACGTCAATCACAAATTTATTTCCATTGTCATCGCTTGTCTGTGGTTATTACTCGAAGATTAGCCCACTATGATCAAGCAGTTTTGGATACATTATCTAGCATCAACTAATCTACTAGGGCTGGTCTTGTCTGGTCTGGTCTATTCCATCCATGTGCTGTAAAACCTTCACATTTAACATTGCGACTCTCGTTGTGGCCGGTCGATGTCGATGTCGAGGTCACGCCAACAAAGTTTACTTCTCTCTGAAGTTGCATAGCAAAACACATCCCAGGTAAACTACCCGGTTGATCATTGTTCCGGTGATTAGAATTAAGACTAGTGGGGATTAGAGACAAAGGTCGAGATGAGATCACGACTTAACGTCTGTGGGATTTGTTGGGAACCAGACTGCTGCTGCAACACGCACGTAATTGCCGGGATCATCGCCATTTGGAAGGGAATGCACTGATCAGAAAGGGAAAATTGGGGACCAAACCCACGAATCTGAAAATGACAAGACTGCATTCCTCCCCCGGGGAGGGGGTAAGGGTCAAACGTGGAGGACGCCATGGTTTTTGGATCTTACTTGTTATTTTTATTTCCACGAAATCATTCATTCATTTGTATTAGTTTTATGGGATTGATGGCATCACCTCGGTGGACTCCGTCTAATGCTCGCATATCTTGCATGCATCACCGGCATCTAGTCCCATTTTTTTTTATGTACTTGTCGTTCGGCCCTACCTGTTGCAATAAACAAAGGGCGATGATCATCTCTCGGGTTTGGTAAGAAAGACGACTCCGGGGGATGTTACAAGGGGGATTTGGGCCTTGGCCCAAAAGGCAATCATGGGCCTGGCCCATTTAGGTAGTGGTTTGTTTTTACAGTAAGGTAACACGCATGGTGTTTTCTTTACTTCCATGGAGGGATCACGCGAGAAGTCATCAACATCGATCATCAAGGTAGTACAACACTAGAAAAAGGACCGAAGCCACCACGAGGTTGAGCATTCTCCGACTAGATTCGGTTGCAAAAACCTACAAGCGAAAAGGGAAAAGAAGTCCCACACGGTTAAGGTTGGTAGAATGAAATATATAGTATACGACGCATTCATTTAACGGTCGAACTTTTTAATAGATAGGGGATTCAGGCACCATAATTGGCCGTGGGGAGTTAATTGAATAAGATTGCAGGTTTAATTTGATATTCAAGAACGAACTCGTCCGCGAACCTTCCAATGATGGGTTTTACAACTTAGAAAATAAACGAATATTCTCTACCAAATTGATAGTTCATTTGATAATTATCAAGAGGATGATCGATAGCATGATAAACTTTGATATTTATTTAATTGAGAAGCTATACGATGTTACTAGCTATTTGAACATATCCTAATAGTTGGATTCCTTATTTTCAAAACCTAAAACTATGAATTAACAAACCACTCAAGAAACTACCGTACAGGTTCAGTTCCGAAATTTATCGTTGAATATTCTCTTCCTCTTTTATTCGACATTTTTGTCACTTTCGCAATGATTTACATCCAGGTTGACCCCTCTTTGCTTTGTATATCAATGTTTGTCTGATCTCGTCTTGGCAACCTTCTTGTGGCTGGAATCTGTTACTGCTTATATACTAATTAGACTCGATATTTTCGTGATCACAGTAAACGATTTGTCACCACCATATCGTTTCATGAGTTGAAAATCGATGAATTGTCTCAACGGTTCTTGAAAAGGATTCTTATCATGAAAAAGAGTCGAATGGACCTCTTTTGTTTCGCGAGGCTAATGTTGCTGGAAGTTGACATACCGAGCTGGTTAGGGTTGTCATGGCTTGGGATGAGTAGTCTGCTAAGACGTCAAGGAGGTGATGAGTCATGTTGTAGTCAAGTTCTTTCATGGGTGGACGACAACAGGTGTTCATTATGATGCTTCCACGGGGTTCCGATGTGTGTCGTAATATCTAGTTGAGTTTTATAACGAATGACCAAGTCGGAGGGACACTCGTATAGATGAAGGTTAGTAATTCCAAAACAATCCAAAAAAATACGAATATAAAAATAAGACAGCTCTCGAAAAGAAAAGGGTTGAAATGGCATGTCTTACTCAAGATTCTATGCATCTGAACTCACTTAAAGCAAAACCAGAGAGTTGACAAGAGTGCAGCTTCTCCACCTTTGTTCTAACATAACCAGACGGTCATACTTAGATGGAAGCACACCATGTCAGTAAGCTATATCATTCAGCTTCTCTGTAATATTTTGCACAGCTTCTGTGATTGGTCAAAGCGAAGGCACGATACAATCAGCAGTTTCATTGATGCACGCAGATAGTTGTAATGAAATCCAATCAAAAGTCTTGTTATTACCCAAATGCATATAGGTAAATGTACTTCTTATAATGGGAGGATCATAAAAGGCAATGGTCTATAATAGCTTCAACCCTTACATGCAATCGAGTTCATATCTCGCCGTCCCAAAGCTCTTGGACAGTCTTGTAGGCACCCAAGGTTTCGTGCACAAACCCGGTTCCCTTGATAAGCCTCTCCTGCACCGTCCCAAGAATGAATCGGTTGAGATCCCATTGCATCCGTCATCCCAACAGTCTTTAATGGCAAATACGAATTTAGTATTGAAATAGATAATGATGTCAGTGTCGGTTGAACTTGCCTGATGGATTTCAGCAAACTTGATGAACAGGTCTTCCGGTATGCTCCAGTCGAAAACGTCAAAGTTTTCCTTGATTCTTGACTCGGTAGTGCTCTTTGGCAGCACGCTGTGACCTGCCTGGAGTCCCCAGCGAAGCGCAACTTGTGCCGGAGTCTTCCCTAATTTCTCTGCCAACGAAATCAGTACTGGATTCTTAAGCACCTCAGCCTTTATGGACCCAGTTCCTGGGGAACCTAAAGGAGAGTATCCCTACAAAGAGTAACGAATAAAACTACTGATTAGTTTGGAATGAAGTAACTTTTATCTATGTTCCCTCTCAATCGAATGTGTCAAATGTATCTCCATAGACTCACGGAGAGGTGGACTCCCTTTGATTTGCAGAAGTCATGCAGCTTCGGCTGTTGCCAGGAAGGGTGCAACTCTACTTGATTGACAGCAGGAGGGACCCGTGCGACCTGAAGAAGGTCGTCCAGCTTCTTGATGGAAAAGTTGCTCACCCCGATTGCTCGGGCCTTGCCGGAGTCATAAAGGGACTCCATTGCCTTCCATGTGCTCGGGATGTCCGGCTGGCTAAGGTTTTCGGGCTTGAACCCGACCGATCCCCTCTTCATGCTGACCGGCCAATGGATCTTGGAGCACAAGAACAAAATTGATAAAAAAAACCAGAAAGAACTCCAACAGAGACAATTCTAAACGATAGTTTCCTCATTTTGTTGATGAAAGAGGATAAATATCACCGTAAGCGTACCAGATAAAGATCGATATATTGGAGTTGAAGTTCCTCCAAAGTTTTATCCAATGCCACAGGCACATCTTCCGGCGCGTGATCAGAACACCTACAAGTTATTCGACAAAACGAAATTAGACCCCGGCGGCAGAACAATTGCGCGTCTAAACAATAATTAGCCATAATGTTTCCACAAATGTCACATCAAGTCCAGCAACTCGCTGTCAAGGATCCTTTTCTTTTGCCAGTCGCAGAAAGGAAGACCCAATTGAACCTACCAGAGTTTGGAAGTGATCCAGAGCTCATCGCGCTTCACAACACCTTCATCGAACAGCTTCTTAAGTGCCGAGCCAATCTACAGATTACAGATTCGGGAAGATACAAGATAAGGAAGAGGATACTACTTCAACACACCAAGAATCCCCATAATTCTTAGTCACATTCTATCGAACGACACGATGCGATCAAACAGCCGAATCCACCCGTTTCGTACGAACAATCCACGCGAGGGGGACAGCGTAACGAGATCAAGTGAACTAGAATCTTTTACCTCGGCCTGGTTCTGGTATGCCGAAGCACAGTCGATGTGCCTGTACCCCGCCTGCAAAATATCCCGAAAACAATCACAAACCCCCCCAAAAAAAAAAAACAAAACCCACCCAGAATCACAAACGTCCGGACAATCAAAACGGAAGTGGCCGAGAACCTTAATGGCTGTGGTGACTGCGGCGGCCACGACACCCGGGGCGGCCTGCCAAGTCCCCAAACCAACGGAAGGGATCTTTGCGCCGGTGTTGAGTTCAAAGAAACGGATCGCATTCCCTGCCATCTCTCTCTCTCTCTCTCTCTCTCTCTCTCTGCCGTCCGAATATTCGGGACCCCCAACAACTTTCAAAGATGGGTTTTTTTCACAATGTTCCTGATATTTATTACAACCTGCGCTGCCTCATTTCTCCAAATCCCGATTTGGGGGGGTGGCAACACAATACAATTACATTAAATGCCCTTCGATTCTTCTTCTTTTTAAACGCTACGAAGACAGCAACAAAAGTCGGCAGACCGGCGCTTCGTTTTCCTTTGTGGGTTTGTCGGAACAACGCACCAATGCGTAGCTGCTTACGTAAATGGCAAGAGTCGTTGTTGGGCTGAAGAGTTTTTTTTTATTATTGGGCCGGTTTTGTCCGGTTCGATGAAAACGAAAGGTTCAGACTTTTCTAATACCAAAGAACAGTACAATTAGGGGAGATTCCATTTTTCAATTTGCCAAAAGAAAGTTTCTACGAGAATTGGGTATCGAGTTCCAGAATAAAAGGGGTCGTGTATTGTTGTTGTTGTTATATTTGTGTTTGGGCCTGTTGGTTCGTAACTTTGAGCATCCGTTACTTACAGCGGCGGTGGGGTGGGTTGGTTGGTTGGTTTATGTCCAAAATTTTCGGCTTTTTGATTGGTTCGAGTAATAGTCGTCAGTCGGGTCCAGTCAGAAGAAGAAGAAGAGAATCATTTTTTAATCGTTGTTATTAGGCTTTTAGAGGTTACACAGATAGAGAGAGATAGAGAGACAGTGAGTGGTGAGATGCAGAGAGAGAGAGAGGACAGGTAAGACCGGGAACCGAGTCAGACTGGGGCTTAAGTCAGTGGAGGAGGGACCCACCGTATGACCGACCGACTGACTTCTCTCCCTCCCTCCCTGACATCTCCTTCACCCTTTCCAATATATTCATTCATTATTCATTCTACTCCTAAGAGTAAATTGCTAGGCATTGAAATTTCATGGGGTTATTGTAATAATTATCACTCTCACACAGTCTCACCAGGGTTTGTCCATCTCTCTTTCTTCTCTAGCCAAATCCTTGTTTTTTCTTTTCTTTCTTTTGTGTCTTCCTCTTCCTTTTTCCCTCGACATGGGAGAAACACCACACCACCAATCACACCAGTGACCAATCCCAACCCCCACCTTTTCTTTCCCTAAAGAAGATAAAAAAACATCCCCACCATCATTCAGGACTAATCCAAATTCATTCCATAATCTATCTACATGATGCAATCAACACTAAAATTTAATAATATCATTATCATTATCCACCCCCCCACCCCACAACCCAAAAACCCACGTTGCAATAAATGTGTCCACGATCCACTCTCATTTTGGTTCAAGGATTTCGTTTAATGGGGTATCCGACAAAAGCATTATGTGAACTCCGGTGGAGAAGGAAGAAACGGGCGAGATAGATCTAAGGAAGAGTGGTGAAATTACACCCCCGGTAATCAAAGCAGGGTTTATAGAATTTATACCTTTTGTTGTAACATGCAGAGGCTTTTAAACATTCAGGTTGGGATGAGAGAGCTTTGATATTTTTGTCATGGACGACGTTTCAGTTCGTGACTTAACATAAGGTAAAAAAAAATCATTAGCTCCGATCGAAGTTAATAATTCGGGGAAAAAGAAAATTGGGAATTAATTTAATCGACCTTGTTTTTTTCTCTTAGGTTGTTTTTGTCTGGTGTTAGAAAGTCCAGCCGTTCACACAACCTCCTCGAAGGAGCTGTGGTGGTGTTGTGTCAAGAGGGAGGAATCTCTAGGGTTTGAAAATTTTTCACCAAACCCAACAACGGATGATAAAAGTAAAGTGAGGGAAAAAAGCAGAAAAGGAAAAAGAAAAAGGAATTGCATCTTTTTAGGAGGTGGTGGTGGTGGTGGTGGTGTTTGTGTGTGGGTGTATACTTGCTTGCTTGTTTGTCTTCCTTTCCCACTCATGGGATGGACGAGGTTTCGTTTGGTGTCCTGTTGTGATCAGCTGTGCTGGTTCTTAAGTCTTGTCTGATCTCCTTCACCGGTTCCTAATTTTTTTTTCTTTCCTTTTTTAAGAATTCTTCTTTAGGTGGAGGTTGTTTGGGTTTTGGGGGGGGGCTCAAGATTGGATTTTGACTTTGTGGGGAGTCATGATTTCTGCCGGATGTCCTCCCGGATCATCCCTTTGGGATTTTTATCTTATTTTGCGGCGTTAGGTCTGAATTTTTTTGGTTTATTTTTTTGGGGTTTTTTGTTGGGGGGTGGGAGGAAGTAGTCGGTTTGTGGAGATGGAAGAGGTTGAGGAAGCAAACAGGGCGGCCGTGGAGAGCTGCCAGAGGGTTCTGAATCTGTTGTCTCAGCCACCGACCCAGGACGAGGTTCATTGTAGGAATCTGGCGTTGGAGACGGGCGACGCCGTCTTTAGGTTTAAGAGGGTTGTTTCCCTTCTGAATACCTGTTTGGGTCACGCCAGAGTTAGGAAGTTGAGGAAAATCCACACCCCTTTGCCGCAGAGTGCCCTTCTGGACAATCCGCCTCCTCCTGCGGTCGTCAAGGTTGAACATCCTGCCAAGACGATCCAGTTCTTGCCGCCTCCAGCTCAGGACCTGAATTTGGCTCCCAGGACTGGTTTGGCCCTCGGGAGCCCTGGTGTTGATTTGGTTTCGAATGGGAAGGCGTTGGCATCAGTGCCGGCTCCGAATTTGCAGCAGTATCAGCTCCTCCAGCAGCATCACAAGATGCAGCTGCAGCAGCAGCAGCAGGCGAAGCACCAGGCTGAGATGATGTTCCGGAGGAGCAGTAACAGCGGGATGAGCTTGACCTTCGATGGTTCCAGCTGTACGCCAACGATGACGTCGGGGAGGTCCTTCATTTCTTCCCTCAGTATGGACGGGAGTGTCAGCGTGGCTAACTCGGATGGGAATGCGTTCCGTTTGATCGGTGCTGCTCGGTCCTTGGATCAGAGTGTGCAGCACAAGAGGAAGTGTTCTATGAGAGGTGATGATGGAAGCGTCAAGTGCGGTAGCACTAGCAGATGCCATTGCTCAAAGAAACGGTTGGTTTCCAGCATTTCCAGTTAGTGACTCTGATTAGTAGGTTAGTAACCTTATGTACTTTTCTTTCACTTTTGGCAGGAAGCACAGGGTGAAGAGATCGATTAAGGTGCCTGCCATTAGTAGCAAGCTCGCCGATATACCACCGGATGACTACTCATGGAGGAAGTATGGGCAAAAGCCCATTAAGGGCTCTCCTCATCCCAGGTGTGGTTTTGTTGTTCGTCAGTTTTCCTTGTTCTAGTTTGTCGGTAGTGTGCCAGATCTGTGATGAAGTAATTAGGGATCTACGCAATGCCTTATAGGAGATATTGCTGTTCATGTGGACTCGTGTTCATTCAGTTTATGGTGCTGTCACTTTTCTCAATCTAGTTTGTGTTTAATGGTGATGAGCTGTTTATGGAAACTGATGTGGCAATAGAGCTGGACAATGATTTGCCTTACTCTGCCAAGTCTTGCTTTGAGATATCAGCCGTTGAAATCTGTTTGTAGTAATTTTGTTAAGTTTCCAATTAAATCAGATGTCTGTAGTTGCTGTCCAATTTGTTGGTGAAAAACTAGGCAACTGATCTTTTCTAGAAATGCTATGGCACTGCCAAGTGTAACTCTATCGACTCCAATGTAATTTGCTCCTGAAAGGTGCAAGCTTCAGCTCAATAACATGAATGCCATGCAAATGCGCCCGTTTCTTCCATTTTTTCGAGCTACTTCACGTACTGAATTATCTGTTCTAACATGCTTCCGGCTTCATGATGAAGATACTTCCAGTGGTTCTTGCCTTGAAGTGATCTGTTTCTTCTGTTTTCAGGGGCTACTACAAGTGTAGCAGCATGAGGGGTTGCCCCGCCAGGAAGCATGTGGAGAGGTGCGTGGAGGACACTTCCATGCTCATCGTGACCTACGAGGGCGAACACAACCACCAGAGGATGGCGTCTCAATCCGCCAACACATGAGCCGGAGCCTCCCAGAGTAAGAAATCCTAAAACCCCATGAACCCGCTCCTGTATATATATATGTCCTTATCAGGTAGGGCGCAAGCAGCAGAGCAGCCTTGAAAGTAGAAAAAACTCGGATCGGAGCCCCCTTGTTAGGACTGTTCTCTTGTTTCCTTTTTGTCTTTCTTTTGGAGGGAAGGAGGCTTTTGTAGAGTGGTGGGATTAGGTTTGGATTAGCAGATGAAATGAGATTCGGACAAGGATTTTTTTCATCTCTGTTATCCCCTTGCTTTATTTCTGGTACAATCTGGAAGAACAATGTTATCTCTGTTATGGGGTGGTGGTATATCTTTAGCCATGAGCAAAATTGGGAAATGACCGAGCGCCATCCGTTGCTGCTGTCATCTGCCTGAGTTTCCTTTCTTTTGAATGGTTTTTGGGTGGTAAGCATAGTCAGCTTGAGTTGCACGTGGTTAAGACTTGTGCGTGCGTGTATACCGTGTGATTATTAGTCTCGGTGTCATTGTCCTAATGATGACTAAAGCGTGATTAGTGGTCCATTAGTGAGCAAAAGCAAAATTTCAAAGGTGTGAATGTTGAACCTAAGATTGTGATCTTATTTTTGTCCAATTTCTTGTATCAGTGGAGTGTGATGTGTAGTGGTAGTAAATGGTTCCCACATCATGTTTCCACTCTCTATTGAGGAATCCGCATTTTGATTGTGAGCTTTAGATTTTTCTGGGTACTTGTGAAAGAGGAAAAGATTGGGTTTGTGGGACAGTCGGACAAATTGAGTTCTAAAAAACAGTGACATATTTTGACTTTAGAGTCTCATCAAATGTATGTCAAGTGTTTGTTTTCTTTCCTTGTGTTGGAATTTGCTTTGCTTTTATTTGACCTGGATTGCTAAAGATATTAGAAGGCGGACGAAAGCCGCAGCTTAAACACGTGTGCTTGGGTTGTTCCACTCATTTTGGCGACTGCGGCCGATGGTTCTCTGCCTTCCATGTCTTCCTTACAAGCATTGCCGACTGCGATGCGTCTGTTTGGCACATCTCGTGTCTCGGTCAACTTCGCGAATTATATACCCTTTTCCTATCTTCTTCCCAAGATGGAGAGATGGGTGGCAGGGTTTCTTTCTTCTCATTGCTGCAGAAGCACTGAGCCAATCGAAACAGGGGAAGTCCCTCATTGTTCCACAGTGTAGATGCGAATCTCTCGTGTTCGTCCATGCTGCTCCAGTATTCCACCAAGGCAGGCTTTCCCCCAGAGTGGCTCGCATACAACAAGCTCTTGAACCTACTGCAGCTCCGTGTAACTTCCCCCGAAGTGTTTGTTCTGCAGCTCCATCATTCTGTTTCCCACTGCTGGGGGTTTGAAGTAATGCCATGGCAGTTGATGAGCAACCATCCCTCGTCGAAATAGTGGAGGAGAGACCCGGATGAATCGTCAAGGGCCTATAGTCAAACTCGAGACTGAATTCAAGGAATACTCCAGCACTGAGATATCGAAAACACCACAGGACCAAAACCAATGGAAACTAAACTTTGTGTAATTTCTGCGCAACAAAGAATGTTCATCAAATCAAAGAACCAGAACTCATCAGAAAAGGTTTGTTCTATCGCAGTAGAGAAATAAAACGGAAGTAACTGTAAGAACTAAGACTAAGAAGTGTATATATATCGTCGGGGCTGTCTATGTGAGGAGGTTATTCCGTGAAACAACTCTTTCTTGCCCTGGTCGTTATCCCGGCGTGCCTTCATGAGGACCACCCAGCAGGATTCTGCAGAAATCACCAAGAAGCATCTTAATTTTAGATGGAATCAAGACTGTTTCGCAATCTTCCGAGCATAGCCAAGAACCATGACGAAGTCCTTTGCAGGCAAGCCGACTGCTGCCGGCACTCTCTCCGCTGGGGATGCAGTTTGCAACCAGAACTCCACCACGCTGCACAGCTGCAGTGACGGGGGCAAAGTTTGGCCCATACATCTAATCTCCACCTGCAATGATGCAAGTACATTGGAACCAACTTATTTGAGAATAACAACAGATAGGGAAGACGGGAAGTTCATTGTGTCTTGATGCTATTTATCACGATTCAGGCTAAGGACAATACTCGCCTCAGTTTCGCTGCGGAGCTGGAGTTTGCTCTTCAAGTACTTCTGGACATAAGAAACTGGTAGATTCCCATCCCTGCGATTACTATAAAGGATTAAAGGACCAAAAGCCAGAGGAAGAGAAACGAATAAAAAAAGTGCCATTCTCATATTCCATGAAATACTGGAAACATGGAATATGAGTTTTGAGTGGACAACAAGAGCATGGTCATTGTGTTGGTTCAGGTGAAATTTCTGATACATTCAGCCCGCCTACTATGGATGCCATAAGCATTCCAAGCTCAGAAAATTCCAAAACCAGAAATGTTGGTGCTACCTACTTCCCCACCACCCTGTCTATGAAGGCGATAGAAATCCTATCTGGTCCGTCTAATAGATAGTTCTTATGACTCAAAACCAGTCTATTCATTCCCTACCAAATACACATTTCTGTTTGGATAAGGACTACTAAGTTGGAACAGTTAAGGAAAAGGCCAAGTAAAAAATAACAAGACAGAAAAAACTCACTGTATTCGTAAGTATCGAGATGAAATTTGAGGGAGTGTTGCATCTCCTTCTCTGAAATCACCAATAAAACATATGAACTCTCTGCAGATCTAATTGCGTAAGAGAGATTCAAGGAGTTGTTACTCACTGGTCTTCTGACGCTACGAGTGCAAACCACATTGGATGGGTTCTGGCATCATACTTCACAGTGGTAGCATCAACCAAACTCTGTGGTGAAATAACAGAATCTGCAGAAGCAGCCTCCTCTTTTCCACGAAGCTTGCGGAAACGTCTAGGTTTTGATACTTCTGTCAATGCATGATCATTGTGAGGCTTCATCTTCGAATTGCTTCCATTGGCTTCATTGCAGCTTAAATCTGCTCCATTACTTATCATATCTCCATCATCGGACCCCTTTCGACCGGGCGTAAAGGATTTAGTCCTATTCACGGCTTCCAATAAACAATTCAGTGGCTTCCACAAGTCTTGCTTCCCACTGGAAGTTTCTTTACCAGACGCTCTAGCGAGACTCTTGATTGGCTCAGCCGAAGTAAAACCCTGCATGGTTAATTTTGGGCAGTCAAAAACTACCGGTGCAGCCAATATGTAAAACTCCTACCAAGTCAATGAAATCAGAAGGAGAACAGTCTTCTCACTCGTGTTTACCTTTCTAATCGTTTGAGCGAACTTCTCTATGGTTTCAGGAGAGCTTGATTTCTCCGGGCCATCCTCTGGACTCTCTTCCCTTGTTGCAGGCTTTTCAGCAGAACCTGGGGAAGCATGGACCTTTCTCACTGCCTTTGTTCTTTTTCCTGTGAGAGCAGTCAGAGGCGATGCTGTAGGAGAATTAACGACCAACTGCGACAATGATTTTTCCTTTCTCCGGCTGGGTAAAATCACAGGGGTAAGATCCTCAGGAGAATCAACCTTCTTCCCATTCACAGGGAAGATTTTTGAGCGAACATCCTGAAGATTGTGATCCGGCCTGATACAGTACATGCCCCAAGCATTTGTCATTGGTGAGCATATGCAACATTGTGCTTATAAGGCTACAGTCATTACACAGTTGAGGGAAAGCCCAATCACATTTACCCAAGAACAAACGGAAACACACAGCAATCTACATAGGCAAACAAAAAATTGCATCCAGAGTCCTACCTTAACTTCTCCAAAGGAACAGACCCCAGATGAATGTTGCATACTGGGCAGTAATGGAGCTCCTCCTCCTGGATCTTCTCATATATGCATTTCCTGCAGACTTGAGAAAGGGAATCCCACAAAAGGAAAAAAGAAACCATCAGTCTATCAATGCAAACCACATTCCTTTCCAGGAAATAACAGATATGTTTTCTATCAATCAAGAAGCCAGTCCTCTCCACTCTTTCCCACCATATTAACTCGTTAATATTACAACAGAATCAGTCCAGGACCAGAATTCAAGCAGTTCTCTCATTAATAAAGAAATATCACATCAGGTCCCATATGTTCACGTGGTGAGCCAATACAATTCCCACAGGAAGAATAAACAAGAGAAAACAGATTAATAACCCACCTCATCGAACTAACACTCTCCTTCACAGAATTTAGCCATCGAGTTTCCAAACACAAATTCAATCGGGAGCAAATAATAGAAGAACCACCTCAGCCCGTCTCAGAGACACACAATCGAATAGTAAACAACTAAGACATGTAAAACAGCACCAGTAATTCAACACCCAGAAACAAAAACAAGACCGAGAAATCAACCCCGTCAATAAAAAGACAACTCGGGAAGGACACGGTAAACCAATCACACTTCATCCAGAACTCACTACAACGTCCACATAAATCACACATCATCCAGAACTCATCCTGTGTCCATATAACACGGGCAAACCAATCTCACATGAATGGAGGCACTCGGAGATAGTGGTGGCCTCTCTGAGGAGCTTGTGGCACAAAGGGCACGTGAGGAAGGCCGCAATCTTGTCACCCCTAACCGTCACCACCCCGTCCTTGATCTCCGTATCCTTCCCCTTTCCCTTCCCCTTCCCCATTCCCTGTAATCACCCACAACCCCTTCAATATCTACAAGGCGGCTGCAATCGAACTTCGTATTGCCCCCTCCCCTCCTCGTCGCTCAGCTCTGCATGTCACGGCTCTAGCCTTCCTCGCGGTATCAATGGCGCGGTCGTCGTCGCGAGTAGAGGCAACTGCATTCGATTTGACCATGTGGGTAGTAGAATTCGAAGGTCAAGATACGATTTTTACGTGCATGAAGAGGGGGAGGACGCGGGTTTTGTCGGAATTCACGGTTAATTTCTTCCCCCGCTCAGTTATTTTACGTGGCGCTGGCGGACAGGCGGGAATTCCAGAGACGGACGAATGGTAAGAAAAGACACAAGGAAGAAGTGGAGGAAGAGGGAGTGGGATTTGGGTTAGAGTTGTTTACCTGAGTTTCAATCGGAAGAAGAGATCTTTCTTGGCTTTGGAGATGATTACGAAGGAGAAGAAGATGAAGAAGAAAGCAGAGATGATCTGAATCCGATGGTAGAGAGAGACGCATGGAGTTAAACTAATTGAGTTCTTTATTATATATTATGCGATATGTATTGATAATAAATTTTGGGTTTAGTATTTAATAAATCGAAGAGGTAAGACTCTGTAGGAGCATTATTCGAAGAGTAACTCCCGGGTATGGGCCCGAGATTAACAACACTCGAGAGGTGCTTTTCGAGTAAGTTACATACATAACTCGAGACCCGAGCAGCCGGTCATTACTCGAGAATCCGTAATGTCTCGAGTGGGCTTACTCTAAATCACGTCTGGCTACGACAATGGAACAGGACGCGTGGCAAGCCTAAAAAGGCCGTCTGAAATACGATGTGCATGGCTCATATAAGATAGGGATTTGATCGTGTACATGATCTAGGAAAATCACATTTTAACTGAAAAACCGTAACTGCAAGATCCTGAATCATAAAAAATAGAAAGAAGAACGACACAATCAACTCCACAAACCCATAATTTGTCTAAGCTGTCTACAACTTTTGCTCTCTTCTCAAGCGTCTTAAAATAGTGTTTTGAACCCACCATCATCTTCACTACATCTATCCACCAATCCACCAAGGTAGATTTCACTAAAAGGGTATGTCGTAGCCGTCGTTCGACCATCATCCGTCGTGAAGACCTGCCGTCGCCCTTTTGTTGTTTGTTCCTTTTCGTTACGTTTGTAGGTGTTGTAAAAATTTAAACTTTATAATTCAACACTTTTTAATTTTAGTTCAAGTATTACTCCATGTTCAACCTATGTTCTTTTATTTTACGGCGACCACAAATCACGGTAAAATTCGATAGTGTTGCGGGGAGCATAAATTCCACGACAACAATATGATATGGCCTTCATATTATATTTTGGTCTAAATTCAACTATTTATTGTTTATCTATATTTTTATAGGGTTGATGCATAACTATTACTTAGATACAAAATAACTAAATAATGTTTAGAAAAACGTTGTAAAGATAAATTCGATGTGAAAAATACTCTCGGTCGTGTAGAAGAGGAAGGTTTCGTGCAAGTTAATGTCTGACGTAATAATCATAAATATTTTCATAATTCACAATTTATTAGTATTTTATTAAATCAATAATTCTTTCTTTAAACTTTCAAAATTTATCGATTAACAATCATGTGCCAAACCTACTCCTACGTAAAGTTGCTTACCCAAATTAAAAAAACAATAATAATAATAATAACAATGATGTTATTATGATAATGAATAAATAAGAAGTTTGGGGAAATTAATAACTTTACACGTGTCAGGAACCCATTTGCTCCCACCGGAAACAAGATCTGACAGGCCCCAAAAGAAATAAACCAGAAAAGAGAAAACCTCGTCGGTCCAACCCGTCAGAGACGACAACGAGGGAATTTTTGATTTGATTTGAATCGAATGGGGGAGTTGAATTGGCTGCGGGTGATCCAATCATGTGCCTTGATTTGATCGATTTGTTCTTCATTCTCCAATCTCGAAATCAAATCCATCCAAATTAGATTGTTCCTCCCTCCCCCAACCAAAGAGAAGAAAAGAAATAAGACAAAAACCCTAGCCTGCCTTTATTTGATTGGGCATCAAGAATCGAATCGGATTTTCGGGTCTTAGTTGGGTGGTGGTGGTGGGGAAGCACATGGATGAATCTTGTTTGGGGTTGTGGTGAGTGTAAAGGGCTGGATGAAGGCGGGGAGGAGGTGCCAGAGGAATGCCTTCCTCTGTATGTTGGCTGTTTGCGTCCTCGCCCCCCTCGTCTTCGTCTCCCACCACATCAAGCATGTTTCTCCCAGAGGTAGGGAGCCCGATCCGGGATTGCTTCGATTTTGTTCCCGCCGGTTTCCTTCCTTGGATCGCTAACGATATTGGTTTGAATCTCGTGGTTCGCAGACCGGAGGGAGTTCTTGGAGGATTTCTCGAGGACGGTACGGGAAAATAGTTTGTTCGCGCGCACCCGGCGGGGGGGTGTTATCTGCTTTTGATGCTAGTTCGTTCTTGATGCGATTCTAATTCTTGTTCTCGGTTGAGTTTGGTTGCTTCGTGATTGGACTTGCATATTTTGTCTGTTTGCCTGAGATAAAGGAGATGTTTTTTGATGGAATGGTGCCGTGCTTTCTGCTTCCCCTGTATGATTTAGTAGCTGGGCTGTGCGCTGATTTTTTTCTATTTCACCATAGTTTCTCACGTTGTAATATTATAATGGATGTATTTTTGTCCTCTTTTTTCAGAAATTTGGTTCAGATGCTTGGAGGCTGAAGCTCGCGCAGGTACGGAGCTGAAGATTTTTAATTGGGACCTGCATAGTTGATTTTTTGTATGAACGACAAACTGTAACTAGATGCTTGGTCCGTCAGGAAGAGGATGCGGGACTAGAAGAACCGAAAGAAGAAGTTCTCAAAGATAATAAATTGGATTCCTTAGTTCGCAATAGTAGTGGTGAGGGTGGTCATACTGATGAAGTAAAGGTTGATGGTGACACGGAAGAAAATGTGAGAAGAAGCGGTTAGTGAAGTTTTCATTGTGGATTTCAAATCTCGTCCGGCAGATCCTGACTGTATTTTAATCATGTTATTTCAATTGCTAGGAGAGAAGAATGGATCGGTCATTGAGGACGGTCATTCACATCAGAACAAAGATGCATCCACCTCTAGTGGCAAGGCAATATTACAATACTGTTAAACCTTTCCACACCATATCTCTAAATATTTCATGATAGTTTATCTTGTAGGAGTTATAAGTAATCATTCTTACTTGGGTTACTAATAATGCTACATGTGTTTTCTATGAAGTACCTACCACCTTTACAACTGTTGTTTGTCTGGTATGGCTGGCGACTAAAGGTTAAGTGCCTTTTGCTTCGTCACCTCAAGAAACTTCAAGTTTTCACTAATATCATCGAACGTGAATATCATGAGATATTTTCATCAGAAGAACTGTATATGATAACAAAGTTTTGAAGTTCCTTTGGGATTACTTGAATCACATACCAGTTGTAGTTGTGAATGCTAAAGTAACTAGTGATGCCTTGTGACTAACACTCATCTTAACATCCTAACAATTATCCCAGGAAATGAACGACCGCCAACAAGTTCAAAATACAAATGCTCGTGCTGGGAGATCAACAGATATAAAGGTGAAAGAGATGAAAGATCAGATCATAAGGGCTAAAGCATACTTACATTTTGCACCGCCAGGGAGCAACTCGCATTTTGTGAAGGAACTAAAGTTGCGAGCTAGAGAGTTAGAAAAAGCAATGGGGGATGCCTCCAAAGATGTGGAACTACATAGAAGGTTTTACCTCCCATATTATCTCTTCTCCTGTTAGATATGTTGCATTGGGGAATACTTTAGAAAAGCTGTCAGGAAACATTGACATGAAGTCTCAATGACGAAGTTGCATGACTAGATATCCTGTTATGCTCCATGTTCCCCTACAAATTTCTATTACGCTTTGCATGTTGGTAGGCAGAGATGACTTGTGTTAATGTTTAGCTATTGAAACCTGCAGTGCATTGCAAAAGAGTAGGATGATGGAGGGTTTACTGTCTAAGGCTCAACGACTTTATCCGGATTGTTCAGAAATGGCAACAAAGCTCCGTTCAATGGCTTACAATGCCGAAGAACAGGTTCAGGCACAGAGAAAACAAACTGAATACCTTCTGCAGCTGGCAGCCAGGACGACTCCAAAAGGTCTACACTGCCTCTCTATGCGGCTGACTTCAGAATACTTCACTGTCCCTCCTGAGGAGAGGAGCGTGCCCAAGAAGGAAGCAGCTCGTAATCGAGATCTTTATCATTTTGCTGTGTTCTCGGACAATGTCCTTGCTTGCTCAGTGGTGGTGAACTCAACTGTAGCATCTGCAAAGGTAAATGCTCTTTCTTGGCCTTACCTCTTGCAATCTGCTGAGTTCCTACCAATCATTTCTTTGATTTTTTTTCTTGAGGACAAATCCTGCCCCCCTCTATATAGAATCGTGCTAAAAAAAGTGAGATGCATCTGCATAGAGAAGACATTGTGTTTTGTCTGATTTGGTGATGATCCTTGATACTCTCTTCAAGTTGTGAAAACTTGTGATTATTGGGTTTTAGTGATGATAATTATGCTCATAAATTTTGCAGAAACCCGACAACATCGTCTTTCATGTGGTGACTGATCCCCTCAATTTTCCCGCGATTTCCATGTGGTTTCTGCAAAATCCTCCAGGGAAAGCCGCTGTAGATATCCAAAGCTTAGAGAGTTTTGAGTGGTTATGGAAAAAATACAACACAACACTGCAGAAACGGAATTCTCATGATATCAGATTTACTTCTCCTCTAAATCACCTCCGCTTCTATCTCCCGGAAATGTTCCCAACCTTAGACAGGATACTGTTTCTCGATCACGATGTGGTAGTTCAGAAGGACCTGACCAAACTTTGGGACATTGATCTGAAACAGAAGGTGATTGGAGCAGTGGAAACTTGCCAGAATGGAGATCATTCATTTCTACCGATGAATGCTTTCGTCAACTTCTCTGATCCCTTCATTTCTGGGAGGTTTGGTGCTGATTCCTGCACATGGTCATTTGGGATGAACTTGATCGATCTAAATGAGTGGAGAAAGAAGGATTTAACAGCTATTTACCATCAGTACTTGCAGCCGGTATAGTCTTTTTTTTTTTTTTCTTTGGTAGTGGCCGGTATAGTCTCATATGTTGTCCATAGCCATCTTTCTCATGAACAGCCAACTGAGTTTCTCAATGCCTTGGTTGTTTACAGGAACGCAGTAAGGCACTTCTGGGTGCCGGAAGCCTTCCCTTAGGCTGGCTCACTTTCTATGATCAGGTATTTGCCCTGGACCGGAGATGGCACGTCCTCCGCCTTGGCCACGATGTAGACATTCCCCTAAGTGATGTCGAGAGGGGAGCAGTGTTACATTACGACGGAGTCAGGAAACCATGGTTGGACATCGCTGTAGCAAAGTACAAGCCGTATTGGAGCAGTCATGTCTCGTACGAACACCTCTTCTTGCATCAATGCAACATCCATCCATAGTCACAACAATTTTCTCTGGCGGGAGAAGCATTCCATATTCTTTCCGCAACATAGACATGCTATGTATTCTTTGCATTGACACCGCCACGGCATAACTTAACCAGTTATTCTTTGAAAAGATTCTGTTCGGCCGTGGCCCGCCCCGCGTTGGTCAGAGAGTCTCCGATGCCCCTCCTGCTCGATTACAATTTCTCTACAGTTTTTCGTTTTCTCCTGATCTGGTGGATGTAAATAAGTACCTGTTTTATAACACGATGAACTCTCATCGTTGAGTCGATATTACATGATCCCCCCCACCACATAATTTGTCCGAACAAGAACTGTCTGCTTGTTATTCCAGTCTCACACAGACAAGTGGACAAGAATGGCCAGGAGTGGATGATGAGACAGACAGGTGGACAACTGTGGTTGGTCATTGGCAGATAACACGATATCCAATGCTTCTGTGATATCCGAGACTTGAGAAGGTCCCATCACATAAACTTGGATCTCTCTAAGGGAACAAACGGTTCTCTGTTTCTCACTCGGGACTAGAGGAAGCCACTCTCCTCCTTCAGATCAGCAGCTGGTGGTGTAAGAAAAGAGATGGCAACCATCACCACGGGCACCGCAACCCGAATTGTCGGCAGCAACAGTTTTCTCCAGAAGAGGTCGTTGGGAGTTTCTGCCTCCCCTGTCCTCGGTAAGTCCCAGTTGATGCACTTAATATGGATATTTCATCGTTTAGCGTGTTTATCTTCCGGTTGGCATAGGTCTGCCAGCGATTGCGATGAAGGGGAGAGTGAAATGTGTGGCGGAGGAGAAATCCCCTGTTCAGGAGAAGGCGGCCCATCTTGCCGCCATCTGTGCTGCCGCCACCGCTGCGGTCTCCAGCCCGGCCATGGCTCTGGTGGATGATAGAATGAGCACAGAGGGAACTGGCCTTCCATTCGGCCTCAGCAACAACCTCCTCGTGTGGATCCTTCTGGGAGTGTTTGGGCTTATCTGGGCATTCTACAGCGTCTATACTTCGAGCCTCGATGAGGACGAGGAGTCGGGATTGTCTCTCTGAAGGCCTTCCCCATCTGTTTTGTCGGCATCACTTCACAATCTAATGCTTGCAAGGGATGTAAGGGTTATAATTGTTTCCAACTATGCTGTGTACTTGTAAATGGTCTGGGTTTGTGAAGCTTCATTCTCTACCTTCTTTTCATCCATTCGTTTCCCAGTTTTGCCACGAGAGTCGAGCCTCTGTTAACCATAGCACGAGCTTTACGAAAATTAAAAAGCATCACTTTATGATAGAAAAAATAAATGGCCTATCATCTACTACTTTCCGATTCACAAGTTCCGGGAAGGATTTCATTCCCCTATTCTTTACCTCATGATAAAGTGCAAGATAATATCTTAAGGTTTACTTCAACCTTGAATACATATCTTTAGCTTCCTCAACAGCTAAAAAGAAACCGCTGGTTGCAGATTCCATGGAGAAAGTGGAGCCACAATCTCAAGTTTGAAAGGGGTTCCAGGGTTGATTTCCTTTTCTAATGCATTATCACCGTTGCTGGAGTCCAATTTACAGGAGATTTTTGCTGAGTGGAAAGACATATTTGTCTGTCTTTCCTCCATGATTGCAGCAACAACAAGGATAGAAGCAGTAACCCCTGGCGACAAATCGAGTCAGTAAATCAACAGAGGCAAATGAACGGTACAAGATTGCCAGTTAAGCAGTAGTGAGCACGAGCAAATCCTTACTCAAACGGATGACTCCATCATTACCACCAGGAAATGGGGCCTAAACCTTCACTATCAAGCGATCCCTGCATTTTTTAGCATCGGGACGGTCACATATTCCTTGGCTTTGGAAAATTTTGTCCTCATTTAAGACTAAGACATACTCATTCAGTACCATTCAATTCTCATGGGTTAATAGATAGTTGCATAAAAACCTGATCGAAAAAAGAAATGGCTATTATGGTTAACTGTTTATTGACTTCCATTATCAAATATACTTACTGTGATGACCATAGGAGCAAAGGGCTTTGCATCTTTCGGTTGTTCCAAGGGTATCGGGGGATAACTTATACTGTGCACTCTGAGTCTTATGGTCTGTAGATAGCTATTACGTAAATATCGGTAAACAAGAAAGTACTAAATTAAAGGACAAAATATACCCGAACCTCGCCAATCTCATCGATTGGATAAGGTGTCCCTGTTGCCTCACCATTTTCAGAACCAAACTCCCATACCCACCTGAAGTGATTTCTGAAATCACACATTCAAAGGTTAAACCCAGTATAGAATAGATATATTGAGTCATTAAAAGATAAGCTGAGGAAAAGGAAAAGTTTACCCATCTTCTGGATCAGGTGCAAACTGTGATGGATATGGAAGGAGGTGAAAAGGTACGTAGATATCATCAAAGAATCCCATTGACACTGCCCAATCATCAAACAACTTCTTGAGGATAACACATCGATTATATAACTAGCTAATAAGTACATTTTAACAGTAGCAGATCATAGACTAGACATGGTAAATGTTCAATGTCACTGACAAATTTCTAAATGCTTAACACATACATCGCAAACCGTCTTTATTATATTCCTTTAGTTTCGCATCAAGAATTTCCCCAACAAATGGCCGGAACATAACCAATCTGCATTCTACCTGCAAAATCAGAGGAATGGTGTCAGAACAGCACCATAAACTGCCGTATTTCAAGCAATCTTCACTTGTGCATCTAACTCAGAAGATCATGAGACATATCTGATATCATGCTAGCTGGGATATTTAGGAAGACAGTTTCTTACAATCCAAAACACCACTAATATCATAATCTAGCAAGATGATAAGGTACATTGGAACATAAAAAGAACAAGAAGTAAGAAGGAAAAGATTCACAAACAACACAAAGGCATGTATCCAGAGCAATTCAGTCAACCTTACAGTGTAGGTCGGCGAGCCATCCCCGGGAAAAATGAAACCGCCGGTTACTCTACGAACATCGTAAACGGATACGCAGAGTCCCAAATTCGCGATAACCTTCAACGAAGACAGACCACCATAAAGATCACCCCTTTAGCGTAATAATCAAAAAGCAAATGAGTAACCACGACACTGGTCGGGGTCATCCAGTAAACCTTGTCGAGGAAGAGATTCTCGAGCTCCTGCCTCAGGGCTTTCTCCTTGGTAAGGCCAAGAAGGTGAGGCGGCAACCGCAGCGTGTGCTCAATCTCACTCAAGAAGAACATGGCTCCACGATCAACAATCCAACCAAAACCCTAAAAACCCAATTGTTATCCAGCTTTGTACCCACGGATATAATTGTTCTCCAGCTTTATACCCGCGAATCAATTAGTGGGGTCGAATGATCCGTCCGTCCCTTAAAAAAGCGTCCGTGACATTAAATAAATATTACGATTTTTATCTTTTATTACCATATTTAGTAAATGATTCTTTTTTAGACAAACTTTTAGACATTGAAAGTAGTTTATCTTGGAATAGATGTTGGTTCCCTCAATAATCGGATAATCAAGCTCGGGAGTTCCACCTGCCCCCAACCATGGTCAATTACGGAAGGAGGCAAAAAATTATTTGCGAAAAAGAATGTTTCTATCTCCACCACGGCTTGGCACGCTAACCTCGAGTTATTATTTGAGCAAGTATTGAAAGTTTATCAATAAATTCCAGTAGCGTCTTTAATTTCACATATATTTAGCTTAAAAATTAGTGTCCATAAAACAATAAATTGTATTCTCCTGGTGTTGGACAGCCACGATCGATCTCCCCTTCATTGTACCAAGCTGGTTTAAAGCTTTGATGTTACACTTTGTTGAACCTAGCTCTGATACAAGAGAGCACAATAATTTAAATGAAGGCGTGACGGATTTTATATTTCGTTTCTAACACTGTTCCTCCATTTTTAATAAATTGAATTGCCTCCCGTTTTCGTGGCTGTTGAAGAAGGAGAAGAAGGGGATGTGCTTAGCATACATGCATATCTCCTCATGGTTTACACAAAAGACAATCATAATATTGACTAATTCAACTCATTGTTTGTCAACAATCACTATGTAACAACGACGAACCATTTAAGGTCGTAATAAGATACAAATACGTGGAAATACATTTTTAGTTTGAAGATGTATAAAATCTAATCTCATTTTTCTATCTCTACGAATCATGGCAATATCTTTCACAGTCACTTTGAGTAATTAGATTAAGTGATATGATCGCACCATACATGTAGATCTTTCAAAAGTTTAGCTCACTTCATCAACACAAGCATAATACATAAACAAATGCTTGAAATAATTAAAAATCTTAAATGCATGATTTATGAAATCAATAAAATTATGTCCACCCTCATGTGGTTTAATCATTTTCAATAAATATCTTTAAAAGGAGGTCATGCACAAATAAATAAAAAAAATTGATATATGGAAATTCTTTTGCTCTTCATGGGATAAAGAGTCATTAGTGCAGATAGGGTCGGGCTATTTGGATTTGACTTTGGGAAACTACGATTATAAAATACGAATTTACCGTAAAACGTGCCCCCCAAATTACGAAAGGGCAGGTTTTAAGTAAAATAGCGATGAACTGGGGTGGGTTCTTAAAACTCGCCTCTTCAACACTTGTAAATTTTCGACGCCAACGCTTAGACGGACTTGATATCTGACTAAATGTTAACTCTATGAAACTATAATTATATGTCTCATTTAGGAGCCTAATTAGTGTTAGATATCGACATTTATTTGCATATATAGTTAGTTGCATGTTATTTTCGGTTTAGTGCCTTTGCTTGGGTATTTTTGCACTTGTGTGGTTCTTTGCAGAAAAAGGGGTCGATATGACACGAAATATCCCTGTTGAGGAAAACATCTTGAAGGAGGAGCGACAAAAGGGTAGATGGTAGAGTTGCCGAGGGGGAAGCAAGTGGACAGAAAGGTTCGTGTGGTCACACGAGGCGAGAGAATCTTTTTATATTATTATTTCATAAAATCTTGGGTGCTTTGGGAAGATTTACCCTAGGAATAAAAGGGTACAAATCGCGAGTTTTGAAGGGACGGATGCTACAAGGCGACGGCTAAGGAAGAGCGATCGGAGAAGACGATGTAGATTTTCTTTTATTTTCTTTTCTTGTTTTGCTTGTCTACTTGTATAGAACTAAATTGTTTATCTAGGACGGTGATGAACCAACTCATGTAGTTGATTGTCTAAACTCTTTTCGAATTCAATTCGTGAAGTTTCACATTTGTTTATGTTCTCTTGTGCTTAATGCTTGCATATTGGATTGATCGCTGATTTGTTTGATTTCTTATCCTTCAGTGGACTCGAGAGAGGGATTTATGATTAGAAGAGAGATAATATAACATAAGTTAAGCCTGAGAGATCAGGTTAACCTAGAGGAGTATAGAGATATACGCTCATAGGTAACCAAGATAACAATTGGCACTTAAAGGGTTATAGTTGCATCGTACATCACTATAGAGATATATGTTTATGGATAATTTATAGTTCACCGTTACAAACTCGAGAGAGGTCAATCGAACTATAAGAATTGTGTTAGTAAACGTGAAATCGAGGGAATTGAGGAAGAGATAGTGCAGATAGTTCACGAACGATAGGGGTTTCATAGTCCTGGGTTCTTCATCCATTGATTTATTATATATTTGCTTTTGTTTAGTTGCTATTTTCAATCTTACATTAAATCTTTTACCAATTAAAACTTTACTGACTAGATTGAGACTTGTTAAGTTGATAATCGATAAAATATTCTGAACAATCTCCATGGAAACGACTTTTACTCATTACTTTATTACTTGTACGACACGTATACTTACGTGTGTGTTTCTGCGAACACTAACCCGCCCCTTTAACTAAATAAACAAGGGGCGAGTTTGAAGCAGGTTTTCAAAACCCGTCTTTTGAAAGCTTAGAAAAAAACCTTCTACCCTAATTGGCTAGAGTACTTGTTATAAGGGGGGAATGATATGCACAAATACACCTTCGAGCTTTGAACTTACAACTACAAGTTAATAAACAGTCTCAGAACAACTATTATTATTATTATTATTATTATTATAATAGTTGTTCAAGCATATGCTCAGGCGCGATTGTCATGTCGAAAGGCAGAGGAAGAAGTGGAGTCAAAATCTGCCCACTCCCCACTACGATAAGCTGCAAATCATCGGTTTCACATGAGTTATCTCTTCAATTGAATCAAATGCTAGTTATTTTCTCACTATGTGCGTGATCTGCTTCACGACTAAATTATTCCAGTGTTAGTTTGCTTGTTCGTCATGGTGATGACCTACATCATCAAAAGGATGAGAAGTCACATCTTAGATATCAGGCAAAATCTGTTTAATGAGAAATTGTGCATCCCTTGACACTTTGAAGGAAGTTGTTGATTCCGAAAAAATGATGGTGTCTGGCCATGCAGTGGCTGATAGTTTAGTCATGATTTATTTGAGTTTATCGAAGCCTTGATATATTCATTTGTCTTGTGGTGAGTGGCTGGATCATTCTGCTGACTAGATGGACGAAATACTAAAACGAGGTTTTGAATTGTCACAGAGCATCTGCAATACAAGTACAATGAACTGCTCAATGATGAAATTTTCATAGGTTATTATTGCTTGCTTCTTGATGCTGTTGTACAGCAGACAACGCCAATTGTCTTAAAAGCTAGAACTGTTAGGTGAAAGCGTGTCATACTATATATTTTCATTTTCAACACTCCCCCACACGTTGAACCGGGCTGGCATCTTTGGCCACTTTTTTTGCGATTCCCTTGTTCAGGTGATTGGCAGGCTTCTATGGCCCTAGGGGTGGGCTTCTGTGGCCTCTTTTCCGTTTTTTAATTTTTTTCATTTTTGCACCTGGCGGGGCGTGAACGCTCGACCTCTGGCTTTGATACCACTGTTGTAACTCTAGAAGTAACCTTCTGAGCCAAACAGCTTCCCTTGTTGCTTCATTTTCTGTGATATACTCAACTTCTGCAGATGAGAGTGCAACAGTGCTTTGCTTCTTTGAACTCCATGAAATGAGCTTTGTTCCAATGCAGAACAAGTATCCTGATGTGCTTCTACGATCATCTAAGCATCCTGCCTAATCACTATCTACATAACCCACTAAAACATCCTTATGTTCTTTGTATACTTCAGTCCAACCTTCTGTATGTCTTTTAGATAGCGTAGAACCCTTTTTGCTACTGTGAAATGAGTTCTGCTGGGGTTCTGTACAGATGCTTCTGTTACTGCTTCTGTATACTGGAACTTCTTAGTCATAAAAGACTCTTCCTGCCACTTCCAAGCTGTATGTTCATCAAAGATAACATCTCTCGACAGAACTAACTTGTCAGTATTCGGATTATACAGATGATATCCCTTCGATCCATAACTATATCTGATGAAAATCAACTTCTTACCTTTCTCATCAAACTTATCTCTTCCTTGAGAAGGTGTGAGTGCATATCCAATACGCCCAAATACTTTCAAATGATTTATCACGGGCTTCCTCTTGTACCACGCTTCATATGGTGTCTTGTCCCTAATTGCTTTTGTAGGGGATCTGTTCAGAAGGTAGGCAGATGTATTAACAGCTTCTGCCTAGAACTTGTTGGGTAAACCTTTGCCCTTCAGCATGCTTCTAGCTATTTCCACTATGGTTCTATCTTTCTGCGACTCCATTGTGCTGTGGAGAATACTGCACAGTCAACTGCCTCCGTATCCCCTTTTGTTGGCAATAGTCCAAGAATGGTCTTGTCAGAAACTCTCCTCCGCGATCTGTCCTCAAGGTCTTAATCATAATATCCACTTTGATTCTCCGTAAGTGCTTAGAACTTCAAAAAAGTGGTGAAAGCATCTGATTTCCTCCCAAGAAAATAAATCCAAATCATTCTAGTATAGTCATTTACGAACAACAGAGAGTATCTTCTGTTACCGAGAGACGGAGTCTGAGTCGGTTCACAAATATCCGCATGAACCAGCTTGAGAGAGACTTGAGCTCTCCATGATGTGTTTGGGAATGGAAGACGATGATGATTTTCGAACACACATCCTTCACATACGTCACCTTCTGGAGCTTGTATAGAATGTAGTCCTACCACCATATCCTTCTGCTTTAGTAGAGCTAGACCTTTCCTGTTCAAATATCCATACCTGAGATGCCAAAGATGAGAATCATCTACAACCTTAGTTTTGAGGACCGCATTGCTGCAAGGAGTCATCTTTAAATGGAACAAATTGTTTGACTTCATCTTCACGATCGTGACCTTCTCTACGTTTATGTCTGTTATCTCACATTGATCTTTTGCAAAAACCAACTTATATCCATTTTTCATCATTTGTCCCACACTTCGTAGGCTCTGTGCGATTTCTGGAGTGTAGAAGACGTCGTGCGTCCTCTTCTGTTGACCTTATGTACTTAAAACCGAAACAACACATTTACCTTCTATCTTTAACTTCTTGCTATCTCCAAATTTCAAGAGAGAGTTGTATTTCTCATCAAGTTCCACAAAGTTCTTCTTGATCCCTGTGACATGGTTACTACACCCACTATCGATGAACCATATCTCATTCATATCTTGCACGGTGTTAGAGGAACAATATAAAACTTTAGAAGGTTCATCTTCCTTAGAGAAATTTACCGAGCTTCTGTCCTCATGCTTATGTTCTTTATCTTTGTACCAACAATCACGATCTGAATGAGTTGGGAACTTGCATCTCCTACACCGAAGACGACAATCTTTTGTTTCATGATTATTCTTTCTGCAGATGCGGCATCCTGCTTCTGCTTCTCCATGACCGCTGCTTCTGGGTTGACCTTCTGGTCGTCCTTCTGCATAGCCTCTACATCTTCCACAAGACCTGCCTCCACGTCCTCTACCGTAGGACATTCTGTTGTTTCCAGAACGTTCTTGCTTCTGCTAAAAAACATTTAACTTCGCTTGAATGATTGCTCCACCGGTGTTATGTACTTGCTGACCCGTTTCTCATAGGCTTCCAGAGAACCCATTAATTCATAGATGGAAACTTCTGCGTGATCCTTCATCTCTTCAATCACGGTTACCACATGCTCAAACTTCTGTGGTAAGCTTCTGAGGATTTTCTCCACGATTTTTCCATGGACGATTTCTCCGCAACTCTTCAATTGATTGAGGATCTCCACGATCCTTGAAAAGTAGTTTTTGACGTTTTTTGCGTCTTTCATGGTTAGATTGTCGAAGTCTCTCCAAAGGTTCTGCAGCTTTATAGAGATCACCTTCTGTGACCCTTTAAACTCCTTCTTTAGGACCTCCCACGCTTCATTCACCTTCTTCAGGCCAAATATCCTTGGGTAGATGGTTTTGCTCACGGATTGTTGCAGAATCTGCAGAGTCATGGCATTCTTCCTGACGTTCTCCTTGTACGCCTTCTACTCATCTTCTGTGGGATTGATGACACATTCTGTGGAAGTGTTGTCACCTTCTGGGAGAGAGATTCCTTCTGAAACTTCTTCGTACCCTTCTTTCACAAGTTTTCATAGATCTTGCGAAAGGAAAATGGTCTCCATTTGAGAACTCCAATAGTCGAAGTACTCACCGTCGAAGATGGGGATTTGCTTAGAAGAAAAAGTGAAGCACATGTTGCCAGCGGATGCAGACATGACCTTCTGCGCTCTGATACCACTGTTATACAACAGACAACGCCAACTGTCCTAAAAGCTCGAACTATTAGGTGATCGTTGCCTTTGCTTCGCTTCAGACATCGGTATATTCTTTGGTTTCGGTTATGCCAGCGGGATGATCCCAACCTTTATGCTCTCTCTGTCATGAATATCACTTCTTTCCCCCTGAAGTGACTTGTTTTTCCTTAGACTACATTCACCAAGTATTTCATTTCATCAGACAGTCGTTTTTATTTGGGTTCAGAACCGATCGGAATCCACCTGCATTTTGCTTGAAAGATGGGGACCTTGGCACTTGGATCATGATTACGAGGAATACCAGTGCCTGCCCCAGATTGCCATGGCACACCACTCACAAGCTGGGTAGGAGTGAGGATCACGTCGTCCGTACCGCATGCTGCAAGAAGATGGCGAAGTCTCTGAAATTCGACTACTTATAATTTGAATATGTAAAGATACTTAGTGGTTCAACTATGTATAAGCTTAGTGGGGGTTTTCTAGAGCAAGCACGGATGGAAACAACAACTGTCATAGATAACTATACATAAATAGCAGCGCGGTCTATATGTATCCATCGTAACTCTTTTTTCTGCTCTACGTGTGACGTGGATTTGCCTCATTTTAACGGCTAACGCTTTCAACAGTAGCAAACTCTTTACGCATTTCTTTAGACAATGACGAGCATTTCTTGCAAGCCTACTGTTTTAATTAGACCTATATATATATATTCCAAATTTCCCGCCCGCGCGTTCTTCTTCTTCTTTTTCCTCCCTCTATAAAAACAGCGTCCCCCCTTTGTCTCTCTAAAATCCTCCCCCTTTCTCTCTCTTTAACGACCCGCTTCCCCCCACCCCCCACTCCTCAGCAGCCATGCTCCGCCACCGTCACCTTCCCTTCTCCTCCGCCGCCTCCCCCTCCCCCTACCCTGCCGTGGGAAAGAAGCGCAGCAACTACAACTGCGGCCGCTGTGGCGCCCCCAAGAAGGGCCACGTCTGCTCCTTCCCCCACTCCTCTGCCACTTCCCCCTCCCCTTCCCCTTCCTCCGTCCGATCGAAGGCAGCCGCCACCGCCCCCGCCCCCGGGCTTCGTCGCTGTGCTTTGTTCCTTGACGCGCCGGATCTGGTATCGAGGGAGGATGACGTGGAGGGGGAAGGGGAGGATGAGGTCGAGGAGGAGGAAGAGGTTGGATTGGCGGAGAGATGGTTGTACGAGGTGATGAGGAGGTTGGAACCTAGGGATCTGATGGCGGCTGGGAGGGTTTGTAAGGGGTGGAGAGGGGTGAGCGGGAAGGTGTGGAAGTCGGCAGAGTGCTTGAGCCTTAGGGTTCCCAGAGGGGCGAGGATCGGGTTCGTTGGGTCAGTTTTGAGCAAATGTTGTGGCAGCCTGGTTAGGTTGAGTCTTAGGATGGGAAGGTAGCTACGCAACTGAGCTGTTCGAGCTGCAAGTTCAATTATCTCGGTTTTAATTAACTGTCCATGGTCAAACTACCAGATCTGTGAGAGATCATAATGATTTTGTTGATCGAACATATGTTCGGTTAACAAAAGGTGCTTAAGTCTTTTAGTCAATCCACTACATCATTGCTGGATAATTGAGCTTTGTAATTGGAAGCTTGATATGGAATGTGCTGTTGATTGGATTTGCAGTGATGTGGATTCGATGATGCTGGCGTGTATTGCATTCTCTTGCCCGAACTTGGAGTCCATGGAGATAACCACATCGTGCACAGCTGCCAATAGGATCACGGGGTATTGTGTCTCTTAATGTACTCAATAATCAATGAATCTGCGGATTAAGATCAGATCTTTGTTGCTTTCGGGATTCATAAGATATATCTTGTCGACACATTTAAGATCATACTGTTTTGAAGGACTGCAGAATGCACAAAACATGGTTTAAAATGCAATTTTATTGTTAACCGAGTTAGATGAATTTCGCAGTTGATAATTGGAAATTCCCTGTGCTCCTTTGCAGGGATGAACTGGCTCGATTTGTGGCCAATAAACGGTGTCTTTCCTGCCTTAAGATGGAATGTTGTTCTAATCTCGGAGGTTTCACTCTCACTTCATCAAGTCTTTCAACACTTTGGCTTTCAGGGCTTCATTCATTATCAAGAGCGGTGACTATCTCATTCTCTCAAAATTATCCCGCTAATGCATGAGCTACAGGAATTGTGTTTCAGTTTCTCTTTATATGTATATAATTGCAAATGCAGCACACTCAGTTTTCTTTTTCTTGCAGGTCCTTAATTGTCCCCATTTGATGGAAATCTCGCTGGAATTCTCTCGCCAAGAGAATGATAGCACAGACTTGACAGCACTTGTTGATTACATGGGAAGGAGCTGCCCAAGGCTGCAGAACATCCACATTGCATCAGTACGGCTGTCCCATATTGTGGTGCTTGCTCTAGCGGCTTCAAATTTTAGGTTGGTCTCCATCTGTTGAAGAGCTTCTATTGACGATAAGCCAGTAAAGTTACTTAATTGCTAAAGTAGCCATAGCTTTTTCCCCTCTTTATCGATGTACACTTCATGTTAATCATAAGGATCCCTTTCCCTTGTGGCAGGTCATTGAAAATGTTGTCTCTTGTTCTTGGATCTGAAATCACTGATGCATCCGTGGCTGCAATAGCTTCAAGCTACTCGAAGCTGGAATTGCTTGATTTGAGTGGGTATGTGCTTCTACACAGGTCGAGATAAATAGGCCATCACAGTCAGGGAATTAATATTCGACCAAACTTTAATTATATCTCCAAGCATGTAGAATGCATGTTTTTATCCATGTTATCTGCAGGAAAAGATCCAGTTAATGAGTCTAAGTGAAAGGAATCTTCCTTTTAACAGGTCAAGCATCAGTGACAGTGGGATTGGGATGATTTGCAATGTGTTCCCTGAAACATTAACGAGACTCCTGCTTGCTTTTTGTCCAAATATCACTTCAAGTACTCTTCAAGATCGTGATTATTAGAACAATCTTCTATGTCCGTTTTAATAATTTCTTCCTGATATTTGCTGATTTTGCAATTTCAGGTGGAATACAATTTGCCACTGCACATCTGCCTCGTCTTGAACTCATGGATTGTGGGATGACCATATGTGACTCCCATGTCCAGAACTTGGGCTCTGACGAAGGTTCTGAATCCAATAACAGGACCGCCATCAGTCAGCCCCTAATTTACCAGAAGCTTATCATCAAGCATGGTAGATTGAGGAAGCTCAGCCTCTGGGGATGTTCTGGTTTAGACGTGAGATTCCAATAACCAGTCCTCATTCTCTCGAAATCCCTTTCAGATTATTTAGTGTTCATGCTGTTCATGAAATATCTCCAGGCTCTTTCTCTTAACTGCCCAGAGTTGAATGATCTGAATATTACCTCCTGTAAAAATTTACACCCTGGTATAACGACTTTACTAAGCTTTCTTCATTTGAATTTCACATTTTGACACCCCTAAACTGACTTTCATCTCTATGCTGCACAGATCAAGTTCTCATCCTGTGCCCCATGTTGGATCGAATACATGCTTCAGGCTGCCAAGAATTACTGATCAGCGCACTTCAGGGTCAGGTAGCGATTGAAGTCTTGGCAATCGGCCTTGGCATGCTGTGTCCTTTGTATGAGCATAGAGTTATTTAAAGTGCCACAATTGCGTCAATTGCTAAAGCACGGACAATACTAGTTGGAAAATATATACAAAAGACAAAACTAAGGCACGTTATACAAGAGTTCTCTTCATATTCCAAAAGAGCTAAGAAATAGATGTTTTCATTTGACCTCTTCCTTTTACCTTCATCCACCTCATAGTCCGGTTCTGCTTTCAGGTTAATAGTGATTTCTCTTCCATGGAAAGCTATTTCCCAGTCAGGCGATCTGCTGATGGCTCCAAGCGAGTCCGTGTTCCTCGTCTTATATGCGAGCATGTAAGCACACACTTTCTGTATCATCATTAACCACTTCTCATCTAAAATTGTCTGGCTCGTTCCGCAGATTCTCACTGTTTTCCTTTTGTCCTGACAGGAGCTCGATCACACCCCCAAGGGGAGTGAGCAAAAGCGAAAGCGGCAGTGCATTGTTCTCGTCGATTGATGGTTAGACAGCCATCTGTCTGTTGTGACATTATTACTTAAAACAGCGAGCAACACACTAACCGTGGGGGATTCCTGATGCTGCTCATTAACTCACAAATCCTTTGTCTTACCTGTGCATCATGAGGGTATTCTTTAGGATTCTGATGTATCCTGTTCATTACTTAGTATGCCTTGTCTTGTTTGGCTAGGGTATTAGAAACTGTATCTGAATGCTGTATTATGGTACTTACTTTGACCTCGTTCACAGCCAGATGGCTTTTCATAATAAGAAATTGTCCCCATATTTACCGAGCTTAATCATTTTGTTTATCTGATAAGATTACACTTGGGAAACTAGCAATCATCTCTCCAACATGCTTCGATAGCAAACTCCTTATAAATTAACTTGTCCTTCAACTTCCCCTCCCAAGCTATATGCACTCCCCATCTGAAAATGAGAAACCAAAACTTTTGAGCAACTGAACTCATGGAACCACAAAAATTCTGGCTGCCGATATAAGCTCCGTGGTCGGGTTACTAATAAGACAGGATATCATCGCCAGCCAACGCGCCCACAGGCATTCTCCCACGTTGTTCCCAGGATGCTCCCGCTCCCATTCTCGAATCTAGGATCGCTAGCTGGGATTTCAACCATGAAGGGTTATACTTCCCTTCCACCCAGAGAGCTTCTCCTGTATCCTGGCGAGACGCTCAAGAAGAAGAAAGCAGGAGCAAATGAATGAACTCGAAACCCAGGTGCATCATCTCTGCCCAGCTTTATCTCCAATTATTTGTGGAGAAGACTTTTTGGTGTAACTATGCAGATGGGTTTATCCAGGTCGGCCAACTGAAGGTGGAACATACAACCTTGCTGAAGCGCCTCACGGACATGAATCATAAGTACAATGAAGCATCCATCGACAACCGGATTTTGAAAGCTGACATTGAGACTCTACGAGCCAAGGTCTGTTGTTTCCATTTTCCCTTTTAACTGGAAGTTTGGCAATAACCGAAGCCTAGCCTAGAAAGGCAGAGCTTCTGTTATTATGGAAAACATTCCTTGATGATTTGCCCTTTCATACTTGACGGCCATATGCCTTATTTCCCAAATGTACTGAATTCGCCCATCCTTTCCAGGTAAAAATGGCGGAAGAAACAGTCAAGCGTGTGACCGGAATCAACCCACTTCTACTTGCCATGTCAAATTTAACCGCAGACATCCCGTTTGTCAACAGCCCCATCGACTCGTTCCCTGCACCTGCTGCAGCCGTGCTGTAACAGCAACCAATTTTTCCACCCTACAGGTTCCGACATGTGCTGGATAACAGGCAAGATTCAGGACAGCACAACAGGAATAGCCAGCTCGCCGGGGTCGATATCTGGGTGGAACTCGGGCGGACCTCAATCATATGCAGATGGAAATCTTAAACAGAAGTGAGGTCCCGGCATCTCGATTGTTTATATTCATCTGATGTAAGATGTTTGTTGATTGAACGTGCTCAATGGTTTCATTGGCCTGTATTATTGTGTGAAAATTCTTTCCCTTAAGAAACTGTTTGTCGATTTGATGTTTGAAAAGGGGGTTAGCCTTCATCAAAGTAAAAGTAGGTGTCCCTTATAACATAATTTGCTGACAGAACAAGTGAGGTTACTTTTCATGGGTTTCGCCAAATGATGTTATTAAGTTTTCAAATTCGCGTAGGTCGACTTCGATCTTGGCGAACGGAAGTCGGCCTTATAAAGGCCGACTTCCTCGTGTGAATGATCATTGAAATTTTTTTTTTTTACTAAGTGTAGAGAAGTCGGCCTTACAAAGGCCGACTTTGGTGGGTCATTAGACGAATATTGAAACTTAAGGCGTCATTTGGCGAAATATTTTTCTGAATGACGTAATTGAGGAACAAAACTCTACTTTTCATTGTTAACAACGGTGCTTTCTCAATTGATATGCCTCTGGCTTGAAAGTCGATTTTATAAAGATCGACTTCGCATACTAAGTTAATCGAATTTATATAAAATCCAACTTTAAAAAACTACGAAAATTAAAAAAAAAACAAACAAATAAATAAGTCCGATGAAGCCAGTTTCAAAGTGTTATTTCTGGAATTGTGAAATTAACTCCTGTTTTCCTTGCTACCTTGGTTTTACGCCATCTTAATAATCAATCAATTTAATGATAGGGAAGATTAAGACATTGTTCCAGGTTACACCACAGATGCTACGCATACACCCTGCTTGGCTGGGAATATATTTTTCCGACTAGTATCTCTTTTGATGTACAACAGGAGTCTCCGACTGACTTCACCTGAGGGCTGATAAGAACCTTGCCGGAGGTGCATTGAAAAGACACGAGCTCCCGCTTAAAAGGTCAAGAGGAGGGCAGTTATGTTGGTAGTGTGACACTGCAGATGTTGTCTTCTCTAATCTGACCGCAGTCGAGTCGATCTGTCCTTCTGGTTGCCATACAGTGGTAGTAAAGGATGAGAACCGTGCTTCCTCCTCCCGTAGCACCGCCAGTATAGCATGAATAATATGCCCAATAGGACAACCGGAATTGCCCACCTGTTAAAGCCAGTGTGTATCCTGAGTTTGAAGAAAATCGAACGCCGGAAGGAAATCTTATAAGGGTGGAAAGGTGTCCTCTTTACCTGTCTAGGTCGAGAACTGGATTGTAAACAAGAGTTTCCCATGTCGCAACAATGAAATGCCAAACTGGATTGTAATAAAGGGTCTCCGCGGACCAGAACATCCGGGTGTATGTCTCCAAGAAAATGAACATGACCCAAGCCCCAACTTCGATCAGGATGAACTTGATGACGAACCGGCCGATGACTACCATAACCAGCGAGAAAGCCACTAGCCAGTTGAAGAGCCTATGGTTGTATTCTTTGATAAATAAAGACCGGGATTTCGACATCATCTATCATTTGAAGAGCCACCATATCAGAATTTCATAAGGACAATATCACAGAAACAAAAATCACGAGGAAACAAGAGAGTCCTTCAAGGATAAAAGTAGGTTGAATATTACTTTTATCATACGCTGCTCGTAGTTCCGTTTGGACGGTCCAACACACTCATCTTCGAAGCTTTGATTACACTGCAGGAATCCGGCGTTAAATTTTGCCATGGATGGGAGTCTGAGGACCTGAAGTTGGTCCATCTTGTCCTCGCACTTCGTGTACAATGCCTCGCAGAGTTTCGAAGACTGATATTCGTTTGCTAGAAGAGTGTTCTTGTACACCTATAAAAAAATATGCTTGAACAAAGCAGGCTAGGATGGACCTTTAGAGAAGAATAACCTTCAATGGTAAAAGCATGATGAAATACCTTTTCTATTTCCTCCTCAAGTTGCATTGCAGATCTCTTTGCATGGTGATGTCCGAAATGTTGATCATCAAAGGTTTTGATGGTCATTTGTCTGGACTTTTCATGGGCATCCTGCAGAGCTTGTTCAGGGAGAGGCAGGCTGATTTTTCCCATCATGTCACTATATTTCTTTAAGCATTGCTCGAGTATCTTCTTGTTGAAAACCTCCACAAGAGAGCCTGTTGATGGGATTTCTCCTTTATTGAGGGCCTCCAGAATCTGTGGTATCAAAAATTGAGAAAAAAATAAAAGAAAGCTTAGGGAAAAGGAGTGCCATTGGTTCAACACGATAAAAGTTGGTCTCCAAGACAACAATTTTAGCATATTATCTCTACTAGAAACTCCGTTGGGCTAAACTAGGCTACATAGGGAGAGTACCTGCTTTAGGAAAGATACAAACTCTTTTCCACTAAGCATCTTCCCCTGCACGATTTTTGGGCGGGTAACACTACTAACAACCTCTTTCAGTTGCTCTCGTTTCTTGATGTATATGGGGTCAAGCTCGTCATCATTAAGATCGCAAAGCTTCGTCCGCTGAAGATGTGGCTGTTGCCGGAAAAACTAGTTCAGGAGCTATATGAATCTATCCATCACATCAGAAAAATAAACAAAGGAGACTGAACTGAACAACTAAGCCCATGAACCGAATGATCCTTATTCCATGAAATGGAGAACAGTTTGTATTTAGCCAAGAAAACTCTCAACTGACAGCATCTTTATGCAGCCATCAAAACACAACACTGAACAACTAGAGGAAATTGCTAAGTTAGGAACACAACGCTAGTTTAAGGCAAAAATTTTGAATACCTGCGGTAAGCTAAATGCTGTGCTATTATCTCCCATGATAGCCAATGATTCCCTAATCTGATTAACCTGGTTAATAGAACGATTATAAAAAGTTAGACCGGCAACGATTAGATTTCTGTAACCGTAATAAAGAAACCACTGTCATGTCATGGAAGAAATTACTTGATCTATGTTCTTGTCTCCTGCAATAACACACATAAGAAATCAAAAGGTTGCCTTTACATTTACACAGTATTTAGGACAATTAGTTGACTGAGGCAATAGCAAAAGAAGCAACTTACCATTAGCATTAGGAACACGTCTAAGAGCTTCATCCACCATTTCTTGCACAGATTTCCCCTCTGAGAAAAAGCAACAAAATTTAGCGATCTGTTACATAACTAAAATTAATCAAATCAAGAGAGTTTTCAGACATACGTAGGAAATCTCGCTGGATAAGCCACAACAGCTTAGCAGGTTCAAATGCAACATCTTCACCCTACACGAGTTTACTTGTATGAGAAAATGGTAAGTTATAGCCCACCAAAACGAAAAGACTGAGAAAAATGAATGACCTTCACTCTTTTCGAGATTAGAGGTTGACAAACCCAGTAAAAAATCAGTCAGCAGCCTGCAAGTAGGTATTACGTTCACTACAACGTGATAGAAATAGCTGGGAAGAATTCATACCTCCCGTAAAATTCTTCAGCAAGCTCAACAGCGAATGAAAGTCGAGATATATCTGCTTCACGGATCTATAACAGAGAGAGAAGGCTAACATCACTCTTTCAATTGACAAAGGATGCATGACACCATGATCGACAACAATGTGCAGGAGTCCAAACTGGAGGACAGGTAATTTCGGGCATCAATCATATATGGCATTCTATCTTTATATAACAGACAAAAAGAAAAGGCGGTAACAAACACTTCATCAACAGGAGGGGTTCAATAAATTTTAGTTGAAAGATGAACCCGATCATAGACAGCATAATCAATATCCTCTTAGACACATCAACAAAGGTTAAGATACTGTGCTGCTAAAATATTTAAAACCGCTTGTTTTCAATATAGTTTTATCTATTCTATCCATAGTCAAATTTGCTACTGAGATCACTAATTGTACTTTACACAGGGAACAAATATGCATGAAAATAAATTTTTTAGATAATCTTTTAAGAATTGTTAGTTTTGTGAGGTAGTTACACAGAGGTGAAATCACTGGTGAAGCATCAACAAAATCTACTGACCGTCTCAGGCAGGTTGTAGATGAGCACAGAGCTTAATACTGTTGCCAATGCAAAAATCCTGAGGAGGCAAGTCCAATCAATCACATTCTAAAGCCAAATACAGCCATCAATACTTGATTTAGAATTATACGTCCTATTTACCTATCATCATACACGTTTGACTTGCCAACACTTTCAAATCCTTCAGTGTCGAGGTAGAGAACTGAAGTTTTTACTCCATTTATATCAAGTTCGACAGGGGTTCCCCATACCCATATTCCTATAGAATTAGACCAGGCAACTGCATTATGTTTATCGACAACTATGAAGAAACTGTTTCCATATGCTTGGCACTCACCTTTTGTTTTTGTGTCACGCATGTGTCCAACACCAAACCCTACAAGACAGAACTAAAGCTGAAGATATTTACTCAATAGAAATTTCCACTATTGCTACCAGAACAATCAAACTCAGGTGGTCGATGCATACCCTCATAACAGGAAAGGGAAAGAAGTTGATTAAGCAAAAACGATTTCCCAGATCGATAGGGGCCAATCACCTGAGAAGACAATGACCCCTAAAAGTTAGTTAACTCTTGATAATATTTCGGGGCTATATGCTTCCCACTTCCCGCTGGAAATCTTGAAGTATAACAGCTTACAGCGACAGCTGCGATCGGGTTGGCGATTCTCTCCAATATCTCTAAGCCTTCACTTGAAAGTTGAAGTTTTGTGTGACCCGGATCCGGTTCTACAATGGGAAACCTGGGCACAAGCCGATGCACACCATAATCAGGAGGCTAACAGGAACTGAAACAATAAGCAGCCCAAGAATCGAAAATGACACCCGGGGATAAGATGAACAGTTTAAAAGTTTCCCGAGTATGCATCGAGCAAAAATATTGTAACAAATCCTACTATTCCAAAGACGAAGAAATCGCTAAAGGTATCGACGGCAAAGCCACCAGGGCGAGGCAAACACTTACGCGCCAAGAACATCAAACCCAGAACGCTACAACACAGAAAAAGATCTCCTTAAAGTAGAAATCACAACGGAAATGGCCTCGGAAACTACATCCAACATCGCAGGCATCACACCCACGGGACAAAATAAAAAGGGGAATCGAAACGCCTGCAGTTCCTCTCACTGGGTCCCATTCAAATGTAAGCGAAATCGATCCCTCGCTGAACAACCGACGAAAGAATCAAACTTTACTACTCACGCGCGGTGGAGATCCTCGATGGAGGAAGACCCAGAAGCCCAAAGCCCCAGGCAGATCCAGAGGAGATGGACCAGGTAGAAATGCCGACGATGCCCCATCTCAGCGACGGAAGGATCCGCACCAGAAACGGTCGAAGGTCGGGAATCAAGGGGGGAAGGGGATCATGTGGAGGATGATGATGGGGGAAGAGGAATCAGGAACTGGGAGGGGGAGGGGAAAAAAAGACGTGGGTGACAGTGGTTTACGCGAAAGGATGAACGTCCCGCCGGCGCAGGGAAGTTTGTCTGGAAGGAAGTTTTGAATCCTTGTCTGGATTGCAAGATGAGAAATTTTATGGGGGAGGGATTATTTTTGTCGTAAGAAAACTTCAAACTATTTTTTGTTATATTGTTTCTCCATAATTGAGATTTGGGTTGGGATTTAATTGTTTTCTTTCCTTTCAGTTTTGGGTTTTAGTTTGGCAGAGCTTGAAATTAGTTGATGTGGAGGGGTGGGGGACCCTCCCCTATGTAGGAAGTCATTAATACATTTGAACACAGGAAACCAAGTCAAACCACCACATATTTTGATCATATGTATGATGTAATGACCATGAGAAAATGAAATCTTATGGGGGAATTGATTAAGGTTTGTGGGTGGGAAATGTGGGGTGGGTTTGTGGAACAAGCAAAGGGGAAAAGGAGGGCTTTTTGCTTTGGTCAGAAGACAGACAGGCTCCAACTCCCCAAGTCCCAATCTGAATGTAATAAAAACCCACCTTTGTTTCCATCCCAACCTTCCTGCTGTTTTACTGGAAGAGGGGCCCCCTGTCCTGGTTGTTTAACCCCAATTGAATGACTAACAAGACCCAAAATGCAACTCTTCGTGGCCGATTCATCCGGCCCCTTTTCCAAATATGGATTTTCATAGAATTGGTAAAATTCCCAACCGAAGAAAGACTTTTTTTTTGGTGTTAGGACAATATAATGATCGGAAAGACATCCATTCTTTACTAATCGAGTTTCGAAGGACATGAGCATAACAGTCCAATAATGTGTCAAACAGCCGAAGGCACCATGTATCTTTTAGAATAATGTACAAGAAGTCGTATTTGATTTTTTTTTTCGAAAATAAATACAAAATGGGATGATAATTGACTTGCCCCGTTACCTGTAATAACAAATACTACCGCCAAAAAAAAGAAAAAAGAAAAAAAGATTTGTGTGCGTAAGAAAGAAGAGGTTTGTCAAGTGGAATTGAGGTTTATGTCGAGTTTGAGTAGCATCGCCCTGTAAGAGAACTGTTCCCTGGCCAGCATTCTAACCTGCTTCATGTAATCTTCAAACCCCATCGTCCCATTCGAAACCGCCTCGTCCAAAGCATAGATCGTCTCCTCCACCGCCTTATCCCCCGCCACACACCCCAGCCTCGTCTCCGACTCCTCGTCTGCTGCCACGAACAACTCCTCCACATCCCCCGTGCCTGCTCCCTTCCGCCCCCCGTCGTCCACTCTTCCCAACCAGTCGGCCAGCTCATTGGCCATCTCCCTCGAATCCCTGACAGCGACCCTCAACGATCGCCTCTCGAGCCAGAGGCTGCCGACCCCACCTGCTAGCGCCTCGGCCCGCTCCGCCAGTTCCAGCTGCAGCTGTAGCAGCCCTTCGACCTCCGCATCCGTCTCGGACCTCGCCACCATTACGTCCACGTGTAGCATCCCAGAGAGCCGGTCGATGGCCTCATTCTTCGACGCGTAGGAAGGGTGACGGGACCCTGAACGCGACCCGCCTTGTGCCTTAACCCCGAGGGGGTGATCGAGGGAGAACAAGTGGACAAGGTTCTGAACGAGGTCCCTGAGGTTGGACCAAGGGAATTCCCAGGAATGGATGTAAGGAGAAGCGATCGACCCAGAGGAAGAGTCGACGTAAGGGTGGCAGGGGCTGATGTGACGATCATAATCCAGCCTCGAGGAATCAAGGAACACCATAGGGGCAGCCTGGGGGTAGTCCTCATGAACCCAGATTATGATGGGAACAGGGGGTGCAGAGCTGGAGACGCGGAGGCTGGCCATAGCACAGACGAGGTTGACGACGGTGCCGTCGTTGTGGGCGTAGGAATCCATGGAGATGGCGAAATAGGGGAAGTCCTGGATGAGGGACAGGAGGTGGTGCCTGATCAGGAGTTTCTGTTCCGGGTCTGTGTAGGAAAGCTGAAACTGGCCTCCTGCGCAGTTGAATGCTGCCTCCACGAACTGGGCTGAAGGGTGCGGCGCCATTTCTCGTCTTCTTTTGGGTTGGGAGGGATTGGAACTGGAACCACCGATGGGAAAACAAGTAAAAAGGAGGAGGAAGAGATAGAGAAAGACTTTGTGGGGAGGGGGAGAAGCTCAAGTCAACTCGAATTTGAAAATAGAAAATAATGTCTTGCTTAGAGGGAGATGTTTGCCTCCTGCTGCTTCCTACCCCCTTTCCCCTCTTTTGCTTCTATCTAAGCCTAAATCTACTCTCATGCCGAAGACCATCGTTTCATGGAAAGCTGTAAGCTTGACCAATTCCACTTTCTCAACCCAAGGTTTATGGGAAACTCATCAGGCCTGTTTCCCAAGTGTTTTCTGCAGCAGTCCTCCTCCCTGCCTGCCTTTTACCAATTCCACACGTCACCGCAAGAAATAGAACCAAGCAGAAACAGCATTCGATGGAATGAATACACTACACAATTGGAATCAAAACCCCACGCCATGTTCTTCTACTTTCATGATCCCAAACACTCACAGGATCTTTTATTCATTATCACAAAAGCCTTTTGTGTTCATACTGGTGGACTGGCTTTACACAGTCATGTATATATTTTTTGTAAAAAAAAAAAAAAAAAAAAACAGAGAGAGACAGACCCTCGAATGAAAAACAAAAAACAAAAGAAACCAAACAAGGGCAGCACATCCCATCACCTACCCATCCATCGTCCCAGGATGGATGCAGGGGAAAGGGGGAGGTATTTTTCTCATGGCAAAAATTGTTTCCAGAGGAGGATCTTGTAATAGTCGACCCTCCATATTTCTTGCCAAATGCAACGCCCCCCCCCGACAACCAGGACAAATGAAAAAGGAAACCAGACCCAGCCAAAGGAGAAGGGGAAGAAGGGGAAATCACCAAAAACCGAGACCTCCCCTGATATGTTCATGTTATTATACCTATTCCTACTGCTTGACTCTTGTATCCCAGCATATGCTGCTAGGCCTCAATCACAGAGGTCAAGCCGCTGACCCTCTCCACACCCATCTGCATGCTCTTCGGCTTCGCCTTGGCGAAAACAAGGGGAAGGGGATCCAGAAAGACACCCTCTTCAGCTCCTTCACTTACAGTGAGTTCTTCGTCCTCGGAAGTGGCTGGGTGGTGTGCTATAGGATCGGAAAACCATTTAGCCATTATGTACTCGGTTTTCCTCCAAGGAGGGACAGGCATCCCCCTTTTCCTCAGGCTCTGTTTGGCCGCCTCGGACACTGTGGCGACGATCTTCCTGAGCCGGTCCTCTTTGCCCACGAAGATGGTTGGCAGAGTACCGAGGATGGACTTGTATTTCTTCGTGGGCCTGGCGATCTCGAACTGTGATAGGAAGTCTATGTCCACAATGACCCTCTCCCCTTGGATCACAACATTGATGAATTCGTACTCCCCTGCGCAAACAAGCCAATGTTGATTTCTCCTTCAGAACAGAAGATCATAGGCTATCTTGTTCAATTAGAACTACTGTCCTAAAGCACAATCCGAAGCATGCACAAGATAACAATATATGAGACAAAATATACTGAAGCTAATATCAATCTTGACATCTTCTGAAACAAGATTATTAATCAGAACCTAGTAAACCAGAAAAAAGGTATTATCAGTGAAAACTACCAGCAGGAGTGGAGAGAGATTTTTCCCATCGGCACTTGCACGCGGTGGCATCATAGCCGACGGCAGCCAGCTCATCGACGACAGCCGGGAGACCTGCCGCCGGAGAAAAATCCTTGCGCTTGCACGCCCTCTGTTTCTCCACAATCCGAGCTACATCCGCAGACAGAATCTTCTCGCTAACACAAGCACAAAGCACCAAAACCTAGTCGTACCAGGCACTCATCTCCATCATAATCAGAATCTAATATTGACGTTACTCTGGTAAGATCGAATGGATCAGGCGCTGTTTACCTTTAGAGCCTCAAGGCTACATTTGCAATCGCTGTTCTTGTTACCATATCCGCAGAAGAAGTCAACCTCGTCGTCCGAAGAGTCGGTCATGTTGCCACTGAAGCAGCGGCAACGATTCTTTCCTCCGCACCTCCCCCCAGCTGGATGCTTCTCACATTCCTCCAGGTAATTCCTCACCATCTTCCCCAGGAACACCGAGCTAGGATCGAACTCAACCATCGCGTCCTCACAGCAAGACTTCTCCAAGGAAGGCATCCTCTCCAGGGACGGAATCCTCAGCATGCTGGAGAACTGCCTCTCGAAGAGCCGCTTCAGCCTCGATTTCGTCACCGCCACCACCGTCGCCTCCCCGATTTCAAAATCCACCGGTTGAATCTTCATCACTGACAGACAAAATCCTCAATCCTCCTCGATCACCAAAAAGACCTACCCTAAAAGCCACCCCACTCAACGAAATCACACACCGCGACTCTGGTCTCCCTCCAATCACGAAATCCTCCACAGACACCCCATCCCAACCAAACAGATAATCGCAGATTCACATCGCAACATTCTCCTCCCTCCTCCTCTAGATTCCGATCGCGATCGATCACCGTCGAGGTGGTTAGAGCTTCCGTGTTGTGGACGTTGAGTGTGGGGGTCGGCAAAAAGGGAAACGGAGAGGGGTCTGTTAGGTGGAGAAAAAAAGGAAAGGCCAAAAGAAAGAAAAAAAACCACTTCTTTCTCTCGGGGGGTGTTTATACTTTCTGAGAAACAAAAAAAAAAGGTATTTAGTGCGGATAATTCCGCGGATATTTCTGTTGATTAAGAGTAGCTAATTCCCGACACGTGTGGATCAGCGGTGGCAGAAAACGGTTTCGCAAGGCCGTCCCGAAGTCACACGTGGCGGGAGCGATTTTGCTGATATCTGCCCGCCCGAAATACCGAAAACACCCTCGATGCACGGATTTGAAATTCAAAGAAAAATTTGTTTATTTCTCGTCAACAACGAAGCTTTTTTCCTTGTGGTAAACGTCTCCGTTGCGTAGTGAATGGCCCGGCCGCGGCGACAACGATATCGCCGTCTTTGTCGGGGAGAGGAAACCGAAGTCCCCTCCCGGAGTGAACGAGAGAGGCCTCCCTCGGCCCATTACGGCCCAAAAGAGGAAAGCCCAATGGGAGTTGCCAGTGCTCCCCCCGCCACCCCCCAATCAACATCATTACATGAAATTGAAAGACAAACCTAACAAAACGTGGTATTGACTTCTGATGCAGAACAGAGCACATGATTGATCCGATCAATCATCATTCCAAAGGGCCAGAAAGCATCCCATGCCCTGCGTCTCTGGGCTCCATTTTCACCTAAATTTTGGGGGACACCCAACTTCTCTAAAGCCGAAATCTGACCCTGACCTTTTTAATTCTCAAAATTTAACTTTTATTACATCGTTAAAAATTTAGGGGATCGATGCAGTGCAGACAACGCAACGGTCTTGAAAGGAAGTCTCAGTCACGTGCTCCGCACGTGTCAAGCGTACCTCTTTGGGCACGTGAATGATTGATTTGATGAAAACTAACGCAAACTTTAACGCATCAGATTTAGCAAAAGTTTTGGCATCAAAAGCACCGCAGCATTAATTAAATATAGTAAAAAAGAAAAAAAAAACCAGCGTCTAGTCTTTGATCTTAGCGAGGTCTCAGAATGCCAGCTTGCTGCGAGTTCCCGACTTGGATTTGCTGCTGTCGTGGACCAAGGCGGCCGCGGTCGCGAGATCTCGGATTGTTTCCCCTATCACGTCCTTGAATATGAGCCGCTCGATGTCCACGGCGGATTCCGTGGTCTCGGCGGGCCGACAGGCCCATTCGTCTGCCGAGCTCCCCGTGAGGTCCTTCCCGAGCATCCCTCTGACCGATTCCAGCATGTCTTCCTGTGAGGACCGGGACCCGTCCCCCCTGACTTCACGGTAGTCTGACCATACCTGCCCCATGTCGGCCTTCTCTAGCTCGAAGGGGACTGTCCACGGCGCATGCTTCCACCGTAGCAAGTTCCGCCTCCGGTCTAGGATCTCCGACACTGCATCGAAGGTGAGTTTCCTGTGAATCCTTGACGCCGGGGATGACGCGTCCTTCCCCCGGAGGTACCCCCACCGCTTCTCGAGCAGTTGAAACAGGCCCGGATCCCACTGCGAGCAGTTGGAAGCTCCGACAATGTCTGAGACATAGAGGAAGTCGGGGTCGTCCGCGTCATGGTCGGCGCCCGTCGGAACAGGGCTCCAGGCATCGTCTTCAGCGGCCGATTCCGCCGAACAGTCTGTTACGAGTGGGGCGTTAGGGATTACTACAACTTGGTTATCAACGTGGGGAAACAGTAAGAAGATGGGGTGGCCAATAAAGTCGAGTGAGTACGACGTCCCACGTGACAAAGGACGACATCAGTAACGCATGCAAAGACATGCACATAACCATAATTCAAGTACTTTTATGGTTTCGTTTCCATTCCATTTCTATCGACATATTCTCATTCTCCCTAAGCGTATGAAATGTAGCGAAAATTATCTTACGGCCGACGCGATTAAGCATGAAAATTACAAGTCGCACCATGCTTTTTCTCTAAATGCAACTGAAAGTAGAAAAGCGTATGAGGGGGACCGAAGAGGAGGAAAGAAAACACACGACGATGTCGGAAAGAAAGCGACGGGAGGGAGTTAAAAAGCTACCAAAATGTAATAAAACAGCTGCGACACATTATTATTGTTATTAACCTTTGAAGTGGAGTGGACCTCGTTTCGTCAGCGAGTGGGGACCCTCGAGCTCGTCCTCGTATAATAACGACCTGTCGAGGACGGACACAGGGCTCGGCTGCTGCTCGGCCGCGGCAGCGGTAGCCGCGGTGATCTCCGTGATGCTGTTTAGCAGCTTGTCGCAACTCTCCAGTAGCGTCCTTCCTTCCATGTAACCCTTGGCTGACTTCGATTTCTGTGAACAGAACGACCACGCGAAGGGTTAGACGCATGTCGTGGTAATGACAACGCGGGCGAGATCGATGGGGGTTGGAAATGGTTTGGACATCGGTTTCGGTTTGCGTCGACGGAGTGCTAGTTCTGCTTCCGGACACTGTTGACTCCTCGTCCTCGGCCGGCGAGGTAGTGATGGTCACCTTCTCCTCAGCAAAGTTACCACCCCGGCATGCCCGATATGTCGCAGTGTGACCCGGGACAGCCTTCCTGGGCATGATGGCTCGGGGTGACCGAACCGGGGGCGTCCTCCCCTGCTCGCTGCCGGATCTCTTCCTTTCATCTGGTTGTCTCCTTCCATTCGGAGTATTTGCTCTGCTGCAAACCAATGCGGATACTCTTCCCCTGAGAGGACTCCGTGACGGGGACTGCCATTCGTTCTGGCTCCTCCCCAAGAAACTCCTTGGGCGCACCAGCATGACTGGGGAATCCTCTGAATTGATTCGCTTCCTCTGGTTCCGGAGGCCGCCGATACCATGTCCTGCCTTGCAATGGAGTAGGCCTTTGAGCTGTATTGCCTCGAGGATCTGCTTCAGAGAATCCAGGTCCTTTGACGGCTCGTTGATTCCTCTCGCCCGCAGCTTCTTCCCTATCTCTTCGTGAAGTGACCCGTTCTGAGCACCTCTGTTGTGTCCAGGGAAGAAATCGGTGGTGTCGTAGTAGCTCTTCCTCTGTACTGAACCCTTCCGTGGTTGCACTGCCACCGATTTCTCCGGCACTCTCCTTGCATTCGTGCGTGTAATGCCACCGCTTTCCTTAGTCGAAAGTCTCGCATCAGGTGCAATGCTCGCATTGCTACCCTGCCTCGGATAATCTCTGCCGTAACCGTAGTTCCTTCCTTCGATGAACCTGTAGATCTCTTCGTTGGCCCGGGAATCGGATGCCGATCGCCGGAGCTCCATCTTACAACGCGGATTGTTCGGATCAGACGAGGGCAAGTTCTCGAGTCCCATCAGCCGGGCAATCACACTGGGCGACCGCCGCTGCGTGTCCTCGTCGCCACCGCCACTGCCACCAACACCCTTACCCTTGAGCCCTCCAGGATGAATCACAGTTCGGATGTCCCGGGGGTAAAGACCTCCCCTCGCATCGGTGACGGCACGGCTGTCAAGGGATAGCCTCGGTGCATCCTTCGAGAGCTTCCAAGGCGACCGCCCGCCGTCCTTGAACTCAAACGCCGGGAATGCTGCCTTCGGGGTCGACCTAACAGAAGCCGCATCATCCTCGGGCTCGGGAACTGGGGACCGGGTCCCCGAAACCTTTTCCGAGGGAACCTCTTCCGAGAACGCAGGGGAGGAACACGCGGAACCGCCGTCCTGACTCCAGAAAAAAAAAACAAAAGGAAAAGCATAAGGGAATGTTGGCGGCAACTGGAAGAGAAGGGAGGGAAGGGGAGAAAGGAATGAAGACGGACGGGAGGGAGAGTAGGGAAGGGGGGGCGCTGGCGGCGGGGGATGGGGTCGAAGATATGGAGAAAGCCGGCCATACAGCCGACGTGCTTCTCGAGGGGAAGGGCGTGGTGAACCATTTGAATATTATTGTTCTTCTTTCGTTCCTTGATTATACTCCTTGGTTCTTCTACTTTGGTGGTTGGACTGAGATCGCCATTCTGAACTTTCCTCCTGCTGCAAAAGAGCAAGGAATGAGACCGTTGTTGTTTGTTGGGTTGGTGTTGGTGTTGGGGTGGGTGCGGGAATGACTGACTACTCGCTCTCTCTCTCTCTCTGCCTTTTTAGTTATAGGCGGCCCGCATTTTGGCCTTTTCAGCTAAAAACGAGCGGACATTATTACCTCACCCTCTATCCCTCCTTCACTATACTAGATAATTTTCTTTGTTTTATTTATTTTTAAAATAATACATGGAATTCGAATTTATAAAAATTAAATCGGTTGGTCTAATAACTAGGATTTATAAAGCACAGTTGGCAGGGGGTAGAGATGGGATTCACTTTTTCTTGGTGGGGGGGGGGGGGAGGGGTGGCGGAAAGTAAATAAAAATAATGGTACCGTGTTTGGTTGGGGGGGGGGGGGGGGGGTACCTCGGTGTGTGTTTTAAATGTTAAAAAAGTATTATGAGAAAAGGGTTAGGGGGTGTGTGTGTGTGTCAGGAGGAAGAGGAAGACCCCGCCACCACTTCCAAACACACACTCTCCTCTGTCTCTCCATCGGGATGTCAACTCACCCCAAACTCACCCCATGTGTGTATGTTAATAGAAAAAGGGGTGTGGGGGGGAGGGAGGATGACGAGATAAGGGAGGGAATGAAAGGGAAAAGCATATCTCTCTGCCTGTCTGTCTGTCGGTCTGAGTTATCTTCTGACCAGGAAAACACAACTGCCGAAGCCCCACAACATGTCTTCCCCCCCATTCCTAAATTTACACGCGACAATATCTTTCCCCATCTCTCTCTTTTTCTATTATTATTATTATTTTTACTTTCCCCTAAAAGCCCTCGCCACTGTATCTCCTTTTCCCTTTGTTAGGTGACATTTGCCCAACACCGAATAGTTTAGAAAAGATTTTTCTTTTTGTGGCCGGGGGGTGGGGCCTGCCATGTTACTGGCCTAGGCCCATATTATATAGATATGGGCTTCGTTTGGCCTAGGCCCAATATGTTCTCCGCCTTTCCCCCACGTGCACCGAGGCGGCGGCAGATGCATCGAAGCGCTGCGGTGCGTGATCTCATCCCGATCTTCCCCAACCTCAACGACATCGACGAGATTTTCGCGGAAGTCGAGGTCCGCAAGCTACTCGATGACGCCACCGAGGCCTCCGACTTCATTTCTACCATGATCGTGCAGGCCAAGCTCAATCCCAAATGGTACGCTGTTGTGGCATCCACAGCGACGAAGATGTGCTAGTTACCATCTTGAATTTGCCGGATGTCTTCGAATTGTAGAAAGAAGCTTGCCCGAGTCTTGTTTTTTAGGTGTTGATGGTATTGCACTGGCATGGATGGTTCGAACTTTTTGCAGTTTGTCGGTGCTCTCGTAAAGTCTCTTCGCTTATCCCTTCCCTCGAGGCAGTTCAGCTTGTCGCTATTTGCTGTGGTTCTTGCAGTCGTGAAGCTAACGAAGGGCCATCTTGGCGGTACCTTAGAAATACCTTCGGAAGAGATCTTACAGAAGAAGAAGGCCTAAGGAAAGAGCAATGCTAGAAAAAAGGAGAAGACTGTTTGAGGAGTTTCCAGTGAGGAACGACTAACGAGTCATATAGGTTTCTGTCTTCTTTTACGACGGCCGAATTGTACGATTGCCGCCAATTCAACTCGGGGTGTTCCCTCGATCGATCATGGATGTCAGCTCGCGGATGTGACCCCTGCTTCGCACTTTGGAGGCACAAGTTCTCATTTTATGGATAGCATAGAATCTTTAGTATTCAATAGCTGTGGTGAAGCCTTGGAATTCTTGGGGCTCAAATTATGTGTCGTTCGGTAAGAATCTACTTGGGGACTGTTGAATGACCACGGGATCAAGTCCACGGTACGTATATAAGTTATTAAATGGCCAATGTGCATTTTCTTTGTAAGGAAAATAAGGGCAAGAAAGATTGTTCTTACGAGGTTGAAAAACCTGCACGGTTTCGAAAGGAACCGTAAAAGGGTCGCGAGTTATTGTTCCGTAAAAATGTTTTTTAGAGGATTGCTGAGATATTAGAAACTCCTGGGTGTAGTGCCCTGTTAAACTGTGTTGATTAAGAATGCCAATTTCTGGTTAGATTCCTGTGAGCTGAATGTCTTAGGGTGGAGAACTCTTATCATCCTTTCCATGGCTTGCTTTTTATATTTCGTTTTGTTATGCTTAGGGATTGTTGCTTTCATTGTAGCATGGATTTCTGTACATTTAACTGGAGAAAGTCTATTCTCCGGCTGTGTTCTCCTGAAGAACAGAAACCAAAGACTTCTAATTTGATTTTAGTAGCTCTTCCAAACTGTACTTTGATTCATCCATAATGTCACTGCTTTATTGGTAATATATTTGACGCGTGCTTGGTGTGTAAATCATAGCCAAGCTAGTTATCTTGAAGCAAAGTAATGGTTCCAATAAACTTTAGGACAAATGCTGCTGGCAAAGTAATCATAGAGGAATTGCTGGATATTTCTCCCCACATATTTGTCATCATTAAATCTGTTCTCATTGTCCAGTTGATTGTTCACTTTGATTTAGTAATCAATCTGAGGAAAGCATAGTGTCTTGTTTCACTTGACTAACAAGCCAAATGGGCTGTTCTTGGCAAAAATTCGGCTTTCAGGATGTAGTAATTGCCAAATATCAGGCTGAGCATCCTGGTTTTATTGTCTTAAAATGTAATGATCCGTTTACTTTCTCCCTACTCTGGTGCGAAACAAATCGTCCAGCGGAAGAACTATCCTGTTGACTTGCCTATCTTCTCTTCATGATTTTCTCAGGAAGAATTGGGAGAACTCAAACAAATACAACACGCATCAGCCATTTGCGAGGAGTGAGTACACAAATTCTTTTGCTTCTCCCAATATCATTAACTTCAGGTTGCTTGTGTTAATTATTTTCATTCCACAAAGCAGTTTACTGCCTTCAAATAATCCTTTCCAGAGCATGTGCATTGACTATGATCTGAGGTAGTCAGATTGCTGCTACAAGTAGGAGCAAGGCCAGATGCGCTACTTCCCATGTAAGTCCGGAGATCCTCCGGTTTTGTTCACGTTGCAAGTTCTTTCTCCTTTAACTTGCACATTAATCGACCACTTTGTTATATGCATTCATCTTACAGAACTCACGGTCCTGTGAATCGAACGTGTAACAAGTGGTTTGTGGGGGCTCAAGACCTGGACGGCTGCAGGTGTCGGATCATTTGACTAAACTATCGCGTGGAAACATTCTGCTCTTCCTCGTGATCTTTTGTTTTCTGATCGGGTGCTCTTCTTCCAGATTGATTTCCTAAAGAAGCAGCCAAGTTGTGTTCAACAGATCCACGGGACGATATCGCAAAGATCTTTTTGTCGCCTAAACTCAAGTAGGTCATGCACGATTTTCACATATTAAGGGCGAGCGATCTTGGTGGCGAAGTGAATATGGAAATAAGGAAGGATTGGTGAATTTGGAGCAGATGTTTGTGGGCTACTGCATATCAAAGGCATCGCTTGCAATCTGATTTAATATTTTTAGTAATCATGAAGATGAGTCGCTGCTATGAGCAGTATATGAAGCTGCGAAGGATGCTATGGGCGGAGTGCTAAGACAGAGGAAGAGTATATGTGAGCGGAAGAAGTGGAGAAAGAAGGAGTTGTTGCTGTTAAATGTACTGTTACATTGCTCTGTTTGTTAGAGTCGTTACAAGTAGTTACAGAGAAAATAGATATAAGGGCCCGGGGAACTGTTAGTCGGTGTTGTGGTATTCTGTTAGCTTTCTTCCTCTTGTTCCTCTGTTCTTCGTTGTAACCTGCAATTGATTGAATGACGAGATTCGACTGACGTTCATTGTCGATCAGTCCTTCCATCATTCCTCGTTCTTCTCCGATCGTGTAATCCCAGAAGAACCATCGCAATTGGTATCAGTTGTCCGATCCCGGCCACACGTCCATGGTTGCTACAAAGACGCAGTCAATAATGGACGAATTCCAAAAGGTGATGAAAGATTCGTGGACTGAATTTTTGGCGCAACAATAACAGCAGCAAGCCGAGATTCGGGAGGAGATGCGAGCGCAACTGGAAATGATGTTGCATGTCACGATACAGCTTCAGGAGATGAATACCAGAATTAACGATCTGGAGGATCTTCCTACGCGGGAGCATCGTGGTACTCACAGTAGCAGTCCGCCAAGTCAGGGAGGTTTCCAATCTCAGTTTGCTCGTTTTTCCAAAATTGATTTTCCACGTTTCAAGGGTGATGACGTACATGGGTGGCTGTATAAATGCGATCAGTTTTTGAAGTGGACGCTACACCAGAAAATTTTAATCAGAATGGCTCCGGATGACATTCCAAAGACTGATTTTCGCACTCACGAAGGCCATTACGAATTTTTAGTGATGCCATTTGGTTTAACCAATGCTCCATCTACATTCCAACATCTTATGAACTCCATATTCAGACCATATCTCAGAAAATTTGTGTTAGTGTTCTTTGACGATATTCTCATTTACAGTAAGGCATTGCCGGAGCATTTGGATCATGTCAAGGCTGTTTTAGCTATTCTAAGACATCATAGCCTCTATGCTAAGCTCACCAAGTGCATTTTTGGCACTCCAGAAGTCGAATATTTGGGCCATGTGATTTCAGCTCGGGGAGTACAGACTGATTTGAGCAAGATAAAGGCTATGTCTAATTGGCCAGAACCTAAAACTGTCAAAGAACTTCGAGGTTTTTTGGGTTTGACAGGCTATTATAGGAAGTTTATTCAGGGTTATGGCTTTATCAGTAAACCAATGACGAATTTGCTCAAGAAAAATGCTTTTCATTGGGATTCGGAAGCTACTGCAGCTTTCCAGAAACTTAAGCATGATATGAGCACAGCACCCTTATTGGCTTTGCCAAACTTTGCAGAGGAATTTGTCATCGAGACAGACGCATCGGGTACGGGAATGGGGGCTGTTTTGACTCAAAAGGGACATCCCATTGCATATATTAGCAAGGCTTTTTCTCAGAAAATGCAAGGGAGCTCTACATATGAAAAAGAATTGATGGCAGTGATCTTTGCTATCGAGAAGTGGAAGCCATACCTCATTGGAAGGCACTTTGTGATTAAAACTGATCACTTTAGTCTGAAATATCTATTAGAGCAAAAGATTACTACCGCTTTTCAGAACAAGTGTCTGCCGAAACTTCTTGGTCTTGATTACGAGGTGGTGTATAAAAATGGGAAGGAGAATGCTGCTGCTGATGCGTTATCTCGAGTGCAAAGCTCTGACTTAATGTCTTTGATCTTGTCGCAGATTAGTACGGACCTTAAATTGCAGATCCAAGCTAGGTGGCAGTCTGATGATCAGCTGCAACTTTTAATTCAGCAACTGCAGACTGGTCAGGTTAGGCCACATTATTCTTGGTCTCAAGACGAATTAAGGAGGAAAGGGAAGTTAGTTGTGGGTTGTAATGCTGAATTACGGCAGAAAATTATTTCCTTATTGCATGATACTCCTACAGGAGGTCATTCGGGTATGCAGGCCATTTTGAAACGCATTGCTGCTCTGTTTTACTGGAAGAAATTGAAAAGAGACGTCCGGAATTATATCAGGGAGTGTGTTGTTTGTCAGCAATGTAAGCCTTTATTACACAAGTCAGCGGGGCTCCTTCAACCATTGCCCGTTCCGGATGCTATTTGGACAGATGTGTCCATGGATTTTATTGAAGGGCTTCCTAAATCTAGAGGGAAAGACACTATAATGGTAGTTGTGGACCGCTTGAGCAAATATGCGCAATTCCTCTTGCTGACACATCACTTTACTGCAGTTTCTGTAGCTCAATTGTTCTTGGATCAGATTTTTCGTTTGCATGGCATGCCAAGAACAATTGTATCAGACAGGGATCGCATACTTGTTAGCACTTTTTGGAAGGAACTCTTTCGGCTGCAGCAAGTAGATTTGTTGATGTCTTCTAGTTATCATCCTCAAACGGATGGACAGTCGGAGGTCGTTAATAAATGTTTGGAAACATATTTGCGGTGCATGACAGGGGAACGGCCGAAAGAATGGGCAAACTGGATTTCTTTAGCTAAATGGTGGTATAACACCACGTTTCATACAGCTATAAAGAAGACTCCTTATGAGGTTGTGTATGGGCAGCCTCCTTCGATTCACTTGCCGTATGTGACGGGTGACAGTCAAGTGGAAGCAGTCGATCGCACTCTGCAAGCCAGGGAAGATTGTCTCCAGATGCTTCGCTTTCATTTACAGAGAGCTCAGGAAAGGATGAAAACTCAAGAGGACAGGCATAGAACTGATAAACAATTTTCAGTGGGAGATTATGTTTATGTCAGGTTGCAGCCTTATAGACAGAAAACATTGGCACACCGTTCTTCTGCAAAACTGGCTCCAAGGTACTTTGGACCTTTTCCAATGGCTGCTAAGATAGGTGTTGTGGCCTATCGTTTGCAATTACCTGTAACTGTGAAGGTGCATCCGGTATTTCATGTCTCTTTGCTGAGAAAACATGAAGGTCCACCTCCTATGGTGTGTTCTGTGCCTGTGGTTGATGGACAACAGCTTTTGACAGCTGAGCCTCTCAAAGTATTGGACAGGAAGTTGGTCCGCGAAGGTAATGTTGGTGTGGTATATCTTTTGATTCAATGGACAAATGGGGAATCACATGATGCGACTTGGGAGCCAGATTTGGTTAAAGGATTTCCAGCTTTTGATTTTGCTACAACTTGAGGACAAGTTATTTTTAAGGGGGGTGGCGAACTGTGACGAGGACTGTGATGTGTTGGGAAGTGGGGATATACTGTAGAATGAGGGGAGGATGATAATAACGAACGAGTGGAGGAAGGTTCGTTATATTGGAGGAGTAATCATGGTTGCTGGTAACAGGTGATTAAGCTTGAGGACAAGCTTCATTTTAAGAGGGATGGACAGCTATGAGCAGTATATGAAGCTGCGAAGGATGCTATGGGCGGAGTGTGAAGACAGAGGAAGAGTATATGTGAGAGGAAGAAGTGGAGAAAGAAGGAGTTGTTGCTGTTAAATGTTCTGTTACATTGCTCTGTTTGTTAGAGTCGTTACAAGTAGTTACAGAGAAAATAGATATAAGGGCCCGGGGAACTGTTAGTAGGTGTTGTGGTATTCTGTTAGCTTTCTTCCTCTTGTTCCACTGTTCTTCGTTGTAACCTGCAATTGATTGAATGACGAGATTCGACTGACGTTCATTACCGATCAGTCCTTCCATCATTCCTCCTTCTTCTCCGATCGTGTAATCCCAGAAGAACCATAGCAGTCGCTAGACAATGCAAATGTATTCCATGACAGCCCAATCTTGGAACTTCGTCGCAAGCGCCGAGTGAATGAATCTACGGACAGGAAAGGCTCGCAAGTGGCAAAAATGATTGGAGTCTAGCTGAGCCGAGCCGAGCCTCCATGACAAAGGGGCCTGTTTTGGGCAAAGAAAACCAGTGGTTACAGTTGAAGGACAACCTCGTCCTTGTGTCCCTCTCCCTCTCCCTCGCCTCTCCCATCTCCCATCTCCTTCCCAACTGCTGAGGGTAAGCAGACTACTTCCTCCTCCTCCCTGCTGTCGGCTCGGTACTTAGTTACCCATTTCTAGTTTCCCCATGAATTTCGCTCACATGTTCTTGTTCCCTTTGCATGGTTGCCTGCTATTTGCTTCAGTTATGACGAACCCAGAAGCCAAGCTTTGAACTTGATGAGTGTTTGGTCCTGGGTATTTTGCGCTGTTTCCGGATTAGTTGAAGCTAAGCGGTGAAGATCTCCTTGTGTCTTTCGGGATTGGTTGTTGTTCTGGGGGGATGGCATCGTCCCTGCTTTGTGCTGCTGAAAACCTAGCCTTGTCTAGGAGATCAATTGCCCACAAATCGCTTGCCCTTCCTCGGTCTGAGTTTCACCCCAGGTATCTTCCCAAGCTGTCTGTCACCTCAAATGTGAGGACCGGGAGGATGGTTGCCAGGTGTAGCTTGTCGGCTTCCCGGCCGGCCTCACAGCCTAGGTTTATACAGCACAAGAAGGAGGCTTTCTGGTTCTACAGGTTCTTGTCCATCGTGTACGACCATATCATAAACCCTGGTCACTGGACCGAGGACATGCGGGACGAGGCGCTCGAGCCTGCTGACCTTAATGATAGGAATTTGTTGGTAGTGGATGTCGGTGGGGGGACAGGGTTTACCACTCTGGGGATTGTTAAGCATGTGGATGCTAAGAATGTTACCATCCTCGATCAGTCGCCGCATCAGCTGGCTAAGGCTAGGGAGAAGGAGCCCTTGAAAGAGTGTAAGATTATTGAAGGAGATGCGGAGGATCTCCTTTTCAAGACCGATTATGCCGATAGATACATCTCTGCCGGAAGGTGAGGTCTCTGTCGGTTGTTATTGCCTATGCTTATCTGCTTAAGTTTCACACCTGGTGGGCTCATTATGCTTTTTAGTTCCTTTGCTGCATACAGTTTCGCCTGTAATTTTGTTTTTAATGACATCGACGAGGATCTCTGTTTCAGCATCGAGTATTGGCCTGATCCACAACGGGGTATAAAGGAAGCGTACAGGGTACTGAAACTCGGGGGAAAGGCATGCATCATTGGCCCCGTATACCCGACCTTCTGGTTGTCTCGTTTCTTCGCAGATGTTTGGATGCTCTTCCCTAAGGAAGAAGAGTACATCGAGTGGTTTGAGAAGGCGGGGTTCAAGGACATCAAGTTGAAGAGGATTGGCCCCAAGTGGTATCGCGGCGTCCGGCGGCATGGGCTTATCATGGGTTGTTCTGTCACGGGCGTGAAACCCGCTTCCGGTGATTCTCCATTGCAGGTTAGTTTCCTTATCAAAAGTAATCTGGGAAAAGAGGCAATCTGAGCTGCTTATACCCAGGAATGCTAAGTGTCTGCTTCGACATGATTGCAGCTGGGGCCAAAGGCGGAAGACGTCTTGAAGCCAGTTAACCCGTTTGTCTTCCTAGTGAGGTTCTTCCTGGGTGCCATGGCTGCCACCTACTACATACTTGTCCCGATCTACATGTGGATCAAGGATCAGATCGTCCCCAAAGGTCAGCCAATATGAAGAGCCCTCAGCGCCCCAAGTCAACTGCCGACATCCTCGGTTTCCTCCGATAGAACGATAACCAGTTAGCGAGTCAGTCATTTTCATCTCTTGATTTCTTCGTATCAAACATATATGCATGGAACGACATATCCTTGTTATGGGTACTACCTCGGAACAGGTCGGGCTCGAAGCTGATTGTAGTATCTTGCGTCGGACCATTCCATGGCCAATAAACTCTATTTTGAGTGCCTTGCTTTCGTCAGTACTTACCGGGAGACTAGATCTTTATTCTTTTCTAATTTGTCAATACAATTCGACACTAAAACACATTTGCCGTAAATCATATGGTCTCGATAGTAGTAAAGAAGGGGGGGGGGGGGGGGGGAGGGGATACAGAAATATCGTCGAACACCTGGTGTTCGTCTGAGGTTTTATTCTCTAATATTTGCTGTTGCTGCTGCTGCTTCTGGATTCGCGCACTCCCGTTGCCGTGGAAGAAAGATGAGATGACCCGGTGCTTGACTTGATCTTTTCCCATTGGTTTGCTTGTTCTCCTTCTACGATCTTTGTTTTCTTCTCCTTGTTTGTTTGAGAGCCTGTGGAAAGCCCCGCCCCGCCCCGCCTTTGGCTTCTCTGGATTACCTTGCAGGACGGGCATTGCAGTCCGAGCTGTGTCTCATCCTGCCACTGAAGTTTTCCCTGGGGAATAGTTTCATGATCTTGTGTTGCTTGAATTAATTAAATATGTTAGTAGGAAATCAATCAGGATTTGGTTCAAAGAGATGCGGATGCAATTACCTACGAACTTGTGTCCTGGTGCGGAGCGGTTTTGCCAGGTCTTTGCGGCATGATCTGAACTGTTTCTCTCCATCGCAATGTCGTCGTGGCTTGCCTTGCTTTCAACATATGGTCCGGTTATTCGAGTGGAATGGTGCCGCTCCTCTTGTCCGATCTGTAATGGACTTCTGTGACTATGATGACCATGGGAAGTCCCTGGATTTAAACATTTTGACATTATTTAGTGGCGAGTTGGTGTGTTGAGTGGCGTTCTAATGCCAAAAGTAGTAAGAGAATCAGCATGTCATGTTTGGTTAAGCGGGAATCGGATAGTATGGATTGGTTATTTGATAATTGCTTTTTTAAATAACTAGAACAATTCCAAAGTAATCACTTAACTCTGGGTCATTCTATTGAGTCCAGAGTTGCCAGAAGCAAAGCTCTGCAGTTTATACTTTGCATTCCTCATGTCGTGAAACTGACATATTTTTTGCCTTTTGTATTGATGCAGTGTGTTGGGTTTACATAAGATCATTTTCAATTTGGATCTGAGAGGAGCATTCTTGTCTTTTCAAACTAAGGATATTGTGTCGTTGGTTTGTGGCTAGTGAGTTTTTTGTGTTTCTACTTTGTATATAGACCAGCGGACGAATTTGTGGCCTGATGTGCATGTTTGTCTTTGGTCGATGCGCTCTAAAGAATTCTGGTCTGGACCGGACGTTTCCTTTGTGAAAACAGCTTTCCGAGACTGTTTTTTGTTCTGTTTTGATCTTCATTTCCTGACTTGTATATATAAAAAAAGTTATGTTCAATTCCTGTATCATATTGTGTTTTGTTTTTCTACATGCCATTGGTTTATGAAGGATACAAAAGTTCTTTTGTTGTGATCCTGCTATACATATGGTCATACAATTCAGAACATATTCTGTGCCTTGTTTGCATGTACTTTGCTCTTTTATTTATTTGTATTATCTTTCTCTTTGAATATTTTTTTTGGTTTGCTATCGGCTGTTTCTTCTCTTGTCCAGTGGCGAAGGTAAAGAAGGAAAGTTTTATCCTTTGTATGCGCCCTTATATATCTTCCACAGTCTCACTTGTCTCTGCCTTAACAGTATACCATGGGTGTTGTTCTTTGCATAGCCCGTATCAGTTCGAACCCATAACTAGTTGATTTTGCAGGACTCTAACTTCTGCAGCTCTGGCAATGGTGTCCTTCCAGTTTTAAGGCTCTTATGCAGAGATTTCCAGACAATTCAGGTATTCTATGATTTGAGACTTTCAATTTTTCTTCGTGAATCTATTCTTGCACATGCCCAGGCTTGGGTCTTTTTGTTCTAGTTTTTGTTTCATTTAACGACTTTGAGTTGAAATTTCTGTGAATTGGAAATCACACTAACCTCCTGGTATTGCTAAAAGTTCAAATTTTTGTAATTTTAGTCTTTAAAACAACGACCTTGCGAAAATGGCTCCTAGGGATTCTATTATCTACATGGCTGGTAAAGTCTGCAGCTTATAATGCTCCATAATATTGCTTATAGGCAACTAATGGCCATTCCATCTCTATTTTCTAGTAACTATCCCGGTGACTGATGTTTTGTCCAATGTACTGATTACTGGACATTGTTCCAAGTTCTGCTTGTCCATTCATGAAATAGATTCTTTATTGTTGACTTTGGAACACAGGCATACAAGAATGTAAACGGCAGGTGAATGAGGTTCGCTGCCTAAGTTGCTTAGCAATCACCATAAATAACAAGCAATACCATAATGCAATTCATGCAGATACATTTTTCCGATGCTCAACTTTTTTTGTTTAAAGTGGCCAACAATTACAGGACGAGTGCTATACTTAATTGCATATGAATATGCTCCAATCAAGGCTAGCAATTGTGTTGCCTACTTTCTTTCCCAGCTGAATGGGTTGCTTTGTTTTAAAAATTATTTCACATCTCACCAAGCAGAGTTGGTGATTTTCTTTCCCTTGAATTGGAGATAATTACCATTTGCATTATGATTGGCCTCATGATATGACTACTTGCAGCAGAAAGCTCTTGGGTATCATGCTTGTTGGGCTTGGGACTTTCATGGACCTAAGTCTCTCCCGGGATAGGAGAATATGTGTGGTATAACTTTACAAGGAATATGATCCACCAAGAATTTACACAGCCGCCCAGAGGCATATCCAATGGTTAGCTTTCTTTTCAAGCAGTCGGTTACCTTAAAATTCTGGTCCAAGATGACTTTACCTCCTCCATTCAGTTTTGTCCACTTATAGCTTATCCGGGAGATTTAATGAAATAATTGATGGCAACAGTGATATCCTCATAACTTAAATGATATCCAATGCAGATTATGTTGCTACCACCTCAACTAGCTGTTCATTACTTAAATGATATCCGTCCCCAAGTCTCCGCACTGTAGTTTGAGTTATTAGAGTTCTTGATATTTTATCTGTTGATTTGCTTTAACTTGTGGAATGCATGGATATGAAGGGCAGAAGATGACAAAGATAAAGAGATTGGTAAGAGAAGCAAAGGTAAAAGAAGCAAGGTATGTTTAAGATGAGATTATCTTTGCAGATGGAGCATGACATGTGCCAGTGAGCTTAAGAAAGTGAGATGCCGTAAGGGAATAACAGAGCTGCTTTTACTTCTTTACTGTTTGTTAGAAGTTTTGGGTTTTGTTCAGGTTGTGCATGTATAGGAGCGAAAGTTTAGTAAAGAGCTGGTCGCAGCAATACACCACCTTTTTTTCTTATCCTGGAAAAATACCATGTTATGTACCTTAAACCTGCCGCTTGTATGGAGTATTTAGACCTGCAGCTTTACATACAGTACTTTCTCAAAGCTATTGGATATCCTCCCATCACTCATTTATTACTACTTTTATTGATCCCTCGGTCCCCTCTTCTCTTTCTTTTTCCTTCTCTCTTGCTTTTCTCTTCTGGGTTTGTGTGCTATAGAATATGCATGGTTGTTCTAAGGAACTTTCTCTTTTTGTTTATGGAAAAAGCATTAGGACGTGGGCGGATCATCTACTGACAGCTTTTCATTGAATTTCCATGCTTTTTGAAATTCCTTCTCGGGTAGAGTTTCAGAACTTTTGTCAAGGCTTGCCACTTTTTGGTCGTTTTTATCAAATTCATCTACTATAATGGACTTATTAAGGGAGATTTTCTGCTTTAAAGTCTTGATTGCTTTAGTGTTTGGGAAGTTTCAGACATATATCCTAGGAAGTATGATTTATTCTTTGAGTGAGATGAAAGTCATGCAAAGGAGATGCTGTTTCATGATAGCTTAGGACATTGTTGTTGAGATTGAAGACATGACAAATAAAAGAACCATGTCTTCGTAGTTTTAAAGATTTCAAAGTTTGCTCATTGATTGATTACATTGTCGACCAGCCAAGATGGATAGATTTGGCTCCCAAACTACATCGGGTTCAATTCTTTTTGCAATAAATTTTGCGAACCTCCATCTGTTATTTACTCTCTGAAATTAAAAGAATAGGAGATGATAGATAATGGTGCCAGGCAATTGGGGCAGACTATTAGCTCACTGTGTTGCATGGATGCCACCGCTTTTATTTGCGAGATTGAGAGAAAGCCAAATGGTGATTCCAAGGGCTTGTGATGGACGTGTGGACATGGAAATTTGAGCAAAAGGAAGGATCAAGGAGCCAAAAAGAAGATTGTGATAATGGTAATAATAATTTCGAAAACTGGCAAATGTTTCCATTGAGCATCCTTTTCCTTAACCGTTGACAATTTAATCCACCATCCTTTTCTTTCATTGCCCATCTTACTTTTATATTTTTGTCTTTTGCTCTATTCTTTCCTTTTGTTCTCCTGTTGATTGGTTTAAGTCAGTATCACATGGTTGTTCTATGTGTTGGACCACCACTCAACCTTTAATAAAATCAGCGTGTTATTGATAGATGCCTTTTCACTCATGCTTGATACTAAACAAAGCCTTCATCTCTTCACCCCTCCACCTATCTTTGACAAAAGGTTGCTAGTCCTTTTTATTTTTGGGTTATTTCTTTTAAATACCACCTTGAAGGTTTAAAGGTAAAAGTGTGTGAGGTTTGTGTGCAAAAAGAATTACACGGAATCTGATTTTTCCCTTAGCATTTTGGCTTCATTGGAGCAAATAAATAAAGGTCTTTGAGATACTTGAAGGTTTCAAAAGTGTGTCCATATAGTTGGGGTTTGGATTCTTCATTTTACTTTTCACGATGAGCACTATTCAAATGCACATCCATGGTTTTGACATTTAGAGGGTAAATTAAGGTGAAGTAATGGAACATTTGTCTAGTAATGTGTCGAGGAGCTCTATGTTGGTTATGTTCTTTTTACTGCCTTTTCTAATCATAATAAGTTGAAATGACTTCAACCTTTTAAGCTATGAACCCCAAATCTCACCCTTTGCTGGACAAAACATTGTAGAATCACGACATGGACTGTGGATTATATCTTCATTGAGGCAGACACCATAAAACCAGTTGAGTTTCATGGTGCAAATTTAGAAATGTATGGTCATTACATATCTAAAGGGGATCCTTTCTGATGGGCGCGTTCGGTTGATTAAGTGTGCATTTCGAGTTGAATAAGTTAGAATCGAGCTGGACCTGATCATGAGTCGCTGGAGGAATCTTCGGTTGTTTGCATTTTCAGGCAGATGCTGTGATATGTAGCATGCACTCTTTCGCGTCGCGAGGTGAAGTTGGTTACATTTTATGTAATATGCAGAAAGGGAAGGTGCACGCGACCTCCCACCCACCAGCTCACATAATCTCACGTACTTAGTTTGTATATATTTGATGCTTCCTCTTATGATTCCTGTCTGATTTCAGGATATATTTAACTAAATTTTCTTTATCTTTATCCTCACCTTTAATTTTTTTTTCTTCCTCCATTTTTATCATCGTGCCACTTTCACTTTTCTTCTTTTGGTTAGGACATAATTTTTGGCTGTCTCGAAAAGTAATCATAAATCTAGGGTAGGAATGTGGTGCTCATTTCATGCATTAATCATGCACGTACTCGTAGTTCAGGAGTGCATTCTCCATGGCTCAAATTTTTATGGGCTTCTGATCTGAAAGGCACACAGAGAGAAGTAATGTGTGGTGGACTTTAGATTATGTTCAAGGCAACATTCTACAAATGAAAAAGGTAACCTAGTTTAATCTCATCAAATCTGATGATATGATGTTGACGACAACCGTGATGTAGCCATTCTTGTGCAGGTTGAGGAGTCCAGGGAGGAAAGAATCTTTTCTGGCTGGCAAGAGAAAGTATGGGAGGAGAAAGGAATATCTTCATAAATCTTAAAGGAATTCGATTCTTGACCTCGGGACATCTTCAAATGCAAACGTAAGAATATTCTCTACCCTCTCCCTTTGTCATATTTGGGCAGGCATTGCTAGAACCAGCGAGAGTGATCTCAGAGGTGTGAATTTAACTACATGCTAATGCTTCTGGAAATGAAACCTCATTCGACATTTAATTAACTCCAAAGTTTCGTCGTAAATCGATTTGATGAGCCCCCCATGTGGTAGAAATACTGTTTTGTTAACCATCTTGTTGTTTCCGTTTAGTGTGTATCTCCCTTGTCAAATCAGCAGGTCCACGTCCCGGCAGAGTAACCGAAAGCATCACACTCTGCGATCGACGGCTGCTGCTCTCCGCTGCCGTAAATATATCCTTGGTGAATATCCATGGACACCTTCGATGCGAATCGGACCACGTTGTTGCGATGATCTGCAGCGTTGTTGTTGTTCTCTGCGATGTTGAGGTTTTTGTTCCAGGTCAACCCAAGGAAGTCCCTGGTCATGCTATCCGGGGCGCCCTTATTGTTCCAGAACCCGATATTACTGATGGACCCCATGGCGAGCTGTTGCGACGTCATTTCGGATGCAGCCGCGCCGATGGCCGTGGCCTTCTGGAGGAGAGCGGTGGCGGAGAGGTGCCCGGCTGAATGGAAGGGCAGCGGTGGAAGAGGAGATGCGGGGAAGTTGCCGAAGGTGGGGGTCGTCCCAGGTTTGACGAGCTGGGGGTGCGGCAGCTGGTCCCAGGAGGTGGCTGGAGGCGTCTGTTGGATAGGGAGAGGAGGCGGGGGCGGCAGAGTCAGAGGCAGTGGCGGTGTTGCAAACTGGGAAGCGGAGAGCCGGGTGGTCTCCTCCGCGAGTGCATCGCAGAATGCCCTGTGGGTTACGTAGCTGTCTTTCCTGCACATCAATTGAACCAAAACAAAAAACAAAACTAATTAAACACACCATTTTCATCAAAGTTTCCGACAATGTTTGTGCAAACAAAAGCTTAGGCTCAAGGCGAATGAATAATTCGGGGCATCTCCACGATTTGTGGTTGCTTTTTTCGTGGTGCATCGATACATGAGAAAAAGAAAAGCAAGGACATGAAAGGTTGGGTTGGCCAAAAGACTTTCAACAATTAATTTTTATACAAACAGGTCAACCAAAAAGAAAAAAAAAAAAACAGAACAGAAAAACCGATGAGGTGTGGTTCGGTCGACTTTCATGAGAATGGTTCATGTTTTTTGTTTTCATTCAAAGCAAGGGAAGAAGACGAAGGAGGAGGAGGAGGATATATTCATCGAAATCAAATCAGAGGTAGGGAGATCTCATGATTGTCTGTCTGTGTAGAGTCTGTCTGAACATGATGCTTTCTTTTTTCTTTTCTTGCAGAGCCCGAAACCAGAGATGGATGGACTGTTGGATTTCTACAAAACCATGCAAAAGACAGACATCTCCCCCCCCCAAATCCCTAAAAAAAATTTAAGGAAGAAATAACACATTTGCAAATAAAGGAAAGAAAGCTGAACTCCTTTTGCTTTTTCTTACAACACCAAAAAAATATTATTATTTAAAAATAAAGAAAAACAGAGAGAGTTCTAGCAGTTTTGCATCGTTTCCTTTCTCCTCGTGACTTGAAGAGGGTCCTTTTTTAAAAACATAAACAGGGAAAAAGATTGTTTTCTTTTACTTGGGTGATTAAGATGATGATGCACATAGTTTGTTTATTTATTTATTTACTAAGCATTCATTAATTGCAGTGATTAATATTGATGGATTAGATGTAAGAGATTAATGTCATGGAGTCTGGTCGGTGTTGGTTATGTGCATACAGCTCGAGGTTTTTTTTCTTACCTGGAGAAGATGGTTCCGCAGTCGCACCGGTACTCCCTCGTGCCGCAAGTCTTGGCGTGAGCCCTCCAGTCCGACTGCACCGCGTAAACCTTCCCGCACTTTTCGCACTTCCACTTCTTCTCCCCATGCTTCCTGCAGTAATGCTTCTTGATCCCCGTCAGGTCCCCCAGCGCCCTCGACGGGTGGTGGTGTACGCAAGTCGGCTCCGGGCACACGTACGCTCTCTTCCTGATGGAAACGAGGCCGTCCCCATCGGCGTTACGGTTCCTCTGCTTGAGTTTCCACGGTAGGTTGTGGCCCCTCCTGTGGAGCTGCAGGTTCTGGTCGCGCTGGAAACCCTTGTTGCAGACCTCGCATACGAACCTGTTCGTCGTCATCAGGGTTCGTGGAGACAGCGCTATCACCTCCGCGTCGGGATCTGAACAAAACGCCCGAAACTAAACTTGTTAGTACGAGATCCTTGTCCAAAAAAATTTACCCTAGTGCTACCTATCTATACATTGATCAGCTTTACTGGAATGCAGCAAACTGTTCTTCACCTGGGTTGCCTGGAAGGCTACGCTTCTTCCTAATCTTCTTCAGCTGAGGGTGCGGCTGGGGATTCGAGATCGCGGGCAACATGCGGACCTCTTCCGCCCCGATAACATCATGGAAACCACAGAAGTCGTGGAGCAACGATCTCCTGGGGCAAGAGGAGGCTACACTCGCCTCATCAGAGAAGGACGCGGAGCTAACCGAGATGGGCGTAGGAAACATTCTCGCCGTAACCCACGGAGGAGATGGAGGGTGGAGGATTTTGGTGTATGTTTTTGAGGTCACTGTCGGGAGGTTGCTTTGCTGGTTACAACAACACACATGCAGGTGACTTGAGAACACAGAGGAAATGAAACAAGAGATTCGTGCGCTTGAGAGTCTTTACTAATGCAAAAATATGTGTATATATATAGATTCTGGGAAAAGGAAATAGATGGATGGGAGATGTAATTCACATTCAAAGATTTCAAAGACTACAATGTTGTGATAAATACAAAGAGAGGAGAGTGGGAGTGTCAGTATTGAAAAAAAAGTTGAAGTTACAGATGCAAAGGAAAGGCTATATGTATAAAAGAGCCTCATCATCATCATCTTCACAAGCAAAGTACCAATTTAAGCAACAATCCATCGTCCACTCCTTTTCCTCCTTTTCTTTTTCTTGAGGAAGAATAGTTGAAAAAGAATTAAAAGAAGATGAAGAAATGAAGCTCAATTAGCTTTGGCTTAGCATGACACTGACAATGTTTTTTTTTTTTATTATTATTATAGGGGAGAGATATGACATGACATGATAAAAAGCTTTGCACTCATATAATAAAATCGGGTGGTCCTTTTTCCTTACTATCGTTCCTATGATTGGATCATTGATTGCGCTCCCTCCCCTTTTACAGAAGTGTTTCGTGACATTCGTTTAAGGAGATATATAAACACACTACTAAAACGTAATTATTGATGCTATTAAATGTAATTTTAATATATTTTAAAATAAGAAAAAGCACAACTTATTACTAAATATATTAAATGACAAAAATAGCACTCATAAATATGTATGAAATATTAGATAGCTGAATTTAAAGCAAATTATTTATTACCTGTTAACGCGTTAACAAAATGCTCTTCATATTTATTTATTTCAATGGAACAAAGATCACGGTGGCATGGAATGAGTAATTTACAAACGTAAGCATGCAACGCTTTGATAAGATTAACAGTTGACCACAATCATTGCATGCATGAGTTTCTTTTGAAGAAGGGGAAGCTCAACATGTATATCATCAACCTTAGCATGTAGACCTCATCTTTTATTTGTCCCTCTCCCTCAGTAAGCTCTGATGATAAACCCCACACCCAAAACCAAAAACAAGAAAGAGAGAAAGGAAAAAGCCATGTGCTATGCTCCCTAAGAGACCATTAATATTTGCCAAAACCTCGTGCAAATTGCACGCGGGGGTCGAAGAATTTGAGGCTCTTGATGAGTTTTAACAAAGTGGGGGTGGGGGTGGGTGGGTTCTTTGTTTCTTCCCTTTCCTTTTTCTGGGTGTTTGCGGTCTATAAATGGGATGGGAATCCAATGCTAGCTTCTTCAGCTCTCTCCCTTTTCGAAATCCAATTGGGTTTTCGAACGAGTGACCGAACGAGATTCAAGCTGTTGTTCTCCCCACCCCCTTTTTTCTTGGGATAAGGTGAGGAGGTGGATGATATAACACCGACCACCCCCATGATCTTATAAGCAACGAAAGGTTAGCACTGTCTAGCGAAAAAAATTTTGGGTGACGGATATCGATATCATTTGTGGATTAACGGTCCAGAATGCAGGTTAGAAGTGCGAGAAACCCCGTAAGAAGGTAGCTGTGAAAACACATTAGACGAATGCTTGCGGGCGAAAAACGACAGTTAACTGTACGAGCGGAAAACTCTACGACGAAGGCTAGGGGAGACCCCGTGATCAGTAGCTGTTATGGGAATATTTCGGATGATCTCATGGAAGAAATTTGTTGCCAAGATTGCTCAAATGGAAATGAGATATTCCATAAAAACCGACAATAAGGATACGTAATAAATGTACAATATATTATTTTCGTATATACGTAGGTCTAGCCTAGTATAAATAGTTATTCTTAAATATTGTATTCACACCTCTCCACAGATGGACATATAGTCTTTTTTATCTTCAAGTATTTCAGCGTTCAAGCATTCTGCGTTCCTGGTTCCTTCCGAAGGCATCGTCGATGGCATTTATGAGTGTTTCTGCTTTAAAGGTGTCTGTCCGTTGCCTTCTCCTCTCTTTATTCATTCATACGACGACCACACAACGAATCCCCAAGTACCAGTTGCTCGTAGTGCCAGAAATTCCCGACGTATTCGGATCAAGCTTGTCCAGCAGTCACTTCCGAAACTAACTAACCATTATGTTTATTCATGCAAAAGTAGATAGATTTGTCACTAGCTAATCATGGCCGTGTGCTCATCCAAAACCCAATCTGATATAATATGTGTCCTTGTTGTATTAGGGGACCACATCTTCCGTGACTAGGAGTTATATATTGGCTCTTCTTGTTTTGATAGAGATTCCTGTTCTTTACTTTGCCTTGCTTTTGCATCAAAATGGTTTTCCCTCTGTATATCATCTTCTTTTCTTACCCTACAATTACAGATACGACTCCCCCTCGATAGAAATTAAATTCACGTTTCCCATCTGTTGACTGCGCTGCGAATGCAATGTCTTTTGCATTCAGGGAGCACGGCATTTGACCCTAACTTAGGCCCACTAAAAGCCCATTGATCTTGACGGACCAATTTTATGGCCCATGGATTCAGTGGGCGGACTTGTAGCTTCTCCGAGGCACTTTCTTAGAGCACTTATAACAGTCCAAGCCTACCGCCTCAGTATTATGGACACGCTGCGCCTCGTGCCCGCATTATCGTCCGAGCACCGACCAACTTGATCCGTCAAATTACAACGAACGCACTTACGCTCGCTGTTGTCCATGCGCTCCGACCCATGGACGCCGCCCAAGCAGCCTCCCTCGCAGCTCAGATTGTGTTCCCCGGAAGGAATTGGTCAACCAACTCTTTCTTTTAAGTCTTTCCATGTTTCTATCTTTGGACGATTAGCACTCACCTCGTCCTGTATCCGTGTCCGCCACCAGAGTTTGACATCTCCGGTATGGTACCTTGCCGCTAAGTAGCCCCCCTCACCCCCGGCGAGATCCAAATACTGCAAAATGTGAAACATGGTCACCGGCTGGCACGTAGCCGCGTACACCGGGAATGCTGCGGTCCCGAGCTTGTCCTCGAGGACAAAGAAATGCACCCCCGCAGAAACGAGACCGGCATCACGCAAATCGAAAGCAAGTTTCGTAGTTCGATGGCAGGAGCGGCCGATGCCCTCCTTGTGCTTGATTAGTCGCCGTCCCTCCCTTCACTGCCATACACAGCACACGTCGGGGACGGGAATGCGATCATCGCAAATGTAGGGACATTTTCATGGGCCAGTAGACTCCCGGCCCATTTAAAGGAACACAATAAGCCCATTTAACTATCTTGGGCCGTCTTCTTCTTCGTCTGTTTCTTTTATCCAAATACATTTCGTTATTTATTTATTTATAAAGGAATCGTTTTTTTGAATGGTGAAGAAAGGATGGATACCTGGGTTTTTGTTTAGACCACAGAAGGAAAAAGGAAAAGAGAGAGGGGGTGAGGTCATAAGTCACGAACAGAAAGGTCAACTCCCATAAAGGAAGATTGTCTGTCAATAATGGCAGATGTTTGGTGTCTGGGACTGTTGTTTAAAGGAAGAAGAAGAAGAAGAAGAAGAAGAAGAAGATTGATAAATTTTTGAGGTCGATGTTGAATTCTGAGTCCAACAACCACCCAGACACACACAAATGATTTCTCATCTCTTTTCCTTACATACACACAAACTACAATTATAGTACATCATCGTGTGGGTGGGGGGTGCTGTTCTTTTGTGTCCTCCTGATGCATCATCAGTCTGGGGTCACTTGTACATTTTCTTACAAAGGGCCCAATTTTAGTGATCCCAATTCACTGAATTGGTTGGTCCATCCATGACTCACCATTGTCTATGCATCACAAAGAATTTTTGACATAATAATTGCATTCGTTCCGGACGATGATCCCTGGAACAGTTTGCCCTATCAACCACAAGCCTTACTTGATAATATTTGCCATCAAGATACGACAGGGATGTCACGGATGCAGTTGAAGGTTTTATATGAAAAACGGTGATGGAACTTGTGGCTTGTCTGGTTCCTCGGAATGAAAAATATTTTATCGAAAATCGATCCCAGCTATAGTTTACATCCCACCGACCAAAACGCAAACTTAATAACATTTTGAGGATACCCCGCGTTTTAGTCTCCGGGTAGCAGTTTTGTGTCATCCGTGTCGTAGACGGATTCGTGTTTTGAAACTTTAAATACGTCACTCAAGCAGTTGACAAAATATGATACACTTAATAAAAGTATCATATACGTTAACTCGTAGAATTTCATGATAATTTAAAGATAAGAAATAGTTATCTTTATAATCCAATTAACTAAATAATATTAAACCTAGCAAGCAGTGTATTTCAACCTAGAATAAAACACTAAAAACATAACATAGACTCTCGTGGTTTCGTGTAATTTACTGGGGTTTTTTACTGGGTACTTATTACGAACAATCCTTGTACATATACAGGCTTGCTTAAAATGCTTTATATGTGTCCACCGCGTCCTAAAGCTAACATTAAAGTTTCAACCCATGTGAAGATTATCTTTTGGGACTAAGAAAATCTACAGTGTTTGTTTGGAAAGATTGTCTCAATCGAGGGAATCAAGGATTAGCGCGTTTTCCCACTTGGGACACACTCATCATAATAATTGAGTGTTTAGAGGGTGATTAATCTAATCACCCCCCAAAAAAAAGGACAAAATCAAAGCCGATAATGAGTAGCTCTCTTTTCTCAATGCCAATCGAGTCAACCTTCTTGACAGAGTGAGGAATAACAAAGAGGAATGTGATTGAACTCGACCCTCCTCCTTTACCAAAATATTTGATTTCTCCCCCCAGTCTTTGAATGAAAGCGATGTTTTTGGTGGGGAGTTGTAGAAAAGAAAAAGTGTTAGATGACTTAACCTCTTTTCATTAAGCTAAATGAACTTTTTCAAGCTCAAAATCATTTCCTTTGAATATTTTATAGGAAACCCAGAAGTTAGGTTTATCCCATTTCGTGTGCTCGTCTCGTCTCTCTTAAAGTGTTCAAAAAGATACGACTTGTTAATCACCTTTTTCATTGCTAGTATGACATAAAGATGATCTCTAGAAGTGTTGACAAACTCATCCCGAGTCCTCCACCGGGAGTCCTTAGTAGTTCCTTTCCTTATTAGGGTTCGGCTTACATACATTAAATTAAGGGTTTAAACATGAAGTATGTAATCGAACATTTCCGAATCCAGACAACTCGTTCGCTGCTTACATTATTCACAACAGGGAGGGGAAGAAAACGTCAACGAGATTCGAATGATTTTTATCTCCTTTTGTTTTTTTTTCTTACCCATCTCTCGAATGCAATAATATCACAGAGAGAAATCATATTTTTTCCCCCTTTGCCTTCCCCCCCGTGAATGATTTGTCCTTCTGTCTCTTCCTCTGTCCCCATTCCATAACTTTCCCAATCGACTCAGCTCTTCCAAATACATGACATGTTGGGTGAATGTGTTCTTCATTACATCCCACGAGAGACTTTTATTACTATTACTAGAACTGAATAATTGGTATGGAGTGGTGGGCCAAAAATCTCTCCTACCCAAATGACACCCACAAGAAAAAAGGAAGAGATGTGCTTTTGGAAATATTTGTGTCCTAAAACCAAAAGAGAGAGAATATTTGTGGGTCCATTTGCCAACTAAACCCAAAAATAATGTCAACAAGGTCCCAAAAAATTTATTTTGCTTTTTGGCCCAAATCCCCACTTCCTCTCCCACCTTAAAAATTGGACCAAATACTTCTAACATTCATCCCCATATCATCATCTTCTTCTTACCTTCAACAAACACTTGAAACTCTAACTCTCCCAACCTCCATAGTTCGAAGCAACACCACAACAACGTGAGAACAAATGGGGTATGCCGAGAATCAGTATCACCCCCATCAAAGGGTCGAGATCCCTCTGCCCCAGCCCTTCGTCAAGTCCTTCGGGAACTCCCTCAAGGAGACTTTCTTCCCCGACGACCCCCTCCGCCAGTTCAAGGGGCAGCCCTGGCCTAGGAGGGTCCTCCTCGGCTTTCAGTACTTCTTCCCCATACTCGAGTGGGGCCCTCGCTACAACCTTCAGTTCCTTAGAGCGGATTTGGTCTCCGGGATCACCATCGCCAGCCTCGCCATCCCTCAGGGGATTAGCTACGCCAAGCTCGCGAACTTGCCTCCCATCCTCGGGCTTTGTAAGTTGACTTGTTACCATGACCGTAAATTTTTTCATGTGAGCTGCACTTACGGAACTTTGTTGGGACGATGCTGGCAGATTCGAGCTTCGTCCCGCCGTTGATATACGCGATGATGGGGAGCTCAAGGGACTTGGCGGTTGGGACTGTGGCGGTCGCGTCTCTCCTGATAGCGTCGATGCTGGGGAAAGAGGTGAACCCGGTGGAGCAGCCGAAGCTCTACCTCCAGCTCGCATTCACCACCACCTTCTTCGCCGGCGTCTTCCAAGCCTCCTTAGGGCTGCTTAGGTAAGAAAAGATCGAGACCCCCTGCGTCACTTTCTTCTTCTTTCTTGTTGCCAGAACTGCATCGTGGAGATTAACCGTGAGTTATGTTCGTCGGTCCATTAACTCCGGGGGGGGGGGGGGGTCCAGGCTTGGTTTCGTGGTGGATTTCCTGTCACATGCTACGATAGTCGGGTTCATGGCGGGAGCAGCCACAGTCGTTTGCCTCCAGCAACTCAAGTGGATACTCGGCCTCCAGAAGTTCACCCACGAGACCGACGTAGTCTCCGTCCTGCGCTCCGTCTTCTCCCAGACCCACCAGGTCAGTAGCCATCAATCACCCGAAACACAACCTCGCGGCACGTGTCCGCGACCCCGCAAACATTACTAACCCTCATTGTCACCTATGCCCGTCAGGAAAGTTTCCCTCCATTAGAGGGGAGCTTGCTAAATCCGCATCAACAAACATTAATGCATGGATGATGACGATGATGAAAGTGACTACATAAACGTAGCTAAACGATCCAGAACCACGTAGAGACGGTCGATATCGAATAGATTGAAAACCTTATTATCTAAGACCATAGGTTATACACCTTTGTCTTGCTAGATATCAATGCATCACTCCAAAGACGATTAAATAAAAAGGAGAGGATATTCACAATCCCATTGAGGTGGGGGATTCGAGGTTTTATTTTAATGGTCATATAATCTTGTGTTAATGGAACATGGAATAAAATTAAATCCACTTATAACTACGACAATTGGGCGGCTGATTATACGTGGGTGTCATTTTTTCTAGAGAATATTATGCGTGTCCATTTTATTTATTTAATTTTTCTAGTATTATTCTTTTTTTAAAAGCTTAAATCGTTATATATAGTTTAAGGGATTCATTTCGCTGTCTCCATGATTATTATGCAGTGGAGATGGGAAAGCGTGGTGTTGGGATGTTCGTTCCTGTTCTTCCTCCTCATCACCCGATTCTTCGTAAGTCTTGGAATTTCACTGTGGCACGTTTTGTATACTATTTGCTTTCAAGTGTATTTTTTTTTCTTTTTTACCTTTTCTTGTTGGGTGTGTGCTTTGTTTGGAGATTCCACAAAATCATTCTATTCCCATTTGATAGTCGTAGTAGTAATCGTGAATTAGATTCTGCGTGACAGACTCTCCGTCGTGGGATTACACTTGTCGGCTTCTTACAACCTTCGCATATTTCCTCATCCTTTTCACCTTCCTTCTACCTTTTTCTTTCCCGTGTTCATTTCCTAATACTAACACGACGTATGATATGATAAGCGAACGTGTTGATGTTATTGATGGTGTTACTGACTCCTTTTCCACGATGACGATGATTCCGGCAGAGCAAGAGGCGGCCGAGGCTGTTCTGGATATCTGCGATGGCGCCGCTGACTTCGGTCGTACTAGGGAGCCTGCTCGTGTATTTCACCCACGCCGAAAGGCACGGCATTCAAGTGGTAAGTAAAAGGGGGGGGGGGGGGGGGAACCACAACCCCACTCGTTCCTTTCGTTATCACATCCATCCTCCACTTCTTTTATCCCTTTTCGGCCTCTCCACCATCAATCAAGCTTTATATAAATAATAATAATAATAATAGAAATAACACGTTCCCGACGGCGAACTTTTTTTGCTAATGAACAAAAATTGAAGGAACTTTTTATTTTTTTATGTGGATGTAAGGAAAAGGAGTTCATTACAGAGACAGAAAAACTCATAGGACAAAGAAAAGAACATGGGGACACTTTGTTTTTTTATTACAATTCAATTAAAGTAACTAGTGATAGGGATTCTTCTTCTTCTTGTATTTGTTTCTAGCTTTTTTGATTTTATTTATTTTTTGGGTCATGTCTGGATCAATCACATGCCAACAATAACAATGATAGGAGGGAGGGTCTTCTTGTCTTCTTCTTGTCATTTTTTTGGGTAATAATTTGTAATATTTTTTATGATGGTGGTGACGCAGATAGGGGCATTGAAGAAGGGGCTGAACCCGCCATCGTTGACTGAACTCGAATTCGGGTCTTCCCACCTCACACTAGCCATCAAGACTGGCATCATCACCGGAGTCATTGCTCTTGCAGTAATCCCCTCATTCCTTTCCTTTTTTTTTATTGAAGTAAAATTCGTCGCTGTCGTCAGTTCTTGAGTTGAGAGTCAAGTCACACGTGATTGTCGGTCGTGTAACATGATTTATGAATATGGGGGTGACTTTGAACTCTCAGGAAGGGATTGCTGTCGGTAGGAGCTTCGCCATGTTCAAGAACTACCACATCGATGGCAACAAGGAGATGATCGCCATCGGGATGATGAACGTGGCCGGCTCCTGCACCTCCTGCTACCTCACCACTGGTACTCTCTGGCCGTAGCGTGTTTATGACGATCGATATTGTGGTTCCAGATGGTAGCCTTAACTCTCGATGACCCGGTGTTGTCGGCAGGTCCGTTCTCGCGTTCGGCCGTGAACTTCAACGCGGGTTGCAAGACTGCTGTGTCTAACATTGTGATGTCTGTCGCTGTCATGATCACCCTGATGTTCCTTACCCCGCTGTTCCACTATACTCCGCTGGTTGTTCTCTCGTCTATCATAGTTGCTGCCATGCTTGGGCTGATCGATTACGAGGCCGCCATCCACCTGTGGTCGGTTGATAAGTTTGACTTTGTGGTTTGCATTGCTGCATACTCCGGTGTAGTTTTCGGGAGCGTCGAAATTGGATTAGTCTTGGCGGTAAGCTAGTCACAATCGCGAGATTTCTTTAGCTAACTCCTTGCATCCATAACTTAATTTCGGACAAGATGACACTATGTACTTTCTCTACCACAGGTTGCGATATCTTTGCTTAGGGTGGTCCTCTTCATCGTGAGACCAAGAACTTTCACCCTCGGAAACATCCCCGAGACCCCAGTCTACCGGAATACCGAGCATTATCCGACTGCAGTCAGTGTCCCTGGAATCCTCATCTTGGAGATCGCCGCTCCTATTTACTTCGCCAACTCGGGCTACCTCAGAGAGAGGTAGAAAATCATTCAACTTCCATCTTCAAGATCTAAAACCTTTTCGAAACATCACAACGAAGAGGCCCTTCAACCGGGAGGAAACAAATCTTAAATATTTCAACTTGTATACAGGATTTCGAGATGGATTGATGAAGAAGACGACAAGCTCCAAAGTTCTCAAGGACCAAGCTTGCAATATGTCATCCTAAACATGGCAGGTAAACAAAGTCCCGCGCACAAGCAAGAATCACGCTTGATGATTTACACCCGAATAATAAGAAAAGAATTTAACTCGAGTTGCTCGTCCAAACAGCGGTAGGAGCAATCGACACCAGCGGGCTGAGCATGCTCGACGAGATCAAGAAGAATCTCGACCGTAGGGGGCTCAAGGTAGACACGACTGTCGGCTTGCACATAATCATCCTAAGTCATCAAGATTGAACAATCGGACAAAAATCTAATTACTGATTTCCGGGTGCAGCTGGTGTTGGCTAATCCAGGGATGGAAGTGATGAAGAAGGTGAAGAAATCCAAGGTCATTGAGAAAATTGGGCAGGAGTGGATCTTCCTAACAGTCGGGGAGGCTGTTGGGGCTTGCAATTACATGCTCCACAAGTTCAACCCTCCCCCAACCAAGAACGAAGATCATCTTCAGGACAACTGGTCTGGTAACAACAACAACAACAACGTTTGAACATGCAATAAAAAAGTGCACCCACCTCACCCAACAACCCAGAAAAAGGTGTCCTCAAGGTTTTATGGGAGTATGGCCATGGAAAGGGGAGATTGGGATCAGCTTTGACTTTGTTATAAAAAATGTGGTATTTTATACAGGCAAAGGGGGAACTCCCCTTTGTGTGTGTGTGTAATCAAGTGTAATGAAATGACTAAATAAGGAGACTATATTTCCATTACCCAATGTTTGTGGGCCTCAACTTGGGCTGGATCAAGGCCCATTTCAGAATGAAGTAAATCCTGCTTGTTCAAGAGCAACTGACCTTGATCGATTGATTTATTCGAAGCCTAATACTAATGGCCAGAAGATGACACTGTTTCCTGCGTACATTTAGATTCTACTGACCCTGAACTACTTTCAACTTCTTGTGTTGGGGATCTGGACGCATGCGCAGAAGTGCCCTTTCTTCGCCTTCTGACCTCCGCCTCCGGTTACACTGAGGTTGCCGCCCCTCAGTCGGCTGTTCAGGTAATCCTTGAGCAGGACTCTTGGCTTCCTGTCGACTGCCCTGGTTGCCCTTCCCTTGTTCTCCTTCTGTTCCCCGAGTTTCAGCAGGAGGAACTGCATCTTCTGAACCTCTGACTGCAGCTTCGCCACCTTATCAGACCCTCTCCTTGCCTTCTCTGATATCCTCCTCCTTAGGAAGCTCCCTCCGTCGTCATTGGCCTCGCTCGTCGGCTTGGTAGGCCTAGGATTGAACCGCTTCTCCACCGCCTTGATTAATTTAGTGTTCGCTTCTGACAGCTTTGTGGTCGTGGTCCGGGCTTCCTCCAGCTGGGCATTGACGGTGTCGTATTCTCCTCCTTGTTCTTGTCGACTCCGAAGGATCAGTTCCACCATCCTCTGCAGATCGTTCAGCGTTATGTGCAGGTTCGTCAGCTTCTGCGCATCCGCGTTGAGTCTTTCCAGGAGCCTCCTCTTGCTCACCCCTTGTTTGTGCTCCTCAGCGCTCTCGGACACTTCCCGCTTATCGACTCCGAGCTCCTTCTCATACAACGATTCTTCGCAAAGGTCGGGAACGCTGTTGCCATCCTTCCTCGCCTCATCATCAAATTTGGAATCATCGAGCCTGTTCGCCCTTGGTGGTTTGCTGACCTGGAGGTCGATGATGCTGCTCGCATCACTGGTCTCCCACAACTCGAGCATCCGGTCTTCTGCTTCGACAGCCAATGATCTCCCGCCTGCGTAACTGAAGAACCCAAAACTCTGATCAAGCACAATCTCCTTGGTCATGAACTCATTCTGTGCTACACTTATCTCCGGTGCTGGGGGGTGAAAGGCTAGCATCTCTGGAATCCTCTCTTCATCTTTGCCGCAGGAATTGATTACTGAGTCCTGCTTTCTGGGGTTAGATTTCTCAGTATCCTTCATAGCATCCGCCGCATTGACACATGCTCTACCATTTTTCTCTATCCCAGGTTCAGTCGAACTTATCATTTCTGCCTTCAAAATATCCAGCTGCGATCGTAATTTGTCATTGTCATTTTCCAATTCTAGAACAATGCCCCGCAGTCGTTCAATCTCTCTGTTTTCGCTTTTGCGCTCATTCTGGCGGGCTTCAGCTGCTTCAAGGAACCTATGCTCAAGCATTGCTTCCCTGAGGCTCGATGATACGAAATCGCAGAAAACTGCTGCAATACAGGCTTCTGTAGTCTTGATCTCGTCAACCCGAGTCTGCTCCTTTCTGCATACATTGTGGTACTCTTTGCTCACCTCAAGTAGCTGACACTCCAGTCGCTTTATCTCCTCAAGGAGATATCCGGACTTGAGAATCTGCCTTGTAAGTTCGTCCTCAAGGTTCAAGATTTTCTTCTCCTGATCTTCTTTTGCCAGCTTTGTGTTAGTGAGCTCCATCTTGAGGTTGTAAAGCTTCCTCTGCATCTCTTTCTTCTCACAGTTAACTGATCTCAACATATTCTCGTAGGTCATGTTTCTGCTTTCCTTCTCGCTAAGTAGATCCTTTCCGCAGAGAATCTCGCACTGCAACAGGCCGTTCTCAGATTTGATTTCTCCCATCTCATTTGCAGATCTCTCCAGCAACTTTTGGAGATGAAGGTTCTCCATCCTCAAAGTGTTAAGATCGGATATGACCTCAACAGATTCTCGTTTAATTTGCACGAGCAACAAACCCAGGACTGATTTCTCGACAGCTGATTCAAGGTAGGTCTCCTCAAAACAGGCTAATGATTCCTGCCAATCATGAGCCTTCTGAATCATGTTATTCATGTCTTCATGGTTTGATTCGAAGGATTCTTCAAGAGGGGAGACCTTGGAGATTGAATTTAACATTGTATAAATTGCCTCCTTTCCGGCATCAATCTGATCGGAAAGAAACTGGAGGTCTGACTGCTGCACAAGATTCTCGTGCTCCAGGTAAGAGATCTGAACCTGCGAGAACTTCCACGCTTCAATGAGAGACTGGAACTTGAACACCAGCGATGAATTCCTTTCCTCACGATCCATCATGCCTCTCTGCGAAAAGAGGCCATCCATGTTGGCATCAAGGGACTTCGCTAGTTCCTCCTCGCATTCTTCCTTCATTTCCAATTCGATCTGCAATTGCACGATTTTGGACATCAATGATTCTTTCTCCTTCTCAAGGACAGAGTACTTATTCTGCAGATCCTCATGATCTTTCTCGGCATTCTGCAGGTAATCTTTTATGCCCTTTGCTCGCATCATCAGTGCTTGAAGTTGGGAATTCGCATCGGCGAGAGAGGTCTCGAGACAGAGGTTCATCTCCTTCAACTTCTTGCTTTGATCAGCTTTTTCCTGCAACTGAGTAAAGAGCGACTCATTCTCGTGGGTAAGGTTCGATCTCTCCTCCAAGAGAGACTTACAGGATTCCTCGAGGAACTTGACCTTATCACGGAGCTCATCCATCTGCGTCTCCAAATGGCAAATGTCGACCTCCAGCAGGACATTCTTCTTAACAAATTCATCCAACACCCCCAGTTTCTCTCGAAGGGCTGTCTGTTCGCTCCTCTCTTGTTCAAGCATCCTCTTCATAGCCGTCAATTTAGCATTGAGCTCGTTGATTGATGGCACCAGGTTCTCCGGATCAAGACCGACATAACGAACCTGCTGGAGAATGGATGACTGTTGCTCGGAATCTGCTTCTAGCTTTTGCAATTTTTCCTTATCTGTCAAGATTGCTTTCTCTAACTGTCGGATCAAATCAGACGAAGCCGTGCTGGCCTCACTGAGAACCGTGTTCTCCTCTCGAACCTTGTGGATTTCCTCATGTAAGCACTTGATGTGAGATTCAGCGTCCTCGAGAAGTCGAACTTTCTCCTGAAGCTGCGCAAAAAGGGTTCTTGTTTCTTCCTGGGACTGAAACCATGTGTTCTTCAACTTCTGTAAAGAATCTTCGACGTTAACGCGGTGCAGCCTCTCTTCCTGTACGCATGTCCAGAGCCTTCCAAGTTCTTTCTGTTTCTCGAGGACTTCTGCATCCTTATCTCGCATTTCCTGCATCAAAGCATCCAATCCTGAAACTAAATCGAGGTTTAGTTTCTCTGCAAATGACCACCATTCTTCTGTTGTTTCCCGACTGACCATCCCATGCTCGAGATGTCGATCCAACATTTCAGCTTCAGATTCATTCCCGATTTCATCCGCATTCTCCCTAACAGGCTGCAACTTTTTCAGCAGGTTCGATAGCATTCCCAGGCATCGGCTTAAGTTCCGAACTGCTGTTTCCTTCTCCATTTGAACTGCTGTTTCCTTCTCAGTTTTCTCCCGGGTGACGTCCTTCAGCTTATTTTCAGCCATATTGGCCCGGCCGCTGATCTCTTCAATCTCAGCCAAACACTTCTGCAACTCGGAAAGATGCACTTCCCTTGTGACCTCTAGTTCCAAATGAGATTTTCTCACTTGTTCGAACTCCGATTCAGCTTCCTTAGCTCTTTCTTCGAGTTGGCGACAGTTGTCTTGAACCCGTGCCAACTCCAATTCCAAGTCGGTTATCCTTTCCAAACTCTTCGCCAACTCGAGTGCAGCTGCAGCTTCTTGCTCTGCCTCTTCAGTACTGATTACTGCTCGTTCAAACCCTTCGGCCTCCATCCTCGAGTAAAAGCAGCTGTTTGCTGTGCCCGACGAATCAAATAGACCCTCGAGCACATCAAACCCAGCCTTGCTATCCGGCGATGTGAATCCTTCCGTTAAACCCATAAGAGACGTTTCAAAATCGATAATCTCTGGAGGCAAATCATTGGAGTCATCGCCAGAGTTCACGGACATACGACCGTATGCCGGCATCGCCCTGACCTTGTTGGGAAACACCTCTGCCATAGTCTTGTGGGCAAAACGGAGAACGCCAGTCGCATGACCGTACCTCTCCGCCAGTGCTCGGTAAGCCCGGTAAAAGTCCTCCGCCAGCTTCATGAGCTCCGGCCGTCTCTCGTAGTACATCTCCGCCCTCCTGGCAAACGAATCTGCATCCTCCTCGATGATCTTTATCATCTGCCTCACCTTCACATCCATATCTACAACGAAACAAGACAAAATAAGGCAACCGTTAATCGAAAATCGGCCCAGTGGAATGAGATCGAAGCAGCGAACAAAGGCTCGGCTCCACTCGACTCCACCCAGCTCCACTCACCCCGGAGATTCTCGCAGAGCCATTTTGAGTTCTTCGGACTAATGTGGCTATCCCACCACCAGGAGTACATCCCCCGGCAGTCTGCACGCACGTTCTCCGTCATCGCCCCGAGCCGAACCCGTGATTCTTCTAGTCAGCACTCCCGAGTCCCCATCAAATGCCCAATTCTACCTACACACCCATCCACCCAAAAGAAATTAGCACATATACCGAACAGACCACTTATACAAGAACGTTGCTACCAGCTGATCCGTTACCACAACATCAGACTCAGACAAGATAATTGGCAAACAGACGAGTACCCAGTAAGTAACAAACAACAACAACAACTGCTGCTCATCATCATAAATCTGAAGACTTATTCCCCGTTTGGTTCGGCTTTACGCTTTTTCATACAGGGGTCGTCACTGAAGTCCATGGCAGAAGACCGACAAAGTGAAAAGAGGGGTTTTCAGACAAAAGGGTAAACAAAGTTAAAATAGCACTGTAACGGCAGTAGCAAAGTTGGGGGGGAGGGGGGCGGCTAGCTGTATTGTAATGAAGAACAGCATGAACACACAGAGAGTTGTGGGCATGCATTGATTTTTATTATGGGGGTGCATTTACTTCCACCCACATTTGAAATTAAAAGATGTGGATGTGCCCATCATCATTGCTGTCCTTTTCCAATCGGTCCATGAGGCAACCAATTAAACAAAGGTAATTTTTACCTAATCAAAGGGGTGGGTGGGTGGGGAGATTATACTTAAGGACATACAAATTGGGGTCAAAGCAAAGCAAGGAATGTTGTGGTGTTTTGGAGTGGGGATGGATGGTGGGTCTTGGGAAGCTAAAACCAAACCTTTTTGTCAGGTTTTGTCATAGAAGTTTGTCTCCTCTCCTCACTTTTGACAGTATTTGCAAAAATGTTGCATTATACAAAAAGGTAAAGGGGCTACGACACAAACGCCCAGACCCCTGAAAAAAATTACTAATAATAACTGGTTGGGGTGTGTCCTGATCCTACAAGTAGGGTTTTTCGGTGGAGCCCCATTATTCATTTGACAGATTCAAACTTTACCGGGGATTAAGAATGCTCAAAGGAGAGGAGGAAGACAAACACTGGCAGAAACCAGGAAACGATGACAGACTGCAGATCGGAGATGTTCGTGTGTGTGTGGGGGGATTGAGTTTGTGTTACTTACCACCGGCGAAACGGCCGACGTCTTCGAAGGTAGCTCCGAATGGTTAGGAGGACATGAGATGTGGTACGATGAGGGATGGGAAAAAGGGTGAAGGGCAAGAAGAGAAGGGGAAGAAGAAGGGTAATAAGAAAAATCTGTGTGTGGTTGAATGAAGGATTGGGAAGGGGAGGGGTTGAAGGCGTGACTGACGCGGGGGGATTTTTTTTATTTTTGTGGGTTTTGCCTTATTCATGGTGATGATCTTGTTGTGTTTGCCCCCACACATTCTCACTTGTCCCTTTGATTAAGACTGATCCCATTTCTCGAGGACAGTAATAAATGAGAGAAGACCCACAATCCCCTCACCCTCTTAACCAATAACCAATCCATCCAAACCACCAAAAATACCCACATCAATCCCATCCCATCAGTACATACACAACATCAAGGCTTATTATGATTGCAGCTGCTATTTCACACTAAATTACCAATGACAGACCACACAACACAACACATGGTCTGCAGCCATCTTTGTCTGAGTGTTTATATATTTCTTCCCCAAACGTCTGAATGAATTGACTCCCCTCTGTAGCAAGGGGATTTTGTAATAGTCTTTCAGTTTTGACCTAGTGGTGGTGTTGGGTTGGAGGGGGGTAGGGAAGGACCCATTCTTTGTGTCTGTTGGAATTGGTCAAATAAAGGAGTAGAACCATTGTCCAAGAAAAAGACAACCCTTCTGTCTGTATATGATCAGCAGGTCAAAGTCATGGGGATGGGAACAGGAAAAGAAAACTGAAGTGATTTGTGGAAAGAGAGCTCTTTTTTTGCAAAAAAAAAAATGCAGGAAGCAGAGCATATTGGAGACTGTGCTGTGCCCTCCTTCCCTCTATCTGATCAGACAGAAATCAACAAAGAGTCTCCCTCCTTGTTGGATTCCATTACCATGTCCTAAGCAACTTCTTCCTTTTGTGGAATCTCTTTCTTTTTTTTTTTGAGATTTCCTTTTACTACTTTCGAGGGGTGGTGGTTCGGATTCGGATGGATGTGTTTTGTCCCCCCCCCCCCCTCCTCTTCATATCACATGATTTAAATTAGAAAAGGGGAAAGAAGAAAAAGGACGAGGAAGAAATTAAGGGAAGCCCATAAGGAACAATTCATGATGGGCCTAAAAGCCCATTTAAATGGCCCGTTAAGATGGAATAGGCCCGTGACAATGGCCCATGATGGTGGGACCACATGGAGCAGTTGCAGTTGATTGGTTTTCTGCTGGCGTGTGCGTGTCGTTATCCGAACAAAATGATTAAGTAAATGAAAATGACAAGTGGGAACAAGGAGGAATTTCCCAAATGGAGGCATCCAGAAGGCCGCCGATAAAGGGGGTGGTCGGATTTGGACCCTTCTTTTCCGGGCTGGATCAGAAATAAAAATAAATGTGTGAATGATGTGAAGGTAATAAAATTTTCTGACGAGAGACGAATTGGGGGGCGATCATTCCAATAGTTTGGCAAGATCGACGCGGTCGAGAATCCTCGGAAGGATCGTCAAACAAGAAAACACCCCGGCCGAACGACGAAAAAGAGAAAAAAACTTTAGAAGTTCAACAACTCCACCACCACCATGACCACGACATGATGAAGTTTAATCTTCTATATAACAAGTATAAGATCAACCAATCCACCTGCACAAACCTACTCCTCCTCCTTCATCTTCAACACATCCCAAGACCTTCTCCCCTCGTTCTGTCATCCCTCTTTCATATTCTTGTCACCGCCCTTCCGTGATCTCGACGGAGCTTGCTTTCTAGCCAAGGAGGAAGGAAAGTAAAGGAAGATGGCCCAGAACAACAGCTACTACAACCGCAACCAAATCCCCGGTAATCAAAACATTACTACACGTATTCATACATATTTTTTAAAGCTCCCCCTATATGCAGGATCAGTTTCTTAATAAAAAGTTCATTAAATATTTTCGTGGGCAGTTGCGTATCCTCCGCCATCGACTGCCCAGGTTCAGTACGTTGCCCCACCGCCAGCCGGGTACCCCATGAGGGACAGCCAGCAACAGCCTCCGGTGGCCGCCATGGCAGTGGAGACCAAGTCCAGGGGGGATGGCTTCTGGAAGGGATGGTAAGACAACTCTAAACACCTGCAGACACAATAATTGAGATTGATGCAATTATTATCGGGTTTAATGTGATGATGATGGATTGCAGTTGTGCTGCGTTGTGCTGCTGCTGTGTGCTGGAGACCTGCTTCTAGTGTGTCTCCCCCCAATCTACTCTGCTCCCATTTGTGATTCCCATTTTTATCATTGTACCAGATATTATTATTACACGACTTCCCCTTCCCTGCTGTAATATTATTACGAATTGTTCTTTCTTTCTTTCATTGGAATCACATGGTTTGAATCCTCGGAGTTGTCATTTATTTTTGGTTCAAAGTCAAAACGTTATGAATTTGGACGGTCCGTGACTACGATAGGAAGTTGTGGATAAGGTTGGGGTAATCCGGAACCGGAGTTTTGTTCCAATATGATGTTGATCCCAAACTATTTCGTTAAATAATCTCCTAAGTTTGGAAATTCCTTAACTAACCTGGCGAAATCGGCATTACAAAGGCCGACTTAAATCATGAAGGAAGTCGACCTTTGTAAGGCCGATTTCGTCATAAGCGAAGTGAAGTAAGCCTTACAAATAGAAGTCAAAAGCTCTTGACAAATTCAAAATATTTTAAAACCGAGGTCGAGAAGCAATTAGGAAAAGTCATTCAGGTAGTACAGTTTGATCGTGGTGGTGAGTATTATGGTAGACATGATGGTTTTCGACAACAAATGGGACCGTTCGCCAAGTATTTACGGGAATGTGGGATTATCCCACATTATACCGTGCCTTATATACCGAACAAAATGGTGTGGCCAAAAGGCAGAATCGCACTCTTATGGATGTGATAAGAAACATGATGAGTAGGTCCAACCAACTGAGTTTTTTGTGGGGTGAGGCGCTTAGATCTGCTTTGTAAATCCTTAATCGTGTTCCTTCGAAATTTGTGCCCATAACAGCTTTTGAAATTTGAACGGGTCGTGAACTTACCTTAATCATCTTCGTGTGTGGGGATGTCCTGCTGAGGTGAAACTTTTCAGTCCCAATGTGAGTAAAATTGAACCGAAGACTACTCGTTGCTTTTTCATTGGATATCGTGATAGGTCTTAAGGGGACAATATCTATTGTCCTAGTCGTGGGAGGACAATGATTGACTCTATGAATGCAAACTTCTTGGAGTTTGATGTTGTTGATGATGTTGTGTAAATACTTAAAATTTGATGAAGTAGTGACTTCTTTTGGTTTTGTTGAGAATAAGGTGGATCATTATATCTACCTAAAGACCAGCGGGAATAAGTATATTTTTCTGGTCTTGTTTGTTGATCGTATCCTCCTTGCTAGCAGTGATGTCGGTTTACTGCATGAAACTAAAATGATGTTGACAAGGTCTTTTGATATGAAAGATCTCGGAGAGGCATATTTTGTTTTCAAGATAGATATACATCGAGATAGATCTTGTGGACTGTTGGGACTCTCTTACAGGGCATATGTTGATCGAGTGCTTAATAGTTTTGAGATGGAGGGTTGTAAACCTAGTGTTACGCCTATGGGGATAAATTTACTAAAATCAGTGTCCCAAGAATGACTTTAAAAAGGAGTCGATGACGAATGTACCCTTTTCTAGTGCAGTTGGGAGTTTAATGTATGCACAAGTGTGCACTAGGCTGGATATTGCATTTACGCTGAGTGTTCTTGGTAGATATCTGTTTAATTCAGGTCTCGATCATTGGATGTCTGCCGAGAAAATCATGAGGTATCTAAAGGGGACACGTGATTATATGCTTATGTACATGCACTCAGACAATCTTGAAGTAATGGGTTATATTGATTCTGATTCTAGGACATGTCCAGATGATAGAAAATCTACTTCAGGATATATATTCATGATGGCTAGAGGTGCAATGTCTTGGAAAAGTGTGAAATAAACCGACATCTTCCTCCACCATGCAAGCATAGTTTATGGCATGTTATGTGGGAGGTTACACACGCTATTTGGCTTAAAAACTTCATATCATGGCTTGTGATTATTGATTCTATATGTAGACCACTGAGATTATTTTGTGATAATCGCACGGCTGTGATGTTTTCAAAGAACAATAAGAGTTCTTGTGGTTCGAAACATATCAGGATCAAATATCTCGTTGTCATCGATTACGTAAAGAAATGGAATGTTGAGATTGAGCACATCCGTACTGACCGATGATTGCAGATCTCTTAACCAAGAGGCAACCACCTGATTTTCCGGTTCATGTAACAGTATGGGGTGGTAGAGTCTTTTAATGTACTTGGTCAGTGAGAGTCTTTGTTAAATCATTTTGACTCTGACATTGATGTATGATTTGAGACACTTGGTTATTTCAGTATTATATGATGATCATCTATTATTCATTTTGTTAAATGTTACATGTGCACATGTTTGAAAGTCTAAAGATTCGGTGTTTATCTTGAGCATGATGGTTTTGTCAAAGTAGTCTGTCTCTGACGACACCATTAAGTTTCTTGCGAGTTTTATGTTTGAGACTTACGAGGCATTAGTGTCAATTTATTTCATCCGGCTTCTTAGAAGCATTAAGGTCACGGATGGATACTCTAATTTCACCGAGGTATGTAGGTTACAAAGGTTTTCTCTGACATCAGTAAAATATAAAGGTTACAGAGATATTTTCCACACTTTTTTGAAGTATAAAGGTTACAGGAAATTTTATAGAACTGACAAAAAATAACATCGTTATTATCACCATTGAAGGATGTTTTCGGCTATACCGCCACATTGACCTATTGACGTTAGAGTTGTGGATGCTCGTGACCATGGTTGTCCAACATCGTTAAATGATGTGACGACGACCATTATTCGGTGTTAGCGACTTTGATGGTCGAGGTTGTTTTGAGATGTTGTCCCGTGTATTGTTTACTATGATATAGGGCGATATATGTATGCAGCCCGAGAGTCATTTTTTGAAAGTAAATGTTTTGATCTTAGTTGGAGAATGTTGAAATTTTATAAAATATATAATTTTTTTATTTCTTTTGTTTTATTTTATAAAATTCATTTTGGTTATAATTAATTGTTTTATCTTTTTAAACAAACGGACCGTATATTGATATACGGGACAATGCATGATAGCCCCTTTCGATTTGGGTGATCTAAAGGCTTTTGCGGCATCTTGGTTTTGTTATTGATATAGGCTGGATGGTAATTCGGTGTAACCCAAATGTCGACGCTCGTGATGGAAGGGCTCGTCCCCTCTCCCACTAATGTATCTTCCATTAGCCGTTACGTTAGGAGTGAGGAGAAGACCTAAGGTAGCTTATTGGCTCTTCTTGCAGATTATACCTACGAATCTTGGCTACCGTATATTTGGTTTGAGATTATGGCGCAAACAGATACGTTACCGTTTTTTCCCTATTTCGTGCCTTACATCGACTGCGCCAATCTTGGTTTGCGATTAATTCGCAAACTTTTAGTTCAATCATGTGTGACGACTGACGACAGTGGTTTGGGAATTCAACAAACGATTTGCTTCGCTTTTAATGGTGGTAAAGTTGAAGAAGAGATTGTAGTAAAGTTCTTTCATATCCCGGAAAACCAAGTCTTTTAAGCGAGTGCCATTGCAGGCAAGGAAAAATGGAGATAGCTTTTGGATGGAGTGAAGAATTATGGCCACTTTTATAACACCCAGCTGCAGAACACGAGCCCAACAATAGTCACCAGTAGTGGTATGGAAGACACAAGGGGCCTGTTTGGGGACGCGGAGGTTGGGTTGAGCACAGGTCGGATGCCTGGTTTTGTGGATGAACCGGCTGGTTCTGTCACAGGGGATTCTGGAGACATGTCTGATGGTGTTTCGGTCGCCCATTCGGGTGCTGGGGCCGGAGGAAGTGGTAAAACTGCCTTGGATGCTGTTTTGCGGACAAGAAATAGAAGTTAGAAACATCACTCTGTGCTTGTGGATCAGGGTCGTGAACGAAGTAGCTCACCTCTAGGGCTTAAAGGGCTGTATGCTGAGTGGGGAGATGGCGAAGGAGCTGTATGTGGAGAAGCAATCGCCGGTGGTGGCGGAGCAAATAGGACAGGACCTATAACCATGAAAACATTGGAAGATTGAGTTGAGATTGTGGCAAGCGTTTGGAGACGAATGGATGTGAGATCAAAGTTGTCGAAGTACCTGGAGCCGGCAAGGGCGAACCGGTTGCTGCAAATTTGCGGGAAAATTGCTTGGTTAGCCGGAGTGAGTTGGAAAAAAAATGGATAACGGAAGAGAGGTAACATGATTAGAAAACCTTTGCATTGCAAGGGCAGGCCGCCATTACAGGCACGAGGGAGGGAAAGCGCGAGGGTACGGTTGATCGGAAGAGGGATGGGGATGTTGGCGGTGACGACGAGGCAGGTACAGTCGATGCTTGTCTGAAGCATCGCCTTGAACGATTTGCAGCAGTCAGAGGACGGGGAGGTGCCATTGCCGCTGCTCCCTGTTATGAAGTTGAAACATGGTGTGAAACTGGTGATCATCGACGTTGTGCATGGGGTGCTGATCTGTGCATTGGACCAGGGAAGCAGACAACTCAGGACAACCAGAAATGATGTTGTAATGACATTTTTCTGGTTAGAAATAGCGGGGCTTGCCATCCTTGGGGTGATTAAGGAAAAATACAGGGAGGGGCTTTATAAAAACTTGGGAATCTGGGTGACAGGAAAAGAGAGGAAAGAAGAAGAAAACCAGAAAAAGTGGTAGATTTGAAGTTAGGTTGTGGAGTTGGAGCTACTGCTGACCGAGGTGAGGTTGTCTGTGTTTCTTCCTTTGGTTCTTGTAATAAGATTCAGAGTGGTTAGTCTCAATTAGGTGCAATTTTCCATATGATGGCCACGTGGGCTTAAAAATTCTACCCGACACATTGGAGGAGAAGAAACTATAATGCCACTGCACTTCCAGATTTGTGTTGATTGTGGTTATCTGGTTGTTGTGACTGATCTGAGTGCATCAGTAGTTATATTCCATTTTTTCCTCTCAACTGGCCTCCCTGGGATGGGCGCCCTGTCTCGAGAACCTATCATGATACAGGCGTTATAATACCAGTTTCAACTTGTTACAAATTTTACTCAGACTCGATGCTCGATGCTCAATGCTCACCTCTAAATCTAGGTTGCGCCTACTTTTGCCTTCTCTGAGGGTTGGTTTACCGCACAACAGCACTTAACTGCTTAAAACACGTACTAGCGCAGCTGGAATCCGACCACGGAACCTTTCCTGCCCAAGCCTGTACATGTCAGGCTCGCTAACAAAGTGGAAACGAAAAATCTATGCAAAAGTAGGTTCTCCAGAGGAAGATGGTTCTCTCCGGATCACCGTGTTAAAGACTCTTTGAGGTACTTGGCTGAATATGTGTTCCAAAACCCGACTCGGGTTGGAAGAGAGATGGTCTGATCAAAGCTTTGTCATTTATGTTTTACGTCATGGCCCCATCTGCTGGAGAGAGAGCAGCCGTCCTCAATGTCCAGAATTTGCTTATCCTGTGAAAAGGAGACCCAGCTCGGTTTATCGGATGGGGCTTCATTACAATGTCCATTTGAATCGGCTGCTGGTTGGAAGGTGTTGTCAGGATCAAACTCATTGGAAGGCGGCTTCTAATCTGCATGGGGAGAAGATACGGAAATGGCCGGGTTTCTTCTTTGGCATCATAAAATAGCTCATCCAGACTGGACGACCCATTTACAGGAGGAGACATACCTTGCTTTCCCTCCAACACGTGTCCTCGAAATTCCCCATAAAGGCGACCTTTGGCGCCCTCTGCTGCAGAAGGTTCCTGATTACTGTCCACAGGCAAAACTTGACCACAGTCCTGCAAAGGGAAGATGTCACTGGGGCGAGTGGCTGATGAGGCATGATTGAAAGGTCCATTTGAGGCAGTGACGTGATAGAGAGGATCTTCAGCTTCAGATCTACTTGACAGTAGCTCCCCCGTGTGATGAGGAGATTCGATCACGGAAAGGAATTCCTCCTCGGCATCATGAAATGCCTCCCCTGGGCAAAGTGAACCATTCCCAAGAACCAAACCTTATTTTCCATCCAAGACATTTTCAGAAAATTGCCTGGAAAAAGGACTTTCGGTTCTCTGGTCACAGGTGAGATTTTGTGACCCTCCTCTGTTAGATAGTGACATAACAAGGCTTTCTTTGTCTGCTATGTCAAGAAAGCTAGGCTCAGAGCACGGAGTGATCTTCACATCAACAGAAGGTTTTTCCTTGAATCCCATATCTGCACCAGGAGCTTCCAAGTTCAGACAGGTGGGCAAGTCCTGCGGACTTTCATGATTGTTGGGTATGGGATTCCTGATGTTGCTGCACTTCGCTTTCGCATCTAAAGGTTCATACAATTGTGTAATCTGGTTTTTGCCATTCTCAGAATCAGAAAACTGGACATTGTCATTAGTGATGTCGGATCCATCCTTGTTCACATTAGCATAAACAGAGGATCAACAGGATCAGCAACAAGAAGAAAGGGTTACACATGTAGCAACATAGAGTGGGCCTTTTTATCTGATCAAAATGCAAATATGTATTAAATACACTCCAATCAGAATGTAACACATGTCGCAGCACTGATTTGGGTCCTTTTCTATTCTTGATCAGATATCAAAGGTCGTAACTATACAGGTAACAGGTGAAAGTGATGAAATTACCTTTGGGAGAAATGACGTTATCCCCCATGGCAGGAGGGATGGACAGTTGTTTCTGCAACATGTCTACACACGGGAATGCCAAAATGTTCATATTTCTCATTCTTTTCCTCAGTTCTCCTCGGGCAGGCTTAAAACCAAAGACAGAGGTCCACATCTCTTTGAGTTCATCAATTGGAGGGATAATCAACTTCTCAACCTTTAGGGTGCAGAGAATCTGAAATTTTGTCCAGATCCTTAATAAAACACCTTAACCAGGGGATCTGAAAGCAGAATATAATGAGACGCCAATCTATTTACGAAACCTAAGGGCCCATTTGGTTACCGAAAACTTTTACGTGTTTTCGCCTCTTCGAAAACAAAATGTTTTTAACTATTTTTGTTTTCTGATTTTCATTTACTGAAAACACGTTTGGATATATTAAGTAGTTTTTGGAAAGAATCAAATGTACAAGAGAAAAATATGTTTATTGCAGTGAATTCAAAATCATTCATGTGGGTGTTTAAAAAAGGTTCTGTAGTAACAGGTGAATCCAAGAAAAAAAATTGCTACAGTATTTTCCCATCCTTTCCCATGTTTTCATTTTGACGTGAAAACTCAGAAAACATCTATAACATGTTTTCTATATCATGAGTAAATTTCGGAAAAGAGATAAAATGCTTCCTTTATTTTCTGTTCTCAGATTTTTTAGCTTTCCTAAAACCAAAGAAGTTTTCCTTCTTTTCGTTCAAAAACAAAAACGGAACAACAGCAAAATTTCTTCAACCAGACGGCCCCTACGCTTCTGAAATGGCTGCTTCTACAGTTGCCTTATGAAAGAAAAAAACGTGCTCCCATAAAATTATATGTAGGAAAAAAATTTCTGGTAAACTGCAATTGTAGGTGTCAACGTGTATGCAGTTTTTAGAAAAAATCTCAACTCACAGATTCCAGAGCAGTTAGCAGACACCGGCACATTCCTTGTCGCCTGAACATGTAACGGGTTCCAATAAATGGCATCTCTGCCAACAGGTTTCCATGAATTCTGTTAAAACGAGGAACAAATGACTATCACAGACTAAAAAGGACTGACCTCAAAGCAAACAACACTGAAGAAATCAGCAAGAATCACCTAGGAAACACGCCCTGAAAATGGCACCGTCCCATCCAAATCATCAGCTTTTTACTCTCTTTGCAATTGGCCCAGAAGTCGCTTTTGGATAACAGCAGTGATCTCTCAAGGTTTGACCCCACTCCGCTTCCCCATTGTCAGATTTACCAAACTTAACCTTCGAAACTTAACCTTCGAAACTTCCGGCCTTTCCTCACCTACATCTATGTATCCTTGTCCCGAAGGAACCACAACCTCCTGATCACCAGTCCCCAAAACAAGTGCTTCACCCCCATCCAGATTCACAGCTTTTGGGGTATCCTCTTCCTCAAGTTTCTTTTCAGACAAAATGTCATCTCTCTCTTGTCTAACTCTCAACTTCCCAGATCTCAAACCTTCCCTCATCCTTACCAAGCAAACCCCAAAAACTAAACGACCTCAAAAGCCCCAAAACCCAAACAACAGCTATCCATCTATCCTATCAATCACCACCCCCTCAAACTAGCCATGAGAGATTCCGCCATCAGTCACCGCGCAACGAGCCTCCCAAAAAACCAGCAACACAGCGACCATCAAACACAGGAGGATCACGAACACCTCAACTGTTTCAACAAAAGACTAATCCAGAAACCCAGAAAACAACTCGTGCCGGGAACAAAACCATATGACTCACAGATATAATGTGAGCCAATGTGCGTTCAAACGAAGACCCAGAATCAATCCCTTCAGCACGAAGCGTTTCCAAGAGGTTGGCGGCAGAAATCACTCAGACTCGGAGAGAATCAACGACGCCAAACCACACAACAGATCAGCAGACAAAAGGGGGGAGAGAGGTTAGGCGGTAGATTTTTCTTTCACGAGGATGTCGGAATGAGATCTTTGGGGATCGAAAGGAAGGATTTTGAAAACTGGTGGTGGGGGGGGGGTGGGCGGGAGGGATTTATCCAAGGTTTTTACCGGGTTTTGTGGATGCTATACAAAACTACTTCTAGCAGAACGAAAAGGGCTCTTGGTGAAAAAACAGATCATTCTTCTTCTTCTTCCTCTACAAAAACCCGCCATCCCGTTCCTTACTCCTCAATGCTGCTTTTCCTGATTCAGTCAAACAAGTTTAAAACAGACCCGATTTCCCATCTTCCCACCAAACCCAACTCGCAGAATCTGCGGTCTCCCTTCCTCTCTCGATCATAATCATTGACAACGCCGGGCGGGGCGAGGGGGAGGGGCTTTTATTACGAAGTACGAGGAAAAGGAAAAAATGCCATCACAATGGAAAATGAAATTTGTCCTCCCATTTCGAGAGCCAGCCAATCTTGTCATGAAAGTACTTAAAATGGACACACATTTATTTTACGATTCCCATTGATTCGGGAAAATAAATGCAAAGACTGTCGATTCCCAGTGAGAAAGGTGAATAAATAATGCGTGGATAGATAGATTATTGGACTTCCAATTGTCATTGATCAACACCTAAATAAAGAGAAAGAAAGGGTCCCCTTCAAATTTTACAGTGAAACTCGACCGTTATAACGACCCAAATGTTTTTTAAAAAGAAACTCATGGTCCAATCAATAATACTAAATTAAAATAAAAAAGCTTCCCTCTTTATCTTTGTAACATATAAAATGTTATGATTATTAATTCAATACCATTTTCAAAATAAGCACTTTGGAATTTGTATTGTTGATGGTTGAAATGATGTTGAAGTTTGTGGTAAGAATGACTTTCTAGAAAGAGAGCAGAATTGATATAACAACCCCAACCCCCTTGATCGTCGCAGGTTGCAATATGTAGAGGAAGTGACAAAAGGTTCGGGAAAGCGGCGATGATGACGAATCGCCGGGTGACGAGAAAGAGAGATTTGCATGAGAAGGGTGTTGGTTGTCGATGTAGCAGTCGAAGGAGTAGGAGGAGCATGCAGGTGGAACTGTAGATGATGCAATGACGCTGAGTCCGATGATGGCAAAGAGGGTGAAGAAGATTGTGAAAAGTGAGGATTTAGATGCAAAACCGAAGTAGTGAAAAGGAGAGTTCTTCGAGATGTAGGAGGAGGCATTCCCACGGCGAAGGGAAAGAGTAAGAGAAAAGTAAGATTCTGATGGCAGTGGAAATTCCCAAAGGATTGAACGCGAAGGCAGAGATAGATGCTTGAAGAACACATCTTCACGGAAAGGATATAATCTCAGAAAATGCGAGCTCTTGGCAATGAGTCCATAGTCGGCCCGATGGCACAGACACGTGCAGAGGGGCACATCAGCGATGGCGACACCTTTGAGACCAGTGGAGGAGATGCCTTACAGTTGGTACGTCAAGTAAGGGAAATGTAATGACAAAGTGGGTCTCTCCATGGAGGAGATTCACAAGTTAGGAAAGCAAACCACGTTTACAGCACCGGAGTAATGAGTGCTCTGGCCATGTTCAACCGAGAAGAGGAAGGCAAGCGTGAGCAGAAAGGTCATAGCGGACGGCTCATTCTCCGCCGCATCCAGCAGGGCGTCGGGCCTACTCATGACACCTTCGCTGCAAAAGCTGTCATGACAAGCCTTAGGAAACTCACATTTTGTGCTTTTTTCTCGATGTTGTTCAGCTAAATTAGCAGATGGATGTCAAATGCTGGTTGTTAACATCATCATGTCTTCAATCAATTGAATGATTTTGGGTCTTGGGCCGATCACCGACGTCAGTCCGATGTAAAAGCAAAGGCTTGAATTTCTCAGTCATCCTTTCCTTCCCCACGATTCCATTAGATGCGCGCCGCCTTGCGTCGATCAAACCATCAATTCCACCAAACCCTCCAACCCCTTAACCCCGCCGTCGTCACCCCATCTCGTCCCGACAGCCATTCCCGTACCATGCGAGACGACCCGGATCCACCCTTCTTGTCGGAACGCCGATCCCAGTCCAAACCCGGGTGTCCGGCTCGGACCCCCGACATAGAGAAGAAGTACGTTCACAGGATCTACGATGCCATTGCCCCTCACTTTAGCTCGACCAGGTTCGCGAAATGGCCCAAGGTTGCAGCTTTCCTCAAGTCCCTCCCCCGGGGCTGCCTAGTCCTCGACGCGGGCTGTGGGAACGGGAAATACCTAGGGTTGAATCCGGAGTGCTGCTTCATCGGGTGCGATATCAGTCCACCGTTGATTAGGATTTGCGCGGATAAGGACCATGAGGTGCTGGTCGCTGATGCGGTGAATTTGCCGTATAGGACGGGGTTCGGAGACGCCGCAATATCGATTGCCGTATTGCACCACTTGAGTACGGAGGGGAGGCGGCGAAGGGCGATCGAGGAATTGGTTAGGGTTGTGAAGCGGGGAGGGCTAGTTTTGATTACCGTTTGGGCGGTGGAACAGGAGGATAAATCTCTGGTTAGTAAATGGACCCCGTTGGTGGATAAGTTCGCGGAGGAATGGATTGGCCCGGGGAGCCCCCGGTGTCGTAGTCCTTCGTCTTTGTCACTAGAAAGTATTCCTGAGATGGATTCAGCGGCTTCGACCGAGAATTTGGCTTTGGGAGAAGGTTTGGGGGGTTTTGGTGGAGGGAAAGGTGGTAAGGATCAACAGGAGTACTTTGTCCCGTGGCACTTGCCATATCATCGGGCAGAAATCGGCGGAACTTCCAGGGGTGCTCTTGAGAGCGGGTTAGCTAAGAGGGACGAAAAGAAGCGGGCAGTTGTATACAACAGATACTACCATGTGTTTGAAGAGGGTGAGCTTGAGAGGTAAGAAGATGTTTGGCCTATGAATGTGTTGACTGTGACGAGTTAGAAGAACTACGGGATAGATTCGATGATCCGTCTTGTCTGAAGCTCAGTCACGAGTTGGATCTCCCGTTAGCAAGAAAATCACAATTGACACAGGCATAAGCTAAAGATTGAATACTTATACAATGGCGAGCTTGTTTCCTATATCAGGCTGACAGTCTAATAGGATAGACTAAGTCTTGTTGTGAGGTGTCATTCTTGTTGTGAGCAGCCAACCTGTCCTTCAGACAATTACAAGGTTAAAGGGTCATGAAGGAAAATGTTCACAGTTGTCCAATTGTACTCTTGAATTGGCAGCTCCAGTGTGTCTCGCTTCTAACTGCTTGCACGAATATTTTCATCTAAATGTTGTCCGCCCCGGTGTTTGGTGTTTGCAGGTTAGTATCAGACATGGATAACGTGGCTGTCGTGGACCGCTTTTTCGACAAGTCGAACTGGTGTATTATTCTCGAGAAGACGGGTTGATTGTTGCCTGGCAGTCTATACAATTGATCTTCTCGCTGTGTTTCCAGGAGTAAGGAGCTGGGTTTGGTAGGTTTGGTCGGTGGCAGTTTGTCCGGCGTGTGTTTTGCTTTGCCATTGATCTTAGTCTCGTTAGATTGGCGTGTCTTGCTTTCAGGGTAGAAGCATTTCCCTCGCAGCCATACAAATGTTTTTTTGGCAGCAACAGTCTCTTAAGACAACTGACCTGTCTGGCCAAATCATAGTATACATTTCTGGGGTAATAATTTTCCGGATATTAAGTAATAATATGTTCAATTTTGCCTGTGCTGGTTTAAGTAGATAACTTAGCTATAACATCAGAAAGCGGGCAAAAATGGTGTAATAAGATACATAGAAGACCATTTTATTGCCTGAAAGCTGGTCTCATTGATAATTTACGTGGAAGATGAAAATCAATGCAGGATAGAAGAGAAATCCAGCAGGCTATCTTTAGCAGCGCCAATATTAAGTTATCCAATCTTTGACTTCCTTTGGCACTGACTGAGATGAGAAACTTAATAGCATGGAAACCTCGAGCTGCCTGTGAACTCTAATGTCTCAGAGAGCCTAGCCAGGGCTTCCAAAGGATGCGAGCACCTCAACTGGTGTTGGCAGGGGAGGGGGGGGGGGATTTGCTCGTCCCTTTATTGACTAGGAGAATTTCCTGCATAAGACAATTCATTCAACTTACGGTATATACTTGTAAGATATTTCTCTGTAGACCAAAGTCACCTTTATTGTACGAGGAAAGATACAGCAACGAAACATAAAACCATGGGTATAGAAAGAAATACAAGCAGAGGTTGGGAAGATGTAAAATGGATTGTGAAAAACGAACATTTGCTTTTGACAAGAGAGATGTTGAGAATGCCGTATGTACCTTCCTTAGATGGAGATGGTCCAAGCATGCAGCTGATAAGGGCATCCACTAGAGAATGAGATAGTCTTGCTCATCTGAGCTTTCCTCATAAAGTCTGTAGTTGGACTCTTGACTATCCTCATTGGCGCTTCCTTGGTCGCTATTATAGCTGCTATCAGCTAATAGTATGGGTGAGCTACCTGACGAATGGCTATCTAGCTGGGAGGGTATGCTAACCTCATTGTTCAGATCACTGTCAGTAAGTTGTTCCATTTCAATAAAACTGCAAAAGGAAATGTCTGTCAGAACTCACACCAAGTTTAAATGCTTATAATTAAAATGGTTTGGATCATGCAAAGGTGCCAGCAATTAGTCGAACCTTCCTTCACATGGAAACTCTGCTACCAAGGAAATGTCAGGCCTTTCTTCTGCCATCTCCTTTAAGGGAATGGAGCTGTCAAGATTCGGTCCCTAAAACTCATCAGGAAGTTGAGAGGTAAAATGTGGAATATCAATTCATTCCAGTGAGCTTTTTACCTTGAAGAATAGCATCTATGATACCAGTCATTCTCCGAAGCTAACCCTTCCTTGTTGGATATGTCCTAGACATTGACGCCACTGATGTTAGAAGCTAACTAGAAGAATAATCTTATGACTCGGAAGAACATATTATACTCACAATGTATCTGAGGCAACTGAAATCCCCAGAAATGATAGAAGTTAAAAACCGCGCAACCTCCATCTGCGGGAAATTTTTTCTTTATCAGAAAGGTGCATCAGAAATACAGGTAAAGACCAAGAAGCATAATAGTAAATTAGTTACCACTTTAAGGTGCATACAGTCCCGCAAAATTAAAACTTCCAGCAAACAACCACTTGAACTATGGCCAAGATTCCTAATGATCAAAGAAGGGAGTGAATTCTCTGGTGCCGTACAGAAAGCCTCACCAGTCAAGAGGTTTGGTCCAACTCACCGTAAGAAGGTTCCAGTTATAGAATAGGACGTTGAGAAATCAATATACCGTAGCTTCCGGAATCCCTGAAGGTATGGTGAAATTATTAATGAGTAGAATTAAACACAGCTGAATTCTCTCAAATGTGACTTCAAGAGCAAATTAAAGGAAGTACAAAACAAACTGCTCAGGGATAATTTCGGGGGTATGTACAACGCAAGTTCCGATCTAAGGTTCGGTTTGTATTTCATAATGGAAACAAAAGGAAAGGCCATAATAATGCAGAAGATATATCTAGAATCTTAGGATAGTCACTACAACAGAGGTCCAATAAAAAAAGAAAGAAAGCCATTTGCAGTTTAACAGGGTGGCAGTAGCATAAATTCACTTGTTCTAGCCATACACAAGCTTGTGCAGGAAAGGACGATAAACAAAGTGATCCCATAAGTGGAGCCATGTCATCTTTCCATTCAAGTCTAATGTTAAAAAATCTTCAGGCCCCATTGTAACGAAGACATGTCCATAGAAAACGTTAAGATGTGCGATAAGACTTCTCCCCATCTGAAAATATACATACCTTAACAAGAGTCTTAACTTTACAATCATGGAGCTTGAATCCCCTAAGCGACAGTGAATTTAAATGAGGACAGTTGTTGACTAGCTCAATGCATGTAGGTGATTTTAAGCTGTCATCCCTCCCTGAATGATTCATAAAACAGAAGCACAGGAAATGAGCACATGATATGAACCAGAAAATAGAACTATTGAAGAAAAAAAGTGGCAGTAGTCATGCAACCTGTCCTGGAAGATTCAAAGAACAACCTCTCAATCAAGTGACAGTTTTTGCCAACAGATACCAATATTTGTCTCAGCTCAATATGTCTGTTAGATAGCGCAACATACGATGGATGAGAAAAAGGAAAAATTTAGTCAAGCAGTAAAATGGAATCTCTAATATAGAAGCAAACAGAAATTCACTCTCTCCAATAAAATACATAAAACCTTTATAGACACATGACAGAATATAAGTCTGATGCAACAACAAGATTGAAACATTTTATTCATTTCATACTACTTCTTGGAATGAGAAGAATAGGAAGAACAGCCAAGAAATTTAAGCAGGGCAGTTGCTGCATGCTGCAAATAAGTTACGGATTGGCAGGAAAAGTGAGCAAAGTCAACTAGGAAGCCTTTGAATGGATGTGACCTGCCTCAAGAGGCAATGAATCCATTTTAAACAACAGTCGCATCGTCCTTAGTTCAAATGAGACTGCTGGTCAAACTTACTAATGCCATATTTGGTTTTTCAACATCTTTCTGGAAAATCAAGCGGCCAGGAAACTAACAACGGATCCCTTCATCAATAGAGAAGAGATGTAGAACATAGTCCACTAAATGTTTATGCACAATGAAAGCTGCATCCCAACTGTGGTATAAAATGAATAGGTTATAGAAAACTTACAGCCCAACAATTTCCAGGTCAATCAATGACGAGCATGCTGATAAAGCCACACAAAGAGACGTGCTATCCATTCTTTCGAGGTTGTAAAGGTGCAGTCTTCTTAATAGCTTGCTACAAAGAATAAAAATGTATACACAACCATATTTAAGCTCAATTGGGTGCAGTCATCTTCAAAATAACAGAAAATAACATAACTTCAGCGTACCCCGCAGCAGCGCCATCACAACTCAGTGTGCTCAAGCACGTCCTTGTCAAGATGGGCGACTCTTTCCCTTGCCGGGTCTTCTTATCGTTCCACGAGAAGTTAGAGACTTCCACAGCATTTCTGATGGTGTAAACTAAGGGCAGAGAAGGTCCAAATGGCACATATGGAACCGACACTATGCCAAGCTTCAACGACCTGATCAGGCACGCATAAGACAAATCACAAAAGGGCAAATGAGGAGCACTAATCAGAGCCCAGTTTCAGCTCAAACGAAATGAAGATCCAACTAATTAGAGTCCTCAATTGGATCACTGAATGAGCTTACTGGAGGGCTCTCCCAGCTCGCTGGATCATGGTGGAAACAACGGCATTATTAACCTTGGGCACCACGGTGGTCAGATCGATATCAGCATAGCAGAGCGGGTCCCTGGCACACTTGCTGAACATTGAGCAGGTAGCCGCAGCGTAGCAGAGGCTCTGGGAATCGAGCATGGAGAACACCTGAAACCAGCAACGGCGAGAATGCGCTCAAAACAGCAACAATTCCAATCATCAGATTAAGCTGAGAATCAGAGTGACGTTAGAGAGTAGGTAGGTACTTTGATGGTGAGATCGGAGGGGAGAGGCCAGGAGAGGGAGTTGTGGAGGGAGGCGCGGCGACGGGAGGAGCGATTGGCAGCACGGAGGATGGAGGAGCCGAGGTGTAGGGCGCGGTCGAGGAGGAGAGAGTCCGGGGTGTCGAGCAGGCGGTCGAGGGAGAGATCGATGGAGGGGGAGGAAGAGTCGGGGAGGGAGAGGAGCTGAGCGAGGAGGCGGTCGACGACGAGGTTGGAAGGCATCATCGGGGTAGAGGAGGAGGGAAGGGTGGGTTGGCAGTGATCGGAGGAGGAGCAGGGGCACTTGGAGTTGAGGAGGGCGGCGACGTTGGCGGCATCCTTCGGCGGGAATCTGCCTCACCTAATCATCCAGTACCATCATCATCGTCACCACCCTGTTCTAGAGAGAGAGAGAGAGAGAGTCGGATAGAGTTTAGTGAGAGAGAGAGTGTGTGACGGAGAAGGAAGGGGCAAAATTGGAATTATACGTCGAAAGATATGTAGACGGGCCGAAGTCTGAAATGGTTTGGGCCGGTACTACAAGGAAATGGACGTTGTGTGCCTGCCTGTTCATTGTTTCACATGCCGTATCTGTATCAGCTCTCCCGTATTCATTGGGCGCACAGGTCTGTCGAGACTCCCGCCGAACTCCGTCCTCGCCCTGGTCAATCTAAGAGTCCAGACCGTGCGGCGTCCCGGTCCGGGAAAATGAGGGACCGAACTTTGACTCGTTTGGGTAATGGACCCGACACTTGAAAGCCTTTGATGTTTCCGACTTCATTCCAAGCAACTCATGTGGGCTTATTTCCTAAATAATTCGTTCCTACAAATGAATCGGATCAACTTTACATCATGCTTATGAGTCCGGGATATCGAGGAAATAATATGTCGTACGGGGTGAAAGCGGCTGGTCATCTTGGTTGAGAGGCCCATTTCATCTTATCTCGGAGATACTGGTTCGTCCGGTCATGGTGTAACCCGTGTTTTCATCAACAAAGAAATATAGGTAACAAGAGGTGCGTCCCAATCGATAAGAGTCGTGGCTATTAAGTTTATCCGAGCATGGACTGTGACTGTGCACGATCGCATCTTGACAGTAACTTTGAGAACCGGAGGACACATTATTGTCGTGCATGAGACAATAACCACGTTGTCGAGAGTACAAAGCCCCATAAAAACTCTCTACTACCGTCCCGTCTAAGGCAATTGCTGGGCCGAAGGCCGTAAAAGTGATCACTTTTTACATACATTACGTAACACGTACCGAATTCTACGATAAATGTTATTTTTTTATGGTCACCTTATGGAATTTAAGTAGAATGATTAGAAAATAAGACCGAATTATCAGCAACGACGGACTTCACAAAAGCCGAAAGCTAGATCGATTTATGACACCCTCTAGACACATTCAGGACACCAGAAAAGAGAGCAAAAACAGTTGGTCAATCTTTCGAATTTGGACTTAGATCGTGTTAGGACATCTTAACTCCGTGAAACAGCTCCCCATAGGTATCCGGAGCTCCCCGGACTCGAGCTGACTAGCGCACCTGATTTTGGTAGATGAGTCTCTAACGGAGGTAGCTGTATACGGTAGGTTTTTAACTCAAAAAACCTCCTAAAAATGAACTCAAACCCTTGCCGCTTAGACCAACCTGGTATTTGTATTCTATTCAATTATGACTTCTTCTCTTTCTTTTACGTATCGCCAACTTCATACGGTACAATTGTCTGTCTTAGTGTAAACAGTTTATCATCGGCCGTTGCAGCACTACTAAAGTTAAGAGAAGATAAAGTTGATAAATGCCTTAAATCTAGCATGAGCGTTCCGCGTATCTTTATCTTCTTCGGCTTTGCTAGGCATCCATACTTCACGAAAACTAAACCAAACCCATATACCGTCGAGGCTAAACTCGTCCGTTCCGACATGTCCCCCGTCCGTCCACGGGATTTTAGCGGGCGCCTCACTATACTCAGATTAACATGTTGGAAAATCAATTTCGGTTAATCAAATAAAAATTTTGAGAAATTTTGCTTTTCCCATTCTTCTCCCTTGGTTTAGTTTCTAGATCAACTGAAGATCTGACATGGAGAAGTCATTAGCTAAGGTTTGATGACAGAAGTTTTAGCTTTGCCCATCCTTGAGATTGTGGGTAGTTTCTAGAAGAAAATCAGGTGACAATATTTAGAACCCATAGGTTAGAGTGGTCGGTAAAGAAGGTTTGCGGTTAGGAAGAAGATTTAAGTAGTAGTTAGGATTAATGGCCAAGAGAGACGTGGCCTTTCCTTTTTCATTCGATAGTTGAATCCCAAACTACATAAATAATCTTTCCTTACCTCACTTCTCCTCGTCCTCCACCTTAAATCGTCCGTGGCATTCCCTCGAAGATTAGTCGTCTGAATATCGCGGCTAACTTAGTTCGAAGATTAGTCGTCTGAATATCGCGGCTAACTTAGTTAGTGGATTAAGCGGTAGTGTGACTCTACAGAGATTTATGCAGAACTATATGAACTGACCTAATCCTTTTGGTTTATCCACTGCCTATTTAAGACATGTCCTTTCTTGCCTCCCCCATGCATTCATAGTTGATTCCACCGGAACAGTACACCACAGCTATGTCCACTTACACGCTCCTCGTAGGAATTTCCTCGCCCTTCCCAAACTTCGGCAGCCCCCCGGAAATAGGACAGACGATGTTAAGGACAAATGCAGGTCCCCGGTGGACCTACCTATCAAGGCGTCCTTCTCGAGGTATAGCTCCCGGAAATGACCCGAGGCACTGTGCGCCTTTTGTTTTTTCCTTTTTGCAAGAACATTTAGCGTGAAACTTATTAGATGTCCTTTTTTTGATTGTGATGATTTCCTTGTGGATAGGAGGGCCAGAGGGGTTTGGAATTCATCAAGGTCGTAAGGCGGCGGCGACTTCCGTCGGCTCTATGTACGATGGCGTGGAAGGAAGGGACACGGTGCAGAAGGTGGCTAGTTCTTAAGTTACTACCAAAATAGTCTGGGTTGCATCAAATTTGTGGAGAATCTCGATTTCCTTCACAGGAAAGATCTGTTTTGTTTCTTTTTCCTTGAAAGGCAACTATGCTGAGCGACATCAACATGGCGGTGGACAAAGTCCGGACTATGTTAGAATTGTCCGACGATGGGGAAATAAGCATCTCTGCTTACGATACAGCCTGGGTCGCACTAGTAGAGGACGTTGACGGGAGCGGACGACCTCAGTTCCCGGCTGCAATTGAATGGATAGCCAAAAACCAGCTCGAAGATGGGTCTTGGGGTGATAAGGATTTCTCCTCCTCCTCCGATAGAATCCTTTGCACATTGGCTTGTGTTGTCGCCTTGAAATCATGGCAGATTCATTCCCATGAAAGCGAAAAAGGTGTAGGGCATACAACCTTGAGTGTTTGCTTTCCGTGACTTCATGACTGACTATCCTTTTTGGTTTTAGGAATTAAATTCCTGAAAGAGAACATTTCAAGGCTGAAAGATGAGGATGAGGCGCATATGCCCTCCGGCTTTGAGAATACTCTTCACGCTCTCATGGCAACCGCTCGGGATCTGGAGATGGAGATCCCTTTTGATCACCCCGCACTTCAAGAGATTTATGCCAGGAGAGAAATCAAGTTCAGCAGGTGCCGCATGTAGAAATCGTTTACCTGGAAAAAAGTTTATCTTTCGAAAGTCTGTCTTATAATCGAATTTAACTTGCCGGGGATTATGATTGATGATATGATACCAAGAGACATGTTACACAAAGTGCCAACAACGCTACTCTACAGCTTGGAAGGGATCCAAATGGAAGGTTTGAACTGGGAGAATATTTTGCGATTGCAATGCGATGACGGGTCGTTCTGCACCTCCCCTTCCTCCACTGCTTTTGCCCTCATGCAGACGAAAGATCCTAAATGCCTCGATTTCTTGAACCGGGTGACCCAAAGGTTTGATGGTGGAGGTAAATCATGTCCCTAGTCCCTCCCAATCGCAAATGTTAAAATTTTGCACGTACATCTCTGTTGCTATTGAGAGGCATATGTCAAACAGTTTCAGGGTGTGGGTGTTGGTTGTTCATTTTGTTTTTAAATAATGTAGCGCCAGGGTCATACCCGGTCGAAATATTCGAACGTCTCTGGGTCGTAGACCGTCTACAGAGGCTCGGTATCTCGAGATACTTCAAGGAAAAACTCGAAGAATTCGTGGATTATGCCTCAAGGTATTAAAAGGCTATAGTTTTCTGAAAGTTCTATGGACTTTTGATCTCTCTCCCTTTGTTTAATAAAATTCGATGGAATATTTGGTTATGAGCAATCAGACATTGGACAACCGACGGGCTTGGCTGGACAAGATATGCGACTGTCCGTGACGTCGATGATACCGCCATGGGATTCAGACTGCTCCGATTACACGGCCGACCAGTTTCTCCTGGTATACTAATGAATGCGCATGGAGTAGAAATGGCACGAATTTTCATTACTGACGTAAAATTCAAACCTTGGCTCTGATGGCGATTGATCTCTGCAGAGGTGTTCGAGAAATTTAAAAGTGACGACAAGTTCTTCACTTTTGCGGGAGAGACCACGGACTCGGTGACTCCGATGCACAATCTCTTCCGAGCTTCTCAGCTGAGGTTCCCTGGGGAGACAATCCTTGAAACCGCAAGCCACTACGCGTCCGAATTCCTAACCGGGAAGAGGGAGGCCAATGATTGGCTGGATAAATGGGTTATCGCAGAAGGCTTGCCTAGTGAGGTAACAAACATTAGCTCAATAATCACAAGTATAAACCCTAACGACAAAGGTTCGTCCCGAAATCCCCGTTACAGGTGGGTTACGCATTGGATGTCCCATTTTACGCAAGCTTGCCCCGGTTGGAGACGAGGTACTACTTGGAACAGTACGGCGGCGAATCTACCGTATGGATTGGCAAGAGCTACTACAGGTTCCCACCTGTACTTCGGATTTTGTTTTATTCTTGTCGAAGTTAGATTATTTCGTGTTGAGATGAAGAATAGTTAACTTGGTTTATCTACTTTATTTGCAGGATGGCTAACATTGACAACAATGTATACATAGAACTTGCCTTGATGGACTACAACAAATGCCAATCTCTGCATTTGTCCGAATGGGATGCAATTCAAAGGTCCCCTCCAGAAGACACAACCTTAAGACTAATTTTAATAAAATTATAGTATTTTTCGGACTTCTCTTTGTAATAATTGTTCTTTCTTTGCTTCTTTTTTCTTCCAAAAAAAAAAAACTGTAGGTGGTATTCGGACTGGAAACTAGACGAATTTGGGGTGAGCCGAAAGTGTCTCCTCCATTCCATCTTCGTGGCAGCAGCCACCATTTTCGAACCCGAGAGGTCAATGGAACGGATTGCCTGGGCAAAATCTGCAGTCTTGGTCGAGGCCATTTCGTCCAGCCTCGGCGACGCGATATCATCCAATCATAGGAAGTTGTTCCTCCGCGAGTTCGATAGGCAGATTAAGAAGGAGCACTTCTTCAACGAGAGGTAGTCTCTAGAAATTGCGAATCATATGTCCCGTGCTAGTAAAATAAACGAATGTTTATGCAAATGAAGGGCAAACGAAGTTTTGGAAGGACTTGCTGGAGTTGTAGTCGGGATACTCGATCAGATGACCGCGGAAGCCGGAAGTGATATAAGCCTCCCATTGTGCGACGCTGTAAGTACACTCCAAAGTTCCGATGCATTCCCTACTGATACCGTGATTGTCTATCTTTAACGATAAAAGTTTCCTTCTTTGTCTCGTTGGGACAACAAAAGTGGGAGAAGTGGATGAAAGGGTGGGGTGAAGACGGGGAAATGAACAAAGGAATCGTCGAGCTTTTAGTTTGCACGATCCTTCTCTTCGGCAGCGAACCTACTCGCCATCTTCCTACTTTTCAGGACACCTCGTCTTATCAACAGTATCGACGTCTCTGCGACCTGACCAGTGATATCTGCCTTCGACTCGTACGTTGTGAAATAGAATTATGGTAATCGAAATAACTCGCATAGATCTAAGCGAGTCCTTCTTGCTTGCAGGCAAAAATTGAGGGGCGAGAATGTGCGAAGGATCCCCAAATACAAATGGAAATGCAGTTGCTCTCGGAGCTGGTGTTTGGAGAGTTGACGCCAGGGGTTGATCGGGATTTGAAGATGTTCTTCTTCGAGATCACCAGGGGATTCTACTACTCCACTTACTTCGACGACTTTGCCATCGATCAGCACATAAGCAAAGTACTCTTCGACAATGTCCTTGATATATAAATATAAAAGATAACACCTACAACTTGTTGTATATGATTGCACTAAAAAAGGGTTGAATTAGTGCATTAAGAGTTTTGGCACTTTTTTCGATCACAGAAGCGTGGTTCTGTCATATTACAGAAACTGAATCTGCTAAACAGATTCCCAGTTCTGAGATGAATTATCTTATGTATGTGACACAAAGATTTATAGTGGTTCCGCAAACGATATTTATGTCCACTCTCCCAGCGCTCACCCTAATTAGGGCGTATTCACTATGTTTAGAACAAGGGACTTTACATATGCACACTTCTGTCAGAAATGTGACTAACAAATTGCACGTACACACGTGACTAACTCAACTCGTACGCAACGTGTCTGACTCTGGCTCCTCACTGAGCCCGTGGCTTGACGGGTACCACCTGCCCCTACACACAATCTGTGTGACTAACAACCTGCACAAAACAGAATTAGCAACTACAGCACCAACAGTCTGCAGCCACAGAAGACGCTCTCTCTCGGCGGTGATCGGTTCGGTGAATGCTCGATGAACGCTCTCAGCTTTTGCAATGGTGAAGGCTCAAAGATTTCTGGTAAGCTTTTTGGTAGAACGGCAAGTTGAAACTGTGGCTTCACTCTTGAATTTAAGCTTGTCCGTAAAAAGGAGTTTCCCAATCAATCACCAACGACTAGTTGATCAACTTGCCATTTTCTCCATGATACGATCATGTGGGAAAACATCTAAAAACACAAAACATTATCCTTAGTAATATCAGATAATAATAAACCAGATTAATCATCCAATAAGAGATAATGTCTTCTGCTCAGCACCTTATACGAATTTGGCATTGGGATTGATTTGTTTCCATAATATAAAAGCATTCCCATCGTAAAATATTCTCACCATAGAAGGGAGATTTCAACATGATTAGATTGTAGCCAAATTCCATAATTATGGGATTACGTTAGTTAAGGAAATGAATCTTTCCAAAACAACTCAAGGTCCAAGGAATGAACCTAGACGTGATGCCAAAGTTAATTCAATAAGAATTAACTTAAGGACGTATGAGATAAATATCTCACGTGCTCGCATATGGAACAATCTCCAATAAGAAAATCGTCATTCACAGAAATACCATTATGTAAACTGTAGTAAATACTCCGGGAGAGTTATAGGAACTATGACACATGCTCATATCTGTAACAGAGATAGTAGACTCGATAGTAGATCTTATCCTCAGAACACCATTTATGATGGCTAGATCGTTTCTTCCGTTGAAGTACTCCACGTAACTCTTTTACGTATTACACAGATAACATAGAGCAGCTTCCACACCCGAAGACCTGTTCTTCTCTACACTTAAATAACACATTAGTAATACATAATATTTGCCATCATCAAAACCAGATTATATTAACACAACTGTTTCAGATGCTTTATGAACGGTGTCGTTCAAGAAGTTTGTAACATGCAACGGTAGTATTCATAGCAAAGAAACCTTTAAGCACGTCGTGAGCGTTCCATATGCACCTAGATCCGTCGTTTGCACAGTAAGCGTTCTCGAATACGAATCACGGCCATAGAAGACAGTAAATATTACAGCTCCGATAACCATCCAAGGCACCCACCATGCTGATATGGCAAAAAGTGACAGGACGATACAAACCAGACCAGGCATGGGCATCGTCTTTGGAGTGTCAAGAAAGTATTCGTTACCTCTTCTGCGCAATTATGCACTACAGGGCGCCTACATAAATTAGAAATAGCTTTTTGCAAAGGAAGCTCCGAGAAGGATAGCTCAACTTAATCGAAACGGTAGGCGGACCCCTTGAAAGTTGCGGTTCTTGCGTCGATTTCATACTGACATTGTTGTTGGTGAAATAAACATACTGACTAACAAAGCAGCTAGCTTGGACGTGATTTAGTACGATTTAAAGGCAGTTGATTAATCTGATGTAAGAGCACTAACTCAATCCTGACATTTTCTTTCAAGGTCACCTCCACGGATCGCCCACTGTCTACGAAATATAGTTGTTTGGCTAACTGTAATCAATTGATCGACGCGCATTTATGCTTTGTTAGTAGGAATAATGCATTCCAGGCATTAGGAGACGAGCCCGGGTCTAATTCTAGCTTTGGCTGCAGTTTGCTTTTCTTTTAAAAAATTTCTTCGACTTTTGTTTGGCAGCCTCATGTTGGACCCTCCCCGGAGAAGAATCGCGACGAAAACTGAGAGACGTTGTCGGACCGAGTCCCGCTACGATCGTGAATGTGACCTGCATGCACATTACTTCTTAGACTTATCTAGGGAAGAATAGGGATATCTTAACAAGAATACGGTTGAATCTTGTGGCCGGAGATATTTTACCTGTACTTGACTATTACTTCAAAAGTGAGCGCATTCTCCTCGATATATTTATCTTTCGCTAAGCGGATTCTACATGTGGATTAGGTTGAGCGAGTCAATCGGTAGCGGTGTATCGATATCCTACAGCTTATCCCTCATCTTGGTGTCGTATCATAATGGTGCATATCTATTTGTACATCCGAGCATATCTCGATTCTGTTAATCACGGTGATTGATCTGTATCCGTCTGTTATAGAGTCAATCCTTAAAACTTACCAGTGGTGAAACTGTATCCAACAAGCATAGAACTATCCTTATCACCTTTTCGATTCTCTATTTAAGAGAGAGCGTCCACTTATTTACTAACCCACGTTTAATTCCATCACTAGTATTCTCGAGTGAGTATACCTTTTTCCCTTCTATTCAACTCACACAAATTTTTTTCTCCTCATCCCCGCGTCACAAAGAAACAAACAACACGAAGGTTTTACGTGGTTCGATCGGTATCGCCAACATTTCCCTTATAAAGAAGACTTAAATTTACTAGGACACAAAGTCCGTCGGAGCCTATCCCGGTTTAGTTGATATCATATTATGTTTGATACGCTAGATATTCAAAGGGGACGTCGTACTCGTAACCCCGACTCCTCCCAAGACATGAAAAAGGCCACATCACACTGCAGGGAAGTATCATGGGACAAAGTTGATGGGCCTCGGATGAGGTTATGGATCTGTATCGTGGGCCCATTAACCTTGGGCCCGTTCTTCGGGCTGTTTTTATCTGGGCCCAACACCTTTTGGACGAAAATGGAAAAGGCAAAACCAAAAGGGAGATTTTGAGATTTTTCATGATGTGACAAGCTTGCTAGGATTTCAATAATAATAATAATAATAATATATGCACGTACAAAACAAATACATGTGATTGTGATCAGAGATCATGAAGTTGTGGTGGCTATTAAAATCCAAACAACTTTTTTGGAGGTTGTCACGTGGAATTCATGTGACACCTTGTCTGCCACTTCCCATGCAAAAAGCGAGATATAGAGATCTCAAAAAGACTTCACCTACTCCCTCCCTCTCTACACACCAACTTCGACTGTTCTCTTGCAATTTGTCCCTAGTCCCCGTCGGTCCAACCACACATATCTGTACTTTGTACAAGTTAATGTTTATTGATTATATTTCTGGAGACATATGCTTGAATCTTCATATCTAGAGTACATTGTCGGAGAGTACTTTGGCCACATGTTGGTCTACGGTGCTTTCGTCGCAGTGGGCCGCGTAGTAGAACCCCCTCGTGACATCGAAGAACGTCATCCTCTCGTCCCGGTTGAGGCCGTCCGTGGTGCTGCGGAACACAGTCTCCGTCAGCTCTTGCATGGACTGCTCTAGTTCGGGGTCCGGGGAGATGCCACTTTGTCCCTGATGGCCATTGATACGTACATTCTGTTTTCGGTGGCGGTCCAGTCGGAGGAAGATATCAGAGGTAAGGTTGCAGAGGTGTTGGTATTGCGGCCGCGACCACGTCTCTTCCGACAGGCTAAGGTCTCTGCTGTTGCTGCAGAGATTGATCGTCTGCACCAGAAGCTCAACCACTCCTTTGTTCGTTTCGCCGCCTTCTGCCCAGCTTTTCAACCATTTCTCCCACTGAGGCCAAAGTAGCCGCAATGGTTTTAGAGGTTAAGTAGCCGCAATGGTTTTAGAGGTTATGTTATTGAGAAATGGTAAAACATGGGAGAGATTGCGGTAGAAGGTTGCGATACTCACGGAAACATGCAACGGAACGGTGATGTCCCTTCCTGTCCCAACGAGCATCTCTAACGAGAGTTGGTCGAGGATACCGACGACGGCTTGGGCAAGCACTTTCGAGACCCGGTTCGTGATTGACCCGTTCCTACATTTCGAAGACGTCGTAGGATGTTAGTCGAGCGAACCCTACTGGTTACAAATTTTGTTAAAGATGATCATATGAGCGAAGACTACCTTCCGTTAACGTAAGGCTGCTTTTGAATCTGACGAGTGAACTCGTGTACGAAGGACGATCTCTGCTCTGACGAACCCGAGACATCGAAACAAGACGAAATGGCATCGACCAAGATGCTCGATTTGGCCCATGCTATCCGCTCCCTAGACCTCTCTGGCTCGAATATGCTTGCCGTCGCGATGAAGAACGAACGAAGGAGGCTCTTCCTAGTAATGCCAAAATCTTCGAGCTTCCAATCCGAATACCACCTTTGGATGCTGTCCCATTCAGACAGGTGCAACAGTTGGCAATTGTTGTAGTCGATTCTCGCGAGCTCTAGGAACACGTCGTTGTTCACGTTCGTCATCCTGCGAGCAAAAACCAAATAAGATGACTTGAGCGACGACACCAAACACGACATGAACTAACCAAGGAAGAGACAGAAACGGAACCTATATAATGTCTTGCCGATCCAAATGTCGCCTTCGCCGCCGTACTGGTCTAAGTAAAATCTCGTCTCAACTCTTGGCAGGCTCGCGTACCATGGGATGTCCAATGCGTACGACACCTCGCCGGGTAAGTCCTTCGTCACGATCCATTTATCCAACAGGTCATTGGATTCCCTTTTGACTCTAAGGAAATTGGCCGAGTATGTATTGGCATGTTCGAGGATCGTTTCGCCACGGAATCTCAACTGAGAAGCCCTGTTCATGTTGTACATCCCAGTCACGGCCTCTGTCGACTGCCCCATTAACGAGAAGAACTCATCCCCTCTCTTGAATTGTTCGAACACCTCTGCAACAACGAAATCTGTCAGGTTGCCCGGGAACAGAAAGGATATCGGTTCCACATAGAAAAACAAAATGTACCGGTCGAGACGTCATGACCGTGCAACCTAAGCAGCCTGAATCCCATCGACGTATCATCAATGTCACTGACTGGAGAGTTCCTCGCCCAGCAAATCCCATTCTTCGTCCAATACCTGGCCACGTAGTTCATGCATTCCTCGATTTCCTCCTTGAAGTACCTCGACACGCCTAGCCGTTGCAGACGGTCGACGACCCACATGTGCTCGAACAAGTCCACCGGGTACACATTCGGCACTAAAAATCAACAAACATAACATTAAAAGGAGGCACATCCGAAAATGAATACGACGAAAGAGCCACCAAAGGTAGGTAGGCGAAGCCTTTTTTCGAGTACCTCCTCCATTGAACCTTCGGACAGCATTGCTTAGGTAATTGAAGCAACCGGGGTCATTGGTCTGAATGAGGGCATACGCGGTGGATGAAGGGGAGAAGAGGAACGACCCATCCTTGCACTGCAACTTCATCAGCTTCTTCCAATCCAAACCATTCATCCCCTCCAAGCTGTGCAGCAATGTCGTGGGCACTAGGTGCATTATGTCCCTCGGTATCCTGTCTCCCCACAATCATTCATTACGTGGACGAGTTTGTCATGACAGGATAGAAAAGCATCGGGAGACAAGAGGCATCTCAAGATTTCAATTGGGCAGTTCCCTTTTCGGGTATAAAAGCAAATCCCCTGATGCATGAATCGATCGTCTTCGCTTTCAATGATAACATCGTTAGACAACTTTGTCGAGTTTCAGTCTTAGAAAGGAGTGATGTGATGGTCAACAAATATCTGGAGGGATATGCCGACCCGGTTGTTGAGATAATAAACTGACAGTTAGTTTCAAATGTCTTGTAATAAAAAAAATCTTCAAATGTCTTGTAATAAAAAAAATCGATGCAAGGAGAAGGACTATGGATTTATAGAATTGCATTTAATGGGTGTGTACCTGCTGAGCTTGATTTCTCTCCTGGCATAGATCTCCTGCACGGCGGGGGATTCGTAAGCAATGTCGATCTCGAGACTCCGGGCGATCTCCAGAAGCGAAGGGAACGCGACCTCGAACCCGATTGGCATGTGCTCTGCATTCTCGTCTTCCAGTTTCGACATGTTCTTCTTCAAGAACTCCAGCCCTGCGATATGCGGACAAGGGGGGGACGTGAGGCTTTAGTGAATCCATCCATGTCAGGGCGCATTGAACTTAGAGGTTAGGTTAGGTGGGGGCAAAACCTCTTTCGCACTTGTCGGGGTGGATCTTCCACGTCTTCAACGCGACAACGCAGGCCAGCGTGTTTATGATCCTGTCGTGAGCGGAGAACAGGGCGACCTCCCCCCAGGAGCCGTCATCAAGCTGGTTCCTTGCAATCCACTCGACCGCTGCGGGGAACTGAGGCCCTCCCTTACCTTCCCTGTCCTTGACAAGGGCGACCCATGCAGTGTCGTAAGCGGATACGCTGATCTCCCCGTCGTTCATTGTCTCGAACATCAACCTGACCGCATCCACCCGCGACTCGATCTCGTGTATAGCGATTACCTTAAAGGGAACGAAGACACCCCGCTTGTTTATGCTAACACTAGAAAGTAACGGACAAGATCATTCCAAAGTACAAAAGCATTCCAAGATCAAGATAGATTTTTTATTCGGTGTGTGATGGTGGTTGGGGTGGAAACAGTGAAAAGACATGAGATGGGGAGGCGAATATTATCGGATATGATTTGAATCGAAAAGAGGGGGCACGCGCTCTCTCTGTCATCTTACCTTTTGCAGTGTGGCATTTCGGTGTTGCTTATGTTGTCGTCCCAAGTGGCGATCATCACCCTCTTCTACTTCTCCCTCGTCCTCTTCTCGCCACTTTATCGCCGGCAGACCTTGCTGAATCACCTCGTACTCTGTCTCAACCCCAACAACGACAATCAATAACCATGTTGCGTATATCCCATGTCTAGGAAAACAGAGGTCGGGAATGCCCAGAATCGGATCTTGCCTTTGCCCTGAGTGATAGGTTTGGAGATGGCATTTCTCCTGATGCTGTTGCGGCCGCCACCGCCGCCACTGCATAGAGGGGGGACAAGGGTGCTGTTGTCCAGGTGGATCCTCTTGTCCTTATCCTTGGATGCCCGGTCACCTGCACAACTGTTTCCAGTGAATCCTCGAAAAGAAATACAAGCGCGAGAGATCGGAGACGGTTTCGTAGGACAAAAAACAGAGTAGCTCCTGCTGCGGATGCTGCCCTGTTTCTGGATGCTCTGTTTCTTGCGAAACGGCAGGGTGGAAAAGGCAGAGTGTGGAGGGAGATGTTTGGGAGTAGGTCGACAGAGAAGACAGAAACCGGCTTAGTGGGGGAAGGGATAAAATTGATATTTTATCCGAGTCCATGAAATCAAGCTGTGAGGACTGTGTTTATGATTAAAAAAGGAGCCCATTTTTTCATTGAAGACACGAAGAACTGGGTTTGTGTAAGAGGCGAGCATAGGAGGAATACAATCATACCCGCGAGGAGTCGATCACGATGACGATGAGGAGTGATCGAGGGGCGAGGCAGAGGGTGGTGGAAATGGTGGCGAAAGGATAGTGCGGAGTTGGAGTTGGAGTAGTTGTTGATGTTGGAGTAGTTGTTGATGTTGGAGTAGCGAGTAGACATTTCTGCAGGAGAACTGGGGAGGAGGTGGTGGTGGTGGTGGTGATGGTTTTCCTTCAATTGTATGAAGAGAAACACAAATGTTTGTGAAGGATGGAGGAGCAGAGTTGGGTCGGGTTGTGGGGGTATTTAAATGGATTTGGTAGTGAAGGTTGGAGAGGAACAAGGAGATTAAGAGAAACCGACAAGGGATTGGCAAAGTCTAATTTTTTTCCATAATGATGGATGGCTTTTTGTGAAGGAGAAGAGTCATAATAATAATAACATTGAATTCGTTTAATAGATGGCAGAGGATTTTATTGCCAAAACGAAACATCAGGGTTTTTTTGCTGGTGTGATGGATATGGTGATGACTATTGTGGTTTTGGTAACATCCACTATTTCTTCTACATAGGTAATTTAAAAAAAAGAAACAAACAAACATGGGGGAGAAGATAATCACGAGCCTAATTCCCATATTGATAGGAATTAATTCTTCATGGGTTTTGATATGATATTAAAATGGGAAGAAGACCAAATTCCAAATGGAGGTGGGGTGGTGCCACATGCTTAAGGCAACTTGAAAATTTGATACAAATTCTTTGTGGGTCTGTGCATGCAGCATATACTTGTTATTTCCCCTCCTCCTCCATCATCATCATCATAATCATCTCACTTTGTCTGTCTGAGAATGGATTCCCCTTTTAAAACGATCGGTAAGTAAATCCAACACGTATTAAAGTTCACAAAGGAATTTACAGAAAAGGCCCGTTTGATTTAGACCTCAAAACACTAATAAAAAGGAAAAGGAAAACCCCCCGTAATCATAAATCGCATTAGAAGAAGATGGTGTTCGTGTTCGTGTTCGTGTGTGGATTGCTTTGTGGAGAGGTCAAGCGCAGTGTGTTTGTAAAGACAAAGTTGGGCCTACACGAATGTGTTTGCCCGAAGATGGAGACAAGTCTCGACTCCTCGAGAATTTCCCATGTCTTCCTCCTTTCCTTGTTCTTCTTACTGCGGAGATAGATTGTTCCAAAACATGGGATCTCTTGATACATTTGTGACTCCCCTCCTTAAGGGATCTTAGCATCATATTCATTTCTCTTCGTGGGATATGATTGAGATCGTGTCGGGCAACCGACCTGTTTACACAGTAATTCCATTTTGGGCTTCAATGATGGCGAGGTCCATCATTGTAGTACAGTCGAAGGAGCGCTCGGTCGAATTTCAAGGTCGTCGAAGCAGAGCACATCGAAGTACGGACAAGACGAAGTTCGATTAAGATGCCATCGAAGAAGGTGAAACTCGAAGAAAGAGTTCTAGTTGAGGTTTCAACACTTCGCCATTTTCAGTAAGAACTTCGTCAGGGCTTAGTCGAAATAAGTAGTGTACAGTTAGTGTCAATAAAACATGTGCTAAATGTGTCTAGCAGTTGTGTTAGCGGTTATGTTAATGGTTTCTTTAGTCGTTATCATTTGGATATGATTTAATTTCAGTATAAATATACGGTCAGTCTCTTGTAATTAGAACAACGACAATCATTCAAAGACCCGAATAGTTGATTGATTGTCTTACTGTATTTTTGTTCTCCAGAAATGGAAGTAAGTGTTCTTGTGAATGCAATCTTTTCTCTGTTATTCATATCACTGTATTTCTAAAAGACTTAGCGACCACATTCTTTAAACACTGATTTAGTCCCTAACAATTCTCGACGCGTTTAGTCGGCCCGAACCCGTTCTTTTCGGTGTAAACAGACCCCAACGAGATCATGAGCTTAGTGAAGACCCACATGAGGGTTAGGTTTTGGTTTGGTTCGGTTTCAATATTTCTTTTCCAAAATGGGAATTGGTTTTAGTCTTCAATGGTTGAGCTTAATGCATGTTCCGGATTCGCAAGATGGGATATATATGCATTGCATGCTCCGGCATTATGCATGAATCCGATTGAACTCGCTAGACGAACTGTAATAAGTATTACGCGAACCCTACCGGGTCGAGAGCAACGCAATAGCATCGAATATGGCATCTCCTGGTGAAAACTCTTGATGAAGGTTGTTGAAGTTGGGGGGGTCGGTCGGTGGAAATTCCTCGACGGGATGCTCCCCGATTATTGTCCGAACAAGAACAAAAGGATCGGCAGATGAGGTTTGGACTAATATCCCTCTTGTTTATTATTGGACAGGGGATGATGTCGGGGGCACACACAGCTCCCGAACAAATGGAATCTTAGAAGACTTCCCCCTTGAATGTAACGACAAACGAATGCTCGCTTGATAATACAATAATAATCGCGATGTGATCTAACTCCAGGATTTGTCAGATTGTTCGGCTTCCCAGGATGGAATCTTGAAGACCAGCACTCACATTTGATGCCCTCAAGTTCACGGTATTTAGACAAAACAGTTACTTAGCCAGGGTCAGTTTTTCGAAAAAAAAAAAGTATGACGCGAGAGTGTTGGTGGTAGGAGCGCTGACGATGGCGATGTGCCTGCACGCCGAGCTGCGTGAGATTAACCTAGCTCCGGTTTAGGCATTGTGCTTGTCGGACCATTCGCTTTGCATGTACTGTTAAAGGCCACAAAGATATTAGGCCGAAAAAGAATGTGTACGACTCGGTATCGTGTACTCTTGGCATATGTTGCGTTTGCGACGGATGCCCGCGGAATGTTCTTAATATGGTTGGTTTTCGTTATTCAGACAACCACCCTTGCCAAAAAAAAAAAAAAGCAGAAAAATATGATCCCACTCGAGTAGAAATGAAGTGACAGAGACAGGAAGAAAAAACGGCCAAGAGTCTGCAGGTGTGGATGCAGGACTGTCTTAGGAAACCATGCTGGATCTTTCATCTACCTTCTCTTTTTGACTGAAGGTTGAGTCCATTTTCTGCATATCGGTTTCTGTCAGATCGTCACCCATCTGACATTATACAACAAACAAAATTGTAATGGTAAGAAGGCGAGCATCATGGTGTTTAGCAGAAAGTGGGCCGACGGGCGATCGACAACGACCTTAATGAACAAAGGGTGAGTAAGTAAGCCCGAAAACATGTTAACATTGTACTTGCCGAAGTTTCTTCTACTGCAGTTGTTTGTAGTAGTAAACCTGCCTTCGGCAACACACTATAATTCCTTCTCTGCATTATCTTTTTTTTTCCTCCAAACTCATCGTCTGCAACCCACTATGATACATTCTCCCGCTTTCCGTAGCCCGATAACTGAAGAGATGGAGAAGCCAGTAACGGCAATTCTTCGGCACTAAACGCACATATATTGACCTTACTGAACAAGCAAAGTAATACTCAAACTACAGCCTAGATGTAGAGCCTTTCTCAATTATAATTTTCCAGACCATCAGATAGGCTTATTCAAATCTGGAAAAGCCAAAACGCATGGAGTAAGTGCAAGCATTGGACATTACTTTTATGAAATAAAGCACAAAAAAGAACTCATTGTCACAGTGTTACCCAGTTTATGAAGAAGAGAAAAAATGACTCATTGCAGCTGAAACATTTAACAATATCAAATCAAACCATAATTCATGTTTTACACCGAAGGATTAGCTTAAACGGCCAACAGAAATAAGAAGTCCACAAACCATCACTGAAGTGACACACTAAACAGGCGCAAGTCGCAATTTTAGATCAAGCAAAGATAATATTCACGAGCGACAATGTAAGAATATCAAAGCAACGTAGACACTATGCACAGTTATTAATGATTGATTGATGACAAGGAGACTCACAGCACGCAGTTTTACAACTTCTGTGAGGCTTGTAAACAAGAGTTCCATAGAACAGAAGAGGTATCCTCTTCTATCACTCGTAAATTGCGAAGAGACGAGCGGATGATTTCTCCATCGTTATTCCTAGTCAGGCCAAGATCAGAGCCAACAGTAGCCTTCAATATATTCAACAACCAACTGGAAATATTAGTCCTGGTCCAACAAGTAGACAGAGACAAAATCACGGGTTGAGCCAAAGAGAGCAGAGTAATCATCAAGGCATTACAGAAAACTAAGTATAAAACCTCATTTGTTATCTCATCGGCAATATCCTTTTTATTCTGCCTTGAATAATAAGAACCCAATTTTTTCTAGAACTCCAGAGGAATAACTATCAAAACCGCATAATAAAAATTCCAAAACATTCAAGTAGCCAGGGAAAAGTACCAGGACTTGGCATGTGGCTGAACTAGCAGAGAACTCGGATCAGGGGTAGTGCTGAGAACGATGTCCTTCTAGCTAAAAGGACTCCCAAATAGTACACTAACACGAATTTATATATAGGGCATGAACTGTGTATATGATACAAACTCCTACACTGGAATTATCAGATTGAAAAAAGAGAGCAATGTGCATGTAGCTTGTTATATTATGCATCAACTTAGTGCAAACAGAATACTTTATCATTCATCAGAGAGCATTTTATTTGCGGGGGGATCTGGGCAGCAAGGTATTATTAGAGGTTGCAGGTAATCAAAATAGGATGGCATTACTTACCCCAGGAAAAAGGATGGTGTCTCTGGGACAAAAACATACTCCGTTTTTGTCTAGCAAGCATGGGTTGGATCGTTGGCCATAACATTGTTGGTATAGGATTACACTAAGAAGGGGGTTGAATTAGTACTTTAAGAGTTTTGACACTTTTTCGATCACAGAAGCGTGGTTCTGTCAGATTACAGAAAATGGATCTGCTGAACAGATTCCAAGTTCTGAGATGAATTATTTTATGTGTGTGACAACAGATCCAAAATTTTCAGTTTTTCAGTTCGTAAAGGAGATTGGTCAGTCACTTTCATCTGCAGCAGGAGAGGAGGATGCACCATCCTTGCCCTTGATATATGCAGTGAGATCAGCAAGATCCACCGGCAGCTTTGTAATCAGGGTCTTAATCTACTTTTGCTGAGCAATACACATATCCAATTTGCATGACTCTTTAGGATCAGTAGAAGTGGATGCCTCAGAAGTGGATGCCTCAGAAGCGTGCTTCTGCTTGGTATCAAGCTTCTTCTGCTTGCTGGTGTCAGCTCGAGTGTTACGCTTGGAAGGTGCTGCAACACTTTTTCCTTTTGAGGAGGATGATTCACCCCTGTTCCTCTTGTGAATCCATTATGACCCTGTAAAAACAAAGCCCATATGATCAAGTGTCGTATCTTCAAAAGGCTCGACATGGATGGTGTCCTCATCACTCCTGGGAGACGTATCACAGGAGTAAATCTGCAGGAGCTTCATGATGATATGACCATAGGGCAGTCCCCTATCAGGCAGAGTCGCACATCTCTCCATATGCTCAAAGATAATCGATCCCAAATTAACAGGAAGTCCCTCCAGTAGATGCACCATCATGATGGCATCCTTCGTGATGATACTGTCTGTGCTCCCAGTCCGGGGGTAGAGGCAGTAACATAACAACACGATGGAGGATGCGGAGCTCCAGAGGCAGCTGCGTGCTCTCTAGGTAGACGCTGGACTTTGTTGGCTTTTCAGCTCCTGTTACCCTCCGATACGCCAATGATTTTGAGATCTCCAGAAGTTGGAGCTGATAGTGGTATCTTGCACTGAAGGACTGGCATACATCAAGAAGAGAGAAGACATAGACATTCCCCTCTATCACCACTTTTATGTACTTGATCAACTGTCCACTCTATGAAAGGTGATGTGGCTATAGAATTCTCTAACCAGATAGGCAGAGACAGGGCTTTTGTGCTCACAAAAGTTGACAAAGGAAAGCTCACGGAAAAGGTTTTCTAGCCGCCCAAGAGAATGCTCAGTAAAGAAACTGAATCAAATAAATCGACAGGGAACAATTTTCTTGTCCTCAAGATCTCTAGCAGAAAACTCAAAAGAATCCAACACAGCCTTAATTTCCTCAACAGAAACGGTTTTCCCAATCTCAGGACTAAAGGTCAGAGCAGTACCTCTGGGCCTTTTGTTCTCCTTTTGCAGTGCCGCAAATGGGCATTTCTATGCTTTTTCTTTCTCCTTTACTGTGACCACGGGAGGGCTCACTGCCTTATCCTCAACATTAGACGAAGTTGGAGCCAACTTCTGCATGGGAGGAGGAGGAGGAGGAAGCAGAGTCTCATCGTAGGGCACAATGGCCAGGGAAAGAGACTCAGGAGGAGGGCTATCGCGTTGAGGTGTAGAAACCTCCTTCTCAGCATGTCCTTGAGGAGAAATCACCATGTCCTCGTTTTCTGGCTCAGAAAACTTAGGTACAAGAGGATCCTCCTTCATGGATGACGGGATCACCTCTTGCTTTGTATCCAGAGCCATGGAGCTCTCAGGGGAAGAGTGCTGGGACTTAGATTTTGTCCCCTTTGACGAGAGACTGACAGTCTCAGAATCGCTTCCCTATAGTGAAGACTTGGTCTCCTGAGAGTCTCGATCGAACAGAGACTCAGTGCTGAGTCTAGCGGAGCGCCTTGCCTTGGCCTTAGTAACGCGAAGATTCCTAGTTCGTGGTGCCATGAGATCGAAGAAGAGAAGAGAGGTTAGGGTTTTGAAAAAGGGAGTGCGGTTTGGTAAACGTGAGAGAGAAGGAAAAAAAAATGAGTTTTCAGGTTGGAGAAAAGACGTGTGTGCAGGGGGTTTGTTTAAAAAGAAAGATAAGGGAGGGAAAATGATGGAAAAAGTTTTTGGAAAGAAAATATTTTTTAAGATAAAATAAAAAGATTTTGAATATTGTTTTTAAAACTTAAAAAAATGGAAAGGAAATATTTTGCAAATCACAAGATCAAAGCACACAAAATGAAGATCAATGAGATCCATTTAGAAGGAACAACAAATCCCTAATTCCATTCTTAATTTTGAGAATTTCTTAAACTTCAATGGCTTTGTGAACATATCACATAGCTGTGCTTCTGTGCTCATATATTCCACAGCAATAGAACCATTCTAAACATGATCTCGAATGAAATGATGTCTTAGTTCTATATGTTTAGACCTTGAATGCTGAACAAGATTCTTGGTCAGATTTATGGCACTTGTGTTATCACACCGTATCGGAATATTGTCAAACTTGAAACCATAGTCCTCAAGTTGTTGACGTATCCACATAAGCTGTGCACAACAACTTGCTGCTGCAACATATTATGCCTCTGCTGTGGATAGTGCAACAGAAGCTTGCTTCTTTGAGTGTCAAGATATAAGCATATCTCCAAGAAATTTGCAGGTTCCAGAAGTACTTTTCCAATCGATTTTGCAGCCAGCAAAGTCTGCGTCGGAGTATCCTACAAGATCAAATAGTGATCTCTTGGAATACCAAAGCCCTAGATTTGTGGTTCCAGAAACATATCGAAATATCCTTTTAACATGAGTTAAATGGGACTCCTTTGGTGTTGATTGGTATCTAGCACAAAGGCAGACGCTAAGATCTGCATCCTTTTATGTTTCGGCTTTCTGCACAATAGCGTTTCTGCACATGGGAGTAGACAAGTCTTTTGAGTTGCTCAACTCATATTTCTTCAGAAGTTGTTTAGTATACTTCTTCTGATGGATGAAAGTACCTTATGATGTTTGGCGAATCTGTAAGCCCAGAAAGAATGTTAATTCTCCCATCATGCTCCTCTCAAATTTACCTTTCATGACTTCTGTGAACTCATTACACAAGGTATTGTTCGTGGATCCAAAGATGATGTCATCTACATAGATCTGAACTACCAGAAGCTCGGTTCCGTTCTCTTTTAAGAAAAGAGTTGTATCAACATTTCCCTTTCTATAGCCTTTTTCAATAAGAAATTGACTTAGCCTTTCGTACCAAGCTCTGGGAGCTTGTTTCAAGCCATACAAAGCTTTATCAAGCTTATAAACATGATCATGTTTCTTAGAATCCTCGAATTCTAGAGGTTGGTCTACATAAACTTCCTCCTTGATCTCGCCATTCAAAAAGGCGCTTTTCACGTCAATCTGAAATAGTTTGAAATCATTATAACACACATAAGCTAACAGAAGTCCAATAACTTCTAGGCGCGCTACAAGACCGGAAGTCTCATCATAGTCAATTCCTTTTGACTGAGAGTACCCCTTGGCCACGAGTTTGGCCTTGTTCCTGACCACAGAGCCTGATTCATCAAGCTTATTGCGGAAGACCCACTTAGTTCCAACAACAGAACGATCCTTCGGTCTCTGAACAAGCTTCCAGACCATGCCCAGGCATAACGTGCAATCACTGCCAAGAGACACTGGGGGGAGGGGCAACGATGTCATTTAGAACTTCTCCCAACATTTGCTGTCCGCGCGTCGCTCTCTCCACCTCAAAATATTTCCCCTTTCCGTCCCTCTTCTTACTCGTTGCTATCCAGACCCAAATCGCAAAAAGAATAAAATCGAAGTGATCAACAACGACGATCGTCGATCACGTCGGGGTATAGAAAAATGGCTGCCAACGTCCTCAGGCGATCTTTGACTGGCGCCCGCGGAGTCCTCAGACTATCCCAATCATCCCAACCTCTTCTCAGGTAAAAATTGATCGCCTTTCGGATGTTCTCGATTGATCTGCGTTGTGTCCGGAAGGAAAAATCCCGTCTTTTGCAGAACCCAGAACCAGTTCCCGTTGGGGTCATCGGGTTTCTCAAGCGACGTGTCAGTGGAGACCTACTTCTCGGACGAGGAAAGCAAGAGGAGGTTATTCAACAGGTGATGATAATGATCTTCTTGGTGGTTAAAGATCGTGCCTTCTTTAGGAATATCTTGTTGGTTTGTTGGGATGTGTTCTTAAGCATTGGATTGGATTGGATTGTTTGGGGATCGTAGGTTGTTATATAGGAGCAGGCAGAGGGGGTTCTTGGAGTTGGACTTGGTGTTGGGGCGTTGGGTCGAGGAGCACATTCATTCCATGGATGTTAATGGTGTCAAGGCTCTCATCGGTGTCCTCGACTTGGTAATGACTTCTCTTTCTAGCGGACTCCTTTAGGTTTCCGATGGGTTTCACTGTAGGGGTATGTTTGCTTGGTTGCGTGGCCATATGAATTTTTTGTTGTTTGTTAAGTGGGTTTTATATTCTTTGATGGGAAGTCGCGCCTGGATGATTTGGTTTAGACTTCTGGTAAAAGACAACTGGAGGTGATAAATTAATGTCAGCGTGTCATTTGGCTTATTGTTATATTTCGCTCAGGCTGATTGTAAACTTTCTTCTAGTATTGCTTTTGTTGGTCTGCACTGTGTGGTGGAGTTTTGAGTGGTACTTTGTCTTTGTCTCTAGATTTCTCCCTTTCTTGTCTGGATGATTAGGCATTCCACTGATGGGTTCTCTGTGTGTAGAGATGCTCTTAGTTGACATGACCTTCATTTAGGTGGTGTATGCCTTTTCGCAAGTTTCAGCTGTGGATATGCTTTGATTTCTGCAAGGGTGATGTGTTTTCAAAATGTGGTGCACTGGGGATAGGGTGGGATTATGCTTATTACAGTTTGGCTTGTGTGTGTGTTTTCGTGGGGTGGGGTCGGGGGGAGTTCTTAATGTACAGCAGTATCTACATATCCTTAATCAGAGTAAGACTTTGGAAACTTTGGTACTAGCAATATCTTAGCTGCTTACACACAGCATCTGTTAGTCTGTTAAATGTCCAGTAGTAAGGTATCCGTGGGACTTTACTATTGATTCCAGCTTGTACCTTTTCCTTTCACATTGGTCCCACTTATCATGGTATAAATAACCAGCCATTCATCAACCTAGTTGCAGATGAAACTAGATTCCGCTGTCATATGCAGAGAAAGTATAATAGAAAGCGTCAAAATTTATTGCTTCGTCGTTTTCAGTTTCAAATGAGCTGCTGGTTCTCTTGCATGTTCATGTCCATTTATTATCTAGAGTATTGTTTTAGTTTGCACTAAGCTGGAGTGTTTCGTTTGCTAATAAGAAGTTGATGCGGACACACACTTGTCCTCTAAAATTTTGCTGGGTCTTAGGCCAATTCTGTTTAGTGATTATTACATAACCGGCTTTAGTCTGTGTTCGAGGATGGAATACCCATCAACCCTGACTTTTGAATTGACTATTCTCTGAATGTGTTTGCTTATTCAGGAGAACCCGGACCTTTGGAAATGGCTGACTGACCAGGAGCAACCCCCGGAGCCCGTGAGGATGAATCCCGTGAGTTCAAACCTTAACACACAAATCACCCCTTGCTTATGGAAAATCCCTGGCTTTTTCTGTGTTGTTGACATCCACCTTCCACCGTTCACTGTTCTAAAGGTGTTCTCAGCCGTCAGAGAGAAAGTCATGGAGAACCTCAGCAACTCCGCCCCGGAAACACGCGCAGTGCCCGGGAAGCCCTGGGTGCGAGGCTGGGACGATTTCAAGAAACGCCAGGGAGCTCCAATAGCAGGCAACCAGTAACTCGGCACCTATCTTACATTTGCTCGGGGGGGACGTCCCCTGTTCCTGTCATTGTAAACAAAAACTCTAAACACTGCCATGGACGTATCAAGGTGTACCCAAATAACGTGAGAACAAATGTTGGTACCACAAGAGGACTACAAATCCATCGCCGGTAAGAGCTTCCTGGGAATTCATTCAATATGGGGGGGACCCAGAAATGAAGTAAAGAAGGCCCACTTCCAATATCCCTAATAACCAGAAATCAGTCTACAGGCAAGGATCAAGCGTGGTCCTCTCCTCAACCTTGTAATAAAACCAAGGATGCAGAATGTATGATCTTCTTTTCCTAGTGATGGTTTTCTCCATCAATAAACTTAAATTACCCCACCAACTCATAACCAGATCTATTGCAGAAGGACCAAATCTAGTACAGAAAAAAACCTCAGTAGACAAAATCCCCAGGTGGTCCACTCTCCCAGCCTGAAGTTTCCCTGAAGCTCCGAATCAATGTGGCCCAACAACTCGAAAATTAAGCACAATGAAAAGAAAATTATAATTATGATGGTGATGATAATGCAGACTCAGCCTTCTTATTTAACCAAATTATAATACTTTCGTGCACTCATTTTTCTTGTTACAATTAGTATATCATCACTTCCCAACACATTACTGTACATAAATAAATATCTTCGGAGTCGGGCGGGTGTCGGTGAGACGAGGAGAGTGTCGGTAAAAGGCGAGAAAAAGAAAAATTCCGACAGCCGACGGCTTGCGTTGTTGCATGATGATGCGAGTTCGTGTAAATGAAATGCTCGCATATGTGAATTCATTGGGAGTCGTTGATACTTAATAACATTCCTCCGTAAATTATTTTAATAAATTGAACTAACTCTCTATCGTGCCATATCGTGCCACGATCTCGTCTGTTTTTTTTTTTCAAAAGATTTCGTAGTAATAACTTTTACTGGCAAAACAAAGGACGAGTCAGAGTAGTCTGATGAGACTGAATTAATTAATTGTCACACCAAAAAAAAAAGGGACTAATTTTTTATTATTACCGTCTTAGTCTAAAAGCCCAAGCGTCCCGGGGACAGAAGCTAACCGACTAACGGCCGTTACGAGTTACCGCAAAAACGGAAGGGGGACTGGGAGGTTATTTAACGACCGTTAGTGAGCGGGGAGAGGGCGAATCGTAAATCCTTGTAAGGGCTCGGGGGCAGGCTCGTCTTTCCACCAGCCACGATCCGGTGGGCCACCTCCGCGATCCTCTCGCCGTTGGTCTCCCCCGTCGGCCTCTTCCCCCCGAACGGCAGCGACTCCATCCCTTTCTCCCTCACCCCCTGCGTCCCCCGATAGCCAGGATATCGTCATTCAACGTTCCAATCCATGGGATGGTTTGTTACTGTTACGGGAATGAGCGTTTACCTGAATGCGGGCGTAGTCAGCGCGGTTGAAGCAGAACGCGTTGCACAGCATTTGATCCACTGTTTCGGATACTCCTTCCCGGACTATGTCCATGATCGCGGAGGTCGAGCACTTGCTTCCGCGGCCAATGCCTGGATTGTACGACTGCGACGACGACATGGTTCCGTTGCCGAGAGAGAGGACTAAGAGGTCCTCCACGCCGTTCACGTTCGGGAAGTCCCTCTTGTTGTGGAGGACGTGTGTGATGGCCACGGCGGAGGGGTTATTCATCACGAGGCCGCCGTCGATCGCGACGCAGGAGGTCTTCCCGTCCACGGAGGAGAACTCAAACGGTTGGAAGAGCCCCGGGGTGGCCGAGGTGGCTCGGCAGACCTTCCACAGCTCAAAGTTAAAGCTAGGGGACTCCGCAGCGTCGGCTCGAGAGAACACGAAGGGGGCGGAGCTGTTGAGGTCGAAGCAGGGCACCAGCAGGGGCTTGCAGGTGTCCCTAAGGGTGAGGGCGGCGCCGTCCTCGCGCGAAAAGATCTCCCTCAGTGCCTTCTCCATGCTGCTACCGGAGAACCTCCTCCCCCCGCGGAGGAGCCGGAGGGAGCGGCGAGGCCTGAAGAGGTCCCGGCCACGCTCCTGTAGCAGGTGGACAGCGGAACGCGCGGAGAACAGGGGGCGGCCGGAGCCATCATCGGCGACGAGCAGAGCGGCGAGGATGGCTCCGGAGCCAGTCCCAGAGACGAGGTCGAAGAAGTCAGCGACGGAGGCGCGGGGGTCGGAGGTGCGAAGGCGGATGTTGTCCTCGAGGTGGACGAGGGAAGAGGCAGCAACGGAGGAGGCAATGTCAGGGAGGGAGGAGGAAGCGCCGTCGATGGAGAGGATGCGGGCGGGCTTAGGTGAGTCGGGGACGGAGGGAGGGGAGTGGGAAAGCCACTCCTGCTCGAGCTTGGTGAATATCTCCACAGTCACTTTGCTTATGTCCATTCTTCCTCGTGAGCCGCCAGCTGCGTTCACTCCCCCTCCCCATCCTTTTTAACTCACCACCAACTCGTCTTAACCAATAATTTTGCCCAAGTAATTAAATGAAAAAACCAATGCATGCGAATCGTACAAGTACAGCCATCACTTTGTTTTTTTATATTTGGAGCAAAGGGGGGTACCCCCCGTTTGTACATAGTTCTAGGTAAAAATTATGGACTAACTAAATCTAATTACTGCCTTACTTTCTCTGTCTCTCTCTCTCTCTGAGGTTGGGGGTTGGTATGTAAATGTAATTCGAAGTTGTCCGTATCGCAGAAAGTACTGCCACTTTCTATCATCACGGAGTTACAGTGAACTCCAACTCCGAACTCGAACTGGAACTGTAGTTGTCATAAAAGAGAGACTGTCTTTTATTTTTGCTGTCTCGAGGTCAAACTGTCTTGTGGTAATTGGTTTTGGATTTGGATCTCATTTGGTAAAAAAAAAAAGAAAAGAAAAGAAAAGAAAGAATAACATGACAAGAACACACACACAGTGTAAGAGCCTAGTCATCGTCCATCCCTCCCTCATTTTTTTAACCAAATTTGGAAAAAGCCAAATCTTGTTACAGACTCTCCCCCAGCAGCAGCAGCAGTAGGAGGTCCAAACAGCTGGATGCCTTTTGGAACAATCCCGTAAACTCTAATACTTCGCAAAATATATAATAGTAATTTATAAATTGATATTAAAAATACTGATTTTGACTTCTTGAAAAATTTGGTGTATAAACATTGAGTTTACTTGATTAAAGTAGTGGACTCTACTTGAATTTTTTTTTTATATAAATTCGAGAAATAGTATTTTAATAAAATTTTAAAATTATTATATTATTTCATAAAACATTTTTCCGACTAAATTCATTTCGCTACAAAATCACTGCATCAACACCTCTCTCGGGTCGGACTTGATATTCTTGGACATACACAACGAAGATCATATAAGATATTTTCAGCTATGGCGGGGGGGAACACACGTGTGGACGACGTCGGTGCCGAGCGTGTGAGGGGGGGGGGGGGGGGAGTGGATTTCTTACATTGTTGATAAGATCTTGGCTTGTCTGTTGTCTCCCCCCATGTCGCCTTGTTTTAACATTGGGATCAATCTCCATATCGATATCCATCCCTTCTTCCCCCCTCCTCGCTGCTTTCATCTGAGAACCGTACCGACAAAAAAAAAAAAAATTAACCATCTGGCGATCTCTGCAATGAAATGAAATGCTTCCCGTCGTCACCGAATGAGGACGAAGAACATGGGCAGAATGTTTTTCCTCCCCACCCCCCCCCTCCCTCGTAAGAACGAAAGAGTACGGGGCCGCAGTGGTTTTGTCGTGAGTATCGGATGCTATCTATGCCGTCGCAAACGGTAAATTTCCGCGTCCGTCCGTCCGGCGGCTTCCAACACTGATTACATTCATCGCCCCCCGGTGCGTGGGATTAGTTTTTCCTCGACGAGTTAAAGACGACGTACATTTAGCGGATGAAGAAGCATCACGGACGGAGGGGGGGGATCTTTAAGACTCGCTTCTGGGGGGGGGGGGGGGGTGGTCGACAGCTGGGAGCTGGGGGGGGGGGGAATTGAATAAGGTTGTCCCGACATAGAAAATTGAATCGCCACATTGGTTCTTTCGTGACGAACCCCATCTCCCCATGTTTAAGTAGAGAGGAAATTTTAATGTAGATAGACAAAAGGGGGGGGGGGGGGGGGAATGGCATGGTCTTCAATAATTCTTCATGGGAAAATGAGACAGTTTTGATCAATCGACACCAATCTCGATTCGACATTAAATTAAATATTAAAAACCACACCCCGGGTCAACATTTTGTTTGTAAGAGGGGCATCAATTATTTTATTCCAGAATAGTAATAATAATTAATACTGAGGCCTCTCACTCCTCTCCCCTCCTAAACTTGGTGGTCAAGATGCAGACACTAGAGAAGTAGATTAGATTTTAAGTTATTAGCACATAATGCCAATCCTATACAATACAACAACACCCACCAAAGGATAGAAAAGCTACAGTAGATTTTGATTGATTGATTACCCAGCAGAACTAGTCTGTCTGAATGTCCACAGACACATTACTATCAGACAAAACAAAGGGGGGAGAGAGGAGGTGGAGGGGGCGGGGGGGTTCATAATCAATTTCCCCCCCCCCCCCCCCCCCCCCCCCCACTTGCAGAGACTGCATGCAGTGGCAATGGCAATGGCAATGGCAATGGCAACGGCATCGATGTATCTCGTGAAGGAATAACTCTCGGATTGGTGGGGGAGAAGGGGGATCCCTCTATTTATTTCAGCAAATAACGCACGCCTTCTGCTACTTCCTAACATTATTGTGCTCTGCTGGCCTTCGGACCGGGACCCCCCTCCCCAACCCCCCCCCCCCCCCCTCCCCCGGGAAGTAATATTAATAAATATCTGTTCCTTGTTGTCCGAGAGTTTCAGAAAATATTGTCCCCTTTGAGATTCTCTAGAGTGTTTATTCGACCATCTCCCTGCTAATCAGAACGCTGCTGGCAGCGGAGCCGACGCCGGTAGAGACAACAATGGGAAATTAGTATAAGGATGGGAAACAGGTGCATGATGGCCTCCCCCCGTCCGTGATACAGAACTAAAGACGAATGATGCCGTCTTTTTATTTTCCCTTGAAGAATATTGCTAGCTGTTGTGTTTCGACAGAGATGTACCTGAATACTTCTCGCAACTTTGTCGGTAGCTTTAGATCGGACGTGCGGAGCCGGGAAAAGTATTCTTCGACCACCCCATTACACGCAACGATTCAAAATCGACGCACCTTATCTTCGTCACGTTTGACATGAGATTGGGTTCTAATTCCTTGTCCTCCATCCGTGCCCGGACTCCCTTTCACTCGAGCAATCAAGCATGTAAGCTCGATGTACCTCGAAAAAGCCGCAGGAGATCCGCCGAGGAATTCCTTGCAGCTAGCTACATGCGATATAGATTGGCATCTGAAATCGACCTCCCCGTATCTAGACATTCCAAACTGTTAAAAATAAATATAAAACATGCCATTTATTTAACTGTTCCAACTTTGTCATCAAAGCTAACCCCTAGGCAAGAGAATTGGGCCAGAAGAAGTCAACACCTAGGCAAGATAATTGGGCCAGAAGAAGCCCAACCCTTAAGTAAGAGAAATGGGCCAGAAGAAGCCCAAAGCCTAGGCAAGAGAAATAGGCCAGAAGAAGCCCAACACCTAGGCAAATGAAGTGGGTCAAAAGAAGCCCAACGCCTAGAGAAATGGGTCCAACACCTAGCAAGAGAAATGGAGCCCAACACCTAGGCGAAAGAAATGAGCCAGAGTCCAACCCTTATGCAAGAGAGATGGGCCAGAAGAAGTCCAACCCTTAGGCAGGAGAAATGGGCCAGAGCCCAACCCTTAGGCAAGAGAAATTGACCGAAAGAAGCCCAACCCTTAGGCAAGATAAATTGGCTAAAAGAAGCCCAACCCATAAGCAAGAGAAATGGGCCGAAAGAAAGCCCACCTAACATCTGAACCACGAAAATCACAAAAATGGCCAAAGATGGCGTCGTCAACCGCTGCAGGGTAATAAGAGTACATTACTTCTATTTGGTAGTCTTTTTCCACATATTAGAAAGAAAGAACCATGGAAACGACGAGGACTCACCGATCTCAATGCTGCCTTCAAGAAGAAGCTTCTTTAAGTTCTAATAGCAGAGATGCACCACAGGTCCATTAAACCAGCCGTTTCACTCTCCTGACATAAGTTTACGAATGTTAACCACTTACTCTGTCTGTCATAGCATATCATAGCATCGTTGAAAGAGTATCGCCTTCCAGTCAAAAACATTTCATGCAAATGTAATGAAAGCACATATGTGAATGCCTTACCAATGTAAGTATGATTTCTTCAACCGTGTCTAGTCCAAAACATTTCTTGACCATATCGATCCTTCAACGAAAAGTATTCTTGGTCAGACAGGATGCAAGTTATCGTATTAAAAGCACTCAGGCTAACTGTGGGATATGGCTATTCACGAGTGGATGAAATACCATGATGCAATAAACAAAACACTGACTTCTTCACAACGCTCAGCTAATCTGAATAAGCAATTTCTTTATATTTTTTCGGGGAACTTCCGATGACGGAAGAATCATCTTTAAACAGGTTTTCAGTGCTCTTCAAGCAATGCAAGCCCCTGTAAAATGCAAAGGTTTAAGGTTTGTTAGCTGATGAAAGTAAATGGATTAAGTAGAAATACCGAGCCAACTGGAAAAATTAAATAATCATTAAGACAGACACACTGATAACTACTTCACCAGCCTAACATCAAATCCAATGCTCCTTTATTTAAGGAGGTTTCTGGTTTGAAATCTCAGCCACTACTGTTGGTAGATTCATCCATTATAGTAAGTGTCCTACCGAGTAAAATCCGAATTAGTCGGAGCGACGGTCCGAAAACCGGTACACTAAAAAACATCGAATCCTATGCCCGGAAAAGGACAAAGTGAAATTTGCTGCATCATTCCATCATCAGTCCGTGTTCTAAAAGGAAAAAGAAGAAGCCGGGCCTAAAAAGAGGACAAACGAATTACTTAACTCGAATCAAATTTAAAAAATCCGACCGGTCAAGAATGTGCAGCCCCCTTGCCATGGTCACGCATGGGTGGCTTCCTCGGTTCTAATATAATTAAACACAATTTTATTTAATTCATTTATTAAGTAAAAATGAGAGAGACTGCCAAAAATAAAGAGGAGAATGTTAAAAAAAAGAAGAAGATAAATACCGAATTTATACCGCCGACCTCGACATTCTAAACATCGTATTACTGACCCACAAAAACGACAAATAATTCCCCAATCGTCAAACTAACGGATCCCCCCCACCCCCAACCATGTTCTTACAGCGACTCCCAACTGCGCCCGTTTGCGGTCCGAATTGAATTAACGTTTCGGTGGAGTATTGACACGTTGGCTTGATTTAATTAGGGGAGGGGGGGAGCTTAAAATGGGATCCCACCCCCCCTCCCCGCCCCCCTCATAAAAACAAAGTAAAATAATATTATTTTGTGTAGGAATAATAATCTACTTTTTCCTATTTTTAATCTCTAAGTTATTCAAAAGAAAACAAATAAAATAAAATAACGATTATAAAAATACATCCGTTTTTACAAATTCTAAAAATATTAACCCTTTTTTCAAGCATTGATAAAAAAAAATTACTTTCCTATTTCAATTTAATTTTTATTTTTAAATCAATCGAGTTCCTGATATTAAAAAAAAAAAATAGGTGACATGAGCAAGCATTCCACAGATGAAAGTCTCAATTTTGTTTTTTTCTTTTTTTGGTATTCTTAATCTTGGCTTTATGACATCAAAAACCCTAATTTGACCAAACAAGCGCACGCGAAGCAACTCTAATTTTTGTTAATTTGTTTTAGACAGATGACGAGTGGATCTCCATGATTGTGATGGCTAGCTTTTGAATATCGAAGATTGAAAATAAGAGCGAAGTCAATTATTGTTCTATTTCTCAACTACCGATGACGAGCTGGAAAGGGTTGGGGCTTAGTTCGCTGCTGCCTCGGATATGCACCCAAGGAATCGCTAATGTAATCCCCCGTTTACCTTTCCTTTCCCAAGGAGTAACATAATGTTTTGTACCAGCTATGCACATACATATGCATGTGCTGACCCCTACTAGCTAATATATAAACGAATGGATGGCATCGCCCGCACACGCAACGGCCGTGGAGCTACTAGCTTTCGGTGCGACTTCGAATGTCTCCAAGGGTCATCAACTCTTCCGTTGAAGTATGGTGACCCCCTTGAATTTGTTTCCCTTGTTGGTCCCCCACCCCACGATGAGTCATTTGATTCCGTTGTTTTTGGATTTTGGAATAAACTATATCGGGAATGTCTATGTAGGAACTTTGGTTACAAATTTGACCGAATCACAAAAGTTCTTTCACATCATTCGGGAAGGTATCATGATGGCCAGCTCCGGCTGTAGTTGTTTTCCAATTATTGTTCGGACATAGACTGGATCCGGATCCTCGCGAGCCTGATATAGTCCGAGAACCTCCTGTCGATGTCTGTAATGGTGGCCGCGATCTGTTCCGGCTTGACCTCCATTTGCATAATGTTCAGCTTAACTTCGAGCCTAGCCGGGGACATGACCCGAGATCTTGACCAGACATTGGCCGAGATTGGGATTGAACAGGATTCTTTCTCCTTGGGACTCCTCGATAATGTAGATAGTCGGTTCCACCGGATCGGAACGTCGAGTGTTGCCTTGTTTTGAGTCTGCGGGGCGGCTGGGCTCAGAGGGCTGAAGGATATCGGTACGGACAGTTCTTCCGGGGACATCTTCTTTCACAAGACACTGTCTCGCACGACAAGGTGGTCGAATATAAGGACACATGCAAAGTAGAAGATGAACGCAGTAAAAGAGATGCGAATATATTTCATCCGATAAAAGGATACGAATCTTAAGGTGATTAGATAAGAAGAACATGCGTTGCATTCATGCGTTGCATATGAGTGGTCTCATCAACTGGTCCGAAATCGTTAAACATTAACCCCGTGGCATCAAGCGAGCGAAGAAAGGGAACTGGAAAAGAGGATAACAATTCGCAAACTCGAAGATATTAGCAACAAGGCATGATAAATAAAAGAGGATGACATTCAACCTGACATATGGGGAGATATAACAAAGGACTTCTATACTACACCCATTGACACAACACGCGAGAGGATCCTCACTCTTTACAAGCAAAGCTTTCGATGTCGGGAGGCATCCTCTCGGGGTTTCCGACTTGTATAGCCATCACACACTGTGGGCTGAGAACAAGGAGAGAAGTACCATCAAATCTAAGGCATCGGGTGGTGATAGAGATCCTTTGAATAGTCAATATAATGCAAAGATAATATGAACTACTCAAGATGTTGATATTGCTATACAGAATGTAATTCTATTTGGGGGCCAATTGCACAACTCTCAGCCCATTGGAAATGCTAAACCCTAGAAGCTCATGGTAGAGGCCATTGGCGGACGAGTTCTTTGACCTTTGCTGCTCTCTACTACAAAAGTTCCCTGCATTTAACTTTAATTATAGTAAGTTTAACTACTTTACTCACAGTTGGGAACCTCAGACATCTGATTGTTGAAGCTTGTATAACTAGAAACCTACTAGACTCATCTGCCATCATTGGTGAGGATATGTGAATGTGCACAAGAATCAAATTCCTCAAGATGCGTCGAGCCAAATGCCCAGGTGGTCATCATTGATTCTCCGGCATTGATAACTACTTTGGTTTCAATACCCGCATCAAGGTATGCTGCTCTGCTATTAGCAAATGTTGTTTGGAATTCCTTTCTTCTATTTTTTCATTGTTCATTCAGGATGAAGTTGCTTGCTGCTTGATTCCCTGTTACTTCTGGGTTGTTCATTACTCCACTTCTTAAGTAGAGAATAGACTAGAAATTTCAGGAGAAACAATATTTTATTTAACATCAAGGACACTGAAGTTAGCTCATGGGTTTGGTACAAGCTTAGGAGATCGAGAAAATTTACGAGTTTGCGATCAGTGGCTCAGAAGATATCGGCTGCCACCATTCTCTGTGGGACTTCTCTTGTTCGAGGTTGGAATGTACAAGTGAGAACCGGTTAACTGAGAATTGTGCTTTTGCCAGGAAAGAGGAGCTTTTGCCAGGCTCAACCCTGGCCGTGCATGCCATGGTATCTTCATTGTCAGCCCAAAAGGTGAAGCATTGGAGCGACTTCCTGATACTCCGGCCTCACAAACTGTCTTCGACCACAACAGGGATGCTGTCTTCCATCTCCTCAAGAGCTTTACCTCCCAGATTCTAAGCAACGGCGGGGTTGGTACGCTCCTCGGACACGGGATGGGCGTTCCCCACTCGTGGCAGAATATCCCCAGTTGCAACTGGGATTTTAAACCTGGGAGTGGATCGTTACATCCGTGATGTCATATTCATGTCGGAAGAGATTGTCTCCCTTCTAATGGTATCCGTGAAGGAAATAGCGACCAGCAGCTTGCCCCGAGAAAGGCTGGAGAGGCAGAGGAAGACAAAATATGGTACAAGATACATGCACTCATCTCTCGCAGCAGCAATGACACAGGTTCGGCCGCTGCATCTCCCGGGGCGTCGCTCATTTGGATGCTTGGCGGGCTGAATCTTGTAATATATCCCTGATAAAAGAGACTTTGCCGTCATGGTTCAATTCCAGGCACAGGGTCGAGCAGGAGGATGGTGAGCTCACGGGGTCCGTCGCCCTGCTCAGAGGCTACGCGCTCGCCTACTTCACCATTCTGTGTGGAACATTCCCATTGGGGGATAGACTCTGCCTCCCGGTCATCTCGTCAGCGGCCAAAGGTGCTAGGGTCAGCACCTGCAGTTCCTTGCCAGTGCATTAAACGGGAAGGTCTCACTTGGTGGAGGTGGACTTGGGCGTGCTTTGGAGCCTCAACAAGGAGCTAAGGTGTGGTAACTGTTAGTGTGTGCACGTATGTGTCAAGACACTTTGTAATATATGTGAATAGTTGTTAATAAAGGCAAGTATTTACTGTTTATTAATTACTTTTCTGCTCGTAATTAACTTTACGATAAAGTCTCATAGATTGATTATTTGTGAATCTAAAATATTCATTGATCGGATAGATGTTTAGATGGGACATAAACATCTAGATCAACGCCGAGTATAACTTAAGTCGAGTTTAACCAAAGGATGGATGTTCAAGTTATACTCGGGGGTGCCTAAGTTTGGGGTACACTGGACACGACCCGTTTATAGAGAATACCACATATTAAGCGTCATTGGTCACTTCTCTTGTTGAACGAGTGTAACTGATCTCCTGACTTGAGACCTTCATTTATTCTATGCGTGCAGCCACTTTGATGCCGTTAGAAGCATTCTTTAATCGGATTGTGAGTAATACAGTTATTGGGTATGCAGTGAAACGTAGAGAGGATAGTGTTGAGTCAATATATGATTTATCGCTCTCTTGGATTGGAGAGTTGACATCCTGGCCTCTTGATTGAGATATTAGTAATTTTAAACACATGGCCGTGGAGGAACATTTATCATTCAAGTTAAGATCTATTATATCTTAGAAATCAAGTAAAATGATTAATTCAGTGATGACACATAATGCACTGAATTAATCAGGATATCGGTGATATGAAGAGATTGAATTACACAGAAATTGGTTCATAGTGGTTTTGGTTCATGACCAATATTCTATTATGTTGGGTGACTGAAAACTGTTGTTAGACGGTTACCTCAATCTATGTATGGATGTACATTACCTTCGTATATAGAACCTAGAGGGTCGCACGTAAAAGCACGTGAACACGGACATTGGTTATTTAATTCTAATGAAAATTAGAATTAAAATTTGTTGGACTGTAAATTTTAATTATGAAATATTCGGAAGCAATAAATCCTAGTGTTGGATTTAAGTTGATCAAATATGTCTAAGTTGTTGACTATAATGATATAATTATAATAATCATTATTCATTATAATATTATATTTTATAAATATCAATATAAGGCTACCCAAATTGGGTTAAGCCCATTTGGCCCATTATATATCAATTGAATTAAATTTCAATCGTTAAGTTCTTAAAAATGTCGTACCCAATTGCAAAGGTAAAATCATTATATATGGGCTATTGTAGCATAGCATTGCTACGTGGTGTAATTCATTATTTTTTTTACAATAATTTTAGTAATTAGGCGGTACCACATCACAATATAAATAGATGTAATTAATTCGGCCAGAAGGTAATCTTTGGCCGAGGCTTCCAAAAAAAATAGCATAATAGCATAAAGAATTCCGAAGGCTAGCACAAAAGGGAATTCGAGTTTTCGTATCACGTGTGCGTGGATACTTCTAGAGGAGTCACGGTTGGGACTCTCGAAGACAATCTTATCCGTAACGTTCGTTGTTAAGGTACGATTTATTAAACCCATTTTACTATTCGATTTATACGTATCACATAAATCCGGGTTATATTTCGGATAATATTTTTCTAAATGAGCTTCCGCTGCGTCCGGTGGAAACCGTCAGGAACGAGTAGGAACTCGCGGCGGCCCTGCTGGGCGGGCTAAATCTTGTAATATATCCCTGATAAAAGAGACTTTGCCGTCATGGTTCAGTTTCAGGCACATGGTCGAGCAGGAGGATGGCGAGCTCACGGGGTCCGTCGCCCTGCTCAGAGGCTACGCGCTCGCCTACTTCACCATTCTGTGTGGAACATTCCCATGGGGGATAGACTCTGCCTCCCGGTCATCTCGTCAGCGGCCAAAGGTGCTGGGGTTGCTCCTGCAGTTCCTTGCCAGTGCATTAAACGGGAAGGTCTCACTTGGTGGAGGTAAACTTGGGCGTGCTTCAGAGCCTCAACAAGGGGCTAAGGTGTGGGAACGAGGAGGAACTCGCGGTGGCCCTGCTGGGACAGGGCGGCGTCAAATCCTTGGGGTCGGCCGTGGAGCGGATCTTCGAGATCGGGTCCAAGTAAAATACCTCTACATCATACGTTAAGAGGAATATTTAGGAGAAAAAAATGCATTTGCAGCAGATGGAGAGGAGGAGACGGAATGAGTTGTGCATGTAAATATAAGTCGGCCCAAAGATGTGAGTAAAGATTAAGATACCTCGAGGAGATTATATTAACAAATTCCAAATAGCGTGCGTCAGCATTTAATTTTGTTAAGATAAGTCGAAATGTTATTCCATTCCGATCCAAATTCCATCTCTCATCCGTTCCTTGTATTGATGTTTCATTCCATTTAGCGGCCGATTCCATTCCCATCAACGTCCTATCTGGAAAACCAAACCATCTGAAAACATCCCCGAGTTAGGTTCCCCCCCAAAACCACCACATTAAACAAATAGAAAAGAGAGAGATCGGGAGCTTTCAATAAAAAAAATAAATAAATAACATGTTGTCTCGCCTCCCAGAGGTTTTGGGACAGAGTTGTCGTTATAACAGTTTTATCCATGAGGTTTTCCTATAGGGGGCGACACGTGTCCCCTGCGGTCAGAACTACCCACTCCTTTTTAAAATTCCTTAGTATTATTTATTTGGATTTTGTTAACCGAGTGGTGTTAGCTCACATAACATAACGTGATTAATATTTTAACAATTATCTGTTTATATCTCTTAAAATATTTCAAAAGGGTCGGGAGTGTAATCCTCTTTTTTAGGCCAGGACTCCTTTCTTTTACGCGTTTTGACTTGTGGATGACTTAATTGCTCAGGGAATTATCCTGATCACCCAATAATAATGGTTTTCTTTTTTTAAATGTACACCTATTAATTCTAACAACTAATTACAGAGTTGATCATTAGGACCTTTTATTCATAGACTAGATCTCGATTCTATGAACGGGGATATTCCCGAAACTAAAAAAAAAAAAAATTAAAGAAAGTGAGTTAGACAAAAAGCGAAGCAACGTGGACAAAATGAAAGAAAATGACTTAGACAATTGTTTTTTGTCGATAATCTCATACTAATCACTCGAATATTGATTAATATGTAATCGATCGAAGACTACTTGAAATTGGCTCTTCTGCTCGGAAATGATGTGTTTCAAATATTCCCGAAAATTCTTGCTCAAGTCCCCACCTCCACCAAATGGCTTTTGACGTTTGTCCTTCGATGGCCTTTTTAATAAACAAAAAAAGGAAGACGGGGGTTATGGGGAGGGATATGGACGGACACTCGGCATCTCTCAAGTAAAGAAAAACTAAAAGGAAAGATTACATGTTGTTGTGAACAAAATGCAACCGATTACATACATATAACACATATATGGTAAGAGAATAAGAGATTGGTCTTGAAGATATGGCAAAAAGATCAGACCAGAACCATCGACCAAACTGATTCCCGTTACTTACTACTTCAATTAACTTTTTTTTTTTTTATTAAACCCGCTTGACCACGTGACGGCGATTATTCAAACAACTCAGACTCTAGATATTTGGGGTGGGTGGGGTTTGCCATCGTGGCAACACAGTCCAAGCAAGGCTGCGGGGTTTGCCATGGCGGCAAAACAGTCCATGCAAGGCCGGTGGGGTATCCACTTAGTTATTCCAAATTCGCGGGGGGAAGAGGGGGGTGTCGAGATCCAGCAACTCAATGTAATCGCCCCGGTAGAAGATGTCGGATTCGAACGGATTTCTGATGGCAGCCGGGAAGGGGTAGTGGTTTGTACCGTCCCCATCATTGTCGAAGGAGCCAGGAGGAGCTGGACCACCAACCTCCTGTTTGGGCAAAATCCAATGTGTTAGGAGGAACGAAGCACCGTACAACAGCAAAAAAGGAAAAAGAGAGGAATAAATATATTTGGAGAGAGCCCGTACATTATCATTCGTAGGATCTTTCCAAATCCTGCATATTGAAAACGTCCCCTGCCTCAGAACAAAAAAAAGTCATGTTTTTAGTTCTTGATTATCAATCAGATTGGGAGCAATGCTTATATACATGTCTACAGCTGACTTCTACTTACACTTGCTCTGGTTATGTTGTACTGTAGCATCAACAATTCCGTCTCCTGACCGTTCCTGTCGTGGAACGCCCGGCTTATTTCCCAGCAAGCTATTATTGGCAAGTCCGGGACCGGCACCCAGCGAGGCACCCCTTTCTGCCTCCAGGATCCCTCATCTGGATCTCCCATCTGATCCGGGAGAATGGGGTACCACGTACGCTCTGGTGTGTTAAAAAAGAAAACAAGGTGAGAGATCGAGCCAAGTCGAGAGGAGACTTTAAGGCACCCGAACTCAAACTCTACAAGAAACTTTTCTGCTCGAAAGTTGATTTCGGATAAATCTTGATCTCAAGTTGCTATACATCCGGTTGAAGTTTTCATACCGTTTAAATCTGCCGGCGGGCACACGAGCGGGTTCTTGTTGGAGTCAATGGTGGCAGGGTACCCGCGGATCGCCTCTGACAGGGACAGCAGGGGATAGTCGTCGGAGACTTGACCGGAGGAGGTGGTGAAAGTTGGGACGTCAGCCGGAGGAGCGGCGGCCATTGGGGGAATCAAAGTAAGGAGTGAGCAGAGTGGTTGGAGGAGGTGAGGAGGTCCTCTTTTTATAATAGGCAAAGGGAAGGAGCTCATGATTTTCCTATTATTTTGGCTGCCCCCCCTCCCCCCCCAGCCATCTGATGGAAAACGACTTTCACGTTCTATTGAGATTTTCTATTTCTTCTCGTTGACCGGGGATGAGGGCCTTTCCGTGGCCCCCCCCCCCCCCCCAAAAACCCACCTCATTTGTCTTGGGAAGGGATGGACACTCGTCGTCTTCCCATAGGCTTTAGGACAGAATTGTCGTTGCAACACTTGTATTCATGATGTTTTCATAGTACATGTTTTCGAACTAATATGTTCGGTCGCGGAAAGTAAAATCGACTTTCTTATCCTTGTTTATTTACTGTTGTTATCTGATCCGGGTCTTCATGTCATTTTCGTGGCTAGTTGTTCATTATATTATATTGATCAGGCACGCAAAAGGAGCTCAAACTATGTGATTGAATAAGACCTCCTCTATCTGTTGCGGATCGAGGATCTTCTCTTTTCTATAAATATCATATTTCTATAAGTATTTCATATTCGAGTAACCCTCGTAATCGTAAGAAAGTAGGTTTTGCCTGGCTCGGGAAATAAAAGAATATATAATAAGATAAATAGTGGGACCACCATCCCATAGCATGTTGTTCCGCCCAAAATGGGCTAGGGTGCGAGAAGATCACGTGATCGTTAAGTGAGGGATCATCGGAGGAAATATCCATCTCTATACTCCAAAACCAACGCGGGTAAAAACCTACTTCTCGCGTCGAGAGGGCGTGGCGTGGTATAACGAATGCGACGACCGTGTGGCGCAACTAGGGTTTGTAACGAGTTGGAAGAACATGATCCAGAGGGAAGACAGCAGCATCTCGACAAAGTTGACTAGGGGAGACGTTGTTTCCCTCAGAAGTGACCTTTGGCTTAGAATTCGAATCCGAGATGCGTGTTTCTGTTACACTAAGAGGGGGGGGGGGTGAATTAGTGTTAATCTCCAAATTCGGATTTTAACGCTTTTTCGTTTTACCCCGCAGCGGAATGAAAAGCTTCTGTTAAACAGAGCCTGTAAGTTTCTGTAAGACAGAACGTTTGATTGTGTACGCAAATTTGTTTGATAGACACAAGGATTTTTATAGTGGTTCAGCAAATTGCTTACATCCACTCTTCACCCAGATATTTGGATGGTTTCCACCCAAATGTATCTCAGTACAAGTTACACAAGTGATAGCAACTAAAAGCAGACCCGTAGGGTTCTGTACAATAGAGGCTTGAGTGGCAGAACACAGACCAGAAGGTTCTGTGCCGTAGAGGCTCGTTATGTAGCACAAACCCGAAGGTTCTGTACTATAGTAACTTAGGCTCAATACAGACCAGAAGGTTCTGTATCGTAGAGGGTAAGGCACAACACAGACCAGAAGGTTCTGTGCCGAAGAAGGTAAGGCACAACACAGACCAGAGGGTTCTGTGTCGAAGAAGCTTAGGCACAACACAGACCGAAGGGTTCTGTGCCGAAGAAGGTAGGCACAACACAGAGGGTTCTGTGTCGAAGAAGGTAGGCACAACACAGAGGGTTCTGTGTCGAAGAAGGTAACCTTCTATAGAACAGATCCAAGGATTCTGTATCACAGAAGGTATAGCACAGACCGTAAGGTTCTGTACCGAGTATGTCAATCCACAACAGAAGGTTCTGTATAGGAAAATGACTTAGTTGAGAAGCACAGATCTAAAAGATTCTGTACCAAGGGTAGTCGACCTTCTACTGAACAGACCGTGAGGTTCTGTAGTAAAAGTGACAAGGAAAGTGTATGCACAGACCCGTAGGGTTCTGTACTACAGAGAGTTGTACAGACCGTAAGGTTCTGCACTAAAGTAGATTCAGACCTGAAGGTTCTGCTCTACAGGAGGTTATACAGATCCGAAGATTCTGCACAACAGAAGGTTGCACGCGTTAACGTGACTAACAAGGTAGCAAATGCGCAATCCTCTTAAGGAAAACGACTTCGTGGCGTACCCCACGCGAGCACGTAGCGGACCCTACGCAAGCGAACAGCAACCCCTGTTCAAGGATGGATTTTCCCTCCGGCGGCTCCACACGACCTGCACGATCTCCTCGAGATAGCGACTATGTGGCGTACCCCACACAAGCACGTAGCATACCCTACGCAAGCACGCAGCAGACCCTGCGCAAGCACGCGGCAAACCCCACGCAAGCAGACGGCAGCCTCCGTCCTAGGTTCCTGCACACAGAGTTCTACACAACAGAAGCTGGTCAGTCCCTCACCTTCTGTGCTCTCGGGGTTCTGCCCTTCTCTCCGGCCCGCTGCACGTTGCCCACGTACACAACGCTTCCAACAACGTCTCCTGCAGCTTCCAGCCGAGTCCCTCGAGCCCCCGAGTCACTCTCCCAGAAGGCTTCACCAACGATGCAACTTCCGCCGGTAGTGCTCCTCGTGTGACTAACTCAAAACGAATGAAAGAATGAGAGAACTAAGGAAATTAAAACAAATGAAGCTCACGCTCTCTCTGGACAGAATGGGATGGATGGATTCGTTGTGTTGTTACAATGGGAGAGGGCGTGGCTATTTATACACAAAATTCTAAGAAGAAAATACAAAAGGGAAAATATAAAAACGTAATCTGCAAAATAAGAAATTAAAAGTTAGTTTACATAATAAACAGAATGATATACACGTGCAAGCATTCAGAAAATAAATCAGAATAAGATCATGATATATTTTCCATGAATAGTGCACCACAGAAGGTATCGCAGAAGGTTCTGCTTGATAACCTTCTACAGGTGGAAACAATCGTTGATTTGTTTCCAAATGACTTGAGGTCAATTCCATCCTGATAAGAATACATAGGAGGACGTATCTAGACAGGTGGTAGTGATAGGTTTGCAAATAACGGTCGTATAGAGGTCAATTAAGCTTACAGAAGCCTGTAGACCGTCTAGTAGAACCTTTCCATAAATAGAGATCTTATTTCCTTCTATAAGAAATATTATCTCCAATATGATTGTTTGGAAACCAAATCGTGGTAATTTGATCAGATAAAAATCTTAATCAAATTAAGCATATTTCGTATTTAAATAATTGAAAACTAATCATTTAATTACAAAAATAATTCTTACAAGAAGTCCTTAATAATAGAAGCTTCTGTAGAATAGAATGTTCGACCTTCTGTAGTACAGAGGGTCAGGCTCATCATCAAAGCCAAGAATGTTCGACCTTCTGTGGCACAGAGGTCTGGCTCATCATCAAAACCTTTTCCAACAATCTCCCCCTTTTTGATGATGACAAAACATTCATCGTTGAGGGAAATATGTTTGCAAGAACTCCCCCCTAACTCCCCCTAAATAGATGAGAGTATGAGTCTCGCGTTTTTACAGTATCATAAGGTTCTGTATAACAGAGCATAGAAGCTTCTGTTATGAAGAAGGTTGTACAGAGCACAAAGGCTTCTGTGATTAATACAGAGCATGGTGCTTCTGTATATAGCCCGACAAAAATGATGGTATTTCATTTCTGCACTCCCAGCAATAGTGACTTTAAAAAGATCACGAATCGCATTCCCTGCAGAAGGTTGCGATTATGAGCTGTATCAGTCTCATAGGCTTCTATACCGTAGACGGTATAGCCTTCTACGACCCATAAGTTATAGAAAATCAAGGATTTTTCTATAACCAATACAGAGCTAGGTACTCCCCCTCAACACAATTTTCTCCCCCTTTTTGTCACATCAAAAAGCAGATGAATGTAGGTTGATAAAGAAGAGTAAATTTCTTGCAGAAGGTATGACATATCGTTCATAACCAACGTGCAGAAGGTAGTTTTAATTCTTACAGAGGGTAGAGCAGAGAGTGCAAAACCGTCATGCAGAATGTGGTGCAGAAGGTATGACAGAAACTTCAAAAACCATTCATGCAAAGGAGTTGTGTCCAACAAATTGGCACTTATTACAATCTAGAAGACCACAGAAATCAGTTTTTGGTCTAGCTAGAAATGCGGAAAAGAGAGAACATCAAGAGATTTCATTTTTCCTCTTCCTCCTCAGAAGGGACTGCATCAAGATTATCACGGATAACCTTTGCTTGACGTTCCAGCTCGCGAGTCAGGTTCTCTACCATTCTGCGTAGGACGCGCATATCTTCCTCATTGGCTACAGCCTTCTGCTGGAGGTCCTTGAGGAGAGCAGTTTGTTCCAGGAGGATGGTCATCTCAGCAGAGGACTTGGGCAGTCTCTGTGCTGAAGGAGCCTTAGCTGCAGAGGCAGAAGCAGAAGGTGCAGTAGCAGCCTTTCTGGTCATTCTGGCAGACAGAGGCTTATCCTCATCATCCTCAGTGGTGTCCTGTGACTTCAATTTGAGAGTCCAGGAGGAGCCCTTCCTTACATAATGCATGCTAGCTATGATCTGGTGCCCAAAGGTACCAACCTTCCATTTCTCTTGGAAAGTAGATGCATCAGTAGAAACACGGGCAAGCTTAAGAAGGCCGGTAATTACCTGGCCATAAGGCAGAGCCTTTCCTGTTGTATTGCAGCAACGTTTCATGTGCCAGAACACCAGCAAGCCAAGGTTGAAAGGAATTCCCTTCATGATGTGAGCCATCAGTGACGCATCAATTGAGGTGATGGTGTCGATGCTCCCGGTCCTTGGTAAGAGGCAGAAAAGCACAACTCGATGCAATACACGAGTCTTGAGTTCCAGCTTTGTGGACTCCAGGTATTTGTCCGACTGGACTCTTTCCCCCATGATGATGCTGTAGGATTCCTCCTTTCCAAGATCTGACTGTGGGTCATATTCCTCACAGCCAAACAATTGGTTAACATCATGTGCAGAGAAGACAAGCGGAACCCCTTCAATCACTGTTTTGATGAACTTGACATGAGGTCCTTGTTCATGGAACGTAATGTTACCATAGAACTCTCTCAGGCGAGAAACGGCCACCTCTGCATATGTCTCACAGAAGTTTTTCAGACCAACTCTCTCTAGCAATGGAGCAATGTCAAGATCATTTGCCTTAAACCAATTAAAATCAATGCGCTTGAAGGCAGCGAACTGTCGACCAGCAGCATCACATTTGGGCAATTTGGTATCGGCAAGCACAGTTTCTTTCTCCTTTCTAGAGACTAGAGGGTTTACCGGAAATATGAAGGTATCCAGCCCCTCAGTGAAGGTGTCCACAGATTTCTCCGGGGACTTGGTTTTCTTTGCAGCCGCTTTGACAAGAGAGGTGCTGACAGTCTCGGGCTCTTTCCGTTTCAGCCTAGTCCGTGAGGATACACCTCCTGACTTGATGGCATCATGGAGAAGCTTTGTTCCAGAGGGTGCTGCAGGCTTCTGGGTAGCCTTCTGTGCAGCTGAGGCAACACCTTTCTGCTTGAGGTCAGGGGAGACAGAGATGACAGGAGCAGGAGCTTCCTCATCTGGTTCCTCTGGTGCGCCATCGACAAGGGGCACTTCCACCTCCTTATCAGACTCAGCATTCTCCTCAGGAGTGGCGACCTTTGATGCATCAATGTCATCAGCCGCAGTAGAACCCTTGGCAGAGGGTTCAGGGTCAGGGAGTTCCTTTGTCGCAGCGACCAGGGATCCCTCAAGTGCTTTCTCTTCCACTTGGATTTGGGCTTTTTCAAGTCCCTTGTCCTTGGAGAGTGGTTGCATGTCATCGTGGGTCTCGACAACAGCAGGAATGGTCTGTTCCTTCGCAGGAGAGATGGGTTTCTCCGGCGAGGAAGGGGATGGAGTCCTGCTCGCAGGCTTCTCCGATCCAGAGGCGCGAGCCTTCTTTCTTCCGGCCTTAGCCTTTTTCCTCAAGGATTTTGCCTTGGGTGCCATGGATGATGAAGAACGAAGGTTTGGGAGTTTTAGGGCAAAAAGAAAGGGGATGCGATGATCTGAAGGTGGTGAAGAAGAAGGGTGACGGTTGTGGGTTTTTAAGTTGACACAAAAAGGCGGTTTATGGGAATAAAATATTTTTCCCGCTCAAGTGATCTATTTGAGATGTCATGTCAAACTGTCATGCATCAGAACACGGGGGAAAGGAAATTTTATTTCCTTGATTCGATTGTGTGAGGCGAATGGCTTTTCAAGGCAAGAAAGACATCGTCACCTTCTGTTAAAGCTTCTTCCGCACCGAAGAGCTAAATATAATGGATATTTGTATCCAAGTATAATTTATTAGGATTTTAATATTCCTAACAAAGAAAATTTCGATCAGAATAAATATTTTATTCATCAAAATTTTTTATTGGATGATATATTATATCTCCAGATTTAGTTTGAAAGTTACCTAAATTAAAGTTTAGGTAAGCATTTCGTAAGACCTTCTATAAGGTAGAAAGTTTAATCAACTCTCTGTAATGAAGTGTACAAACAATTATACCTTCTGCATAATAGAGGGTGGATAATTCTACCTTCTATAAAGATGAAACGAAGGATTATACCTTCGGTTGTTTGAAGTGTACAAAGGTGTACCTTCTGTATGATAGATGGTGGATTTTAACCTTCTATTGTATAGAAAGCTAAATATACGACCTTCTATAGTGAAGTGTACGACGTTGTACCTTCTATAGTATAGAAACAGAGGATTATTCCTTCTGTATGAAGTGTACAAGTATGTACCTTCTGTTTGATAGAGGAGGAAATTCAACCTTCTATTATATAGAAAGTTTAATATTCTTCCTTCTATAGTGAGGTGTACGAATGTGTACCCTCTGTAGTGTAGGAACAGAGGTTTGCACCTTCTGTAATAAAGTGTACACTTATGTACCTTCTGTAGTAAGTTTCTGAAGTACTTACTTAACTTTTCATTGTCTTATGAAAGACATTATATAGGATGGCATATTCCTAACTCGCTTCTGAAAAAGAAAAATTTTTCTTTATCCAGAGGTTTAGTAAAGATATCAGCCAATTGGTGTTCGGTGTTAATGTATTCTACATTAACAGAACCCTGTTGTACATTATCTCTCAGAAAGTGATGTCTGAGTTCGATATGCTTCGATCTCGAGTGATATACTGGATTCTTAGCTAGGCTAATAGCACTAGTATTATCACATTTGATCGGTATCTTTGTAAATGAGTGACCATAGTCCTCAAGTTGTTGTTTCATCCACAGGAGTTGTGCACAGCAACTTGCAGCTGCTATATACTCAGCTTCTGCAGTGGAGAGGGCAACAGAAGTCTGCTTCTTGGAAAACCATGAAATCAACATGTTTCCCATGAGCTGACAAGTACCACTTGTACTCTTTCTGTCCACCTTACTTCCTGCGAAGTCTGCATCGGAGTATCCAGTGAGATCAAAGTTTGATTTCTTAGAATACCAGATGCCAAGGTTTACAGAACCCTGTAGATATCTAAAGATCCTCTTGACCGCAGTCATGTGAGATTCTTTAGGTGCTGATTGAAATCTAGCACAGAGACATACACTAAATAGTATGTCAGGTCTAGAAGCTGTAAGGTACAGAAGAGAACCTATCATGCTTCTGTAGAGCTTACTATCCACTTCTTTACCGTTTTCGTCTTTGTCCAATTGAGTATTTGTGCCCATTGGAGTAGACAAAGGTTTCGTGCCTTCTAGGCCGAATTTCTTCAGAAGCTGCTTAGTGTACTTTTCTTGATGTAAGAAAGTACCTTCTGCAGATTGCTGAATTTGTAAACCAAGGAAGAACGTGAGTTCTCCCATCATACTCATCTCAAACTCGCTTGTCATGAGTTTGGAGAATTCTGCACAGAGCGTTTCATCAGTTGATCCAAAGATAATGTCATCGACATAGATCTGGACAACAATGAGATGATTGCTTCAGTGTTTGAGAAAGAGAGTAGTATCTACTCTTCCTCTATTGTAGCCCTTTTCGACAAGGAAGGAGCTAAGTTTCTCATACCATGCTCTAGGAGCCTGTTTGAGGCCATATAGAGCTTTGGAGAGTTTATAGACGTAGTCTCTGTGTTGCAGATCCTCGAAACCAGGAGGTTGACTTACATAGACCTCTTCCTTGATTTCTCCATTGAGGAATGCACTTTTTACGTCCATTTGATACAACTTAAAGTTGTTAAAGCAAGCATAGGCTAATAACATTCGTATTGCCTCTAGACGAGCTACAGGAGCAAACGTCTCATCAAAGTCGATACCCTCTTGTTGAGAGTACCCTTTTGCAACGAGCCGAGCCTTGTTCCTCACAACAATGCCTGACTCATTTAGTTTGTTCCTGAAAACCCATTTAGTCCCAATGATGGAACGGTTACCAGGTTTAGGAACAAGTGACCACACTTTGCTCCGTTCAAATTGTTCAAGCTCCTCTTGCATAGCAAGTATCCAATCTGGATCGTTGAGAGCTTCATCAATATTCTCTGGCTCTTTCTGTGATAGAAAAGCTGAGTGTTCATAGAAGGCATTTACAGAACTTCTAGTCTGTATGCCTCTGTTAAGATCTCCTATAACTTGGTCTATAGGATGACGTCTTTGATAAAGAGCAGGTGCTCTAATATCACTTTGTTGATCATTACGAGAATGTTCTTCATAATTATCATTTGGTTGTTCAAGATCATTTTTAGATTCATGAACAGAAGGTTCACCCTTCTCTTTCGTAGAGGGTGGAGATTCTATAGCATCTTCTGTAGGTTCTAGAGATATAATATCTCTTGTATTGATAGTAGGTAGGTCATTAATTTTTACATTAATAGACTCCTCTATAGAAGAAGTTCTTTTGTTTAGAACTCTGTAAGCTTTGCTAGACAAAGAGTATCCGAGAAAGATGCCCTCATCTGTCTTAGCTTCGAACTTTCCTAAATTGTCCTTAGAAGGTCTCAAGATAAAACAAGGACTTCCAAAGGAGTAGAAATAGGATATGTTCGGTTTTCTCCCCCTATATAGTTGATAGGGAGTTTTCTCAAGTATGGGTCTAAGTAGAACCCTGTTTGATATGTAGCAGGCTGTATTAACAGCTTCTGCCCATAGGTTCTGTGGAGCAGAGCTCTCACACATCATGGTTCTAGCCATGTCTATTAGAGTTCTATTTTTCCGTTCTGCTACTCCATTCTGTTGAGGAGTATAAGGAGCAGAAAAATTGTGATCGATACCTTGTTCGTCACAGAAAGTAGCGAAGTCATGGTTTTCAAACTCAGTACCATGATCCGTTCTTATAGCTTTTACAGAAGATCCAGTTTCATTCTGTAATTTCTTAGCTAGCTTAATGAAAGTTTCAAAAGCATCGCTTTTGTGAGTTAGAAATTTAACCCACGTATATCTAGAGTAGTCATCGACCACAACTAGACAGTACCTTCTACCGCCGACACTCTGAACTCTAGTAGGTCCGAATAGATCCATATGTAGAAGTTCAAGAGGTTGAGAAGTAGAAACTTCATTCTTAGATTTGAATGAAGACTTGGTTTGTTTTCCAAGAGAACATGCTTCACAGAAGCTGTCATGCTCAAAACGGATATTGGGTAATCCCTTAACCAAATCCTTTTTCACAAGCTTGGATAACAATTTGAAGTTGGAGTGTCCCAACCTTCTATGCCATAGTAGGCTTTCATCTTTGACTGTCAGAAGACAACTTTCTGTTGTACAGAAGCTATTCTGAGTCAAGGTATAGATATTCCTCTTACGGGTCCCAATGAAGCGAACTTCATTGTTCAGGATTCCGGAACACTTATCTTGATCAAAAGTTATTTTATAACCTTTGTCACAAAGCTGGCTAATGCTCAGCAAATTATGTTTGAGTTCTGTAACCAACAGAACCTCATCGATGACCATGGAGTCAGAACTTCCAATGGTACCTTTGCCGATGACAGAGCCTTTGCTATTGTCATCGAATTTAACCGACCCTCCACATTGTAGAGTCAGTTGGGAAAATTTGGATGGGTCTCCGGTCATGTGCCTGGAGCATCCACTATCCAGATACCATTCGCTTTCAACAGTTTCTGTTTGAAAGCAGGTATGAAGTTCATTTTGAGTTTCTGTGTGAGTTGTGAGGCACACTTGTGCTTCCTTATCATCAGAATCATCAAGTTCTGCCCAAGAAGCTATTGCTTTCTTGAACTTGTATTTAGGAGAAGGTTTCTCCTTTTCTTTAAGTAAAGGACATTCTGTTTTGTAGTGTCCTTTCTTTTTGCATTCAAAGCATGTGACCAACTTTGGATCCATGTGTTTTTGGCTTCTCTTATTGAAGCGCTTTTTGGAGGCGAACCGCAAAAGCCGTTTAGCTATCATTGCGAGTTCATCATCCGAATCAGCTTCTGCTTCATCATCCGAACCTTCTGTAGGTTCTTCTGATGCTTTGAAAGCAACAGGTGCTCTCTTTATATCTGGTTGAGAGGATCTTTCCATCTCATACGAGATTAAGGAGCTCATCAACTGATCTAGTCGAAGAATGGAGAGGTCTTTAGCTTCCTCTATAGCCGTTTTCTTGGCTTCCCAAGATTTGGGTAGAGTACGCAGAACCTTTCGAACTAGCTCAGAGTTTTGATAGGTTTTGCCCAAATGAGTTAGGGCATCGACTAGGAGGTTGAGTCTCTGGAACATTTGTTCTACAGATTCATCAGCCTTCATAGTAAAGTTTTCATATTGGTGAATTAAGAAATTCACCTTAGTTTCTCTTATCTGGTCTGTCCCAATATACATGGTGACAAGTTTGTCCCAGATTTCCTTGCCCGAAGTGCAAGTTGAAACTTTGACGAATTCACCTTCTGACATAGCATTGAACATCAAATACTTTGCCGTTTTAGTGAGTCGTCTGATCTTAAGGTATTCCCTTGTAGGATGACCTTCTCGATCAAATCGTTGGTTCTCAGGTATAGAAGGTGGACCATCTTCTATATAAGACCATAAGTCTTCGTCGATAGCATCAACGAATGCGCTCATTCGAATTTTCCAATAGGCAAAATTCTTACCATCGAAAATGGGAGGATTCCCAACATGTGGTTTAGGCACATTATAGTTTTCAGCCATTTGTTCAATTCGTATAGAGTATAAACTTCTATAGAACAGAACGTTGACGAATAGAACCTCAACAAAGAAGCAAGCTTCTGTTGGGTAGAAATCAGCTGTCAAGCTATAGTTGTTGGATTCGCAGAGCGATAGGCTTCTGCAGAAAAATGCCAACAGATCGTATGCTTCTGTAGAATGTACCGTATGCTTCTACAAAGTAGAGGAACAAATTGTTTCTCACAGAACAAGGTGCTTCTGTGGAACAGAGGTTAAATTCTGATAGAGCGTAAGCTTCTACAGAATAGAACCAAGTTGATTTTCACAGAGCTTAAAGCTTCTGTGCAGTAGCGGGTTGATTCTGATAGAGCGTAGGCTTCTACAGAATAGAACCAAGTTGATTTTCACAGAGCTTAAAGCTTCTGTGCAGTAGCGGGTTGATTCTGATAGAGCGTAGGCTTCTACAGAATAGAACCAAGTTGATTTTCACAGAGCTTAAAGCTTCTGTGCAGTAGCGGGTTGATTCTGATAGAGCGTAGGCTTCTACAGAATAGAAACAGTCACAGAGCTAAAAGCTTCTGTGGAGAAAGGTGTATAGCTGGTAAGAGCTTTTCAAGGATCTTACAACAAGCTGTTAAGCCTCTGTTGAACCCGCTCTGATACCAATTGTTACACTAAGAGGGGGGGGTGAATTAGTGTTAATCTCCAAATTTGGATTTTAACGCTTTTTCGTTTTACCCCGCAGCGGAATGAAAAGCTTCTGTTAAACAGAGCCTGTAAGTTTCTGTAAGACAGAACGTTTGATTGTGTACGCAAATTTGTTTGATAGACACAAGGATTTTTATAGTGGTTCAGCAAATTGCTTACATCCACTCTTCACCCAGATATTTGGATGGTTTCCACTCAAATGTATCTCAGTACAAGTTACACAAGTGATAGCAACTAAAAGCAGACCCGTAGGGTTCTGTACAATAGAGGCTTGAGTGGCAGAACACAGACCAGAAGGTTCTGTGCCGTAGAGGCTCGTTATGTAGCACAAACCCGAAGGTTCTGTACTATAGTAACTTAGGCTCAATACAGACCAGAAGGTTCTGTATCGTAGAGGGTAAGGCACAACACAGACCAGAAGGTTCTGTGCCGAAGAAGGTAAGGCACAACACAGACCAGAGGGTTCTGTGTCGAAGAAGCTTAGGCACAACACAGACCGAAGGGTTCTGTGTCGAAGAAGGTAGGCACAACACAGAGGGTTCTGAGTCGAAGAAGGTAGGCACAATACAGAGGGTTCTGTGTCGAAGAAGGTAGGCACAACACAGAGGGTTCTGTGTCGAAGAAGGTAACCTTCTATAGAACAGATCCAAGGATTCTGTATCACAGAAGGTATAGCACAGACCGTAAGGTTCTGTACCGAGTATGTCAATCCACAACAGAAGGTTCTGTATAGGAAAATGACTTAGTTGAGAAGCACAGATCTAAAAGATTCTGTACCAAGGGTAGTCGACCTTCTACTGAACAGACCGTGAGGTTCTGTAGTAAAAGTGACAAGGAAAGTGTATGCACAGACCCGTAGGGTTCTGTACTACAGAGAGTTGTACAGACCGTAAGGTTCTGCACTAAAGTAGATTCAGACCTGAAGGTTCTGCTCTACAGGAGGTTATACAGATCCGAAGATTCTGCACAACAGAAGGTTGCACGCGTTAACGTGACTAACAAGGTAGCAAATGCGCAATCCTCTTAAGGAAAACGACTTCGTGGCGTACCCCACGCGAGCACGTAGCGGACCCTACGCAAGCGAACAGCAACCCCTGTTCAAGGATGGATTTTCCCTCCGGCGGCTCCACACGACCTGCACGATCTCCTCGAGATAGCGACTATGTGGCGTACCCCACACAAGCACGTAGCATACCCTACGCAAGCACGCGGCAAACCCCACGCAAGCAGACGGCAGCCTCCGTCCTAGGTTCCTGCACACAGAGTTCTACACAACAGAAGCTGGTCAGTCCCTCACCTTCTGTGCTCCCGGGGTTCTGCCCTTCTCTCCGGCCCGCTGCACGTTGCCCACGTACACAACGCTTCCAACAACGTCTCCTGCAGCTTCCAGCCGAGTCCCTCGAGCCCCCGAGTCACTCTCCCAGAAGGCTTCACCAACGATGCAACTTCCGCCGGTAGTGCTCCTCGTGTGACTAACTCAAAACGAATGAAAGAATGAGAGAACTAAGGAAATTAAAACAAATGAAGCTCACGCTCTCTCTGGACAGAATGGGATGGATGGATTCGTTGTGTTGTTACAATGGGAGAGGGCGTGGCTATTTATACACAAAATTCTAAGAAGAAAATACAAAAGGGAAAATATAAAAACGTAATCTGCAAAATAAGAAATTAAAAGTTAGTTTACATAATAAACAGAATGATATACACGTGCAAGCATTCAGAAAATAAATCAGAATAAGATCATGATATATTTTCCATGAATAGTGCACCACAGAAGGTATCGCAGAAGGTTCTGCTTGATAACCTTCTACAGGTGGAAACAATCGTTGATTTGTTTCCAAATGACTTGAGGTCAATTCCATCCTGATAAGAATACATAGGAGGACGTATCTAGACAGGTGGTAGTGATAGGTTTGCAAATAACGGTCGTATAGAGGTCAATTAAGCTTACAGAAGCCTGTAGACCGTCTAGTAGAACCTTTCCATAAATAGAGATCTTATTTCCTTCTATAAGAAATATTATCTCCAATATGATTGTTTGGAAACCAAATCGTGGTAATTTGATCAGATAAAAATCTTAATCAAATTAAGCATATTTCGTAATTAAATAATTGAAAACTAATCATTTAATTACAAAAATAATTCTTACAAGAAGTCCTTAATAATAGAAGCTTCTGTAGAATAGAATGTTCGACCTTCTGTAGTACAGAGGGTCAGGCTCATCATCAAAGCCAAGAATGTTCGACCTTCTGTGGCACAGAGGTCTGGCTCATCATCAAAACCTTTTCCAACAGTTTCCCTGTTAGGTTGCAGCGCGAGAAAACGTCCTCTCTGTGCTCGTGGAGGAAGGTGCTTCACGGCCTTCCTCTGATAGACAGCCCATGGGACGAATATGCCAGTACCCCCCTGCTGAATCTTTTTTGGGCTCAGAACCATGGGACAGACCGGGGTGGCCAACATGACTACAGGAGCATGTAGAACTCCTCTGGGTGGGATGATATCTAATCCTTCGTAGCCGTTGAGTGTTCCATTAGGGATCGGGGTAGGGCTCTGGTTTCCTGGTTGCCACAGCGTCATGGATCCCGTAGGACTAGTGACTGTTGGGGACGAGACTTGGTTACAGTTGGGTCGCACCCTGAAGAAAGTGATGGCAACCCTCTTGTTCGGACAGGGGCACATAACGTGCCGTGCCATGTCCGTGCTACGATCATGTAAGGAGCATGTTACACTAAGAGGGAGGGTGAATTAGTGTTAATTACCAAATTCGGATTTTAACACTTTTTCGTTTTACCCCGTAGTGGAAAGGAAGCTTCTGTCAAACAGAACCGTATATAGGTTTCTGTACAATATAACGTTCGAGTGTATTCGCAATTTGTTTGATTGGACACAAGGATTTTTATAGTGGTTCAGTAAATTGCTTACGTCCACTCTTCACCCAGATATTTGGATGGTTTCCACTCAAATGTATCTCAGTATAAGTTGCACAAATGATATCAACTAAAAGCAGACCCGAAAGTTCTGTACAATAGAGGTTTGAGTGGCAGAACCCAGACCAGAAGGTTCTGTACCGTAGAGGCTTGTTACGTAGCACAAACACTAAGGTTCTGTACTATAGTAACTAAGGCTCAATACAGACCAGAAGGTTCTGTATCGTAGAAAGTAAGGCACAACACAGACCAGAAGGTTCTGTGTCGAAGAAGGTAAGCACGACACTGACCAGAAGGTTCTGTGTCGAAGAAGGTAAGCACGACACTGACCCGAAGGTTCTGTGTCAGATGTGTTAACCTTCTATAGCACAGATCAAGATATTCTGTACTGTAAGCGTCAACCTTCTATAGAACAGATCCAAGGACTCTGTCTTACAGAAAGTGTTGCACAGACCGTAAGGTTCTGTACCAAGAGTGTCAATCCACAACAGAAGGTTCTATATAGGAAATGACTTAATTATAAAACATAGATCTGAAAGATTCTGCGTCAAGAGTTGTCGATCTTCTACTAAACAGACCGTAAGGTTCTGTAGCAAAATTGACAAAGAAAATGTATGTATAGACTGTAGAGTTCTGTGCTACAGAGAGTTGCACACGTGAGTGTGACTATCAAAGATAACCAAATGCGTAATCCTCTCAAGGATACGACTTCGTGGCGTACCCCACGCGAGCATGTAGCGAACCCTACGCAAGCGAACAGCGACCTCTGTTCAAGGATGGATTTTCCCTCCGGCGGCTCCACACGACCTGCACGATCTCCTCGAGATAGCGACTATGTGGAGTACCCCATACAAGCACGTAGCATACCCTACGCAAGCATGCAGCAGACCCTGCGCAAGCACGCGACAAACCCCATGCAAGCAGACGGCAGCCTCCGTCCTAGGTTCCTGCACACAGAGCTCTACACAACAGAAGCTGGTTAGTCCCTCACCTTCTGTGCTCCCGAGGTTCAGCCCTTCTCTCCGGCCCGCTGCACGTTGCCCACGTACACATGCTTCCAACAACGTCTCCTGCAGCTTCTAACCGAGTCCCTCGAGCCCCCGAGTCACTTTCCCAGAAGGCTTCACCAACGATGCAGCCGTCCGTCGCTAGTGCTCCTCGTGTGACTAACTCAAACGAATGAAAGAATGAAAGAACTAAAGCTCACGCTTTCAGTCAGAAAAGAACTCGTAATTATTATTTTCTTTCTCTTGAGAAGGCGTGGCCCTTTTATACACAAAATTCAAAGAAGAAAATGCAAAAAGGAAAAGATAAATTAACAATCTGCAAAATAAGAAATTAAAGGTTAGTAGACAAAATGAATAATAACATACACGTTCAAGTATTCAGATAGAAAATAAATCAGAATAAGATCATGATATATTTTCCATGAATAGTGCATCATAGAAGGTATCGCTGAAGGTTCTGCTCGATAACCTTCTCCAGATGGAAATGATCGTTTCCATATGGGTAATGATTCATTCCATCCCGATAAAGACACATGTGAGAATGTATCTAGACAGGTGGTGGTGATTTGCAACCAAATAACGGTCATGTAGAGGTCGTAAGAGCTTATCGAAGCCTGTAGACCATCTAGTAGAACCTTTCCATATATAAAGAGATACATTTCCTTCTATAAAAATATTATCTCTAATATGATTATTTGGTGACTAAATCAATATGATTCGATCAGATAATTATCTTGATCGATGGGATTGTATTTCATAATTAAATAATCATCAACTAATCATTTAATTACAAAATGATTCTTACATAAAGCCATTAATATAAGAAGCTTCTGTAGAATAGAATGTTCGACCTTCTGTAGTACAGAGGATCCGGTTCATCATCAAAACCGTCCCAACAATCTCCCCCTTTTTGATGATGACAAAACATTCATCGTTGAGGGAAATGTTTTTGCAAGAACTCCCCCTAACTCCCCCTTAATAGGTGAGAGTATGAGTCTCACGTTTTTACAGAACCATAAGGTTTCTGTGAAACAGAGCATAGAAGCTTCTGTTATAAAAAAGGTTACAGAGCACAAAGGCTTCTGTGATTTATACAGAGCGTTGAGCTTCTGTATTTAGCCCGACAAAAAGATGATATTTCATTTTTGTACTCCCAGCAATAGTGACTTTAAAAAATCACAAATCGCATTCCCTGTAGAAGGTTGCGATTATGAGCTGTATCAGTCTCATAAGCTTCTACACCGTAGACGGTATAGTCTTCTATGACCCATTAAAGTTATAGAAAATCTAGGATTTTTCTATAACTAATATAGAGCTAGATACTCCCCCTTAACACAATTTTCTTCCCCTTTTTGTCATATCAAAAAGAAGATGAATGTAGGTTGATAAAGAAGAGTAAATTTCTTGCAAAAGGTATGACGTAGCATTCATAACCAACTTGCAGAAAGTAGTTTCAATTCTTGCAGAGGGTAGAGCAGAAAGAGCAAAACCATCATGCAGAATATATTGCAGAAGGTGTAACTGAAAGTTCAATACCGTACTGCAAAGAAAATGTGTCCACTAGGTGGCACTTATTACAATCTAGTAGACCACAGAAAGCAGTTTTTGGTCTGGCTAGAAATGCAGAAGAGAAAAAGAAACATCAACTAAGGATATCACTCCTCAGACTCAGCAGAATCCTTTTCCAGATGCTCGCGCAGAAGCTTGTCCTGTCGTTCCACTAAGCGAATCAGGTCAGTGACCATTCGCTGAAGAACACGGATGTCTTCCCCAAGATTGAGAAGAGCCGTGTTATCCACAGGGACTTGAGCTTCAGCAGATGATGAAGGACGTCTACGACCAGCAGACTTAGCAGCAGAGGGTCGAGCAGAAGATGCTTCAGCATTCTTCTTGGCCTCCACAAGCTTATCCTCATCATCACGCGCAGAATCCTGTGACCTGCCTTTCTCACATAATGCATGCTGGCTATAATTTGTTGTCCAAAAGTGCCAACTTTCCACTTTTCATGAAAAGTATAAGCATCAATAGAGACATGAGCCAATTTCAGAAGGTCGGCAATTACCTGGCCATGAGAGCTTTCCCAGCCGTATTGCAGCATCTTTTCATGTGGGAGAACACCAGCAAACCAAGATCAAAGGGAATGCCCTTCAGGATATGAGCCATCAACATCGCATCATTGGAGGTGATGGTGTCGATGCTTCCAGTTCTTGGTAGAAGGCAAAACAGAACCACTCGATGCAGAATGCGGGTTTTGAGATCCAGCTTGGTGGACTCAAGGTACTTGGTCGCGTGGACCTTCTGTCCCAAGATAATGCTGTAGGATTCTTCTCTTCTCATGTCCATCAGAGGATCATGCTCCACATAGCTGAATAATTGATTCACATCATGGGCAGAGAATACCAGTGCGACCCCTTCAATGACTGTCTTTATGAACTTGACATACGGACCCTGTTCATGGAACGTGATGTTCGCATAGAACTCTCTCAAACGAGAGATAGGTAGCTCTGTCTAGGTTTCACAGAAGGTTTTTAAAGCTATTCTTTCCAACAGAGGGGCAATATCAAGTCCATTAGCCGCAAACCAGTTAAAGTCGATCCGCTTAAAAGTGGCAATTTGCCTACTCGCAGCATCACACTTAGGCAGTTTATCATCGGCCAAAACAGTTTCTATCTCCTTCTTGGAGACAAGAGGATTTACCGGAAAGATAAACGAATACAGGTCCTCTGCGAAGGTGTCCTCAGGAACAGGTTTCTCTGGGGACTTGGTCTTTTTGGCAGCCATATCAATGATAGAGGTGCTGACCGTTTCGGGCTCTTTCCGTTTCAGCCTGTATCCTAGAGGAGACTCCTCCGGGTTTCATGGCATCATGGAGAAGCTTTTTGGTATGAGTGGCTGTAGGCTTTCGAGATGCCTTCTGCGGCTCTGAAGCTACTCCTTTTACTTGAGATTAGGGGAGACGGTGGTGACAGGAGTGGGAACTTCCTTGTCAGACTCGTCAAGCACATCATCAGCAGGGGGGATTTCCACCTCCTCATCAGATGCGGCGATCTCAGCAGTAGGGGCAAGTGCATCACTACCCGCAGTAGAACCCTTGACAGAGGGCTCAGGCACAGAGGGTTCCACCGTCATGGCGATCGGAGGTTCCTTCTGGGTTGTATCTTCCACGGAGACTTGGACTTTGTATGGTCCTTCGTCTGTGGAGATGGGAGGCATGCCATCGAGAGTCTCAACAGCAGCAATGGTCTGGTCCTTCACAGGAGAGATGGGTTTCTCCGGCGAGGAAGGGGATGGAGTCCTGCTTGCAGATGAGGCAGGCTTCTCCGATCCAGAGGCGCGAGCCTTCTTTCTTCCGGCCTTAGCCTTTCTCCTCAAAAATTTCGCTTTGGGTGCCATGGTGACAGAGAAATTGAAGGTTTTGAGGTTAGGGCAAGAGTGAGAGAATGTTTCAGGGCTGAAGGAGAATGTGTGAAGAATAGGCGGAGGTTATGGATTTTTAAGGAATTCTCTCAAAGGCGATTTTGGAAACAAAATATTTTCCCACCCAAGAAATCTCCTTAAGATGTCATATCATAACTGACATGCATCAGAGAAAAATGAGAAAGAAAGCCGAGTGAGACGGATGGGTCTTCAACAAGGCAATAAAATCTTTCGTCACCTTCTGTTGGAGCTTCTTCTTCACAGAAGAGCGAGGTATAATGGATAATTGTATCCAAATATAACTTATTAGGATTATTAATTTCCTAATAGAGACGATATTGATTAAAAAATTTTATTGGATGATATTTGATATCTCCAGACGTAAACTTTCAAATAATTGGAAATTACTAAGTTAGATTTAAGGTATATATGTAGTTATACCTTTTGTAAAACAGATGGTGGAATTCAACCTTCTATTGTATAGAAAGCTAAAACTTCTACCTTCTGTAGTGAGGTGTACGAATGTGTACCCTCTGTAGTGTAGAAACAGAGGTTTGCACCTTCTGTAATAAAGTGTACACTTATGTACCTTCTGTAGTAAGTTTATAAAGTACTTACTTAACTTTTCTTTGTCTTATGAAAGACATTATATAGGATGGCAGATTCCTAATTCGCTTCTGAAAAAGAAAAATTTTTCTTTATCCAGAGGTTTAGTAAAGATATCAGTCAATTGGTGTTCAGTGTTAATGTACTCTACACTAACAGAACCCTGTTGTACATTATCTCTCAGAAAGTGATGTCTGAGTTCGATATGCTTCGATCTGGAGTGATATACTGGATTCTTAGCTAGGCTAATAGCACTAGTATTATCACATTTGATCGGTATTTTTGTAAATGAGTGACCATACTCCTCAAGTTATTGTTTCATCCACAGGAGTTGTGCACAGCAGCTTGCAGCTGCTATATACTCAGCTTCTGCAGTGGAGAGGGCAACAGAAGTCTGCTTCTTGGAAAACCATGAAATCAACATGTTTCCCATGAGCTGACAAGTACCACTTGTACTCTTTCTGTCGACCTTACTTCCTGCGAAGTCTGCATCGGAATATCCAGTGAGATCAAAGTTTGATTTCTTTGAATATCAGATGCCAAGGTTTACAGAGCCCTGTAGATATCTAAAGATCCTCTTGACCGCAGTCATGTGAGATTCTTTAGGTGCCGATTGAAATCTAGCACAGAGGCACACACTAAATAGTATGTTAGGTCTAGAAGCTGTAAGGTACAGAAGAGAGCCTATCATGCTTCTGTAGAGCTTATATCCACTTCTTTACCATTTTCGTCTTTGTCCAATTGAGTATTAATACCCATTGGTGTAGACAAAGGTTTCGTGCCTTCTAGGCCGAATTTCTTCAGAAGCTGCTTAGTGTACTTTTCTTGGTGTAAGAATGTACCTTCTGCAGTCTGCTGAATTTGTAAACCAAGGAAGAATGTGAGTTCTCCCATCATGCTCATCTCAAACTCACTTGTCATGAGTTTGGAGAATTCATCACAGAGCATTTCATCAGTTGATCCAAAGATGATGTCATCGACATAAATCTGGACAACAATGAGATGATTGCTTCTGTGTTTGAGAAAGAGAGTGGTATCTACTCTTCCTCTATTGTAGCCCTTTTCGACAAGGAAGGAGCTAAGTTTCTCATACCATGCTCTAGGAGCCTGTTTAAGACCATATAGAGCTTTGGAGAGTTTATAGACGTAGTTTCTGTGTTGCAAATCCTCGAAACCAGGAGGTTGACTTACATATACCTCTTCTTTGATCTCTCCATTGAGGAATGCACTTTTTACGTCCATTTACAACTTAAAGTTGTTAAAGCAAGCGTAGGCTAATAACATTCGTATTGCCTCGAGACGAGCTACAGGAGCAAATGTCTCATCAAAGTCGATACCCTCTTGTTGAGAGTACCCTTTTGCAACGAGTCGAGCCTTGTTCCTTACAACAATGCCAGACTCATTTAGTTTGTTCCTGAATACCCATTTAGTTCCAATGATGGAACGGTTGTCAGGTTTTGGAACTAGTGACCACACTTTGCTCCTTTCAAATTGATTAAGCTCCTCTTGCATAGCAAGTATCCAATCTGGATCACTAAGAGCTTCTTCAATATTCTATGGCTCTTTCTGTGATAGAAAAGCCGAGTGTTCATAGAAGGCATTTACAAAACTTCTTGTCTGTATGCTTCCGTTAAGATCTCCTATGACTTGGTCTATAGGATGACATCTTTGATAAAGAGCAGGTGCTCTAATATCACTTTGTTGATTATTATGAGAATGTTCTTCATAATTATCATTTGTTTGTTCAAGATCATTTTTAGATTCATGAACAGAAGGTTCATCCTTATCTTTCATAGAGGATGGAGGTTCTACAGCATCTTCTGTAGGTTCTAGAGATATAACATTTCTTGTATTGATAGTAGGAATGTCATTAATTTTTACATTAATAGACTCCTCTATAGTAGAAGTTCTTTTGTTTAGATCTCTATAAGCTTTGCTAGACAAAGAGTATCCGAGAAAGATGCCCTCATCTGTCTTAGCTTCGAACTTTCCTAAATTGTCCTTAGAAGGTCTCAAGATAAAACAAGGACTTCCAAAGGAGTGGAAATAGGAGATGTTCGGTTTTCTCCCCCTGTATAGTTGATAGGGAGTTTTCTCAAGTATGGGTCTAAGTAGAACCCTATTTGATATGTAGAAGGCTGTATTAACAGCTTCTGCCCATAGGTTCTGTGGAGCAGAGCTCTCACACATCATGGTTCTAGCCATGTCTATCAGAGTTCTAGTTTTCCATTCTACTACCCCATTTTGTTGAGGAGTATACGGTGTGGAAAAATTGTGATCGATACCATGTTCGTCACAAAAAGTAGCGAAGTCATGATTTTCAAACTCAGTACCATGATCCGTTCTTATAGCTTTTACAGAAGATCCAGTTTCATTCTATAATTTCTTAGCTAGCTTAATGAAGATTTCAAAAGCATTGCTCTTGTGAGTTAGAAATTTAACCCACGTATATCTAGAGTAGTCATCAATTACAACTAGACAGTTTCTTCTACCACCAATACTTTAAACTCTAGTAGGTCCAAAAAGATCCATATGTAGAAGTTCAAGTGGCTGTGTAGTAGAGACTTCATTCTTAGATTTGAATGATGACTTAGTTTGTTTTCCAAGTGAACATGCTTCACAGAAGTTGTCATGCTCAAAACGGATATTGGGTAATCCCTTAACCAAATCCTTTTTCACAAGCTTGGATAACAATTTAAAGTTGGAGTGTCTCAACCTTCTATGCCATAGTAGGCTTTCATCTTTGACTGTCAAAAGGCAATTTTCTATAGTACAGAAGCTATTCTGAGTCAAGGTATAGATATTCCTCTTACGGGTCCCAATGAAGCGAACATCATTGTTCAGGATTCCGGAACACTTGTCTTGATCAAAAGTTATTTTATAACCTTTGTCACAAAGCTGGCTAATGCTCAGCAAATTATGTTTGAGTTCTGTAACTAACAGAACCTCATCGATGACCATGGAGTTAGAACTTCCAATGGTACCTTTGCCGATGACAGAACCTTTGCTATTGTCACCGAATTTAACTGACCCTCCACATTGTAAAGTCAGTTGAGAAAATTTGGATGGGTCTCCGGTCATGTGCCTGGAGCATCCACTATCCAAATACCATTCACTTTCAACAGTTTCTGTTTGAAAGCAGGTATGAAGTCCATTTTGAGTTTCTGTGTGAGTTGTGAGACACATTTGTGCTTCCTCCTCATCAGAATCATCAAGTTCTGCCCAAGCAGCTGTTGCTTTCTTGGACTTGTATTTAGGAGAAGGTTTCTCCTTTTCTTTAAGTAAATGACATTCTGTTTTGTAGTGTCCTTTCTTTTTGCATTCAAAGCATGTGGTCGACTTTGGGTCTATGTAATGTTGGCTTCTCTTATTGAAGCGCTTTTTGGAGGCGAACCGCAAAAGGCGTTTAGCTATCATTACGAGTTCATCATCCGAATCAGCTTCTGCTTCATCATTCGAACCTTCTGTAGGTTCTTCTGATGCTCTGAAAGCAACGCGTGCTCTCTTTATATCTGGTTGAGAGGATCTTTCCATCTCATATGAGATTAAGGAGCTCATCAAATGATCTAGTCGAAGAGTAGAGAGGTCCTTAGCTTCCTCTATAGCCGTTTTCTTGGCTTTCCATGATTTGGGTAGAGTACGCAGAACCTTTCGAACTAGTTCAGAATTTTGATAGGTTTTTCCTAAATGAGTTAGGGCATCGACTAGAAGGTTGAGTCTCTGGAACATCTGTTCTACAGATTCATCAGCCTTCATAGTAAAATTTTCATATTGGTGAATTAAGAAATTTGCCTTAGTTTCTCTTATCTGGTCTGTCCCAATGTACATGGTGACAAGTTTATCCCAGATTTCCTTGCCCGAAGTGCAAGTTGAAACTTTGATGAATTCACCTTCTGACATAGCATTGAACATCAAGTACTTTGCCGTTTTAGTGAGTCGTCTGATCTTAAGGTATTCCCGTGTAGGATGACCTTCTCGATCAAATCGTTGGTTCTCTGGTATAGAAGGTGGACCATCTTCTATATAAGACCATAAGTCTTCATCAATAGCATCAACAAATGCGCTCATTCGAATTTTCCAATAGGCAAAATTCTTGCCATCGAAAATGGGAGGATTCCCAACATGTGGTTTAGGTACATTATAGTTTTCAGCTATTTGTTCAATAGACTTCTATAGAACAGAATGTTGACAAATAGAGTATAGAACCTCAACAAAGAAGCAACCTTCTGTTGGGTAGAAGTCAGTTGTCAAGTCAACAAACAAGCCTCTGTTAAACAGAGAACAAGTGTCAATATGACAAAATGAGAATCAGCTTTCAGGTAGCAGTTGTTGAATTTGCAGAGCAGCAGGCTTCTGCAGAAAATGCCAACTGTGATATTTACAGAAAGTATGCTTCTGTAAAATATACCATAGGCGTAGAGCAACAAAACGTTTCTCACTGAACAAACTGCTTCTGTGGAACAGGAGTTAAATTCTGATAGAGCGTAAGCTTCTACAGAATAGAACTAGGTAGATATTCATAGAGCTTAACGCTTCTGTGGAGTAGCGGGTTGATTCTGATAGAGCGTAGGCTTCTACAGAATAGCAACTAGGTAGATATTCACAGAGCTTAACGCTTCTGTGGAGTAGCGGGTTGATTCTGATAGAGCGTAGGCATCTACAGAATAGCAACTAGGTAGTTATTCACATAGCTTAACGCTTCTGTGGAGTAGCGGGTTGATTCTGATAGAGCGTATGCTTCTACAGAATAGCAACAGTCACAGAGCTAAGAGCTTCTGTGGAGAAGAACGTATAGCTGGTAAGAGCTTTTTCAAGGATCTACAACAAGCTGTTAAGCCTCTGTTGAAACCGGCTCTGATACCAATTGTTACACTAAGAGGGGGGGAGGGGTGAATTAGTGTTAATTACCAAATTCGGATTTTAACACTTTTTCGTTTTACCTCGCAGCGGAAATGAAGCTTCTGTCAAACAGAATCGTAGATAGGTTTCTGTACAACAGAACGTTCGAGTGTGTTCGCAATTTATTTGATTGGACACAAGGATTTTTATAGTGGTTCATCAAATTGCTTACGTCCTCTCTTCACCCACATATTTGGATGGTTTCCACTCAAATGTATCTCAGTACAAGTTGCACAAATGATATCAACTAAAAGCAGACCCGAAGGTTCTGTACAATAGAGGTTTGAGTGGCAGAGCCTAGACCAGAAGGTTCTGTACCGTAGAGGCTTGTTACGTAGCACAACACTAAGGTTCTGTACTATAGTAACTAAGGCTCAATACATACAAGAAGGTTCTGTATCGTAGAAAGTAAGGCACAACACAAACCAGAAGGTTCTGTGTCGAAGAAGGTAAGCACGACACTGACCAGAAGGTTCTGTGTCAGATGTGCCAACCTTCTATAGCATAGATCAAGAGATTCTGTACTGTAAGCGCCAACCTTCTATAGAACAGATCCAAGGACTCTGTCTTACAGAAAGTGCTGCACAGACCGTAAGGTTCTGTACCAAGAGTGTCAATCCACAACAGAAGGTTCTGTATAGGAAATGACTTAATTATAAAACACAGATATGAAAGATTCTGTGTCAAGAGTTGTCGATCTTCTACTAAACAGACCGTAAGTTTTTGTAGCAAAAGTGAGAAAGAAAATGTATGCACAGACTGTAGAGTTCTGTGCTACAGAGAGTTGTACACGTGAGTGTGACAATCAAAGATAACAAAATGTGCAATCCTCTCAAGGATACGACTTCGTGGCGTACCCCACGCGAGCACGTAGCGAACCCTACGCAAGCGAACAGCGACCTCTGTTCAAGGATGAATTTTCCCTCCGGCGGCTCCACACGACTTGCACGATCTCCTCGAGATAGCGACTATGTGGCGTACCCCACACAAGCACGTAGCATACCCTACGCAAGCACGCAGCAGACCCTGCGCAAGCACGTGGCAAACCCCACGCAAGCAGACGGCAGCCTCCGTCCTAGGTTCCTGCACACAGAGCTCTACACAACAGAAGCTGGTTAGTCCCTCACCTTCTGTGCTCCCGAGGTTCAGCCATTCTCTCCGGCCCGCTGCACGTTGCCCACGTATACACGATTCCAACAACGTCTCCTGTAGCTTCCAACCGAGTCCCTCGAGCCCCCGAGTCACTTTCCCAGAAGGCTTCACCAACGATGCAGTCGTCCGTCGCTAGTGCTCCTCGTGTGACTAACTCAAACGAATGAAAGAATGAAAGAACTAAAGCTCACGCTTTCAGTCGGAAAAGAACTCGTAATTATTATTTTCTTTCTCTTGAGAAGGCGTGGCCCTTTTATACACAAAGTTCAAAGAAGAAAATGCAAAAAGGAAAAGATAAATTAACAATCTGCAAAATAAGAAATTAAAGGTTAGTAGACAAAATGAATAATAACATACACGTTCAAGTATTCAGATAGAAAATAAATCAGAATAAGATCATGATATATTTTCCATGAATAGTGCATCATAGAAGGTATCGCAGATGGTTCTGCTCGATAACCTTCTCCAGATGGAAATAATCGTTGATTTACTTCCATATGGGTAATGATTCATTCCATCCCGATAAAGACACATGTGAGAATGTATCTGGACAGGTGGTGGTGATTTGCAACCAAATAACGGTCATGTAGAGGTCGTAAGAGCTTACAGAAGCCTGTAGACCATCTAGTAGAACATTTCCATATATAGAGAGATACATTTCCTTCTATAAAAATATTATCTCTAATATGATTATTTTGTGACTAAATCAATATGATTCGATCAGCTAATTATCTTGATCGATGGGATTGTATTTCATAATTAAATAATAATCAACTAATCATTTAATTACAAAATGATTCTTACATATAGCCCTTAATATAAGAAGCTTCTGTAGAATAGAATGTTCGGCCTTCTGTAGTACAGAGGATCCGGTTCATCATCAAAATCGTCCCAACATAGCATAATTCATAATGGCCTTATCTATCCGATCTTTGTCCGACGGGACTAATCTGGCTCTGATACCATGTTAGAAATCGTGTCGGGGTTCCTTTCACCTAAAAGCTAGCAATTAGGTGTAGGGTCCCAACCATGTATAAACAATTGGCCCATGCCTTATCTCTTCGATGTGGGATTATTTCCCGACACTGAGAAAGCATGAGCGGCCCTTTGTAGTTCTCTTCGTTGTCGTTCACGAGGAATCGACCAAACACCATGGTCGAATCAGAAAGGAGGAGGGTAGAGATGGGCTGATCCAAGTGAGGAGGCTTCAGGAAAGGCTGCGAGTACTCTCCTTGTGAAGATGAATCTCGATTAACACAAATCATTTCAGTGGGAATGAATGGAGAGAGTATTATGAGATCGGAGTTTGTTTCACATAACCGTACTCGTATCAATCCATCTTCCTCAACCTAACTCTCCCAAGAGAACCCTCCTCATCCAAGAACATGCTCGAAAGGGGCGACGGGCAAAACAAAGAGGTACCTCATCAAAGAAACTGATGACGCAGCTGTTTGGCTTCTTGTATATCGGTATCAGCTGCCATTCAACGAGGTGATCTATGACTTGTTGCAGAAGAGCTGGTATCGGCTCTAAATTGCCTGCGGATGGCATCACTTCCTTAGACTCGACCGGAGCCACAAGTGAAGATGGTATCACAGAAGAACAGGATCCAATGGTCTTACTCGTTTTGTTGCCATTAGGAGATTCATCTTGCACGTGCCCGAAGATTGGGACGCCGAACTGAATCAGTTCCCGCTTGTTCCCTTTGACTTGCTGGTTGAACAAGATGAACGTATCGCCTGCAACAGCATGGGGCAGGTCATTTTCGACCTGTACAGGTCCAAGAACCAAATCCTAGGAATAGAAAAGCTGCATTCCGTGGGAGCTAACCGGAGAGCTCTCCATTGTGGCCAGCGGCACGAACCTCATTCACGAAGCCAGCCAACTTCGCGAGCTCAACATTATTGAAGACGTTCTTGTACAACTTCAACCCCTTGACGACATTAACCTGCAAGGCAAAAACCAAACAAAGTGATCAGATCACTAACACTCTCGCATCCCATCAGCATCGTACCAGGGGGGGCAGGGAGAGAGAACTCGCCATATGGCCTTTCACCGGCTCCTTGGCAGTAAAACCTTTGGTCAGTTTGATATCGGCCGCACGGGCCTCGCAGTCGTCGTGGTTATCGCATATCTCGAGGATCTTCTCCAAGGCGGGCGGCGGCTCCTGGGATCCTGGTTCCACAAAATCACCAAACTCCCCCGGTTAAAAAGAACGTCGTCGTTATCTGAAACCATGATACGAATGAAACCTGAGACGTTGCTCAAATGCGACGACAGACGATTAACAAGTTATGTTTCAAAACAAAATATAATTCGAAAGAGGATTAGTTTCAAAATCATTCACGAAATAAAATTTATATGTTTCGAATGCATTCGTTTAAGAAATCTAACTTCGATTGTAAATTTTACTCCTTCTAAAAGAAAAAGCCAAATTAAAAATCGCACTCAGAATTTTGATTTTGAAGTATTACTTTTAAAAATTTTAAAATTAGGCTACATTAAAATTTGTCGATTTACGAATATATAGGGTCGAGCTTATTTACTGAATCCGAAATGTAATGTATGACCAACCCACAAGTAATCGGTCATTTCTGCACCACTAAGCTTTTCTCCGGTCAAAGCCAGGAACTCTCCTGCAAATTCATCTGCTCACACTGGCAGATACCCAAGTCTTCGTGTATCATGAGGTTTACCGTTTTATTGGTCACAACCCTTGAAGTCCCAGGATTAAAACTCCAACTCCTCCACCCAATAGTGATCCCATTCAAAATTAATATAGTAATTTAAGAATAATCTAGATTTCACCATGGCTGATCTTTATGATTTAGTAAGATAAATTCCATTTTGAATGAAGAAGGCTATTCACAACTTAGGAGTCTATATGCAGAGAGCATCTGGTCCACTATTTGAAAATTAATGCAAGACCTGGCATGCTCAAGCTGTTTGATAACAGGAACTCACATGAGGCTTCAAATATGTTCCCACAAAGTACATAAATCCATATAAAGAACTCTTTACATGCTTCAATTTTCCCATCACAAAGCCAACAACTACTTAAATAGATATCTCCATGGTGGTCTACTAACTAGAAATGGTAGCAAATGATTTTGAAGCTGACTAACTAGATGGAGCTCGTTCAACTCAGCTTATGGATTAATACTGGCCTCCACATCCCCCAGATCTCTCATACAGCTTTTGCAACCTAGCACCCTGACAAACAAATGCTCATCTAGTAGAACTAACAATATTTAAATCAGTCCTTTTGAAACATACATAAAAAATGAACTCAGATAAACCGAGGCGAGCAGTAGGTCGGAGCCTTGAAAGAGTCTATACGTAAATATGAGGAAAAAAAAAGGAAACTCTTATTCTTACAATAACGAACCAGAAAGATGGTTAGAGCATTCAGAGCATCAGGGATGGTTAAGCACTGCAGTTCTAGAGTGACCTCTTCCTTCAACTAAAAACCCGAGATGATGACAAATAAGACGGTGTTGTTTCTAAGACAGCGAAACTATCAGAAGAGAGACTAACTTGGTCTTGAAGGTTGTGGACAACGACATCATTTGGGAAAGAGCAGAGGCTTCTAAGGGAGTTGAAATATGCCGAACATAAGCGAACATCGCGACGGACAGCCCTCAAGGAAGTCATCCTGATGGGCTTGGAATTCGTTGTCGTTTGTTCTGGCTTTCAAAAAGATTTTTTCACTGCGGGGAGAGAGAATAATACCACCATCAAATTCGGCACTTTCTTCCAAAACAGAGCTTGGGAAGACAAGATTTGTGCAGCCAATATTCTCCAACAACACCTAAAGGCATGTCTATGAGGATGGAGTCCGAGAAAAAACAACATTCGTAACACACAAAAAGGACGTGGCTATTGATTATCACTGTCCACCTTACGCAAGAGAACTCAACATTCCCCATGGACTGACCAATTCCGACCCTAAATCATAATCTTGGTCAAGTCTACTGATCGGAGTTCATCGAAACCGCACAGGCCTACATTTATTGGTTTCAGTTCTACGAAAACGAGAGAGGCGGGTAAGCAAAGGTATCGAGGATACAAACACGGACACTCACAAGAACCACAAACTCAGAATCATGATAAAATCAAACGACGATCCAAGAAAACACCAGAATGATCCAAATCAGGCAAAAAGAACGCAACTTCATTCACCACAAACAAAACCCATAAACTAAGAACGCCTGATCAAATCAGACTACAATCAAAGAAAATACAAGAATTACTCAAGAAAAGGCAAGCAAGAACATCAAAGAACACTGCTTTACTCACCAGCGGAAGAATTGGGTCCTATTCAAAACAGGCGAAAAGAAACACACAGTCCAATTTGAATATATTGAATTTAGTCGAGAAAGTTAAAGAAATGGGATAGAGGGGAGTAAGTAAAGCCAAGCAGAAGCTGTTCAATCAAATGATCTTGTTTGAATACTGAAGTAGTTCAGATAAGTTTAATTTATAGCGTGTGTTTGGAACGTTGCCAGACATCATCTGCCGCTCTTACTTTTGAAAGTGTGTGGTAAGAAAATAAACAACACAACCTCAAACTGAAGAAGACTAGCCGTTGTTGAAAGCCCTCTTCTTGTTCTTCTTCCTAACTCTTCTTTATCATGACCGCTTCTTAATTCTTGTCCTATTGCCTGACACCATCTCAATCTCCAATGGCAGCTGCCGATTCTCTTCTCCCGCCTTCCCCGCTTGAAACCCGGGTAGACCCACTTCGCGAATCGATCTTTCCTCTCCGGATTTCTCGTGGGTTCGACCTGGGTATGTGAAAGTTAGGATTTTTTGTTTGATTTCCTCACCAGGAGCACGAAAGCGGGAGTTTTCCGTCTGGTTCCTCGGATAGGAGGATCTGGAGCGCCCTGCGACGCCGGGCCGATGGGATCGTCGAGGATGGTTGCCGAGAGGGGGACAACAGGGACAGATCGAAGAGATTGAAGGAGGACTCGATGCTGTTGCTCCGAGGGTTCGATTCGGTTGCTTGTACGCTGTCCCAGCTTTCGGAAAACGTCGAGAACGCTCTCCAGGTGAGTTGCGACAGTCGACTGCAAGTTATAGGAAAAATGGAGATTTCAGATATTCGAAATTCTGTTTTGGGTTGCTGAGATGAATTTTTGCCTGTGATTTGTGTTATCAGGGAGCAAGAGAATTGGCAAAACCGCCAACATTAACTGATATCTTCCACAGTAGAGAGGTCAGGGAACAGAGGGAAGACGATGAGGAGAAGAAGAAACCTCCGAAGAGGAAATTCGAGTCGGCCTCCAGCAGTTGTTCGGATGACCAAAGCAACAAATCTGAATCCCTCGAGGATAATCTCAAGAGGCCTGTAGATGCGAAGCTCAAGAGAGCGAAAAATGTTGGGGAGACTGTTGATAATGCGCTATTCTGGTTGTTCTTTCCCTTTGATCTAGCTGACAATGATGTCTGATGTTCTTTCTTCAGCTTGCTGCGTCCATGGCGACGAAAGCGGCTTCTTTCGCAAGGGAGCTTGGGTCCTTGAAATCTGATTTGAGCTTCCTGCAAGAAAGATGTGCCCTCCTGGAGGAAGAAAACAAAAGGCTGAAGGAGGGATTCGCTAAAGGAATTCGACCTGAGGAAGATGATCTGGTGAGCGTCTTATTTACTAAGTATATCAGATCAGTCGGTTTTACTTTCGGTTGCGGCGTCATTCCAACTCAGACTTACTCATTATCTTGCTTTGCTGCATCAAATCTCGTATCCCGGCGAAGTTTGCTTATCCTGCTGTTTTCACAGGTGAGGCTGCAGTTGGAGACACTACTTGCTGAGAAGTCAAGATTGGCGAACGAAAATGCGAACCTGGTTAGAGAAAACCAGTGCCTCAACCAGCTGGTGACATACCACCAGTTAACAACACAGGACCTTACTGAAACATACGAGCAGGCCATCCAAAGCATGTGCCTGGGCTTTGCCTCTCCCATTGCCGAAGAGGAAGCAGAAGATGGAGATCTAGGGGATGAAAATGTTCATCTATCCCTCATCAGGCACATCGACTTCTTCAATCCTCTTGATGGGTGATTCCAGCAGGAAACCACGGATCTAAGCAAACTCTTTTTAGGATTCGCTTCTGCGCTCGGTGATCTTCAGGAAGGAATTCCATCTTCAACTTCAATAATTTTGCATCTTCAGAACCAAAATTTTCTTCATTTCATTACCAGATCAAAGCACAAAGCAGAGTTCACCTGCTCAGGCAATAACGTCGACTAAACAAAGTCATGTCTAACATCACTACCCTGCTTCATGAGACAACTGCCCGACTCGGCTCATGAATTCCAGTTTCTTCACCGGACTGCTTGACCTGGTTCTGCAGCAACTATTTGGCAGCTGCAATTTATCCCCGGCGTACAAACAGCCAACTCTTCTCATGCTGCTGCAATGCAATTTGAAAACAAACAAAAGGCATTCACAAACATCTGGAATCAACTGTTAACGATTGATTACAGATGCTCGATCAAGGGACGACAGGCTAACACGTTCCCATTTTCTCGATTTCGCTACCATCCTATGGTTGGCGGAGACCTTTGCTTCTTCTTACAAGCAAATTCGGTGTAATACTAATTAGTAGAAAGAACAGAGCACTCCTTACTGATGATGTCAACAGTTCCTTCTGTTTATATGGATAATACACAGCTGACCCCAAAAAACACCTGATCCAAAATGAGACCCACCTCTTTATACGAAGTTTTTTTCATATGTTTCCCATCAAATTTAATTTCATTCTGTTCTTTTCACATTGTATTCTTGTTTGGCCCACCACAAAAGTTACTCTCTCCCAACTATAAATCCCCACCCACCCAAACCATTGGCTTCTTCCCTCTTACAAATCCCAAATTCCCCCCCTCCCTTCTCTTTCCATGGACAAAACGGGCCCCAACTCAACTCAAAGACATCATCTCCCTCCTCCTCACCAATCTTCCTAAGTTTTGTTCCTCACACTAACTTCCCTTCCCCCCCACCCCCCTAAATTTCATATAATCAATACAAACCAGTTGTTTCTGTTTTTGTTTTGTGGATAAGGAAAGAGAGAATGACCCAAATAGGATGCCCTCAGTCATATGCCTAAGTATGCAGACATGCTTTGAGCCCCTCCTCATGCAGCCACGCGCCCACGGCCTCGCCCCGTCCCCTCATGTCCGTCCGTCTCCCCCTGCCCCTACCCCCGCCCCCATCGGGTTGCCCCTGCTGTCCTCTGATCATATCCTCCCTTCTGCCCCGAGTTATTGGGACGATGTCGCCATTGATCACGTCGCGTGCCAGGACAAGGGGTCGTACGTTCACCCTCTCATGAGACGCTCGCCCTCAGTCCTCAGCGAGAAGAGCCTCGAGATGTGCACGGAGAGCCTTGGGAGCGAGACCGGCAGCGTTGACTTCCTAGGAGACGAAGACGAGGCCGAGATATACCCGTTCTTCCTGTCCGATCAATGTCACGATTTTCCCGTGCTGAAGAGCAGGAAAGGCGACAGGGAGAGGCCAGGGGATTACCCGCCTCCCCTGAAGTCGATGACCGGCTCGGCAATCGTGAGGATGCGACCCTGCCGTGGTGAAGGGAGGCTTGTCCTACAGGCAGTCATCGTGTCGTCCTACCATAACTCCTTCCTCGTCGAACGCGGTGAAGGTAGGCTAAGGGTGAGCCTGTTACTGGAAGCAGAAGCAACCGAGCAGGACGGATATATGGAACGTGCAGGGGAAGGACACGAGTACCGAGCCAAAGAGGAACAAGAAGGCGAGGAGGAGGGCAACGAGATGGGGAAAGAGGAGGAGAGGTTCGCAGGGGGAGGACCCGGTGGGCAACCACCGTGCCGGTGCAAGGAGGGGGAAGGGCTGCTGAACTGGAAGCCCTGCTGGGTGGCCACTCAATAGTCGAACCGTGCAGCGTCGCGTCTTGTCGCGTCGCATTATCATTAACTTAAACTAAGATGCCGACAACTTCCTCCCTAATATGATCATTTGATTTGATCATACTAAATGACGTTTGTAATGGCCAATATGTTGGTACATACTTTTGATTAATGGTCCAAAAAGTAATATCGGTTGGTTGGTCCAATATGTGTACTATTGGTCCTGGGATTACAATATGGTCCCCGACAACACGAGAGGGGAGAAAGAAAGAAAGAAAGGAGGAATGATTGTGCTCCTCATTGATGATTTCCATATCGGCCAAACCTTCGACCCGACGTTATGTCCCTTTTAACTATTAACTGTCCGGACAGAACACATGGCTTATCTGGCTTTTGGCTCCGGCCGGCGGCCGTCACGAAAGCGGCCGCGGCCGAGCAAGAACGTATGAGCGTCACTTGAGGAGAAAAAGGTCCACCCAAAAGTAAAGACAAGGACGAGGAGGAGGAGACACCCCGGACCTCCCCAATGGCTAGGAATGAAGATGAGTCGGATTGCTGAGGTGTGTGGATCGACCCACCAACGTGTGGATGTGGACGACAAACGCTTAAACCCACACACACACACATTACTCATTACATGTTCAGACAGGGTCAGCAAGTGAAACGCTACGAGGAGGTCAAGAGGGTCGTGGTCGTGTTGGGAATCCATGTCACCAACCCAATCCATCTTTCTCTCTTTAAATTGCTACTCCTTTATTTGCACCTGATGCTCTCGTAGCCAATGGCCTTTAATTGTGGTGGAGAAAAGGGAAAGGGGAACATTCCCTTTTTAAGAGAGTTACATGGCCTAAATAAATGAATCGAATAAAAGAGAAGAAAAGGAGGAGCTTGTGGTGTTAGATCTGTTGGAAAGGGTTGAATTGCAAACTAATGTCGTTGCGCCTCCTCATCCCTCCTGTCTACTAGATCAACAAGGCAAACATCTTTAACGAGTCATGTAAGGAAATGGGGTTGATGAATGAGGAGGCAAATGATAGAGACAGAGCTGCAAGCTGCAAGCAGAAGCAGAAGATCCACTGGTGGGAGGATTTGGATTTGGAAGACCCCACGAATCTCCCGATCCCCACTGTCCGCGTTTTCTTCTTTCTTGTCCTCCTCCTTCCCTCCCTCCTTTCCCTTTGGTAATTTCCATGTGGAGAAAAGCACGTCGGTATTCTTCGCCATTCATCGCGCGAGCGTGTTGAAAATAAAATTGATAATGTTGGAGAAGTCCAAGAGTCATATGGGAAGTCGAAGAGTGTTTTTAAGGAGCGAAGCGACACTGTCAGGCAAAGCGATGCTGCCAGACGAAGGAAGCTGAAGCGACAGTCATCTAGAAGTCCAAGAGACGGAAGGCCAAGGGTCGGGAGTCGAAGAGTCTTTTATTTATTTATTTATAAATAGCCTAGTTGTATTAAAAGAAAACGAGATGAAAAGAAGATCGTCTTCCCCCTTTCTTAAAAATTTATTAGTTTGTCACATCAAGTGAGTTAGAGCGTTAGTGTTCGTCGCTTTGCCTATCAACGTTTCCAACAAAGTGGTATCAGAGCGAGGATGTCATTGAGCTTCCAATATCCCCGTCTTACGAAGGACAACTATGATAGTTGGTCTATCCGAGTAAAGGCGATACTCGGTTCGCAAGGAGCGTGGGAAATCGTCATAGATGGGTTTTCCGTGACGAGGATGCGGAGTTGGCCCTTATTCAAAGTTTTGAGAAGAACAAAAAGAATGATCATCATGCTCTATCAATCATCTACTAGTGATGCCGTTTTTGAGAAAGTAGCAAATGCCTTTGAGGAGGCATGGGGAATTCTTGAAAATTATCACAAAGGAGTCGATAAGGAAAAGAAAGTGCGGCTTCAAATCTTACAATGAGAACTTGAAGCTCTTCTCAGGAAGCATCGGAGTCTATTTTAGACTATTTCATACGGGTCTTGTTCATCGTCAATCAAATGAAGAAAAACGGTGAAAGCATAGAAGATGTTCGAGTGATCGAGAAAATTTTACGCTCTCTACATCAGAGATTTGATCATGTTGTGGTTGCAATTTGGAGAACAAAGATTTGAAGAATCTGTCAATTGATGAATTAAACGGATCGCTACGGGTGCACGAGGAACGGATGAACAAGCACAAGAAAGAGCCTTTGGAGCAAGCATTTCAAGTCAAGCATTCATTTAGCGAAAAGGGGAGCTCGGTTCACCTAGGTCGAGGTCGCGGTTATTCTCGTGGTGGCGGTCGAGGTAGTGACAGAAATCAAGAAGTCGAAAAAGCGAAGGATGAAAAGCCTCGAGAAAATCCGAGAAGTCGCGATAGAGGAAGAGAACGCGGACGAGGACGAGGAAGAGATAGCTATGAGAGGGGGTACGACAAATCGCGGGTTGAGTGCTATAATTGTCACAAAATGGGTCACTATGCCCATAACTGCTGGTACGCCGAGGACGCAAAAGAAGAAGTCAATCTGGTCGAGGAGAAAGAAGCGGAAGAATCGACGTTGTTGTTAGCGCTCAACCAAGATGTTGATGGAGAAGGAAGCAAATGGTATCTCGACAACGGTGCGAGTAACCACATGTGTGGCGAAAAATCGAAATTTGTGGAGCTTGAAGAAAAGGCAACTGGGAATGTCACGTTTGGAGATGCTTCGAAAATTCAGATTAAAGGCAAAGATACCATTTTGATTCGGTTGAAGGATGGTACATACAAGTTTATTTCCGATGTGTATTATGTGCCTAGACTGAAGAGCAATATTTTGAGTTTGAGGCAACTCATGGAAAGGGGCTATGAGATTTTGATGAAGGATCGTAGTCTTTGGCTACGGGACGGGAGCGCTAACCTAATTGCGAAGGTGATGATGTCGAAGAATAGGATGTTTTCGCACCCTATATAAACCGAAGAGTCGAATTGCTTGCAAGTGTGTGTGAAGGATCCAACGTGGTGTTGGCATATGAGGATGGGACATCTCAATTTTGACAGCCTGAAAATGATGTCCGAAAAGAAGATGGTGAAGGGGATGCCTTTGATCGATCATCCAGATCAACTTTGTAAAGCGTGTCTTCTCGGCAAACACGCACGGAAAAGCTTTCCAAAAGAAGCAACGTCAAGAGCGACGAAGCCACTAGAAATAATTCATGCTGATGTTTGTGGACCGATCAAGCCGTCGTCTTGTGGTAAATTAATTATTTTTTACTTTTCATCGACGATTTTAGCCGGAAGACTTGGGTTTATTTCTTGAAAGAAAAATCTGATTGTTTTGATGTTTTTAAGAATTTTAAGGCTTGATCGAGAAGGAGAGTGGTTATGTTATTCGGGCATTGAGAACCGATAGAGAGGGAGAGTTTATTTCTGGTGCTTTTAACCGTTTTTGTGATGAACATGGTATTAGGCGCTTCCTCACAGTTCCAAGATCACCGCAACAAAACGGAGTGGCTAAAAGAAAGAACCGAACCATTCTCAACATGGCGCAGAGCATCACGAATAATAAGAAGATGTCTAAGAAGTTTTGGGCAAAAGCAGTGGCTTGTACGGTGTATCTCATCAATCGTTGTCCGACCAAAAGCGTGAAAGCTCAAACACCCATTGAAGCTTGGAGCGAGAAGAAGCTGGATGTATCTCACTTAAGGATTTTTGGGAGTATTGCTTACAAGCATGTGCCGGAACAAGAAAGAACAAAACTTGACGATAAAAGCGAGAAGTTTGTGTTCATCGGCTATGACGGAAAATCAATGGGGTATAAGCTCTACAATCCTGTCAACGGAAGGATTGTTGTAAGTCGTGATGTGGAGTTTGATGAAGATGCTTCTTGGAATTGAAAAGCACAAGAAGATGTCGTTGATGAAATTTTTCCATTCTTCAATGAGGAAATTCAAGGAGTAGAAACATGGCAGCCCGCAGTTCCTTCGACGACGCCGAACACGCCTCCTAGTACATCAGCATCAAATGGAAGCTCTAATGAAGGATCACGAAGGATGAGAACTATTCAAGATCTTTACGAGAACACGGAGGTAATCGATGATGTCTCTATATTTTGTCTTTTGGCCGAAACAACGCCTTTGAGTTTTGAAGAAGCTAGTAAAGAGAAGAAATGGAGACAAGCCATGGACGAGGAGATTCGAGGCATTGAAAGGAACGACACATAGGAACTCACTTCTCTTCCCGTGGGCCAAAAGTCGATTGGTGTGAAGTGGATTTTCAAAGAGAAAAAGAATGCCGAAGGTGTCGTGAGAAAATATAAAGCGAGACTAGTCATCAAGGGGGATGCACAACGACATGGAGTGGACTATGAGGAGGTATTTGTCCCTATTGCTCATTTAGAAATAATCAAATTTTTTGTTTCGTTTACGGCACAAAGAAACTGGAGAATTTTTCAATTAGACGTGAAGTAGGCGTTTCTTAACGGTTTCCTTGATGAAGATGTCTTTGTGGAACAACTAAAAGGTTATGTGGTGGAAGGACAAGAAGAAAAGGTTTTGAAGTTAAAGAGGGCTTTGTACGGATTCAAGCAAGCACCTCGAGCATGGTATAGTCGGATTGATGCCTATTTTCAGGAGAAATGTTTTGCGAGATGTCCTCATGAGTATGCACTTTATGTGAAGATGGATAAAAATGGAGATTGTTTGTTCGTATGCTTCTACGTGGCCGATCTTATTTTACAGGAAATAATCCGAGTCAATCAGATGATGGAATTTTTGTTGGTCAACAAGCATTTGTGAAGGAGGTTCTTGACTGATTCAATATGTGGAATTGCAAATCAGTGTCTGCCCTAATCGAGGTCGGAGCTAAATTGAGCAAGAACGAAGAGGGAGAAAAGGTATATCCGACAAAAGTCTCGTGAGATGTCTAAGGTACTTGACATGTTCTCGGCCGGATATTCTTTTTAGTGGGGATTATTAGTCGATTCATGGAGATGCCCACAACGAAACACTTGAAGGCGACGAAGGGGATTTTGAGGTACTTGAAAGGTACTATTGATTTCGGACTGTTTTATTCATCGTCCAAGGAATTTCAACTTGTTGAATATTGGGACAGTGATTTCGCCGGAGACTTAGATGATCGGAAAAGTACAACTGGATTTGTGTTCTTTATGGGGTCTAATACGATTTCGTGGAGTTCGAAGAAACAGGCGATCGTCACGTTATCTTCCTGTGAGGCTGAATATGTCGCGATTACGGCTTGCACTTGTCATGCAATCTAGCTAAGGAGAATGTTGAAGGAGATAGGCTTGACTGAGAATGAAGCAACCACGATCTTTGTCGACAACAAATCTGCTCAAGCAATGACGAAGAATCCTGTTTTTCATGATCGAAGTAAACACATCGATACACGCTATCACTTCATCCGATAGAGTGGTACGAAGAAGGATATCAAGCTTGAATATGTAAAATCTGTTGATCAAGTTGCGGATTTTTTCACGAAGCCTCTTGGAGTGGATGTTTTCGGCAAAATGAGGAGCATATTTGGAGTCATGAAGAAAATCAATTTTAAGAGAGAGTGTTGAAAATAAATTGATTATGTTGGAAAAGTCCAAGAGTCGGAATATCAAGAGTCGGAAGTCCAAGAGTCATATGGGAAGTCGAAGAGTCGGAGCGAAACCTTCAGGCGAAGCGACACTGTCAGGCAAAGCGACGCTTTTAGGTGAAGGAAGCTGAAGCGACAGTCATCTGGAAGTCCAAGAGACGGAAGGCCAAGGGACGGAAGTCTAAGAGTTTTTTTATTTATTTATAAATAGCCTAGTTGTATGAAAAGAAAACGAGACGATAAGAAGATCGTCTTCCCCTTTTCTTAAAAATTTATCAGTTTATCACATCAAGTGAGTTAGAGGGTTAGTATTCGTCGCTTCGCCCACCAACGTTTCCAACAGAGCAAGTGTTCTGTTTGTTGCCTCCCCCCTCATCCAGCAAGGGTGGAGGGGAATCAAGGAGATGACATGTTCGGATTCTTATGATTTGCGGCTTCGAAGGAACGAGTGAGTGTGTAACCGTAAGAAGGAGATAGGCCCGAATGGCCTTCTCCCTCTGCTTTACATCCTCTCGGACAACATTTTACACTGTCCTAGTAGGGAAAACCTCAAACTAATCCTAGCAAAGTCTCCTCGCCTTTCGACCTGTTTCGAGTTATTATTACATAGAGGTGACAGAGCTGGAGCTCACCCCAGAACAGAGAGAAAACGAAGAAGAAGAGAGGAGAAAACAGAATATGTTTTATTTTTAACCAACCCACATTACAACTTTACAACAGATAGCTTTATATATGTTTTACAACTACTTGCTACTGCACTTCTTCTTTAATAACAGGATCCACTTCACACTCCCCCTCAAGATGAGCAAATAAATTCTTCTTGCTCATCTTGCTCTTTAACTATTGAAACCTCGATCCTGTAATACCTTTAGTAAAGAAGTCTGCAAGCTGCTGCTTAGAAGGCATGAATTTCAACTCAATCAATCCATCTTGCAATTTTTCTCTTACAAAATAACAATCTATCTCTAAATATTTTGTCCTTTCGTGAAAAACTAGATTTCTGGATATATGAATAGCGGACTGATTATCGCAATAAAGAGAAACTGGTTTCTCTACTTTAAAACTATATTCAGACAACAAGGAATTTAACCACCTCACATGGTGTTATCCCAAGAGCCCTGTATTCTTATTCAGCCGAGCTCCTTGCTGTGGTTTGCTGCTTCTTTGCTTTCCGGCTTATTAACGAATCTCCAAGAAACACACAATATCCAGTAAGTGACTTCTTTGAATCAGGATATCCACCCCAGTCGCTATCACTAACGCCTTCAACTTATTGTCCAATTTGAGCTGAAAAGGATACCTTCCCCAGGTGAACCTTTGATGTATCTTAAAACTTGAAATGCTGCTGCTAGATGCACTTGGTAGGCTTTGACATAAACTGTGTCAAAACTTGTACAGAATACATCAAATCAGGTCTTGTCAAGGTCAAATACAACAACTTCCCAACCAATTGCCTATACACAGATGGATCCTCCAGAACTTCCCCGTCTGCTTTAGACAATCTATTATTTGGAGGTATCGGGACCGAGATTGGCTTTGCAGCTAACAATTTGTGTTCTTCTAAGAACTCCAAAGCGTATTTCCTTTGAGACAAAACAATCCCAGAATTTGATCTTGCAATTTCCGGACCAAGGAAAAACTTTAAAGTCCCTAAATCTTTGAGTTTAAACACCGAAGCAAGATATTGCTTTAGCTTTTCAATTTTTACCATGTTTAGCCCTCCAATAGCAATATCATCAACATACACTAATAATGCAACATAATCAGATCTAGTCCCCTTCACAAATAAGGAATAATATGACCTGGATTGTGTGAAACCATACTTCAATAAGTCAGCCACAAACTTTGAATTCCACTACCTTGATGCTTGTTTAAGACCATACAAGGGTTTTTGTAGTTTACAAACTATCCTGGACTCCCCCTTAAACTGTAAATCACCAAACTTTTCTGACAAATGTAAACCAGGAGGTAAAACCATGAACACTTCCTCATATAAATCTCCATTAAGGAAAGCATTGTTAACATCTAACTGACATAAATGCCAACTTTGCATGCCTGCCAAAGCAAGAAAAACACGCATTGTAGCATGCTTCGCAACAGGACTAAAAGTTTTCGTGTAATAAATACCTTCCCGCTGTGTATACCCTTTGGCAACCAAACATGCCTTATATTTATCAATCGAACCATCAGCTGCATACTTAGTCTTAAAAACCCATTTGTAGCCAATAGGAATCTTACCAGGAGGCAATGGGACCAAAGACCAGGTGTTATTCTCAGCCAAGGCATCTAGTTTAACAACAATAGCCTTCTGCTAATGCAGATGCTGTACAACCTCAAAATAATTGGTAGGATTAGGTTGAACCTCAAAATAATTGGTAGGATTAGGTTGAAGCATGATTTGAATAGCAAAGGACTTATAAGAAGGGGGAAGCTAAGAATATGACAAGAAATTTTGAATAGGATAGGTAGGGGAAATAGAAAATGAAGAAGAATAAGAAGAGCCTGCGAAATGTAGAGCAAGTGAATGATGATAATCCTGCAAGTAACTCGGAACATGTCTCACCCTAGAACTCTTCCTAACTTCTGTTGATGTGCTTTTTTAAAAAACAAGTTCAGATGCTTCAGAACTATTATGATTTTGAATTTCATGATTAACAAAATTATCATGCTATAAAGGTCGAGAAACAAAACTATCATGAACAACAGCAAACTGCTCAGGCAATGGAATAGAAGAAACATGGGATTGAGATTGCACAGAATGTTTAAAAGAAAAAATATCTTCATAAAAAATAACATCTCTAGACACAAAGGTTTGATTGGTAACAAGATCATACATTTTATATCCTTTAGTACCAAATTGATAACCAATGAAGACACTTCCTAGCCCTTGCATCAAACTTCTTTCGACCATTCTTCAAAGTGGATGCAAAACAAAGACTACCAAAAACTTTCAAATGTTGATAATCAGGTTATCGCCCAAATAATAGCTCAAAAGGAGACTTATTGTGCAAAAATTCAATAGGAAGTCGATTTATGAGATGAACTGCTGTTAAGACTACACAACCCCAGAATGTAAGTGGCAAATTTGCTTGAAAAATTAACGCCCGAGCTACATTCAAAATATGTTAATGTTTTCTTTCAACAGCGTCATTTTATTGTGGAGATTCAACACAACTAGTTTGATGCAAGATGCCTTTGTCTTTGTAAAACTGGAAAAGAAAGAATTCTTTTACATTATCTGAACGAATGACCTTTACAAATGCAGAAAATTAATTCTCAATCATGTTGCAAAACTGAGGAGTTTTTATGGAAACTTCATATTTCGATTTCAAAAGATAAACCCATGTAATCCTACTAAAATCATCAACAAGAAAACATCCATAACCTTCTATAGAAATTTCATAATAAGGCCCCCAAATGTCACAATGAATCAACTCAAAAGGTTTTTCAGATCTTTGTTGATGAATAGGAAAAGGAATACGTTTTTGTTTCACATAATGACAAATTGTGCATATATCATTCTTTGAAACAGGATTCAAACTATTACAATTCTGTATGAATCTAAGTTTGACAGCAGACAGATGACCTAATCTGTAGTGTCAAATATCAAAATCAGAATGAACATGTGTAACACAAACTTTGGACATAGAACTTTCCTGGTAAAAGACTCTACTCTATGAGACTGACCCTTGTTCTCTTGCAGTATATAGAGTCCCGCTCTTGTTCAGCAAGTCCAATCATCTTCTATGATGATAGGGCCTGAATGAAACACAAATCTTTGAGAAAAACAGCACAATAAGCACCACTTTTCATAAGCTGGCTTACAGAAATGAGATTCATAGAAAAAGTAGGAATAAAGAAAACATTTTGTAAAACAAGATAATCTTGGATTACTACTTCACCAACATGAGAAACTGAAGCCTTTGTTCCATCCGGAAGGAAAACAAACAAATTTTGTACTAGACAATGACTTCGAAAAGAAAAGAGACTACTAGCAATATGATTAGTGGCTCCAGTGTCCACAACCCAACGACTAGCAAGAGAATCAATAAAGCCATCATAATTGGAACAAACAATGTTACCTGTTTGATGGTTCAAAAGAAGAATCAAAAGTGGAAGTAGCAAGCAAAGAAAAGGCAGCAGGCTAAGGCTGTTTATCTTGCACATTTAGCATAGCCATTAGTCTTTGAACTTGTGCCTTTACTTCATCGAAACCTGAACCTTCATGAACCACATTCCTTTCTCCAGTCATTGTTGCAGCTTGATAGTTTGATCTCTGAGAAGATGGCCCAGAAAGTCTGCCTCTTCTATTACTGTTGGCATTTGGAAACCCAATCAGCCTAAAGCATTTCTCTCTAACATGTACCTTCTTCCCACAATAATCACACCCCAAATCTGTCCTTCATTGTCTCTGCTTCAGATCAACAGATGAAGAAAACGGTACAACCGGTGCAGCCAAGGCCATAGACTCAGTTTTATCATGCCCAGTTTTATCCAAGCTACAACCAAATTTGTAAGATTCTTCTTGTATCACAATATTATATACTTCATCCAAAGTTGGAAATGGTTGCATCCCTAAAACTCTGCTTTTCAGTGGATCATACTGCTCATTTAATCCATGCAAAAATCTATAAACATAGTCCTCCATCTGATCATCTACAAACCTCCTGAAGCATTTATCATTGCATTTTCCACATCTACAGAAAGGAAACGGTCTGAAGTTCTTCAACTCTTCTCATACTGCATTCAACTCCGTATAGTATGCATCTACACTTCTACTACCTTGAACAATTGTCATCAACGAATACTGCAATCTAATAATCTTCGATTTATCCGGCTGAGCATACCTCCTTTTCAGCACATCCCAAATCTCAGCAGCCGAGTTAAGAAAGAAAACATTAGAAGCAATTGATTCTGTAACCGATCGTAGCAACCAGGAAATCACAAGTGTATTACAACGCTTCCAGGTAAGATATAGCTCATCAGATTCATCCGGCATGGGTATACTTCCATCAATAAACCCTAGTTTGTTTCGAAAGACCATAGCCATTTCGAATTAACGGCTCCATGTAAAATAATTGAGTCCATTCAAAGCTGGATTAATCACCATCGAACCTAAGTTGTTCGATTGCTGTAAAAAAATGGCGACGCCGGATCTTCCAATGCAGACATACTCCTATTCAGTACCTGTTGATTCGGAACCACACCTTCTGAAACTATGTAAGACGACACAGACCGATTCAATGGCTGATTTCCTAGTTGATTCCCTCCTCCGACGACAGCTCCGACAAAAGTGTGCCGCTCTGATACCATGACATAATCGAAGCTCACCCCAGAACAGAGAGGAAACGAAGAAGAGGAGAAGAGAAAACATAATCTGTTTTATTTTTAACCAAACCACATCACAACTTTAGAACAGGCAGCTTTATATATGTTTTACAAGAGGGATCCACTTCACAAGAGGGATGGATGAATTTAGTTAAGAATGAATTAATCAGAATGGGGTATGACTTGCTGAATCGCTCTCCTCACCTCCACGATGCTAGACTTCTTCTTCACCTGACAATGTGTTGGTCCCGGTGGTTTTAGTTTCGTGTCGGAGCGTAAACGGAAGTTATTGTCAGTTTGAGGACGTGGGGAAGTCGTACCTTTGCTCTCAATTCAGCGACCAAGAACCCGTTTGTTGACGAGCACTGGACCGCGGTGGTCTCTATCCAGAGCCCACGCAGCACCTCCATCACGTCGAGTAATAGCCCTTCCTTTTGCGGGCACTGCAGCTCCAGCAGCGCGTCGCTCTCAATTATCGACACCTGTACGCTTGTCTCCAGGGGCGTCGGAGGCTCCACTGCCTTGGGCTTGGTGCCTGGCCCGGGCCCTGCCTCCACTACCCTCAACTTCCGCCTGTCCGACCCCTGGTGGCCGGGCCTCCCCCTTCCGGATGCTGAGGCTGCCCTTGCCGTGCTTCTCAGCTCCTTCATGCTGCTCGATCGCTGCAGGTTATCCCCACCAGTGGCTTCTATCTGCCGGTTCCGAGCCTCTAGGTCCTGGATCTTCTTCCTAAGCTGCTTCAAGTACTCGATCGTGTCTCCGAGGATCGACGCTTTGTCCATCTTGGTCACAAACGGCACGAGCGACCTCAGGATAACAAACCGCTCGTTGAGCTTCTCGCGCCGCCGCCTCTCCGCGAGGACATGGTTCGCGCTCAGCTCCTCTGCCTGGGCCCCCTTCCGAAACCTCGCCGCCGGACCATCACCGCTGTCCCTCAAAGACTTGGGGGAGTTCTCGTCCCTGCATTGACTGTGGAGCAACGGGACACTAAACAGGACATACTTCAGGAGCCACTGCGACGACCCCTCCCCGGGGAAGAGGAGGACATCATCGTTTGCCCCGGCCGACCACTTGGAGAAGGCTGACTGGGACGCGTAGGACCGGATGCAGCTCGTCGATGGAGACTCGGCCCATCGACCCGGCTGGCATTGCAGGATCGCGGAGACCGTCAGGGAGTATTTCGTCTCCGCCTGCGAGGGATCGCAGTGCAGCGAACGACCTGAAGTGACATGCATAGAAACAAAAAAAAAAAACACACACACACTCACAAGATTAAACAACTAATCAAACAGAGAACCGCAATCTAAAACTAATTACAAGCTTTTTGTCGTAGAAACAGTTCGTCAGGAACACAATGAAAGAGAAAAACTTAATGACAGTTTGACAACCTTGTGGGGCAGGGCAGTTTGGCATTCATTTCAGTTCAAATGAGTTGGTGGGCATCTTCAAGCATGTTCATGTCACGTAGCAGAAATTCAGACAGGGAGGAGGCACATGAATTTCACCATATTTCGAAAAACTTTCACGTACGTTTATTAGTTATTTATGTCGATTCGTCCTTTTACGTGTCAGTAGAAATAATTTCTGCTTGGTTATAGTTTGCCAGATGCGCATGCAAGTGCCCTATAAGACCGCCATTGAATTGATCGACCATACGTACGAAAAAATGAATTTAATTCAGGCAACCAGCTTTCGTACCTGAAGGAGCCTGCTGCCACCGCCTTGTCCGCTCCATCCGCCGTTGATGGTCTCCTATGGCCGCGACATTTTCCGTCGACTGGTTGATGCTCAGCATGGGGAAATCCGAGTCGAGATTCGCCGACCCGTCGTCCGGAGACCCCATCCTGACATCCTCGGACATCTCGAACTCGCTCGGCTCGGTTGTCATTGCCGTTGCTGTACCCAGATGGTTCGGATTGGACGCATGAAGGATGTCGTCCCGGCCAGTCTTTTCTTCAGAATCTGACTCGTCGTCATCGTCTTCATCTAATTCGTCGTCATCAACCCAGTTGTCGGGGTCGGCAAGGGGTTCTGGGGCCATGTAGGTGGCAGGGATGGAGGGGGATTTGAATCTGGGGTGGTGTTCAGACGTGGTGGCAGGGTTCGAGGTCGAGTGCTCGGAGAGTGCGGGCTTGGGTGGGTGAGGCAGGTGGTGGTCGACGAAGAAGGCCTTTACATGGTTGATGAACGATAGGCTTTCGACAACCTTAAGGAAGATCATCCCTAAAACCGTTTAGACATCTATCGCCGAATTCGATAACAAAAACTTCGTCTTTAGATTACCTAAAGAAACATGCGATTATGTAATTACCTTGTCCGTAGAGCCGAATTCCACAACCCCGTCGAGTAGAGGTATGCACACCACAGTCTGTAGAAGGACAACACAATGCTGAGGTTATTAGATCACGGTATGCGCGAAAGGCTCTATCATATTCGCATTTCAATGGTTCAGGTGTTGCCGCGTCCATTTACCTGGATCAGGGCGCTCTATTCCGATGTCATTCCAGAAAGAGAATTGACGAAGCAGCGGCATGAACCACAATTGAGTCAGTAGTGAAAAAACACGACCGAGTGCAAATCACATCGACAGAAATTCCAAACACAGCTTTCGAAACAGTTATATACCATTCCGAGGACTCCTACCGGCATTATGATTAGGGTTTCTCTTTGCAAAGGAAATAGATCCCTCACATAAACAAGAAATAACTACGAAGATATAAAGATGGGAGTACCTTAGCCAGAATAGCGCGCGTAAATATCTTGCTATCCGCCTCATTAGCCCCCGTCAGCCACACGTGCTGCTGCCTCGCAAGCGCCTTTCCCGGCAACCTAGCATACAAAACAACATGAACTACCTAATTAACTTCCATGATTCATTGGAACAGAACAATGGTCGGCCAAATAAACAAATCCACGCACACCCTTCATGAACAAGTCCCGACGATTCTCGAAAACGTCTCGCAAGGATTGCCGAGCGTAGATCTCATTAACGTCTCGCCCTTGAGGGAGAGAGCTCTTGGAAGTTCCAAAAAGTTGCCAACCAACTCCCAAACGTAGAAGATAGAAAACGAATTAAAGATACCGAACGAGTTCCTAATAACATCCTGTTTTCCAACCAACATAATTTTTTACTCCCAAGAACTAGAGTAGCATGTGATTTAACATCCTGACATTTAGGAATTATTATGAAACTGTTTGTATAATAAATACTTGTATTGAATAGCAGAAGTAGGATGATTCTTGGTTCTACAATTTCTCCATCATAAATGTCATCATTAAGATATACTGTTGCAAGAAGTGGAGTGGGGGCCGAAAGGGAAGGTTGGCTAATTAGGTAAACGAAAAAAAACACGGTTAGTACAGAGAACGGTGTATCCATCTACCAAATTCGGACAAGACATGTCGAACGAAACCAAACGCAGGAGAAGAGGTGGAAGTAAGAATGTAAGGAAATCCCATTTGCAAGAAAGATTTTTTCACTAGAGGCTTTACTTACCCTAAACCGGGAGGGAACGAAAAGGAGACACACATGAGGTAGAACCACTCGGTCTCGGTCAAGTCCTCGGGGGAGAGAGATGCGCTAGGCCTCCTCTGGGGCTGCTCCGTCTCCCCGGCCGACAACAACTCGTACAGATCCCGTAGCTGCTGGCTCCGCTGGAGGGAAGCCTCCTCCACTGTTTCCTCCATCGGCTGCAGCGTCTTCCTCGTCTTTATCGGCCCGTTGTAGTACCCATCCCCCCATATCAAAATCCTGTGACACAACCCCCGCCCCCCACCAAAAGAAACGAGAAATGGTACCGTGATCAGTCCATTCGTTCGACATCGAACTGCATGGGACGAGGAACAGGAGTGTTAGTGTCGTAGCTGCTCCTATTTTTTTTACCCCTGTTGAGGACATATTTGCCAGAAGATGCTGTACGACCACTTCACCGACTGGACGGCAGCCTGTAACATGCCTTGCAGCCCGCCGCTGGTCGACGACAAGGCCATCATAGAACCAACCTCTCCGACCAATTCTCGCAGAAACCAAAACCCCGGGGGGACACCAAGTGGTGTTGTGGAGAAGGAGGAAATGAGGAAATACCCGCTTTTGTACCTAACTGAGTAGGTGCGAGAAGATTACGAGTTTTCTGGTTAGATGAAGAGAGAAAGCAACGTGGGAAATTTTCTGGGTGTGCGTTGAAATCGAAAAAACACATGGTGGTGGTGGTGGTAAAAGAGAACAAAATGGAATGAAAATGGAGATGATGGACTGACTTGCGGTTGAATCTTTTACAAGGCCAAGTTACATGTTGTTTTGTTATCGTGGGAGAGGAAATGTAAAAGGGTTTCTTTGTTTTGACGGGTGGTTCCAGCGGGCGACCGACACGGCTGTCGCGTTTGACGAGGTCCGGGCCGTGGCTTGATATTTGTCCGAACGCGAGCGATTAGGTGAAGTGATTGACCGGGCGTTGGGGGGGGAGAAAGAAGAGGAGATTTTCCTTATTCCATTTCTCTCTTTGGTTTTTTTTTTTTTTAAAAAAAGAGAAATTTTATTTCATCGTATGATTGAGTGAGTTTTGATTCGTTGGTGGTGAGAGGAATCATTTCCTAGTCATTGTTGCTGGCCCTCTTTCTCCTATTTGTCATTTGAAGTAATGGTATTTTTTTAATATATATATGGGCAGGTAGTTCAAAAGAGTGTTGTTGACTTTCTCTTCACTTGCAACTAGTTTTAAGGCAGAATGGAGGTGGTTTGGTTTGTTAATAAAAAGCTATAAACGGTGGTGGGATCACCTAAAAGCTATAATTAAGTTCATACCTTATTTATTCAAATTATTATCCATGAAGCACTCCAAAACGAACTAAAGTCAGACAAGGACGCGTTTCTTTACGTTGACGTGAATGGGGGAGAACTGACCATTGATTCCCCCCCCACATAGTTGACTTCTTTGCAAAAAGATCAAGATCCAGACAGCAATCTTTAAGCAAATCCAATATATGATAGTTCAAATCAAGTATTGGATATGCTGACGGGGGATGAGAAGAAGAAACATATCCTCATTTTGGCCAAACTTTTTTTAATTCAACCCCTTTGGACAAAAAGTGCATTTAAGAATGAGTTTGTGATGGAACTCCAAACTCCTCTTTCCCTAAATCAGCAAAAAAAAAAGGGAATGTCTCCCTCCATCCTTCCCTTCTTCTTACACTTCGTGTTCACGTTGTGTCTGAACTTGCCATCTTCTTCCCAGTCTCGACTCCCCGTCGTAGCCCCCATCTACAAGGACCACACCACCTCTCAGTACATCCTCCCCGTCGACCTCGCCACCCCTCCCCGACCCACCAACCTCCTCCTCGACCTCGGCTCCCTCTTCTCCTGGATCAACTGTTACGCCCCCAACAACTACACCTCCTCAACCTACCGTAATATCCCCTGTAACTTCACCGTCTGTGGAGCCATCGACTCATTTGCTTGCGGCTACTGCTACGACCTCCCCGCCGGCCCCACTTGCTCCAACAATACCTGCGAGTACTTCCCCGAGAACCCCTACTCCCGCACCGTGGGACTCGAGAACGCTGTCATCGATGTCCTCTCCCTGGGATCCACTGTCCCCTCTGGCCCCCCAGAGAGCATCCCGGACTTCATCTTCTCCTGTGCCAAGCCTGATCTCCTCAAGAACTTCGCCAAGGGGGTGTCTGGCCTGGCCGCGTTCGGTTACTCGAACGAGTCGATTCCTTTCCAGGTCAGCAACGGTCTCTCTCTGCCGCGCATCTTCGCGATCTGTCTTTCTGGGTCAAGGTCGCCACCTGGCCCCGTCTTCTTGGGTTCGGCAGGACCATATGATTTTCCCCCTCCTGGGACAGACCTCTCGAAGGGTCTTATCTACACACCCATCCTCCTGGACCCGTATGGCGACACCGTCATCACCTATGTCCGTCCCTCTGCCGAGTACTTCATTGGCGTGTCTGCGATCAGAGTCAACAGCAAAAACGTGCCATTGAACCGAACCCTCCTGAAGATAGACCCTAAGACAGGTTACGGCGGGACCCGGCTCAGCACCATTGCCAAGTACACAACCTTGCATCCCTCCATATTCAAGGCAGTAACCGAGGCCTTTGTTCAGGAATCCTCAGCTATGAACCTCACCATAACCGATCCGGTTGAGCCATTCACCATATGTTACCCGGCAGAAAACATCACAGCTACCCGTGTTGGCCCGGCAGTCCCGACAATCGACCTGGTCCTGCAGAGCAGCAATGTCTACTGGAGAATCTACGGGGCGAACTCTATGGTGAGCGTCGGCAGGAGGAAGGAGTACTCGTGCCTGGGATTCGTCGACGGCGGGCCGAAAGCGAGGACGTCGATCGTCATCGGAGGGTATCAGATGGAGGACAACCTGCTGCAATTCGACATCGAGGCGATGAGGCTGGGGTTCAGCTCGTCGGTCCTCGCACGCGGGACAACCTGCGCGGATTACAAATTTTAAACTCCCGGCAAACTTCGTACTAAATATATTTGCGATCGAATTCGGACATGATTCGAATAATATAAAAAGAAAGGGATTCGCCCAGGTTTGTCTGTACCAGGCAGACGCAGTGACGCTCGCTCCATATCGTACGAACCTAACGGACAAGGAACAAAGATCCTACCTTTACCAAATCATTCTTCCTTATCCTCGGAAATCGTTACTGGGGTTTGATCATTTTCTCGTCGTCTTCCCAAAAAGAGATGAACTTCCTCCCGGGGACCGACCTCAACCTGCACCCTCATGCCCTGCCCGAAGGAGACCCAAGTGGAGTCTCGTTCCATCGTGAAACCATCAAGGTTGAAGGTCGTCTCTGGTCTTGTCTCTGTCTATTAGTCGTACTATTAAGGGCTACGTGTTTGTATGGAGTTGTGGTCGATGTGGAAGCGTTGGATGATGTCAGGGTTATGGTGTGCCGAATCAAGGATGGGATGGAGGTTTGAGGGATGGTGTTCTGTTGCCGTTTCATCCCGGGAAACTCGATGGTGGGACGAACAGGGAGCAAGATCAGGCCCCTTCGAGGTCGAAGAGGAAAGGGACTTGCCTCTTGAATGATCGAGTGAGGACCCATGTGTTTTTGAGCGAAGGGTCATGTTTGTTTCTAGGATTTTTAGGACTGATGCGGGTTTCTTTTGCTCGATTGGTTGTCAGCTCCGCAGGCAAAGGATCTCGGAAAGAATAGTTGCGCTCCAGCTGTTGGTTCCGAACTCTAAGCAGGTAAATAAGACATTTCTTCCTGCGACGGTTGATTCGATTCGAATGTGAGAGACAACATTCCTTTGGGCCTTGGAGGAGGAAATTATGATGTTTATGTGGCTGTTTGAATTGTTCAATGCTGAGGTCCACGCATTTTCTGAGTTTACTTTGCAGGGCGGCCTGTCGTCTGCGTTGGACGAGATCACCACTTATATTCAGCATCTGCAGCTCCAACTAGAGGTTTGCAGTTGATTCCAATTGCAATGTTTTGTAGTCATTCTTTGGGTTGATACCAATTGTTTCTACAAGCTGTCTTAAGCGTTTAAATCCTGTCTGGCCTTCTCTCCAGGACTTGAGCACAAGCACACTGGGAGCAAAAGCTGCCCCTGGTAATCATCCCTCTATCTTCCTGCAGGTAACTGTAATTCCAACAATAAGCTTCCATATTCACGGAGCATTGCATAGGCTGCATTTTAGCATTCGACACGGTTGTCGACATATGACGTGTTGTGCCCAACTTACTGTTTGTAAAGAGTCTTGGACTTGGTTCCTACGCACATGGATACGGACCAGACACGAAGAACAGCATCCGCGGACCGGTCAGAGAGTTGATGGGGAAGCTTATGGAGGAGAGGCCAATGCTGGCGAGGCAGCTGTTGGAGAGCAAGGGATTGTTTCTTGTTCCCACAACCCTGGCTCAAGAACTTGGGTCAGTAGTTAGTAGCATCAGCAGCAACAACATCCTTTGAAGGGAAAAGATAGGAAGGGGGCCTAAAAAAAGAACTGGGTATGAAAGGATTTTGCTTCCTTTTGCTGAAAGATTTGACCTTTTCAAGGAATTGTCTGGTGGGGTTTCGATTTTCATCTATCACAGTGGATCAAGCCTTTGATAATTACATATGGACGACTTCAGTGATCTAAAGTCGAGACGCTAACATAGAAATATGCAGATGATTTGCAGTTGATGACTAAGTAAACATCCCACTAACTGCTGGGTGAATGTGAATTACCCCAGACAAAGTCGATCTGTTGTTACATCATCCAGGAGTTTTATTCTATTCCTAGGTTGTAATGAAATTGCCATTCCTCATGTAACTAAACATAAATCAAAGTCCGCGTCAATTCTCTTTCTTTCTCTGCCTTCCGAGGGTAATAATCGATCAAAACCATCCTCCATCCTGTCATCTCCTGTTTGTCCTTGATCTCTCGAACGCCGTTTCAGTGGGGGCATTGCTGACGAATCGTCGGTATAGCTTGGCGCCTCTTTTCACTTTTCCCTGTTGTTTTTTTTTTCTTTGCCCTTTTTGCGGGGTTTCTTCGTTGCGAATTGGGTAATCGTGATTACTCCGGAGGGTAAGGATTATTGTGGTGATTTGGGGGGGGGGGGGGGGGGGGGGGGTAATGTAGGTCCTGTATATTCCGTTTTATCACTGGTTGCAGGAGTTTTTTCCACAGGTAAATATCTTATGATGAGACTTTATATCTTCTCACAATAGAAAAGGGTTCCCCCTTCTTGGGAAGTCCTTGTGCTTCTGTGTTTTTAGCATTAGTTGCCGAAATATAGGAGTCCTGTTGATGAAATTTTGGCTTTTGAAGCAATTGTGCCGAACATTATCGATTCGCGCAGGTTGGAAAGTGACCGCTAAACACTCCAAAGATGCAGATGCTGCTGTCGAATATATCCTTACGGAGGTTCTTCCTATTATGGCAGAAAAAGCAAAGGCTTCCTCCAGAAATTTGAATGCACCCAGTTCATATGATTTAGAAGGTTGTACATATTTTCTTTCTCAACTCGTTATCCTCTTCTGCTTATATCTGACTTCACTCAGTCCCTATTTTCTCTAATGATATTGTGGTGATTTGGTCGGTATCCTTCTTGTTTGGTTTCCAATGTGAGAATTGATTTATTCTGCTGACCGATGAATTCTCGTTACATGATTCGGAACCATCCCCATGACAATGCCATTTACCTTATACTTTTATCTGAGGTCAGTTGAACTAGAGGACCAGAGTTCCTTATCTCAGCCTGGGGGCAACAGATCGGCAAAGTCTCTGATCAAAGAACCTGTTGCTGACAGTACTGAAGCCCATAGCTCTGTTAATATTGGAAATTCATCAGTTGTCGAGGAGTCTTCCTTTTATTATGCATTTGATGAACACCATCTACCTTCTGAAACCCTTGATGTGAAAGTAGGTACAGACATGGTATCTCAAATGAAAATCAAATCACTGAAGTGAAAGAACCAACCACACTGCATCCATGTGATGATGATGGTCAGAGTGAACTTTGTATAAATGCCGAAGCTGGAAGGTTAATTTTGCTTGAAAAAGGGACGATGGAGGAGACAGTTGGTAGTTGTTCAAACAGTTCTTGCATCACGACAACTGTGAATTTGGCCAACAGTTTGAGAGGTTTGCATTTCTCTGGGACAGTTGATTTGGTGGATACTGATGACTGGAAAAGTAGTGGTAAAGAAACGCATTCAAATGGCCCTTCTGCTGAGGCAGATGATAAAATGATTCACTTTATACCACCACCATATGAACTTCAATCCAATAGTCAGGAACTTGAATCAATCACTTCCAGTACTCATAATGGGAGTTTGGAGGACAACGAAGCTTCTCTTGATTGTACAGCTAATGTTGGCGTTGAGGATGTAGAAGTTTCCCCGGTAACTTCAACACCCAGTTGCAGTGGCTGGGGCAATCCTTGGGGGATGATGGGATTTCCTTTGGAGGTGATGGCTGCCCGTTGAGCAAGTTTGTAGCATCAATCTTCTTGAACAGATCATCGATGATGTGAAGAACAATAGGGTGCACTTTACTTGACAGTCAATGATGTCATATTGCATATAGTGACCCGAGTTTAAGTCAAATATATATATATATATATATTCTCTAATTTAAGGAATATTGCAGAAAACTCTGTTCTCTGCTGTGGAGTCAATGATCAACATGATGAAAAAAGTAGAGGATTGAGAAAGAGCTGCGGAGATGGCAAAGGAGGAAGCTGAAATGGGAGGCGTTGACGTGCGAAACAGATGCTGGTGCATGCTAAGGAGGCAATGACATGGTGCTTGCCTATCTTCACATTTTGAGGTAGTTGATGTTCATCCGCGCTACTGGAAACTTTTGTCTCATTGTGTGGTTATGGTTGCAGCATGCTGGAGAAGTTTATGGGGAGAAGGCAGTTTTGGCGACTGAAGTCAGGGAGTTTCAATCTCGATTGTGCTGCTTGTCAGATGAACGCGATAAGGCCCTTGCTATTCGCGATGAGGTGCTTTTGTTTTCTTTCTTTCTTTTTTTTTTTTTTTGGTTTTTGAGAGCTCAAATAAGTGTTGTGCTGATTTCATCGGATTGTTTATTGAATTCTTTTATTTATCAACTTCCTCTTCTTTCCTCTGGTTGTGCTCATGGAAGATGAGCAAAATAATGGGATATAGTATTGTGGAAGCCGATGAAGTGGGATTAGCCGTGGAGATGGAGAAGCTGGAAAAAGAAGAATTAGCACGGGCTGTCCTGGCTGAACAAGAAGCCATAATGGATAAAGTAGCTGATGAGATATACCATGTTCTTTTTGCTTTTGTAGTAGCGCGATTTGCTCATGGACCGTGGATGTGTTGTCGACATATTGCAGTAAGCACTTGCTTGCGCATCGAACCATAAATTTTGCTATACTTGTTGGATTCTAAGGATTGTCTGCATATGCAGGGGCGAAATATCTGTTATATTCCGGGATGTGTGGCTTTTGAAGGAAAAATTTGATGCTCGGGTCCCTCTCAGCCAATCTGTCTCCTTGAGCCAGACCTGCTATCTCTTGGCCTCCTCTGGCTCCTCTCAAAGAAGCCTGTCCAACAGCCTGAATCTCAACGATGACGAGGCATTCGAGATTCTGGAAGAGAGATGAGTGAATGTCCTTTGGTGGGGTATCGTCAAAGGCCAATCTCGAGGAAGACAGAACCAGGGGTTATAGGGAGCTGGAAGATATGGGATGGGAATTTCTTTGACAGGGATACGGAGTTGAACGGTCTGCTCGGGGACAGAAATGGTAGGTCTGTTTGAGGGTGAACCGACCTCCGGAGCTTCCATGAACTTGGAAGTTTTACCTTTTTCCTCGGTACTGTACACTGCAAGCCAAGTAGATAAGACATAAGCCAGAGAATTCGCGCTAAAAGTTTAGTTGTTGTTCGGCTTACGACCAGAATGATGTTGATCCGGGGTGTTGTCTGGAACAAGCTTTTGGCGCTTGCAAGTGCTTGCCGTTTGGATAGCATTTGTTCTGCATAGATCGGAAAATATTACAACTTCATAGAGTGGAATAAACAAGGTTTGATCAAATCAACAGGTGCGTGCTAACTTAAGGATGCTAAGACTTAGCAAGTTATGACGGATTCGGAAGCATCAACTTGTAATACATTTAAACAAAGCATATGCATGTTATTCGTAAGAGGAACAATTCTTCCAGTTTCGAATTTGTTGCATATAAACGGCCGGTTGTTCTTCCAGGAAATATCTTCTGAGATAACTTAAGCTTTCAATCGATATCGACCAGAATGAACCAACAGTAGGCGTGCGGGTTACGCGAGGGTTTCCATTTTAAAAGTACATACCATCGAGTGAATGGTCGATGGTTTGGAAAATAATATGACCGTTTGGCCAAGGTGCGTTGTTCTTCTCGCTTGCGATCTTGTTGCGGCTTACCCCAAGCTTCAACATGGGATACCTGCGCCGAACACGTTGCAGAAGCACATAAGATTCGGACCCACTGACAATGACCCGCTTTCGGCTTTCCAAGATAATTATTCTTCCGCGTTGCCTCAACACTAGTCATAACAACAATGATCATTACAGCCAGAGGGGAACGGGGCAAGACAGGTGTTACGGACACAGCACTTGCTACGCAGAACTCTCGACTCAGTACTGCATCTCCTGCCTGGAAGCAGCGGACGAAGTCCATTAACAGATGCGGCTTCTCTCGCTCAACCAATTTGTCACTCCAGGATTGCAGTTTGGCATACCAAGAGGGTCCTTTCTAGGTATGCCTTCCTCAAAGATCATGGATGATCTGCTTTCGGTGTCGTCCACTTGCAACCTGGCGATCCGCCCCGTCGTACAGTAATAACTTGGAAACGATGATCGGGCGACAATCCAACAATCCGATAAAATACTGAAACTTGCCGAGCGCCGGGTCTCCGAAAGATCATTTTGCGAGATTCTTGTTGTTTTAAAGCTTATGTATCATGTTGAATCTCAATTAACAACATACATGGATTAAAGTTAATCTCTAGTCGCGTTTCGTCTGATAAACGTTCTTAAGCGCGGGTTAACTCCTCACATGAAACTCGAATGCGAAGAGATCTTCCATTAAGAGACCGAATTTCGAACAATCTAACAAGCATTAAGATGTCAAGAAACAAATTTTCAAATGTCATTGAATTGGACCAAACCTCATACAACTAGATTAGACTTGGTTTAGTCTATATTTAGAGCACCCCACCCATCCAACCTAATTAAAATACGACTTTAACGATGATTTATTCATACTATTTTTAAAGGGTGTCATTGAAATATTAAGAATTAAACATTGGAAATATTCAAATTTTCCCAACTCAACTCAACCCATTTCGCTATGCTTTATACGTAATTAGTGATGTCGTTGCATGGACTGTATCCAAAACTCCATTGGCCCACAAACATTGTGCTTAAAACTGGACCCTTCTCTCCTTTTAAATTGTGACTTCCCCCTCTTGATTTAGAGGAATCTAGAGGGGAAACGAAACAAAAGATGGGTGGTGTTAGGGTATATTGGAGGAGGAGCAGGAGAAGCTACCAGAAGCTGAAGCCGGAGACTGGCCGTGTGGCCGTTACGAGGGTAGGTTGCAGGAGACCGAGGTTGTCATGGTCGAGGCTCGACCTCCTCAAGCTTGCGAGGCTGATGTCCCCCAAGAAGTGGCTGGTGAGGTTGAGGGATGCGTACGTGGACATGATGATACGGTGGTCTAGTTCGCGGGCGTGTCCCGCTGGGGTGATCGTGGATGTGGGGGCTAGTGCATTCGGGGAGGCCCGCCTCAAGGAGTACGATCGGAAGGTCGTCAAGGAGCTCCACAAGTTGATCGTCCTAGCCGAGTCTCAGGGCAAAGCGGTGATGGTGGAACCCGTTGTTCAGATCCCAAGTCGTAGTATCCCGGAGGAGATCGAAGTTTGAATGAGAGATCGAATTACTTGGGATTTTATGTCCAAGAAATGGTGTCTTTTCTTCCGATTATCAGAATCGCTTGGTGATGATAATGATAAAATCTAATGTCAGTCTATCGAAAATCTTGTTCCTCGACTTAACGATCATGTGGATGGAGGTGGTTGTCGTACTCGTCAGAGAAGTCGAAATGTTCTACGGCGCGATTTGATTAATGGGAGTAGAATAGCGTTAAACTAGAGTCTGGTTTTGATTCCACATACTCTACCAAGGGAATAAAAGTTGGCAGCAATGTCAACATCCCTATCGAGACGATATTAATTTGTACGATTGCATAGTGACAGCAACGTTTTCCGAATCAACCACGTTACTCAAAAGATATTTGATATGTTTGATTCGATCGGTCAGACCATGCCCGTGGACACGATAAACGCATCGCCTCTGGACCGGTCACATGTCTTAGGTTACGTGCCTTACATCAGCAATCGTATAATTTAACCAAGATTAGGCCATCTCCAGTGCCCTCATTATGTCCGTCTGCACTGAAGTACGAAGGAAAATTTAATCAGGTTAAGGTATCAGAGGATAAGTAATCACCTAGATTACCTCGATAACAGAAGGCTGAGTAAACAACGCGTGTCGTCCGATGCACTGGCCGTGATTATCGACAAGGAACTTGGTGAAGTTCCATTTGATCCTCGAGCCCAAGAACTCACCCTTGCTTGCCTATAGGAACCGGTAAACCAGCGCTGTATCTCGCTCGTTCAGGCTTACCTATTACATGAAAGACCAAAAATTGAGATACCGGCCATCTTCAGACTGGCCCGACTTCCGTTGAGAGATGCTGAAGATTTGTATACCTTTTGGAACGCCGGGAACCCCACGTTGTGCCTAGAACAGGCGAATTTCTGCACCTCTTCGCTAGACCCCGGCTCTTGGCCCAGGAACTGGTTGCACGGGAATGCCAAGATCTCAAAATCAAAATGGCCGTAATACTCGTAAAACAAAACAAAACGAATCTCAAAACCAACACCGTTTTGCGGAACGAAGAAAGCACTTGACTTTTGTCCTTGTATTTGTTGTGGAGTCCTGAGAGTTGAGCGTAATTCGAATCCGTGAAGCCACTCTCGTTATCATTATCAATCGACTTAAACAAAAACCAAATCATTCGAACGAAGGGTTAGAAATCGTGGAACTAAACCCTTAAAAGCAGCAGATCCAGATCAATGAAACGATCTAATACCATTTCGAAGTGACATTAACGATAAGAAGGACCTCAATAATCACTGAGCTTCACCTCCTTTCCCTTGTAATCCTGTAACCAAGAACACGAGCAGGAAAGAAACAACACGAAAATAAACCAAAACAGAAAAAAAGAAACTCGATATACTCATTCGGCAGAAGCACTATGAATCGACTCACTCGTTGGGTTGTTCTATCATATGTGTGAGCGGCCCAAGTCCGTGTTTCTTTATACGAATAAAGCCCAAAATCCCACCATACTCTCAAGGGGTCATTTAGAGTTGTCTTCAGATTAGACAAGACAGAAAACTGTAGCCAAGGGTGAGGGGGAGATAGCCGGAGAAGAGACGCACACTCGGATTCAGCCGCAGCTCCGTTTCAGCCTGCGCAATGTTCACTTAATCGGGTATTGCCGCCGATCGCACCGTTAGAACTTCCTGAAATTTTGAGAGAGTATTCCTTACTTTAGGTTCTTTATTAGGAACGATGGAGTTGTTATTGGAGTCCTCTGACTGGTAATTTCGCCCTATTTCCTAGACTCCAAGATTCGGTGTTCTTGATTTCAGCTCCTTCTCTTTTTTGTTGTTAAGTGTATGATTACCAAGTTGAGTTCCTGATGTTATTAGGGAAGAAGTTTATATGTTGGTTGTTGGTGGCTAGAGAAGAACACTTGTGTACCCACTTCTTTATTGATTTAGTGGAAGTTTTGATGGTATCTCGGCCGTGCTTTTACTCCTCACATCGAGAAGATTTCATCTCGGTATTGTTCCTTGCAATTTATTTATTTTTCGCTGTGATTAATTGTGTCAGCTTTAAGGAAGTCGCTCGTTGAATTTCGAGGTGTGTTAATTCGTGTTACATCCCATCATCATTTTGACGGGAAATCGCGAATCGATTTCCTGCTGCGACAAACAGGCTTCCTCCCATTAAATTAGAAGCGGTCGGGAAGGATGATTTCGAATCAAGGAAGAAAGACGTGATCGGGCGGAAAACAACGATTAAAGGTGGCTCAACAGGCGGAGGAATACAGGAATACTCGGTATAATATAAGGATACTCTGACATGTCTATGAATATTAACACAGTATCAATGATTACTACAACGCCACATGAGATTGCCCGCTGCCTTGAATCATATGAGCAGATCAATTTTTATTTTTGGTGTTCTTGATAATGTGGAATTTTAAAAAATTGTATTTAAATACGATATTATTATTATTACTATAAACAACACACGGATACACTGAAAATACAAAAGAAAGGAGAAATACAAATTCCCTCCTCGTGATAATCCCGCCAAAAAACACAACAATAGCCGAAGTGAACAACTACCAAACAAAAGCCCAGCCCATAAAATCCAGGCCGACCCAGCCCAACATAAGCCCGGAAAACGCCCTCCAGGCATTTCAAAAGTCTCGGGCCGAAAGCCCTCGAACGGTTTGAGCCGACGTCGTCCGGTCGGGTTAAAATCTCTCAGCTTCATTGAACCGACGATTTGGAAGGAAAAGACCCGTTAGGGAAAGGCCTCATCTCACTCTGCCGGCCCATCTGCCACGATCTCCTCCCCTGTCGAGCTCGCGCTGCCGTCCCTGTACCCCGCTTCGCTCCCGTCGGCATCGGCGTCCTCGTCCTCTCCTTCTTCCTCGTCGGAGGAGGATGAGGACAAGGGAATGAGCCAGCAGGTCCCGTGCAAGTGCCCATGGATGCATACGAAGTACTCGAGCCTCCCGTCCCTCGACCCGAGCCGCCTGGCCGCACTCCTCGGTACAAGACGTGCCGAAGTCATGCTCCACACCCTCGCCCCGCAGTAGGGGCAGACCCTGTCCTCCAGCGCCACTTGTCGCCTCACCAGGAACTCCCGCGTCCTCGACCCGCTGAACTCCTTGAACACTCCCCTGTAAACCCCCACAATGTCCTCCTCCTGCTCCTCCTCGGCCCCCGCCACCGCCTCCGCTTTGTCATCATCCCCTCCATGGCCTCCCTTCTTAGATGCCATCTTCCGGTGCTCGCACGGGTCGCACACGAATAACAAGTCCCCCCTGCATTTCGTCGTCAGAAAGCTCCTCCCCGACGTCTTCGAGAACCTCGACGACAGAGCAAAGTGCCCCGACAGCCTCTGGCTCCCCCTAAAATTCCGAGTAGGCTCGCACCCGCAGCAGAAGAACAGCAGCTTGGCGAGGGCCGCCCAGCCCCCGCTGATCCTCCTCCCATTCGTAGACCCGGCGGTCAGCGCAGTGGTCATCCCAGGGGCACGGTAAACACAAAGCTCCCGCCACAGCAGCCGCTTCGCGATGGCCCTTAGCTTCCTATTGACTGAAGATGCCAAGCACAGCGTCCTCACATCCCACCTCATGAACTCGAAAACAAGGACCAGCACCCGCTCATTCAGGAATGGCGAATCCGCGGCAGACCCCGAGTCATCCTCGCGGCTGGCCCTAACCCTCCTGTCAGCGTCGGCGCTCATTCTCCCCTATTTTCAGACAAATACGCATCCCCTCCTTGGCACGTCCATCGTGTCCCCCACTCGGCTCATATACAAAGCAGGAACCGGATGCCCCCCGGCACGTGTAGGGCACCCATTTGACTGGCCAGGGGGCGACCGATTGTTCCCCCGAGTGGGTGGGGCACGTGGCCGTCATCCCACGACGGCTTTAGGACACGTGGCCGTTTCCGACAGACGTGATCGGGAATCAAAGGCAAGAGGACAAAAACTGGGGGTAGATTTATGCAGCCACGTGTCCCATGAAATTGTCCCCCGGGCCTAAAAGAGAAAATATCTGGGCAAATATCTAATAAACTCAATAGAGACAAAATCTAGTCCGTTTTTCCCGACAAAGTGAGAGGTAGGGGGTAAAAGGTCGAGGTCGAGGTCGAGGGGGTGGTGCGGTGGCGGGTTCTCTGGTTGACGCGTGTCAGAAGCGTGGAGTACTTTGGAAGACGTTGACCCTTAAATATTAGATTCTTATTTGTTTGACTCGTTTATAATCGCCGTCACGTGGTCGAGCATGTTTAATAAAGAAAACAAAAAATTACTTGAAGTAGTAGTAATGGGAATCATTTTGGTCGATGGGTCTGGTCTGATCTTTTTGCCATATCTTCAAGACCAATCTCTTATTCTCTTACCATATATGTGTTATATGTATGTAATCGGTTGCATTTTGTTCACAACAACATGTATTTATGTAAATGTAATGTATATTCCTTTTTGGTTTTCATTACTGGAGAGATGACGGGTGTCCATCCATATCCCTCCCCGTAACCCCAGTCTTCTTTTATCGAATATCTTTTTCTTTTTTGTTTATTAAAAGGCCATCGGAGGACAAACGTCAAAATCCATTTGGGGTGTGGAGGAGGGGGACGTGAAGCAAGTAAATCATCGACAAGTTGAAACGCGTAAAACAAAGGGGTCCCGGCCTAAAAAGAGGATTACAGTCCCTACCCTTTTGAAATATTTTAAGAGATAAATATGATTTTATAATATTAATATAAAGAATTGTTTACTTAATTTAAATCACGTTATGTTATGTGAGCTAACACCACTCGGTTAACAAAATCCAAATAAATAATACTAAGAAATTTTAAAAGGTGTGGGTCGATCCGACCGCAGGGGACACGTGTCGCCCCCATAGGAAAACCTCATGGATAAAACTGTTATAACGACAACTCTGTCCTAAAACCTCTGGGAAGGCGACGCGTGTCCGCTGGCACCACCCTCCCTCCCTCTCTTCTAAACAAAAGACAACATGTTAAATTTTTTTTTAAAAAAGAAACACCTCGTTGCCAACTTTATTGTTTATTATTTTTTTATTGAAAGCTCCCGAAGATATTTTCTCTTTCTTTTCTATTTGTTTAATGGGGGGACGACACATATTGGAGGTAAAAGTAAAAGGTGCAGTGAGTAATTTTTTTATTAAAAATTTCCCCGAAGTTTTGGATATTGATCGGAGAAGGAAAAGGGTTCTCCGCGAGGCTGTGGCTCGGACATGTGGTGGGACACGTGGCAGATTGTCGGAGGTCGAGAAATTTAAAGACTTGTGGGGGATGTTGTCGTCTTGTCTTGTGTGATTGTTTATCCGAAACCCAGGGGGGTGAAAAGTCTTCTTAATCGTGACTCCCTGATCTTTCTTTTGGTTCTCACAGCATCTATCTTGGGCCTTGACTTGTACATGTTTTACATGCAAAGCTATATGTGGTAATAATAATAATAATAATAATAATAATAATAAATGTCTTCTCTCAAAGCAACCTAACTGAGAACACCATGATATTATTTGGTGCGGGTGAGAGACAAGAACCGGCTGCTGCTTTTAAGGGTTTTCCTCTTTTTTTTTTTGGTAATAATGATATTTACGCCATGCCCACGTGGATGTTTCAGATGTTAGGGTGCGTTTGGTTTTCCAGAAAGGACGTTGATGGGAATGGAGTCGGCGGCTAAATTTAATGAAACATCAATAGAAGGAACGGATGAGATGCAATTTGGATAGGAATGGAATAACATTTCGACTTTATCTTAACACGCACGCTATTAGGGTTTATTAATATAATCTCCTCGAGGTATCTTAATCTTTACTGACATCTTTGGGCCGACTTATATTTACATGCACAACTCATTCCGTCTCCGCCTCCCTATCCGCTGCAAATGCATTTTTTTTCTCCAAAATATTCCTCTTAACGTATGATGTAGAGGTATTTTACTTGGACCCTGTTGACATACAACTAACGTGTAAGCTATTTTGGGCCTAATTCTGACAAAGCCCACAAAAGCCCATAGTCATATACTAGGTCTGTGCCTGTAGAGAGAAGTCTACAGAGGTAATATAGTAACCTTGTAATCAAGGAAAGTCTACAAGACTGCGCCTCCGGTAGACATCAAGTCTACAGGCCTGCGCCTGGGACACGAAGTCTACTCGCTTGTGCCTGCGACACAAAGCCTACAGGCTTGCGCCTGTAGAGGATATTAAGACTATAGGCCTGCGCTTGCAAGGGACACGTGTCAAAGGAAAACGGTTCCACGGCCCCAAGATAATTGGGACTTGTTACCCACGCATAACACTAGCACACGTCTTAAAGATAATCAATTAAACTCGAAGTCAGAGGAGCTGATTCACGTTTAAATGAGTGGGAATCAGTTAGCTCCGAGATTCTTGGGATGAGTTGGGTCTGGAAGATCTTCAGAAAGTCGTAACAGATTGAGTATAAATGGGAGGAGATCTCCCTCAAAGAAAATTACGATCAAATCAGCCAACAGAAGCTTATCTTGCTCGTCACCCTTTAGTGTAGTTGTTAGGATTCCCCGACCTGGGAGAGACCGTTAAGGTTTCATTGGTCTTCACTTCCACCATCAGAGTGAGCAACCGAAGCTCTGGTAACAACCCTCCGCCTTCACTTCCAGCATCAGAGTGAGCAACCGTAGCTCTGGCAACAACCCTCTGCCCTCGACTTCAACGCCAGGACGAGCCACCGTAGTCCCAGTACGCATCTCTGCCTTCGACACTCCCGCCAACGCAGACCACCACAGCCTTGACGCCCACGTCCGCCTCAGCACCCGACCGTACCCAGTTCATCAAGCTCAGCAGCTAAGTCCTGCCATCAGAGGAGCGCCAGCCTGCAGCGTTCCACCGTCAAGTCTGCGACGACGCTCCAAGTCTACGGAGCACTGTAGCTAGTCCACGACTTTCCGACCTTATTTTATTTTTATGGCTGTAAGCATTCTTTACTTCTTGTAAAAACTGTTTGCATTCAATTAAATTCTTCAACTACTTACTGGCGACCACATCTACAAAATTCCTGTGAGTCTTATTGCCAAATATTTCCGACGTGATCCGTTTCCTACGGAACATGTTTTTGGCGACCACAGTGGGAGACGAGTTAATACTCACATGGCAAAGAATACCAGGAGTTGGATTAATCACGACCCTCCACCTCCATTAGATGGAGACGGTCAGAATATAACAGGATACGCAAAGGGGGAGACCACGGCTCTAGGAAGCCAAGTGGCGGCAACTCAACACTCTTTCAGGGCACATACTCAACCCTCTAGGCTTGAGTTCTATAAAGAATTTAATGATACGAAGAACTTGATGGACAGGTGTATCACCGGCTACAAGACAACATAATTCAGATACTGGAGCAAATCAGTGCCTTAAATAGGCCAAGCGCCGCCGTTAAGCCAAATGACTGGGAAATGACTCGTGACGAGTTTACGAGAATGATCAATCCCAATCATGTCTACGGCAACGATCATGTCTACGACAACGACCATGTCTACGACAACGACGATGTAGACTGGGACGAGTATACTCATAGAGCCAATAGAGTCAGGCAGCCCAGCTCTTTCGTCCCGGCACAAGTTTTCGAAAACTTCATAGATGGGGGCTCCAAAATAAATGAGTATGCGAACAATTCTCATTTATATCGACGAAGAGAGATTTTTTATACGGAACCTTCCATCGAGGGGTATATCCCCACTCCCGAACCTCCCGTAACAAATTATTCATTCGTACCAAAACCCCCCACGGAGGAGTACGTGCCCATAACAACATCTCATATTAGTGTAGATGTCAGAACCCGTCACCAGAGGTTAATATAGTTGAGCAGTTTAGTTCGCCCACCCTCAAAGATGTTGGGATACAAGTGGTAGAACAATTTACGCCAGATTTTGTGCCCATAATCGACGTCAAACCATTAAAGAATGAAATTGAATTTCATACTTTTCATGCTTTCCAAACAGGGGTTGACAACATACGCTTGAATCAACAACGTCTCGTCCAACAAGGCAATGATTTTCAATACCCGCGACATTGGCAAACACCATAGGATTACACCGCCTCGTGTTAGGTCTCGAATCCCCCAATGTTTTCCGTTCGTTTAAAGCTTCTTTGTCCATATTCAAACCACTTCACCATGCTGGGTAAGACTCTCAGCTACGATCGTCTCACCCTAAGAGGGGGGCTTATGTTGACATGCAACTAACGTGCAAGCTATCTTGGGCCTAATTCTGACAAAGCCCACAAAAGCCCTTAGCCCTATGCTAGGCCTGTGCCTGTGGAGAGAAGTCTACAGAGGTAATATAGTAACTTTGTAATCAAGGGAAGTCTACAAGCCTGCGCCTCTGGTGGACATCAAGTCTACAGGCCTGCGCCTGGGACACGAAGTTTCCAGGCTTGTGCCTGCGACACAAAGTCTACAGGCTTGCGCCTGTAGAGGATATTAAGACTATAGGCATGCGCCTGCAAGGGACACGTGTCAAAGGAAAACGGTTCCACGGCCCCGAGATAATTGGGACTTGTTACCCACGCATAACACTAGCACACGTCTTAAAGATAATCAATTAAACCCAAAGTCAGAGGAGCTGATCCACGTTTAAATGAGTGGGAATCAGTTAGCTCCGAGATTCTTGGGGTGAGTTGGGTCTGGAAGATCTTCAGAAGGTCGTAACAGACTGAGTATAAATGGGAAGAGATCTCCCTCAGAGAAAATTACGATCAAATCAGCCAACAGAAGCTTATCTTGCTCGTCACCCTTTAGCGTAGTTGTTAGGATTACCCGACCTAGGAGAGACCCTTAAGGTTTCATTGGTTTTCACTTCCACCATCAGAGTGAGCAACCGTAGCTCTGGTAACAACCCTCCGCCTTTACTTCCATCATCAGAGTGAGCAACCGTAACTCTGGTAACAACCATCCGCCCTCGACTTCAATGCCAGGACGAGCCACCGTAGTCCCGGTATGCATCTCCGCCTTCGACACTCCCGCCAACGCAGACCACCACAGACTTGACGCCCACATCCGCCTCAGCACCCGACCGTGCCCAGTCCATCAAACTCAGCAGCTAAGTCCTGCCATCAGAGGAGCGCCAGCCTGCAGCGTTCCACCGTCAAGTCTGCGACGACGCTCCAAGTCTACGGAGCACTGTAGCTAGTCCACGACTTTCCGTCCTTATTTTATTTTTATGGCTGTAAGCGTTCTTTACTTCCCGTAAAAACTGTTTGCATTCAATTAAATTCTTCAATTACTTATTGGCGACCACATCTACAAAATCCCTGTGAGTCTTATTGCCAAATATTTCCGACGTGATCCGTTTCCTACGCGAACAGACCCGATCTCGAAGATCCGCTCCGCGGCCGACCCCAAGGATTTGACGCCACCCTGTCCCAGCAGGGCGACGGCGAGTTCCTCCTCGTTCCCACACCTTAGCCCCTTGTTGAGGCTCCGAAGAACGCCCACATCTACCTCCACCACCCACAACGACATACAAGCCACCATTGGTCCCACGTATCCCACCACTTACATCTGCCAAGTTGAGCAGTCGAAGCCCAGCGAGACCTTCCCGTTTAATGCACTGGCAAGGAACTCCAGGTGCGACCCCAGCACTTTTGGCCGCTGACGAGATGACCGGGAGGCAGAGTCTATCTCCCATGTGAATGTTCCACACAGAATGGTGAATTAGGCGAGCGCCTCTGAGCAGGGCGACGGAGCCCGTGAGCTCGCCATCCTCCTGCTCGACCCTGTGCCTGGAATTGAACCATGACAGCAAAGGCTCTTTTATCAGGGATATTACAAGATTTAGCCTGCCCGGGCATCCAAATGAGCTACGCCCCGAGAGATGCAGCAACCGAACGTTCGTCATTGCTGCTGCGAGAGATGAGTGCTTGTATCTTGTACCATATTTTGTCTTCCTCTGCCTCTCCAGCCTTTCTCGGGGCAAGCTGCTAGTCGCGATTTCCTTCACGAATACCATTAGAAGGGAGACAATCTCTTCCGACATGAATATGACATCACGGATGTAACGATGCACTCCCAGGTTTAAAATCCCAGTTGCAAACGGGGATATTCTGCCACGAGCGGGGAACGCCCATCCCGTGTCCGAGGAGCTTACCAACCCCACCGTTGCTTAGAATCTGGGAGGTACAGCTCTTGAGGAGATGAAAGACAACGTCCCTGTTGTGGTTGAAGACAGTTTGCGAGGCCGGAGTATCAGGAAGTCGCTCCAACGCTTCACCTTTTGGGCCGACAATGAAGATACGACGGCATGCACGGCCAGGGTTGAGCCTGGCAAAAGCTCCTTTTTCCTAGCAAAAGCACAATTCTCAGTTAACCGGTTCTCACTTGTACATTCCATCCTCGAACAAGAGAGGCCCCACAGAGAATGGTGGCAGCCGATATCTTCTGAGCCACTGATCGCAAACTCGTATTTTCTCGATCTCTGCTAAGCTTGTACCAAACCCATGAGCTAACATCAGTTCCCTTGATGTTAAACAAAATATTGTTTCTCCTGAAATTTCTGTTCTATTTGTTGGAATTTTATTGAACCTTTGTTTTCTTTCTTTTGTTTTGTTTATAAAATTCCTTTGGGCTATAATTAATTATATTTTATCTATCTTGAAAAACCGGGTTGTATGTTGATTACGGGACAATGCATGATAGTCCATTGAGGTTCGGTGATCTTTGTTATGGACTTTTGCGACATCTCGGTTATTGTATGATGTGGGTTGGACGGCAATTCGGTGTAGGCCAAGTATCGGCGTAAGCCCGTGATGGAAGGACCCGTCGACTAATGTAAGCGCTAGGTCCCCTCTTTCGCTGATAATAGAGATTGTTGTTCCATCGGCCGTTTTATCAGAAGAAAGGGGAAGACCTAGGGCGCCGTCTTCTTGCTGCAGATCATACTGTTCGTCTCTTCCGGATTGCTGCTAAGGATCGTCACTTCCGCGTTCTTTCTATTGGAGATCACGGCACAATCAGGTACGCATCCGTTTTCCCCTACTTGGTGTCCCAAATCGATACGGTGATCTTGGGTTAGCGACTAGATTCGCTTACATGTGGTATCAGAGCACCCGTTTGTCGATTTGGGATCCGCACGATGTTTGATTATGTATTTCTGAAAAGATTTCGCGATTTGGGATCGATTATGGTGATTAGGATCGGTTTTCGCAAAATTAGGTTTAGAGGAAGACGAACAGACGTCCTTCCGCAGCTGCGGAACATTCTGCTAGCGCGCGCCGCAGCTGCGGAACATTCTGCTACCGCGCGCCGCAGCTGCGGAAGTCCCTAAAAAAAAAGGTTATTATTGAGCATACATATGTGACTAAAGGAACATGTGATCTTTGTGAGTGAACTTGTGGGTGTTTTCACATTTGTGCTGTAAGCGTTTGGCTGCCAAAGTGGCTCGTTTACGGTGACAGGTGGGCCATCTCACGGGCATGTGCATTAAGGGTAAGCGGCTTTTGGATTTGTGCTCTGGTCGTTTGGTTGCCAAAGCGACTCGACCTGAGTGACAACCTGGTTTTCTTACAATCGCACGTGTCCTCAGCAAGTGAGTTATCTCATATTTGTGCTTTGAGTGATTGACTGCCAAAGCGGCTCACTCAAAGTGACAGGTGGGATTTTCTCGGACTTGTTGAGGGTTGCTAGAGTGTCTTGACTTTGCTGGTGTGGGGTCCTTCTGCCCAAAGGTGTTGGATTTACTGCATTTGGCTTTGTTTGAGGCTCTCTGGTTGATAGTCTATGTAAATGACTATTGCTGTTATGTTCACTCATGTATTTGTTCCTCTTGTTTCAGTCACTCTTGCCTTAAACAATACTGGTGTTGGCGTAGTTGAGGTCCTAAATGGATCTAATTTCAATAAGTGGAAGGATGAGCTTCTGTATGCCCTGGGATTTGTAAATCTGGATTTAGCCTTGCGAGTGGATCGCCCCGCTCCGCTTACTGAGGCTAGTACGCCAATGGAAAGGGAGTACTTTAGCAAGTGGGAGCATTCGATCTATATGAGTCTTCTAGCCATGAGGAGATCAATTTCAGAACATCTGTTGAGTGGGTTACCTGAGGCTTCCACTGCTAAGGAGTTGCTCACTGCTCTTGGAGATAGGTACCTTGTACCCGATATGGCTGAATCTAGTGTCCTGTTGAAAAAAGCTGACGAGTATGTCTTATGACAATGTGGGAGGAGTGAGAGATTATATTCTGAAAATGATTTCCCTCCAGTCCAAACTAAAAAGCCTTGAGATTCCTCTCCCAGATAAGTTCATCATTCTTCATGCTCTCAATTCCTTGCCTCCGAATTTCTCTCAGATCAAAACTGCCTTTATTTCCCAAAACGAGAGTTGGACTATCAATGATCTCATTAGTAAGTGTATGGCGGAGGAGGAGAAACTTAAGAGGGAGAAGAGTGAGAGCGCCTTTCTTGTGTCTTCTTCTAGACCTTCTTTTGTGAAGGGTAAGAAGCACTCTAAGCGTTTTCACCCTGGTGCTTCAAAGAATACGGGCTTTAAGAGGCATGGTCACAATCAGAGTGAGGGAGGTTCAAAGGTTGTCTCTAAAAAGGATATCAAATGTTTCTATTGCCAAAAGTTAGGACATATGAAGAAGGATTGTTTTAAGCTTAAGGCTCGACTTGAGCAAAATAAGTCTGGAGGTAACTCTTCTGTTCTAGTATGTTTTGAATCGAATCTAGTTGATGTCTCACCTAGTTCTTGGTGGATTGATAGTGGAGCTTCTGTGCATGTTACTATGACATTACAGGGGTTCAAGAGCATAAGGAAACCAAGTGAAACGGAGTCAAAGCTTAAAGTGGGGAACGATGTTGAAGTCCAAGTCGAGTCCATAGGAGTTGTTCGTCTTGTTCTAGAGTCAAATCATGTTCTCATGTTGAGAAATGTCTTTTACGTTCCCACTATTAGAAGAAACTTGATTTCTATTTTAGCTTTGAACTCTAGTGGATACTCTTTTCTTTTTGAACGAGGTTCAGTTCGATTGTCTTTGAATTCTCAGATTGTTGGTTCTGGAATTCTAAATAATGGATTATTTCAATTGCTTTTGACTCCTACTCCTTTTCAAAATTTCTCGGTTGAGTCGAGTACCTCCAAGAGACCTTTATCCGTTGAAAATTCTTGTCTGTTGTGGCATAAACGTTTAGGCCACATATCGAGAGAAAGGATTCAAAGATTAGTCAAAAATGAAATTTTACCTTCTCTTGATTTCAGTGATCTAGAAACTTGTGTAGATTGCATTAAAGGCAAATTCACCAAGTCTAAGAAGAAAGGAGCTACTCGTAGCTCAGAGCTTTTAGAAATCATCCACACTGACATCTCTGGACCTTATCCTACTACCTTGTGTGGAAACAAGTATTTTATAACATTTATAGATGACTTTTCTCGGTATGGCTATCTCTATTTTATTAAAGAGAAGTCAGAAGCTCTCGACAAATTTAAAGTCGTTAAGACTGAAGTTGAGAAGCAATTAGAGAAATTGATTAAGGTAGTACGGTCTGATCGTGGTGGTGAGTACTATGGTAGACATGATGGTTCTGGACAACAAATGGGACCGTTTGCTAAGTACTTACAGGAATGTGGAATTGTTCCACAATATACCATGCCTTATACGCCCGAACAAAATGGTGTGGCCGAAAGGTGGAATCGCACCCTTATGGACATGATGAGAAGCATGATGAGTAGGTCTAACCTACCTTGTTTTCTATGGGGTGAAGCGCTTAGATCTGCTTTGTATATCCTTAACCGTGTTCCTTCAAAATCTATTCCCAAAACTCCTTTCGAAATTTGGACTGGTCGTAAACCTAGCCTTAATCACCTTCGTGTGTGGGGGTGTCCTGCTGAGGTTAAAATCTTCAATCCCCATATGAGTAAAATCGAGTCAAGGACTTCTCGTTGTTTTTTCATTGGATATCCTGATAGGTCTAAAGGGTACAAGTTCTATTGTCCTAGTCGTGGGAGGACTGTGATTGACTCCATGAATGCAAGGTTCTTGGAGTTTGATGTTGCTGATGAGTTTAATACTGGAGTTGATGTTTCAGACACTTTCGAGCAAAATGAGAAAGTATTCTTTCCTCTTTCAATCCCACATAATGACGGGCCGATTGTACCCAGTGATGTTACTGAACAGCCCATTGTTGATGATTTTCTCACACAGCCTGAGTCTTCTTCTCAAGAGGCTCCTGTCAGGAGGTCTGTTAGACAAAGACGATCTGCTATCAGTGATGATTATATAGTTTATCTTGGTGAATCTGATGTTAGTCTGACAGATCCTTTGAGCTATCGGGAGGCTGTTTCTGTTCCCCATAGTAGTATGTGGCTTAATGCTATGCGAGAGGAAATGACTTCGATGTCACAGAATGATGTGTGGGAGCTTGTGAATTTACCCGATGGTCATCAACCAGTTGGGTGTAAATGGGTGTTCAAAACTAAGAGGGATGCCAATGGAAAGGTGGATCGCTATAAGGCAAGGTTAGTGGCGAAAGGGTTTACACAACAACCAGGTATTGATTATACCGAGACCTTTTCTCCCGTCTCCTCTAAGGACGGCTTTCGTATTATCATGGCTTTGGTTGCACATTTTGATCTTGAACTGCATCAGATGGATGTTAAGACTGCTTTTCTAAACGGTAGTCTTGAAGAAGATGTATATATGGAACAACCTGAGGGATTTGAGGAAATTGGTAAGGAGAACATGGTTTGTAAGCTTAAGAAGTCTATCTATGGTCTGAAACAGGCATCTCGTCAGTGGTACTTAAAATTTGATGAAGTAGTGACTTCTTTTGGATTTGTTGAAAATAAAGTAGGTCATTGCATCTACTAAAGACCAGTGGGAGTAAGTATATTTTTCTGGTCTTGTATGTTGATGATATCCTCCTTGCTAGTAGTGATGTTGGGTTGCTCCGTGAAACCAAAATAATGTTGACAAAGTCTTTTGATATGAAAGACCTTGGGGAGGCATCTTTTGTTCTTGGCATAGATTTATGTCGAGATAGATCTCGTGGGATATTGGGACTCTCTCAAAGGGCATATATTGACAGAGTATTGAAACGTTTTGAGATGGAGGGTTGTAAACCCAGTGTTGCACCTGTACAAAAAGGGGACAAATTCAGTAAAAATCAGTGTCCTAAGAATGACTTTGAAAAGAAGTCGATGGTGAGTATACCATATGCTAGTGCTGTTGGGAGTTTGATGTATGCTCAGGTTTGCACTAGGCCAGACATTGCATTTGCAGTGAGTGTTCTTGGGAGATATCAGTCTAATCCAGGTCCTGATCACTGGATGGCTGCCAAGAAAGTTATGAGGTATCTAAAGGGGACACGTGATTATATGCTTGTGTACAGGCGCTCAGATAGTCTTGAAGTAGTGGGTTATACTGATTCTGACTATGGGACATGCCCAGATGATAGGAAATCTACTTCAGGATACATATTCATGATGGCCGGTGGGGCAGTTTCTTGGAAAAGTGTGAAGCAAACTCTGACAGCTTCATCCACTATGCAGGCAGAGTTTGTGGCATGTTATGGGGCAGTGACACACGCTATTTGGCTAAGAAACTTTATATTGGGGCTTGTAGTTGTTGATTCTATATGTAGGCCACTTAGGATATTTTGTGATAACAGCGCAGCTGTGATGTTCTCGAAGAACAATAAGAGTTCGAGTGGTTCGAAACATATAGAGATCAAATATCTCGCTGTCAGGGATCATGTAAAGAAAGGGGATGTTGAAATTGAGCACATCCGCACTGACGCGATGATTGCAGACCCGTTAACCAAGGGATTACCACTTGGTGTTTTTCAGGTTCATGTTACCAGTATGGGGGTGGTAGAGTCTTTTGATGTACTTGGTTAGTGGGAGTTTGTGTTGGATGTTTTTGACATCCATGTTGATGTATGATTGAAACATTTTAAAGTTTCAATGATTATATGATGATCATCTGTTATTCATTATGTTGGTTGTTACATGTGCATATGTGTGAAAGTCTCAAGATTTTGTGTTTATCTTGAGCATGACGGTTTTGTCAAATTGGTATGTCTCTGATGACACCATTGAGGTTCTCGCGAGTTTTGTTTTGAGACATACGATGGCAATAGTGCCAGTTTATTTCATCCGGCTTTTCTAAAGCATTGAGGTTACGGATGGGTACTCTGATTTCACTGAAGTATGTAGGTTACAGAGGTTTTCTCTGACTTCTGTGAAATATAAAGGGTTACAGAGGGTTTTTCCTGACTTCTATGAAGTATAAAGGTTACAGGAAAATTTATAGGACCGACCGGAAATAACATCATTGTGATCACCATTGAGGGATGTTATTTTCGGCTACACCGCCACATTGACCTATTGGCGTTAGAGTTGTGGATGCTTGTGATCATGGTTGTCTAATGTCGGTAAATGATGTGACGACGGCCATGGTTCGGTGTTAGCGACTTTGATGGACGAGGTTGTTTTGAGATGTTGTCCCGTATATCGTTTTCTATGATATGGCCATATCTGTGTACAGCCCGAGAGTCATTTAAAGTAAAGTTTTTGAGTTTTTGAAATTAATCATAGCCCAGTGGGAGAATGTTGGAATTTTATTGAACCTTTGTTTTCTTTCTTTTGTTTTGTTTATAAAATTCTTTTGGGCTATAATTAATTATATTTTATCTATCTTGAAAAACCGGGTTGTATGTTGATTACGGGACAATGCATGATAGTCCATTGAGGTTCGGTGATCTTTGTTATGGACTTTTGCGACATCTCGGTTATTGTATGATGTGGGTTGGACGGCAATTCGGTGTAGGCCAAGTATCGGCGTAAGCCCGTGATGGAAGGGCCCGTCGACTAATGTAAGCGCTAGGTCCCCTCTTTCGCTGATAATAGAGATTGTTGTTCCATCGGCCGTTTTATCAGAAGAAAGGGGAAGACCTAGGGCGCCGTCTTCTTGCTGCAGATCATACTGTTCGTCTCTTCCGGATTGCTGCTAAGGATCATCACTTCCGCGTTCTTTCTATTGGAGATCATGGCGCAATCAGGTACGCATCCGTTTTCCCCGTACTTGGTGTCCCAAATCGATACGGTGATCTTGGGTTAGCGACTAGATTCGCTTACACTATTCTCTACTTAAGAAGTGGAGTAATGAACTACCCAGAAGTAACAGGGAATCAAGCAGTAAGCAACTTCATCCTGAATGAACAATGAAAAAATAGAAGAAAGGAATTCCAAACAACATTGCTAATAGCAGAGCAGCATACCTTGATGCGGGTATTGAAACCAAAGTAGTTATCAACGGCGGAGAATCAATGATGACCACCTGGGCATTTGGCTCGATGCATATTGAGGAATTTGATTCTTGTGCACATTCACATATCCTCGCCAATGATATGCAGATGAGTCTAGTAGGTTTCTAGTTATACAGGCTTCAACAATCAGATGTCTCAGGTTCCCAACTGTGAGTAAAGTAGTTGAACTTACTATAATTAAAGTTAAATGCAGGGAACTTTTGTAGTGGAGAGCAGCAAAGGTCAAACAACTCGTCCGCCAATGGCCTCCACCATGAGCTTCTAGGGTTTAGCATTTCCAATGGGCTGAGAGTTGTGCAATTGGCCCACAAATAGAATTACATTCTGTATAGCAATATCAACATCTTGAGTAGTTCATATTATCTTTGCATTATATTGACTATTCAAAGGATCTCTACTACCAACAATACTCATTCATCTCCTTTATCTCCATCGAGCATGGTACGCAAGTAGCGAGACCCCCCCGTCCGCGCAAGGTTGAGGAATGTCCCGACATCCTGGGTTTTAGATCTTCATCTCACCACACGATGCCTTAGATTTGACGGTTCTTCTCTCCTGGTTCTCAGCCCACGGTGGGCGATGGCTATACAAGTCGGAAACCCCAAGAGGATGCCTCCCGACATCGAAAGCTTTGCTTGTAAAGAGTGAGGATCCTCTCGCGTGTTGTGTCAATGGGCGTAGTATAGAAGTCCTTTGTTATATCTCCCCATATATCAGGTTGAATGTCATCCTCTTTTATTTATCATGACTTATTGCTAATGTCTTTGAGTTTGCGAATTGTTATCCTCTTTTCCAGTTCCCTTTCTTCGCTCACTTGATGTCACGGGTTCATGTCGAACGATTTCGGACGAGTTGATGAGATCACTCATATGTAACGCATGAGCGAAATATTTCTTCTTATCTTATCACCTTAAGATTCTTATCATGAAATATATTCGCATCTCTTTTATTGTGTTCATCTTCTACTTTGCCTGTGTCCTTATATTCGACCACCTTGTCACGCAAGACAGTGTCTTGTGAAGGAAGATGCCCCCGGAAGACCTGTCTGTACCGATCTCCTTCGGTCCTCCGAGCCCAGCCGCCCCGCCGACTCAAAACAAGGCAACACTCGACGTTCCGATCCAATGGAACCGACCATCTACATTATCGAGGAGTCCCAAGGAGAAAGAATCTGGTTCAATCCCAATCTCGGCCAATGTCCTGTCAAGATCTCGGGTCATGTCCCCGGCTAGGCTCGAAGTTAACCCGAACATTATGCAAGTGGAGGTCAAGCCGGAACAGATCGCGGCCACCATTACAGATATCGACAGGAGGTTCTCGGACTATATCAGGCTCGCGAGGATCCGGATCCGGTCTATGTCCGAACAATAATTGAAAAACAACTACAGCCGGAGCTGGCCATCATGATACCTTCCCGAATGATGTGAAAGAACTTTTGTGATTCGGTCAAATCTGTAACCAAAGTTCCTACATAGACATCCCCGATATAGTTTATTCCAAAATCCAAAAACAACGGAATCAAATGACACATCGTGGGGTGGGGGACCAACAAGGGAAACAAACTCAAAGGGGTCACCATACTTCAACGGAAGAGTTGATGACCCTTGGAGACATTCGAAGTCGCACCGAAAGCTAGTACCTCCACGGCTGTCGCGCGTGCGGGCGATGCCATCCATTCGTAGCTAGTAGGGGTCAGCACATGCATATGTATGTGCATAGCTGGTACAAAACATTATGTTACTCCTTGGGAAAGGAAAGGTCAGCGGGGGATTACATTAGCGATTCCTTGGGTGCATATCTGAGGCAGCAGCGAACTAAACCCCAACCCTTTCCAGCTCGTCATCGGTAGTTGAGAAATAGAACAATAATTGACTTCGCTCTTATTTTCAATCTCCGATATTTAAAAGTAGCCATCCCAATCATGGAGATCCGCTCGTCATCTGTCTAAAACAAAATTAACAAAAATTAGAGTTGCTTCGCGTGCTCTTGTTTGGTCAAATTAGGGTTTTTGATGACATAAAGCCAAGATTAAGAATACCAAAAAAGAAAAAAAAAGTCAAAATTGAGACTTTGATCTGAGGAATGCTTGCTCATGTCACCTAGTTTTTTTTTTTAATATCAGGAACTCTATTGATTTAAAAATAAAAATTAAATTGAAATAGGAAAGTAATTTTTTTATCAATGCTTGAAAAAAGGGTTAATAGTTTTAGAATTTTTAAAAAACGATGTATTTTTATACTCGTTATTTTATTTTATTGGTTTTCTTTTGAATAACTTAGAGATGAAAAATAGGAAAAAGTAGATTATTATTCCTTCACAAAATAAGAACCCAAGAAAAAGCATCTCTTCTTTTTCGTTTCCATTCACCTTTACGTTTACCTTAAAAGAAAGAAAAGAAAAACCGAACCCTAACATTCACACCACCTTTTCTTTCGACACCCATTTCTTCCTTTTCTTTAAAAAACCAAATCCCAAAAAAAAAAAAATTCCTCCTAATTCAAAAAAAAATATTCACAAAATTAATTTATTTTCCCCTCCCAAAGCTTTTTTCCTTTGTGATGACCACACAATTTTCTAGCGATTATTTTATTTATTTAAGAGGGTTTTGATGCTCCAAAGAAGAGGATGATATTCCGAAATTCCTACCAAGAAAAGAGAAAGGGGTGGAATATGGGAATTGGATGGTGGGAGGGTGATATTCTCTTATCCCATCAAGCGCCAAATACATGTCCACCGATCAAATAAAGAAGAAGAAGAAGAAAAAAAAGGATAGATAAATAAAAAGGGGTGGGGGGGAGAAAAGGTGAAAGATTCTCATTCCATATTCTCCTCTCAAAGAAAAGGCATATTCTTCCTCTCCTCTCTGAAAAGAACACAATTTGAGACGTGTCAACAAAACAAATGCAATAATTAGTTACGTAATCGGATGGTGCGCCGAAAAGGAGTACCCAAGAGAGGGAATCAATGCCTCCCAAAGCATGGACTACCTACGTATTATGTTCTTTCGAGAGGATGTTTCTTGTTCGTGGGGTTTATATGACGCCTCTTGAACATGTCGTCTAGACGAGATTAACGTACATCGTCTATCTACGAACACGGGAGAGGTATCGGGGAGGAGAAAGTTAAAAAAGGTGGCCGAGGAGTCGTAGAGGGTGGGAGGGAGGGAGGGCTCACATGAAATGGAATGGATCGTGGACCAACCACCCAAAAAGAAAAAGGTGGTGATTGATTGGGAAGTGTCTGTTGATAAATAGCGTGGGCATCAATCGTGGTGGACGCACTTTTTTCGTTTTGTTGAAATCGATCGGGGGATTGGGGCTCGCTTTGTTTCAACTTTTAACACGAGCCTCTCATGTTTGGAGGACATACACGATGATACCAACCAAAACTTGTATGTAGGCAAGTAAGTACACGGATTTCAACCGAGCCACTCGATCGCTCCCCCACCCCACCCCAATAAGATCAGATCGCAACAGAGAATCCGAATCACGTCGAAACTCTTACACCTTTCATCCCATCCATGTGAGGACGCATACATACATGTTCCAAGTAGTGTGGTTAGCTTTGGCTTAAAGCCAAGCCAACAAGTGTCCTAACAAAAGGGAAATATATATTCCTCCTTTCTCTGGGGGACCTTAAAGTGGGAATCGTTGTAACATAATATTAGGTAAGACCCATGACCGCTTTTATCATCTTCTTCATGTCTTCTTTTTGTGCAGTGTCTCCTGAAGTTTTGGGATCCCCGGCCTTGTAATAAAAAATGTGGGAAGATGATGAGAAAGGATGGTATGGATGGATGGAGAGGATAGGAGTTGGGTGTTATGTGAACGTGGCTTTTAGTTGGTGGTGGTGGAAGGGGAGGAGAAATGTTCATCGTCCGATTACTTAACATCCCCCTCCATCCGCCGATCAACATTTGCACCACATCATCAACTCTGCTTTGCTCACTCCTTCATCATCTTTCTTCTTGGTTTTGGCTCATTTGTTTGGTGGCCAACGATCAATCACAGTCCCCCCAACAGGTCGGACACTGCCTTGTCTTTTATTGGGAATTATATATATATTATATAAACAACCGTCGACATAGAAATAGCAAATTGTATAATGTATCCGACAAGAACACACCCCCAAAGAAATAAGGTTTCCTTATTCAATGAAGGTGTGGTGGCGGTGGTGGTGGTGGTGGTGGCCTCACCTGCCCCTCCCTTCCCATCTTCCCTCCCAAACCAGAAAAGCATATCTCCCCCGGATATGCCACAAATGCCGCTTTGTTACAAAAAGAAAGTTACTCTCGGAAAATATCAATTTAAAAAAAAACTTAATGCTTTTAATACCAATTTAAGGATTTAGCGGATTTTAAAAATTCCTGCACAAATTTGCGGTTGCAACTTTTTTTCGAACTGAAATAATAATGTTAGGTAAAAATGATTATTAAGCTTTGCAAATGATATTGTTTTGTTGTCAACCGAATTTTCCACGTGCCTAACACACACACACACTTCAACTCAACATTTAGACCTAACTCACCTCCCCCCCCCCCCGGGGAACATACATTGTAATGTTTTTAGATGCCAACAACAACACCAAGAACACCTGTCCATTTTAGTAGAAAAGGTAAAATAAAAAAATAATATGATAACCAAAAAGGAAACAATTGCAAAACCCCCCTCCCCCCCAACATATTTTAATACATACTGTAAAAAAATAAAATTAATTAATTTAAAAAAAAAGAATCCCAAAAATTGTACTTTAAATTGTTTTCTTTGTTTTCAACTACCACACTACAATTCCCAGGTGAAGGTTGCTTCATTTTCATCGACCCTCAGTCAAATTGTGTCCCATAAAAGAAAATATAAATCAAATCGTACAAGTGTCAAATTTTTAATTTGATCAAAACATAATTAAAAAATCTTGTTTAAAGATAAAGAAAAAAAAAAACAAAGGCAGATCGAGTTGCAGAAAATAAAAAGGGGGGAGGGGAGGCTTCGAGTCCCACGCCAAAAAAGGAAGAAACAGACTCTCTCTTTCTTAATAGTCGTCTTCTTCTTCTTCTTCTTCTTCTTCTCCTTCTCTCACTCAGCCCTCCCTCCCTCCTCACCATTTCCTGCGGTCAATTCCCAACAAACGTAACAACCCACCAAAATATCTTCCCTCGTCACGCCATGCCCATCGCTGCCCTCCCCCCAATGCAGGCCGCGTCCAACCTCAACGATCCCCTCCTCGCCAAGGACGCCGTCATCGCCTGGTTCAGGGGGGAGTTCGCGGCCGCCAACGCCATCATCGACGCCCTCTGCGCCCACCTCTCCCACCTCGGCGACGGCTACGAGTCCGTCTTCGAGGCCGTCCACCGCCGCAGGATGAACTGGATCCCCGTCCTCCAGATGCAGAAGTATTACTCCATCGCCGAGGTCGCCGCTGAGCTCGACAGGGTCGCCGCCGCCAGGGGAGGATGCGCCGACGACGACGACGACGACGGGGTGGGGAAGGAGGCGGAGGCCGCCGATGACGACGACGCCGAGGAGGACTCGCCCAACAGTGAAATCACCGATTCGGGTAAGTAGCACCGCTGCCGCTGCCTGCTATTAACTTCTTCGTAGTAACAGTTCAAAATTTCTGAATTCCGACCGCTTCATATGAATCGTGTTGGTAATAGCGTGATCGACTTTGGTGCGTCAAATCTTTCTCTAATCAAAGTTTTGATGAAATTAATTTTCTAGATTGGGGGGAGGAATTCAATTCAATGTTGGCCCCGGCCCGTCCCTGTTGACAAAAACTAGATTGAAATTAAAATATTATTTTACTAAGAATTTTATTTGTTTGTTTGTTTTTTTTTTTGGGGGGTGGAATCCCATTGTAAGATCCTAGATTCGATGCTCTCTCTCGCCCCCTAATTAAATCAAGCCAACGTGTCACTAATCCACCGAAACGTTAATTCAATTCGGACCACAAACGGGCGCAGTAGGAAGTCGCTGTAAGAAACATGGTTGGGGGTGGGGGGGATCTGTTAGTCTGACGATCGGGGAATTATTTGTCGTTTTGTGGGTCGGTCATACGTTGTTTAGAATCTCGGGGTCGGCGGTATAAATTCGGTATTTTTCTTCTTTTTTTTTTTTACATTCCCCTCTTTATTTTTGGAAGTATCTCTCTTTTTCCTTAATAAATGAATTAAATAAAATTGTGTTTATTTATTTATTTATATTAGAACCGAGGAAGCCATCCATGCGTGACCATGGCAAGGGGGCTGCACATTCTTGACCGGTCGGATTTGTTTAATTTGATTCGAGTTAAATAATTCGTTTGTCCTCTCCCCTTTATAACACCACCCCTCGGACCGTTACGAATCGTGTCGAAATTTCGCTTCACCTAGTAATTAGATAAAGCGTCATAATTATATGTAAATTCTTGGCCCAGGCCTTTTTTAGACAACGTAAAATTATTATCCCAACTTGGTCTGACGGGACGAACGTTCTTTTTAACCGGGGGAGTTTGGTGATTTTGTGGAACCAGGATCCCAGGAGACGCCGCCCGCCTTGGAGAAGATCCTTGAGATATGCGATAACCACGAGGACTGCGAGGCCCGTGCGGCCGATATCAAACTGACCAAAGGTTTTACTGCCAAGGAGCCGGTGAAAGGCCATATGGCGAGTTCTCTCTCTCCCCCCCCCCCCCCACTGGTACGATGCTGATGGGATGCGAGAGTGTTAGTGATCTGATCACTTTGTTTGGTTTTTGCCGTGCAGGTTAATGTCGTCAAGGGGTTGAAGCTGTACGAGAACGTCTTCAATAATGTCGAGCTCGCGAAGTTGGCTGGCTTCGTGAATGAGGTTCGTGCCGCTGGCCACAATGGAGAGCTCTCCGGTTAGCTCCCACGGAATGCAGCTTTTCTGTTCCTAGGATTTGGTTCTTGGACCTGTACAGGTGGAAAATGACTGGCCCCATGCCCTTGCAGGCGATACGTTCATCTTGTTCAACCAGCAAGTCAAAGGGAACAAGCGGGAACTGATTCAGTTCGGCGTCCCAATCTTCGGGCACGTGCAAGATGAATCTCCTAATGGCAACAAAACGAGTAAGACCATTGGATCGTGTTCTTCTGTGATACCATCTTCATTTGTGGCTCCGGTCGAGTCTAAGGAAGTGATGCCATCCGCAGGCAATTTAGAGCCGATCCCAGCTCTTCTGCAACGAGTCATAGATCACCTCGTTGAATGGCAGCTGATACCGATATACAAGAAGCCAAACAGCTGCGTCATCAGTTTCTTTGATGAGGTACCTCTTTGTTTTGCCCGTCGCCCCTTTCGAGCATGTTCTTGGATGAGGAGGGTTCTCTTGGGAGAGTTAGGTTGAGGAAGATGGATTGATACGAGTACGGTTATGTGAAACAAACTCCGATCTCGTAATACTCTCCCCATTCATTCCCACTGAAATGATTTGTGTTAATCGAGATTCATCTTCACAGGGAGAGTACTCGCAGCCTTTCCTGAAGCCTCCTCACTTGGATCAGCCCATCTCTACCCTCCTCCTTTCTGATTCGACCATGGTGTTTGGTCGATTCCTCGTGAGCGACAACGAAGGGAACTACAAAGGGCCGCTCATGCTTTCTCTGAAGGAAGGGTGAGCCTCCTAATAATCTTCGTCTGTAATAATACAGAAATGTGAGCTATGAATTACGCTTCTTACATGATCGGGACATGCAGGTCTCTTCTGGTTATGCGAGGGAATAGCGCGGACATGGCACGGCACGTCATGTGCCCCTGTCCGAACAAGAGGGTTGCCATCACTTTCTTCAGGGTGCGACCCGAGTGTAACCAAGTCTCGTCCCCAACAGTTACTAGTCCTACAGGAGCCATGACGCTGTGGCAACCAGGAAACCAGAGCCCTACCCCAATCCCTAATGGAACCCTCAGCGGCTACGAAGCATTAGATATCATCCCACCCAGAGGAGTTCTACATGCTCCTGTAGTCATGTTGGCCACCCCGGTCTGTCCCATGGTTCTGAGCCCAAAAAATATTCAGCAGGGGGGTACTGGCGTATTCCTCCCATGGGCTGTCTCGCCGAGGAAGCCCGTGAAGCACCTCCCTCCACGAGCACAGAGAGGACGTTTTCTCGCGCTGCAATCTAACAGGGAAACACGCATATCGGATTCGAATTCTGGGCCAAAGGTCACTTCTGAGGGAAACAGCGTCTCTCCATGAAAAGCGACGGAACGCCTCAATGCTCGTGCTGCAGGGTGTAAAGGGGGAGGAAGCTGCGGCCGTAATGGTTGCTGGAATAGGTTCTTCTTTATTCTGTGTCGGTAGGTGGAGCCTTCTGCCGCTTGTAATGTCAAGGAAGATCGGAGGAAATAGGCACTAGTTTTTTCGACCAAGCCATCATAGTCTGCTGAGAAATTTTCAGATTAAGGTTAGCAGCTTCATTTTTAACCGGTGATCTCTTGGAGTTTGGGGTTTGTTCAGTTTGAACATGTAGAGCAAAAGGGAATTTTGTAGTTTCAAAGTCTTTTCACTTTTCCTTCCTGGGTATTTTCTTCTGATTTAAAAACTGTACATCTTTTAAGTCTTCTGGGTTTCAGCAGAAGAATGAATTGGCGAATCTAATGCCGTTTTACAGCACGGGAATCGAACTATCATCGACAAATTTTGTTGTGGATACGCATTTCAGACAAACTTGTTTGGCCAAGCGAAGGACAAGGACGATGGAAGCTGTCAAGGTTACGCAGGTTCAACATCGTCCTTGATATCCCAGCTCGGTTCATCTTCCTCTTAGGCGACGCTCGGCCTCTTTCTCAGTTCTTTCATTGTTAGGTCTAGGATCTGCGACTCGAGAGTGGCACTAGAGCTGCTACTGTCCTGTTTATGGAGGCGAATTCACCAAGAGATTCCGATTAGTGTTGCGATTTAGATTAGCCAATGCGACCAGTCAAGGGGTGAGTTGCGAATTTGTTGATAAAGCAACATTGTTCCTAAATTAAGATTTCAATAATGGGAAAATAGGCCGGCTGCATACTTAACCTTACAATTTTGAACAGTTCTAATGTATCATTTTACCCATTGACACAAGAAAAGAAAAAGTGAAAGTAGAACATGGGATGCATTGCATGGTCCCCACTTTTTGACCAAGTTTTGAGCGAATTCCCTCCAAAAAGATTCATCCTTTGATTTCAGTGGAGCAGCTGATGGAACAGGGGAGACTTGGGGCCGATATCAGTCATTGCGCCGCCATGGAACCACCTGCTTGAAGCTCTCATAAAGCGTCTCCTGCCATTTTTACAGACATCAACATTAAGCATGGAACTGCATTGCGTAATAGTTTGCATGGTGATGTAGTATTTGCTGCTGCATTGGAAGTGTTTTCCTTCACATTACCCACAACTTCTTCGTTGTCTCAGCAGCGAACTCCCTTCGGAAGGATGACGAGAACTCGTTCTCCACATCACCCTCGCAGTCCCCATCCCCTCTCTCGTGCAATATCCCCCACCTCTTCGACTCCCCCTGCTTCTGCTGCTCTTCCTGCTTCTCTGGAGTGGACGGCCCCCTGCTACTACGAAACGATCCTCCACCATTGAAGAACAACATCTTCCTGAAAGAGAAGGCCCTCACACTCTTGGTGCCCGCTTCTGATCCCACGTATGGCCCGTCCAGGACGGTGTTTGGCGACGGCGTATTTGAGAACATCGAGCGGCTGCAGTCCCAAAGCCTCGGCGGAGGATCCAACAACCTGGGAGGGGCCACGTCCTCCGAATAGCATTGTTTCGGCTTCCCGGGAACTTCCTCCCACTGGAATGGCACCGAGACGGGGGGTTGCACAGGTCGCTCGGGGGTTTCGACCGGCAACAAGGGCCGTTTCCTCTTGGGGTTGTGCCTATGGCTATGGGGCTTGTACATCACTACCGTCTCTGGTCTTTCAGCGTAGATTTTGGGCATTTTGGTGACGAAGGCATGCTTCGAATTTTTATTGTGACGAGGATTGGAGGAATCATTTCAACTTAAAGTGATAAAGCGATAAAAGCGAAAGTGAACTGAAAATTTGAGATAAAGATTGATCGATGGATAAAACTGTCAAAGTTTGGTTCTTTCCGAAAGTCTTTTTGAATTTGAATAGGACCTTTCTGTAAACACTGCTTAAATTAATGGACTGTAAATGTAAATTATGTAGTGAAGAGGAACACCGCCGTTCTTACAGGAGCATAAACCCCCCTGTCCGAACTAAAAAACCCTAGACAGCCCCACCGCCGGTAGTCCGTGTCCTCTGGGAAGGCTTCGAGCTTTGCTTGGTCGGAGAAACGGTAATTACTGATGATGATGTTGGTTGGTTACATGTGTTGGCGTGAGAATTGTTTTTTTCTGTGGTTATGCCAAGTTCTCGCGCTGAAAAAGGAGTGTTTTTTTCTTACTGGTTTTGTGTGTTTTTGGTTTGGAAGAGGAAAGGTTAGGGTTTGATTTGTGTACTGTCTATAGTCTTTCCCGGCTTCTCCATATGGGTTTTGGTTATGGAATCCGAACGGATGAGGTGATTGCGTAAGAATGTCACAACTGCGATGCGGGTAAAATCCCGGTACCCATGTAGGATTGTAGGCGTGGCGATCTTTCTGTACGAGTACTTTTGAGGGCACCCGCATTGGATGTGTGGGTAACTTTGTGTAGATTTTTGCTGTCAAGCTGTCGAAACAGCTAAGAGCGGTTAAGTTGTTGCTTGGGGTTGTTTTGGGTGCTGGGTTTGTCCTTGGATATGCACAGCTTGGTCAACTTCCAGTGACAAATTTTTTTGTTGCTTACCTACGATTAGAAATGGGAACTATGTACCCTTACTATAGTGCTGTGTCTAGGCTAGTATGGTTAAGGATGTGGGCAGGACCTACTCAATGAGATAGGTGATGGCATGGTTTCAATGATGAAGGCCGAATGTCAGAAGAAATTTTTCCATATTAGTTGATTTGCGAGACTCCGTGTTGAGATCTACCTTTCTTCAAGTTTCCATCTGAGGTCTTATTTTGTTGATTCTACAGATAAGCGCAAAACATTAGTTCGAGTCAGAGCTGAAGAAAATTGTTGAAAGATGAGAGGTCTGCAGCTTCCACTCACTCAAACACAGAAAATAAGGTTGCAGAGAGCCTTAGAGAAGCTTGAGTCCCTGTCACTAAAGGCCAATACGAATGCCACTGTTACCATTGCCGACACTATTCCGGTTAACCACGATGATGGTTTTCTAAAGTACCTGACTCACCCCTTTGCCTTTTTTCCTTACTGTGACCTTTTGCTAGTTTTCCTTATTGTTTATTTTCAAATTATTCAGGGGCCACGGAACATTGGATGTCGATGGTGAAGTAATTGCCACAGTATGCGGAGTTGTTGAACGGATAAATAAATTAGTCTATATCCGCACTCTCAGAGCTAGGTAAGCACGAGACAATACATTGGCATCCTTGTTTACTACTCCGGACAGTTTGTCTTTTTTTCATTCTCCATGCTATATATTTAGTTGCATTTACTGTATTGTTAACAGGTACAAGCCAGAGGTTGGAGATATAGTTGTTGGACGAGTTGTCGAGGTATTGAGGATATCAATCTTTGTCATGGTGGTTCACCACCAGTTTTCTTCTAATATATGATAGAATCATAATTGCCATCGTAGATTTGGGGCTGATAATTAGTTGGGACCATCATTCAGATGCTCTTGTGATCGTACTTTGTTACCTCTTCAAATGATGTCTATTTGCAACTGATATACGGTGTTTTACTTCTCAGGTTGTTCCTAAACGTTGGAAATTGAACATAAATTATAGCCAGGATGCTGTTTTGATGCTTTCCTCAATTAATTTACCAGATGGCATTCAGGTAAATTGCAGGTACTTCTGTTGTGTTGCTAATTTAGTATTCACACAATTTCAGTCAAACGAGGTTGTTTTGTACCCAGTTTTTTCTTTTTTTGGTGGAGCGGGTGATGAGAACATTTCATGTTGCCTACTGATTTAAAATATTGTTTGAAATGTTAGCGACGACGAACGGCTGAGGATGAGCTTAACATGCGGGTTGTTTTCGAAGAAAATGATGTCATATGTGTAGGTCACCAACCTTGGATTTCAATTATTATTATTTTATTATAAAGACGGGCGACATTGGGAGATATTGATTGATTCTTGTTGCAGGCTGAAGTACGTGGTCTGCAGCATGATGGGATACACCTCCAGGCAAGAAGTCAAAAATATGGGAAGGTAGTTTTTGCGTCAGCAAGTAGTTGTTTTTTTTATTGTGCCGCAGTTGTGTATATATTTTTGGCCTCCGAAAGACTAAAAGTGGATCTACAATATGATTTGTTAAAACAAGAAAAGGACATGAATCTGGAAATACTGGTTTTTTTATCATCATCTCCCTGGGGTGTATTTCTGATCCATAAACATTTGTGGTCAATGTTATTTCGATCATAATGCTGTAGACCTCTGTTCGTGGGTTTGGTTGATGCTTTTTATATAATTGTTGCATTATCTAAATTGCAGCTCTGCAGCGGACAACTGCTTTCAGTTCCTCCGTATCTGGTGAAGAGAAGGAAGCAACATCTGCACCATCTCGACCAACTCGGTGTTGACTTGATACTCGGCTGTAACGGCTTCATATGGGTCGGCGAGCATGCAGAGCCCAAGGATGATATGCCGGTGGACCAAGAAAACGACACTGAACAAGATCTCAGCTCCAGGAAATACCCCACCACTCTTGAGGACCAGGAGCGTGCCTACACTCCAATCGAGACTAGACAAAACATCTGCAGAATCGCCAATGCCATCCGGGTGGCATCAACTTTGGGCTTCACCATCACCGTCGAAACGATAACGGAGACTTTTAACTTGAGCGCCTCCCTAAACACGGGCATACATGAGATGCTCGGGTCAGAGTTTTGCGTTTTGGTGGCGGAACAGGAGGCCGAGCGGCGGGGCAGGACGAAGAGGGCTGGTTAAGGAAAAACTTACAGAGGTTGAAGTTGTCTTGGCTGGTGTTTTTTGGGCTTTGTTTTCTTACATTGGTGAAGAAGAATGTCCAATTCTTTATAGCCACTAAGGAAAAACAGCCCAAGCTTAGTGTCGTCATTAGATCAATTACTTCCCGATAATCATTTGATTCGATTTCATATAAATTTCCGACTGTCTGTCTGGCGGTTGATGAAAGTTTCTTCCTTTAATTGATGAGTTCTGTCTCCCAAAGAAGCCGCAGAAAGTCCCACCTTTTCCCCTTTTTCCTAAAATCGTGCAGTCATTCCTTGTCCGAAGTTTTGGACTTAGAACTTGTTCAACCAATCTGGTCTCGAAATAAAGATGCTTGCCCTACTCTGTGCTATATATCATATTGCTGGCAAGTTGCATCCTTTGTCTAGCAATATCACAAGAAGATTGTGGCCCATGGTGTCTTCATTTTTGCGACTATTTTACTGCTAGAATACTTAGTTTTATGGGAAAAATGCTCTGCATCCCCAACTGCAAGCGAGGCTAAATTACATTGCTACGATTGCTGGCAAAGTTTAACCTTACATATACATTCTGCGAAAGCTGTTGGCTTGGTAAGATATCCTATTGACTCCCATAAATAAACCAATTTCACAGAATTCATGATTTTATCTTCCTCCATAGTTTAGCTGGTTCGTGGGCCACCTAATTAACGTTCTTGAGTATCTTTGTTGTGTCGAATGGTGGGCTTTTATGTGCTCTGTGCACCAAAAGAGTATGTAAATGTGATACTGTTTGCTGGAGGTCTTGTCATTGATGATTCTCGAATGCGTATCAGCTACTTCATTGTATTTATGCCCAAATTTTGCCTTCTTGACGACTGGAGTCTTTGGTCTAGGGTTTCAATGTCAATGAAGCCTGTGCAGGAGTGCTGAGCTGCGGCGGACTGGTGTCAGTGCTACTGTTCTCACCAATGAGAAAGATTGTGTATGGAGAAATAGGCTTCATTGGGCACAATCTCTCTGTCAACGTCGAGGGTGCTAGTTTTCAGTTTGAGGCATTGCTATTGCACAGCCATTTTCGGATGGGCGGGTGCTCGTATGCATGACCAGGTCTAGTCTATTCAGGACAGTCTCAAGGACACCAGATGAGCAGACATACGGAACGCAACCGGCCTACTCATTGCTTAGCCATTACGTTTCTCCTTTTTCTGCCTACCAGGACCCTAGTTCAGTGCAAGGTCGAGATGCTTGGCCGAGAGTTCAAGCCAAAGGCAATGATTCTTTCGGGTCTGACGACTTGCGGTTTTAGAGTTGGTTGTTTAGTCTTCGATTGGAAACTACACTGTCGTTGCTTTCGGGAGATCTTTCCTCCTAACCTTTGGTGATGTTGCACTTTGCCTTAGGTGTGTACAGAAATAACAGAGAACCTCATTATTCTTTGAGTTATTGCATTTTGTAAATATTTCTACGAATGGAATCCAGATTTAAGTGCTGTCAACAGGTTCCCATCTGAACGCTGTAATGGCCAGTTTTACAAGCATTGGGGAACTCCCAATTTTTCCTTGAAATCTAGGCTCACACTAATCCTCTGGAAGGAACGGCATGAATCATGTCATCAGCAAGCTTCTTGAAGAATGTTAAAAGGACCGAAATCCATTCCTACTAGGAGACCGATCGGATACATGGGGGGTTAAAAGCATGAACATTTCATCCATCCTAACACAAGGAACAGAAAGGAAGACTTTAAGCTACATATGGAAAACAGCCCGAATCTGCCAGTCATTCAATGACAAATAACAAAACTTGAGAAGAGTCCTACTTTTCCATTGTTTCTTGACATAAGAGCCAGCGTTACATGGAAGGCTTCAATCTTGGTCCTTGGCAGTTTTGGGTCTCTTGTTGCCACTGGCTGAGCCTTTCTTCCCGACGTGATCCGGTATGGTTTCATCCATCACCTTTGGGCAGTGAAAACTGAAGTCCGCTACCGACATGCCTTTGTATTGAGGATTCGCATCCAGGAAAGCCGAGATTTCATTAAGGGTTCTCATCTTCTTACCCGTGGGGGCGACATAGTAGGCATCTAGTTTCGAGAAATCTTTTCGCAGAACCAAGTTCCTCTTGAAACCCCCTGGAGTCTTCGGGATGTTGGGTTTGTCAATGACCCATGTCCTGGTGGCATCATATTCGATGTCAGCAGGATCACTGCATGATTTACCAGGCTTTCTGTTGCAAGTAAATGGCTTATCCTTGAATTTACTCCTGATGTCCTCATACTCTTCCTGAGAGTCGATCACCCTCCATTTGAAGCACTTTTCACATTGCACAGCGTATATATCAATTGAGCCACCTGATGATCCGAGTTTCTGAAAGAAAATTCAAATTAATGCAGCTAGGATAGTTAGAAGAAACCTCGACCAGAACACAAGAATTTACCAATTACACAAAGCGGACACCCCAAAGATGAATTAATTAAAAAGAGGTGCGAAAAAATTAAGTGAACCGGAAATGTTAATGCTTGGAAATTCTATTCCATATATCCATGTGATGGATGAGACAGCGTTTGAGTGAAAAAACCCAAAAAGGAATTGTCTAACTACATCATACTTTTAGTCCTATACCAAATCTAGAGCGCTTTTGCTATGCAGCCCCGCCACGTGTTAATGCCCAACGTTTAGCTTAGACACCATAAACACCATGCACACCGGATAATTCCAATGGTTGGACTTTCAACACGAGCTGTGTTCAACTTTAGAATATATGTCAAAGATCAAATTTAGATTGAAGCTGAGCTCGAGCTCTCCAGTTAGTAAGCTCAGCTCGAAACATTCATAGCCAGGCCGAAGTTACATCAGGATATCCCGAACAAACTGTTTCCAGTAGAAGGGAAACCGACAAAGAAAAATAACTTTCATTCAATGCAACAAGCATGTTGCTTATCCGGATGCTTCACAGTAGCATGGCACACGGGCAACAATCGAAATGGTAAATAACAGAAACCTCAGAGTTCAAAGACCCCGTATATGACGTAAAACCATAACACACGAAAGTTCAGTCCCGGTCAACATGCTTTTCTTTTTCCATGCAACAACTAACAACAAGCAGGTCGAAATCGAAAGAAACCGAAGACCAGGTCATCCTTCTCGGCATGAATATCCTACGCTCCTCCGATGCATTCTACAAGATTGATCAACAGCAATCCACCTCAACATCCCTCTCCTAAACAAAACACAAAGCAAATTCCGCCATCTTTCCGTGAAATCTCGAGGAACCCGATCGATCCACGACGAACAAACCCCCTTTCAAACGAACACCAAATTCCACCGAAGCGATCCCTTTCTCCCCTCCCCACAAAATTTCCCATTCCAAACGAGACCCAAGAGATCTCACGACCCGAATCCAACCCCCACATTCCCTCAGCAGACGAAGACCCCAACAACACGAGATTCGGACAAAAACAAGCGAATCGGAGAAAAGGGTGGGTGGGGAATGGGGAGAGGGATGTGGGTAAGGAGGAAAGGCGGTACCTTGGCGGAGGATGACTTAGGGTTTTCGGGGGTATCCACCTTCATCCTTTTCCTCTGTCTCTCTTTTTCGGTTAGTTGAGGGGTTTCCTCTCTTTCGAAGTCTTCTTGTTCTTCATATTCCGCCGGCTGGCTCTCTCTCTCTCTCTGTAATAAAATTTCCCCTTGTTCTCTTTTACACTACCAAACCAAGCTTAGCTCGATTTTCTGACGTGGAAAACAGGCAAATACAGATTAAAAAATATCCATTAAATTTGACTATTTCAGATTTGAGAGGAATTTTATATTATATCACCCCAACCACACCCAAAATGTATTATTATTACATGGGCTTTTAGGGCCTCCTAATCCTTTGATCCTCATTACATGTTTCTTGCCTCTCGGCCTTTGTCCATCTTGGGGGGTCAAAACGACAGCCAATCCAGCGACCCAAAATGACACTCATCATTATATCATCTACTCCTACTTAGCTAGGATGAAGATTCCCAGATCAATTCAAAACATTTAATCAAACCGTTTTCTTCTCTTTTGGTACATTAGATTTTGGGGATTCTTCAATTGATTTGAGCGACAGTGATGGTGACAATGGAAAGCGATCTTTCTTCTTAGCCGCTTCATCACTCTTTCTTTTCTTCTCCTTCTTCTTCTTCTTTGCATGGATGATGATGCAAAACCTAAAGCTAAACTAATCACAAACCTAATCATAAAAATAGGGAAGTTGACTCCATTGAAACGATTAAACAAAAGGAGAAGAAAAAAGGGGTTGGGGAGGAGGGACAATCTGGGGTTTGAATCCCAATCCCAATCCCAATGAAAGAAAGGAAAGAAACCTCGTGAGTTTGGTTTTCCATTTGCCTTAAACCAAACGGCAAGTCGGGCATGAAATTTAAGACCCAGATTCCATTTATTACTACAATTATTATTATTATTATTATTACAATCAGGGGAGTTTAAGTTACAAGTAAGATACCCTTTTTTTCTGTTTGTGTCATCTGATCTGATCCGATCTGTGGTGTTTTCTTCCTGTTTGTGTTGTGTTGGGTTGTCTCATGCCATCCCATCCCATCCCATCCCATCCCATGGAACTTACAACTAAACTACTCACAAACTCATACTAAAAAACTAGTTGCAATCCCACTTTTTGTTTTATGAGATATGTTACTACTAAACCCCTCAAAGGAAAAAAGAAAAGAAAAGAAATGGAGGAGCAGTTGGCAATCGGCATCGAAGCATCTCCTTGTCTTTCTCCTCCTCATTTTTTACTACAACCTGCCACGTGTCGGCTTCCTCTCCCCCCATATTGGAACTTTCTGTGTTGGGTGGGAGTGTTCTTCTCTTCTCCATGTGGTGTGGTGTGAGGTGAGGTGAGGTGGACTTAATAATTCCAATCTTTTAGAATGGGGAGTCAAATGGGTGTGTGGCAAATGTGTAGAACAACACTAATATGATCAAGAAAGGAGATGTCCCAATCTCCCCAACTCAACTAATCCATCCATCCCCACTCTCTCCCTTGTAAGAAGAAAAGTAAATTACAAAAAACAAAGGCAGAGGCCCCCATCTCATTTCACTTCGTGTCTTGCAGTTCCTCATAATGTTTTGGCATCGTCATCTCCCTGTCTCTCATCTCCCTCCTGTAATAAAACTCGGGTGAATGCCAATGCGTATGCAAATGCAGACATCATCCCCGAAGCCGACACCAACACCAACACCATCCTCTGTTGTCACTCCCTCCTCCTCCTCCTCCTCTCATCACCACCGCCGCCTCTGCATTCCCCACATGCTTTCCCTCCTCAAATCCAGGCTCCGCCTCCTCTGCTCCCGCCTCTCCCGCCGCCGCCGCCGCCGCCCCCGCCCCAAACCCAACATCGTCGTCAAGCCCTCCCTCCCTCCCCCCTCCCCTGATCGCTCCCTCCGCCACCCCCCTGTCAAGGAGCGCCCCATCCGCGTCGCCACCTTCAACGCCTCTTTCTTCTCTATGGCCCCTGCCGTCGGACGGCCCGAGAGGACCTCGAGCCTCGACTTCGACGACCACCGCCGTCAGGAATCCGTCTGGGCGGCCAATTTCCGGACGAAGTCCTCCAACGATCGCCCCAGGAGCATCCTCAAGCATTCCCCCCTGCAGCTGGCTTCGGTCAACGGGGAGAACGACGGCGGTGTGGCTGCCAAACGGGAGAAGTTCGCGAGGTCGAAGTTAAGGGTGTCGATAAATTTACCCGACAACGAGATTTCCCTACTGAGGAACCGCCAACTCGGGTCAGTGGACCACGAGAGGCACGCGATCGTGGGGCGAAAATCGAAGGGGAAGGCTCCCATGATGTACAGCGCGAGCTTCTGTGGGACAGGCATCGACGGAGTAAGCAACGGGTACTTACTTCATCACAGGGTCGGCGCCACCGTCGCCGCCTTAGACGGCAGAGGAGGGGGTAGGACGATGGCGGAGGTCCTGAGGGAGGTGGACGCGGACATAGTAGCACTGCAGGACGTGAAGGCAGAGGAGGAGAGGGAGATGAGGCCGTTATCCGATCTGGCAAAGGCGCTGGGGATGAATTACGTGTTCGCTGAGAGCTGGGCGCCGGAGTACGGCAACGCTGTCCTCTCCCGGTGGCCGATACGGCGATGGAAGGTACACAAGATATTCGACGACACAGATTACAGGTAACCCAACCCCCCTCAACTTACATCTATCCAACTTAAACATCCGTTAACACACTTCACCTGTTGTCCAATCCAAACTATTTGATGTCATTAGCCTAATGTCAATTAGATTAGAATCATGAGCATCAGTCCCTTAGAGCACGGAGTAGGAGAAGTCATGTCCTGTTATTACTGACAGCAACAAACGTTGATCCTCACCTCCTGTCATTTCCTCCACCCACAAAACATTTGCTCCTTGTCAATCAATGCTTGTTGATCTTGATACAAATTCCACTCACGACAACCTATGACACACATGATTTGATTCTTGACAGTGATTCCCCCCTATTTGTGACATTAAATTCAGTAAAGCATGAATGATTGATGTGATGATACAATTAGCAATCCAAATCTCAGTCACCCTCCCCCTGGCAAATCCCACATCTTCCATTCATTCAATCCACCTAATTCGATCACTCTTTAGATTTGATGATAATCATGTCAATTATGTTAAGTTGATGGGTATTAGGTGAGAGTTAAGAAATTTCATATTTCTAGAGGAAACATGGAGGGCGGGGCAGCAAAAAGATCCCTTGCTAACAGCTGTATACAGACACACACACACACATCTGTCAGAAAGTATTACATCCACTGCTTTTTTTAAGGATATGGTAATAATTGTCATGTGGGGCTCATCTTCTTCTTCCTCTTCCTTTTTCATTATTATAATAGAGAAATTGGACTCCACATATGTTTGCCTCCTCCAAAGGAAAGCACCTAAAATTGACTCCTCAATGGTATCTTTTAGGGTATTACATTTAATGATTTACAGAAAAAAAGGGAACTGCTTGCTACAATGATGAGATCATGGGGTTGTTAGTTCTCTTTGACATTTGACTTTTGGACAGGCACGTTCCTAGGGACTGTCCGAAGGCCTAGGCGTCATCCGTTTTGACTACTGTTTTCTTGTTTCAATCGGGTAAATTGTAGGAACGTGCTCAAGGCCACCATAGACGTGCCCGAGGCAGGCGAGGTCAACTTCCATTGCACCTTGCTCGACCACCTCAACGAGGGTTGGAGGATGAAACAAGTCGACTCCATCATCCGTTTCACCGACGAGGTCCCTCACCTCCTCGCGGGATGCCTCAACTCGCTCGACGAGTCCGATTACTCGAACCAGCGGTGGACCGACATTGTCAAGGCGAGTGATCGTTTCTCGGTTTACTGGTAGGGAACGTTTGGGATGATGGGGGTTTGATTCCGGATGCCTGTCGGATGCAGTATTACGAGGAGCTGGGGAAGCCGAACCCGAAGGCCGAGGTTATGAGGTTCCTGAAGAGCAGTCGGTACACGGACGCGAAGGACTTCGCCGGGGAGTGCGAGCCTGTCGTCGTGATCGCCAAGGGCCAGAGTAAGAATGGGTTGATTAATGAAGCTTCTTCGTGAAACGTTGTCCTTAGAAATGGGGGGAATGAGATTTTCGAAAACTCTCGGCAGGCGTGCAAGGGACGTGCAAGTACGGTACGAGGGTGGACTACATCCTCGCATCGCCGGACTCCCCCTACAAGTTTGTACCCGGGTCGTACTCGGTCCTGTCGTCGAAGGGGACGTCGGACCACCACATCGTGAAGGTCGACGTGGTCAAGTCGACGGCCACCGGTGTAGTGCAAGAGGACGACACGCGGAAGAACAAGAGGAGGCAACAACGCCGTAAGCAACCTCAGGAGGCCGTGAAGATCAACAGGACCCCCCCATCGAACGGCGTCTGGAGGAGGAGAGCAACGACGGATCACCACAAACAAAACGGGACGACGTTCAACTCGTAACATATGTTCTTCGCACAATCACGCCGCCTAAGAAGGTATGAAATCAATGGTCCGGAAACGAAATGTTTCGGACATGACGATGGATTTTTCCTCATCCCGTTTACACAAATTCGATTAATTTCATAGGTTTGTCTGTGTAATTAAGTTTAACAAATAATGAGAGGGGGTCTTCTTGTTCATATGTCTCTTCTTCTTCCCAATCCAAATTCATTGAAAGTCATTCGATCGATGCGAACTGTGACATGAACAAGAGCTTTCAAATTACTCCGGGATGAATCATAGAAATAATATTTAGTCGCAGGCTGGGCGATCGACTTTGTCTCCTCCAAACCAAGGGGAATCCGGCGTAGTGAGCTAAGTTGTGCCCTTGTTGATCGCTGCCTGTATCTGCTCGAGGCTTCTCCCTTTCGTTTCCGGTACCACGAACACGATGAACAGGATCCCAAGCAGGTTTATAGCCGCGTAAAGGAGGAAAGTCCCTGCAGAAAGAAAGTCCCCGAGCGTCATGAATAACCAACCTCTTCGTCAGGGAGTGTTCGATGAGCGTTTGTGTGTACCATAGGAGCTCCAGCTCATTAAGTAGTTGAATGTGTAGGAGATCAACCATGCGCCGAACCAGTTAACGAGTGTCGCGAATCCTCCGGCCACTCCTTTGATGTTCACAGGGAATATCTGTAGAACATTTCATAGAACGTTGAGTAGGCTGTGAGCATTTCGATTGATGCTTGCTCGGTCGACTAGATTTACCTCGGACATGACGACCCATGGGACAGCACCCATCCCGACAGAAAACGATCCTATGTAAAGCTGCACGTACGAAGCTTTGAACAAACATAAGACGAGCCATACTGGATAAAGATTGTAATAGATGAGGACTTGAGTAATATGCTGCGGCGTTGCTGATGTTACCAGTATTCCGGCGACTGCGAAAATCGGGGAAACCGTGGTAGCCCATTCGTGTACCTGTCTCGCAGAAAAGATTTCATACTCAGGCCTGTGGTGAATATATCGACGAGACATGGGATGGGAATGATGGATAGAACGAAATGGTAGAATCACCTTCAGGAAGAAGGACAAAGCGACCAACAGGCATCCCAGGACGAGTCCAGATCCGGATATCTGTAATGCGATTAGAAAGGCTCGGATGACTAAATATGAAACAGGGATCATCAATGGAATGCGAAATTGTTTGATTGTCCAATGACATACCAGCAACAGGGGCTTTCTTCCGGCTCGGTCGACCAAGACGGCCCCAATGGCTGTGATCACGACCTGTGAGATGAATGCACACAAAATTTGATCGATAAGCAAACTGAAAGTAAAACGCAGAGCGGGAGATACAACAACAAACATCACCTGAATGATGGCGTATGTTATAGTTCCGACACTGGACGGAAACCCTGAAATGTTTCGACAATGCGCAAGTCTCAAATTAGTGTTGCATCTTTCCGATTTACGGTTATCTGTCTGCGGATTGGTATAAAAGTACCTGCTTCTTCGAAGATGTAGCTTACGTAAAAGCAGACTCCGTTGATTCCTCCGAACTGTTGGCACACCATGAGGCCGACGCCAATCTAGTAGAATGAGAAGGGGTAAGTTCTGCATTTCGATTGAAAATTGATCAAGAACATTAATGCAGCAGTGCCTGATTACCGTGACAGAGCGCTGGTATCGCCTCTGGAACAGATCCAGCATCTTGGCTTTTGGGAGTCGCTCGAGGGCCTCGACATAGTCCTGTCAACCAGGGGTCTCATCGGGTCAGGACTGGGGAACTTACATAGGTAATAAACTAGAAGTGGGAACGAAACAGATTAGAAACCTACTAGGATCTCGGTCGCCTCTTGGGATATGTCCGCGTCCCTGCCGCGAAGTTTCTGCAACGCTGCTTTCAACTCCTTATCCCGTCCAGTTTTAGCCTGCGTGCCAATAAACCAGACATCCATAAAACTCAGCGAAAACCGGTAGAAGAAATTTTGTCACGATGGACGGGCTTCGACCAGCCATCTTGGAGACTCGGGGATGAAAAACAGCCCGAGGAGCACGACGGCACACGGGATTAGATTGATCAATGCCAAGGCCCTCCAAGATACCACCGTCCCTATAACGAAGGAAATGGAAACTCCCGCGCAGATCATGAGCTGTTAAAAAAATGGATGACGCTGGTGAGATAAGACCGACTTACTTTTAATTTCCATGTATTCGCTTGTTAGGAAGCGGCTCTTACCTGGTTCATGGCGGTCAGAGCACCACGAAGGTTCTTTGGCGCCATCTCCGCGATGAAGACAGGTACCTTAACAGTGTATATGACTTAGCACGGCACCGCGGAAAAGCAATTCACTCGGCCAACAGTTCGGGCAGACAGTTTACCACGTAGGAGAAGGCTCCCATTCCATAACCGGACAGCAATCTTCCAATGTCTAGAACAACTGGCCCCTAACCTCGCAATTCTTTTGAGATCAGATCATTGCAGGTGATACACACTCGCACGTGTCTGGGAGATTTTCTCTCAACGTACCTGAGCAAAGTAAATGGCGAACCAACCCCCGACGCAGAAGGCTGTCGCCACTCTCATCATCTGCATACCGCGACGAAGGTGTCAACCGAGAGTATAATCCGGAACTGGCATAGTCGTCGGATCGGATCCCGGCCCCTTACCCACTTACGGCCAACGAAATCAGCAATCGGTCCGCTCGTAATGGCTCCGATCATAGCAGCGAACGTCAGGATGGATCCAAACACCGAGTACTGCCGAAAGATCCAAGCAAAAAGGCATTAACACCCCCGATCATCATCCCCAGACATACTTTACGGCTAACTGTTCTACAACCGACCTCGGACAAAGTAAGGCTCAGATCCTCCACGATAGCGCTCTGTGTAGGCGACGAGTAACCGACCTGAAACCGGCAAAGTCTCTCAAGTCCATCATCACCCAAAACTAAATAAAACAGACAATCAAAAAGAAAAAAAGAAAACTCACGCAGGTCCCGAACTCGTAAGAGCCGCAAACAGCGACGAACGTGGAGAAGTAGATCATCCAAGGACTGCCGCCATCATCGGCCTTCTCGACCACGGCCACCTCAACCAGCGGCTGGTTCAGCGGAGGATCCTCGCGGTCGTAGTCCTGGTCCTCGATACCGTCCCCCATGATCGGCCGTCGAGGCTCCGAAAGGCAGGAAGGAAGGAATGGTCCCCGCTACAATGGAGTAGTAAGTAGTAGAAGTAGTACATAATTGGGATGGTCCATATAAATGGAACCCAGAACCAGACAAAATGAATGGTGTGTGGTCACTTGTCACTGTTCGAAAGTGACTTGTTTTGTTGTCCGACCCAAAAGACTGATTGATGGGAAGAACAAATATCCTCTCCGGCAAAGTGCAGTAGTACAATAACGTCAATTCTATCATAATATAGTTTAAGACAAAAGAGTTTTGTTACTTGATAAAGTTAATTAGAAAAGATGATTTTCTTATAAATAGGGGTAATCGGACTTTCAAAGAATTTTCTATTTTTAAATTTAAAAATCTACTTTTCTAAAATCGATTTCTTTTTATATCGAACAAATCCGAAATCTTTGTAGAAATACCCGATCATTAGTTCCCAATTATGGGCGAATGGAATCCAATGTATAAATCAGTTAATAAAAGAATAGAAAAGGCTTTTATTGTGTCACTTAAATTATATAGAAATTCTTAAACCCACGAGTTAATAATAAGAAGTTCTTCGTTACCTAGAATTGAATAAGCACTTAAAATAATGAAACGGATTATATTTGTCGAGAAGTGCAAAATCGTATGGATATGATCCTCATTGTTTATGTTTTTCAATTGGATCGTTTCTTTGTGGATTCCTAAAGCCCTTTACAACCGTATTTCCGGGTATTCTTTTGTTATTTCGTCCAATAGTAATAGTTCTTCTATTTCGATGAATTTTTCTAGAATACTCTTTTCTTGCATGTCAGTCAAAAACGTTTCGAATTGTGTAGTATTCCACCTTTTTAACGTCGGAAGTGAAGTAAGTACATTAATGTTAATTCTATCATAATATAGTTTACATCGCTTTTCGCCTTTTTGGATATATTTTTTTTTAGGCTAAATTAGCAAATATATTATGTACTATACCCCATTTTTCCGATCTATCCCGTTGTCTGAAACGTATCGTACAGTAACCCCATGTAAGGCCGTTACTTCAAATATATCCTCCGTTAGGTCTGCTCTTAACAGCGTCCGACGTGTCGCACACGTGGCCTGACGCCATTAATTATATCCGTTTAGATGGAAAACCCCATTTTACCCTCATCTCTTTCTGACCCCCCTTATGTTCAATCGAGCCTATATGCCCTAATTTCACCCACCACCCCTTTCATTATGGTTTGTCTAGTGCCCTAATTTGTCCCTTCACCCGATTTCGTCTGACCTCTTCACGCCTTCTCCCAACGATTTCACCCGATTCCGTCCGACCCTTTCACGCCATCACCCACCCGATTCCGTCCGACCCCTTCACACCTTCACTCACACGATTCCGTCTGACCTCTTCACCCCTTCACCCACTGATTTCACCCGATTCCGTCTGACCCCTTCACGCCTTCACCCACCCAATTCCATCTGACCCCTTTACCTCTTCACCCACCCGATTCCGTCTGACCTCTTCACCCCTTCACGCCGAATCCGCCCTAATTTCACCCACTGATTTTACCCCTGAGCCGATTCCGCCGTAATTTCACAATCTTCACCACAGGTAAGTTTTTTCTCCATTTCCCTTTACATTTCCTTAATGTAGGTTTGTATGACTTGGTATTGTTGATCCATTAGGCTGAGACGGATATGCAAAAGGGTGATTTGATTTTTCACGTAGGTGGTAAACTTAGTTTAAGTGGACGAGTGAGGTACTGTGGGGGAAAATTAACTAAGTTCGAAGACGTAGATGTTGACAAGATAGGATATTTTACCATTATGAACTTGGCTAGAAGGGCCGGATATGAACCTAGTAGGATGTGGTTCGCTAAGCCTCGAAATAGCTTAGCTAAAGGGTTGACAGAAATCTTGACTGATAGCCAAGTTAGTGAGATGGTTTCTTTGTTGCTTGAAGCTAAGTATATTCACATATACATTGAGGGTGATGAGAGAAACATGAGTGATCCGGAGGAGGAGGAACAACAATTGGAGGTAGAGGATGAGTCTGTTGAAAATGTGATTCCTGATCAGTTGGAAAAGGAGATTGATTTAGATAGTGAGATTAGTTCAGACTATGTTGGGTCTGAGGATGATGTCGGGGATGGAGATAGTAAGGGTCATGGACAGATTGTAGCTAGTGGGATTAAGTCAAGAATGTATGATCCCGAATGTGATCATAGGAGCTTAGTGTTCGATATTGGTTTGAGTTTTGACGACTTAGAACAATTTAAGCATGCTATTCAGGATTATACCATTTGTAATGGTGTAGATGTTCATTGGGTTAGAAGTGACAAGAAAAGAATGGAGCTCGCGTGTGGTAAGGGTTGTCCTTGGCGAGTGTATGCTGGGTGGTTGCAACGGGAAAGTATTGTTGTTGTGAAGTCGTGTAACACGGAACATAAATGTACAAGATCGCTGAAAAATCGTCAAGCTAGTATTACATGGTTGGCGCGTGAGTTCATCAAGAACAATCGACCTCTTGACTCAATGACAGCGAGAGATATTATGGTCGATTTGATGGAGAAGTATTCCCTTCAGGTTAACAAACTCCAAGTGTACCGTGCTAAGTGGCATGCTCATGAACTGTTGAATGGTTCAATTGAGGAGCATTACAAGAAAATTAGGAGTTACATTGCTTTCCTGAGTAAGATGTGCCCGGAAAGCACTTTCAAGCTGGAGCTTGAGTTTACTCCAACTTTAGGACTGTTCAACACATTCAAACGGTTGTATGTCGGATTTAATGAATTGCGTAAGGGATTTAGACAGGGTTGTAGGAATATTATTGGGTTTGATGGTACTTTCCTGGAGCATGCTGCTGGAGGAATTCTATTGTCTGCGGTTGGTCGGGACGGAAACAATCACATGTTTCCAATAGCCTGGGCAGTCGTTGAAGGGGAGAACATGTTGTCTTGGATGTGGTTCTTAAGTGTTCTATTTGCTGATTTGGGTGTAAATGATGGTAATGACTGGACCTTCATTAGTGACAAACAGAAGGTAATGTCATTTCCTTAACTTCAATTATGTAATTCAGTGAGGACTTCAATTATGTAACATATCTTCTTCATTGTAGGGATTTGAATTAGCACCATTGGCTGAGCATCGTAACTGTGATCGACATATTTATGCTAACTGGAAAAGCACACATCGTGGACAGTTGCTGAAGAAGTGCTTTTGGGCAACCGTGAAGAGCACGCACGAAGCAGCCTACAAGCAAAACCTGAACAACAAGAGACTGCTATCAGAAGAAGCAGGAGATGACTTTCTGAAGCAGGGTCCGGAACATTTTTGCAAGGTATGAAGTCTACCCTAAACCATATATATGATAGGGAGTGATTAAGATATAAGGTTAGTTATATTTATTGCAGGTCTTCTTTAACACAAGTGTTAGGTGTGATGCCACAGATAATAACATTTGTAAGACGTTTAATAGCTACATTGCATGGCCTAGGACTCGGCCAATTGTAGAAATGTGGGATGACATTAGATCTGCTCTTATGCAAAGGATGTACCATAAGAGTATGCTGTTTGATGAGAGGTCTGACATTGTATGCCCTGACATTAGAGCCAAGATTGAGAAACTGAAGGTAGAGGCTGGAAAATGGGTACCGAAACCTTGCTTAGGCCAATTGTTTGAGGTTATTCATAGAAGTGAGAAGTATGTCGTGAACTTACTTAGGTCTAGTTGTACATGTAGGGAATGGGAGTTGACTGGGATTCCTTGCTGTCATGGAGTAGCCTCAATAAATTTCATGAAACATGACATTAAGGCCTATGTTAGTCACTGGTATAAGAAAGATACATATCTTAAGGCATACAAGTACCCATTGACACCATTGGATGGGGAGACGGCATGGCCTGAAGCTGAAGGTGAACCCATTCAGCTTCCACCATTCAAAATCAGGCCAGCGAGACCAAAGAAGAATAGGAGAAAGGGATGAAGAGCAAAAGAACCTGCACAAGTTACCAATGAGAGGTTTGGAGATGCAATGCAGCAAGTGTAAGGGATATGGACATAACAAGAGGAGTTGCAAAGCCCAATCTAGACCTACATCTTCGACAGAGCCTGGCGACTCTGTACAACATGAAAATGCTATAATAGTTCATCCTGGAACCCAAATTGTAAGTTGTTGTTTTTAAATCTTCTTGAAAGTTCGGGTATGTAACTCCTGGTTTCTGTTTGTTTCTCCAGTTGTAGGGCATGCATTCAGGTGCTGCGGGGAGAGGAGCCACCGGGAGAGGAGGAAGAGGCAGGGGAATAACAGGAAGGGGAGCCACAGGAAGGGGAGCCACAGCGAGAGGCAGAGCTAGAGTGGGGCCTATGATGGACCAACCCCCTATGATGGACCAGCCCCAAAGCAGTTATAACGTGGGCACAAGTGGCACACATTGCAGGTCCAAACTTCAGTTATGGAAATGCGCATACTGATGGAACAAGCCTCTGAAGCCTTCCTGTTGAACTGTTGAAATCTGGGAATGCCTTCCTGTTGTACTGTTGAATTCTCTGTGTTGCTTATTTCACTTTTTAATGTTGTACACTTGGAATCTGGAAATGTAGAACTGTTGGAATCTTGCTGTGTTGCTTCTAAACAAATATGGGAATGTTGGAATATTGTAATATTGGAATATGCTAATGTAGTAACTTTTTCACTCTCTGTTGCTTATTAAATGATGCATATCAGGCTGGGAATCTTTCAAGGTGAGAATGTAGTAACTTTTTCACTCTCTGTTGCTTGTTAAATGATGCATATCAGGATAACATCCCTGGATATCATATCAGGATAACATTACAAGCTAACATTACTTAACAGTTTTCATAATTTATAAAGATGCATATCAGGATAACATTACATGATGCTCACTTAACAACAACTACATAGGACAAAATACATACTAATGCAAATAAAACACAACACAACAATATATATCTATTTTCTCCGGCCTTCGGCATCTCTATTTCGGCTTTCGCTTTCATCAAATCAACCTCTGTATTCCACAATTTAGCTTCAACAGCAGCAACTTGAGGGATCTTTGCAGGCTCCGAAACAACTCCACCACTAACTTTGAGGTCAATCCATTCAAAAAATCCACATCCACCATCTGAATCCTTGTAACGAGGACATCCATAATATCTTCGACCAAAATTTTTTGCATTTGTAGTTGTTTTAACATTACACTGAATTCCACAATAACAAAATACAGTTCGGCCACTGGAAGAGCTTCTGGACGTACTGCTATTGCTAAAACCCATTGCCCGACCACGCTGCACGTCCATCTATGGGGGACCTTCTGGAACGTACAGCTTCTGGAAGAACACAAACACAAAAAATTGAAAGGTGGAGCCGAGGAAACTTACTGTGATGGGGGAGTCGAGGACCCTTACTGGGATTACGCTTCTGGGGGAGCAGAGGACACTAACTGTGATTACGCTTCTGGGGGAGTCCGGGTGGCCGATTATGAAAGGATTGGTTGATGGGGAGAGGGGGAAAGGGGTGGACAGAGGAATTAGGATTCGGGGTCGGAAATGGATGAAAGGGGTGGGGGTAAAATTAGGGCATATAGGCTCAATTGAACATAAGGGAGGTCAGAAAGGGGTGGGGGTAAAATGGGGCTTTCCATCTAAACGGATATAATTAACGGCGTCAGTACACGAGTGCGACACGTCGGACGCCGTTAAGAGCAGACCTAACGGAGGATATATTTGAAGTAACGGCCTTACATGGGGTTACTGTACGATACGTTTCAGACGATGGGATAGATCGAAAAAATGGAGTATAGTACATGATATATTTGCTAATTAGGCCTTTTTTAAAAGATTGAGGCGAAGACAAAGGAGTTTTATTACTTGATAAAGTTAATTAGAAAAGACGTACGAAATATGATCTTTAGTTTTAAAATTTATCGATTAATATTTTTTAAAAAATAAATTTTTAAAGAATTTTTAAAATATAAGTCAATAAATTTTAAAATTAAAGATCAAGGTAGATGGTGAGTTAAGAAGTTTAGCTGGGGATTGGGGTAGCTGAAAGACTTTGACTACCGGCCCCCTTCCCAAATTTAGGAACAAAATTCGCTAAACTTCTTAGTTTACCATTTCCCCTTTTGTCTCCGAAGCTTTGTTCCTAATTAATTAATGTTAGTCAGTAAAAAAATGGGCGAAATAAGCTTTCTAATTTTAAAATTTGTTGACAAGAGAAACGGCGGTTTCATCTCAAAGAAGGAAGGCACGAGGGATGCCGAGAGTCGTCGTCGTCGTGCTACACATTACGCACATTGAATTGAACTATGTATGTTATTGAGAACGAAATGAGTCCATATGGACCGGCCCGCAATCCAATCCAAAGACCCAAAATCAAATCTCCTTTTTTTTTTCTTTCTTCAAAATAATAATAATAATAACAAATATTTTCACCTAAAAGAGATTATTGGGGTTATTTACAGGTTTACGCTTCAAAAAATTGTGGGACGGACTTTTTTTTTTTAGTTTTTTGATTATTTACTCTTGCCCGAACTCGTTGTTCCTTCCTGGATGCTGTCCGAGTTGCTGTTGTTGTTGTTGTTGTAGTTCCGGTCGTTCTCGAATGTGTACGCCTGATATCCTCTAGGCGTAGACATCTGCCCCGAGCTGCTGCTCACCGACCTCTCTATGTCGTCTATGTCCGCCACCAGAGGGATCGGTCTCTCGGGGATCGTCGGCACGGTGATCTCTGTCTCTAGCATCTTCACCACCTGATCCATCGTCGGCCTCGCGTATAGCTGAGGGTGGGAGCACAGCACCGCCACCAGCACGTACTGCTCCATCACTTCCGGCGTCCCTAGTTCTGGCATACCGTCCTCAATCACGTCCAGGGCCTGCCCGTTCCTTACCAGCGACCACGCCCAATCCGTGATCAGGTATGGCTGGTCCTCATTTGCCATCAGCGCTTTCTTCCCGCTCAGTAGCTCGAGGAGCACCACGCCGAAGCTATACACGTCGCTCCGCTCGGTCAGCTGGCCGTATAGGGCATACTCTGGCGCGACGTACCCCATCGTGCCGGCTACGCGCGTGCTCATGTGCGTCATCCCCTCGGGGGTGAACTTTGCAAGCCCAAAATCGGCCACCTTGGGTTCAAACCTCTGGTCCAAGAGTATGTTGCTCGCTTTGATGTCCCTATGGATGATCGCGGGCTGTGCACCGTGGTGCAGGTACGACAACCCCCTCGCTGTGCCTAGCGCAATTTTCTGCCGGAGCGGCCAGCTCAGCTTCGTCCCCGACGACCCGAACAGATGATCGTGCAGACTACCATTCTTCATCAAGTCACACACAATGATCCTCTGGTGGCCCTCGTATTGCGTCGTGGCAATGCAGTAGCCTCTCAAACCGACCAGGTTCACATGCCTAACGCTGGCTATGACCTCGACCTCATGAGCAAAATTAGTATCTCCAGCAGCGGAACAGTTCTTGAACCGTTTCAGGGCAACCTCGGTGCCGTCATCCAGCAAACCCCTATATACATTCCCGTATCCGCCTCTCCCAATGATGTAGTCCCGGGAGAAATTCTTCGTAGAGCGCTTGATCTCGTCGAAACTAAACCTCGTAAAGTTGGTGCTTTCCTTAAATGTGTCGAGCCCCCTCTCTTCGACTTGCCCCGGGCCGCCTTTCCTCCTCCTCCTAATCATCCTACCTTTCTTTCTCCTTCGGAACACCCAAATCGCGGAAACTCCGACGCACAACCCGACCCCACAAATCACGGCCAGAATGACAACCCAAGTCCGCCCGCTCCCCCCACTGCTTCCCGTGAAGTCCAGGGAGAACAAGCACTTGGCGGTGCCCGTATCCGTGGGCCCGAGGTAATTCGCAAATGCCCCTGCATACACGAACGGAAACGTGGAGCAATCGGAAACGTTGCCAATCGAGGTACCATTGAGATGCAGATTCGAGAGGCTGGTGTAGCAGACGGCGCAGGGGGAGCCACTAAGGAGGCTCTGGTTGCAGCTGGAGACGAGGGAGGAGATGGTGGCGTTGCCGACCCTGTCCTCGAAGTCCTTTCGGGTGTCGATCCCGACGCAGCCCTGGGAGATCCAGGAGGAGTTGAAGCCGCAGGAGGAGAGGATGTTGAAGTTGGGGATGAGTGAGTTGATGAGGGACTGGTAGGAGTTCCAGCAGGAGGTGGAGGAGTTGAGGGGAGGGAGGAAGAAGCCGGTGCGACGGAGATAATCGGACTCGACGAGGCGGAGGCCCTGTTGGATGTAGTGGCACTCGGTGGGGACGTCGATGCCCGTCTGGGAGGCGGCGGAGGGGGGTATCAGGTCGCTCAGGACGGTGAAGTTGAGGGGGCAGGCGGCCTGGGAGAGGGCGAGCGTAGGGAAGAGCAAGAGGAGGAGGAGGAGAAGGCAGAGGATCTGCGGCATGGCGGCTGTTCGAGGATAGGGGCCGGCGAATGGTGGGGTGGTTAGGTTGAAGAATTGTAGTTGTTGGCTTTTAGTGGCGGACACATCGGTCGTCGCCGGCGGCCGAAGGTTGGACTGGCTGGAAGAGAAAAAGGGAGACAGAAACGACGTCGTTGTCTTGGGATAAGGCGAACCTGGGTTTGACCAGTTTCGGACCACCTTTTTTCCCCTCCCAGTTTCGGCCTATTGGGCCCTTCAATTTCCCTGAGGATTCCATAAACGGGCTTGAATCGATTCGTCATGTTTCGTTTTGAGTTTAAAAAGGTCCTATGTTTTTTTTTTTTTACCACCGATTTCTCTACTAAAAACTTCAACATTTATTTACGTTTCAAACACCGATTTAGGTAATGATTTGTTTGGTACATGTAATAAATCATGGTGTGTGATGTAAGTTGGTATGCTACCCCTAGATCTGACGCAGGAGGGGAATTATCCCACGACACTCACTGCCCAACTCAGAGGACAACTCTTGACGTCGTCATCCCCACTTGGTCCGTCTTACAATATACGGGGGTTTCACATTTGTGAAGAAAAGTCAATATACTCTACGTGTCACGACTTTGTCGCGTGTGGTTGATTATTAAATCGTCAGTCGTGTTAAATGTGTACCGTGCCGAAACGACAGCCGGCCATGATGTCGATGTCCGGCTGTAATTGTCCGGGGAGAGAGCACCGACAGCCCCCGTCTCCTCGAAACAGCAATCACTAAATGACCGATCTTACACCAGTTTGAGCTCATAATGGCATGCCAAATCGGGGGTTTAGTGAAGCACGCTATTAAGACAAAACCCCCACGTCCGCACTCACACCCACAGGTAACGACCCTAAGAAATTACGCGCGCGATGCGGTACCCCAGTTTCAAAATTTCTCAAAATAAGTCGAGAAATCTCATTCGAAAGAGCGAATTTGATTTATAAGAGTTGTTCCTTAATCGAAATTCGAAATCCATTATTTGAAAACGTCGAATTTCTAATTTGAAGCTTGTTATCGAAATAACGTAGAATTACAAATAGAATTATTGTTCCCAAATAGTGATTTCTCCATCCAATTTGAGAAAAACCTACGACCTATCTTATGGAATAACATTATAATAGAACAAACTCAGACGATGTGTGAATCGAGCAAAAACTTTAAATTTCTTAATTATATATATAAAAAAGAAACAGACAAAACCCACCACGTGTTCACTCATCCACCCTCACGTGACCCACCCATGATCAAGTAGTGGTAATTTGTCTTTCATACCCTGTTTAGTGATTTTGTGGCTTCCAAGCATTAAATCAAATGACGAGCATTCAATCACGTCATGACGAATCCCAATTTGTTAGAAATGTGAACAGCCAAGCCTCTTTGTTTTTTTAATCAATAGAAGGAATAAAAATAACGTACGGATCAATCCAATCATTTTCCAAAGCTCATTGAGATTGTGTAGCCCCTAAGTCAAGTCATGTTAAAAAACTACATTAGTTTAGTTTGCACTCGTGTCTCCCCCTCCTCTTGTTGTCAGAAAACGAAGATAACACAAGCAAACACCCCCCCCCCCTTCTACTTCGACTCATCGTGACCCACAATCCACAATGATTAAACCCCAACAACATTCCTGATATCTTCAACCCCATGCTTCCCTGGCTTTCTGGTTCTGCCTCCAAGTTAGTCGGGATTCATATGTTGTCTGAAAGTTATTTCACTTTGCCGGGAAACCTCTTGCCTCGATGCTTGCACATGTTCTGTGATCGACCAGCTTCTTGAGTTCTTAGGCGATCCCGCTATTTTTTTTAATGGGGAAACAGAAGACGGGACAGTTGTCTGCGTCGTCGACGTCGACGTCGCCTGTCGGGATGCTTGAGGACTTCCTGAGGAGCAGCGGGTCGTCAACGGACACGTCCACCGTCTCTGAACAGGAATCTCGGAGGGGGCAGAAGCACGGTTCTCGTTGGGGCTACATCGTCGGGATCTTCAGTAGACGACGGCCGGGGGAGGATGTTCTGGGACTGTTTGCTGGGAAGGAGGGGTCCCTCAAGAGGAGCACCAGCATGAGATGTGTGATAGGGACGGCACCCTGTTTCATGCCGAGGATTGATCCAAACGGTGGAGACTTGCCGTGGAAGCACTTCGGCTGCGCTGAGCTTCAATCAGCTACGAACAATTTCAGCAAAGGTGAGTTGGGCATGCTTCCACGTGATGCGGGCCCTGTCGAGCTTTTCTCGCTATTCTGAATAGGTTTGTGCAGAGAACCTGATAGGAAAAGGAGGTTATGCCGAGGTCTACAGGGGATGCCTCCAGAACGGGAAAGTAGTCGCAGTCAAGAGGCTCACGCGAGGAACCCCGGATGAAAAAATAGCAGACTTCCTGGCCGAGGTAGGGATCATGGCTCATGTAGCCCACCGCAACACTGCCAAGCTGGTAGGATATGGGGTCGAAGGCGGGATGCACCTTGTGCTCGAGTTATCCCCGAATGGGAGCCTAGCCTCTTGGCTATATGGTTTGAAGGAGAAACTAGAATGGCAGACAAGGTACAGGGTTGCATTGGGCACCGCTGAAGGGTTACTCTACCTCCACGAAGGTTGTCCGAGGAGGATTGTCCACAGAGACATCAAGGCCGCGAATATTTTGCTCACGAGGGACTTCGAACCACAGGTGGACAATTTCGTAACCCCAATTTTCAGAACGGTTTATCGAGGCGTAGATTTCAACTGACACCAAATTGGGCATTCCCTTTTTCATGAATGCAGATATGCGATTTCGGACTCGCGAAATGGTTGCCAGAGAAGTGGACTCACCTCACTGTGTCCAAATTCGAAGGAACATTCGGGTTCGCATTCTGCAGCTATTTTTTACTTATCCGAAGATTCAGTAATTGTGGAATTTTCTGCGCAAAATACTGAAGAAGCATTTTAGTGTTTTTCTCCGGCAGGTATCTCGCGCCGGAGTACATGATGCACGGCATAGTCGATGAAAAGACTGATGTGTTCGCATTTGGGGTGCTGCTGCTGGAATTGGTCTCTGGCCGCCGGGCTTTGGATTACGAGCAGCGGAGCCTCGTAATCTGGGTACATTTTCCAACCAGTTGTTTATCCAAAGAGACCCAGAACTGAAACTATCAATATCTCGGGAATTTATGGGAGTTTCGGCCCATTTTCAGGCGAAACCTCTGTTGAGAAAGAGCAATGCAAGAGAGCTAATCGATGCATCCATCGCCGGAAATTACGACACGGGACAGCTGAATCTCGTAGTCTTGGCAGCTTCTCTGTGCCTATGCCAGTCCTCAATCCGACGTCCCAGCATGAGCCAGGTAAACTCACTCTCTCAGTACACTCCTCCGCAAATGATCCTCAAACTCTAACCGACCATTTCCTGCAGGTGCTGCAAATCCTGAAAGGAGACCTGAGCTGTCTGAAGAACACGGGCGAACTCAGAACCCCATTCTTCCGGAAAATCTTGTCCCAGAACCCCGTTCCGAGAGCTCAACCGTCCACGCCAGAATGACCCGATACCCGGATATGCCTCATCGTGTGCTCCGGCGGACAAAGTGTGCAGAAAGAAGCTGCAGTTTTGGATCATATAAAGGATGGTGTTTAAAACACCGACTTAAAACATTATATTGGAAATTTTGAAACTGACTTATCGTTAAATATTTTTACTATTAGTATTAACATGGGACATATACTAGCCATATGTAGAGACACGAAACCTTATGCAATTGGGCATCGCCTCAGTTTTATACTCGGTAGATTAAAGGATTCTTTGCATATTTCTCATCAAGGGTTCTTCCATGGGTATGATGACGATCTATGCATTTCTGGGGCATCTCTGATTTTGCCCATGAATTGGGCACGGATGGACCCAGTTGAAAAATATATATACCCCAAAACCCAACAAAAGTTCAGAGAGGCGGCTAAAATCCAATGCATGAAAATGAAGTCGTTTTTCATTTTTTTATGTATATTTTTATGATTTTTTGTTTTACTAAAATTTTTCGCAATGAGTTTAAAAGCTTCATAAAAGTTTTGTAAAAATATATTTTTAAGAAATTTTGAAATGGATTTCGTAGAAATGTATAAACTCTAATAGTAACAATTTCGTAATATGAAACTTTTTAGTTTTACAAAAAATTTTCATAATGAGCCGAATAATTTTCGTAATATGTCGTAAAATACGAGCTTTTACCAAAATTTTGTAGTGGGTTTCGTAAAAATGTACGAACTGAAATAGTAATTTTTTCGTAAATTATGAAAAATCCTTATGAATAGTTAATAAACAGCGATCGAGTTCGTAAATCTACAGTAATTTCCAAAAATATTTCGTAAAATTTTATGATTATTTTGTAAATTTTCGAATTTTTTGTAATTTTCGAATCGTATTCCGAAATAGAGAAATTATGAAAATTTTGAAAATTTACAAAAATTTTTCGTACATTTTTATAAATTTTTTCGTAAATTACCATTGATTTACCGATTTTTTTCATTATTTATTAAGTATTAGTAAGAAATCGTAGCTCCAACTTTTTCTTTATGAAAAATTTTTGTAATGGGCTTAGATTCATTATAAAAACTTCTTAAAAATATACTAACTTTTATAAAATTTTGAAATGAATTTTGTAAAAAATGCTAACAGTAATCATTTCGTGAAATACAAAATTTTTTTATAAAAATTAAAAAATTTCGTAAAATAATATAAAAAATTTCATAAAACGCAAAAAAAAAATAATCAAGATTTTCGAGCACTTATGTTGTCGGATCAAGTCTTCATGCTTCTTACAAGAACACTAGGTAAGAAGGTTCGAACGGGCAATGGCGATAAGGTTTTGTCTCCGCCTGTAAGCCGGTAGACTTTCAAATGAAAGGGGCGGGGATCATCGGCAAATCGGCCAACACCCACAAGAATTTCCTCCCCAAATGCCATAGCAAAACCCCACTACTTCACTCCTACCAAGTACCCCAGCCAGTCCTTTTCCCGGGTCCAGTCCCCGTCCGGCTCTCTCGCCTCGATCTTCCGGGCATTTATTGACACGCTCTGCGATGCCGCGGAGGACGGCTTTGTTGGCGGGAACTCCGGGTGGAGGAAGATATCGGAGTTGAGGGATCGGTTGGTTGAGGTCAGGGGCGAAGACGAGGGTGTGGACGTGGCTGGGGTTAGCGTCGGGGATGGGGCCGTTAGGGTTTTGGAGGAGAAGAGGGAGTTTCTGCTGTCAAGGTTTGGGGCTAACCCGGCTGTGTTGGAGCTCTTGAAGGAGTTGAGGGGTTACCCCGGTCTTGCCCTCCAGGTGTTTGTTTGTTTTTCCTCTAAAGAATTTCGAATGTTTGATTTTATTCGAGTGGCATGACCCAATGTTGCACCCAACAGAAAACGTTCGTAATATTACTAATCTGCGCTAAATCTTACTTAAATTTACTCGGGTGCACCCAAGTTATTCTCCTTGGAAGTCTTCTGGTGCAGCTCCGATCGTAGCTGTTAAGTCGTTAGTTGATGCACGGTTGTCTGTTTTACCTTTCTTGTGGTTTGTGATGGTGAATAGGTTTTTCGTTGGAGAAGGAAGCTTGCGGATGCCGGGGTTCCTTTAACGTCGGAGGAGTATGCCAAGGGTATTTCATATGCCGGCAGGATCAAAGACATTAATTTGGCCATTGAGTTATTCACGGAGGCTAATAATAGGAGGTTGAAGGCGACCTCGACTTATAATGCTTTGATGGGTGCATACATGTATAACGGCCTCTTGGATAAGTGCCAGTCACTATTTCGAGATTTGCAGCGAGATACCAGCTGCAGTGCCTCGATTGTCACGTATAACATCCTTTTATCGGTTTTTGGACGGATGATGCTGGTGGATCACATGGAGGCAACCGTTCGAGAGATAGAGAGCTTAGGGATGGCCCCTAATGTGAGCACTTACAACAATTTAATTGCCGGTTATCTCACTGCCTGGATGTGGGATGACATGGAGAGAGTATTTCATTTAATGGAGGAAAGCCTGGTCAAACCTGACATCAACACGTATTTACTGATGCTGCGAGGGTACGCGCACTCTAAGAATCTGGAAAAGATGGAAGAAACTTACAAATTAGTGAAGGATCATGTTGACGAGAAGGAGATCCCGTTAATCAGGACCATGATTTCTGCATATTGTAGGAGTACCTTGACGGATAAAGTCATGAAGGTGGAAGCTCTCTTAAGGTTGATTATAGAAAGCGGGTACAAGCCCTGGTTGAATATACTACTAATTCGGTTGTATGCACAGGAACCGATGTTAGACAAGATGGAGGACTCCATTGATGACGCTTTCGAGCACTGTACCTCTGTCCATACAGCAGGTATTATGCGGGCTATAGTAGACACTTATTTCCGATGCGGCACATTGGATAAGCTTGTTCAGTTCGTGAAGCGTGCCGAATATGCTGGGTGGAGGATCTGCAGATCGCTGTACCACTGTAAGATGGTCATGTTTGGATCACGGAGAAGGATAGAGGAAATGGAGGGCGTACTCGAGGAGATGGAGAACTTCAATATGTACTGGACAAAGAAAACTTTCGTCATAATGTACAAAGCCTACTTGATGAGTGGTAAAAATCACAAGGCAGAGCAATTAAAGGGTCTAATGTGCAAATGTGGCCATGGTATTCCAACCGATGTGGCCCCGGTATAGGCAACGTCTTTTTATCTCACGACATTCATTACCGGCATTAACTTGACCGGCAAGAAGCTTTGAGAGGTCTCCAGCGGGACAGTAGCTTCGTCTGCTTCGAGGTTTACTTTCTGTTCTGGTATAGCTATATGATTTTTGGGTCCTAACCTCAACTGTTATTGGTTTTCAAACCCTAGTGTGGAATGCGCATTTAATACTCCGTGTGAGCTTTAGACTCCACTAATTGACTGCCAACTCTCTTCTTAAGCTGTAATTACTGAGAAGCTGCTAATCGCAGCTCCTTCTAGTCGGTCACCATGAGACATTTGTTGTATATGCCTCAAAGATGATTAATGATTGACATATTGATGAAAGATCTCGTCCCTCCATGATCAGGAATGGACCTACATGGTGAGCTGATTCTTGGAGGTCTGAACCCGAGGAAGCTGTAAACGATCAAGCCTTTATCAAACTTCTCCACCGCCAACCGAGTTAGACGAGCACAAAGAAGAGGTAAACAGATCCTCCCCGCCATTCCCTGTCCTTTTCTGCTTTGGTTCCCCTTGGAGTAGACCCCCTTGGGGATGTCGAAACTGGAAGATAAGATAGACGTTGTGTTCATGTTGTTCGGCGTGACGATCAACAGTGCTCGACCTTTACTCGCATCGTACATGAAGAAAAGATTCCCTGTGTCCACATCCCGAAAAGTTCCAATTTGTCCTACTTGCCAACCACGATTGACTTCCTGGAATTCGACAATGACCCCGTGATTAGAATACTTCTTGCAGTTTTCATTTCGTGCGTCTGTGATCATATATTTTTTATGCTGCCCTCTTTCGTCATCTCTTCATCGATTGGGTCGGATCGTACAGGGGTTTAGGTCATCGACCCGCGAGAGTCAAACCATTAGTTTCCCGATGCGCTGTCCAGGGGAGTTGCTTGCTTGACACCTTATTCGAATTTCCTGGCAGACCAGGCCTTAAGGGAAGGGGAGAGGAGAATCGGTTCGATCTTTTTATTCCCGACCTGTTCATTCTTTCAAACATGTCCAAGAAACGGCCAAACAACGACTTTTCCCTCCTTTCCCTTTCAACCTCGTCGCTGTCTGCCTGTCCCCCATCCAAACACCCAAAACATTACTAATTTGATCTCAATGTAATAATAAGTTTATAATAATAGTTCTTTAATCTAACCACCATCCAATTATCATATCAATCATCGCCCTGCCTCACCCCCCCCCCCCCCCCAACAATTAACACTAATTCCAAACCTAATCCTTCCCCCCCTTTTCCCTGATTGAATCCTTAATCCCAAAATTAACCATTTTCTCCCATTCTTCTACTTCTTCTTCTTCTTCTTCTTCTTCAACCTAAAACTATACACGACTTTCGGACCATACCCGAGGCCATGGACCGGCTCGTCACGGCTGACACCAAGGACGTCGAGATCCACTTCTGCCCGAACCTGCGTAGCTCCGCGTCTTTCCGCGTGACTAACCTCATGCACACCATGCCCGTTGCAGTCTCCCTCTCTACCACCAACACTTCGGTCTTCCGCTTCCCTGAGCCTTACTCCATCCTCCCACCTCTGTCCACAGCCACCTTCACCGTCTCACTGAAACCTTCTGAGGAGCCCCCTGTATCTTCCCCTCCCGACTCCATCGTTCTGCGATCCTCGATCCTTCCCTCTGGCAAGGCGCGCTCCGAGGAACTCCGCCGTCTGTTTTCTCGTCCGGGTCCTCACCTCTTCAAGGACGCCTCGCTGCCCATATACTTCTCTGGGCCTGATGTGTTCCGGTCCCTGCTGTGCCTACGCGAGGGTCGTCGCCGCCAGCTCCCGCTGTTCCATGGGGAGGGGCTCGATTACCTGATCGACAGAGCCGTTCGTGGCTGTGATGCATCGCAGTTGCACGCCCTGCTGAGATGGGCGGTCTTTCACGGGGATGCTGCCGCTTCCACATGTTTGATCGAGAGTGGCGCTGATGTGAATCGTGATGGCAGGGGCAGTGATGGCCGAGATCGGAGGTCGCTGGGGTGCCTTGCGGTCCAATCGGGGAATCTTGAGGTCTTGGAGATCCTGGTAGCAGCGGGATTGATGGCCCATAGCTCGTCCGACCTTGTGCTTCACGAGGCCGCCACAGCCAATCGTGTTGACATGATGGAGGCTCTCTGGAAGGGACTCAAGGGGCTCGACATTAACATGACAGATGCCAATGGGAGGACCCCTATCCACGTAGCAGCTGATAACGGCTCCCTCGAGGCGATAAAGTTTTGCGTGTCAGTCGGAGGGGATGTGGACGTGCTTGATGCAAATGGGTGGAGTCCACTCCACTATGCTGCTCGAAATGGGAGCTACGAAACCGTCGAGTACCTTGTTGATCACGCGATGTACACAAAGCATGCTGTGAATGTAGAGGGGAAGACTGCCTTAAGTGTTGCCGAGGAGAACGGATTTGCTGATCTGTATGGTCCATTGAGATCAGGGGATGACCTTCACAGGGCTGCTCGAGTTGGCGATGTCGATGGGGTCAGGGACTCCATAGCGGAAGGAGGGAACGTGAATGGGAGAGATCAACACGGGTGGACTCCTCTCCACAGAGCAGCATTCAAAGGGAGAGTGGAGTGTGTGAAGGCATTACTTAGTCACGGCGCAAAGGTAGACTCTGTCGATGACGAGGGTTACACACCATTGCAATGCGCGTTGGAAGCCGGGCATATGCAGGTTGCCTTGCTGTTAGCCTCTCAAGGCGGAGGGAAAAGACTCGAAAATGCCCTCAGGGATGGAAACAAGGAGAAATCCCAGCACAAAGGAAAAGGAAGCCTAGACTTCATTCTAGCGCCTTTTAAGAAGAATCGCCGGCCGATCCTGAACTTGTGATTGGCCCTATCTTAGGTAGGTTGTCGCTCGTGTACAGCTTCACGAACTGTGGTCCTCGACTGCCGCAGATATGTAACTCTAGTGTGCAATACTGGTTCCCGCCCTGTTTTGGTGTATAGTGTATATCGCAGATTAAGTATCCCTCTTCGTAAAATATCCTGTACGACGACCCAGGGATCGATCCATAACCACGATTGCCCAAATCTAGTTAGTCCTACGACTTCGCATCGAGCCACTTCAAGTGATATAACACCCTAAGTAGGTAGCACCGAGATTGAGACGCAAACAGAGGCGCAGTCGCAGTCGTCCATCATCGTTTTGTGGTAGAACGGAGGCGATGAACTACACGCCTCACAGTTGATCTTCTCGTTCCAGCCCATCCAGGTCCTCGAGGTTGGTCGCCAATGCTGCGAACACGTTGGAGGTCGAAAACAATCGGAGCCCGGGGAAAGCATTACGAAGAGTTCAGAGGTGTATACACCGCGACTGTTCTACTGTCAAGATCCCATTCCACAAACTCGCATTAAAAAACTGATCGAAATATTGTTTCCCCGAACTCAGCCGTCCTGTTTCTCTTATAAGGACTAACGACCGACTATCTCCTCCCTCCCTTTGTAGTTTCTATCTGTCCTTTTTGCTTTTTTTTTTGTTTTATTACCACTTCGTCGAAGCAAAACTCCAACCCTCACTGTCTTCTCCTTCTCCATTTCCTCTTATTTTCCTCCCTGTTTTCATCCCAAAAGGTGTAAACTTGATCCAACCAAGAATCAACCCACGTCGTAAAAGTCACCGGCCTTTGCTTGACGTGTGATCCGAGTTGAGGGTCAGTAGTGTCAAGTCAAGTGGTGGTGGTTTGGAAGGGGAGGGTATTGTTCTGATGGGGTCGAAGCCGTGGTTGTACCCGGCGCCGACCTACCGGAAACTCGAGAGCTTCTGGGACACCGAAGACGACTCTTCCGGCCCACGCTGCGGTCACACACTAACTGCCGTGTCCCCTACCAAGACCCATGGCCCCCGCCTCATCTTATTCGGAGGCGCCACAGCCATCGAGGGCGGCCCTTCCTCCTCAGCCCCCGGCATCTGTTCGGTAACTCTTCTTCCCCATCTCTTCGTTTCTTGACAGGCGTTTCTGTGATCTGGGTGGGTTCCTGTTTTCTCTTCTTGTATTTAGGATTGGCCGGCGTGACCAATTCAGTGCATTCCTACGACATTCTTACGCAGAAATGGACAAGGCAACTCTACCTTCCTTCATTTTCCGAGCCTTTTTTTCTCTCGTCTTCATGGAAGGAAAAGTTGAATCCTGACTTTCTTTGACCGAATGGAATCCATTGGGTTGCGTTTGCAGAATTAAGCCCGCTGGGGAGCCACCATCTCCTAGGGCAGCACATGCTGCGGCTACTATGGGCACCATGGTCGTGTTTCAGGTAATGCCGCTTTAGGGAGTGGCGAGAAGTGGTCGTGTTGCCCCTGTTCTTTGTTCTTGATCTAATGGAGGAATTTGTGTGTTATATATTAGGGTGGAATAGGTCCAGCGGGTCATTCTACGGACTATCTTTATGTGCTGGACCTGACAAATGATAAGGTCAAGTGGCACAGGAGAGCTATATCTTTCCATAACAGGCCGATTTCTTTTGACATGATCTTAGATGGTGTATTTATACTAATTTGCCGGCTGTGATTCATATTAAGAGTGGTTGTTCAAGGGCAGGGTCCTGGGCCACGGTATGGCCATGTGATGGATTTGGTCGCTCAAAGATATCTGGTTACTGTCAGTGGCAATGACGGTTAGAAAATTTTACTATCGATACTTCTGTGTATTGTTAGATCTTCTTTGCATGACCGTCACTCTTTCTTTTACGTGCTCTGATTATTGTATGCAAAAAAGTTGCCCTAGCCCAACTTGATTGGTTTCTTTAGGTTATGCATATGCGTTAAAAGCAATGGATCAGTAAAAGTGAAACTTCTATTACAGGGAAAAGAGTTCTATCAGATGCATGGGCACTGGACACGGCTCAGAAACCCTAAAAATGTAGCAAACTCAATCCTGAAGGGGATAGGCCATCTGCTCGAATGTAAGTGTCCATGACGTCGTGGGTGATTTGGCAGCTCGAATGTCACTGAACATATCATATTTTGGAAAACCTCAATATCATGTAGATATACTTCTTCCAAAGAAATGGCATTTTGAAAATGAAAATGACATAATTAATCCAAAAATTGGGGAAAAATACTCTGGGACAGAATAACTCTTCACATTTGTATATGGTGATGTGATTATTGTTCGTAGGTATGCAACTGCTAGTGCCCGTTCCGACGGCATGCTTTTGCAATGTGCTGACAGAGACTCTAATGGTGCTGTAAGTTTCAAAATCTCTATTATGTGCAAGCAATCTGTTTTGTTATCTTGGTTGAGATAATCGTTTTTGTTCGCATTGACGCATTCTTAATAAGAATTTGAAGATTGCATTCTGTCCTTTCTAATTCTTTTGGTTAGAATAAGAATGAATGCAATCCTTACTTTCGAAGTACCACATGAAAGCAACATTTTCGTTGTGTGATTTATTCATTTATTTCCGCGGGTTGCCAAATTTCCTCGTGTGCATTTTTTAAACTTTATCTTGATTGTTATCATTAAGGATTGGTGTGATATTACCTTTTCAGATACGTATAATAACATTCTTGTTTATCATAGATGAAGCCTAGTCTAGTAGCCTCCCTATGCTTGGGAGAATCGAATCAATCGTCTTGATAACAGATAGACTTGGGGACCAATGCAAACTTTTAAAGGCTTGAGCTTGTGATGGGAACTGTGTCAGTACTCTGCCTATCTCCTATTATGGTGAACTAATACAAACCTTTGTTTATTATTTAAGTTATATATTCAACTTTATCCTAAGCACTTAGCAGCATTTGATGAGTTACATTAGATCAGCTAGGTGATAGCCAACATATTCCTCGCAAATTTCCATATCCTTGTGCTAAATACTTGTGCAATGTGAAGTGGTAACGAGACCCCAAATGGTGATAGAAAATACTGACTTTCAGCTCATATTGCTTCATTTAATGAGGTATAAATCTGATCTGCTGACATAGATTACCGTTTCTATGTAATTCCTGTATGTCTTTGGCCAATTTTCCGTTTGTATCCTGATAAAATTTTAAATGGCTCTAAAAATAAGGACTTGGTCAATGTTCTTTATCTTTGGAAGGCTCGTTGTTTAAATTAATTTATGTTTTGGAATCTGCAGCCACTTGCAGATGCCTATGGACTTCTTATGCATAGGAATGGCCAATGGGAATGGACACTTGCTCCTGGTGTATCCCCATCACCACGATGCCAACATGCGGGAGTGAGTGCAAATTCTGTTGCGGCCATCTTTTAGTCAGCTTTAAGGAGCCTTTTCCGCTTATAGTCTACTTATTCAGCAAAACTGGCTTAAAGTGAATAGCTAGCTGCTCTTTTAGGTTTTTGTAGGTGCACGGTTGCATGTTACTGGCGGCGTCCTAAAGGGTGGACGGTCAGTAGAAGGAGAAGCAGCTATTTCAGGTAATCAGAAATTAATTTATCCTATGGCATAATAGTTTCTTCGCTAAAGTGTGTTCTCATCAACGAGTTACCTATTCAATTGATGGAATGGCCAGATGGGATGCATTTTGTGCATTCCCTTTGAAAGCAATATTTGCTCTCTCTTGTTGATTATAACTCAACAATATGCCTTTACCGCCACCTTTAAATGTACCCACAGTTTTGGACACGGCTGCTGGAGTATGGTTGGACAGGAATGGACTTGTAACTTCCTCGCGGTCAAGTAAGGACCATGCTCAATTTGATCCGGATTTGGAGATGATGCGACGTTGTCGCCATGCAGCTGCATCTGTTGGTGTTCGTGTATACATTTATGGCGGTCTTAGGGGAGGTAAAGAGCCTTTTCTTGACTTGTCAAGCCACTCCATCCTGGCTGTATTTTATTTAATCTGTGGCCCACTTAGAATGTGGACATTGGAAGGAATGACAATCATATTGGTTAGGACCCTTCAAATTCAGTTGTAATATTGTCAGAAGTAAGAAGGAAAATCTTACATATGCCTTTTGTGGATATTGAGATAACTTCCAGAAATTAGCATATAATGTTTATTAGGAGGAATTAGGCAAGCATATTGGAGGCTAATGAGTTCCTGTTTTAATTATTTTAGGTGAGTGAGAGTGATGATGCTTATCCATTGGAAAATCTTTTCTTGCTTAAGTAGTAGTGAGGAACCAGTCCATGCCCATGGATATCAAAAAAAGTAGGGTATTTAACATTAGATGTGATGAGTAGCCCCCTTTAGTCGTAGTGGGAGAACTAAGAAGAAAAATTTATTCATCTTAACTATGGTAGCAAGCAGAAGATGCCACTTCAATGGATGAATACAAAAAACATGCAAAGAATGGTTTTGTAAAATTTCTAGCAATTGTTAAGTTTGAGTATGGGAAATATTTTCAGTGGCTAATCAATTGCAACTCTGATCAATGGGTGCGGGTGGTTTTGTGGATAGAAAACCAAATAGTTTAATAATGTCCATTATCACAGCATTTGTGAAATCTCTCATTCGTGGTATAAGCGATCTTCGAACATAACATACCAGAAGAATCTTGCATCGATAATGTCGCTTAGTTTCTGTAATGTAGTTTTACTATGGTTTTGCTTACTAAAGAGCATAAATGTCCAGTTTGGAAAATAATTTTTGTTTTCTGAATTTCTTATTTCTGTGTATGTAGATGCCCTTGACAACTTTCTGGTCACCGCCCCCTTTCAGTCGGATGCTATTTCTCCCACATTAGCCCCTGACAGAGGTTCCCCAACTTCAAATTTGAAAGTACGCCCATCTAATCTTGTGTCTGAAACGTCTTCAACTAGTGATAGTGAATCAGAAAATCCCACATCAGTTGGCATGAGGTATCTCACTATTGGGTTTTATCCCTGTATCTCCTCTGGATTATATACTGTTCTCCTCTTCCCTATTTCTCTATCTTATATGCGAGTGTTGACGAGCTATGCTTCTGGTTTCCTTATTGCCATTCTCTTCATGCTTATCTCTATTTGAATGCGAATAATCCACCCTTGTAACAGCATGGACAGGAATTCCATGGAAAAGCTGAGATTAGCTTCTGCTGCCGAAGCAGAGGTGGCTCATGCGTCTGGCAACCTGTCCAAGGAACTTCGTCTGTCCCTACTGAAGAAACTTCGGCATCACATGACAACTCTCAAGCGACAGAAAATGGATCAGACAGTAGTGACGCAGCGGCTGATGTTCAATTGCATCCCAGAGCAGTATGTCTTTCTGCACTACCCATACTACATTAGGTGTGGGGTTAATTATATTTTTTGATATTTATTCTGACCTATTCTACAGGTGGTTGTTGCAAAAGAGACTGTGGGTAATCTTGGTGGAATGGTTCGGCAACTATCTCTTGATCAATTTGAGAATGAGAGCAGACGAATGGTACCAACAAACAGTGAGCTATCAAATCCTACAATGAAGTTCGCCCGTCAGAAGTCTCCTCAAGGGTTGCAACAAGGTAAACATGAAACATCTTCCGTAGAGATGGATGTCCAGAACCAATGTTCTGTACTCATTGCCTTATCTTGGAGGTCATATCCACGTTGCTTCGCCCACGAAATTGGAAAGCCCCTGTCAATAGGAGGTTTTTCCTAGATTCTTATGAAGTTGGAGAGCTATGTTATGCCGCGGAGCAGATTTTCATGCATGAGCCGACTGTCCTTCAGTTGAAAGCTCCAATCAAAGTATTCGGAGACCTGCATGGACAATTTGGTGACTTTTTTTTTTATAAGTACAATTTGGTGACTTAATGCGTCTATTTGATGAGTATGGTTTTCCTTCAACAGCAGGAGACATCACGTGAGTTTTATGGCTATTTAATGCTATATCTGGATTTGCTCCTTGCTTTACAGTGGTGGAAATCTTTAGTCTTGATAGGAGCTGAAATTAAACATGTGCATTTGTGAAGAACTTGCACCATTCTATTACTTTCCAGTCAGAGTCAGCACCACAAATTGAGAGGATGTGGAAGTCTTTACATTTCTATCAATGTCAATGCATCTCAGCAGAATTTCAGAGATTAAATTTAGTGGTAGTTTTTTCCTGTCAACTAAAATGCTTCACCCTTTGTACTTGTTTGAAGAGCAAATTATAAAAATGAAGCTGTTAAGGTGATTGAGTTTATACATAAAAGTTCAATTCTCTTTTTACTGATTCTTTATATGTCATTTTGTCTCTTAGATTTCTGCAAGTTTTTACAAGTCATAAATTTGACAGTCTCTTGCTCTCTAATTATCTTCTTGGTCTTGTAATAGATACATCGACTACTTATTTCTGGGTGATTATGTGGACCGTGGACAGCACAGCCCGGAGACAATCACGTTGCTCCTTTGCTCTTAAGGCAGGATTCTGTCTTTTATTTCCTAGTGCCGAGGACATTCTGAAATGTTCCTTCTTTTTTCATCTTGTCTCTTCATTTTCGTAAATTTTTGTTCTGGCCATTTTCAGATTGAATATCCTGAGAATCTCCACCTAATATGGGGAAATCATGAGGCTGCTGACATCAATGCCCTCTTTGGATTTTGCCTCGAATGTGTTGAGCGAATGGTGGGTATAAGAGTAACCAGTACTCATAACTTCGTGTTAGCATCTGTTGACATTTGATTATGCTTCAGGGAGAGAATGATGGAATTTGGGCATGGACGCGGTTCAATCAGCTATTCAATTGCCTTCCTCTCGCTGCTTTAATTGAGAAGAAGATAATATGTATGCATGGGAGCATAGGGAGGTCAATAAATCCTGTGGAGCAAATAGAGAAACTCGAAAGGTCGATAACGATGGATGCTGGATCAGTAATTCTGATGGATCTCTTGCGGTAGGGATTCTTCTTGGATTTCCTTTTGCTTTCCTCTGAGACGACCTTGGAGAAGCTGAAAGTTTCTTTCTAGTTTCTGCAAAATTCTTATGGTTTGTTTCTCAAACAGGTCTGATCCGACAGAAAATGACAGTGTGGAGGGTCTGAGGCCAAACACGAGAGGGCCTGGTCTTGTCACATTTGGGTGTTCTGTTGAATTCTATTATGCCTGATGATTTTCTTAATTACGTGATTGCTTCTGAAGTCTTTGTTTAATGATTTAAGCTGTTGTTTAATTTCTGTGATGTTGCAGCCTGACAGGGTGACCGACTTCTGCAAGAAAAACAAACTTCAACTTATTATTGGGGCACATGAATGTGTTATGGATGGATTCGAGCGTTTTGCTCAGGGGCAGTTGATCACGCTTTTCTCAGCAACCAACTATTGCGGTGACCAGATTGTTCTTACATCTGTTTTTTCTTTTTTCCTTTCATAATTTTTCGAGTGCTCTAACAAGAACATGTCTTCAGGAACGGCAAGCATTGCTGGAGCGATATTGGTTGTCGGAAGGGGATTGCTTGTTGTGCCGAAGTTGATTCATCCGCTTCCACCCCCTCTTCAATCGCCCGAGACGTACCCTGAGCGTGTAGTTGACGATACATGGATGCAGGTACCCTTTTCATCCCAAATTCCCCTGTAGGTTCCACAAATCAATGCATTGCTGAAACTGATGCTTGGATTACTCGATCTACGACAGCAACTTAACATCCAAAGGCCGCCTATGCCAACAAGAGACCGCCCTCAACCCGACCTCGATCGAAGTTCGCTGGCATATATCTGACATGAAAAAAGTTGACATTTTTATCATCCTTCAGCGAGCAGCAATGCTTCCCGGAGTGATGTAAGACAGCAGGTGGCGCCAAACAACGTTCGAGAAACAGGAGGAGGTGCTGAAAATGTAGGTATATTATTTGAGAGCATAGTGGCATTACACCTGCTATGTAAATGAGATAGGAAAGCTCGCCGGAGTCAGGAATTTCTGCAGCCGGCTGCAGGATGCTCAATGACCTGGGAATGTGTTGTTGGTGTCGGGGTTTGAGATTGTCGCCGTAGTCGCCATCTGTTTTTGTGAGCCTGTGGCTATCTGTTCGTTTGTCTTGTGTAATCATATCCTTGGTTAGGATCATTCAAAGGTATAATGTTAATGTTCCGTCACTCTGATTCAATTGTAAATGTGAAACCCATCCCAAGGTCGTCCACTCGGGACTAAATCCTTTTGGTCCAAAAGTTGGAACCAGACAACACGATGATGCGGAATTGACCACTTCCAAACAAAGACCAGAAGAGAAGAGAAGCATGTAGTAACGAGAAAAGAAGGTAATAAAAGAAAACGGAAGACTATCGACTGGTCGTTGAAGTGGAAACTACTGGATATCCCCAATACTGTACACACCGATAGTTCCGAGGGAAGAATCAACAAATGGATAAATGTTAATCTAAATGGGCTTTTCAATGATACATGATGTTACAGAGATGATGTTGATTCATCGGCACCTGCACCAAGAAAGTGCAAGTTTCAGGCAATCCAACCCCCTGGGCCCGGCAAATTCACTCATAATGTGGAGTACAGCAAATGCAACGAGACTCCGATCTAGCCGGGTGAGATCTGCAGCGGTTGTTGAGCAATGACTTTGGCGTGGTAACTTAAGCTTCCTTCAATGGGCTGAACACTATATTCAGTAAGTTTTGCCTTGTCTGTTGTCTCTTTTGAGCTGGACTTTCAATTTCTTGCCACCTAATTGTCGCCCATTCATCGCGCTAATGGCCAATTGCGCTGCTTCAGGGGTTTCATAGCTTACAAATCCTGCAAAAAGTGAACACATAATATTGGCCACGAAAACTTGCAAAGTAATGGTGTGGAGTTTTTGTAGTTTTGGGGGAGGGTGGTTCAATCCTCACCGAAACATTTGCTGGCATCGGTAGCTTTGTCAACATACACCTTGGCGCTCAAAACCCTACCAAACCCCTTAAAGGCATTCGCCAACTCGTGATCACCAAACTCTTGAGGTATATGATAGATGAATAAATTAGCTCCAGGGGGACCTACATATAGAAATTGCAGTAGCATATATTGCTAGAGCCTAAATTCGCAAATTAACTCGGAAACTGGCATGAGTCTAACTTAAAACAAACCTTCAATCTGACGACTAGAAGCAGTAACACCTCCACCAGAAGACGAGGCAGAGTTACCATTGTGAGCTGCAGAAGCCCCACCTCTTGGACTGAGAGCTCTATTACTAATAACTCCTGGATATGCAACAGGATATTGAACTCCCGGCACTCCGGGATAATGAGAACCTACATAACTTGCGGCAGGCAAGCCATAACTTCTTGGGGATATATCAGGTGAGATGGAACGGACTGTAGTTCCTTGATTGACTGGAGATATCAAATTGTGATACTGATTCTGCATAGCCGGCAAGCGGTATTGCATGAAGCCGTATGGTCCTTGACCCTATGGAAGTTGAGATTAAGAACAAAATGGATCATTCAACAGAACCAAATACGATTGCTGCAGAAACTACACAAACAACAAACAGTTCTTCACAAAATTAAACAACATCGGTTCAACCAAGACCCCATGCCACTTTTTACGTTTCATCTGCACCTAATAAGATCACCCAATTAAACCCAATACACAAAATGGTTTGAAGAAATTTAAAAAAGGGAAGGGATTCAGAAACCAAGATACTTGAACAAAATTCACACATGCTCGTGAAACATGCACAGCAATAGGAAAGGATTACTATCCATAAGAAGTTCGCTTAAGAAAAACAAGGATAAAACCAGCCACGGTGCTTCAAAAATCATCAATAGAGTGTCAAAACCATATATTCATTACATCCAAAGAAGCATTAACATAGAACCTTAAAGGAAAATTGAATACCTGATATCCATATCCATTATAAGGAGGCATGTAGCCCATAGGCAAAGCCCCAAATATAGATGGATGTCGTGAATCAGCATTTGGGATATTACCAGAGTTCTGAAAGTGAGCTTTCTGAGCTCTACGAGTCTGACGTTCTTTCTCTGTATCTGCCCACTTGACGACAAGGGGTACACTTGAACCCTGAAAAGGTGATACCCGGTCAGTGGATTGGAATATATTTTAAATATAAGTACCCTCTCTCTTTTCTTTAACAGGAAATTACTAGTCACTTCCCATAGACACGAACCCATTGTTACATAAGCATCACTAAAGGTTACGAAAGCCAATTGCTTAAAACAGGTCATTTTCAATAGCCATGAAATAATTCCCAATTTATTCACCATCCACACCATTCCGTACAGGTCCGAATCAACCAAAGGGATCATGAAAAGTCATCAAATCAAACAAAAGCGATCATGAGAAGGATAAACCTCCATTTTATGCTTTCCGTTGAGGGCTTCTAGAGCTGAAATTGCTTGTTCTTTTGTCTCGTACTTAATGAAAGCACAACCTGGAAAAATAAGCAACGAATTACCAGAAGAACGTCCCATGAAAACTTCAGATCATTACGTAAAGCTTTGTCAGACTCAGTATCCTGAATGACTTACCTTTACTAGTTTTTTGTGAAACTCTTAATATGTGCATGTCCTTTATGTTTCCATATTCTGAAAACACCTTGGAAACCTCATCCTCAGTGACATTTTTCGGAAGCATACCAACGAAAAGCTTGTGTTCTGTTTTAAAGAAACATCAGACCCACAAAAAAAATGTATGCAAGGGATAAAACGAAATCCAAGAATCTACTAGGAATCAAATGCAACATGCCCATAAAAGCGTACCTAATCTTTCCAGCTCACCATCTGCGTACTTTACTTGCAGCGGACTAGATGCCTAACAGGCCAACAGAAGGAGGAAAATTTCAGCAAGACAATGATAGATTTAAGATATTAGATCAAATCCAAGAACCGGAAGGAAAGTTAACGAAAAAGAAGAAGACGGAGCAATAGGCTTTTTCTCAAAGATCAGTCATTTCTTATGATTAATCCGTTCGTGACCCTATGCAGAGAAAAGAAGCAAAATGTAGTCAGAAGAATATGTGGAATCTGGAAAAGAAATATCATTTCTAGACAGATGGTCAACTGCTACTTCAAAACAGTAGTGTTCTCAATACAACTGTAGTGCCATCAATGCCAATATGATGTGGTCTTTGAAACGACTTGGAGTCCCACGTTTATTTGCTGCTAAAGCACTTAGCCAGCAACTCAGACTTCATCGAAAGCAGAAATAGCAACATTGCCTCTTAGATCATGATCCCCTGTCGCTACGTAAAAATGCCAGATCTCATTTTGGAATCACAAGAACTCCATGAACTCACCGCAGGAGAAAACATAAAGAAAGTATACACACTTCAACTATCAAACCAATATACTCCATCGGAACCTCTCCTCTTCTAGCCCCGTCTCACCCAAGTCAAACAAAAATAAATCAACGGTGCCAGACTGCCGAGGCTCCCAGCTGCAGTAATCTTAATTCTAGATGGGCAGCTGCTGCTGCTAAATGAACAGTTTCTGCCACAAAACAGACGCACACTTCCCACCATGTCCAGGTCAGCTTTGAATCATCATCACAGGTTCCAGCCTCCAACCACCACCAAATAAATCAACAATGCGGTACAACTACCACGCCAAAAAAGAAACGACCGACCAATAAACGAAATCCAAGACAAACGAACTAACCCCAGGGAGTGTTTGCTTGTTGTGAAAAGCCTCGATCGCCTTATCCGCCTCCTTCCTCGACGGACAAACCACGAAGCAGCACCCTACGTGAACGGCCACAAACCACCAAAAAGAAAAAAAAAGAAAAAGGCCTCAAAGCACGATCTCGAACTCCGAAACCTTCCAAATCTGGATTCAGAAACCAAGCAAGCCCGTAGAAACAGCTCAGGAAAAGAAAAGAAGACGCGAGTTCGGAGGCACGAACCGCGGGAGGACCGGGTGGCCTTGTCCTTGATGAGGCTGACCTCGTCGACGATGGCAATTTCCTTGAACAAAGAGATGAGGTCGGACTCCATCATATGCTTGGGGACTTGACCGACGAACAGCTTAACGCTTTCCTCCTCAATCTCATCCTCCTCCTCCTCCTCCTCCTCCTCCTCCTCCTCAACCACTTCCACCTCCGTTTCCTTCCTCTCTCCGCCTTCCGCCTCCTCCATTTGCCGTGAGACCGAAGACCTCCCCGTCAACCTCCCTCCGCCGCAGAGATCTCGCCGGAGATGGCGGTTACGGCGGTAGTTACGACGGTGACGAGTTTCCCTTTCGGTTGAAGGGGGGGGGGGGGGTTGGGGATTCCTCGATTAGTCGTCGCTCCACCCGTTCCTTAGTTTTTGTTTTTCTCCTTTAATTTTTTTCCCGTTCCTATCATTTACTTTGTCCTTTTCTGTTATTCGGATTTTTGGATATTGGGATTCGCGGTGGCATGGGGACGTAATTACAAGGGAAGTTCGAGGGTCAAAATCCTGATGGGCGTTCATTAAATGCGGATAGCTGGACGGGGGGAACATTGAGGGGGTGTGAAGTTACGGTTTCGTCCCTCTTTCCGCCGCTGTTGGTTGGAGACGGCAAATGGGGGAGGAGGAGGGATCGGCTGAGGTGGAATGGAGATGAGATGAGGACAAGGGCATGTGCCCGAATTTCGAGGAATGTTGTTTTTAATAGAAAAATTATTTTTGTGTCTTAAACTAATCTTATTTAATTAAATACTGATTTTATTGAAAAAATAGATAAATAACAAAACTCTCCGAAAATCTCATTAAAAATTTTGTAATTACTTTGGCATGTTTATGAGCCCGAGGTTCGGTCAACGAATGAGGAACCCAAGACTGCTCTTAATCATTTGAATAAAATTATCTGACAGGGGGAGAGATTAATACGGAAGTCCAAAATTTATGGATCCGGGGCACCCGGCATGGAAATTACCAGACTGACCTTCGTGGACAAACAACATGGATATGGTGGTTGACCGGCTAATTTGGGGAGTTTTCGGAAGCCTAGGTGGCAAACATGGTAATTTGGTCGGAAACCGAGGGCTGTTGTCGGAACGGAAGGGGGAGGATGCCAGGCTGTCGACACCAGGAATCCACTCCACGTGTCGTGTTCAGTAAAACTTATGGCAAAATACACATCTGACCTTTAATATTTTGTTTGGTAAACAACACGATTCAAAGCATGTTTGCTTTGATATCTCTCACTGTATCTAACCATCTCTAATAAAATGGCTGCCGGCTGTGGCTGATCAGCTGAGCGTTTCCATAGGGGACTCCAGTGTATGGGGGACGAAACCCCGGCCCCCGAACACGGGCCGCATGCAGGCGTCGTCAAACTGTCGCCAGTAATGGTGGATGGTGTTAGTCGGTGTTGCCAGGAGCATGCGCAGGCTCCCGCTGTGGATAACTCCGTGGCCGTTTGAAGCAGTTCCTGATCCGTGGCCGTTCATCAGGAGGGGTTCCTCCGTGGATTTTAAGGGTTCGTCGGAGAAGTTCCCGGTGTGTTTCTGCATGGGCAGCATGAATCTTACCAGGGCCTTGGTGATCAAACCGAATACCTGAAAGAGAACACGAGATTGGTATCCGAAAGCATGACGGAATTCGCTTCAACGAGAGTGACGCTATTACTTTCTACTTCTATACCACTGTGCTGAAGAGAACTATTGAGATAGTGCTGGTTATCAAAATTGCATTCCCGCGCAATTTCGTGTACCCCGACCTAGTAAACTGTAACAAGACGTAGACATCGATGTTAGCACGATGGAAAAAGTTAAGAGGTAAATACGACTTCATTACGAAAATGTAGGTTGTCCGAGTAGTCACCTGGTTGTAGGCGAGCGCCATTGATACGGCCCCTCGCATCAGCCCTGCCCACCATATTATCACCTGCTGCTTGTACCCGATCTTTTCGTGTGGAGAGCTCCTGGTCAAGTTTGCGATGAAAGACAAAGGGAAAACGAAAGCGGCTCTCCCAACCACCACCAGGGCGAAGAGAATCGCACTCACCCCAATCGATGTCCCCGGACTGCAAATGCAAGCCAAACGAAGTTGTGCTCATCCCCGAAATGAAACCACAGGATTTAGCAGGCAAATAAGGATGTATCACCCTACCCCTTGCTCACGATTCTCCACTTCTCAATGTCAAGGGCGTCCATGCCGACGTACAAGAAGATGAAAACCTCTGCGATAAAGGACATGGTCGCGAAAGCATGCCTGCACAATGATTTCAGATTCTTCAACCTCACACCAATCAAAACACAAAAAACAATTGGCACGATGGGGGATGGCTAACTCACTTTGTCGTAACCCTCGACTTTTCTGTTACATTATGCCAAGTGTAATGTGACATAACAATCCCGCAAAAGAAGACTGTCAGAATGCCGCTCAAGTACAACAGCTACAGCGACGATTACCGTGATCAGTATATAGTGTACAAGGACAATCAAACCATATAATGAAAGAAACGTACTTCAGCCATCATGTAAGATAAATACGCCATGAGGATCATAAGGGCAACTTCGCGGTCGGTTGAGTGCCTGGAGATTGTAGAAAGTGGGAAGTCTGATCCGAGGCAAAAAGTTAAAACAAGGAAACAGAAACCGAACCCATCAATCACCTGCCAAAATAAAGTTTCTTGATGATATACGCGCTTAGTAATCCGACCTGCAAAAACATTGCAGGGAACTTTGAATTACAATAATGTGGTCTGCAATGAAGAGAGGAATCATATAGCAGTGGAGCAACTATTTCAAATTCCCATTGGTTGTAAAACATCAGCTGGATCATCTACTTGGTACTACACTCCCCACAAGTTAATCGTTTTCCGAACTAAATGAGAGGGGGGGGGGGGGGGGGTTGGTGTGGAACATACGGCCACACCCAGAAACGTGCTTGTCGAGAATAAGTACAGCAAGCTGCCTAGAAACTTGAAGGTGACGTCCGAAGTGAAACGCGAGAGATCAAATCTCTGAAGTGCATTAAAGAGGACCACGGAAGTGGCGTCATTGACAACGCCTTCTCCAAAAACTAGGCTATACAATAAAGGTGTCTCTTCCTGATTCAGAACCTGTAAAATTAGAACCGAAATAAAGGATTAACCTCTCATCTTGTCAGAGAAAGGCAGTGTGCAATGTAATAGGCATGAATGTGAAGTCGCACCTGCAATGTGCAAACAGAATCTGTTGCGGAGAATATTGCTCCGAGTGCTTCATTGACGAAAAGGGAGAGACTATAAAGAAATGAGACATATTCGATAAAAATGTGAAAAATAATAATAGTTGTAGATACTGCGTACCGAGATAATCTCCCGTCTCTAGGAACCCAATATTCATTTTTTCAAATAATTTGGCTGCACCTGTAAAGAGAATTCAGGTCTCAGAAAAAAGGATAAGTAGAAATAGATGAAGCTCTAGTTTCTTCTATTAATTATTCAGTCAGCCTATAATTACAAAGCACAAGAAGTCTTCTAGCTTGAAGCCAAACAGCAGAAAGTTCATCTTTCGCTGTAGGTTCTCCTACATTACTAAATCTGCAACAGACTCGCACGGAACAATGCGATATTCAGATCGAATGTGAGCCACTGCATTTCATGATACAGAAGGAACAATCCCAGTAGATAACATTTAGCAGGGGTAGTCTTTCCTAATTGTTGGTTTTACCTGACATGAATAGGACATGCATGATGCTGCAAGTTATCACTTGAACTTACCCAATGATATGACCAAGAAGGATATCAGAGTTCCGACCACACCGAACAGATTAATTGTCAGGAAATTGCGAAAGAAATGCTTCTTCTTTACCTGAAATCTGGACAACCAGTCCCATCAAATACATTGTGCAAATTAGCAATTGCATAAACGGGCCATGAAACTAAAGGTTGAAGAGACGATTTGGATCTGACCCGGCATTGAATATAATAGGAGGGAGAAGGTATATAAAGAACAGCTCTTCATTGAAGATCAATATGTGCGAGCTCCTTCCTCCAGTCGCAATAAGTATCATAACCCCAGTGCAAAGACCCTAAGAACCATAAACCCCACCGAATGCCAGGAAACAAGATTTCAATATCACAACCTCTGTTGCTGTCTCAATCTCGTCCAACCAACATTCTATATCTCTAACAAGGAAAATCAGAATGAAACTCACGATGATGAGTGCGGTAATGGACTCGTTGACCCATCTGTTCCTCTCGAGCAGGTGCCCGACCACAATGCAAGTGCAGAGCAGCCCAACAAACAGAGTGATGGCATCGATGGAGATCTCGTCGGACTTCGACAGGAACATCAGCTTCGGCAGAACATAACCCAAGTCCAAACCCATCTTTTCACCGACTCATTCGCGACAAACCCTCCCAAACCCAGAAAGAGATTCCTGCCTCCGAAAGCGGCCAATTGCAGTACCAACCACTCATCCACCTAAGTGAAAAGGAAACAGCACCTTCACAACTCCGCTCAACAGGAATCAAAGCAAAACAACACAATCAGACAAAACAAGCGAGCAACTTCCTATGTTTTGTCCAATTGCCTCCTCCCCAAGATAGAATTTCCCAAACAATTCCAGCATCAAACAGTCAATGCTCCGGACCAAACCAAACGGTCTCATCCCGCATCACAACTCGGAAAGAAAACAAAAGGTAATACAAAAATAAAAGAAGAAGAAAGACCCACAAAACAGAAACAAAAGAAAAAATCACATGCATGTAGTCCATCCCTTCCCTTTTCCCGATGTTTCTTTACTTCAGGCAGGAGGACAACTGATACCGACATCATACCAAAGAAACAAACTTTCTCTAGAATTCTCCAAAAATAATTAAAAAACAAAGAAAGTAATCGGACAGGAAGATGGAAAGGCAGGCAAAGAACTCCCGACGACGATGGTGATGAATGGTGTGTGCTTGGGCAATAGCTGAACTAGTACGAGGTTATCAGCCGGTTAAAAAGGCGAGGTGGGAGGTGCCCCGATATGGGGTTTGACCGTCGGATGGGATTGAGATCAACGGACGGGATGTTCCGTTCCCGCAAGGACTTTGTTCTAGCAGGAGAAGAGGAATATGTCTTCCTAAGACACTCCCTTCGATCCCCTGACTTGCCGTGGATTCCACGCTGTTGTCTCCTGTCAGAACAATTTCTACCTCATATTTCCATGTCGCGCATCTTACATCCTTGCGCATGTAAAATTTGGACTTTGTTGCCCACAATTTCCGTCTGAACCAACGACGAAGCCTGTTCTCGAGTCAAAAGTTTAGATAAAAACAGTAAGGGGCAAAAGGGACAGGAGAAGGGGAATGCGATGTGCAAGTTTTGGCATAGCTTGCGGCGCTGTTCTTGCATAGCCCATGGAGAAAGCTTATAGGCCCAAGAGAGTGAAAGTGGACCTGATTATGGAAAGCAAACATTTGCAAAATTGCATCAGTTGCTCAAGTCACAAAGATTAGCCCAAAACAAAAGTTGGAAAAGGAAAAAGCAAACTCGACCAAAAAGTTTAGAACTTCTTTTAAGGATACTTTGTGATGGATTCTTACCATATTAGGTAATAAAAAAGGGTTAGTGGTAGAGAAAGAAGTACAACAATGACCGATGGGCATTGAAAAGTTGGGTTGGGTGAAGGGGAGAAGAGCAAGAAATCCTGCAAAGAAGTGATCCCATTCTGATCAGTGACTACAAAGCAATTTAGCAATAAAGCGACCACAACAGAAGGCAAAAGCTATCATCATCATTCATCACCGTCGGCTTCCTTAAGCCACAAAAAAGATCGAAACTTTTCCTTTCCACGTCCCCTTAATCGATCAAATCTTTCGGTCCCCGACAAATCCCTATTCCCTTGTCCGAACCCATTTCGTTGATTATGTGTTTCCTCCCTTTTCTGGGTCGATCCCGATCGGCTCATCCGGGAGATCAAGACCCGTCCTTAACCTGGTTTTAGGCTGACCGCTGTGTTGGGATTTTGGGCCGTTGTTTTCGTTGCTATTCGGATGCAGTTACCTTGTTTGATGTCGTCTAGTGGGATTAGAGCCGAAAGTATGGACCTTTCTGTGAGTTGAAAGCGCGTTGCCCGTGGGGTTCCTTTGGTTTTGGAGTTGGGTTTTGTCTTTATTTTATTGTTGCGGGGAAGAGGAGGAGGAGCCTACTTGTGATTGGGGGAAAATGGCTATCCGATTTTAGGGCTCCCAGGGTGGTTACTCCGTTAATTGGGTCGGTGTGGATGGAAGGTGGGAGGTGGAATTGAGGTGTGGGGGCTTGCTGCTTATTGGGAGTTGGATTTTGAATAGTTTTGGTTCTGGATTATTTAGTTAGAAGAGGAGAAAGTGCGATTTGGGTTTGATTCAGAGCATCCATTGGATAAGATGACAAGGAATCTGGTAAAGGTTGTGTGTTCTTTTCTGAGAAAGGGATGCATTATGTGGGGCTTCTAGTTGGAGCATTGGTCGGGTGAGGTGAAGTGGAACACAAAACAAACAGCGTGGTTGGTTAGTGTACCATTTCGGGCAAGGATGTCCTCGTTAAAGGGCATCTTTCAGGATGTGAGGAATGAGCTGGGGAACATTTCTAGAAAAGGATTCGACTTGAGTTTCGGGCTTAGATCGCACTCGCACAGGGTTGTTCAAGATAGTTCAGTTGTGGTCGATTCTATGAAGCAGAGTTGCTGGGCCAATATGCCGACGGAGCTATTGAGGGATGTTCTTATGAGGATCGAGGAGTCCGAAGACATTTGGCCTCGAAGGAAAAATGTGGTTGCCTGTGCTGGCGTTTGCCGCAGCTGGAGAGCGATCATGAAGGAAATTGTGAAAGCGCCTGAGATATCTGGCCAATTGAGTTTCCCAGTTTCCTTGAAGCAGGTATCTGAGCATTCACTATGCTTCTCACTGTCCATCTTTCCCAGCATTGGTGATTCTGTGTAATTGTTGTCATTGGTTCTATGTCTTTGAGATCCCACAAATACGACTCGTTAGCTAGAGGAGGCAAATGATTTGAGGTGTTCTTTTGTTTTGTGCTGTTTGTAATGCTTGGGCCCAACTTTGTAATCTTGACTTATATTTAGTATATGGCGCGAAGCTCTTTATCTCATCCAAGTTTATTAACTCCTAATCTTTGATTAGTTCCTCTCCCCTGGCATCCTGATATTCTTGTGAGAGAATATTGTGTTTAGGTGTGTGCACACTCAGTTATTACGTTATTCTTTGGCATTTGCAGCCAGGCCCAAGGGGCTCCCTTATACAATGCTATATAAAACGCAACCGCAGCAACCAAACATTCTCTCTGTACCTCAGCTTGAATTCGGGTATGGATTCCTCATCTTGTCGTCATTCTTTCTTGGGTGTGTTGAAGGCATCTCGTATAATTATTGGAAAATTTGTTTCGGCTTTCTTGGTTGATGGTCTGATCGGTGGGCGTTTTTTAAGGCGTGGATACATGATCCCTCTATCTGATTACATGTGATCTCAACTTTCCAGCTTTATATGATGATGGGAAGTTCCTTCTCGTTGCTCGAAAATTGCGCTGGCCTACCTGCACAGAGTACATTATCTCCCTTAATTCTGATGATGTGTACAGGGGGAGTGGCAAATTTATTGGGAAGTTAAGGTATAATTCGTCTACCCGCAAAACTCAGTAGTATATTAAGCATTATATGGCCTTCCATTAATCTCATGTATTTTCTTGAATGCTAGATCAAACTTTCTCGGTACAAAGTTCATAATTTATGATACACAACCTCCAAGTGCTGGTGCTAGAGTCATCAAAAGCCGGTCTACGAGGCTAGCTAGTCATAAGCAGGTGTCCTCAGCAGCTCCTGCCGGAACCGACGCGGTGGCCCACCTAACATACGAACTGAATGCATTGGGTTCCAGGTTTCTCTTGCCGCACCAATGCCAGATTCAGCTGCTAAAAATCTCTTTGCTTGAATAATGTCTTGTGAAGATGAAATATGAATTTTTCTTTGCATCATAAAATTGCAGGGGTCCTAGGAGAATGAAATGTGCCATGGACTCTATCCCTGCTTCCTGTCTTGAACCAGGAGGAGTAGCACCTATGCAGACTGAACTCCTCTCAGGCACTCTCGAAGCCTTCCCATCATTTTCCTTCTTCAGATCAAGATCAACAAGAATGGAGAAATTTAAGCCCGGAACATCGTCATCTGCCCTAAGAGATGAGAGGCTGGTGTTGAAAAACAAGGACCCGAGGTGGCACGAGCAGCTACAATGCTGGTGCCTGAACTTTAATGGCCGGGTGACTCTTCCCTCAGTAAAGAACTTCCAGCTGGTTGCCTCTCCTGAAAGCATGGCTACCGGCTCGGAGAATGAGAACGCCATTCTCCAATTCGGGAAAGTTGAGAAAGATGTCTTCACCATGGACTATCAGTATCCTATCTCGGCCTTCCAAGCATTTGCCATCTGTCTTAGCAGCTTCGACACCAAAATTGCTTGTGAATGATAAAAAAAATGAAGGTAAACTAACAGTTTTTTTATCAACACAATGAATGGTGCATTTATATTTGACTCCTTTGATGTTTATTCTGTCGTGCAGTGTTCCCGTGGAACAACAACCTCCCAAATGGTGGCTGTCAAAAAAGATCATTGATTTTCGTCGTACTTTCTCTTGTGTTTTTGGAGCATTTTCCCTTAAACTGGGTGGAGAAAGGAAGTAATAGCTTTCCTCCCTGCTGGGTTTGTTGCTCCGCCTCCTTCCGTCTCTTCAAAATTGCTTTGTAAATATTGTCGCTTGCATGGCGGAACGGATAGGAGTTCATTTTTCAGGTTGCTTTGATTAGCATTGACTGGATTCTTTGGTGTTTTTGGGTTTTGTACCCTTTCTTGTTGGAAGTTTGTTAAAGACATCGGAAATAACTTCAAAGTTTGTTATTGCTAGGCTCCCTTTGGGATCGTATCAAATCTTAGCTGTACTTGTGGTTCCATCCGAGCGAAGTCTTACATTGCTTAGTAACAATGCGATGGATGGAACTTGAGTTGATCGGATTAAGTATCATTGGATTAAACGTTCGTGCAAAATTTATACTGATACATGGGATTTGAGTTTGTCCAACTAAATATGAAATGTTGCCAAATTGAAAAATGTGCAGAAAAACAGCTTGTTAAGACAAATGGAACTTGCAAAACAGATCAGCTTTTGCATTATTCTCAGCGTTTTTGAACCGTCGAGCGGTGTCTAGTGCAGGCCCGTCAAAGGATTGTAAACTTACCATCAGAATGGACGACCACCGGGTGGTCCATAAGGTGCGGGAGGGCCGCCAAAACAGTCTTGAAGCATCCAACAGCAACACAAGCCATAGAAGCTGCACAAGCAAATCCAACCTGAAGGTTCTCTGAGAGATCTATCTACACTCATCTCATGCCAATAAGAGTAAGAAGCAAAACTGATCAGATCACTGACCATGTAGACACCATGCTGCACAAGCCATCGAAGCAACCGCTGAAGAACCCTGGACCTCCGGGTCCCCAAGGCCCTCCAGGTCCTGGACCCCAAGGGCCACCTGGCCCTGGTCCCCAACCTCCAGGACCGCCCGGTCCTCCCCAACCTCCAGGGCCGCCCGGACCTCCCCAACCTCCAGGGCCGCCCGGACCTCCCCAACCTCCAGGGCCTCCCGGACCTCCCCAACCTCCAGGGCCGCCCGGACCACCTGGACCACCCCAACCTCCAGGATATCCCAGTCCAGGCCCGAACCCAAAGTCACCGCCTGGACCTCCTGGCCCCCCAGGTCCCATTGCTAACACCCGATTGGATTCCACATGCCACAGCTGCAGTCACCGCACCGCAACTGACCCGCTTCCGAATGCACGTTTGGAATCTGTGGTACTTCAAAATGCAGCCAAAAGTTGTAGAAAAGCATGGAGTTCATTTTCTAGGGATGGCTTTATAGTTAGGTACAAGATCCACCAGCATATCTACTAAGGAGTGCAGCAAACAACTTCCTAGCTTAACAGACATGAAATAAGGAAAAGCTACCATTCAAAGCTACCCTTCAAACAAACATCGATTTCTATTCTATCCAGATAAAATCTTTTGCCCTCCCGAAGGCTCAGTACATTGACCTTCCCCAACAAAAGACTAGAAAGATGAGATTAAAGAACAGACATAGGTGGCTGATAGCTGTGTCCAAATACAAGCTACAAGGAAACCGCACAATTACCTCTCATAAGTTGACCTACTTAATCCTTTAGCAGAATCGTCCACGACTAACCAAAATGACGACAGCAAGATGGCAATAACAAATTCAATTTGCCATTATTAATTCATAATCGGAAGAAGAAAAGACGACTTGTCGACTAGGGCCCTCCACTTTCAAGAAAATTCACAGTTGAATAACAGTAAGCATCCGACTTTTCCTTCCCACTTCAGGGGAATCAGATTAAGATTGATCATCTGCAAAAGTGAAATCATATCGTCCGAGATGTTTGACCAAACAAAAACAAATGCAGCCCCTGCAATTTGGACTGCCCTGACCGCGTAACCCTCCTTCCAGGATCCCTTGCCAGTCGAATCCCTCAGTTTCCCCCTGAATGAAACAATGTCAACAAAAGAACGCAAATTCATCTCCAATTGCAATGAATGAGTCGCGTATCAAAGCATCGCCACCTTCGAAGTGCTCGGTGCGAGGAGGTTGTTCTGCTGATTATGATGGTTGAGGGTTCTTTTTATACTTAATAAGATACTTGGCATTCTTACAGAACTCCCTTTGTTTCTCTGAGACAAGGGAATCAAGTAAACTAAACGGCAAATGACAGAACAACACAAGCTGGTAATTAGACAAAGCACGAGCATACCTACTCGCTATAGCCGGATTGTATTGGCTCCGGTCGGGCTTCATGTTAGCAAAGGCTTCGAGGGACAGGCCGCCGCCTCCCAAACGCCTGACGTTCTTCTTCTTCTTGGCTGAAAGCAAACCGCTCGACGTTCCGGCTGCTCCATCGTCCCCGCGATTCCAACTCTTCATTGACCAATCAATCGCCCAACCTGGATTTGACGTTCGTGCTTGATCGACGGAACGGAGGCGGCGATTCTCTGATTGAAGAAATTCGAACCCTAATTCCCAAATTCAGTCTGCGCAGCCAACTTTAGGGCGTGTTTGTTTTAGCGTAAATAGTTTCGGTCTGTACTGAAATCACATATTTTCCTTTTAAAGATCATGGTTTAGATTCAGGTCAGGAATCCGAACACTTAAATTGTTTCCAAACACACCCTTGACTGTAGGCTTTCTCGTACTCCCCCTCATCCATGCAGCCACCCAGTAGTCCATGATCTCCGTCCAGATCACAGACAGCCTGCTGCGGCTACGCCCTCCGGTCACAGTGAAATGGAGATCTTTGAGCCATAAATCTGTGTTTTCACTTTTCCAAGCACAGCTCAATTACTATCCAATCCACAGATGATGTGTTTACCAACGACTTTGCGTGCCTGCACACGCATGACCATGATAGTCCTACGTGCAGGGGTTAGTTCTTCCGAGGCAAATCAAATTCACAAATACAGCAGAGTGATATTGATGAAAATCTATCTGCAGATAACCCAGACCATATACATCCAGATATACAACACCAGCAGATCTTGAGACTGACTGCTATGCATACATAAACAGACATTTCATTGGTCTCCAAGAAATGTTCCAAAACCTGTTTAGATTGAAAGAAAGTGGCATGCGATCAGGAAGGAAAGAGAGAAAACTCCTGAATTACTTTCGCTTCCTTCCGTCTATCTGTCCTTCAACCAAACTTATGCTTTTGTATTTCTACATCAAAAAGACACTCTGAAGATTAAACTATAGATTTGCACTTCATACAGCTAATGGAATCCACTGCTGGCTTGGACATGTTCTGGAATCAGGATCCCCCAGCAAAGCCAGCAACTTCATATCCCCTGTATCAGTCACCCGCCAAATCTCAGCACCATCCCAAAAAACGACCACCCAATGACAGGTAAAGGTTTAAAAGGTAGTAATCTGGACTAAAGCAATGCGCACAGGTACGTACCCACTACATGCGATCCATCTTAGCAAAACGCCCTTTAATTCTTATCCTGCTTTCCGCCCGTACCTTTCTCGATTCATACCTGATGTGCTTATCGTACCTGCTCGAGATCATAAAGTGATCATACCGAGTTGTATTAAAAACAACAACAAAAAGTAAACCTAAATAAAAGACATAAGAGGCCAGTTCAATCAAAATAAGAAAGAAGACGACTCTGAGGGAGTCACAAAATGGGATCAATTAATAGGCAGGTACCAAGCTGCAGCCAGGGCAAGATCTCTGGTTTAGTTTTGAGAAAAACAGGTGAAAGGTGCAGTCAGTGATATACACTTCGTCCAGATAAGAACGATTATGGTTAATTCCAAATGGTAAACTACATATGTTAAGATAGAATGGTAACACCTGAAGGTACGTTCTTGCTTTCCTCTTCTCCTTGTATCATGTGAGTGCTGACTCCCACTCTTGACTGGAAAATTCATACTGAACAGGTCTCCTAACAACTACAGGCAGATAATTAGTCCTGTCTTGATCGGGGTTGTCCTGAACACTTCCAGGAGAGCATAGGCTATCAATGTTCTGTTGCTTGTCCAAGGTCGTAGGGACTTCCTCATGAAAGTCGTTCAGGAAATAAGAGCAATTATAATCTTGTTCTGCAACCTCATGCTCGCCGTGAATCCACTGAAACACCTGCCTGAGAAAGTACACATTTACCTACCATATCAACATTGAACAATTATATAATCCCACACAAAAGACAACAACCAACCTCATAATGGCCGATGGTGTCGAGCCATTCCCATCATCACAAGCCAGAAACTCAAACTCATTTTTGGCTGGGACAGTCTGTTCGAAAGAGGAGTACGGAGGTGAACTGAAGGATTTGATGGGGCCCCCCAAAGTAAAGGCCAGGTTCCGGTTTCGTAAGCATACGCAACTGGTGCAGTATCTCCTTCTTATGCTGCCCACAAGTCCCATTCCGATTCTACATCATCACAACATGGACATCATCAACGCCCATCTCTCTCACTAAAAGAAAAATCAAACCTTTCGAAATTCTCTGACTCACAATCCCCACAACAGAAGGGGTACAGCAATCAATGACCCTAACAGATCCAAACCAAACGCTACCTTCGGAAGGTGAGGGACGTCACCGCCGGCGTGGGCCAAACCCTTGAAACCGGCATTCTCGGAGTTCGCAATCAAATCATCCAAGCTAACAAAAGACGGCATCTCCCAAAGAACCATCCCCCCCTTATCCTCATCCTCATCGAGGCCGGCACCCATAAACCCTAACTCATCGAATACCCAGAACCCCATCAGCTCAGTGACCTCGGGGCAGCCAGAGAAGCCCTCGAGGGGCCTACGGCAGTGAGCGACATCGTGGCGCTCCCAATCGCAGGACTGGCACAACGCGAGACGCTCGGACTCGCGGGTAGATGGAGGCAGGGGAGGAGTCGCAGGCGTCACAGAGGAGTGACCGGGTGTGCTTAGCGAACAGAGGGTTGGTGGAGTGGACCTCGCGGTCGCAGCCTAGGCAGAGCTTGGCGGTGTCGGCCCTGCAATATAGGACAGCCTCCGTGTCCCCGCAGTAGTAGCAGGTTCGGTCGGGTCTCTTCCCGCCACCTTGGACGTCATCATACGTCATGGGGGTGGGGTGGGGGTGTTCTGTCGGAAGGTAGCAGCTGGTGGCGGTTGTTGGGTTAATTGTCCGAAGAAGAAGAAGAAGATGGAGTTGGAATGGAAAAGTCTGTTCGAATTCGGTTTGCTTCCATTTTCATGATATTTTCTTTGTATTATCTGTCTGTCATTTTCATCTCATTTCATTTTCATTTTCCTTCATGTTTGATTTTTTCCAACACATTTACATCGATCACATGTAAATATATTTGAATATTTTCCAAATTGAAATTGACAATTGAAAGGGGATGCTGGTTTTAATTAACATTGGATCATCATTATCCAATTTACACTTAGCATAAGGATCGTTCATTACATTGGTGATGCTAGCCAAGAGCTAACCATGCAAGAAGCTACCAAACCTTATTCACAGAGATTATTCCATGCACATAGACGAATTCATCATCATCATCCTAAGTTGTTTATTCCAAGTTCCTTTGCGATTTCTTGTAGTCATAGTCGTCGTGGGGGAGGATGGCGTGCGACGGCTGCCCCTGATGGTGGCTTAGGATTGGGCTTGGTAAGGCCTCACGAGAGGGAGGAGAGAGCCGTTGAGGTGGCGAGACATGACCTCGTTGGTAGAGCCGACGAGCTTCCCTCCGATGAACACGGCGGGCTCGGTGGTGCTGCATCCCAGCTTTACGAGGGCCTTCTCAATCTCCCTGTAATCGGGGTCACGGTCAATCTCGTGGACTGACGTCGCCACCCCGAGCTGCTGGAAGAGGAAGGTCACAGTGCAGCAGAGGTAGCACGTGCTCTTGCTGAATATGACCACCCCGGGCTCCGAAGCATAGGCCTTCACCTTCTCCATCGGTTGCTCTTCCCTACCGACAGTTCCTAGTCGGATCAAGCCCTAAGGGTCTGAGCTCGATCCGGCTGGCTGGTGGTTCTCTGGGAAGGTCCGAGTGGCTCCTGCGGTCGTCCCGGAAGGGTTTATGTAGGGAACAAAGCGGATTCCTTCCGAGGGGCCTGGAGAACTTCGGAAAGAAATGCCGGGTGCACTTCCGTGAAGATGCTCGTGGAGGTAGAAAAGAGGCTTTGCAGATAATGACTAGTCGGAAAGGATTCAAGCTTTTTCGCTGTGAAATGGCTGGAGCGGAATCGCAGCCATGAACAAACGAGAACAGAGAGGGTAAATAACGCGCGGACGCCTCTGATAAGCTTTCTCGAGGGGAAAAGTGCGAGTGGTTCTTAACATCGAATCCAATGTCTTCTCAAACTGACCCCAAAAGTGGGGGAAGAATATAAGATGCGAGGGGAGGGTGGCTGCCATGGTCAATTCCCTGCACGATAAGATCCTCACAATCTTCTAACATTCTCCCCCGATCTTACAACCACACCACCTTTGAATCTTTTCCCGCATTTCTTTTCGAACGTCATGAGAGGAAGAGATAAAAAGGGGCGATAGTTGCGTACGAATACTTCCTCATCTCTGGGAGATAAAAAAAAAATCTCTGTAATAATGGTTACAGCTGGGGGAGGTGGCGAAGAAGATGGAGTCTCCCCCCGACTCCAGTGGGGTTCGAACACCGAATCTCTTGCTCCCAAGACCAGCGCCTCATCCAGTGGGCCATGGTTTTTGGGATTACTCTAATGCTAATACTTACCTATGTGATGTGGATTTGGAAGAAATAGATTGAGATCGAGGGATTTCTTGTTGAAATTATGTATCGGGTTTGCTTCACTTAAAACTTAGCCGATGGTAGGAATTAAGGATTGATGGAGAAGTTTGAAGGAAATAATAGAATTAATCGTTCCAAAATTCTCTTACCGCACAATTTACAAAAACAAATTTTAGCTTCTTATTTGATCAAACAATTCTTAATATCTCTGTGATACGCTATACTTAGGTTTATACATTTAGTCCCTTGAGCTTTTTTGTGCGTTGTTCACGGCCGTATTCGAGCAAGAATTGTGAGTGGGGAAGACTTAGTTGTAATTAATTATAAGTGTAGGCATTGAAGTTTTATTAATGTCGAAATACTGTCGTTCGGGCAAAAAATTATATGTTATATCGACAAGCGTAATATTGATATTATATAAATTCATGTCCCACTCACTTATATATTGAGTTTAGAAATGTGGCCTTGCACATATGCTAGCTCAATTAAGCCCAATCCAATTATAGATTTAAATGATGTTAAATATGGATTTACCCATGTATAGACAGACACATTCATGGTCTTGCTCGTACTCTAACCTAATTTGTAATCCGGCCCAATATGGCCCATAATCCCGTGTTTCTTTGTCCCGCATCGCATAAAGAAGACACGTACGAATTCTTCAACTCCTATAAATAGGAGTCCGCTTCCCTCATAGAGACAATTTCAAGATTGATGAACTCGTTAGCTCGGTGAAGCTCTCTAGCACAAATAAATAGCTAATGGAATCATAAACAAAATTTCAAACACATGGTAGGTCCGCACCGACTTCTACCATCATGGCTTCCTGGAAAACAATGGCATCAGCTTCTCCTTCTTTCGTAATCTCGTCTCACTTCATCGGTTTCCGTGGTGCGAGATTCCATTATTTTGCTCGGCTTCCTTTGAGCATTCCCAGGAGAAAAGAGGAGGAAGATGACACGCAGAATAAGTCGATACGCGTTCTGATCAGATCAAAAGAGGCCGATTCTTCGCGTGATAAAATGTTCAGAGGAAGATGACATTATGCGCGGAATTGCATATATATGGAGAAGTACTGCACATCCATTAAGCTGGAGCTCGTTAGGCCCCACAGGGCTAGCCGGCTGAAGGCAATATTCCGAAGGAGCACATCGAATGCCTCCGTAAGCAAGGCCAATTCTGACAACGGATCGGTGTTCTGCAAAGGGAGGCATTATCCCTTCTCCGGGTTTTAAGAAGAAAACTTGTAATATCCAAACTTGTGTTATTGCAAATTTTGTGACATAATGTCATTTGAAGTTTGATTAAAACATAAGATAAAGTTTGATCTCGGGTTTTCCCGGCCACCATCCTCCTCCAATTTCAGAAAATTTGAGAAGATCCTGCACGCCGGGACAGTGTCATAAATTGTGGAATTTTCTGCAGGAACGAGGATATTCTCAAGGATCTCTGTGCTGCTTGTATCCCGCTTCACAGCCCTTCCGATTTCACTGCAGATACGACTCGTCGTTGGAAGAGGTCTAGGCTTAGAACTGCGAGCGACATCCCCTACCATTTGGTGGATTTTTTGGGAGGGAGGGCTGAAATCATCGGCTTTTGGCCGCACTGAAATGATTTGGTTACTCGTAATAAAGAAACAACCTTAAAAAATCACTAAAAATGAAATATAAAATATGACACACTTTTATCTAATAGTTTTTGAGTTTTTAGACATCGTCCGCCGTAAAAAATAATGCTTTGGTTTAAATTTACTCGTACATCTTTCTCCTTCTTGTGTTATTATTACAGGGAGTTAGAAGACGTCTAATGACGGCTCTAGGGTGTCATTTGATATCAGACATTTTTGGTAGGGGAGTTCGATGTGGTAATATTATCTACACACGCATTTTTTTAATTCCCAACGTTATCTAGACGTCCCAGATGGTCTTTTCCATGGCTGCGTGGTTGGGCATGTGGTGGTTCGGGTGTTGTCCGAAGCCGTCGTGGCCCATGACGGGTGGTGGCAGCCTCTGGGGATTGTGGTCCTGCATCCTGTTGCTGCCGTTCCTAACTCCCTGTCTTGATTGGCCGCCGCTTATCCCCAACAAGTCCAGGGTCATCCTGTCGGTTCCATTCGGGGTGGTGTTGCCGCCAAACATCGGTAATGGCCTTGATCCTGTCCCCTTTCCAGGAACAGGTGCTGGGTTGATGTTGCTTACTGAGAATGCAGAGTCCTGTTGTCGAGGTTGATGGTTGCCCATGTTCTTCACCCTGAAACTCCCCTGATCTCCTCCTCCCATGAACATGCTCGTGAACATCTCCCGTGAGCTGCTGAGGCCGCCCTCCATGAGCTGCGCCATATGACTGCCAAAGACCCCGTTGAGATTCATACCGGTTATAGTGGGCGTTTGTTCTTGCTGCTGTGGTCGGTAGCCTTGGTCGTAACCCTGCTGCTGCTGCTGTTGTTGTTGCTGTAATAGGTTGCCGCCACTGCCAAATGCTGCTGTTGCAGGGGGCGGTGGCGGCGGTCCAGCAGAGGAAGAAAGCTGCTCGGGGCCGGCCATGCTGGTTGTGAACGTCTTCTGGTGCACCATGGGGGAGTTTATGCCTGTGCTTGCCGTGGCACCCATCTGCGCCGCCTTCTGGAGCAGGGCGGTGGCAGACATATGAGCAGAGCCCACACCGAGGCCAGCAAGGAGTGAGGAGGTAGAGGCCTTGCTGTCCTGGATGTGGTATCCAAAGGGAGTGTTGAGGCCAGAGGAGATCTGCGGCCCGAGCTGTAGCGGTGAGGGGGAGGGCGAAGGGGATGACGAGCTGATCGGCTTGAAGAGCGTGGCTGGGGAGAACATCGGGGATTGGGGGATGCTAATAAACTTGTAAGGCATGGAGCTGTGATCTCCGGGGGATGAGCCGAGGTGGATTTTCGGGTTGTAGAAGTCGCTGAGCAGGGCGGATGGATTGGAAGATGGGTTAGACAGTGGTCGGGATGACATAAGCTCTGAGGGGATCTGCGACGGGACTCCGCCGCTGCCCCCTATCATCCCTTGCTGTTGCTGCTGCTGTTGGTTGTTCACCTTCTTGTTCTCCTCTGCCAAGGCGTCGCAGAATGCTCTGTGAGTGATGAAACTGTCCCTCCTGCGATCCAGAAGTTTATGTAACTCAAGTTAGGAATTGGGATCGCTGATCATTCCCCCGATCTCATAAATGTATGCTTTCCGCCGGTCACGGTTCAGAACGACATGAATACGATAAGCAGTTCAATGAACATACTTATTAAACTAAATATGTTTACTATGCTTATACTAACATCATATGTTATTTCAATAATGAAAAAGCTAACAGTAGGCGCAGCGCTTGATCAGGACAGGTGATCGAGGATGCTAACCTGGAGAAGATGGTGCCGCAATCACACTTGTACTCCCGTGTGCCGCAAGTCTTCTGATGTGCCTTCAAGTCGGACTGCACCGCATACTTCTTAGAGCACATGTCGCACTTCCACTTCTTCTCCCCGTGCTTACGGCTGAAGTGCTTTTTGATCCCAGTGAGGTCGCCTAGTGCCCTCACTGGGTTGTGGTGGACGCACGTTGGCTCGGGACATACATACACCCTCTTCCTGGGTTCAGTCCCTGTCCTCTGCCGGAGCTTCCATGGCAGGTTATGCCCCCTCCTGTGCAGCTGCAGGTTCTGGTCCCTCTGGAAACCCTTGTTGCAAATCTCACACACGAACCTGTTCCTTGCCATCAGCGTCGTAGGAGATAACACCACCACCTCCGCCGTCGGGTCTACATTTTAAATCATTTCACGACTTCTCACACAACCAAAAACATTCCTTCACAAACAGAACTAGAAAAGGAGAGATAGATCTCCATGCCTGGAGTCCCGGGGAGGCTTCGCCTCTTCTTTGGAGGAACCAGACGTTGAGGGGACAAGGCAGTCTCAACACCACCCGTGTTCGAGTTCGGCAGGAGGACCGGTGTCTGATGACCATGTCCTCCACCCTGCCCCTGCTGAATCTGAATCAGCTGGGGCTGCGGGTTGTGGTCCCCGAGCAAGGCGTGCCTTTGGACGACCTCTTCGCCCGTGTTACCGGATGAGAAACTCCAGTCTTCCCCCGAGAAGTTCAACATCTCGGACCCCTTGTTCCTCCCTTGTATCTAAAAGAAAAAAAAAAAACAACAGTTCCCAGAAGGAGGAAGACAAATTGCTTCCAAAGGTGAGAAAGATTAGATTTAGGACTTTGTTCTTCTAAAGTTTCTGTGTGTCTATTTCTTCCTTTGGATTTATGTAGAGTTTATATAAACATTGGGCGGGGGCAATATGGGAATTAACGTTTTTGACAAAAAATAAAAGTTTTTTAATTTAATTAAGCCCTCCATTTTAATCACTGGTCTTAAAAATTTTCCTTTCGGATTAGGAAATGGAGAAGTACCACATAATATTAAAATATTAAGTTTTTTTTGTATAATTTCATGAAATCTTTTTTTTTTTTTGCTGATATGTTATTTTGGAACAAAAAACTGTGGTGTTTTTGGCATGGCCTATATTTAAAATTAGTAACATATTCATTGACGTTGTCGTGATCAAAGTTTCTTCCATCTTCTTCTTCTTCTTTCCCAAGCTTCCCTTTCCTTGTTAATGTCGTAAACAAACAATGGAAACACACCAAATAAATAATTCGAAAAGTAATACACTGCCAGAGTTTATCCGTCTTACAACAGTAATTTAGGACAGCTCGTCATAACTCGTAATAATTTACAAATCACTAGTAACGTCATAAACGACTGAACTTTACGCGATTCGACGGGAATCTGAGTTTTCAAGTCTGTGGTTGCTTGCGAGTGGTGAACATCCTCGCCTGATTGTCGTCGCATCAGTTCATTCGTTATCCTATGAGTCATTCGCACTGGCGTCGCAACCATAATGATCCATTCCTGTGTTTGTCTTGGCCAGCAGATTAGTCCTTACATTATTAGTCCGTTTCTTCAGTTGGTGTTGGCTGGCCTTTGGCATGGTGAGATGTGTCCTTTCCTACCCTAAGGTATTATCTCCGGGAAGAAACTGTCTTAATTTGCTTCGTGATTAAGTCGAGCAAAGCTCGATAGCGACCGTCGATCGACGTCATCTCATCCTTCCAAAGTTGCCGTCGGATTATACCATGTCCTCCAGGCCCTCATAACTTATCTGTCGTGACAGCAAACGCAATTCGTGACATTCTGTTTGTCTTTTGGGATCAAAACATTCGTTGTGAAGAGTAATGAAGGGGACATTCACATCATCCCCAACGAAACATCAGTTTTTTCTTTATTATCATAGAAAGGCATATCGCGGCTATCATTACTATATTCGAATAACGAGCGCAGTACGCGAAAACGGCATTTATACCCCGGTGCCACTCTGGCCTAAAACGCAGATGGGGATGAAAACCACCCGTGGTTACTTCTGAATAGTCCGAATATGCCTTTTGGAAATCGCTGTGATGGTGGCCGAATCTGAGACGCCGTTTGGTTTCAATCCCTGGCCATTTTCGGCCTATTGCTCGAAACAGTCATCGAGGACGACTGTGGCCCATGTGTTACGAAAGTCGTAGTGAGGAACCGAGAACGAAATCGGCTGAGAAATGAGGAACAACAAAGGGACAGCTTAGAAGACAAATGGAAAAGGAAAACCCTAATGAGACGGTCGCCTCGAAGAAAAGAACCTTGCGGTCCCGACAAAACAACGACCCTCCTCGCCATTGTTCTCATCGACACTTTGGCCCCGTAAGGTTACAAGGAAGGAAATGCCTCGCAACAACGTAAATGACAGCAGATCTTCGACAGCGCGGCTCTTTGTTTGACAAACCAAACTTTTTTCTTTGTAAAACGATGGAATATCCCGAGGATGACGGACGCCCACGCCCTATTTCAAAAGCAAAGGAAAAACCATTCCGACGATGTAACCAATCGTAAAGACGGCTGCCGATGCCGCTGAAAATGACATCTGTTACTTAAAAGGAGAGATGAATTCTGGGAATGATTCAGAAGTTCTTACTGGCTCCGTCGATATGCTATTTGTCGTCGACGAACATCGATGTCTCGGAACCGCCATCCTCTTCATGTCATCTGGTTTTCCAAAGATGCACGGCAAGCCCCCACGCTGTAACGTAATGCCCACTTAAAGTGCGGCACTTCGTTTTGGCCCATCTGTTACGGTCCACACACTACACTGCACTGATGGGCCGGAGATGGTGGCGAGGTCAAACCAGAAGAAAGCAACAACAAATGATAAATGAATGTGAACAACTTACGAGTCAAACGAAATCGAATTTATTAGTCGTGGAAAATTGGAGTCCCTTCTTTTTTTTTTTGTTCCTTAACTAATAATAATAAATGATGATTTGTATTGTATTGTGTGCTAAACATGCTTGCATGATGCGACACGTGGCAGAGATGGATTATCCTCTCTCTCTCTCTCTCGGCCTCACCTACCACCCAACACACACACACACTAACATTTTGTTTAGATTAACACTAATCCTCTTCTTACAACGTTTATTTATTACCCACTATATAAACCCCACCCTTTCATAGTCCCGTCCACCATTGCAGAACTAAGTCACACTCCTCATTTGCCTCATCACTAAGTAGTTCCGAGCTTTGCTTACTCCTCCTCCAATGGCGTCCGCGTTGAAGTTGCACGGCAGCCCTATCTCCACTGCCACGATGAGGGTGCTTGCTGGTCTCCATGAGAAGGGCTTAGAGTTTGAGTTCTCCCCCGTCGACATGTCCATCGGTGCCCACAAGTTGCAGCCCTACCTCTCCCTCAACGTACGTCATCCATGCCGCTCGTTCTTTGTTTCCTTCGGGAAGTTATGCCTGGCTCCCACGGGGAGTTTTATGTCGTTTTTTCTGTAAAATATGCAGCCATTCGGTCTGGTTCCCGCGCTCGAGGACGGCAGCTTGAAGCTCTTCGGTGAGTGTCTTTACGTTTTTGTTATTTCCTGTTTTGAGTATTCCTGATCCTGACGTGGTCGGATTGATTTGGGCTTTCGTTTGCAGAGTCGAGGGCAATCACTACGCACCTTGCGCATTCCTATGCGGACAAGGGGAACCAGCTGATCCTCCCCGGGAAGGAGAGGGCGGCCCTGTTGGTGTGGCAGGAGGTGGAGGCACATCAGTTCGAACCCATTGCCGTGAAGCTGCTGTGGGAGCTTTTCTACAAGCCCATGTTCGGGTTGGAGGCCGACCCCTCGGTCGTGAAGGAGAACGAGGACAAGCTCGCGAAGGTCCTCGACGTGTACGAGGCCCGCCTTGGCCAGTCCAAGTACCTAGCAGGGGAGCAGTACACCCTTGCTGACATGCATCACCTCCCTGCCGTCAGCCTGCTCTCGGGGACCCAGGTGAAGAAGCTCTTCGACACCCGCCCCTGCGTGGCTGCCTGGGCAGCGGTTATCCTGGCTAGGCCAGCCTGGGCTAAGGTTCAGGCATTGAGGAATGCGCCGCAACAGTGAGGTGGGCCTTGGCAGGGGTTCGAGCATGTGTTGTGTAGGACGAATACGTCCTTCTTGTTGGGCTTTCTGCTGTTCCATTTTCAGGCAGAAGAATAATTTGGGGAAACGTTTCATTTGCAATGTTGTTTTCTGAGTCAAGTCGCTCATGATTTTCCTACAATGAAGCCTCCAGTTACGGACTTGGTATGAAATAAATCCAACTCATCCGGTGATAACCTTACCATTCACATATGAAAGCGAACCACAGGTAAAACAGATACATTCGTAGAAAAAGGATCACGACCTCACTACCAATGGCATTTGCCTTTCTATCTTACTGATGGAAGCAAAATTGTTGACGAGCAACACTACATTCCGCAAAAGATGCCCGGTGTTCTCACCTCTCAGGGAATAGTGCCATCAGATTGCACGGAAATGAGCTCTGGGTAGAAGAGATGGACTGTGAGACAAAGTAGCTGGACACAAAATGGGTTACGAGTTAGTAGTTCTGCAAGCATTGGGATTTCATGGTACTAGACAAGGCAAGAAGGCGAACCTTCACTGAGATTGCCAAGAAGGATCAACGGGTTTCCGGTGTACCCATGCCACCCCCCTGATCTCCATCAACACACCATCATCAGGTTGATTACGTGCCGACTAAATGGTGAGGCTCGTCCAACAACTGAATGCACAAACGAGAAAAAGTCTCGGTTCATGAATAGGCTTCCATGAGCTCAGGTCCTACGGAGCTATAACCCAAATCCTTCTGGAGACCTCTCATTTTCATTAAGTCCCTTACTTGCTGAGCATCATTCCATCTACCCATTTCAGAGTACACGTTCGAGAGCACCACGTAGTGAGCAGAATTATCCGGCTCCATTTCGACGAGCCTTTTAGCGGCGAATTCGCCCAACTCCAGGTGCTTATGAGCCCTACACCCGACTACCAGCGCCCCCCACATGGTTTTTGTAGGCTCAAAAGGCATGCTGTTTATTAAGTTGTACGCATCCATCAGGCAGCCTGCTCGTGCTAGGAGGTCTACCATGCACGCATAATGCTTGAGACTAGCAGATACCCTATACTTCCCGTTAACCAACGAATCGAAGAGCTCTCTACCTTCCTCGATCAACCTCGAATGACTGCAAGCCGAAAGCACTGCCAACAAAGTTACATCATCCACCTCAATCCCCCGTCTTACCATATCACGAAACAACTTAACCGCCTCGTCGCTTCTCATAGCATTAGCGAGCCCTTTGATCACTGCATTCCAACTCCAAACGTTCCTCTCCGTCATGCTCTCGAAAACCCTCATCCCCTCATCGATCCTCCCGCACTTGCTGTACATATCGATCAAAGCAGTCCCCAAACTAACATCCAACTCCAACCCTCGCCTCATAACAAAGTCATGTACCCATAACCCCATCTCCACCGCCCCGTGACCAGAACACGCTGCAAGGGTGTTCACCAGCGTGACCCTGTTTGGCTCCACGCCCGCATACTGCATCTGCTCGAAAGCGAACAACGCGTCGTCGAAACTCCTCACGTTCCTATACCCGGTGATCAACATCGTCCAGGAAACAACATCTCTAAAGGGCATTTCGTCGAACAAGCGGCGGCAGTCCGCCATGTCATCCGCAGCCGAACCGTACAAATGCAACAACGAGTTCCCGACGTAGACATCCCCCAGATGACCCAATTTCACAACGTGCGCATGCACGCAGGCACCCGACCGGAGGTCCCGGGAGTCAGCGAGGGAGTTGAGGAGGAAAGGGAAGGTGTAGGAGTTGGGGGAGATGGAGGAGGAGTGCATGTGGGCGTAGAGGGAGAAGGAAACGTGAGGGCTCTTGGAATGGGAGAAGGCTCTGATGAGGGTGTTGAAGATGAAGGGGTGGGGCCTGCGGAGCCGGGTGAAGAGCGGGAGGACGGCGGTGTTTAACAGGCCGAGGGAGTCGCAGGCGTCGATGAAGCGGCTGGCGACGAAAGGGTGGGACTGGAGGCAATGGAGGATAAGCTGGGCTTGGATTTGGAGAAAGTGGGAAGGGGTGGCGCAGCGGCGGGAGGCAAGGAGGCCGAGGACGGCGTCCGCAGCTGCGGCGGCGGCAGCTCCTCGGAACCTTGTCATCAAGGAATGAGGCCTGCAGCGAAATAAAGAGTAACGTTGCGCATCCGGGGAATCGAACCCCGGTCAGTACCGTGGGAGGGTACCGTGATGAGTTTTGTTCGTTAATGACGTCATTTGGCGAAATATTTCGCGGACTAATCCACCAAGGCCGACTTTGGTCATCAAGGAAGTCCGCCTTTGTAAGGCCGACTTCGATTTTGGCGAATGGAAGTCGGCCTTACAAAAGTCGACTTCACCACACTTAGAAAAAATTTTAGCAAACGAAGTCCGGGATAAGACCGACTCTCTCAATTTTCTTTTTTTTTTGTTTTTAAATTAAAAAAAAATTAAAGTCGGCTCACTTAGGCTTTTTTTTTTAACTCAAAAGAAAAAAAATTAAGGAAGTCGGCCTTTGTAAGGCCGACTTTCATTCCCCAAAATCGAAGTTGGCCTTACAAAAGTCGACTTCCTTAGGGACCGAAGTCGGCCTTCGTAAGACCGACTTTGATAGGATAGTTGACGAAATATTTTTCAAAATTCCTCATTCATCCAGGAACAAAACTCGTACTATGATACCACTACACCAGATGCGCCCTACAAAATGCCCTCCTTCTTTTAAATTTTAATTATTTTAATAGTTTAAAAAAATCAACCGACGCTTCTTTATCCCATGTTTGGACACGCAATTTACACCCTGTATGCCTGAGGACCATTTCCCTTTTCAATTGTCCGTTAGGTTTTATTCAACGAAACAAACGTGACTCTAATTGCCACCCGATCGGATGATATAATATTGCTAGTCGCTTACGGGAGTTCGTCGGCATTCTCCAGAGGGTCCCTCGACCTCAACACGGATTTGAAATAATATTGTCACGTCCCTATTGAACGAACTATTGAATGTCCCATACGATGGATATGCGTTCACGTGCTGGATTCCAAAGACAAGGAGATGATGGTTGTCACAGGAAACCAACCAAAGTCACGTCCTCTTTCGTGTAAGGGATTAGGTTACAACATCAACCATAGCAAAGATAGTAAGAACGTTTCGACCTGGGAGTGTGATTGGGTTTTCGGGTATCAAACGTTTTTACTTTAAGAGCTTGATAAACCACTGGGGACCAACAACGTTCGGTAACCTGTCGTAATTCCAACAACTACTGACTATCAAAGTTGCTCTCGAACATCTCACTCTATAAAAAGCCCCACTCATTTCGGGTTTTAGTTATACGATTCAGTCCCATATTCACCATGGCACGCGTTTACCTTCCCTTTGTTTTCCTCGGTGTTGTCCCGGTCCTCCTCCTAGGGTTGGCCGCGGCCGGAGTTGAGCCCGACCACGGGTACCATGTCCCGGTTGCCCCGCCGCCGTACTGCGGGCCTGTCCCCGGCAGCGATGCAGACCTTATTCACGTCGCCATGAACCTGGAGTTCCTCGAGGCTGAGTTCTTTCTCTACGGCGCGTTCGGCAAGGGACTCGATAGCATCGCCCCATACCTCGCGAAGGGTGGCCCGCCTCCCGTCGGCGGTCAGAAGGCTGAGCTAGACCATCTCGTCTGGAGCATAATCGCGGAGTTTGCATACGAGGAGGTTGGCCACGTGAGGGCGATTTACGAGAGGGTTGGCGGGATCCCGAGGCCGCTGCTTAATATTAGCAAGGAGAGCTTCGCGGATGTCTTTGATGTCGCGCTTGGACATAAGCTAGTCCCCCCGTTCGATCCATATGCGAGCTCGATTCACTACCTCTTGGCCAGTTACCTACTCCCTTATGTGGGACTCACCGGCTACGTTGGCGCCATCCCTCACCTCAGCAACTACACGACCAAGGACGTAAGAATATCGATCTCCCTTAATCTTTCTCGACGAAACAAATGCAATGATATCTTACGAATAAGGGATAACATTCCTGTTTAGCTGGTGGGGAGGCTGCTTGGTGTGGAGTCGGGCCAGGACGCGGTTATCCGGACCTTGTTGTACGAAAGAGCATTCGATAAGGTGGAGCCTTACGGAGTGACGGTTGCGGAACTAACAAACAAGCTGTCATGGGTAAGGAATGAGCTCGGGAAGTGTGGGCTGAAGGACAAGGGGGTGATTGTTCCAAAGGAGCTCGGACCGGAGGGAAAGCTCGAGACAGAAGTCCTCTCCTCGGGCAAGAACGAGCTGGCGTACTCGAGGACCCCACAGGAGATATTCAGGATCGTCTACGGTAGCGGCAACGAGCACGTTCCGGGAGGGTTCTACCCGCACGGCGGCAATGGGAGGATCGCTAGGTCCTTCCTTTACCATCCATGATCAATTTGGGGGGACCAATCTGTATCGTTGTATGAATAAGTTCCACGTTGTTATTGCAATACTTGATGTTCGTCCTAATAGAACAAATCAGAGAGATTGATAATGAAATCTACTGGACAGCACCGAGCTCGAACTTCCCAAGCATGAGCGTGCGGATTCAACTCTTCCGTGACGCTTTCGTACACGGGACTCAATCGAAGTCGACACATTGATCCATGTGTCCAGCTAGATGACATACACAGTACGATGAAGCGACGAGAGAGCAAACACTGTGTTTAACTTTTAGGACACGGTGAAAGTTTGAAAAAATGTGCAAAAACGATAGAGATGGTTTGTGCGTTATCGTCCGCCTTATCTGATAAATTAATCCGGGTCCACTCTATTGACATGGCAATTAATTTTGGGCCTGGGATTAGAACAGAAACCTAGTAACCCCCAAGTCACACTCCGAGTCGGCCCAAGATGTAGTCGTCTAGGCTGACTCGCGACGAAATCGACTAGGTCGATTTATGACGAAGTCGATTGGGTCGACTTATAAACGGGGTCGACTAGGTCGACTCACGATGAAGGAATATGATGATCAAAGCCAATCAAGATGACTCAACAGTAGCTAGGTCTACTAGTAGGGTCAAGTCGACGGAATCCTGGATAAAGTCGACCAAGTCGATTGCAGTCGGTACAGATCAGTCAAGTCGACGAGGTTGAAATAAATTTATTTATTTTCAATCACGTTTGTTAAAGATCGTAACTGATCTTAAATATCCAGGGACGTGATCCCATATATCAAGGGGGTTGTTGAGACACTCCCACGACATTAGGGATCACGATCTATAACACGATCTGTAAAAAAGATCTATCTGTTACGCGTTAATCGCGTACAAATCCTCTATAAATAGCAGAGGGATTTTCAAGACAGGGCACGACCATACACAGCCAAAAACACTGAAGTTTGTTCGTCAACCTTAGGAAATTAGATACCTCGACCCGGTTCATAGGTCAACTCCCTTTCCACCAGCAGAGTGAGCTCGTAGGGCCTTTGCCGTCAACCTCCGCCAGCGACACCACCGACGGAGTGACTCGTAGGGCCTTCGTCACAGCCTCCCGCCAGCGACCACCACCGACGGAGCGAGCTTCCAAGGCCTTCGTCACGAGTTCTCCACCGTCACGGATTTCCACGCCGTTGTCAATACTTGCACTTGTTTTCCGTTTTTAATGGCTGTAAGCCCTGTTTCCTTTACTCTTTAAGATTGTAAGACTTGCATTTAATTTCAATAAAATTGTGCATCTTCTTACTGGCAACCACAATACAACTACTGTGAGTCCATTGCCAAATATTTCCGACGTGATCCGTTCCGTGCGCGAACACACTCTTAACATTTTCGTTTGTTGAAGAACGTGAAGTTCGAGAAAACCTCGTTAGATTATATCGAATCTCTTTAGTGGGGACTTCAAATAATTTACGAGATCTGCAATGAGCACGTGCCGAGGGTTCTGTCCTCGTGGCGCCCACGGGATGATCGCCTGGTCCTTCTACAAACCCATGATGAGACGACCTTAACGTATGGAATTCGGATAAACCTTGTAATGTGATAATATATCATGTGCCATGAAATGTACGTGCGTTTGATAGGATTCAATTGAAGAAGATTGTAAAGTTGATGGACTAATTGAGAATAATTTTCCGTCGTGGAGACAGACAACATAAGCCAGAGCAGATGATCCTATCCGGTTTGCGATTGCTGTTCCGCGCCATGGATGTCCTCGCGGTGAACAACAGTGTCCTCTTCCTCTTACCGACAAACTTAACGGAGTCGTCTTCGTCATCGTCGTCTCCATCATGGGTTTCATTTCAGAGGCACGGGCGTGTAAGAAAGTGGGGTCAAAGACAGGGACTTGCTCTGTTCCGTCGGATGAAGTGGGCCTCTTCCACTTCTGCCACTCCACCGCCGCCTCCGCCTGCTTCGGAAGAGGAGGAGGAGGAAGGGGTGGGGACACCGGAGTCTTGCGTCAACTTGGGTCTCGAGTTGTTCTCCAAGGGAAGGGTAGGTATGCGCGCTCTATGCGATCGGGGTTTGGTTTTGACTTGTGGATATGTTTAGGCTGGGATTGTGTTGTTCTTTCCCGTGGTTTTTGGTAATGTGCTATCCTAGGAGTTTTCTCTTGGAATTGGGGTCTGAATGTTTCAAGAAAGGTTGCTTTTTTGGCGAAAGGTGGATTAGGATTGGGGTGAGTTGAAAGTACATATTCTTAAAGCGTATCTTGGAAATTTATGTGCTGGCATTTCCCCTTGCTTTTTCAACTGCTGTGTTTTGTGATGGAAGTAAAGCCTGAATTGTGGGGCTTGTTGTCTTTTTTCTTGTGAACCCGGCGTTCTGCTGCCGATTCCTTTTAGTTCCTTATAGGTAAATTGTGTTCGGGAATTGCTTGTTGGAGCTACCTTTCACTTTCTTGTAGGTAAATTTTTAGGTATTGTGATTACTTCGCTATGTAGGTGTTGAGTTTCTTTGGAAATGCGTGACGTGAGGTGAGATTATGTCGATCCTGTTGAATTAGTTGGGATGAGGGTCCTACATTGCAGGGATTTAGCATGTTTCGTTATTTGCAAAGCATATTCTTTTCCATTGGAAATGAATTTCTTTACACATTCGGCTGTCAAGAACAGAACGAGGAAAATCTTCGCGCTCTAATGGGTAGAAGAGTATTTGTTGTATTAGCCAGTTTTCCATCTAGGGGCCAGTAATATGGTAAGTGAGTTGATGACATGCCATTGTTGGTGACCCTAGGTTAAAGAAGCCTTAGCCCAATTTGAAAGAGCCCTAACTCTAGATCCTAACCCCATAGAGGCTCAAGCTGCTCTCTACAACAAGGCCTGCTGCCACGCGTACAGGTAGAATATAAGTCCTCTTTCTCGTGTACTGTATGCACAACTGCGATGTTACTTTGACCAGTTTGAATTTACATGTCTTAGAGGGGAAGGGAAGAAAGCTGCAGAATGCCTTCGACTGGCCTTGAAGGAATATAATCTCAAGTTCGGGACAATCCTCAATGATCCTGACTTGGCATCCTTCAGAGCTTTGCCTGAATTCAAGGAGTTGCAAGAGGAGGTTTGTGGGCGATCTGATGTGTATTATGGTCTATTGATATCGACTGTCATTTCTTTCAATCATCCTGGTCGAATTCTCTTCTGCTCATAACTTTCTTTAATCTACAGGCCAGGTTAGGTGGAGAAGACATAGGCTACAGCTTCAGGCGAGATCTGAAACTGATCAGCGAAGTCCAGGCACCATTTCGGGGGATTAGAAGATTCTTTTATGTGGCCTTCTCTGCAGCGGCTGGGATTTCTCTCTTCTTTACAATACCACGGCTTATCCGAGCATTCGGCGGTGGGGAGGGCGCTCCTGATCTCTTGGAAACTGTGGGCAATGCTGGTATAAATATTGCAGGTCAGTTTTATGCTCGGCAAGACTGATTTTTAATTGTATCATCATTTTGCTTTAAATGACTGATTTTTTGTTCAGAGTTTGACAGGTATAGTTGTTCTTGGATCCTTGTTCTTCTGGGAAAACAAAAAAGAGGAAGAGCAGCTTGGACAGATATCTAGGAACGAGACTTTATCGAGGTTGCCCCTGCGCCTTTCCACTAATCGAGTCGTTGAGCTCGTACAGCTTCGAGATACTGTTCGGCCAGTTAGTACCGCTGCTTATGAATACGAAACTTTCTTGTCTGACTTATACATAGTTATATCTTCACTAAAGGGCTTTTCCCATCCCTTGCTCTGGTTGGATATCATAGGTTATTTTGGCCGGGAACAAAGAGACAGTTACTTCTGCAATGCAAAAGGCCGAGAGGTTTAGAACCGAGCTCCTTCGAAGAGGCGTGCTTTTAGTTCCCGTGATCTGGGGAGAGGGAAAGGTGATCCCAGTGGAGAAGAAAGGCTTCGGCCTTTCCCCGAGAACAGCAGCGGCTGCCCTTCCTTCTATAGGAGTAAGTCTGGCAAAACTCCATGTTCATATAATCAGGGTATTACATCCTTGACTCTCTTCTTTTATTTTGGGTTTTCACATGATGATCGCCATATTAGGAAGACTTCGAGAAACGAGCTCAATCCGTCACTGCGAAATCAAGGCTAAAAGCTGAGGCTCGCTTCAGGGCCGAGGTCGTATCACCCGGGGAATGGGAAAGGTAGGACGTTAGAGTTCCCGACGACACAAGTGATCTCTACAGTGCTACATCGGGCTAATCAACCGAACCCATTTCAGGTGGATTAAAGAACAGCAGAAATCAGAAGGGGTTACTCCAGGCGAGGATGTGTACATAATACTACGCCTGGATGGCCGAGTTCGAAGATCAGGGAAAGTAAGTTTGTTCATCTTTCATCTCCATCAGTATCAGATCACTTGGGAAGAAAGTTTCGTGATGGTTGGATTCTGTATTTGGGGGGATTGTAGGGAATGCCCGACTGGCAACAGATAGTGCGAGAGCTCCCAGAAATGGAGGCTTTGCTGAGCAAGCTCGAGAGATGAAGTGTTGCTTCCCGTAATCTCTGTTGTGCTCACCTCCTTATCCTGTAAACACGTTGCAAATGATCATGTAAAGAACTGGGTCCATCCGATGTTGTGAACTAATGTTATTACAACAAGTGTAATAAATCTTGTGTTCCTTCTCACGACTTCCACTCTTCCGTCGTCATCTCCCTCCACGCGTCCTGTTAAACCTTCCTCCTTGCTTCCTTCTTATTCCATCCCTCTTCGCTTATCTACTGCCCACCGATTCAACCACCCAGTTTGCATCTCCCCCGCGATCAGATAGAAGCCTTTGCTTGACATTCTCCTCTCATGGCTACCCAGCAGGAAGACCTCAGGCAGCGACCCCTGCCTTCCAAAGGAGAGGCGGAACAGGTCGGCGGGACGGTGGACAACGCCACGGCCAATGTCAGCCTCAAGCGGGATCACGACAGGGGAGCCATGGCGAGGCGTGGCGCACGCTCCCTCCTCCTGGCACTCTCCCTGCCACTTTCCCTTACCCTGTTAGCTATCTACCTGTTTGGACACCGGCACGGCGTGCACGACGGACATCCCCGTCCCTCTCCTCCATGGTATCTGCCGCAGTGGATATTGCAGGGCATGAGCATCGTGTCGAGCGTACTCATGGGGCTGTCGGCATGGCTCGTGTGGGCCGAGGGGGGATTCCACAGGGATCCCCAGGCTCTCCCTCTCTACCTGGCGCAGCTGGGACTTGGCCTGTCGTGGAATCCGGTCATGTTCACAATCGGGGCAAATTGGGTTGGGTCTGCAGTGATGGTTGGGTTGCTTGGGTCACTGGTAGGTTGTTACAGGACGTCCAGGAGAGTTAACCCCATCGCCGGAGATCTCGTGATGCTCTGTCTGGCATGGGCCGCGATCCTGTCCGTCATCAATCTACGCGTCCTCTCCATGTGAATAGAGTGCTTATGTTCGATGTTTGTGTTGGTGTGTGTACAAGAAATATTTCCAAAGAGAGTTCTGTGAAAAATAAAACCAGGAAATCTTTCACTTTCTTTGTAGATCAAATTCTTGCTAACGCAGATTGTCTCGTATTCAGTCGATTACCTGATCGTGTTGTGCCCCCATGTATCGATGATTGCCGTGCCATCCAACCCCGGTTAGCCGGAGATCGGGCATCAGAGCCGGTGACCATCTTAGGGCTACAGGTTCCCAAACACGTTGGTAAGAACAAAATTCTCATACTTGATCTTTAGTTCATCAAGTAAAATAATAAGTCGTAGTCGATAGAAGAGGAAGTAGGGAAGTTGCCAAATCCTGAACTTCAAGGAAAACATAAAAACCTGCGAGAACAAAATCAACTCGACGAGCGAAGCCCCTGGTGGCTAACTCTAATAGATGGAGTAGCTGTCGCTGACAGCGGGTTTCAGGCTCTTGTATATGGTCGAGATCACTGGCAGCATGCCGAGGAGTGCGATCTGGAGCTGGTCCGAGGTGCTTGTCCGCACCGTGATCTGCCCACTACGCTTGTTGTTCAGCCCCGCTCGGACTGCGACCTTCGAGCCTCGGCCAATGGAGAACTGGGACTGAAGGTTTGCCCCCAATGCAAGGTCCCCTCTCCACTTCACCAGGGACAGGCCCAGGGAGGACTGGTCTTGGCCTATGGGATAATCCGCTTCTCGCAGCCGCACCTCGAGGTTGGTGCCGTATGCCGTGTCCCCCTGCGAACGAATACCTCCAGCGCTGCCCACCAAAACCAGGCGTTTCCCGAGGGCTATCTGATCCTCGACCTTGAGCCCGGTGGCCACATTTTCGCCCAGGAAGGTGACGGAGAACCCAGCAGTCGTCTTGTTCTTCCTGTAGGTCTTGAACTTGCTCTCCCCACGGATAATGTAGGCCAGTTGCTTGCCAACATTCTGGATGTCAAAGCCTGCCATGGTCGAACCATTCTCGCCGTGCTTGGCAGCAATCGAAGAGTCCAGATGGATGTTGAACTCTTTCTTGTCTTTGGTGATCTGAACTGTCACTGCCCCGGGGAATTGACTAGCAATTGCTAGACTGTGCTCGAGGTTGACTCCATCGTAACCACAATCATGGTCCCAACCATGGGTGTCCAGGACGGGCCTTGCAACAAACTGCGACGTTGGTTCCAGGAACCGATACCTGCAAAGGACACAACAGATGTCATGACCGAAAACCAGGTTCATGCATCGCAGTTCACACAACGAATGACTCTTACAGCAATGCTGTCCTGCAGTGTTCTGGCGAGAACGCAATTATATAGGCATTCACGAGTCTTCAATATAAACTTATATCGAACACAGAACAGAAACTGCCGACACGCATCAACAATATGACGAGATCACTCGACAAACAGACTCAAATGCAGCGAGATCGTCACAACCAGTGCCTTCCCAATGTCAATTCCTCAACCAGTGATGAAATGACAACCATGCCAACTCAATTCACCTGTAAGCAGGATTGTCACTGTCGAAAGAAGGTGGGAGAACCATATCATGCAAGGGGACGGGCACTGCGGCTGGGCTTCCATTATCTGGATCTGCATCGTCTCCCATGTAACCATAATCTTCCGTCGCGACCTTCCCTTTCTTCTTCATTTCTCTCATTCTCCTGAGTTCCTCTCTCCATTGCTTTTTCTGCAGAAGCTTCACCCTGTAATCATACTCCTCAAAGTATGCTCTACGCTGCTCCTTGCCAAGCTTTGCTACTTGAGTTTTCCTGAGAGGCTTAAATGGGGGAAGCTGATCGTATTCATCCTCCTCATCCTCCTGGTCAGAATCGGATAAGTCAGCCATGTCGACATCCGAATCGCCATTGTCCACACCCTGATCAGTGGAGAGTTTGGGGTGTGTCCGGGACTGCAACAGCCAGGACAACAAGTAGGGAAGTGGAGGAGAGCGGACCCGGAAACCAAAGAGCTTCCTGTGGTCGAAGTTATCTTGAGGCTTTGACAGAGAGCTCGCTTCGGACAAAATCTTCAGGGAGTAACATATGAGCAGCAACTGCGGTCGCCATGTCTGCCCATTAGGAAGCACTTTCTCGCCATCTCTATTCTTCCGACATGAAGGATGGTTCTCTACAAGGGAAACCGGGTTCATCAGGCTGGGATTCATGAGCCTCAGGTCGCCCACGGCTTGCCCGATTGACTGCTGCACGATGTGCGAGCGCTGAGCAACGAAGACATCATAACTCAGAGGCGAACCAGAGGGTCCGTCCGGTGGTGCAGATGCAGCATGAGTCAAAGTGACAACTGCAGTTCGCCAGATTGATGAACCAAGTGCACTGGTAATTGACTTAAGCAATGGAAGATCGTTCAGGTCTCTGGTCTGGGTATCCAGCCGGTCCACATAGAGTACGATATCAGGTGGGCACTTCTTCGTGAACTTCTTTATGGCAGAGAAAACCTTCCTGTTTTCAGCCTGCTCCATGGCCGACGTTTTCAGACCTGGAGTATCGAGGACTCTGATCTTGACACCATTCACTTCTCCAGTGATCTCCTTCACGGAAGACGTGGCGGTCTCAAAGGCATGTATCGCAGCCTTATCTTCTCCGAGGATAGAATTTATCGTCGCGCTCTTCCCGACTCCAGCTTTCCCAAGGACCAACATGGTCAAAGAGAAGTTTACATCATTCTTGTCGTTCAACTCCAGCTCGGCTGCCTCCCTTTTTGCAGCCTCGAGACTGAACAACTGACCGCCTTGCCGCCCAGCAACCAGTGCCAACCTATACAGGACTTGTGAGGCCAGTGAGTCCTCTGTAGAATAACCCAGCCTCTGGACCAGCCTCAGAAACTTCACCCGCAACAGCTGAATCTTCTCCAGCTTCTTCTTTTCTTCTTCACTCAACTTACTGTCTGATTCTGAAGGAGTCATGAGGTTAGAAGTAAAGAGACCGCCACGGTTTGGTCGAGCTGCCGGTTTCAAAGACCTGAGGGAGGATCCCAAACCAGCAGGACGCTCGACAGAAAACAGCCGGGAACCATCCTGCGAAGTAACAGTGATACTTCCACCGCTATTATCACTGCCAGTTGCTGCTTTGAGCAGCGCAGCTAGGGCAGCTGAGTCAAACAGCTCCTTACCATCGCCTTCCTCATCGGTATCTTCTTCATCAGAGTCTGTCACAATCTGGCCGTCAATCATCTGAGAACGATCCTGTGAGCTTTCCACGCTAGAGCGAGAGTTGACCCCCTTTTCTAGTTCCTCCAAGAACTTCTTGGCAGCTTGAGCGTTCTCAAACATCAGGCTTTCATTCTCTCCGTCAGTATCCGATCCTTTGATCTCAGGTCGCTGCTTCTGGTCTTCACCAGATTCCAAGGCTTCTTCTCCTTTTTCATCAGAAACTTCACCTGCCGCTTCCACCTCCAAACTCCCTCTACCTGCTTCATCATTGCCTGGCAAAACAGCCTCAACAGGCGGCTTAGAATCTCCGGTAGACGGTTTCTCCTCGCCTAACTGCACATCATGATAACTCTTGTGCTCCACACTCCCTAATCCAACCACAGCCACTTCTGGCTGGGCATCAGAATCTACCATGTGAGTTTTGCTCTCTACCACCTCCTTCACCATCTCCTGCGGCAATTCCGCCACCAACTCAACACCCAAGGATTCAGTGTCTCGTCCAAGGACTCCATGTTCAACAGATGCAGCCACAGAAGACTCCTCGACAACCTTCTCCTCCAAACTCTCAGCCACCAGTCCATCAACACCTCCGTCCATGCTCTCACTAATCCCATCCTCCACGGGCACAACCTCGACAGCAGCCAGCTCAACCCCTTCCCCTCCAGAATCCTTATCCACCCAGTCAGTCTCCCCCCGCTTCTTCTCAGCCTCAATTCCCTCTCCCACAACCTCTCCAACCACCTCCTCGGCCAACTTCTTCCCCACGAACACCCTCCTCTCCTCATCCTCCCCAACAACGCCACCATTCACTCCCTCACCCGCAACCACAACCTCCTCCCCCTCATCCCTATAGTAATCCCCAACCACGGGGACCTTAGCCCTCGAACCCCCAAAAACACCCTCTTCCTCCTCCTCCTCCTCCTCCTCCCCCTCATCATCAAACTCCACGTCCTCCTCATCGTCATCGTCGTAAGTAATCTTCGCAACGGGTCTGAACCCGCCGTCGCCGGAACCCAGCCCGGCAGCCCTGTCAGGAACATCCTCCCCGGCGCTAACGAATCCCCCGTCCTCGGACTCGGCATCGATGCTGGTCCTGCCGCTGCCGTTATCGACGGGGACGAGGGGGCGGGAGGACTTGGTTGTCGATGGGTCGGGAGTCCATCAGGAATATCGAGGGAAGTCTCGGGTGGTTTCTGTAAAATGGAAAAACAGGGAGAGTTTAGGGTTTTAGAGATTTTTTTGCTCTTTGGTGCTGGGAGGGAGGGAAGGAGGAGTTTGGTGGATGAAGTAGTAGGGCGGGGAGAAAAGAGATGGGATAAAAGATAAGGTTGTAAGAAGGACGAGGAAGTAAGCAAGGAAGGATGGAATGGAGTGTTTTTGCTTCAAAGCACAAAAACCACCTCTTCTTCTTCCTCCTCCCGCTCCTAAAGCCTCCTCTATCAATCCCATGCCCTTCTTCATTGTGCCAAATATAATGCCAAAAATCCAAGGAAATTTTGAACATATTTTTTCAAAAATTAACCAAAAATCATCAAGACATCCGCCAGCAGCTAAGGATAAGATATAATTTTAAAATTAAATTTTATAAAGCTGATTTTCAAAATTAATAAGTGATTTTTAGAAAATATTTTCCTAAATGACAACCGAGTTGCCTGTAGTCAGTCTCTTGAAGGTGTACCTTTTTTTTTAATCTTTGATTTTTGGGTTGGGGATAAAAAATACAGAGAAAAGAAAGAAAGAAACGTGTACTGTTTATCCCCCATTCGTTCCTCATCCCTTAGTGAATGGTCAACAATAAAAGACACTAGTACTTTTTTTCTTTCCCTCATCCAATCTTCTTCCTAACACCAAGCAAAAATCGAATGAATGATTCTGGGTCTGTTTTCTTACATTTGTGTTAAGAGATTGGATTTTGGATCCATTTTAGGGATTTGGGTCAAAGACAACATAACATGACAGATGACAAATACAAAGGGGACATGGGGGCCAACCCAAAGTGCCATTTCCTTTTTACTTGTTTTTTCCTCCCCCTACCCTCTCTGGCCTGCACAAATCAAGTCCCTGAATTGACGGTGTTTTTTACAATATGAGTAGTAAAAGTAATTAAGATGACACAGCTAGGTAGGATCATGCAAAAGCTGTCCCCATCCTTTCTTTCAAGATATTTTATTGCGAGTTTATTAGGAGGTTTGTTACAAATTAGGAAACAATATATTTAATTTTAAGGTATTAATTTTTAAAATAATATCTCGAATTTAATTTTTATAAAGTCGAATTTATCTTTCGTGAGTAAAACATAGTCGGATTAAGAAATTCGACTTTTTTAAAGTCGAGTTTGAATCGCCTAAAAGTTTTTTACCAAACTCGATTTTAGGAAGACCGAACATTACTTTTATAAAGTCGAGTAAGTTCAGGACGTTATCTGTGTAATTTCGAAAAATAAATGTCCTAAAACTTTATTAATTTGAATAAAAAAAAGAATTTCGTAGCTTGTCAAATACCGAATCTAGTAGTTAAATAATTTAATATTTACCGAAAAAATAAAAAAATTAATTCTTTAATTTAAGAAAGCGAATTTCAATTTTCGACTATATTAATGAAAATTATAAATTTTATTTCGAAAATATTTTCCGAGTCTCTTAACAGAACTAAAGAAATTCTTCCCCTCATTTCATTTCAATCAAACGTGACAAACCAAAAAAATTACTCATCGACCGACCGACCCCTCTCTGTCGTCTCTTCCTTCTTCTACTTGTTCGTCCCTTTCCTTTTCCTCAACAAACCCTTTCCCCTAAATTTCCCATCCCCACCGCTCGCCCTAATTCTTCATGCCCATCAATTTTTTCCCTTGGAATTGATCGGGAAATCCGATCAAGGAACGATCTTTGGCGTCCGTTTATTGTTGGGTATTCTCCCTTTGATTAGAATTTTAAGTTTTTATTATGGTCGAAACCAGGAGCAGCAGCGCTTCCGCTGCGGCCAGCAAGCGCCCCGCATCTTCGTCCCCCGCTGCGCCGTCCTCGCCTTCCCCCCCGAAACGCTCCAAGGTCAGGGATTTCGCCCCTTCCTCGCGTCAAGTTTGGTTCTTTTATTGATCGGGATGTGTTTGTGGGGCTTGTTGGATTTGGCTGATTGGTAGGTTTATCGTTGAGTTATGGTTGATTGGGGGTTTACTTGATCCGGGAGTAAAGTTTCGGCTTCACTTGTCGGGAGGGTTTTAGGGATTTATTTTATTTCGGTGATGGATTCTGAGGGACTGGATTGGCTTGCGATCTTTTCCGTTCGGCAGGTTTCTGGGGATGTTCCATGGGGCAAAGATTTAGGTGGGGAACCGCTGGAATCTGATGCAAGATCTTGTGATCCGCAGCTTACTGATTCAAAGGCCCCAGATGCCGAGAAGGCGAACGTGAATGGGGGCAGTGGTACCTCGCAGCCCCAGCCCGTTGGTATGTTTTGGTTATCCAATATTAGGGCTTATGTGACAAGGATGTGAGGATTTCCTCTCTGAGATTGTTGAGAGTGTAGTATTATGGAGGAAGGGGTGGGCCTTTCGGTGTTGGGATTTTTTTGCGAGATGGTTTTCTTGATGATTTAATTATGATCATAAATGAAAGGCGGGCTGGCTGTAGGGAAGGCAAACGGGCATAAGAGGAAGTCACCAAAGGTTGCAAAGCAGAAACCTAAAGCTGTCTGGGGCCAGCTTCTTTCTCAGTCTAGTCAGGCAAGTCCTTATGCTGTCTGTCCCTGTTTCATGTCTTGTTATGATAATAAGCCCTCTCCTAAGGCGTTCATTAGATTATTCATTCTCACCTCTTTTCATTTGTTCATTGGATTATGATCATCGTTTTGTCGACTAAATGGAACATTGATTTTTGGCACAGATTTTAGTTTTGATATTATTCTTTCCTCTTAACATTTGGTCATACTGAGTAGGCTACCCATGTGAACAAGATTGTCGAGAAAGTAAATTTTCTTTTTGGGACGGGGACTTGAGGTAGAATGATGTGGATTCCACTAGAAAAAGGATTTGGGGTGCGATTCCTTCTTGCATTCATTGGATCATCCGGATCATGGAAAGCCTTTGAAAATTGAGAGTTCATTATCAACGTCTTATAAATTGAATTTTTAATATTGCGTCCTTGCACTTTGCATTCTGTTTGTTGCTATAGTGTATAGCTCAAATGGCTCTACATATCTAAGATTTCATTTATTCAGAATCCTCATTTGGTGATGCGGGAGAATCTTTTCACTATTGGTCAAGGACGACATTGCAATTTATGCCTTGCAGATCCATCCATAAGCAATGTCTTGTGTAGAATCAAGCACATAGCGGTACATCCTATGATTCTCTCATTTTCTTGGTCATATTTCCCTGGAACCCGTTTACTGGGACTCTTGTTTGCGCTTGACTTTATCGGTACAAGTTTGTTTGCAGGAAAAAATATTTTTGGCATAAAATTAGGTTTTTTGTTGATTTGTTTAATATGCTGATGCCATATTATGTTTTTTTTTTTTGGGGGGGGGGGGGGGGCGCAGCGTGAAGATTCTTCTGTAACAGTCCTTGAGATCATGGGCTGCAAGGGTGTCGTGCAAGTAAATGGGAAGATATATGGACGGAATAGTAGTGTTCTTCTATTTGGAGGTGATGAAGTGGTCTTCAGTGCTGAAGGCGACCACTCATATGTATCCTTTCTTTTGATTTCTAATCTTTTTGCAGCATTTTATCTTCCCAGGTGAAGTTTTTCGGTGATGATTAGTGTAGCTTGTGTGAGCTGTTACTTATGTAATTGTCTAAGTATTGTCCGTGTCACTTGCTGGAGAATGCTTTAAGTTTGCTTAATCCTGTTCATATGGATTGCTCTTTTTTTAAGAAAAAAGAAGCAATTAAGAATATGGATTATATCTCTCATCAGGTCTCGATGATGTTCTACCTGGGGAAATGAGTCAACCATTAGAGGCAGTAGAAATCATAAATTTTAGTTGTTTGCTTAGTTGCTTTCTCTTCCCTTTCTTGTGTGTTTATCTTATCAAAGATTACTTCAGTTTTTCGGCTGTGCGATCCTTAATACATAGTAAGGTATTCCAGCAATTTGATGACAATTTACCTTATCGAGGACTAGCGTCGGAATTTATGTTGGAAGCTCAGAGTTCTCCTATGAATGAGATGCATGTCGAGGCCAGAGCAGGAGATCCATCAATCTTAGCGTCTTTAACTGATTTTCAGGAAGACTTTTCTCTACGTCCTCCTCCTGGGAAAAGTGGGGTGGATGTACGACCGGATTCAGAAAGGCCAGTTGAGCAGTCAGTATGTGGGTTATCCGATGATCAACTTGGCGATACAGGCTTGAGAGAAAGTTCTAACAATGATGATGCGGCAGATGTTGCATCATTAGAGGATAAATGTGTTGATCCATCTGCTGAGGGAAATGAAGAAACTGTAAACATGGATAGGGATAGTTCTGATGCTAGTAGGGGCGCGGTCAGTGAAAAGGTACCCAGGTCAAAGTATGAGTTGAGGCCATCATTGCCATTGTTTGCCGGGTCATCTTCTAGCTTTGATCTGAGGGGTAGCATTTACAGAATGCTTGAAGAACAGCAAGAAATCAGGCAATTACTCAAAGTTTGTGATCCTTTGGCTAATACAAAAATAGGACGGAGCAAAGCATATAAAGAGAGTCTGAAACGAACAATCATCAATCCTGAAGATATTGAAGTCTCATTGGAGAACTTCCCATACTACCTAAGGTGGGTTTATTCTCTTCGGCATGTTTCAGTTCAGTTAATTTTTTTTATGTTATTTTATTCAATTATTTGTGTTGCTTGCTTAGAATATTTAGCGCCCTTGTCGTCCACTTCTTTTGTTACTTCCATTAGCAGATATCAATGCTGTGGGTATGAATAGGCGAATCATAATGTATTTATTTGGCTTGCAGTGATTCGACGAAAAATGTGCTGATTGCTTCTACCTTCATTCGATTGAAGTGCAATCAGTTTGTAAAATATGCATCAAATTTGCCTACGACATCTCCCCGGATTCTCTTATCTGGTCCCGCAGGTATCCAGTTGTGGTTCACTCCCCCGCCTGTTCTAATATGTTTCTCACTATTCAATAATTTTGATGATTCCTTTGGTTTAGGCTCCGAAATATATCAACAAACACTCATGAAAGCTCTGGCAAAGCATTTTGCAGCTAAACTCCTTATTGTGGATTCTCTTACATTGCCTGGTGTAAGCTTTCTTCGACATTTATCCCCGTGCGTTACTTATAACAAAAGAAGAGGAATCAATCAAGGGATTTTTGGAAATGGAACGAACAGCAATACACATATTTTCGCTTGTGAAAATTGAAGTAGAATAGTGTTCCAATTTAACTGTGGTTCCATTTTGACCGCACTTGAAGGCTCTAATTCATAAGGCTCTTATAAATATGTAGGACACCTTGTCTAAAGATGTTGCGTCAACAAAAGGATTTGTGAAGGTTGAAAAGCTACCGGTTTTCCCCAAGAAGGTTGGACATTCAAGTACTGATCAGCCAAGAAAGCCGACCTCAAGTGTTGAGGCTGAGATTACCGGGGGATATCCCACTTGTTCTAAAGCTCAACAAAAGCAGGAGGTGTCTACGGCTACGTCCAAACCATACAAATTCAGGAAAGGCATGTTTTATCTTGCTTAAACGACATTTCAGGTTCTCAATCTTACATGTAGTTGCTACAGGCAGTTATTACAACTTTTCCCCCAAAAAGAAACTGCGAGCCAAGGTTTACCCTTCATTGATTGTTAAATATGTCCTTTTCATTTTCTTTTCAGGGGATCGAGTGAGATTCATTTCACCTATTCCATCTGCAGTTTCTACTGCACAGCCCTCTAGGTACTCTTCTTTCATTCTCAAATCCATCTTATGTTGGGTGATTCGAGTCTGTGTCAGAGGCAGGTCTTTGTATGCATTTATGTTTTCCTTGTACATTTGTCGGCAACTTTTTTAAACGTTATGTTTGTTTTTATGGTTCCTGGTTTCTATCATCTCTTAAATTTTCCTTTTTCTCATGGCTAGGGGACCTTTGGACGGTTATCGAGGCAAAGTTATCCTTCCCTTTGAAGAAAATGAAAATGGTTCAGCCAAAGTTGGTGTGAGGTTTGATAAGACGATACATGAAGGCAATAATCTTGGTGGACTTTGTGAAAAGGAGCATGGTTTTTTCTGTTCTGGTGATTAACTAGGGTTGCTTTCTTATCATGCCTACTTCCTACATAGTGGCTTGTTTGCTGATACCTTTACATGTAACAGCTAATTCACTTCAACCGGAGAGTTCAACAGGGGAAGAGACGGATAAACTTGCTCTTGACGAAATTTTTGAGGTCACTGCAGTTGTACAGTGATATTTTTTGTTTTTTTCCTTTTTTCCTTGTAAGCTGTCCTCAGAATCCTGCCTTTTTGAAACAGGTTGTCCAAAGTGCCTGTAAAAGTGGACCGCTCATATTATTTATGAAGGACGTGGAGAAAACTGTTGTGGGCAGCTCAGATGCCGGACAGGCTTTCAAGAGCAAATTCGAGATTCTGCCTGAGAACGTTATTGTTGTGGGTTCTCATACTCAATTTGACACCCGAAAGGAAAAGGCAAGAAAGCAGTGGTTTTTTATTGTCTGTACTTTGTTATTTCTTGATTTCGGCACTTGCTGATGTCTCCATTTTGGCACTTTCTGATTTCTCCATTTCAGTCTCATGCTGGTGGGCTTTTGTTTACTAAACTGGGAGGCAACCCAACAGCCCTACTGGACCTAGCATTTCCGGTATGCCTGGATTTTGTCCTAATGTCGTGATCTGTTATAGTTATTTTTTATTGTGGACTGCTAGTGGCCTTGGAACCTCAATTTGCAAGTTCTTCAGGGTGACTTTTCTGTTTTAGTGAAGTGGATGATATGATTTTGTATTTGTTGAGGGTAAAAGTGAACCCAAGTACGAATCTGCCATAAGACAAAGTGGATCAACATGGTGTAATGTTTATCGATATTATTGAACAGGATGAACTGATATTTGAAAGTCTTTAGTATAAAAAGCCTTTGTTAGGGTCTGAATTGAAATGTCATTACAGGATAGTTTTGGCCGTCTCCACGACAGAAGCAAAGAAAATACCAAAGCAACGAAGCAGCTTAATCGTCTTTTCTCAAACAAGGTGACCATACAGTTACCTCAGGTGCGGAACGATAGACCATTCTTAATTGTGCATTTTTCTGTCTCTTTTGATGATTCATCTCAAATATTTTGATTTTTTTGCAGGATGAAGGATTACTTTTGGACTGGAAGCAGCAATTAGAACGGGATATTGAGACACTGAGAGGACAATCTAATGTTGCCAGCATCCGCTTGGTTAGAATTTGTTACGCATGATATCCATGCACATCTTTGTTCCATGATGTTTCTTTTCTTCTTCTCATTAAGTTCTACTTTTCCTCTTGTTGTTTCAGGTGTTAAACCGGAACAAACTGGAATGCCCTGACCTTGATTCTGTATGTATAAAAGATCAAATTCTTGCAAACGATAGTAAGTATCTGACACTGTTGCTTAATTTTTGTACTGTTTGCTTGTTCTTGCATTTAATAATACGTTTTGTTTTAATTTATCTCAGGCGTGGAAAAGATAGTTGGCTGGGCTTTAAGTCATCACTTCATGAATCTTTCAGAAGAGGAAGTTGGAGATGTGAAACTTCTGATCTCAAGCGAAAGGTAATGCGTCCTTAATGCTGCTAATTCATATTGAAGATTTGCATTGCGGGATCATCTCTGAAAATAACCTTGTGATAAATTTGCTGCAGCATTCGGTATGGATGGGACATTTTCCAGGGTGTTCAAAATGAAACTAAGAACTTGAAGAAATCTCTAAAGGTACTTTGTTAATTATAATCTGATAGGTATTGATCATTTCTCCCTTAGAGAATTTACATAGCCAAATCTTTGCGTTATCTTGTGATTTGTTATTCTGTATCTCCGTTCACTATGTGGATTTTTCAGGATGTTGTAACTGATAATGAATTCGAGAAGAAACTTCTTTCGGATGTCATTCCACCAAATGACACGGGTGTTAGTTTCGATGATATTGGGGCTTTGGAAAATGTGAAGGATACTTTGAAAGAATTGGTGATGCTTCCTCTCCAGAGGCCAGAATTGTTTACTAAAGGACAGTTAACCAAGGTTGTATCCAAATCCCACAATCACCCCTCTTTGTCCTACTTGTGTGATTTGTTTGGCATAACCTGTTCATTGTGTTTTTTTGGTCAGCCATGCAAAGGAATACTGTTATTTGGACCTCCTGGTACTGGCAAGACAATGCTTGCAAAAGCTGTGGCGACAGAGGCTGGGGCAAACTTCATCAACATTTCAATGTCAAGCATATCATCAAAGGTGCTTTACGTTTCTTGTAATTTTATGGCTGGCATCCCGATCTGGTAGAACCTTTCTAGCTCCTCCTTCTGATCAATAGACCAGGAAGAGAAGTCAGCCATCCATCTCTTCTTCCCTCCCGCCTCAACCGAGATAATATTTTGCTTGAAATTGAGCGATGCGTTCTAATTTTTTTGCAGTGGTTCGGGGAAGGGGAAAAGTATGTCAAAGCAGTCTTCTCACTTGCAAGCAAAATTGCTCCTAGTGTTATATTTATTGATGAGGTTAGTGTTATGCACATTCATTTAAAAGATCTTCCTCATTGAGAAACCTTTTAACATTTCTGATACCGTAATGTTTGGATGCAAAGTGATTCCCTTTCTCATTGTGCCTTTAATGTATGGATGTTGTTGATTGCTTCAAATGGCTTAGGTTGATAGCATGCTCGGTAGAAGGGAGAATCCAGGAGAGCATGAAGCCATGCGAAAGATGAAAAATGAGTTCATGGTTAATTGGGATGGCCTCCGAACAAAAGATAGAGAACGGGTTTTGGTGCTCGGTGCTACCAATAGACCTTTTGATCTGGATGAAGCCGTTATTAGGAGATTTCCAAGGAGGCAAGCACTTCCATTAAAATGTCTTAGCATTGTTGTATATTCTTTATTAGCTGAATTGTGATTAGTACATGTAGTTTGATGGTTAACAAAGGAGTGATGCAGGTTGATGGTTAACTCACCTGATGCTTCAAATCGATCGAAGATACTCAAAGTCATACTGGCTAAAGAAGAAATGGCTTCAGATATTGACATAGATGCAATTGCTGCTATGACAGAAGGGTTCTCTGGCAGTGATTTAAAGGTTGTTTTCCTTTTCTGGATTTTAGTAATGTGTTCCCACGTATCTTTTATGAGTTAATCTGTATTCTAATAACTAAATCTGGTCGCAGAATCTCTGCGTGAGTGCTGCACATTGCCCCATCAGAGAAATATTGGATAAGGAAAAGAAGGTTAGTATGAGTCTGGCTTCATGTATGTTAGTGGCCATAAACCATACTTTTAGCCGGTTGAAGTCGCAATGATCCATCTTTGAAGGGGTTCGCATATTATTCTGATGCTGTTGGTGCCGACTTTCAGGAGAAGACGATGGCATTAGCCGAAAGCAGATCATTGCCTCCATTATACACCAGTGCAGATATTCGTCCTCTGAAGATGGATGATTTCAAGCATGCGCATGAACAGGTATGACTTGTCTATCAATATTTCTGACTACACGCGCAAATTATGTAAGGCCTTCGAGGGCCAGTCTCTTGACCATGATCCCTTACTCCCGTAATTTCAACTACAAACAGGTATGTGCGAGTGTTTCATCGGAGTCCATGACCACGAACGAAATGCTCCAGTGGAACGAACTCTACGGGGAAGGCGGTTCGAGGAAGGCAGCGTCGCTCAGCTACTTCATGTAGTGGGTTTTTGATTGATTGTCCTTATACATAATTGTGTATAATATAGTTTCATCGCCCTATCAACAAGTCCCAGGAATAAAAATGCACTCAGCACACATAATTAGAGAAGACGTGTGTTTGGTCTTTCACAGTTTTTAGTCGATTTGGTGATGGTACGGTAGGCTGGCCTTTGCCCTTATTGCTTCTTTTGCTCTATTGCCCCATCGTCGGTCTGCGGTTGTCGGATTGATGGACTGATCACCTGCGCGTGCTGCCGTAGCGGCCTGACTGTACATGTACATACCAAAGATCGTAGGTCAAGTAAATTTCACCATTTTACTTATTGCCTCAGAGCGTTCAGAAGAAACCGTCGTCTTCTGCGGCAACTGGCAATTGGATGTAAAATAGCCGGAGAGTAAGGGGGTAAGATAGTAATTGACTAGTTAACGGTTGGGTATTATTTGATTATCCAGAAGCCTAAAAACCCTAAAACCCACAACGGCGGGGGGAGGAATGGGGAGGTCGCGGAGGAAGTACAAGAAGTCGAGGCCGAAGGTGAGGGTTGGCCTCCCGAGGAAGAACCCGAGGATCGTCAAGCCTTCCTTCAACCTCCACCCCAAGTTCATCCGCTCGTTCCTCCAACAACGGAACGACTCCCCCGAGTGGGACGCCCAGGGAACAGTCATTCACAACTACAGCTCCTTCGGCGTCGCTTCCGATCCCAACCATCAGCTCGACGTCCGTCCCGGAGACGGTTTCGATGTCGATGCTGTCGACACCGGGAGCGACCTCGAGGAAGACGGTAGTTTTTTCCTTAACGTTCTCGGCGGTGTGACTCTGGCCGAGTTTTGATCGACGGATGTGTTGTTGTTGGAAGATGTAGTTGGTTGAGGTTGCTTGTGGTTGTGTGCATTCATGCGCTGGGGTATTGTATTCGATGTCCATGTTAGTCGTAGGATGGCAAGGAAGTTTCGTTCGCTTATTTGCTGATCTGCGATAGTCCTCTCTTCTTTAGAATCTCTGCCTCTGCTTTGTGAGTGCGGTAGAAGAAGTTGTTGGTTTTATCGTTGATGAACTTCTCTGCTATTTAGATCTGAAAACTGCACTTGGAAAGAAAAGAAGAGACGGAAAGTCTTCACCCCTGCAACCGCTGACTGCTATGCAAAGGGTGCACATAAGTCGGTTAGTCGAGAAATACGGGGATGATTGCCAGGTGAGTCATTAGTGCGCATGCTGATGTCATTGGCCTTTCCCTTTGCTTGATTATGAGCCTTTCCCATTTTTCAGAGGATGTTCATGGATACGAAGCTGAACAGCTTGCAACATTCTGTGGCAACTCTAGAGAAGCTGTGCAAAAGATTTCACATCTATGGAGTTAAGAACCCGCTGATTGTATCAAGTTAAGTGATTCGTTTTGACAAATGCAAACTTATCCATTTTTACTTATGCGCTGTTTCCGCGCATATTCGTGGTTGCCACCATGCCGTGACTGATTCTGGAATCCTGGCCAAGTGAATGCGCGCATGCTTGTCGATTTATTGACCTGTTTTTATTTCTTGTGTATCAAAGAAAGCAATTGCTGTGACTTTCCTTTGTTCTTGTGGGTGGCAACTGTCAAACACTTATTTACAGTATGGGTATGAACTTGCTAGCCGTATCATCACAGCTACATTGGATTGTCCTTAATTCTATCATTTGTCCATATTGATGGTTGATCTTTTGTGGACAGACTATTCAAGGTAGATGCTCTTTGCATATAGCCGGTTTCCCTGTACATCAGCGAGGATTTGCTGGAAGACACGACTGACTCGATGAGCAAGCTCGTCCCATTGGATTTGGAAGCATTTTCTCCGAACGATGTGTATTTTTACATTTGTTTTATTGCATAAGCTAGGGAGTCTGGGGTTACTGGTTGGATACATTCAAACTATTTCTACACTTAGTCCACACTAAAATATTAACATGATATCCATAAAGACTTTATGTTCTCATGAAAGCTCGACGCTGGGATTCCCAGTGCTGTTTCGCCGATGAATGCGTTCTGCTCTTTCCCTCTTCATAGTCTCCTCCCAGTGCTCTTGGCAGCTGCAAACAAACATCCGATTTGGATCTAGTAAGTTAGAACTAGTGTGTGAAGGAACTGGACAGAGTTGGATGCAGTGATGAGTTCCTCCAAATGCAGTGCACCTTCGTATACTTGACTGTGCATATCAACATTTATTATTCAGCAGCATCTCACACTCGGTGTTGCAGTCACGTTATCGTAAGGCGATTCTTGGAATAAGAACAGTTAGAATTGAGTTTGGTATTTGAATTGAACAGAGGATTGAATGTGATACCTCTCGACACAAAGGGCACTTTTCCTTGTGTTCTGCAGCCTTCAGCCCGACAACCATCGTCATAGATGCAGCTGAGCAACTACATATGTAGCAGAATATGTGACCGCATGTGAGGGAGACTGGATCGAAAACTGTATCCTGTTTCATTGAAGGGGATCACGTTAGTTTGCTAATGGGAACTGTCAATGGAATGGAAACAGCTCGATGTGTAATCAAGCGGACTACTCACCAGTCATGTGGAATGGGTAAGATCTACTTCCAACTTCACCAACCCGAGGACTTCTTCGCAAGAGAGCAATGGCTTGTTATTGTTGAATACGATCGAGCAGTCCTCGAAGAAGGGAGTAACCTTTCCAGAGTTTGCATTTGTCACACTCAGGCTAATGTGAAAGGCCACGAGCTTGCACAGCCATGGGGACTTGAGGATTTCGACATGCATACTCTGCGCCTGAGACTTGAATGCTTGCCCTTATGTTGAAAAGATGAATTTCTCACAAAAGAAAGAGGACATTCGAAGGCCATCTTGAAAACGAAGATTGGGTAATCGGGTGCCATTGACACTGAGTTTTCGTTAACAGATCTTGTCATACTTCTTCGGTATCTTCCGGATGGCTGACGGGTGGGAGTGCCTTTCTTCTTATATTACCACATCGGATGGGAACTTTTGAGATTCCTGAAGCTGACGATGGGGAGTTACTTTGGCTGGTGGCACATGTACTCCCCATACTTCTTGTAGAACTCAACTTTTTCTGAAACAAAAAGCCCACGAAAGCCTCTCTCCTCCAAAACAGCAGCTACAACAACTGGCAGAACTGAAAAACACAGAGGACAAGAAGAAGAAATCAACAGAAGATATTTTGATTGGACAAAGAAATGAGTTGGATATGAAGAAGATTGTGTTTGGAGTGGAGGATAAAAAAAAGTAGAAGTGAGACAAAAAGCAACAGGATTTAGTGTGTTGGTTATGATGATGAAGATGACATGATGAACTTATTGGCATCCCTCCCTTTTTTGGATTGTTTGATAAATTTCTCAAATTATTTTGAATTTTTTTTTTCAAAATGAACTTTAAATATTTACAAAGCTTGTCCCTTCTTTTGTTATACATTTTGTGGATATCTTTGTCACTTTTTCTCATTGAGCCACATCTTATCCCATTACTGTGATTGCTTGATTGGTTCGATTGGTCAAGGGATAGATGGGTTTTCTTTTATATAATTCTTCCCCCTATTTTAAGATTTTATGTGGGTCATTTCCTAATTGGGTTTAATGGAGGATAAGATGATGATGATGATAAACACCTCCCACCACACTTTTGTTAGATCTGGTTGGTATGATCACATTAGTTAGAGATGACCCCAAACAACACCCCCCCAATCCAACAAGATTTATGTGATGAAATGACATTATTCCCAAGTCACACTTCCCACTTTGGAATCAGGAGTTGCACGCGTGAATTAAGAAAGGAACTTGTTGGCCTGGCTTAACTCAAGAGAGATATTCTTAATCAGCGAGTTGATCGGAGCATGTCCCTACGCTGCCCTCTGCAACTCGTTTCATCTCTTCTCGGGAAATGGTGATCAGTGGTTCTTCTGGACATGACAGTCTGTGGGTTTTGAGCACGTTCCTGACGAAGCGCCCACCGTGTTTTCGCGACTTCTACGAATTTTACCCTGCCAGCCAAGAACTGAATGGAGGAGACTCCGGTGAGATGATTGGCAGGGCTGGCCGTCCCAATTCGGATGTTTAGTCAGACAATAGAGCCTCTCACCCTTCCCATGCATTCCCTCGATAGCCCTCTGTGACTCTTCCTCGGTCGAGTAACGTAGAAATGCAAACCCTCTTGGTCGTTTGGCTATTCTATCCATTACCAGATTTACTGCACCCAAAGGAAGATACTTTCCAGTATGGTAAAGGCACAAACGACTCATTAAGCATCGCTTGAAGTACACGACAGAATCACCTTCAACAAGCTCGCCAAACTTTTCGAAAGCATTTCATAAAACTCTCCTGTTGTTTGAAACGATAGTCCTACAAAGCACAGCAGCAAAAGTGCCCCGGAACATTACAAACCATCACGGTTCATTTTTAAACAATTGTAGACATCAAGATGACGAGGACACTCCCCTGTTCACAATAAGCAAGATATCTCTTATCATCCAAAGGAGGAAAATGAGATCTGCTGGTGCACGCAAAGCGTGATTTGTCCTAAAGAAGCTATTAAGCAGGGGCATTACATCCGGCATGGCCGTCCATCGAATCACATTCCCATGAGCTACAATGGACTACCCTGAGCATACGGGGAGCTCGACTAGAAACAACACAAGGTGTGAATTAGTGCGATTCTTCAAGTCAAGAAGAAGCACAAACTACAAGCCCTAATAGTTCCTCGGAATAGTCGGAAATCATGGCCCCAGAATCGATAATCTGAGTCACCCCCAATTAAGTCAATAGATAGATAGATTACCCAAAATAACACAACCTGACAGTGCAGAAGAAACAGCAGCAATGACTAGAAAGCAAGAGAAGGGAGTAGAAGTACGTTACCATTGACATAAAGCTTCTTCCCTAGGTGCACGCTTGTCGTCCGTGGAGACGGAGATAGTAATGGCGCACAAGTTGTCAGCAGAAAGTCATCAGATATAATTGCCGAAATTCTGGTGCCGGAGATGTCAAATTTCGTAAAGAATTTGCGGCAGTTATCCGTCGGCCGCAATGTGGCAACTCGATCACTATAGAAATGACGCCACAAGTATCCGCTTAATCCTTAGCTTGCCATTTTCTCCGATTCTAGTTAATTAGAAATCCAAAATCAACTGCAAAAGAAAAAATGAATTTGGCTGATTATATAAAATTTTAGGTAAAACAAATAATAAAATTTAGGATAAAACGACACCATTAAAAAAAAGTAAATTTTCATATTTTATTTTATTTATATTATCATCAATCAAATAATATTTATGGTTTGCATTTTCAAAAAAATAAAAATGGAATATAATGTATTGATTTTTTTTATTTACTCTGATACCACTAATTAACTTATTATTTTGAAAACTAAAATTATATTGAATGTTGCAAACCTATCAAACGACACTTTGTCAACCTTTTATACCAAGGAGTTGGCTCTTCTTTCACCACTTAATCACTCTCACTATCCAAAATCGATCTCCTCTGCTTCCTCAACTTCATCAGACCACTCGGTTCGTCCGCGGTGTATCTGCCAAAGTTCCATGCTATATAATATCTAATGTAGATTATGTTTGTGTTTTATAAGGTGTCGTTTTGCATCATCATGGAGAGGTCAGGCTTTGAAGATTCAAAATCGAGAGTAATAAGAGCTGATATGAAGAGGTAATCAGTCAGGGCATGCCAAGCTTATGGTTGATTGGCGATGTTCTTAGTAAGTCGTATGCCCGGATGCTTTTGGTGGGGAGTATCGATACCTTTTGTCTTTTTGTTCTTCGACTTAATCCATGTGTGGTTAAAAATGTTCTTCGCGTTGCGATTAACACGATTCCTTATTCGCTTATGTGCAAGCTAAGCCGTCGATTCCCATGTGGTCCGAACAATTCATGATAAGCCCGAAAGACTTGCAAACATGGAACGTCCAAAACATTCCCAACTGACCGAGTGGTGACGATTTTATCAAAGTAGGAGAACTTCTTGAATTCGGTATGCATATCGTACCCGCTGTGACTTGCTCATTGATAATAACACAGCTTTTATTTGTTTTTGCTTGCTTTTAAAAAAAAAAAAAGCAGTAATAAATGAATGACACGTGAATGCAAGTAAATGGTGAAGTTTCAACTTTATAAATATTTTTTTAAAAACAAGAGGGTGATTGGTTCTGTCTATGGTTATGGTTAGGACGACATCATCATGGGAGTAAGACAAGAAACGGGGATGATGATGGCAAGAAGTCCCCCCACCAACGATGCGACATTGTCAGTCACTATCCGAACTTGGTAAGAGAAAAGAAAATTTTCTGGGAAAACGACCCTTCAACATGTGATGGGATTGGATTGGACGAGAGTGGCAAGTATTAAGTATTAGCCAATTGCTGTCTCTGCTTCTGCTTCTGCTGCGTCACTCCCTACTGGCCGATGATAATGAACAGCAAAAATACGTCGACGAAGACGAGGACCACTTGATCATCCCCCCCTCTCCACTCTCTCCTCTGCTCCGACGACCTCCCACAGGTGACCTTTCCCCTGCTCCCGCCTCTTCCGCCGTTGATCGGGGTTCTTTTCTTTGTTTTCTTTTGTTTCTTTGAAAGTTGTCGGGGTGTGTATGAACCTCGACGTTGGATGATTCTCGGTTTTCTCGCTGTTCCGTGTGATCGCGGTTGATTTGTGATTGTACTGGCGGGCTGTAATGAGTTCGCTCGCTCCTTGATCCTCGAATGGTGGCCGTCTTTTGCTTCAGACTAGTGTTCTTTGTGGTTGCGGTCGGATTTCGGTCAGATGCTCTGGTTTTCTTGAGTTCTGGATATCGGTTATGTGTGAATGCGGCTTGACTTTTCGTTGTACAGAAGAGATTGTTCCCCGGACGGTTGATATGTTGGTAATATTCTCCCTCGTGGAAGCGGTTGGGGATGAATGAGTGCTGATACCCGAGGCTTGTCACGTTTAGGTTGGTTGTTTGATTTTCTGGATCGCGCTGCCTATGCGAGTTCTGTTGCGTAATGGCTTCAGGTTCAGGGTTTGCTTTGCGTGGTTTCTAATGTCAATAATGATCTCGCTCTTTGTGGAAGTCTTTGGAGTTCAGAGGATGCCGATACCCGAATTTAGTCTGTTTCATGTGTATGTCAAAAGACATCTCTCGAGAGGTGTGTCTGTTGGGAAACAAGTGAATGCTATTATGCATGATTCCGTGTAAGCATGGTTGCCGTTTTTGGTATGGCAGTGGCGCAATTCTGGTGTTCTGTTGCTTCTATGTTTGTTCCTTATTTAAAATCCCGGGCTTCGTGATTGAAGTTTCTCTTTTCTCTTCTAGCCCCGTGATGCTAGTTTACAGCATCTTCTGCTATGAATTAGAGGATGAAACTTCTCTTGCTGCCATGGCCATAGATGTAAACGTTTTGGCTTTGATACTTCTCTGATCTATGCAGTTTTGCACGTCGCATAGTCTTTTTAGCTTCGTGAAACTGAATGAATTTCTTGCTGCCAGTTTCGTTTAATAAGTGGCAGTCATGGTAAGGAAGAGAAGAACCCCGCATCCAAGTCGCAGTGAGAGCTTGGAATCACCGGAGTCCAGTGGAAATAGGGGCCATGGTTCTCAACGCACAACTGGTGAAGCTGTTTCCCAGCCTCATGGAGGCAGAGGACAAGGTTGTGCACATTCTCACCATCATCCGGGTCGAGAGAGGGAGAGGGGAGGGCCTCACCAGCAGGATCCTCCAGGTGAGGATAGTGGCAGTGCAAAAAGCCATGGCGGTTCCCGAGCACCTTCTTCTTCCAGTGCCCCATCTAGGCCTCCTAATCCCGAGCAGCACCAAGCAACTGAATCTCCTCAAGGCAGGACTATTCCTCCTGCGGTCCAATTTGAGGCTGGTTCGTCCTCGGCCTTGTTTGTGCCACATGAAACAGCTCAGCGGCCTACCCAGCATCTTGTTCTGCCAGAGGGTGGTGTTATCGAAGCAAGCCGAACTGGATATTCTTCCAGTGATTCAATGCAGTTCCCTCCTCGCCCTGGTAGAGGAAGTGCTGGAACGAGGTGCATAGTCAAGGCAAATCATTTCTACACAGAATTAGTGGACAAGGATTTGCATCACTATGATGTGAGTTTTCTCATCTTGAGTCGAGCAAAACTTTAGTCTATTCTTCATGAGACTGAGGAAATTTTCTGCTGCAATGTTGGTTGTAGTGCTGGGGGTCTCATTTTTGTGTAAAGTTGCCTCAATGTTCTTCCTGGAAAGAAATGTCCGTATCATTTCTGCACTTATTTATCGTTTCATTCTACCGATCAGGTCACCATAACTCCGGACTTCAAATCCCGCATTGTTAGTCGCAAAGTGATGAAGAAACTTGTGGATCAGTACAGAGGATCTCATCTGGGGAAGCGGCTTCCTGTTTATGACGGCCGCAAGAGTTTGTATACTGCAGGTCCTCTACCTTTCATGTCAAATGAGTTTAAAGTCATTCTTGTTGACGAAGATGAAGAAGATGGATCGGCTGGCAGAAGGTTTGTATTGTCTGTTGTTATATTCTTCACATTGTGAATCTTCTGCAGATTGTTATCTGATCCTTGTGGATACACAGGAAAGAGAAGGAATTCGAGGTTACTATTAATCTTGTTTCACGAACAGATCTACATGGTCTGGGTCTTTTCCTGCAAGGAAAGCAAGCTAGTCCACCACAAGAGGCACTGCAGGTTCTTGACATTGTGTTGCGCGAACTGCCCACCACTCGCCCAAGGTATCTTGTATATATCCTGATAAAGGATAGTTTCTCCACGCGCGTCGAGTTTCTGTTATGGGACATTGAAGTATGATTCTTTTCTTTCGGTGTAGATACTGTGCAGTGGGGCGATCCTTTTTTTCTCCCGACTTAGGTGAAAGGAAGTCACTGGCTGAGGGATTGGAGTGTTGGCGTGGTTTTTATCAGAGCATTCGCCCTACTCAGATGGGTCTATCTCTAAACATAGGTATGGTACTCTCTATTTCCTGTTTCAGATTCAGCCTTCTGGCCTCTGTCCATTTTTCCAGCTTTTTGTGCTTCTTTTCAACTGCAGATATGTCTTCGACTGCATTCATTGAGGCGCTGCCAGTTATTGAATTTGTGGCTCGCCTGTTGAATCGCGATATTTCTTCCAGACCGTTATCCGATTCCGATCGTGTAAAGGTTAGATTTATTACGTTACTAGAAACTTGTCCAGGCATATAGGATCAACATAAAGCAATGCATTCTTGGCAGAGTTTTATCCAAGTTATTGAGATGTTTGCAGAATAGCATGCTACGTTTTCTGTTCCTTGTCTACATTTATGCCTAGTCGATCGCCTCCTGTGGAATCTCCCTGGTGTTTAGCAACTGGTGGTTTTCCAGTTTCAGCTTGCCTAAGTTAACGGTGCTTTCTTCCTCAAGCAGATTAAGAAAGCTCTCAGAGGAGTGAGGGTTGAAGTTACTCATCGTGGCAATATCCGTCGCAAGTATCGAATAACCGGGCTAACGTCACAGGCAACAAGAGAACTCACGTGAGAATTTCTTTCGATTAGATCACCATCAGGTTTTCCTTTCCCACTTCATCTGGCATCCTCAATCTTTCTTCTTCAGTTTTCCAGTAGATGAAAGAGGCACTACAAAGTCGGTGATTCAGTACTTCTACGAAACCTATAATTATGCTATAAGGCACACCCAGTGGCCCTGTTTGCAAGTTGGGAACCAGCAACGACCAAATTATCTGCCAATGGAGGTCCTCTTTGAGTTCTCACTAAGTGGAACCTTGACCTGCTTTGTCTGCTTTTTGAGCTCTGCTATTTATAACTGGAGCACTGATGAGTATAGGTATGCAAGATAGTGGAAGGGCAGAGGTACTCGAGAAGATTGAACCAGAAGCAAATCAAGGCCTTGCTGACTGTGACCTGTCAGCGCCCTCAAGACAGGGAGAAAGATATTATCAAGGTCGGCAAATTTTTTCTGCACTTTATAAATGCCAAATCTTGGGCCAGATAGAAATGCTGGCGATGGTACTGTATCACTTGTGCTGACAACACATCCCCAATTTAATCAGACCGTGGACCATAATGCTTATTCTGATGATCCTTATGCGAAGGAATTCGGAATAAAAATTAGCAAGCAGCTCGCTCGAGTGGAAGCTCGAGTTCTTCCTGCGCCACGGGTGAAAATCCTCGATTCTCTTTCGTGTGCTTTTTGTCGAGTTATGTAAAAAACTTAGTTAATTACAGCCATGTGAATTTCTGCAGCTCAAATATCATGAATCTGGCAGGATTAAGGATTGCCTCCCTGAGGTCGGTTGCTGGAATATGATGGATAAGGTAAGTGGTGACATTCCATAGCACTTCTTCAGGTACTCAAATCATGTTGGTTTAGATGGATGGCAATGAAATTACAGCTCCATTTTAGCTCTCTTTGTAAGTTAAGAGCTGGAACAGAGAGCTCCTTAAGTAATACTTTTTTTTAACCTCAAAAACACTATTTCGAACCGTTCCTGCATCAAGCTTGTGACCCATGCATGCGGAATATATTTGTGATTATAATGGTAGCTTCTTGTCCTATAGGGACCAAAGAGTTCTGTAAGATAGCTTATCCTTTCCATGGAGGATGGTGTTGGCTTCTGCATAATGCTTGTTCTCCATTGCAGAAAATGGTCAATGGCGGGTCTGTGAACAACTGGTTTGGCATTAATTTTTCCAGAAACGTGCAAGATGCTGTGGCCCGTGAATTCTGTTCCAAGCTTGCTCAGATGTGTCGCATATCTGGCATGGCGAGTGATTCATACTTTTATAGCATTCTGAATGCTCTATGCTATAGCGAATTAGATGTGACACCGTGAACATGGAAATCTGTTGGTGTAGGTATTCAACCCTGACCCCGTGCTTCCTCTATCGAGTGGTCGGCCTGATCACGTTGAAATGGTTTTGAAATCTCAATATCATGATGTCATGACTAGACTCCGACCAGGGGGGAGAGATGTTGACCTGCTTATTGCCATTTTGCCTGACAACAATGGCAGTCTTTATGGTAAGTGCATGAACTTCAGAACACTGGTTTTTATTTTTCTTCCCCCTTAAAAGGCCGATATTATTTTGTTTAAAAATCTTCTGTTGATCTTTCTGATCTCCAGGTGACTTGAAGCGAATCTGTGAGACAGATCTCGGGATTGTTTCACAATGCTGCCTAGCAACCCAAGTTTTGAAGAAGACAAAACAATACTTGGCAAATTTAGCTCTGAAGATCAATGTAAAAGTTGGCGGGAGAAATACGGTACTTGTTGATGCACTATCCAGGCGGATACCTCTAGTCAGTGACCGTCCTACAATAATTTTTGGTAGCGATGTTACCCACCCTCCGCCGGGGGAGGACTCCAGCCCATCAATAGCTGCAGTATGGCATTCTTTTTAGTGCTTTTCATATCGATTTTGTTTTGCAGTACCGATTTCAATAAATTCTCTCTTTCTTTTATGCCAAAATGGATTTTCCACTTATTATTCTAGGTTGTAGCTTCTCAAGATTGGCCAGAAGTCACAAAATATGCTGGCCTAGTCTGTGCTCAGGCTCATCGACAAGAGCTGATACAAGATTTGTTCACGACATGCCAGGACCCTGTCACAGGGACAGTAACTGGTGGAATGGTCAAGTATGTGTCAGCCTCAACCTCTCTATCTGTCAGGCCTCGGCTGGTCCTTCTACAGATTTGGAAACTGAAGCAAGGGAGATGATTAATGCTTGTGTCTTCTGTCAATCTATTTTCCAGGGAGCTTCTTATATCATTTTGGAGAGCAACCGGACGGAAACCTGAGCGCATTATCTTCTACAGGTGCCACGTGACTTGTTACTAATGTTTTTGTCAGTTTGATCTCCGAAAATGGTCCTGTTGTTCACTCTCCCGACTTGAGTTTCAGGGATGGAGTTAGCGAAGGGCAATTCTACCAGGTTTTATTGTTCGAAGTGGATGCTATTCGGAAGGTAATTTTTTTCTTTTATTTTCCCTGTGTTGAGACATAGATCAAGAACAGATGGTGAATAACCACTGAAGTTGAATCCTCTGCACGTATCTCCTTTTTGCTTTTTCCTGTGATCACAACGTCTGGGTTATCAGTGGCCATCTTCTATTTCTCGGCCAGGCATGTGAATCCTTGGAACCAAACTACCAGCCTCCAGTGACTTTTGTGGTGGTTCAAAAGCGCCATCATACGAGATTGTTCGCAAGCAACTACAGGGATAGGAATGCAGTGAACAGCAGCGGAAACGTACTCCCTGGTGAAAATCTTTCTGTTTAATCCATTTCATTTTGCTTCTTCTTGCTAACCCCGCCCGTGATCATAGTATTCATATCCCAATATATAGGAACGGTCGTGGATTCAAGAATTTGTCATCCGACAGAGTTCGACTTCTATCTTTGCAGCCACGCTGGGATTAAAGTAACTCAAGAGCTGCTTTTCCCTTTTTTTCATGCCGAATAACAGTGCTTTAGCTAGAGTAATGACCTGCGTCGACCACCCACTTGCAGGGCACCAGCCGCCCTGCCCATTATCACGTGCTCTGGGATGAAAACAAGTTCACTGCGGACGAGCTGCAGTCTCTCACCAATAATTTATGTTACACGTGAGTTCTCCACCGGCCCTTGATGATGAGTTACTCTGTTTCAAAGAGGATCAAACTTGTGAATTCATCATTTTAGTGGCTAAAAGTCATTTATTTTTCGCAGCTACGCAAGATGCACCAGCTCTGTCTCGATCGGTGAGTTATTTCTCTCCTTCTTTCTTTATCCTGGCCGTAGCTGCCTTATAATCATCAACTAGCATCAATATTTCGTGATCACACGACCAAACAGTATCTCCTTCTTTCTGGGACAAAAAAACTGCAGTTCCTCCAGCGTACTACGCTCATCTGGCTGCATTTCGAGCTCGTTTCTACATGGAACGGGACACATCGGATGGGGGCTCGGCGTCAAGCTTTGCCTGTCGAGGGGGAACGGCTCCCAGGGCCTCTCGTGGACCGACATCATCAACTGCAGAAGTAAAACCCCTTCCCCCCCTCAAGGAAAACGTCAAAAGGGTCATGTTCTATTGTTAGCGCCGTTCTTCCTATTCTACCTGTGGTCCACTTTCTTGTCCTAAACGCACATAACCCGCGAGTCCTTGCACGATATCCGGCCGTCCGGTCGTTGTGATCGAGGACTCCCTAGAACTGCCGGCAGGCATTTCCTTCTTTTAGCCACAGGGATCTCCTCCGGGCGGCTTTTAAGAAGGAAGAACCTCCCTGTCGATGACTAACGACGACCAGGGATGAGCACACTGCCCTGACGGACCTCTAGTTCATTTCAAACAAGGTATGGATCATGGAGTAATTACAAATTTGTCTGTGGTTATTTCCATTGTTGGATAAATATTTTATAAATCACGGTGACCGTTCCAAACGATTTTCTTTTTTTAAAAAAAAAATCGATCCTAAAATAAAAAATTTTAAAACATGTTGGTCTGACTAATATGCAACAACATTAACACGACCTGACAAAGCCGCTGTCGCTTCTCTCCGCCTATGTCGCCGGTGTCCTCCGTCCTGGACTTTAAACAAGTTGATTGTTCTGTTGATCAGCCACCGCATTTTACTTTTTCTCTTTTTCTTTTTTTTTTGTGGTTATAAAAATTGTAGCGGTCGGGGTCGGGCACAAATAATGGTTTGTGTGCTGACGTGGGGGTGAGTTGGATGTTGACTCTGATTGTTTTTTTATTACCACCTAGTTTTAGTACCTTTACCTAATCCAAGAGAACAGAAGGGAGGAGGATTGTAATTTATTATCCCCAATTTAATAAATCACTCTATGAAAACGGGTACGCAATTAAATTCCTAACCAAAAATGACAATTCCTTTTTTTCATTAGGAACCAGATCTCAAATCCCCATTTGGTTTCCCTACTTCTCAAAATGTCCGCTAAATCTACTCCAGTTGTCCTCAAGTATTAATCACTTCTTCGTCTTCTTCTTCTTATTAATATTATTATTCAGGGGGTGGGGACAGAAAAGCAAGAAGAAGGAAACAATCTAGAAAAAAGATTAAACAAATATTTAAATTCAATCTATCCTCGTTCTTTCCACGCCACAGACAGCATCGCCATCAGCAAGACACCAACGTAAACACAACCCTGCAAGAAATTCCCTCTGCCTGCCTCGTTACTTCCAACAGACCAACCCCCCCCCCCCCCCCCCACAAAGTAACTTCCCCACCTTCCTCAATCCTCAGCCTTCCCCATTTACTGCGGCTGCTGCTGCTTCTCCTCCTGCTCACTCCCCACCCCCGATTCATATGTCTTATTGTTATTAATCACCAGATTGGAGGAAAAAAAGAAGATGGTGGGTTTGGATTCTAACGATCACGCAGCGACAGATGCCGCCGGGATTCATCGCTCGTTTGGCCGACAACTGCTGCTACGTAAATGCAGCCTCAAGGTAGCGGTACTGATCGTCGCGGTGGCCGTGCCTTGCGTCTACTATTACCTGTCCATCGGCCGCTTCTCCTACCTCCCCTGGTCCTACTCCGTCGACGATGTCAACCTTTCCGAGGTCCGTTACCTGCCTTTTCTCTCCTCGGTCTCTCCCGCTTTTGTTTACAGGTGTATCTTCTTCCCTTGGACCGTTATAACTGAAAGTTGACTTGAATTGGGTCCGACCAGTGGCCTTCCGAGCGGTACAAAAAGGCGTAGTTCAGATTCTTATCGCCGTCGGTCCGACCGGAATCTTGTCCTTATAAGATAAAAAGAAGCGTTGTGTCTTGGATTTCTGATACAGGGGGCCGGAAAGGCGAGGTTGGGGGTGTTGCTGGAGGCCGCGGCCATGGAGGACAAGACGGTGATCCTGACGACTTTAAATGACGCATGGGCTGAGCCCAACTCGATGTTCGACCTCTTCCTCGAGAGCTTTAGGATAGGCAACGGGACTCGCAAGCTGTTGAGGCATCTAGTCGTGATAACTCTCGACGACAAGGCCCAGTCGAGGTGCACGGAGGTGCATGCTTTTTGTTACCCGCTCAAGAGCAGAGGGATCGATTTCTCCAGCAGGGCCAAGTTCATGTCCACTGACTACCTCCACATGATGTGGCACAGGATTGATTTACTCCGGCTCATCCTTCAAATGGGATACAACTTTGTCTTCACGGTAATCGGAACTCGCTTCCATGTTTTATCTCGACATTACGACCGCAACTATTAACTGGATCTCTTGAAGGATTGCAGGACACAGACATCATGTGGTTGCGAGATCCCTTCCCGCGGTTCTACACAGACGTGGACTTCCAAATCGCCTGCGATTCCTTCAACGGGAACCCCACGGACATGGAAAACCGCCCTAATGGTGGCTTCAATTACGTAAGGTCGAACAACAGAACCGTAGAATTCTACAAGTTCTGGTATGAATCGAGGACCCTTCACCCAAAACAACATGACCAAGGCGTCCTTGACCTCATCAAGCATGACCCCTTCATCACCAAGACGGGACTCCAGATGAAGTTCCTCGACACGGCCTTCTTCGGTGGGTTCTGTGAGCCTGCCAGGGACCTGAACTTAGCGTGCACAATGCACGCTAACTGTTGCATCGGCCTGGAGAACAAAATCAACGACCTCTCGATCTTGCTTGACGACTGGAGGAAGTATACCTCGCTGCCTCCAAACAAGACTGCATCGGCATCCTGGACAGTTCCACAAGACTGCAGGTAAGGGGCAAAACTATCCCCATGCATTTAGGATCTTCAAGGAAGTTCCAGTCCATCACATCCGCGAACTTGGCATTCTGTTTCAGGTGTTCGATCGAGCGGGGCGGAGTGCCCAAACACCACGACCAGGAGAAGAAACCTTGATTGGCTTCTGCCGTGCTACATACAGGGGAAGAAGCCTGTCATATGACCAACAGTCTGAAATCGACAAGAGAACGAATGACTTGATATCTTTTTTTTAATAGATTTGATTGTTGGTGGTTAGATTTGTTTCTAACACCAACCTAAATTTGCTTTGCAAGAAAACTTGTTCATAAGTTTGGGCAACAACAACAGTATGAAAGAAAGAAGGCCCCCATTTTTGTCGTAAAGAATTTTGCCGGGTCAAATAATTTGTAAGCAGGGCTAGCTTGACTTGTAGCCAGATGAATAATTCTGGAGATTCGGATGATTACAAGTTTACTGATATGAAACCCGATTCGTCACGACGAGATAAGTGCGATCATGCCTTGGGACATTGCTGCATCGTTTGGGAGTCCCGAGTGACTTCCTTCCGTCGGACTGCATTAGGGCAAATCTCCAGACAAGGCTCCTTCAAGGCTGAATCCAATTCAGGTGATGGAGCAGGAACCCCGAACCGGAACTGTTGCATCAACAAAACCAGCAAAAATATGACAGGTTAGTGTAGGGACAGACATTTGGTTTGGCTATCTTCCATGCTTTGACCCCACAAAAAGAAAACGGATGCACAAACGGGACAGGCACGCAACGAATTCCGTTACCTGGCAGCTGTAGTCCTCGAAGTTAGGCTCCATGAGCAAGGGGATGCCCATGTATTCCTTAAAGAATGTCTGCAGGAATTAGAAGAGAAATCAGCAGAACCACTGGTTACTAGCTCACAATTCACATCATCATCAAACAACTCCATTGAAATTTTCTGAGGTCATCCATCAATTGCCCACTGTTTAACCAATAACCAACCTGCGTCGGAAGTTTACATGTGTTGATGCAAATCCCGACACACTTACTTTCCTCCAAGTACTTGCATCTTTCTACAAACACCTGCATAGATAAGAGCTGTCGATTGTGAAAGTTATGCCATAACCATCTCTGCTGATTACACAGGGCCACCACAAAACAAAGCACTAGCATAGGAGAACAATAGGAAGACACGCTATTTACCCCGCTTTGGCAATGAGTTCCGTCCGGCAGATCAATAGAAGTCACCATGCATCTACCCATGAGCCACTGGCAAGTGAGTGCAGTAACCCTTGCTTATTCACAAACAATTCGAATCACAATCCATCAATCCGAGAAACCACCAAATCAACCGATTGGCAGTGTCAAATGCGCGTCGCCTCAATCAAGCAAACTGCCCAGAGGATCCAGAAACTCACCGACCATCACGGCAGCTATCTTCCCTCCCCCGATCGGTGTCACCAGCAACTTATACAGCTCCAATACCAACGGAGGGAACAAGGCCCTCAATATCCTAACCTATCACCCATCCGTCAGAAGATTTCAACCACAACCCAATCAAATCAAACGGGATCGAACAATTCCACGAAAGCCAGACGCACCGCAGCGTCTTTGGCATCGGCGTTGGTGCCCTTCATCATCAACCTACGAGCGACATCAATCAGGCCGTCATAACCAGGCTTGTCCGAATCCCATCCCACCTCCTGACAATCCACACGAAATCAGACAAGCATCAATAACAACACCGAAATCCGGCCCATCCCGCTCAAGTCCTCACCTCGGCCATCTTACTCCTGAACAAACCGAGGAAGACGCCATCGACTGCGTTCGGCACGTACTCCGCCGTCGTGGCCTGCAGAGGCGGAGCAGGGACCGTATCCGGCCGACGGGAACAAGAGACGGGAGGCACGCCGCCGGGAGGAATCAGAAGTCGTCTCGGCGGGAGTCGTTGGCGGAAGAAGGGAAGTGGAGAGATGGAAGGAAGAAGAATAACCGTCGACGGCTTCATATCTTGTTTTGGTTCGAACTCTGAAACAAAACCTTTTTGGCCTCATTTATTGATAAATCAATGTCCCAGAATCAATAATGTATGAGGAGAGAAGGAATAGAAGAAGAATTTCGTGATTGTTTAGGCCTTTCATCTTCCTATCCACGATGCCTCCTCCAGCATCGGCCTGAACCATACTGCCCTCTTAGCCAAGCTAAGAGGGGTCGAAGTGAGAATCGAGCTTATATGGTCCGTATCAAAGGAAATCGGAGACAAGAGCTCCGGAGAAGATGAGTTTGTTCTTTCTCTCCTAAAATACCTAAAATCATAATATCGTAATACTAACAACTTATATGTACATCCATTGGACTAACCCAATACGTCCATTCAAAGAGATTCGGCTTTCTAAATAATCCCCTCTTCTCTTTGGAACCCCTCTTCTCTCTGGAATATAGAATTGGGTATTTCAGTAATATTCTGAACATGGCCAAGTTTATCTTCAAGTGACTTTCACTGCTCGAAGAAGCATAGACTTTGTTATGCTCCTTCACCTTCAATCTTGTGCACATCCAGCACATCCTTCTCATTCAACAGCCCCTTCTCTTCATACTCCCCCTTAAGATGTGCAAAAATATCTTTCATGCACATTTTGCTTCTAAGCCAAAGAAATCTGGGACTTGTAAAACTCTTGGTAAAGAAGTCTGCCACCTGCAACTTTGAAACCAAGAACTGCAGCTTTATCACACCCTCTTGCACCTTGTCCCGCACATAATGACAATCCATTTCTAAGTGCTTTGTTCTCTAATGGAAAACATGATTTTTAGTGATATAAATGGCAGATTGATTATCACAATGTAAGGGTACAGGCTTTTGCACTTCCACCTTGAACTCTTTAAGTAATGCAATCAACCACACAATTTCTGTTGTTGCAACTCCCACGGCACGATATTCAGCCTCTCTTGAACTTCTAGCTATTGTGACTTGTTTTTTCGTCTTCCATGAGACAAGTGGTCACCAAAGAACACACAGTAACCAGTTAAAGATCTCCTTGTATCCGGACAAGCTCCCCAATCACTATCATAGTAAGCAACCAATTCATTTGACAACTTTGAGCTAAAGAAGATACCATGTTCTGGTGCTCCTTTCACATGTCTCAGAATTTGCAAAGCTGCATCAAAGTGATCTGTGGTTGGTTTTCCCATAAACCGTGACAAATTCTGGACCGAATACATCTAGTCAATGTCAAATACATCAATTGTCCAACCAACTTTCGATATGGAGTTGGATTTTGCAAAGCTGCCCCATTATCTTTGGACAACTTATGCCCTGACATCATAAGAACTAAGGTTGGCTTTGCACCCAACAAACCATGCTCTTGTATCAACTCTAGAGCATACTTTCTCTGCGAAAGCATAATCGTAGACCTTGACCTTGCAATCTCTAGCCCCAAAAAATACTTTAAATCACCCAAATCTTTGAGCTTAAAACAGTGTGCAAATACTATTTTAATTGCTCGATTTGATCTAAATCAGCACTAGCAATTACTATGTTATCAACATAAACAAGCAAGGCTACAAATTTATGACCAGATCCCTTAACAAATAAGGAGTAATCTGATCTGGATTGAACAAAACCATACTCCTTCAATGCTACAACAAACTTAGATTCCATTGACGAGAAGCTTGCTTAAGACCATATAAACTCTTTTGTAGCTTACACACCATCCTCCTGGACCGTGTCTCCCCCTTAGGCTGCACAGAATAAACATCCAAACCCGAAGGAATCTCCATATAAACTTTCTCCTCCAAATCACCACTCAAAAACACATTATTTATGTCCAATTGAGACAAAGACCAACCATGCATGGCAGCCAAGGACAAGAAAACCCTCACAGTGGCATGTTTAGCACTGGACTAAAAGTTTCTGTATAATCAATCCCAGCTTTCTGAGTATACCTTTTAGCCACTAAACGGGCCTTATATTTATCCACAGATCCATCCGCCTTAAACTTGGTTTTGAAAAGCCATTTGCAACCTATAGGAGTCCAGATGGCAAAGCTGTTATAGTCCAAGTATTATTCTCAGCTAGAGCAGAAAGCTCAGATTGGATAGTAGAACGCCAATTCTCATCAAGAATAGCCTCATCATAACAAGAAGGATTAGGAGAATGCATAAGGTTGATAGAAAAAGCTCTATGAGAAGGTGATAAAGTAGAATAAGAAACATATTTATGAACTGGATAGACTGTAGGAGAAGACATAGTAGAAGGAGATAGAAAAGAGAGTGAAGAAGTAGAACTCGCTTCAGAGTTAAAGAAACATGATAATCCTTCAAGTAAGTAGCCAAACACTTAAGTCTAGCACTCTTTCTAGATGCTACTGGAACAAAAGCACAATCATCAACAGGATCCTGGGAATGTGAAGAAACTACATCTGATTCATAAGAAGCAATTATATCTAAAGATGATGCAACATCCGTATGCTGTGAATGATGAACAACCTGATCAAGCAAAGAATCCCCAAAACCAAGAGAAGATTTAGAAGACGTGAACAATTGTCTTGTATATTTTTGAAAAGGGAAAACATGTTCTTAAAATGTAACATTTCTTGAAACAAAGAGTTTATGAGTAACTAAATCATAAACTTTATAACCCTTAGTACCATGCTGATAACCCAGAAAAACGCATTTCAAAGCTCTAGCAGTAAACTTAGAGCGCCCACGAGACAAAGTAGAAGCATAACAAAGGCAGCCAAATACCCATAAATGATGGTAATCAGGCTTGACATGAAATAACAACTCATAAGGAGTCTTATTGCCCAATAAGGTAGAATGAGTTCTATTAATGACATGTGTAGCTGTTAAAATAGCATGACCCCAAAAACTTAAGGACAAATTTGCTTAAATCATGAGTGCTCTAGCAACATTTAAGATATGTTGATGCTTATGCTCTACAACACCATTTTGTTGAGGCGTTTCTATACATGTAGTGTGATGCAAAATTCCTCGTTCTGCATAGAAAGTAGACAATATGAATTCTCTGCCGTTGTATGACCTAGCACACTTCACCCTGGAAGAAAACTGTATAAACACCATGGAACATAATTGGGGAAGCAGAGTAACCACATCCGATTTGTTTTTTAACAGGTAAACCCATGTTACTCGATTGTAATCATCCACAATTATTAAAAAATATTTGTACCCTCAAAATGTTTCAACTGAAAAAAGTCCCCAAGTATTGCAATGTATAAGCTCAAAACAAACATATGTATTCTTTATATGAACAGGAATTGGTTGTCTTTTCTATTTGACGTAATGACAAGCTGAACAAATTGTCTTGCTAAAACAAGGTTCAAGCTTATTACATTTCCGTACTAATCATAACTTGTCATAAGAAAGATGACCAAGCCTATGATGCCATAAATCAAATTGAGTATTAATAGAGGGAGCAGTAAAAGCTAGACCAAATTATTTTCCTCCTTCTTGAAGGATGTATAATCCGTCTCTCCCTTTAACAAGTCCAATCATCTTCCATGATGATTTGGCCTGAATAAAACACAAATTTCTAAGAAAAACAATTGAAAAGAAACTAGAAGACATAAGCTGACTCACATAAATAAGGTTAAGAGAAAAGGTAGGTATATACAAGACATTTTCAAAAAGTAAACCAGACAGAAGTTGCATTGTTCCTATATGAGAAACGTGAACTTTTTCTTTAGTAGGAAGAAGAACTGATATATGCTGAACAGGTGTAGAAACAAGAAACCAATCAAGATTACTTGCTATATGATTGGTTGCTCCTGTGTCTACTATCCATGCAGATGACAAATCAACCAATTTAGAAGAATGATGACTAGTTTGAATATTCATACAAATACTTGCCGCTTTTGAATGTTGTGACTTAGAAGGATCAACACAAGAAGACTCAGTAGTTGTAAATGCAAAAGGCATAACAATAGAATTAGGTAGAGTAGTCACTGTAGCAGCAATGTATTGAGACGACTACTCTTTAGAGTATTGAAGAACGACATCAGCCTCTGAATATGCTCATTTGCTTCATTGACACTTGAACCAACAAACTCATCACCTGAATTAACTCCCATTGTCACTTCTGGCAATGCTGCGGCTTGATAAGATGTTCCTCCAGTAGGTTTTCTTCTTCTAACACCATTAATATTAGCAAATCCTATAAGCTGAAAGCACAAATCCTTAATATGCCTTCTTTTCCCACAATGAGTATAAAACAAATAAGGCCTTTTAACCTTTCTTCTTGGATCATATGCAGCCGTATTGGCATGTGCAGCTAAAGCCATTGCTTCCATCTTCATTGGCACTTTTGATTCACTATCATATTTGTCCTTTTTGTAAAACTCCTCTTGAACCACCAAGCTATACACTTCATCAAGCGCGTGGGAAACGGCTTCATACCAAGCACTCTACTCTTAAGAGTACCAAATGTATCATTCAGACTATTCATAAATCTGAACACATATTCTTCCATTTGTGTTTATGCATATGCCTTCAACTAGCATCGACACACTTTCCACATCGGCAATTAGGTAATGGCCTGAAATTTTTAAGCTTTTCCCAAACTGCATTCAGTTCTGTATAATAGATATCCACAGACCTGTCTCCTTGCACTATATTCATAAGCATATGCTGGAGATGACTTATCTTGGACTTGTCTGGCAACGCATGACGCTTCTTCAATGCCTCCCAAATCTCCATAGTCGAGCTCATTAAAAAAACATTACTAGCAATCGTCTCTGTCATTGATCTAAGCAACCAAGCAATCACTAGGGTATTACATCGCTTCCAGGCCAAATAAGTATGGTCATCAGAATCAGGAACTGGAATCTTGCCATTCACAAAATTCAATTTGTTCCGAAATACCAGTGTCATCTCAAAAGAACGACTACAAGCAAAGTAATTAACTCCATTCAGTACTAGAGTTATTACTACTGAGTTTCCGACTTACTTAAGTAGTACGGAGATGTCGGATCGTCAACAAGACTAGGATTCCGACTCACACTCATCTCAGAGAAAGAGGTAAACGTCTGACCTAAGGTTTGACTATCTGCAGATGCTTGACCTTGATTTTTGAACCTCCGCTCCGGCGACAACTGCTGCAAATGATCGCCGGTCGTGCTCTGATATCATATTAAAGGAAATCGAAGACGAGCATCTATGTTGAAACCTCACGATCGGAGAAGATCGAGTTTGTTATTCCTTTCCCAAAAAAAACCTAAAATCAGAATATCGTAATACAACAACTTATATATACCTCCTTTTGACCTAACCCAATAAATCCATTTTAGCTAATGAACACGACCCAAGCCCATCTTCAAGTGACTTCCACTGCTTCTTCATTTACAGAGCACAGACTCTGTTATGCTCCTTTCCTTCAATTTTGCCCACATTCAGCACATACTTCTCATTTAACAGCCCCTTCTCTTCATAGTCCGGAACCACGGTGGCGATGCATATCGGGGATTGGCTCAGTCCGTCGAGGATCGAGCTTGGAGAGTCGGGGTATGTAAGGGTGACACGTGAATGATGAAATATTGTCATCTCATTTTGATAAAAAGAAATATTTCCATTCCACCAAAATTATTGCCATCATCTGCCCAAACCCACAGAAGAAACCGAAAGAACCCCGCAGAAGCACCAGGAAACCCAGCAGAAACCCCAGATATACTTCTCGATCCCTCTCCTTTGGCCTTTTCTTCGCTAGCGATTCCTTTCAATCCCTCATATGCTTTTTCATTTATTCTTCTACACAGGGAAGAGGACTTAGCAACCACTGTAAGAAGAGATCAGGAAGAGAAAAATTGGTTAATGGGTAAGACTTTTGTCAAGGGGTCGGCTACTTGACTTTCTGAAGTAACATGTTTGATCTCCAGTTGTCCATCTAGTACCCTTTCTCGCACAAAATGATGGTCAATTTCAATATGTTTTGTTCTTGCATGAGGGATAGAGTTTGTTGCTAACTGTACAGTACTTAGATTATCGCAATAGACTGTAGGTGGGCTTGAGTCATTGACTTGTAACTCTTTAAGTAGCTTCTGAACCCATATTACTTCAGTCACACCATCAGCTAAAGCTCTATACTCAGCCTCTGTACTTGACCTGGACACTACTCTCTGTTTTTGTGAGCACCATGACACCAGATTAGATCCCAGATAAACACAATAGGCATTTGTACTTCTTCTATCATCTGGGCAGCTTGCCCAATCAGCATCAGTAAAACAAGTAATTGGAAAAGAACTAGTAGCCACTAGGTTGAGTCCAAAAATACTTGTTCCCTTCAGATATCTTAGAATTCTCTTCACCCCTTGTAAGTGCACTTCAGTAGGATTATGCAAGAACTGGCACGCTTTGTTTACAGCAAAACTAATGTCTGGTCTGGTGTTTGTACAATATTATAGTGCTCCAACTAAACTTTTGTATGTAGATGGGTCAGCCAACATTTCCTCCTCATATTTTGACACTTGCCCTTTAGATGCTATAGGAGAGGGCATAGTGTTACAGTTTGACATACCAGATTTGGCCAAAAGATCTAGAATATATTTTTCTTTTGAAAGATGCAAGCTCCCATGTTGCTTATTAACTTGAAAACCCAAGAAAAGGGACAATTCTCCTAGATCTTTTAAAGCAAACTTGTGATGAAGTTGAGGCAATAGCATAGAGATGCCTTTATTATCAGATCCAGTCACTATAATATCATTAACATAAATCAACAGGATAATGATACCTTGAGCTGAGATTTTGAAAAACATAGAAGCATCAGCCAGAGAGTTTGTAAAACCCCATGCAAGTAGACACCCTCTCAACTTCATATACCATGTACAAGGACTTTGTTTCAACCCATATAGAGCTTTCCTGAGCTTACACACATGTCTAGGTTTACTTTGATCAATCTAGCCAGGTGGTTGTTCCATGTATACAGTCTCAGTAAGATCTCCATGTAGAAAAGCATTATGAACATCCAGCTGCTTTAAAACCCATCCAAAAGAAACTGCAAGAGACAAAATCACCTGAATTGTCTAATGTCTTACCACAGGACTGAAATTCTCTTTGTAGTCAATACCAGGAGTTTAAGTGAACCCCTTGGCCACAAGTCTGGCTTTGCACCTTTCTAAAGAGCCATCTGCAGTAAGCTTAACTTTAAACACCCACTTACAGCCAATAATTTTCTTTTTTCCACAAAAGGGAGCTAATTCCCAGGTCTGGTTTTTGTCTAGTGCAACAAGTTCATTCATCATTGCATCTCTCCAAATTACTGTTGATAGGGCATCGGCTAGACTAGCTGGTTCAGTGGGTATGGAAATAGGGTTGGTTGGTAAGGCTTGTTGGCATTGTTGAGATAGAATGGTGGAATGAACTTTTGGTTTAAAAATCACATCCTTGGATCTGGTTATCATAGGATGAACATTCTTAATCTCCTGGTTCTTCCTACTAGGCACATCCTCTTAGATAGTTGGTTCTATAGTAAGGCAAACGTCAATCTCATTCTTATCAATAATGGTAGATGGACAAAAAGAAGAGGACCCAGGGACAAATGTAGAAGGTGAAATGGGTACAGAAACAGTAAAACTAGAATTGGATGGAAGAGACTGTGATAAGGGGGTGAATAGAAGAAGAATGCTAGAAATATTTTTCATTAATTCTCATCCCATTAGAACCCATTACACTCGTTCTTTTATACTGTAATCACAGCGGATAGAATGAAATATTGTTGTACGATAGGATTTGGGGACTGAATGCGGGCTGTCATTTTGCCAGTGTTATTAAAGGCGCGCCCCGGCGGTTAGGCGAGCGGGGCGCACCGTTCGCGCCTGGGAACACGTCAGGCGAGCAACGTGTGAAAGGCGCGCCTCGGGCGCGCGCCTCACCGTCGGGCGCAAGGCGCGCCTCGGGCCCAAGGCGACACATGAGGCCCGCTCCTAAAAAGCCACTTTGCTCCCGAGCCCTTTTGCTCCCGATCCCGAACCCTTCTGCCTCTTCGACCTCCCCTTGCTCCGAACCCTTCCGCCTCTGAAGCTCGGCCGCGCCCCGCGTCAGTCGCCCGCTCAAGCTCGGCCGTCCGCCTCCCTGGTCAGCCGCCCGCCCGCTCCTCTCCCCGGTCAGACGCCCGACCGCTGCTCTCCCCGGGTCAGCCGCCCACCTGCTCCTGTCCCCGGTCAGCCGCCCGCCTGCTTATCTTACCCGGTTAGCCGCTGATTGTCTTGTTCTGTGAGAGGATGGATTGGGAAATGAGGATGGATTGTTCTGTTTCTGTGAGAGAGAGGCTGTGAGAGAGAGGCTTTAGATTGACATTAAAAGTCAGAGAGAGAGGCTCTGTTTTTACTGTAACAAATTTGATTGACACAAATCAGAGGCTGTGAGAGAGAGGCCGTGAGAGAGAGGTTGCATTCGTTGCACTGTAACAGATCAGAGGCCTTGTTACTATAGAAAATGAGATTAACATTGTTACATTTGTTTGAATTGAATGAATTAGATTGGAAATATGTCTTGCCGTTGTGATATTATTCTTTGGTTGATTCTTTTAGGAATGGATTCATCCGGAGCTTCCAAAAAAAAGGACACTGGATGGAAGTATAATATGTTGAAGGATCCAAACGATTCGAACGTGGTCACATGCATATTTTGTGGATATGTGTCCAGAGGTGGCATTCATCGAGCCAAACAACATCAAATAGGATCATTTAGAAATGCAAAATCATGCACTAAATGTCCCGAGGATGTGAGAGATGAATTGGGAAATAAGATGGAGGAAGCAAAACGGGCACGACTGGATTCAATTGGCAGTACTGGATCCGTTCCATCCCAGATGTTCCATATTGATGATGATATTGCTTTAGAAGAAACATCACATTCTATTCCTTCAAAAAGATCGAGCGGGGAAGTAAATCAGAGTACAAGTAAGAGGAAGGGGCCAATGGATACTTTCTTGATGGAGAAGGGGAAGGTTAAACAGAAGAGTGTGGTGGATGCTTTCGATAAAGAGGCGAGAAATAGGACTTGCAAAAGTATTTGCAGATGGTTATATCAGGAGGGCATTCCTTTTAATGCCGTGCGGTCTCCGAGCTTCGCTAAGATGATCGACGATATAGGGAGATATGGCCCTAACTTGAAGCCGCCGAGCTACCATGAAGCGCGGGTTACGTTTCTCGATCAAGAGGTTGAGTACACTAAGGAGCTGATGAAAGACCACGTTGAATGTCGGAGGCAATATGGCTGTTCAATAATGTCTGATGGGTGGACAGACAAAAGAGGCCGAACTTTGATCAACTTTTTGGTCAATTCAACGAAGGGTAGCATGTTTATCAGAAGTGTCGATGCTTCGTCTTATGCCAAAACGGGAGAGAAGTTGTTTGAGTTGCTAGACTCTTTTGTGGAGGAGATAGGGGAGACGAATGTTGTACAAGTTGTTACAGACAATGGAAGTAACTACGTGTTGGCTGGTGAGTCACATTTAAATTATAATGTAATGTGTAACAATCCTTTGCATGCAGCTGGATATGCCTTGAATCCTGCTTACTATAATCCAAGTTCTACGGTCGATGGAGAGATCACAGGGGATTGTTTGATTGCATTGGTAGATTGATTCCTTCTGCACAAGATCAAGACAAAATCACGAGTGAATTGGCTTGAAATTTTGCATCACCTATTGCCACCCGAGCGAGGACTCAACAATCACCGGGTACTTTCTTGTTTCTAATTGTTCAATGCAATTCATTGAATATGTTTTTTGACATTGTTGTTTGATGAAACTTATCTAAATGAACAATTTGTATTTACAGTGGACTGGTGGTCTCTCTTTGGTGGTGAAACGCCTAATCTTCAACGACTTGCCATTCGAATATTGAGTTTGACATGTAGCGCAACCGGATGTGAGCGTAACTGGAGTACATTTGAGCAAGTAAGTCATTATTCGTACCGTTAATGTGAAAGAATTCTCATTTATTATTATGAGCTTTTCGAAAATCCTTATATTGTTATGCAGATTCATACAAAGAAGAGGAACCGACTTGAGCATCAAAAGTTACTTAACCTTGTCTACGTCAAGTATAACCAGAAGTTGAAAGCGAGATATGATGCTCGTGATGTGATTGATCCTCTTTCTTTGGATAGAATTGATTATTGTAATGAATGGCTTATTGGCGAAATAGAAGAGGATGCGGGCGATGACTTAGTTTTCAGCGGAGATACATTGACATGGGCTGCAGTAGAGCGTGCGTCGGCTGTTAATGAAGTTCTGAGAACGACCAGGGCTTCAACCAGTTCGAGGTTACTTGATGATGATGGTGGAGCCCATGCCGACGTCCATGAGGAGATCGAAGGAAATTTGGATGACTGTAATGATTATGAAGATTGCACTTATGTTGATGAGCCTCACGAGGATGATTTAGATTATTAGTCAGTTTTATTTTGATGTCATTTTGTTATGAATCTTTTAATGGATTTCTTAATGTCATTTTGATGGGAATTTGGATTTGGACATTTTCAAACTTGAATTTGAACATTTCTATACATATGCGCCTTTGTCGCAAAGGCGCGCCTTGGGCACTGCGCCTTGCGCCTCGGGCGATGGGGACCACTTGCGCCTTGAGTGCGCCTTAGCGCCTTGACAACACTGCATTTTGCTGCTGCTCTGCTATTTCCGTTTGTTGTTCAGCAGTGTCCATTAGAATTGTATTTGGGCTAGAAATTGGGTCTGAGCGCTGATGGGCTAGCTTGCTTAAAGCAGCCATCTCCCATGGAAAGTTGGTTCCCCAAACCTCAACCTTAAACGACGACGACAACGTCTCCATCTCCCATCTCCATCTTCACCCCGTTGTCTTCATCCAACCTTCATCCCCATCCTCGTCCTCGTACCTCAACAGTTCGTGCACCTTCTCCATCTACAAGCTCAAGAGCCTCAGCGTGATCAAGGTCAACTTTTGGTGGTTCTGGTTCAGCATCGAGGAGGTTATCCGTGACGTGGACGAGCTTGAATTCTCCGTCGGTAACTTCGACGTGTGCCCGACCTGCGGATGCGGGTTCGACTGCGACACTATTAGCTGTCCTTCTGTCTTTGTCCTCGGACTGCACGAGAAAACCGGTATTTGGAGTTTCCCTTACCGTCCTGGTCGAGCACAAAGCCGACAACATCCGCCGCTGCCATGTCCACGTCATCGCCGGCGATGGCGTTCGTCGCGTCCTTATCCGCCCTCATCCTCATCCTAACGGCTTCATCTGCCTCCGCTTATCCGTCGTCTTCGTTGTCGGCGACTGCCTACGAGGTGCTGGAGAGCAACAACTTCCCTGAAGGGATCCTCCCCAAGGGTGTTACCGGCTACGACCTCGATCCTTCGACGGGCAAGTTCAGCCTCTACCTCAACTCCTCCTGTAGCTTCTCCCTCGAGGGGTCTTACCAGCTGCGGTATAAGCCCATCGTCACCGGCGTGGTTTCCCGTAACCGACTTACCAACCTCGGTGGTGTCAGCGTCAAGGTGCTGTTCCTCTGGCTGAACATCGTTGAGGTCGAAAGGGTCGACGATGAGCTCGAGTTCTCGGTCGGGATTGCTTCGGCTGGGTTCTCCATCGATAATTTCTTCGAGAGTCCCCAGTGTGGTTGCGGGTTTGACTGCGGGACACGGGAAAGCTTGAGGCTCCGTGGAGGTTTAGCCTCTTCAATCTGAGAGGTAAAGATCGGGTCTTTCTTGCGTGTTCTTGGTGGGTGCTGATTTCCGCGTCTTAAAACTCGATCCTACCATTAAGAATTTAGGTTGTGGATGCGACTGATGCTGTTGTTGTCTGGGCTTATCGGGTCATTTTCAAGATGGTTGGATTGATTTCAACCACAGCTTCCATCTGGATTCGTTTAGGAGTCTTGTTTCGTCGCATTTCTTCCTAGATCAATGAATCCATGAATATTTTGAGTGAATGTGTTCAAATGGTGGCTTTGTGCATGCGGTGCAGCCTGTTAGAACTTATCCATAACATGCTTAATCGTAGCAAGTTGTGATTACACACTTGCTAGGATCGTCACAGATCGCCCCGGAGGATCCTCCGATGCTTGTCTTTCATTGCAGAGACTCCATTTAGTCTGTGGCAGGTGACTGACTGACTTCTCCTCCTACTTATCTGTGTTTTTTAACAGCTGGAAAAGGAGAGTTGCCTGAGTGTGGCGTGCGCCTGCGTTCATCCGGATCGGCGGGTGTCCGAATGTCGAATCATACCCATATGGCAAAGTTTAAGCCGGGAGAGGCCCCTCTCGAGCACCTCTTCGCGGCCTCGACCCATATAGCAAATGTAATACTTAATTTTGTATGCTTAATTCGTTCAGTAACATGCCATGATCCCACGATCAATTCACAACATCATGTCACATTTTTCGTTTCCTTTTCTCCTTTTCGTATGTGAGCTCCTATTTCCTAAGGCGGGGCGGGCAATGGAAACTGAAATCAGTACGGGGATGTTTAAGGCTCCGATAGAATGATGCGGCCGGCATCACCCCTCCCAGATTCCGGCACGCATCTCCCGTTAAGAAGAAATATTATCTTCTTCACCGCGGCGCTGTGGGGCGGGAATTCTTCCTCCTCAGCATAACAGCACGGAGCTCGGCGGCATCCATCTCGTCCCTACGATTCCCAGGCCTGAAGAACCCAGTCTTGGGGTCGGGCATCCACGTCACCTCCTCCTTCACCGGCCTCCGCTTTACTGCTCCGCCAGCCCTGCCTTTCGCCGCTGTCTCCACGGCTGCTGCGTACCCTCGCCTGACGCAATAAACAGTCATGATTTAATAGCCACAGACATATCCATATCCAGCAGGCTATCGAAACAACACAATTGTCACCTGGGGATGGCCTGCGCGATCCTGTCCGCGAAATAAGAAGAGAAGAACATCCTGATATTGGAGAGGGAACGGGCCATCGTTGGTGGTTGTTATTGTTAAAATGGATGAGGAAGGCTCCCCTGCTTCTGCTGATAAATACCCTTTCTTCTTCTTCTTCTTCTTCTTCTTCTTCTTCTTCTTCTTCTTCTTCCTCCTCCTTTTGGGACAAGGAAAACCGAACAGAAGCAGAAGAATGTAAGAAAAGGGGGAACTTTTAGGAAAGGTGGTAAGAAAAGAGGGGTGAGTCCTTGGGGTGTTTATAAAGTTTCAACCAAGTTTATGCTAATTTTAGGCATCCCTAAACTTTGGGGGGACAAGTTTTTAGATGTTTTTTGATATCCAAAGAGGGGTGGTCGTGCGTTCCCCGTTCTTCCCGATTACCCAAATGGTTTCAAACCTCTCTGAAAACTTGTTTACTGTTTGTTTCCTGACCTTGTCGGCAAAACTAAAGAAATTGATTTGGGCCGGATTTGAATGGCGAGGCCCGTTTCTCTTATTTGGTCACATTAATTTAAAATCCTTTTATCTCCCATTTTACCGTACGGAAATGTTGTTGATTTTTTTTTTAAATGAAATTTCAAGAGTTATCCATTTATCGTTCTTACGTGAAAATCTTTCTTTAATTTTATAAAAACAGACATGTTTTAAAAATTCATTTTTATTATTTTTCTTTATTATTATGATAGTACCATACCGAATAAAAATGATTTGGGCCAACGTCTTAAATAGAATTAGGACCCTTTTCCGGAAGGAGAAGCATTTGGATAAAAAATATAATAAAAGGGGATTCTATCAAGAATAGAACACAAAACCTCTAAGTTTTTTTTTGTTTTTAGTACACGAAACTACTCCTTTCCAATTAGCAATGAAGTGGAGAAAGGGTTAGCTGTGGTTCAAAGGCAGGAAGAGCAAATACGAAGAAGGTTGACCGCCACTCCACATGCATAAGAAGAAGAAAAAGATAGTGTGGACCAAACCAGGACATCAAAAAAGGTTTATGTAAGAACAGAGGATGGGGTTGGGTGAGAGGAGGCATCCATCGAAACTTCTTCAAATCCCCCACCACACACACACACACACACACACACAAAAAGACCGAGAGACCAGACCGGCATGAAAGTTAGGGGGGGTGGGTGGAGGCAACCGATGGTTAGGTGATAATTACAATTCCAGTGGAATGCGAATTTTAGAAGGGCAGCCAGCCGACTCCCTCTATATATCATTTCATCATCACAATCATATCACAATCTCCATCCCTCCCTCCCTTCCTCCTAACACCAACACCAACTACTGCAACTCCTTGTCTCTCTCTCTCTCTTACAAAACACACACACACACACCAAACCCATCTCTTCTCATTTTATTACAACTCCTCCGTCAGCATCTTTGTTATCTCCGATGGCTTCTTCCCACCCCAAATTCGTCGATACTCAAGAGGACTCCTCCTCCTCCTCCTCCTCCTCCTCCCCACAGGAGCAGCTCCCGCCTCCCTTCGCCACCCTCTCCATCTCCCAATCCCTCTCCACCGTCCTCCCCTCACACTTCCTCCGCCAACCCAAGTCCGCCTCCCTCTTCTCCTCCCCCTCCGTCAGGCTCCCACCCACCCAGGCCTCCTCCCTCTCCCACCTCTCCCTTTCCTCCGTCTCCTCCCCGACCCCTTCCCGCATCTCCTTCCGCTCCACCATCTCCGCCAACCCCCTCCAGTCCCCCCTCACCCTCGGCCCCCACCGCCCCCTCGATCCCTCTGGTGCCGCCGGCCTTCGTCGTGCTGCCATCGTCTGGTTCCGTAACGACCTCCGCCTCCATGACAATGAGTGCCTCGCCTCCGCCAACAACGAGTCCATGTCCGTCCTCCCCGTGTACTGCTTCGACCCGCGGGACTATGGGAAGTCCTCGTCCGGGTTCGACAAGACGGGACCTTTCCGCGCGTCGTTTGTGCTCGAGTCCGTTTCTGACCTCAGGAGGAATCTCCAGGCACGGGGCTCGGACCTTGTGGTCCGCGTCGGGAAGCCTGAGGAGGTGCTCGTCGAGATGGCCAAGGCAATTGGGGCGGACGCCGTGTATGCCCACTCCGAGGTGTCTAGGGATGAGGTTAGGGCGGAGGACAGGGTCGGGGCCGTGATGAAGGAGGAGGGAGTGGAGATGAAGTACTTCTGGGGGAGCACGCTGTTCCATTTTGACGACCTGCCTTTCAAGGTGGAGGACATGCCGACCAACTACGGCGGGTTCAGGGAGAAGGTCCAGGGCCTGGAGGTGAGGAAGACCGTGGCCGCTTCTGACAACCTTAAGGGTCTGCCCAAGAGGGGTGATGTCGAGCCTGGCGAGATGCCAACATTGCTCGATCTGGGTGTCAATCCATCTGCTTCCATGGCTCAGGTAATTGTCCCCTAAGACTTACTAGGATAAATCTGCGGCAAGGACTTCCCATTAGTTTGGCTGCCTCTCATCTGATGATCTGATTTTTGCGGAGATAGTTGGTGTTGATGGTCTGGAGTAATGAACGAATTAGTTTATTGATTGCTATATGCACGAATGTTATCCCAGGAGTTCGAATCTTGAGCTGCATCTAGTATAACCAAATATGTTGCTGGTCTTTGGCACTGTTAGTATCTGCATACTCTTGTCTTCCAAAGGGGTATAGTCGTGAATATTTGGCCGATAGCACCCAGGATATTTCCAATACTGTGCATTTTTGGGAGCTGTATAAGCAAGATTGAGCGATTAACCATGTAGTTATCTTAGTTGTGTCTCTGGCTTAGTAAGCATTTGAAAGTAGAGGACTATCCTAAGCAGCGAATCCCACGATGAAATATTGTAATGAGGTATTGGAAATGTTTGCAGGATGGAAAAGCAGCTTCCATGGTCGGCGGGGAGACGGAAGCCATGCAGAGGCTGAAGAAGTTTGCCGCGGAATGTCAGGCACAGCCTAACAAGGGGCCGAGCGAGAACAATGTTTATGGAGCCAACTTCTCGTGCAAGATATCTCCATGGCTGACGAACGGGTGCATCTCCCCTCGTGTCATGTTCGAGGAGTTGAAGAGCACTGCCGCCAAGTAAGAGTTAAACCACATCATCTCAAACTTCTCCCAGGTTACCCAGTGATGTTTTTGACACGGATCTCCTTCTCGACAGCGTGATCTCTGCTTCTTCAAAGAAAGGGGATGACGGGTCGTCGGGTGCCCCCGGATCAAACTGGCTGATGTACGAGCTGTTGTGGAGGGACTTCTTTAGGTACATTGCTCGACAAGTTCTCTTCTTGCACATCCATTTCCGACCACACAAACATATAATAACTCCTATCTTCTCATGACCCGCAACAGATTCATCACCAGAAAGTACAGCTCCGCGACGTCCCTGGCCAACAGCGCCCCAGTTTGTGCAGGCGCCGTGTGAACGCGCATCCGATTGGAGTCTCCCTCTCCCGATCGTTAGAAGTCCAACACCTTCTAGTAGTTAGATCTGTGGGAATGGGGAGAGATATCTCTGTGGTTTGTTGGGTTTGTTCTTTTACTTTTTTTTTTGTTTCCCAGATCGATGATGTCTCAAATAAGAAAAGAATTTGCTGTAAGCAATGGAAATGATCATGATGATGATGATGGTGATGGCATCTAAGAAAATACCAATTCCACGTGAATAAGATGTGAACCGACGATTCCATTTGTCAAAAGAGTAGAGCAAAAGCAACTAGGTCTAGATCTAATCACATTTGCTTAAGCAATAATTAAGCAAGAGAGGGGTAGGTAGGTGGGCCGGAATGAAGCCCATTAAATGTAGGCCCAGCCCATCACCCTCCCACACAACACACGGGTATTTTTGTATAACGCTCTGATGGCTTGTTTTATTACAAGGAAAGGAGAGAAGGGGGAATTTTCAACTCAGGCCTTGGGAGTTGTGATTGTATTGCAACGTACTTGAACTTGGCGCCTACCTCTCTAAGTCTTGAGGCCGTCCTTCCCTCCCCTTTCCTTCCCCAGACTCAACCCTCCCCCCCCCCCTATTTAGTCCCTTCCCCTCCCCCACCTATTCGGTGGAAATCCCATCTGTCTGCCCCTTTTGTTTCCCTGCGACCCCGTTCTATCGGGAAGAACCCGAAAGAGCGGTGATTGATTTGGGAAACGGTTGGTGGAAGGATTGTTGTTGTGATGGGGTCGGAGCTGATCTACAGAGGCCACGACTCTCAGCCCGTCGCGGATGCGTACTCGCCGAAGCCAGACAAACCCTGGCTCTGGGTCACCCGCCCCTTCCGCTACCTCCTCCGCGAGCAGCGACTCGCCTTCGTCCTCCTCGGCGTCGTCATCGCCACTGTTTTCTTCACCCTCCTACCCTCCTCCCCTAAGGCGGTGCCAGAGGGTTATGGGTATTACCCGGCTCTCCAGGATTCGATGACGACGTCGCGGGTGTCGTCCGCGATGATCACGAGCTGGGGCGGCAGCGGGAAGGTCCCTCTCGGGTTGAAGCGGAAGGGGTTGCGGGTGCTGGTCACGGGCGGAGCGGGGTTCGTGGGGTCGCATCTCGTTGATAGGCTTATCGCGAGGGGGGACAGCGTTATCGTGGTGGATAATTTCTTCACCGGGAGGAAGGAGAACGTGGTTCACCACTTCGGGAACCCGAGGTTCGAGATGATCCGGCACGATGTGGTTGAGCCCCTTCTCGTCGAGGTCGACCAGATTTACCACCTTGCCTGCCCGGCTTCCCCTGTTCACTACAAGTTCAACCCGGTCAAGACCATCAAGACCAATGTGGTGGGGACGCTCAACATGCTCGGCCTTGCGAAGCGGATCGGCGCACGGTTTCTCCTCACTAGCACCAGCGAGGTCTACGGCGACCCGCTCCAGCATCCTCAGGTTGAGACCTATTGGGGCAATGTCAATCCCATCGGTAATCCCATCTCCCGCTATCCAATATTTTACTGATCTCGTTGAATGGTTCATAATTCCGGATTGCTGCCCGAAAAAATGCTGTCTATGCATCGAGCTTTGACCTTTACATGAATTCCGAAGCATGCATAAAAAAGAATGACCTCGTAAATATCTGAATTGCGATGGCTATTGTCCATGTTGTTAGTATCCCATGTGGTTTGGATCGGAATGCAGTGATAAAGTCGTTGTCTTGATGGTGATTTTATTAGCAATAAAATATAGATGTTGAGAGGAAGGGGTCTTACCAAACTAGGGATTGATTCCTCCGGCGAAACATAGGACCAGCAGGGCCTGTCATTACCTGTCTATTTAAGTATGCGGTTCAAAAACGCGTGAGGTTGGTCTGTAGTAGGACCAGTGTTATTTTTTTATTGGGTGATTTGGTCAGTCTTGTGAAGTTGGACCACATGGAACCTAACCTGTGCCAACCTGTTACCTAACAATGGTGTCGTTGGATGGTTCTATATCTTCTGATCTGATCTGGGGTGGTGTTTGGCGGCAGGGGTCCGTAGTTGCTACGATGAGGGCAAGCGTGTTGCCGAGACGCTTACCATGGACTACCACAGAGGAGCCGGCGTGGAGGTTTGTTTTGCATTAGAGAGAACAAATTTGTGTAATTGTCTGTTTGGTTGTTGAATTGTTTGACTTCTTTATTGCCCAGGTGAGGATTGCTAGGATATTTAACACATATGGCCCTCGAATGTGCATTGACGATGGCCGAGTCGTCAGCAATTTTGTTGCTCAGGTACTCTCATCTATACTATCTCTTTATTGTGAAGGTAGTTTAGGCAAAAAAAAGGATGATAGTAGCATCATTAGGTGGTGCCATTTACTATGCATTTCGGGCGACAGATCGTTCTTATTGGAGATCCACTTTCGATATGAAAAATGAGATCTTGCATGTAAGTCGGCCGATCCTGGTCACTCGATCATATTAGTATAGTACTATGAATTTTAGGAAAGGTCTTTCTCCTCTTCATACTTGATCACGATCATGTGTCTCAAATCTCAGTTGTCTACACGTCAATATTTGTAAATAACAGTGTGAAGACCAGTCTACCGGCAGGTTGATTCTAACCCACCACATTAAGTGATGTCATTGATGCAGGCTCTGAGAAAAGAACCAATGACTGTCTATGGTGATGGAAAGCAGACAAGGAGCTTCCAATTTGTGTCTGATCTGGTAAGGAACTGCTGCTTCACCGGTAGACAACAAATGCACCGATGAATGCTCGATATTGTATCCTTCAAGTATTTGGTTTTCTCATTAGTGTATTGCGATTGAACTTTTCTTCGGGTGCAGGTTGAGGGACTGATGCGGTTGATGGAAGGCGAACATGTCGGACCTTTCAACTTGGGGAATCCTGGTGAATTCACCATGCTTGAACTCGCTGAGGTAACTTCAAGATCAAAACCCGAGTCGTCCTAACTACATATGTTGATCTTGATGCTCCTCTGTGGAACGTCTATGCTTTATCAATTCTAGGATGCTAAAGCAAGCACATAATTTGGGTGTGTAGGTGGTGAAGGAGACGATAGACCCGAATGCCCGGATCGAGTTCAGGGCGAACACAGAGGACGACCCACACAAGAGGAAGCCCGATATCACCAGGGCGAAGGAGCTCCTTGGCTGGGAACCCAAGGTATCGCTTCGCAAGGGCCTCCCCCTCATGGTCACAGACTTCCGCCAACGTATCTTCGGCGACCACATCGAAGAGACAGCGACCACCACGACTAAATCCTCTTCAGATTAGGTTGTCAGAGACAAGAGACAAACTTATACACAGACCGGGGCTCGTTGCCGGCCGGCCAAGGGATTTTGTTTGGCTGTTTTTCCTTTTTGTTCGGCTGTTGTGGTTGCGACAGTGTATATCTCCCCACCTACTTATTTCAAGTGTTAGTAATGTCGGATCGATTTAAATATCAAGTCCAATATACAATCCAATGAGGATTATTTTTCTTTTCCACGTGAGGTTTTGAGATGTAACTTTTCAAGGTTAAGTAGATAATCAGAGGTTAGAAGATCGGGGTTTGCCCTGTTTTGTTTGTTCTAATCTGTCCAAGAATATGCCGGGCCAAGTGTTAGGAAATAGAGACAGCAGCCGTCGTTATTACATAGCCGATTGATGGAATGAACCCCGACCCTTCAGTCCGCATAGATAGCTCGAGTTCCTGTGTCTGGTCTGACTGTCCTTGGCCGGCGTTACGGGGGTTTCCACCATAGTTGTGACATTGCCATTGAGGGAGTCGAGGGAGACGAGGGGAAGGGATTTCTCCAGTGCGTTGCTGTTGTTGGTTGAGTGAGAATGTCGGTCGAGCCAGGATATGATGTCGGAGAACACGATCTCGATGTTGTGGTCCGGTTCCCCTGCCGTCAGGCCATGCCACATCCCAGGGTACAGCCTCAGGGTCTTGTCGCTGCTGCTAGCCCTTTCGTAGAGCGCCTTACTTACTTCCGGGTCTGTCACCACATCGGCTTCCCCATGCAACACGAAGAATGGCATCGTCACCTGTTTACTCGCCATAAGATGAATCAAGGTGGTGATTTTACGATACCATATCCATGGTCAGCCAAACAGGATTCCTCTGGGAAATACAGAATTACCTCATGCAGAGTGTTCTCGAGCCTCATGCTCGTTCGGAGCATTTCCAACGCGGTTTTCAGCCTTGGCTTGTCTTGGTAGATCAGTTTGTTGTTCCTCAACTGCACGAACAAGACCGAATGCCTGTCCAACGCCTCTCGTATACATATACAAAGAATTAAACGAAGAGATTGATCTAATTGTGATTACTTGCTCTCGCTTGATGGGGTCCTTGAATGCGGAATTGATGACGTCCTTTGTTGGGACGATCTTCCACTTCGGAATAATCTCTTCGACCTTCGTAAGTAGGTTCACTACCACTGGATGGGGCTTCACCTTCTCTGATATCTGGTTGGCAACCAAAAAAAGAAAACCAGAACCAAACCAGATCAATCTATGTCACTAGAACGATCCCCCTAGTCGTCCGATGAAATTACCTTGCACATTGGCGCGACCAGAACCGCTCCGGTCCAAAAGGCGGGATCCTTCTTGTGGAGCAGCAAGGCGACTGCTCCTCCCATGGACTCTCCATACAGGAACCGACATTTTTCCCGATACTCTCTCCGATCTGAAGCACCCAAGCGTAAACCACTAAAGAAGAAACAAACAAACATAACCCGAACTCCTCAACTCAGAACCAATCCTACCACACACGGACTTGAAGAAGTCATCACAGTCGTTGACAATGTTGTCGAACTTCTTGATGTAGCACCGTGCACCCATCGACCGGCCATGGCCCTCGTAGTCCAGCCCGAACACACCGTATCCCGCTCTCGCCAATCTGGTGCCACATTCTGAACGCCAAACACGCACACCATCACACATTTTCCTCAAAAAAAACTTTTGTCCGCACAGTACCCAGCAGACACCAATCAATCCACGTCTCGTAACAGGTCACCTGTCCTTTTCCCAACTGATCCCAGAGACACCCAAAAAAGTCATCAGTCTGTTGATTTTCCGAGGATCAACCACCGATGGATCGAAGATTCAAAGCCATACGTATGCTATCCGAAGAAGAAGGGGCAGATGGCCAAACGAAGGCGTACATAAATTTCTCTACAAGTTATTGCCATTCAAAGGGGAGCAGAGCAGTAAAGTCGGGTCCATCTACTCACCCCAGAATTTATCAACCCTTGTGTGAGAGATCCCATCAAAAGTAAACAGAGACCCAGAAACACAAACAACGATGGGTGTTGTAAGGGGGATCACGAGGGGCAAAACCATGAACATTCATCTATCTAAACACAACTGCTCAGATTGTTACACGTCAACGTCTGTCACGGCCATACATATCAGACTATTCTTACGAAGTCCCATTTATTACCTCTCATGAAACCACTGCACTCCATGCCATAACCTGCACGACAAAAAAATAAAGAAAAAGGAAAACACATAATAACATTAAATGACACTCTGCGTCTTGCGTATGAATGTAATAACCATCGCCACCTGCACCCACAACCACCACCACCACCCCCTAGTTCTACCGCCGCCGCGGCGGGAGATATAAAGAGAGAGAGCGGGGAATTAGTCTCGCTGACCGTGGCAGATGAAGACGAGGGCGTAGGGGGAAGGCGGCAACCAGCTGCAAGAGAAGAGCTTCAACCCCCGTGAATTCTCCACGTACTCCTGCCCATCGTACCACCCCATGAATCCCCGAATGACGAAGACGACGGCACGAAACAGGCAGGGGGAGACTCCTACGTACCTCTCCGTATACGTACCCGATCTCTTCGCCCATCTCCCCAGGTCGTCTCCTTAGCGTCTCTGATGGTGAAATCTGAGGGAGGGCGTGTTGTAATGATTTGGAGACAACAAAGGGAAAAAGGGAAACGTCAGATGGGATGGGGGGAAGGAAACCGATCCTAATGGAAAAGGAAGAGATGGGAGACCATTAAATAAAAAGTTCGAGGGATGGGGGAGGAAGACCGATAATTATAACAAAAAAAAAATGGAAGCAATGTCAGATATTTATCCTTAGCATATTTTTATGTATCCGCAGAAATATATAATAATGAGTATAAAATCCAGCAGTTTTCGGCAGATTCTAGTCAATTTTAATATATATTTAAAATAAAATATGTAGATTTAATTATAAATGTTATTTTGGCATGTAGTGTGTGAGGTCTATCATCACGTCTCCCAATAAGGAGAAAAAGATTACGTTAAAGATAAGATGAGAAAAAAGCGATGTTTGTTATTATTATTAGAGGAGGATGGCCTTTGACCAATCATTTCTCTAAATCTTTTCTCTATTTTTATGGGATTTTGATTACTAACCATATATACATAAAGGAGGCCTTTGAGTTTTGAGGATGATGCTAATATTATCCGTTATGAAGGAAAAGGACCATGACAGAAACACGGGTGTTTGCCCGGGACAGTTCGGACTGCGGCCAGAATCCGACATCCTGTTACAACAGGTTCGATAAGGGGGTTACAAGGTTTTTGGAAGATGAACTAGTTCGTTGGCGGGGTCGCTGCCCTGGCGGTGGTCCTAAGGATGCCTCGTCTTCTTGCGGATTGAAACCTCGAGCACTGTGTTATCCTTGTCGACGAGCTTGAACATGCAAATGTCTCCGATTCGCAGATCATTCGCCTGCATGAATCGTGTCCAGCCTCTTGCCATGCTGAGAGCGTCGGAGCCTTGTGCATGGGTTCTAAGCTCGACCGGCCAGATCAGCTGCCCGACTTTCAGCGTCGCCATGTCATTCATGCTGTGGCTTGCTTGTCTGAGCGCATTTGCAAAATGGACGGGGACATACTGCGCGAGGCAAGGGATGAAATTATGTTACATTGTCGTAAGGATATGTGCAGCAATCCAAGGGGAAGTTCGAAAACTTACGTGGGATCCGGCTACGGCATCTCTCCGTGAAATAACAGCCTCACATGACGGGTTCTCCTCGGCAACACTGGGAATAGCAGGTCGTCTTGAGGAACGCGTCTTGTGAGCAGATTTAACGGTGACCCGCTTCCTCCATTCTGCTGCAACTAAGCACGCCATTTCTTTTTTACCTTGGAAGACAAATCTCGTAGCATGAAGTTATGGGAGCTGGATACCTGAGGATGGGCGGGGTCGGGAAGCTACATTGTTGTGGAAAATCACAACATGAAATGCAACTTTGGTGATTCTGATCAGTTCAAACACCAGCACATCGCTAGCCCTCAAGTCGTTCTCTAACACAAACTCTTTCCAACCACGAGAAATTGTGCACTGTCCGGCATTACGATATCTAACCGGCCAAGTTTTCTGATCGGAAACTGAGAGTGTCATGGTCCCGACCTCCCCATTCTTCAGGATGCCTAACTTGAGAAACTTTCTCGGCAAATGCTGCACAACGAAAAAAAGTAAACAAGTCAGCAGAAATTCCCTTTTATGGGGTAAACAATCGTAAAAACACACCATATAGGGATGTGGGCGTAAAGAAGAACGGCCGACGATGACCCCAAATGACGGCTTCTTGCATTGGTACGAGCAAGCTCTCGCAAGAACCCCGGATATACTGGCAGCCTTGGCTTCTGCTGTATGGATCTTTAGAGAATTAGAGTTCAATTGACCACCGAACGTTCCTGCGACAAGTAGACAGATTACATGAGGACAAGACATTAACGTTCCCATGAAATCTAGCAACGCCCGCTTGCAAACAGAGGGCGTAGTACATTACTACTTACTACCTCTTGTTTGTTTTGCTCCATCGCGTGTCCCTATTTTGATCGGAAGTTCCCTTTTCGTCAAGGAACAAGAAGCTTTACCAGCTCGTGTTCCTCTTGTTATAATCTTCGAACGCCGAGGAGAATGTTCCGACAGCAGCTCCTTTTTCCTCTTCTTCCCACAAAACTCGAACGGCCGAACCTCTTCATCAATGTCAACTTCTTCTGATTTAGGGGTCAAGGATGGTTTATTGGGTTTAACAGGGTAATCGATCTCGCAGGCGGTGCCATTGAATATGATGACTTGAAACCTCGAACCCCCTTCGAACCTGAAGACTGCGAAACACCCGTGGCTTATCTGGTAGTGCTTAACGAATTCGGCCCAACCGTCCCGGAGAAAAATCGTTCCGTCCTTGTTTTCCAGTCGAACTTCCCAACAGTCGCCCCTCGGGACCATGAGGCAGACCGAATCGGACAGACAGCCACCGTACTTCCTCGCGAACTTCCTCGGAATCCCCTATCCATGAACCCAAAACAAGATCAACAGGAACTCTTTTTTCCCTATCACTGTGCCGAATAACGAGAGTAACTGCGGCCCACGGCCTCAACAAGTGACGGCTAAGATCAGATTCGTGAGCGCCTGCATTGCAACGACAGAAAGGCAGAGGGGGGGAGGGAGTAGCGGGTGATCTTACAAGTCTGGTGGTGAGAATGTCGTCTCTGAGGAAGATCTTGAAGAAATGGGGCGTCTCATTCTCGAACAACACCTCCTTCTCCTTCATCTTCTGGTGATGCTGTTGTTCCATTTCAATCATCTCTCTTGTCTTGCATGTCGATAATCTCCGGAAACATCATCATCATCTCTCCGAACAACTCTTGCCCAAGAAGAGATTCACATTCCCCACCAACCCAATTTCACTCTATCTTGATCGAAGATCTTTTTTTCTCATGCCCACATCGCAATTCCCTTTATCTTTTTTTGCTTGCTTTTTTTCTTCCCTAAGAAAAATTTAGAGTAATTATTTATTCAACTCAATCATTTAATTCTATCAACTTCCTAAACCACATAATTTAAAAGATTACAAAGTATAATATTACAATTTATTATTTAACAATATTAGATTTTAGAAAAAATCGTTCTCCAACGTTAAATTGTTTAAATTATTTTTGTATTAAGCATTATAAAATTTGTGATTGGAAAATAATAGTAAGGCAAATACTCTCAAATTATCTCTAAAAATTATTTGTTTTATTAAATTTCTATTATGATGTGGGAACACCACATCGACATCAACCTACATTGATTAAAATTGGAAGGATTAGTAGCACTAGTTTGTTAATCTGAATTTATTTTTCTTTCTAAGAATTATAATAATAATAATTTTGATATGGTGGAAATGAGAGAAAATATTGATATAGTATTACTATCGGTTAAATGCTTATTAATTAAATGAATATTTTGTTTTTTAAAAATTAAATACATATTGATATGGATGTATTATGTGAATGAGAAAAAAAAAGTAAGTAATTATATCATGAGGCAAGTCTTTTTATTGGTTTAGAATTTGGTATTAGACGTTATAATGGGAATTTACATTGAGTTGGAAAATTTCTTTTACACTCAATTTAAATGAAATTACTCATTTATCCTCTTTATGATTGGATGCAATTTTTTCGTGTTTCTTTATCACTTGAACTCTCTTTTCCCTTTCTCCTAATCCTGCCGCCCCCATCGAGGATTAGATCAAACCAATGTTCCGGTAGGCCCAACGTGATCATCTATTTAAGCGCAAATGAGTGTTTTCATTGTTATTTTGAAATGCTTGACAATGCTTTGATGTGAACGCCCATAAGAGCACAAAGGTAAGCTGACACGGAAGAAACGAGTCAACAACATCAGACAAAAAAAACCAGCAAATCCCTCAACAAACCCATCTCGGATCGAATGCTTGTATAGAAGGGGTGGAAATGTTATTGGATCCAACTAGCTTAGGCAGATCCATCGAATCGTGGTGCGGAGGGGTGGGCAATGGCGGCTTTGGAAGTGGTTCTGACACTGGCGCTCATCCTCCTGGTTACCACAAACGATGGTGTGGTGGCGGGTGGACATCAGAGGGGATCGGTTTTGAGCACCCGGGAGGCTTCCCGGAGAATTCTTGCCGAGAATGGGCTCGGCTTGACTCCCCAAATGGGGTATCCCTCTGCTTTTTTTTTTCACATCTTCTTGATGAGGCAGGGGATTCTTATATTTTGATCCTCTGTTCTTGTCCCGGAACTCATGTTCGTTTCCCCTTCTGCGGCATGACTGGTTTTGGGAATACGAACAGATGGAATAGCTGGAATCACTTCCACTGCCACATCAACGAACAATTGATCAGGGAAACGGGTAAAATCACTTGATACGATAGATGGAGTTGACAAATGCATATATCCGGGCGTTCACTTATCGTGATTTGTCTCTCCATGGCCAGCGGATGCGATGGTTTCATCAGGGCTTGCTTCCCTGGGATACGAGTACATAAATCTCGGTAAGGGTTTAAATTCTTCCCCAGAAAGGTGTTTGGTTTCTCTGCGGTGGTTAATGTTTTGTCCGGGGCTTATAGACGATTGCTGGGCGGACCTGAACAGAGACTCTCAGGTAATTCGAGGCACGCCAAACTTATGCTTCTGGTGCAGTCACTGTTACCACATGATCAAACATGCTTTTAGAACAAACGCGGCTGAATCTTTTGTGGTGTTATCTGCCAGGGTAATATGGTGGGGAACGCTTCGACTTTTCCATCCGGGATAAAGGCATTGGCGGATTATGTCCATGGCAAAGGCCTCAAATTGGGGATATACTCGGATGCCGGGTATTCCCAACCCCCCATGTCTGGTTTAACGATAAGACTGTGGAATCTGATGACAGTAAAACGAACTTCCTGAAACTTGCGCAGGACCCAAACTTGCAGTAAGAAAATGCCGGGATCTCTCAGACATGAAGAGCAGGATGCCAAAACTTTCGCTTCCTGGGTAACGGAACCAAAACTAGTAATCTTTCATAATCGTAGTCTTTACGGGTTGATTTTTATCGACTTATGGAGTAAATCAAACTCAATTCACAGGGTGTGGACTACCTCAAGTATGATAACTGCAACAATCCTGGTACCAGTCCCAAGGAGAGGTAAGCATTCGGATTGGCCTTCGATCGCAAACACATTTCTCGATAAACTACAACCTACCGTTCCTTTTCCTTCCTTTTCTCTTCTTGAGTTTTCAGGTACCCCATCATGAGTAAAGCGCTGTTGAACTCCGGACGGCCCATCTTCTTCTCTTTATGCGAATGGCGAGATGAACTTCCCTATAGAAATTTCCTCTCATATCCATAAGTTCTTGTTGCCAGATAATGGTGACCGATTTGGGGTCCGTCTATTGTCTCAGGGGACTAGAAAACCCTGCAACTTGGGCTCCGGCCATCGGCAATAGCTGGAGAACGACCAGAGATATCGGTGATAACTGGAACAGGTGAACAAACTAGAACCCCTGCAGCACACAATGAGTTTTCAATTTTCGTGTATTATTTACGAGATCGTAACTTATTGAACCGTAATCAGCATGACTTCCCGGGCGGATCAAAATGACATGTGGGCATCTTATGCCAGTCCGGGTGGATGGAACGGTAACGACTAATTCTAATTTGCTGTCCCTTTTCATGTTTTTGATTCTCATCGAGGTGGTTATGATTATAGACCTAACCGGCAATTATAATCTCACAACAGATCCTGATATGCTCGAAGTTGGGAATGGTGGGATGAAAACAGAGGAATACCGATCACATTTTAGCGTATGGGCCCTCATGAAGGCTCCTTTGTTAATCGGTTGCGACCTTCGCTCCATGGATAATGTGACTCTTGGATTGGTGAGCAATGCAGAAGTCATCGCAGTTAACCAAGGTACAAAAACCAGATCCATGTCGTTTTGCTGCTGTCAAAATTCTTCGTTAGGCATCTTCTAAGACGTGTGCTTCGAGCAGACAAGTTAGGAATTCAGGGAAAGAAAGTAAAGAACGTTGGAGATCTCGAGGTAACAATTCCCTTCCGGTGCATCTCAATATCTGTGCTTCCACAAACCTCAGTTTGTGAAATCAACTGTGAAACCCGCATTGCCGAGACGCAGGTGTGGGCCGGACCTCTGAGCAATAACAACGTAGCGGTGGTTCTGTGGAACCGTAGCCCATTAACTGAGATCATTACTGCAACTTGGGCTGATATCGGAGTCAATCCTAACGCGACCTTCTCCGTGAGAGACTTATGGAAGGTACGAACCATTTCCTATCTCAGACTTCTTTACTGGAAGGTGTAATGCTCCAGCTGCCACCGATGAAAATTGCTCTCCTCTTCACCAGCATTCCACACGCCCATTCGTCACTGGACAGATCTCGGCACAGATCAGTTCCCATGCGTGTGAGATGTACGTCCTCACTCCCCAAATAACGGCAGCGGGCGCAAACACCGGGAAACCATAGTTAGGACTCCCTATCATAATGTTCGTCCTTACACTGCAATAAAAATTTGCCAATTGTGGCTGGAAACTCCTTGCCTTGCGATGAATGTTGTCGGAAAGACAGAGACTTCAACTTTTAACTTCGTCTAGTTCATATCTCTGCGTAGCGCAGTGGGCAAGGGTTCAACCGTGGCCAAAGCTAACTTTTGCTGGTTAAAATTTGTCCCCATTCTCACGAGCTTATCCATCGGCAGTCCACAGAACTTTTCAAAATGTGGGTATAGAATCCTGCAATCCATCGTCCCATATGGTCTCTAAGTTCCTGGTCTTCCTGTTTTTAATATCAATCGATACATTCTCCATGTTTTGCACGACTGAAGAACTGTTAACATTTACTGGCAAGTGAAACAACTCTGTCGCAGTTTCTTGTGCTGTACTTTGGGCCTAACAATCCCACATGGAACACGCGTACCTTGTCGACTCTTCTTGAGTTGTGCCAAGCTCGATGCGGTTCTTCGGCAACATGTGAAGACGCAGAGTCAGGTCCTACGTGTTTAAAAAACTAAGTTTTATTTGATCAGTGTAAGGAAATGAACATTGTTACCGGAATTGACTTCGCGTCGTTGGAGTCATGTCTGAACAGTTTTCTCAATGTCCGGAGCTTACTCCAAAGAGTAAGAACCAATGCCTTTCCCCTTGTCGTACGTTTTCAACATTTTCCAGAATGGAGGGAGGGATTCTTGGTCGTTGTTATGTAAATAGGGATCCTCGTCGTTAGGACTATAGATATATACTGCTCCATTGAAAAGAGAGACTTCACCATGGCCTTATTAGCTGCTAGGAAAAGGGATCAGTTAAGAGAAATGGGAGAGGGCTGGGTGTCGAACATAACAGCAGTCGTCTCCATTTGCATACTGCTTTCTGCCTTGAGCGGTGGCAGCGCAGTGCCCGTGAATGGTCCGAATGTCAGGAGAAGTCTCATCGACAACGGACTTGGCCGTACACCTCAAATGGGGTACAAATACTCTTGATCTTTTTTTGTGTTGGAAGCCTTTTCCTTTTTTCGCGCACCGCCTTATTAAGAGTATGTCGTTCTCCCATGCCGTTGAGCAGATGGAATAGCTGGAATCATTTCCAATGCGACGTCAACGAGCATTTGATCAAGGAAACAGGTAACTGACTCTTTGAATCAAGGACTTTCAGGCCTTTTAATGAATCTCATAGGAGGTCCTTACTTTTTCTCATTGGCGGCAGCGGATGCGATGGTTTCATTGGGGCTTGCGTCCCTCGGATACGAGTACATAAACATCGGTACGTTCACCTGTATCATACCCTTTCGTTTTGGTATAATTGGTTCTTCTGTCTTCATCGACTTTCTGGGTTTCTGTAGACGACTGCTGGGCAGAGCTAACCAGGGACTCCCAGGTAAGATTCGCACCGTGTTTTCGAAGATACCGGAAATTTGTTTCGGAAACCACGTATATGAATGCATAGTGTCTTCTCAGATCTCAGGTCTGAAATAAATTTCCAAAAAAGGCCTGTTAATAGTGTTTAATTATAACTTATAGGGGAATTTGGCTGCGAAGTCATCAACATTCCCATCGGGAATGAAGGCGCTGGCCGATTATGTTCACGGCAAGGGCCTCAAGCTCGGAATCTATTCGGATGCAGGGTAATAAGCAACCAACCGACTGATGTTAACATCACCAGATTATATCATTAGGGCATACTTAATGTTGTTGTCTTCGTTGTTGTTCTTCTCCTTCCCAGGAGCCGAACTTGCAGTTACACGATGCCTGGATCTTTGGGATATGAAGAGCAAGATGCTAAAACTTTTGCTTCCTGGGTAAATCCGCCTGCTACTCTAATTGAATCACAGCTGCCGGATTTAATCACTCCGTTGACATTCACAAACAGGAAATGGACTACTTGAAGTATGATAATTGTAACAATCCCCGAACCAGTGCCAAGGAAAGGTAAGGGAATGATCCAGAATGGGGGCGATCATGATGGTTTGCTTTTCAGTTGCTTCATGTGATATCTATCAGGTACACCGTCATGAGTAAAGCTCTGCTGAATTCGGGACGTCCCATCTTCTTCTCTTTATGCGAATGGTGAGTTCGCTGAAGCGGAAAAGCTGCGGGCAGAGGAGGACTTGAGTGTTAGCTGATGAGTTTAAATTTTGTTAGGGGAGAAGAAGACACTGCAACTTGGGCGCCGAGCATTGGGAATAGCTGGAGGACGACCGGAGACATCGCCGACGACTGGAACAGGTAATTGTGCTAGATTGGTATGACTGCGAGTGTAGATGTTGCGGAAGAGGTGTTGATGAAGACCAGGATCTGTTCCCGTTCTCGTTTTGAATAGCATGACTTCCATAGCAGACGCCAATGACAAATTAGCAGCTTATGCCAGACCCGGTGGATGGAATGGTAAGCAGGACTTCTTTGGTTCTTCCAAGGGGCTGACGTTTGAGTCTTAAAAAGGGGTTGTCATGTGGTGTCAGATCCGGATATGCTCGAAGTTGGGAATGGAGGGATGACGATGGAGGAGTACCGATCACACTTTAGCATATGGGCCCTTATGAAGGCTCCTTTGCTGATTGGTTGCGACCTTCGGTCCATGGATAACGTGACGCTCGGATTGCTGAGCAATACAGAAGTCATTGCAGTTAACCAAGGTACTAATAACGTTTTCGTGTAATTTTGCTACTGTATACATTCTTACCCAGCCATCTTCTAAGATGGGCGTTCATCAAACAGATAAGTTAGGAGTTCAGGGAACGAAGGTAAAGAAAGATGGAGATCTCGAGGTAACATTTCCTTTCCGGAACACCTCGATATTCTAACTAACAAATCTGCCCTTTACGAAATCAACTGTGAAACACCCGCGGTGACGCAGGTGTGGGCCGGTCAGCTTAGCAATAAAAAGGTAGCCGTGGTTCTGTGGAACCGTAGCCCATCGACCACAACCATTACTGCAACTTGGGCCGATATTGGAGTCAATCCCAACGCAACCTTCTCGGCAAGAGACCTATGGACGGTATATACCACTTCCTATCTCAGACTTTTATATGCATAGTACTCAGAGCTACCAATGATGAAAACTACTGTCCCTTTTTCAACAGCATTCTACGCAGCCATTCGTCACTGGACAGATCTCGGCGCAGATCGATTCCCATGCTTGCAAGATGTACGTCCTCACCCCACCCAACTAATTCCGGCAGGCACAAACGCCGAGAAGCCTAGATAACGGAATCACCGTCATAAGTTGTCCATCCACAGCAATCAATCTGCCAAGTATGGCAGGAAACTCCTCGTATCGCAATGACCGTCGTCTCCAGTCTTTTAAGAGCTTATAACTATCAAAAGTTTCTGGCACTCGAAATAACTGTGCAGCAGTCTCTTGCATTCATTATTCGAACCTGAAATCTCTCGGGTGAATTCTTAGTGCCTTTACCACTATGATGTCCCCTAGAGACCGCGTTCTTAGCTGTCCTAAACTTTTGTTATCAACATTCTCTGAATGCTGCTATAAGGCAGGTTAATCCCAACTAAGACATACAGAACCATATAATCGAAACCTCACCACCATGTTGAACGTTTTCTACGTCTTTGGAAATGGCCCGATTATTTGTCATCATTATCTAAATAGGGATTTAAGACTATAAATATGTGCCGCTCGATTGAAAAGAGAGACTTCCTATCGTCCTTATTAGCTGTTAGGAAAAAGGGATTGGTTGAGAGAGACGGGAGTGGGTGGGACATCATTCGTCGCTGTTTGCGTGCTGCTTGCAGTCTTGAACGGAGGCAGTGCAGTGGCTGCGGCCGGTCGGACTGTCAGAAGAAGTCTCCTCGATAATAAACTTGGCCGTATGCCTCAAATGGGGTATAGATACTCCATATTCTGTTCTCGGTTGGAAGCCTTGTTCTTTTTCCGTGCTCCGCCTTGCAAGATTGTGTGTATCATTCTCTGAAGATGTCGAGCAGACGGAATAGCTGGAACCATTTCCAATGCGACATCAATGAGCAGCTGATCAAGGAAACCGATAAAGTAACTATATTCAAAATCAAGCATTCCCATTGGAGGTTCTTACTTCGTCTCACTGATGGCAGCGGACACATTGGTCTCGTCGGGGTTCTTCTCCCTCGGATACAAGTACATAAACATCGGTACGTCATCTGTATCATACCCTTTCCTTTTGGTATACTTGGTTCTTCTTCTTCATCACTGACTTTTCTGGGTTCTTGTAGACGACTGCTGGGCATAGGAAACCAGGGACTCCCAGGTAAGCTTTGCTTACTTTCCGATCCTCCCTTCCTCGAACTAACTCTTGGTACTACTCACACGTTTATCAAACGAGTCCGACAGGTTTGTCCGGCTTGTTCGTCTGACTTGTAACCGATCTGTTGTCATTTTCCACCTTGTTTTGTGAGGAAATATTTCAAACAATGTTGTAGTTTATGACGCAGAGCACGTTTAAATTTTGAAATCATAGAAGGGACAAAAACGACACGTCCTTGAATATCACCAACGGACCTGTTAATGGCGTTTAGTGATTTTTAGGGAAATTTGGTTGCAAAGGCGACGACATTCCTGTCGGGAATGAAGGTACTGGCCGATTACATTCACAACCAGGGCCTCCTCCTCGGAATCTATTCGGATGCGGGGTAACTAACCAACCAACTGACTGATGTTAACATCACCTGATTCTATCATTACGGCATTCTTAATGTTATCGTTGTTCTTCCCAGGAGCCGAACTTGCAGTAACACAATGCCTGGATCTTTGGGACATGAAGAGCAAGATGCTAAAACTTTTGCTTCCTGGTTAAATCAACCTGCTGCTCTAATTGAAACGTGGCGACCGGATTTAATCACTCTGTTTGACATTCGCCAACAGGAAATTGACTACTTGAAGTATGATAACTGTAACAATCCTGGAACGAGTGCCAAGGAAAGGTAAGGGAGTGATTCAGAATGGGGGTGATCACGATGGTTTGCTTTTCCGTTGCTTCATGTGATACCTATCAGGTACCCCGTCATGAGTAAAGATCTGCTGAATTCGGGACGTCCCATCTTCTTCTCTTTATGTGAATGGTGAGTTAGATGAAGAGGAAAAGCAGTTCCAGTTGAATACTTGAGTATCAGTTGATGGGTGTAAATGTTGTTAGGGGAGAAGAAGACCCTGCAACTTGGGCACCGAGCATTGGGAATAGCTGGAGGATGACCGGAGACATCTCCGATAACTGGAATAGGTAATTGAGCTAGACTGGTATGACTGCTAGCATAGATGTTGTGGAAGAGGTGTTGACGAAGATCAGTATCTGTTCCTGTGCTTATTGTGACTAGAATGACTTCCATAGCAGACACAAATGACAAATGGGCAGCTTATGCTGGACCTGGTGGATGGAATGGTAAGCATCAGCACTCCTGTTGTTCTTCTGAAGGATTGATGTTCGATTCTCAACAAGGGTTTCCGCATGGTGCCAGATCCAGATATGCTTGAAGTTGGTAATGGAGGGATGACGATGGAAGAGTACCGATCACACTTTAGCATATGGGCACTCGTTAAGGCTCCTTTGTTGATTGGTTGTGACCTTCGATCCATGAACAACGTAACACTTGAGTTGCTCAGCAATGCAGAAGTCATTGATGTCAATCAAGGTATCAAACTCAGCCAGGCTTCTCTAGGTCACCTGCTTGATTTTTCGGGACTTGTTTTTCCGAAACAAACTTCGTTGAACAGACGACCTGGGAGTACAAGGCAAGAAAGCCAGGAAGGATGGAGACCTTGTGGTAAGATTACCTTCCCCATAATGTTTAGTAGCAGTTGAAAGCACTCGAACTTCTACGAACCATTGCCTGTAACAACTGATGGTAAATCCCAAGGAAACACAGGTGTGGGCTGGACTGCTAAGCGATAATAGGGTGGCAGTTGTTCTGTGGAATCGGGGCTCATCGGCAGCAGAAATCACTGCATCATGGGCAGACATAGGACTTCAAACCACCACAACTGTCACAGCAAGAGACTTATGGGCGGTAAGCCTCCTCATCTCATTACCACAATTCAGACAAGGTAGATATTAACAAACTGCACTTATTCTCGACAGCATTCTTCCTTACCATCTGTCACCAGACAAATCGCTGCAGAAGTGGACTCCCATGCTTGCAAGATGTATGTTCTCAACCCAAACTGATACCGGATCAACAACCCATATGCAGGACAGTTCCAGTATAGATCATCAGTGATAATCGCATGTAGCAGACTTTCTTATAAACAGTGGACCAGTGATCCTGGCAGCTTGTTCTAATGAATTTGGTGGGATCTACTTTGGGTACTCTTACCTGAACCACATTCACAACAAATTCATTTCGTATTATCGTCAAAGCCAAGCCTCTGAGTTGCCATTGCAAAAACCTCATATATGTTTAATGGAGTGGAGCGACACCAATTCCACATAAAAGCACAACAACTGACTACACCTATTCATTGAATAAGAGAATTCTGAGGCTAACCCATCGAATCTGAATTGTTATCTTTCAGGAAAGGAATAAAAATTAAATAAGCAATCAGTTTGGCCATGACAGTAGAAGACCACACAAAACAGGTTATAATCAATCGCCAAAGTCACCATTTCTGTTAAGATTAAAAGAATATGTAGCATGCATCGCTGTCCAGTTCGATGCTTAATGCCAAAATACTTCACAAAGTTGTGATAATAATATATCACAACATCGAAACTTTTTTACATTTGCTAGTTTTCTAAGACAAAACCCCAAAAAGAAAGAGGCTCCCTACGTTCTACGTGACACACTCAAAAGCCGCTACATCTATGAGAGACAGATCCTCACCACTAACAGCTCCACGACATCTTTATTAGGCTGGAAAGATCCTCTATTTAATCAATCTTCATCATCTGAACTGCCATATGCTATACCAAGCAAGCTTTTCGCAGGGTTATTGTCATCATGGGAAGACACATTTCTCTCAGGAGAAGTGTCTGACCTGGAGCGCTGTGAAGCACTAACATTTGAGTTAACAGCAGGCTGACTCAAACTACTTCTTTTGGAAGCTTTATCATCTTCACTTGAAACAGAAGTAGTCTGATTCACATGAGCAGGGCTGGAAACTCTTTGACGTTTTGGTTTGATTTCCACCACTTTCTTTAGTAAATCTTGTTGCCTACCAAGATGATTGAAATTACAAAAATGAGTAAACCAGTATAAATCAAAACCTCTCTCACAGGAACTAGTCAGCTACCTGATCCCACTCTTTGCCTTTGGTTCAACACGAAGAGGCAACGGAACTGAAGCCGGTGATGAATCAGCCAAACTTGCAGCTTTGTGTTGTTTTGTAAAGGAAAGCATAGGCAAATCAGAGAAAGGTAACAAACAACATCCGTTATCACTTATCAGATACTACATTACCCCATGACTCCACACAACTAAATAGAGCGTTCCACCGCACAAACAAATGAAAAAGGATATCTTAAATGCAGCAAAAGCCCGTTTTTCTGTACGGCGTAGAAGTCGTTCTGCATCCTCCTCAGCTTCCATCTGCTCCTTGAGATACAGGAGGTCATCACTGTCCAATGCTGCAAGCCAAGTTTAAACAACATCCCCAAAACTCATAGCAAACGTAAAAAGGCTCCAAGATACGCAATCCTATCATCGGGTCACCATCCCTTTTCTCCCACAAAGAAAGAAGTCCAATTCCTACCTCCTCGCCCATGAAGATAACCCCCACGCTCACCAGCAACTTCTTGCATCTGCTCATATCATCCCCCAGCCAGGTAAAAGCCAAGATCCCTGCCCGGGCATGTTATCAGAAAACCATGCTTGGAGGGCACTCGCAGTAATCTTCGATCATAACAAACTGAAACAGAAAGCCTAAAAACAGGCAATCGCCAATACATGCCCTATGCCCCCACTATACAAGCAGAACTACACCATCTCTATCGAAAATGGAAAGAAAATATATCACAAGAAATTTACGGCCGCAAGAGCATATAAATTGTATATTCGATACAATCACATCTTCATACAAGAAATTGAGATTTTCTATCAGTTTCCGTCAATTCCGACAAGTGTGAACGACGGATAGGACTAACCTTGGCGACCATACGCTGGAAAGTGATGTCCTCATCGTCAATCCTGTCCTTCCCTTTCCCCGACTTCTTATCTGTCAAAAAAAAAAGTCAAATCAAATCATCCAAACACACCCAAAACAATCGACAACCAAGTTTTCTGACAACAAAATGAAAAAAAAATGCGAACTTGCCTTTGGGATCGGTGAGGTTAGTGTACTCCCTTACTTCCCTTCCCGCCATTTTTTTGGTACACGTGAATCGCACTTGGTCGGTTCGATCGAAAGAACGTGGGGAAGACGATCGATCGAGCTGATTTGGGGATTAGGGTTAGGGATCGACGTCCATTTATCGGCTCGTTCGCGGATCTAATTACCGAAAAACACCCCCAGACCCGGCAGAAAACCAGTCTGGGAGGACATTTTAGTAATTTCATTTGTAGCGCAAACATGTAGTTCCCCTTCCAAAACCGAGGGATTCACACCTTTTTATTTTTGTCGAGCTGCAAACATGGTATCAAAGTTAGATGCAGCTCAGTACCTATGATGGAAATTCTCGCTCGTTTGTAGTGTAATAAAAAAAAATATGCCCATATGTGGACCGGTTTAACCCAAACAGGGTGATGACTTAGTGGCCCGTACGTGGGCTTGAGTTTGAGGGGACGTGTTGAAAATGGGTAACTCACAATAGGGCAAACTCAATCACACATCAAAAATAAAATTAAGTCTGACTTAATATATATAGCATAGCGGGCTATTACATCTACAGCCATTTAGAATGGAACCCATTAAGCTTATGTGTCAGGCTTGACATATAGGCTTGAATGCGACCATAATGGGATTAACAAATGCTTGGGGTACTAGAAACTTCGAAAAACTACTTAGCGGACAAGCTAGTCAAGAAAGCGAGGAACCAGGACGAAGCATTATCACTTTTGTTTCCCACCAGATTTCGCGATAAATGTAACCTAAACGCTCTTGGTTTCGGTTAATCCATCTTCCCTGGCTACAAAAAAAAAATACTCATATTCGTGTAGTATTTTGATTCCGATGCACGTGTATTCTCAGCGACACTGACACCTTGCAAATACCAATGATAGTACGACATGTCCTACTACATCTCCTGTCGTTGTCACTTCAGTGCCTACCTTGTTGAAAAAGGTTGTAAACCAAATGTTCCAAAATCTTATGTCAAAAGTAAAATGAGTTCAATTGTAAGTCTAGTGGGCTAATCATTATTTCGACAATTGTTTAAGAGTGAAAATTCATACGTGCTCGTATACTGAGTTTGGTTCGATAAACGTGTTTGATCTATGTTAGAGATAGGTATTAGTGGGTCCGACTTTGCTCGACTTCAGATATGCGGTTTATCGCCACAGGGGGTGACGAAGTCATACACAAGTTTTGTTCTAAAATACCGTTAGTCCGAAAAATATTTTCGGATTTACGGTTAAAATTTTCAAATTTCCTCATTTATGGTCTCAAAGTCGAACTTTTTAAATTCGATTTCAATTTATAAAGAAATCGAACTCCAAGAGTTCGAATTCAAGACAACTAAGACGAAGTCAAACTCTATGAGTTCGACTTCACGTGGATGGACGATTCCATAGAGTTCGACTTCGATAATGCCTTCAAGAAAGTTCGACTTCTTTAGTATCTAAGGAAACTCCAACACTTAAAAAAATTACTAAGTGTTGGAGTCTTTGCCTTGTTAGAGGGAAGTCGAACTCTCATTATGTTAAAAAAAAATTAACTACCCTCTTCCCATCTTCACCTACTGTCCCCTCCTCTGCGCCCCCTCTGTCCCCTCCTCTACCCCCTCCCCCCCCCCCCGCCACTTCCGTCAATTTTTTAAAATATAATAAGAAGTCGAATTCTAAGAGTTCGATTTCTTTAAAGAAAGGAAAAAAAATGTCCAAGTGTTAGAGAGTTAAACTCATAGAGTTGGAGTTCACCTTACATTCAATGTACTCTATGGATAGAGAAAATCTGGATTGATCAAACGAATATCCTTTCAATTGAAATGGGGTATATGATAGGTCAGCAACCTTGGAAAAAGGGAGTTACTTCGTTCCCTTCAGTAGAGTGTTTGGAATTCAATTCGAGATTTTCCGTAAGAGGTTCTTGATCGAACACAAACTCTTAGAGTTCAACTTCTTGGTATATCGAAGTTGAGCTTTAATAGTTCGAATTTGACACTATAAACTAAAAATTTTGAAAAAAGTTTCGATCATGAATACGAAAATATTTTCTTAACGGTATTTGAAAACAAAACTCAGTCATACGCTTCAACTAATGCTTTAATAGTATCTAACTTTTTGAAAGTTAGGACGACCAGACCAAAATTAAGATATTACAAACAAATTGAGGACTCATATTGTAATTTACTGAACTTAGTAAAACGAATTAGAGTAAGCCAGCAATACTTTAAAACTAGGGGTTTGGCTTTCCTGGATTTCTCGTTTTGGGGGGTTTGGGAGAGGAAGAGATGGCGGAAGAGGATGTCGATGCGGTGGAAGAGGCCGTCGCTAGTCGGAGGGAGAGGCTGAGGGCTCTCCGGGCTGCCCGCCAACTCAGCTCCACCCCCGACGACGCCGAGGCCGCTCCCGAAAAAGACGACGGCGGCGACGATCGTGCGGAGTGAGTTGTCTTCTAGTTCCATCTCGACCCGCTTGCCTTTTAATTCAGCGTGTAGGAGTAGTTTCGAAAGATTTGCATGAGTCGCGCCCTGACCGGAAGGTTTTTAGACTGTATCCCAGCAGCGTTATCTGGCGATGCTCGCAGTTTGGGAACTTGCGTTTGGGTTATTGACATTTATATGGTTTAGGCGTGAATCTAGGGGATGTAATGGGTCTGGAGATTAAGTTTGAGATGTTGCATGCTGGTGCAGAAATCCTAGCCTTAAGTTTCGGAACTATGTGCCTCATGATGAGCAGCTGCAGGAGGGGAAGGTCGCACCTCCTGTGCTCCCAAAGTTCGAGGACCCTGTGGCAGCAGAACCTCTGCCTCTGGAGAAGAAGGTAGTAGCTTATTTGACTCTATGAGGCTTGATTAAATTGAGTTTTCCGTAAATTTAACCGATTTCGCTCTCCTTTTGTGGTGTTTAGGACCCCTTCATTAACATAGCACCCAAGAAACCTAACTGGGACCTGAGGAGAGATATCCAGAAGAAGCTCGACAAGCTTGAAAGGCGCACGCTCAAGGCAATGCATAAGCTCAGCGGTTAGAAACTCTTTTCTTCTACATTTTGGTTGAAAAGTTTCGGCTTTAGTTGGAAATGGCACTGGCAATGTCCTGATGTAAATTTTGAAACTGGTTGCAGAGGAGCAGGCGAAACAGAGACAAATTGCTGAAGAAGGTGAAAATGGAGATATTGCGTCCTGAGAGATGAGAACTGTACGTAAGTTCCCTCCGAGCAGCTGGAGCAGCCATTTTGCTATGTTGTGATGGGCTGCGAGGGAATTTGGCTCGCTTTCCTCATTTTTAATAGGAGATGGTAGAATACAATGTTGTCCTTGTTGATCCCAGTGACAAGATGACACTTACGAGAAAGGGCTTTTATTGAGAAAAGAGAGACAGCACAATTTGGTTCAAAATGAACAGTGTTCAGGAGCTTGAAAGTAAACACTGAACATATATATTTACCATAGTAAAAGCCAAACTACATAGAAGGGAACCAAAGAGCTCCATCACATGATATATTGGGTTTGAGCAGCGAAGGTCAATTCAGTCTTTGCGGAGCGACCGTGAATCAGCCAGGCGTATCATGTAATGTAAACTTGTGTTGAGCGGAGATCACTTCCCGCCATTTGCCAGATTATTATTCCAGCATTTGTCAACTTCGGGTAGCTCATAATCATCTGGTTTCAGCGCCAAAGCAAAGTCCGGCAGCTGTGGCGCAGTCTCCGTCAACCTTTTCATTGTTAGAAGTGAATGTGTTCTCAAAACATTGTCATGAGAAGGGAATGAGGAACAGTTTCTAGGCAGGACATGAGGAAAGACTTACTTTTCTTGACTGTAGAGATCGCGGTTTATCCGGACCTTGCTGGAGGTATCCTTTGGCACCTTGTCGGATAGAAACTTTGCAGTTCCCCATAAGGGTGGATTTCTGCAACAACAAAGCACAATGAAATATAGGCGCCTCTTCATTAATTCTTTAACCTTGAGGGCAGGAGACACAGATATCAATCTCTGCGAATGCAACTATCCAACATATCCATATGAGCAACGGAGTAACTACTGAGAGGTTCATGTCACAGAGGTGAACAATGGAACCAATAAAGATGCGCTTTCAATAGAGCATAAATTCTTTGACAGGAATGTTAGCAAAGAAAAATGTGAACAAATTGAAGATTCCCCAACAGCGTTTATCACTATCAGACTATAAAAGCTGAGAGAAAGATCCTAAAGAACAATCATTTCTATTTCCCTCAAGTTTGTTGTCCAAACGACATGTCAGAAAGAGAGACAGAGCCGCCACAGAAAGAACGTAGAGATCTTTAAACTCAGAAAACAGAAACCCTGAGGTCCTACCTTGACAGCGGAGGAGTAGCATTGAATGCTTCCGACAGACTCTTACTTTCTTTTAGGTACTCATCAGCTGCTTGAAGGGCAGCTACAGCCATTCCATGGGACTTCTCAGTGTTCCCCTCATCGAGAATCATACCATGATAATAATATGCAGCAGCCTGACAGACAAGTCACTGTTAACTTAGGTAAGATTTGTAATTGTTACCAAATCATGAGCAACCTTGTATTCCAGAAAACGGGAAGCTATAACGCAGTCTTTAAATGATAAGGGATATAGTTTTGGTGCCAGTCAAACGTCAATTCATGCTGAGGTACACTTTTATACAGTAATCATCCCAGGAAATGAGCTCTCAAAACCCAATATTCACTTTCCGGCTTCGCTATTAACCACTCATAATCTATGGTGGAGCTAACAAGTCAAAACTGATGTGCAGTGATGTAACCTGACAATACCTTCGCCTCTGCATACTTCCAATTTACATAGAGCCGATGTTTTTCTGCCCAACCATTTGTAAGAGGAAGGTTCAGTAGGTTGTCATGAGCCTATAAATGGCATGGAAACCGCATAAGAATTAAGGCATGTGAATGAATGCCGGCAGTTTCTTTCATGAACATGGTTTTACACAAATCATCATAACAAAAAAATGAGCAGATAATTCGGCAACCTCCAAAGGCCAATATAGATCGTCATAAAACAAAAACAATAAAACTGACTAACGGCTTAGATTTTACTTTGGTAAATTGGATTTAAACGGGCTTTGCTCTTGTTGGCTATGGCGAATTTTGGGCCAGAGCTTCTTTAGCAGAGTCACTTCAATTTGATCACAACTTTTGAAAGATTGTGTTCTGATCTTTGATGCTTATTGGTGTACTCCTAGGGCTGTATATGATCTAACTATGCTGAGTCAAGGAACTGCATTATAACTTGAATTTATACTTCTTATATGTGTGTGTGTGTAAACCATATCCCAGCTGGCAGTGCCAAAGAAAACTGATGATGCCGGCCAAGCAAATCATTCAAAGATGGCGAAATCAGAGGTCAACAACAGCACTGAAGGCTTAAATTCCACTAGGTGGGGGTCACAAGCGAGAAATAGTCCAACCAAAGATCAATCAGTAAAGGGGAAGTTATCAATTTACCTGCTGCCAGTATTTTACCATTTCGCAAGCAAGCCTGCGTTTCACAGCAAGTGTTGCTTTGGCACTGTCTATTGCTAGACCAAGTTGAACATCGGCAGCCTACATCAACCACTGCCAAGAATCAGTCACTGAAAGTTCTCTTGTTATCCTTAACTAGCAAACATTTGCCAGAAGCAGGAAATTCCATTACAAAAGGATGCAAGCCTGGGGTAGACTCAACGACGAGATGTTGTAAATCAGAACATCAGGGAGGATAGTCATATTATCCACTTACAGCATACAAGTGAGGGCGTTAGATTCTTCTTTAAGATAAAAGTGACTTAATGAGACCACAGCAGGATACTGCCAGATCAATGCACATGAATCAAATTTTTTAAAAACAAACACTATCAATTGAAACTACGTCGCACAATATATTGCCTGGAAAATTGTCCATGATATAAAGGGTAGTTGTGATTACAGAATCAATCCAATATTTACTAGCTAGATTTTTTTTATAAAACAGAGTATGATGGACAAGTAATTTATGGAAGGCACCATACCAGTCCTAGTGATTGAAGGCAAAGGGCTTGAAGAACCCCTTCAGCAAGATCAACTGGAAGCTGACTTCTGTGAGAAAATTAAAAAGTGGAAGTAAATACAAAACGCTAAAATACTCAATTTATCTCAAAATTATATGAGGAGAAACTTCAAATCTAAATTCTAAACTAAACCTGATTTCAGCAGGAAATTCTGGAAGCACATGATGGATGGCGCAATCCAGATACCCAGCTGCCTTTAGGAACACGTCTATAGAAGCTCGTCTGTTGTCTACATGAATAAGCAAACATATCAAAGAAATCACAGTTTAGTGGCATGAAAAACAAAAAATAAGCAATAAAATGTCTTAAGCATTACCCAAAAAAATGTTTTACAGCTAAAGAAATATATCCTCGAAATCAATATGTTTAGAATACAACTTTTAATAATTTGAGAAAGAAGTTCCACATAACAAGAATAACGAACTGAGGTGGCCTATGATAAGGACACCCTTTGGTGTCTACCCTACCTTCCGAGAGTTTTGCCTGGTGAACATCGGCAGATGTTCGTGGAAGGAGCAGTAAGTTGGCCTGTGATAACGACAGCATCGCCATCAAATGTAACACAGACAAGACCTCATACCATGCATTTGACATGACTGTTTCCTGGAACACCAGCAAACCATAAGACAGATCTTCAAAATGGATGTCCTCTTTGCTATAGCAAAAGGTAGAGTTATACCTCAGCTTCATCCTCCTGATTAATCCACACAAATGATACTTTCTGTTTTAGTTGAGTTCCTGCATGGTTCAGAAAAGAAAACCTTATGACACAGCAGAGATACAGCAATCACTGGATAGTTGTAGAAACATTCCCTGAAAAGAAGAAAAAACACATTAATCTTACCATCTCTGACAAGTCCAAGAAGCATGGGCAAGTAATCGTCAAGAGCATGCTGAAGATCAGCTAACGTTGAACCACCTTTTGTTAAGTTGACATATAATAAATCAGTCATAGAAACAACAAATAATCAGAACACATAAATATTATCTTTGTCCTTACTGACCATGCTGAGTGGCACTCTTCCTCTTGGTTCTGGTAATGGTTGGAGCTTCCTGACCAGCCATGATGACTATACGAGTTCTAAGGGCAGATAAACGTTCCACCAAATTTCTTGACAAATGGTTCCCCAACTGCTGAGAAAATTCAACAGGTTTAGGAATCCGAAGACCAGGAACATATACAGAAACTTCCCCGATATTTGCTGGAATCCTTCGGGAACCGCCCGAATCCTCCGGGGTTGACATCAAGCACCCCATATTTCTGATCCAAGGTTTCTGCCAACCAATGCTACCTCTTGATGATTACACTTTCTGAATCAATAATGCTACCAGGATTTCTGCAAGACAACCGAAGAGAAGAAATGGTTAATCAATAATCCCTTCCGATGAACTTAAAAGGATGAACATCCTTCTGATAGAAAAAACTTCAAACTAAAACACGCAACAAAAGGACGAGCCATATGCAAGCCGTGAAAACGGATAACTACGACCATCATAGCATACAACTAGGTCACTTCGCAATCAGACCCCGAGTTCCTCCTCGAGGATGAATTCTCACTCTCTCCTTCTCAAACACAAAACTTGTATTTGTGTATCGCAGGTCAACTCAGCTAGTGCTGCACAGAACTCCGAATGGCCTGCCCGAGATCAGGTAATTTCTAAGCCCTTGATCTTTCCCCACAGCAATAAGGCGTCAAGAAAAGAAAGAACCAACTAATTCGCAATTTGAAAGTAAATGAAAAAAGTGATCACGAGAAAGGCATGAGGCATGACTTCTTCCCACCATCAAAGCTGATTACCTGTCAATTGTCATAACATGAACATTACCGTGACAACCACCGGAATCTTTTCGAACCCCAAAATAACACAACCAGTACTGACCAACAGCGCCTCCCGTGCTAGAGACCAGATAACTATCTTAAATGCAAAAATTCAAACAGCCCCAAGACTTCAACAGAAACAAGTTAAAAAGTAACCTCTCCCCCATCATGCCAAACTCATCTATGGAGGGGGAAAACAGATAAAGCAGAACCTGCTGCATTCAATGAAAACCAAACCCTTATCAGAGGAAAAGAAAGAAAAAATGGAGGTCGCCCCCCAAAAAAAAAACCACAAACAGACGCAAAGATTTACGTTTCACCTAAAACCCGAGAAGACTTGCCGTCTCAACAACCGCCACCCACCATGGAATCCGCACCTTTTACCGGGTCGATCCCCATCCAAATCCCCTCCTCAATCCAAAACAAGTAGCACACATCACAAACCCAACAAATCCCATAAACCCCACCGAACCATCCATCATTTCTCCCATACTCCCCGATCAAGAACACCGCCGGATTTCCATCGAGCAAAAGAAGAACATCCAAGCAACACCACCCAGATCACAGAATCACACCCCGGCGGCAGTTTTGGATTCACTCCCACGTCACAAACGGCAAGAACCCGGCAAAAACACCCAGGTAAAAAAACTAACAATTAAAAATAGACCTCACCTTCCCGAAATCAACATCCACGCTCATAATCACGGCGGCAGAATCTTTCAAAAGGGGAAAGAGAAAAACAAAGCTCCCTCCTTCACGGTTGACGACTACTTGTACTCAAAATTCCCGAAACCCAAAACTGAGAGACGATAGAAAAAGAACTCCCCCAAAGATCTGGACGGACATTCCCGTTTCCTTATCGCTCTTGAATTTGGAAAAGAAAATGGTACCAGGGGGAGGAAGGAATTTCTGACAGTGGGGGACGGTTCTTTGGGGGAGGTCTTTTGTCTGTTTCGAAGGTTGTATGTCTGAATCCCTCTCTGTGTGTGTGTTGTTCAACGCCTAGTCCCGCTTTAAATATTACTATATTTCGAACTGTTTCTTAAACTTAATTAAAAAAACTCCCGCTTAACATTTATAAAACAACTAATTATTTATGTGGAGCGTGAATCTATCTTGGATTTGAACAAAATCTAACCTATTTACTTAAAGTAATTAGAAATACTACGAATAAAACATGGTGCGGTAATTGAGCTGCGGTTTTAAACCTCAAAACTAACACGTGTGATGACAAAACTCGATACGAATATTTTTTTTTTATTAAATTCCAAACTACACTAATATAAAGGAACGTGACACTCTCTTGAGGATCAAATAACATGGTTCGGAAAAAGTAAAAGTAATGTCACGTTTTCTTGGTTAATTGAGGGTAGTGGTTATTAATATATACTCGTCCCACTTGATTTAATCTTTTTTCTTTCCTTTCATAGGGGGGGGGGGGGGGGGGAATAGTAGGTGGACCGCCCAAACAACATCTTGGGAGGATCTTGGCATACGATCCCTTACGTACGTAGCTATTGGACATTTACGTGTCGCTTCTGCAATCGCCATGTGTCTCCATATCTCTTAATAAAACCCTTTTTATTTGATATTTGACCCACCCCCGAATAACATTATGCTAAACAAGTGATGTAAACCCAAATAGAGGTTTCTTTTTAGAGTATGTAATTAGCTTAATTTTTAAGGAACGAATAGAAATAACAACACGTATAATGATGATTATTATTACTACTACTACCAACCGGTGGCATGTGTGTGTGTGTTGGTACCTTTTTTTTAGGACCCCCCCGCGCCCCCCCAAACCCCGAATAATTGAGGACGGAGGGACACGCGTCGAACAGGAAACGCACCGACAAATGAGAAACTCTTACCCCACCCAAGAAAAACAACAACAACAATTGATAGATTGGATATTTTTCCACCTCCTCCCCAAGCCCAACCCAACCACATAATAATAGTCCCAAACCAATTCAACGAAAGGAAAAGGACGACGATATTCCTTGACGTTGGAGAAATGCACGACGAAAGTTGATGGGCGATTCGTATCGAAGATGATCTCGAAATCATCTTAAAAATGAAAAAGGTGGTGTTGATCCGGAGGGGATGTTGATACGTTGACCTGAAAGCAAACAAAGAACAACTCTACGTGGTCCTCATTCACACCACAAACTCAAATTAAGTCGGCTCCCGTCACGCCTTTTTCTCATGGGCCGGCTGGTTTCATGACACGCGTCCGTCCTCCCACAATGGAACTGATGATGATTTGACTTGGTGTTAGGTAGTGATTGAGGACGTTACTCAAAAATCTGTCTGCCTGGCTGGCAGGGGGCTGCTGTTCTCCAGTCGGCCAGCGGCGTAAACCTACATGGACTTGATCATCGACCGGACCATTATAACAAGAAACTGTGACGTGGCCGGAGGATGGGAAACATTTCGCCACCGCGGAGTTTGCCAAACGAATCGTACTCGTCCATCGGTGTTTGTCATGACGGTTTCTGCCGCGTGTACACCCTGTGATATATTGTTATCCAGTGGAAGTGTCAAACTTTACTGGGTTAAAGTTCGCGAGAGTTTTGTATGGAAGTATGGTTAGTTTTAAAAAAAATTTACAAAATACGGTCCGAATTTCGTAAAATACGGTTTTACCGTCGAAGGAGCGCGTCTTGAAAACGCGCTCCTTAAAAAACCCGCCCCTCATATAAATAGGCAGGGACGGGTTTTGGGCGTCCAAAACAAAATCTTGATATCCCCATTATAACAAAAGTCTCTAACCAATTAAATTAAACATATTTTTTTGTCTAACCTAAAACTCGCCCCTTATTCATTTAGTTAAAGGGGCGCCTTTTTAAAACTCGCCCCTTGTTTATTTAGTTAAAGGGGCGGGTTTTGAAAACGCGCCCCCCGTTAAACACCCCTCCTTCACCCGACGAATGAATATTTTTGCTAAGTGTTTAGGGGGCGGGTTTTATTTACATGAGGGGCGAATTTTAAAATCCGCCCTCTTTGTATTTTAAGGGGCGCGTTTTCAAGACGTGCCCCTTCGACGGTAAAACCGTATTTTATGAAACTCGGACCGTATTTCACAAATTTTTTTTAAAACTAACCATATTTCCATACAAAACTCCAGTTCGCGATCCGAAACAACAACGACTTAGTGGCTGCAGCTTTGAATGAATAACATGACACTTGGTATGCGCATTCCAAGAGGCGTTTCTACCCACGTGAAAATATTGACGTTGTTTCTGGCAATGCAGCCGCCGTGTTCCGGGACTACGATATCTATCCATGTCCCCCGACGTCCGGACAGTTTGATGCCAAGGCAGCCTGAGAGACCACAACACGGGCATCTCGATTCACACTCGTAATATTGTCAATTGACAAGGCCGCACTAAAACGAAATATGATCTACACATAAAACGGAATATTGTCAGTCGATATGGCCATTTCGTGTGGCTACAACGTTATTTTTGTTTACGACTGATACCATGATACACAACATTGTGTATTGATATCTCGGTGTAGTCACATTAAAGTATGGTATTGACACAACATTATTTTTACCCGTGATCGATTGACACCCTGTTGTGTACATACAGAAGTCCGATGGACAACATCAACTTGTTGTAGAAACCAACATTTCATTACTATCCAACAACAAAGTTGAATCTCCCCTTCTTGTCATGGCAACGGCAGCCTCCACGTTCGCTGCCAAAAACCTCGACAATGCCATCCGGACCGACTCGCCGCCGGCAACAGGACGAGGCTGTCATCAAGTACCATGTAGTTTTGATTTTCCTTCTGTAATGGATTTAAGGACCAGAAAGAAAGGAGGAGGGGGATCATTTTCTTTCTGGATAAAAAAGGTGTTTCCCTCGTAAGGCAAGGTGTAAGTGGGTCCTCTCAAACGAGCACACGAAGCTTTTCGCGATCATAGTTCGACGGGGACGTAATTCGAAGACATCCCGCCGGAAATTCACGTCGCAAGCCGAACGAAATTGCTCGTGGACAAGATACGTAAATCGGGACCGTAAGTACTACGCAAAATACATAAATACTGGTTAGGGGTCAGACACGACAAACAGGGCGATGTGGCCAGTATACCGTGTAATGCATGAGACCGAAGTGTTGGGCTTCACGGTTCCGGCGCGGGGACGATTGGGTGCCGAAGACTGGGGTGCCTTACACGGGTGCCTCACTGAACATGGTTGCTTGAGAGAAATCAAAAGAGCACCCGCGTAGCTTCCCCGTTGGAGGAAACCGGGTTATGACTAACTTCCGCTAGATTTTTTTCCTATATAATATTAGTCGCTAAAATATTTCGTAAATAATGTCGAAATTTTTATACTTTATTAACTAATGTTCTTAAATTAGTACACTAATTTTGTCAAAAAAACTAGGAAAATTACGATTTGAAACACCGATTTTAACGTTTCAAATGATTTCACCATTTTTATCTTGCAAAATAATCGATTTAGAATAAACTTTTAAAATGAAGACCCTGTTTAATAAAATAGTTTACGAACAAAGGGCTCCTAACTTCCCCCGTGCATACAATATTCATGCATATGAGCCTAAACTGCTAAGCCCAGAAATGACAAGTACTACTCCAAAAGCCCATCAAACAAGACCTCTGTTCTTTTTTCTTTTTTTTTTTTTTTGCTTTATTTCGGCAATAAATTCGAAAGTAGACTTACTTTAACTTTCAACCCACCAAAAGATGTGCATCAACCAAGATCTTTTTCAGTAACAGGGTGATAATCTAGTAGTCATAAATTCACGACCAAGATTCTGTGTGTACCATTTAGATAATATCAAAGAGAATGATTAATTAGTATGTTCCCTTTATGGAAGGGGAGGGTAAGGATGACGATGATGCCAACAGAGAGAACATCGCCTGGATTTCGTTCCCATTTTAAGACACGGTTACGAAGGATAATAGTTGGCCGGGATGCGAGTTTTAATCCTCTCCTCTCCTTGTGTGAACATGATATCAAGACCCCAATTATAAATTCTCATCCCTTCTCAGAAGCTCTCAACGGAAGCACAACCATGGCGTTTCGCATCGGAGTCACTGTCGCTGTGGTTGTCTCCACGCTCTTCCTTGTCTCCACTTCGGCAGTCGCCATCGCCCATGAGACCTCAAGTAATTGTAACCCTAACGAATCTCTTTTACTTCCCTTGCTTAATCTTCTTTGAATTTGTGGGAGAAGTGGGGTTATTCGAGTGATGATATAGTTTTAACTCATTTTTCGCCTTGTCACTGTTCTTGCCATATCAAAACCTTATCCGGTATCGTGTTGTGAAATCAATTGTGGCGCAGAAACGGGAGATTTAATCTCGAAGCTGTGCAAAAAGACGGATTACGTCGACCTCTGCGTCTCGTCCGTTAGAGAAAACATCAAGGGTGAGCCCACCGGTGTTTCTATCCTCATCGCCGAGGTTGATGCCGTCGCCAAGGCCACTAAGGAGGCCCTTGCCCAGGCGGTGGATCTCTCCAAGTTGGCATCGTCTAAACGTGAAGTGCAGATCCTCAGCACTTGCAAGGAGTGTTACGATCTTGCGATTAGCAGTGTAGCCGACGCGAAGGTCGCGATCGCCAAGCATGATGGGCCGGGCCTCAACAACGAGCTCAGCGCAATCCTCACTTTCGCAACCACCTGCGAAGACAGCTACCAGGAGGCCTCCCTCCCCTCCCCCTTGAAAACGGCGGACCAACTGATTACCAACCTGGGAGGCAATTGCTTCGAGATTGCCAATGAGATCGGTCTTGGGGTTTCTACTTAGATCGATGGTCTGTGAAAGCTATGTAGGCATGACTTCGTTGAAATTTTGTCATGTAATATATGAACAAGATAAAATGTCTTTGGCCCGAATCCTCAGCATATCAGTACTATCCAACGATGATGTTGAAACTCCCCTCCTTGTAACGGCAACGGCAGCCTCCATGCACACGCGCCTCGACCGGCCTTTGCCCATGGTAAGGGCTGGTGAGTAGCGTCGTGACGAACCCCGTGCTCACGATGCTTCCCGAGTTGTCAGTGTCATCTATCTCGGTTCTCATCTCGGCGCGCACACACTTATCAACTTCTAGGCACCGAGAGATTTTTCAGAATTCACTTTCATGCCTTCAAATTTCTAATTCGGTTTAATTAGATCAAAAGTTGTTGGCCCCCCTTATTTAAACATCAACCTGATCCAATTAATTGAAGTTATTAAGTTTTTGTTTAATAGTAGAAATCTAATCCTTCCTATAAACAAGGCATTGGAAACTTTTCTAACAAGAAAGGAAAACATTAATCTTTAGTAAGTATTTCCTCTAAGGTACGTTCCACAACCACATCCCGGTTGACCTTCTCGTACTTGATGTCGGCCTTCTCCACTTCCGCCATTGCCGTCCACCGCGAGCCCTCCCGTAACCCCTCACTTCGTTGGAAACAGCCAGCGTCGCTATATTCCATGCTGAGGTCGATACCGTAGACAAGGCCACAAATGCAGCCTTAGGTCCATAGGAAAAGAATCTCTCCAACTAGGTCCGTTAATGAGCTGGGTCGGGCCGGCCCGACAAAAATCAGAATCTGACGAGCTTGGACTCAGGCCTTAACTTTCGATGGTCAAATCGAACTCAGGCTTATTTACGAATCTGAAAAACCGTCCGGTTCGACTTGATAAATTTTAAAAATATTTGAAGCTCAATCCAAGCTCGAAGGAGAATTACGGGAATATGACTTTGGAGATGTTCGGGGTCCGTCTCGAGCTCGGCCTAAAATTTTTTAACGGGCTCGAGCCCGAATTTGTTTAAATAGAGCACGATAGACTTGAACCCGGACTCAGCCTCCGTAATTTTTAATTGCGCCCAGGCTCGAGTAGGGGTTTCAGAGCCCGACTCGGCTCCCTGTCTCCATCACAACATCCAATGACGACGGAAAAACACCTCGTCACTCGCAATGACTAACTTCAAACTTGCCATTAAAAACCTGGTGGATGGGAAGGTCGCTGCAAATCACGACACATGACGATGTGAACATCAACAAACAACTCCGCGCAATGATCAACAATGCGGTGGCCGGTCGCGGGTGAATATACCTTCGGGCTTGCCTCCATCCAGTCGCCCTTGACGAAGGTGGACAGACGGACTATTAGCTTGGCCAGTTATATACAATGATTATAAAGTAGAGTAGGGGTATATTTCTTTCAAAGGGTATATCGAGAGAAAGAACAAATTTCTGGCAAACAAAAATTTGGTTAACGTTGTTACCTTAAAACAAGGGAGGGAAAATATCACAAGCAGTTTTGGAGACAGTTATATTGCCAAAAACAAACAAATCCATCCTATTTAAACCCACCTCCCGATCTCTATCGACCACCACCATTCAATCCTTCCATTCCTTTGCTCCGTTTTCTCGTCCCGTGCCGAACTAACAACGATGGGGTTCCACATCCATGCCCGTGTTGCCGCTCTCGTCGTCGTCTCAGCCCTCTTCCTGGCCTCTGCCTCCGCGGTCGCCCTCCCCCGGAAGCTCTCCCGTAAGGACAACCCTAACCCCCCTCTTTTTCCCCCACAATTCTTAAGATTTCCTCCCTTTTTTTTGCCTTTTAAATAATGGTCGTTAAAAATCAAATGGTTGCAGAGGATAATCTGATCACGAAGCTGTGCGGCAAGACGAATTACGTCAGCCTCTGCGTCTCATCCGTCACGGAAAACATCAAGGGTCAGCAGACCGGGGCAGCCGTCCTCACCGCCGAGATCGATGCCGCTGTCAAGTCCACCAAGGTGGCCCTCACCAAGGCGACGACCCTCTACAAGTCAGCCTCCAAGCAGGAGAAGGGAATCCTCAGCACTTGCAGGGAGAACTATGGGTACGCCATCGACAAGGCAGCGGATGCCAAGGCGGCGATCGCAGCACACGATGCGGCTTCCCTCAACATCCATCTCAGCTCGATCATCGCCTACGTGGGGACCTGCCAGGACAGCTACGATGACTTTTCCCTCGTGTCGCCCTTAGAAAAGGTCGACGCCCTGACCAGCCACCTGGGTAGCAACTGCCTCAAGATTGCCAGCCATATTGTGCTGTGAATTTGGCATGACCTAAATACTATGAACGAGCAAACGGAGCCAATATAACTACATTTTTTCTTTTTTTACGAAAGAATTCCTTTCCTAAACTTGTTCTTCGTCTTTTTCAATTTGAAAATGGAAATCTTTGTACGAAGAAAACGGAGCGGCCCATCAAATTTTCGTATTTCGATATTTGAAATTTCGGTAAAATATCGAATTGACCCCTAAAGTTAACAACGATGCCCAAACAAGAAACAAAGAACGAAAGGCCGGCCCGGCCCACAAAAGACCATTGGGTGCATCATCGTAATTTGTATATGCTCTGGAATTTCATCTCCTCATAAAGGAGGGGGGGGGGGGGGTTGACTTTGACTTTAGTAGACCACTCTTTATATGTAATTTGGCTTGTGGTTTTATTATTTTATCTGTGTGTCTGGATTAAATTAACCCCTGCTTTTCCTTCCGGGTCAATTCAAAAGCGGACGCGTTCCCCAGAAACCACGTACTTAGCTTTTCGACATGCATGTCTGGACAAAAACACACCAACTACAATGACGTGTCTTAAAGTACGGAATGTAAGAGCTGGACTTCTTCTTCCTTTCTTTACACCCCCCCACTTTGACTAGAAATAAAAGGGTTTTGTTGAAATCGGTGGCAAGAGATGGGATTTGAATCTTTTTTTTTTTTTAATGAGAACTCGAGGGATATATTACAATAACAAAAACCGACGACGAAGATGGAAAAAATTGCAATTTTTGAAAATTGCAATTATCTGATAAGTTTCGAGAGTGCTTTTTAACATAATTGATAGGTGAACCATAAAAGATTTAAAATATTAATTTAAGACTAAGTTTCTAGATCGTGTCGGTGCATAACATTTAAGGATTGTTGATTTCTGGGGAGATGGTCAGTCCAAGTATTTGTATGGATTTTAACAAATGGGATCATCTTTTTTTCCTTAGGATGATGGACAGCCATAGTTTGGGATAGTCGGAGGAAAGGAAACTGTCAAACCTTGTGGCTGCGACAGCTTGCAGCAGCAACTAGTAACACTGCTACAACACAATAATAACTTTAAAAGAAACTAAGAATGAAATTATTCTCGACTCGACATGTTTTGGCAGTGCCTCAAATTCAAAGTTATCTTTTTTTGACTTTTTAACAACACATCAATTTTAAAAAAAAATCGTCCTTTGGGGATTCGTTCCAATGGCCGTCGACCCCGTTGACTCTCCCTTTTTTTCTCTCCCTTCGCCTCGAGAAATAATTGGGGTTTTAGTAATAAACCTGCCCCGCCGTGTTCACGATTTTTTATGACATAATAAATTCGAGGAGACAGTATGGACAGCCGTGCATAATAAATTCACTTTGAAAATATAAAATCTTCGTGCAATGCATGCAATACTAAATGCAAAATATCGATATTTTGCCTTTCACTTTACGTTTTGGCATATCGTTTCAAAAGTTTTTAATTTGGCCTTATTTCAATTTTACTTTTCAATTTGATCCTATTCGTAACGGCGTCAATGAATTTGCTAACTTTACGTTTTGGCCTAACGTTTTAAAGTTTTTAATCTGGCCTTAAATAAATTTTAATTTGAGGAGAAATTCGAGAAACATGAACCAAAAACCTAGGAAAGTAGGAGTGTACCTCAATGACAACTAGGCTATTGATTCCTACGCCGACTAGGGGCAAATGGTATCAATCCAGTATTGAATGATTGACCAACGGGCTCTTATTCTACTATCGACTTGGTTTCCCTCATTGAACAAGAGAAGGGAGCGATGCCTCAAGACATGCTCATTGAGGAGAGAAGAGAATGCAATAACTAAAGCAAAAACAGACTGCACACGACCCAAACGTAAATCCCTTATGTCATTACATGAGTCGAAAATGAACCTAATGACGTAGATCTCAGCCAACATCGACAAAGGTAAAGAGAGAAGTAAAGCCGAAAACAAGACGGGGGGAATGATAGCCCAGTTGTCAGTGAGGTAGACTCCTGCTTTCCCGAGTTTTTTGTTTCTGTTTCTCGAATTCCTCCTCGAATTTAAATTGATTTAAGGTCGAATTGAAAACTTTTAAAACATTAGGCCAAAATGTAAAGTTGACAAATTCATTGGACCAAATATCAAAATTTTGTCCTTGATTTATTTCATTATCATTGCCACATAGGAAAAATAAATAACACGTATTAACACTAACGACAAAATCGTAAACGCGGTTATGAATATGGCATAATTGAAAAATAAAATTGAAATAAGGTCAAATTAAAAACTTTTAAAATGATATGCCAAAACGTAAAGTTGATAAATTGATTATGTTAAATATCGATATTTTGTCATCCTAAAACCGACGACGACACACCGCCGTAGTAGACTTGAAGAACTTATCTTCTTCTTAAACCTCTGATTAGAAAAAGGGGAAATTGCTTGTAATGATCGTTGTTGATTAGTAATGAGTTGGGGGAGGTGACATTTAGAATTGCCAAGCTTCGGATGGGACGCGGTTTTTGGGATCCAAAGATTTTTACAACTATTGACTTTTTTGACTCATTGCCAAACAATCCAGCTCGTCCAATCCGAGACATTGAATGAATCCACCACCACCTCCTCCTCCTCCTCCCCACAAAAACCCCGAATACCAACTCTTTTCTCATTTCATCTATAAAATTGGCATCCCCGTTAGTTCGATGCCTTCCAAGCAAAAGCAAAGCCACAGCTAAACTACATTGCTTTCACTCGTCTACCCGACCATGGCTTCTTCACGCCTAGTAATCGTCTCCTGTGTCATCTTTTCGATTTCCCTCATGCTCGCCGATGCGCAGCCTGCCAGCCTCGTCTCGGCTGGGGTGACGAGTGCCTGTAAGACCACCCCTGATCCTTCCTTTTGCAAGTCTTCTTTACCGAGTAATGGTACGGCCGATGTCCACTACTACGGTCGCTACTCCTTGAAGAAGTCACTCTCCCAGGCGCAGAAGTTCCTTTCCCTTGTGAACAGGTACCTCTCGCGTGGATCCCTCACGCCTTCCGCGATCGGAGCGCTCCGGGACTGCCAGCTGCTCGCCTCGCTCAACTTGGACTATCTCCTCAACTCGTTCCAGGCATTGAACAACAACGCCACCACCTTACCGTTGCAGAAGGCTGATGACGTGCAGACGCTGCTCAGCGCTGTACTAACGAACCAGCAGTCTTGCCTCGACGGCCTCCAGTCAACCGCTTCCGCCTGGTCCGTCAAGAACGGGCTGTCCCAGCCGTTGGCCAACAACACCAAGCTCTTCACCGTCTCGCTTGCCTTGTTCACCAAGGCCTGGGTTCCATATTGGAAACTGAAGCTGCCCAAGCAGTTGAGGAGCATCCCCGTGTCCAACGGCAGGCTCTCGTTGAGCATGTCGAGGGCAACACAATCCGTTCTTCAATCCGCGAGCAGAAGAAAGGTCATTGAACAGAGCACCGGTGCGGGGACGGTGCAAGTGAGCGATATGGTGGTGGTGAGTCAAGATGGCTCGGGGAACTTCACCACGATCACCGATGCGGTGTCTGCAGCACCCAATAACACCGATGGAAGCAACGGTTACTTCTTGATCTACGTAAAAGCGGGCATATACCAAGAGAACGTCTCCATCGCGAAGAACAAGAAGTATCTAATGATGATGGGCGACGGCATCAACCAAACCATAATAACTGGAAACCGCAGCGTGGTCGACGGCTGGACAACATTCAACTCCGCAACATTTGGTAAGTGATTGTATTCATTTCCCAAATATGTGACCGTGATGATCATCGTTCCTACATCCCCTGACATTTAATTTTTCATCGGCAGCTGTGGTAGCGGCAAACTTTCTGGGGACAAACTTCACCATCCGAAACACGGCCGGACCAGAGAAACACCAAGCCGTCGCACTGAGAAATGGCGGCGATCTATCAACATTCTACAGCTGCAGCTTTGAAGGGTTCCAGGACACATTGTACGTGCATTCCCTCAGGCAATTCTACCGTGCATGCCAAATATACGGCACGGTCGACTTCATCTTCGGAAACGCGGCCGCGGTTTTCCAGGACTGCGAAATCTACCCCCGTCTCCCAATGTCCGGACAGTTCAATGCAATCACGGCACAGGGGAGAACAGACATAAACCAAAACACGGGCATCTCGATCCACAACTGCACAATCCGAGCGGCTCCCGATCTCGCGGCGGCCAACCTTTCCGTGGAGACGTTCCTAGGCAGGCCATGGAAGAACTACTCTAGGACTGTATTCATGCAGTCATTCATGGACGACCTAATTAATCCCGCAGGGTGGAAAGCATGGGACGGGGACTTCGCGTTGAGCACCCTATACTACGCGGAATACGACAACTTCGGCCCGGGGTCAAACACGACCGACAGGGTGACTTGGCCTGGGTACCGCGTGATAAACGCGACGGAAGCAGCCAACTTCACAGTCTCGTCGTTCTTGCTCGGGGAGGACTGGTTGCCGCAGACTGGGGTGCCTTACGCTACCGCTCTGGTCTGATCCACGACTTTCTGCCAAAACATAATAAATTAGGACAGGAATTTAATAAGGCATAGAATCAATAACTAAAGCTCCAACTGAGCTCAAAGATTAGTCACTATTTATTTCATTCTTTCAGTAAAATTCAACTCAGTAATTGTAATTCTTGCACTCTATTGGCATTATAAGTCTGCCTGTCGTATCAATATTAAATAATTAAGGTTGGTTTTGTCCCTTGTATGTTAGAACTTGATGGGGGTCAAATATATAGGATGAAGTAAGTAGTGATCGTGAAAATATCTTTGCTGAGAAAAAGTTCGTCTATTCTAGTAGTTCGCGCGTGACGTAACAAGACTGTCATTGCCATCCAGAATGTACTAATGTTTAGGACCACTTCGGTTGCTTAAAGAGAAGTTCAATTTGGTCTGGATTCAAATTCTGTTCGCTTTTTCAAATTGGACCTGGCCGCCCAAGGAGGGACAGTGCTCGACCAGGGCGCGAGCGTAACGTTCATGCGGGCGGGCTACCGGTTGCTGGTTCGCGGTTCCCCAGCGGCTGCGGCCTCGCTTGTTTAGGGGGAACTGGTCACGAACTGAACAGATGGTTGGAAGTTAAGAAGGATAACATCCATTGTCGGTGGCGTCCCGGCAAGTACTTTAAATCGCCCCAACCGTAAAGCCTTTAAAAATGTCTTACCGAGCCGTGTCTGCTGGTGCTGGCTCTGTCCAATCGCCTCTTCCCTGAGGCAGACACCCGGAAATTTGTGCATTACCCCACTCTCAAGCCTTTCCACTGCACTACAACGATGTTGAAGTCTTCTCTCAAAATGATGTCCAAACCACTCCTCTTGTTCACAGTCCTCACCTCTTCCTACTACTTCCTCGGTCCGCGAAGCCCTGTTCACGGCCGCAAGGGGATCCACGTCCGCAACCATCTCCAATTGAAGGCGAATGACCTCTGCGCCGGCACCCTCTACAACGAGCTATGTGTTTCGACCTTGCTTTCGTTCCCAGGCCTGATGTCCAAGTCCGTCCCCGAGATCATCTCCACCGCCCTCAACCAGACCACACTGGAGGTCTCGGCCGCCTCCTCGAGCTGCTCTGACATCAAGAAGAGGCGCCGCGGCCTCGGGCAGCTTGAGAGGCAGGCTCTCGCAGACTGTGTCGAGCTTTTCGACAGCACCATGTCCGAGCTCGCCGGTGCCGTCCATGACCTGTCAGTCAACCATCCCGAGCAGTACTACCGAGACCTCCAGACACTGCTCAGCGGCGCTATGACAAACCAGTACACGTGCCTCGACGGGTTCGCCTTCAGCAAGGAGAAGGAAACGATCCGGGAGCTGTTCGAGGGGAAGGTCGTGAACATCTCGCGCCACGTGAGCAACTCCCTCGCGATGCTTCGTAAGCTCCCGGGACGGCCCTCCGCCGAAGTCGACGAGGGCGAGGCATTTCCTGGGTACGGCAAGGTCGAGGGAGGGTTCCCGTCGTGGATCTCTTCGCACGACAGGAAGCTCCTCCAGGCCGCCGTTTCCAGGACCCCGATAAACCTCACGGTGGCGAAGGACGGCACGGGGAACTTCACCACAGTCAGCGAAGCCATCGCTGCGGCACCCAAGAACAGCGCCACGAGGTTCGTGATATACGTGAAGGCGGGGGCGTACTTCGAGAACGTCGAGATCGTGAGGAAACAGACGAATCTAATGCTCATTGGGGACGGGATCGGCCAGACCCTCATAAAGGGCAGTCGTAACGTCGTAGACGGCTACACCACTTTCCGATCAGCAACTTTCGGTGAGTCCTCTAGTTTTCCTAACTAATCACTTTGTCGTGCAAGTCCTTAATCTAAATCAATTCGGAGAACACGAGGGGATTGGATTGGACTGGATTCCCCAATTGGGAGTGAAATTACATCCAATCTGGACGCGCATTCTAAGTTAAGGGATTGTCGGACATGTGAATACCATGATAAGTGACGTCAAAACCGGGGGTTAGAGTGGGTCTGTTTTTTGAACAATTTTTAGACGGAACACGTATTTGTACGACGTTTATGGTTTTGCAAGAACGCATGGGATTATGCTACCGGATTGCGTGACGAGAGATTGTTGTCAGGTGGGAGTAGTAAATGTGTTGGGATGGATGGCTCTGAGTAGCACTTAAATTTCCAATAATAGCTGTGGTACCGACACTCGCGTATGGTAGGAAATAACATTTTCATCTGTGTGGCCAAATTGCAGCTGTGGTGGGAAACGGATTCATAGCCAAGGGCATCACCTTCGAGAACTATGCGGGCCCCAGCAAGCACCAAGCGGTGGCTGTCAGGAGCGGGGCGGACTTATCTGCCTTCTTCAACTGCAGCTTCGTCGCGTACCAGGACACCCTCTACGTCCACTCCCTCCGGCAGTTCTACCGAAACTGCGACGTGTACGGCACCGTCGACTTCATCTTTGGGAACGCGGCTGTGGTCTTCCAGAACTGCGGCCTCTATGCGCGCAAACCCAACCCCAACCAGAAGAACATATTTACGGCCCAGGGGAGGTCCGACCCGAACGAGAACACGGGGATCTCGATCATAAACTGCAAGGTGGCGGCGGCTGCGGACCTGATCCCCGTTGTCTCCTCCTTCAAGAACTACCTGGGCCGACCGTGGAAAGAGTACTCGAGGACGGTGTTCATGCTGTCGTACATGGAGAGCCTGATCGACCCAGCGGGGTGGCTCGAGTGGAATGGAACCTTCGCGTTGTCAACCCTATACTACGGGGAGTACAAGAACACGGGGCCCGGGGCGAACACCGCGAGCAGGGTGACTTGGCCCGGATACAGGGTGATCAACAGCTCCGCTGAGGCCAGTCAGTTCACAGTTGGCCCATTCATTCAGGGGAACGAGTGGCTCAACGGGACCGGGATCCCCTATTATTCCGGATTGACGGGCTAAAACATCATCGGCATATGTACCTCTTTTGTTATTCCACTCCGCTGTAATAATAAAGAGACTCCTGCGCATCTACTTTCAGATGCATGAACGGGAGTTGGGAAGCAAAATTTTTATGAAAGATTTGAGGCTTTGATTCAGAACAAGTTCACGGAAACCCAAGTCGTTCGTGTCGTGAAGGCTTGGCCCGGACAAAGAAAAGGATTGGACTTTCTTAACGAAGATGGCTTCTTTCTTTCCATCTCATGGGCTTTGTCGGGTCTCCTTACAACTTGGGTTTTCTTGCTTTCCTTAGTCACGCGGAGAACAACGTTGAAGCCGAGGTCAGAAAGAAAGGGAATCATCCTCTTCTTTCTTCCCCATATCCAAATCCATATCCATATCCTCCTGACAGGAACAATGGGATGAAACTCAGGATTTATCAATAAGGACAGAAAGATGCCCACTTCACCTCCATGTGTCTAGGCCTCATTAACAGAATGCCTCCTCTTGCAAACCCAATGCAGAGGAGATTTTGTTCCATGTGAAAGAGTGGGAGGAGGGGTTTCTTCTTCGTTTGGGGTGGGGTTGTGTTCCACATGAACACCAACACAAAGACCACTCTTTTGGTTTGTTTGTTTGGGGGAGTCCCCTCAGATGGGCAGATCAGATTAGCACCCCTCCCCATTTCCCTTCGATCACTTCCAGACGAAGATGGAGCAAATGTGACGACGATGCATTGTCATATCCACATAAATGTAGACACAAGACTTCTCTGTTCTTCCCCCTTGTCCCCACCACCCCACCCCCACCCTGAATGTATTACCCAGAATAGAGATACTCTCTTGACATGAACTCAGGACTTAATCTAGCCTTAAAACCCACCTCGAATGATGCATCCTTGTAAGGAGATGCCCACCCCCCGCCAATCTACAAAGTTGTAACGACGTTTCTCGAGCCCAGAGACATGGAAAATGGCAGGGTTCGAAGTGCTGGGACTCACAAGTACTGTTTATTTCCCAGACAGACACAAGAAAAAAAACACAGACCCCGAAGCAGCATGAGAAAAAGCAAAGCAAAGGGACTTTTTTTCGGTGTCAGCTTTTCCAGTATAAATACGACTCATCTCCCTCTCCCCATTGGATCATTTCAGTCCCTTGTCTCGTGACCAACCAGGGGGGGAGGGACTGAGAAATGGCAATGGCAATGCCCTTCGCCCCTCCTTCCCTCTTCTTCCTGTTGTTGGTCTTCCTTCCTTGCAATGCCTTGGCATACTACAACTCCATCTCCCTCCTCCACCACCACCACCCACATCGCTTCGCCTACCATAACTACAGGGACGCCCTCTCCAAGTCCATCGTCTTCTTCGAGGGCCAGCGCTCCGGAAAGCTCCCCTCTTCCCAGCGCCTCACCTGGAGACGTGACTCTGGCCTCTCCGACGGCCACTCCCTTGGCGTAAGCCAACCTCCTGTCTGCACTATCGTTGTCTTCCTCCGTTTGTCTTAGGTTTCTTGATTTGATGTTTGGCAGGTGGATTTGGTCGGAGGGTACTATGACGCCGGGGACAATGTCAAGTTCGGGTTCCCCATGGCGTTCACCACGACCATGCTCGCTTGGAGTGTGATGGAGTTCGGCGGGTTGATGAAAGGGGAGCTCCCTCATGCTAAGGCTGCCATCCGTTGGGCTACTGATTACCTCCTCAAGGCCACCGTGCATCCCGACACCATCTACGTCCAGGTTCCGGCTGTTTCATTCCTCAATGTTTCGTCGCAATGTGCTTCGATCGTGATGAGTTTTGTGCTTGTTTGGTGAAGGTGGGCGACGCGAATGCGGACCACTCATGCTGGGAGAGGCCGGAGGACATGGACACCCCAAGGAATGTCTTCAAGATCGACAGGAGCAACCCGGGCTCTGACATTGCTGCCGAAACGGCAGCTGCACTTGCTGCCGCCTCCCTGGTCTTCAGGAGGAGCGACCCAGCTTACTCTAGGATTCTTCTAAAAAGAGCCACCAGGGTAATCACAAGCCTTAAGAGAACTGATCCTTTTTTGTTCCAGCTTTCAGTAAGACTCCGAACTGACTTTCTCTGTATGTGATTCCCCGCAAATTCTCTCATCGTAGGTGTTCCAATTCGCCGACAAGTACAGGGGCGACTACAGCGATGGACTGAAGAGATTCGTCTGCCCCTTCTATTGCTCGTACTCCGGCTACCAGGACGAGCTTCTATGGGGTGCTGCCTGGCTGCACAAGGCCACCCGGAACCCCACCTACCTCAGCTACATCCAGGCGAACGGCCAGGTCCTCGGAGCTGCCGAGTACGACAACACCTTCGGCTGGGACAACAAGCACGCGGGGGCTCGCATCCTTCTCTCAAAAGCCTTCCTGGTTCAAAAAGTCCAGTCCCTACACGAGTACAAGGGCCATGCGGACAACTTCATCTGCTCGGTCGTACCCGGCGCCCCCTCCTCTTCCTCCCAGTACACCCCAGGGGGGCTCTTATTCAAGATGAGCGACAGCAACATGCAGTACGTGACGTCGACCGCGTTCCTCCTCGTCACCTACGCAAAGTACCTAACCTCGTCGGGGAAGGTCGTGGACTGCGGGGGTGCCGCAGTCACCCCAGGGCGACTCCGCGCCATCGCGAAGAAGCAGGTGGACTACCTCCTGGGGGACAACCCCCTGAGGATGTCCTACATGGTCGGTTACGGACCGAGGTACCCCCTCCGGATCCACCATCGGGGGTCATCCCTCCCGTCGGTGGCCCAGCACCCCGCGAAGATCCAATGCTCGGCGGGGTTCCAGTACATGAACTCGGAGACGCCAAACCCGAACGTGCTGGTGGGGGCGGTGATAGGGGGTCCCGACCAGAGAGACAACTTCCCTGACCAGAGGTCGGATTACCAGCAGTCTGAGCCGGCGACGTACATAAATGCGCCGCTGGTTGGTGCCCTGGCTTACCTCGCCCACTCCTACGGCCAGCTCTAGCCGAAAAAAAGGACACAACTTTGTTCTTACCCGGTCAAAGGAGATGTGGTGGTCATCGAGATATCTTAAAAATATTAGTTTTTGTGTGCTTTTTAGGCCTAATGGAAACCCAAAATGGGGTTTCGTGGGTTATTTTAGGCCTTCTTTTGTGGTTGTGTTCTTGTTTTGTTTTCTGCTCGCCGCACATGGCAATGGCAGTAGGGGGTGGTCACTTCTCTGTAATTCTTCAATGAAAAGCCCGACACCTCCTATAATTTCTTTCACTGAAAGCTGGTTTTAGCCAAAAAGTAGAGGGAGACATCCCATTTCACCTTGTTGGGTTTTAGTAATGATGGGGTGGAGGTCGTTGGATTCCGAGAGCCTCGTGAAAGAAACATGGCGGGGGGGGGGGGGGAGGGGTGCTGTTATCTTTCGGTCAAAAAGGGATTCCAAAGGGAAAGGACGGGACAGGATAGGACGGGGGACAGACCCCCCTTTCCGAGTTCTTGCACGGGAAACGACGTCGTTAATCTCGCCTTCATTCACTCCCCCCTTACCACCAACTGGAACGGCGTCGTTCGTTCGGACACGAGACGTACGTGACTTGTCCGAAATTCCCTCTTCCCTTTCAATGAACCCCACCACCGTCGCTTTTAATGTAATTTAAAATTATTATGATCGCTTGTGAACATGGTTGTGTTCGAATTTTTGAGCCGAAGTTGGTTATATTGTGATTTAAAGTATATTTAATTACACGGAAGGTGAACATGATTCGCTCGTGAAATACACGAAAGGTGAACATGATTCGCTCGTGAAATACACGGAAGGTGAAATACACGGAAGGTGAGAAAATACACAGAAGGTGAGAAAATATATCTCTTGGGGAGATATATTGAATAATATTTAATTATATCAAAAATATATTTACCTGTCATATTTTCGATATACTAGGGCTATTTATTCTATAAATAGGGGTCGGTATACGAAGCGAATGACAAACAAAAATGAACAAATCCCGAGAGCATATAAAAGGGATACACGAGTTCAAAGAAGAAAAGGCGTGTATTGGGAGAAACGTAGATCGACTAACCAGATCACGTAAATTCTTTATCTCCTTATTTTCATTAACTTTCGCTCGACAACCAGATTGAACACGTTATCGAAGACTTTGGGGTACGCCAACTGGTTGAGAATGGGATTACCCCGAGTTGAATATTTTCGCTCAAAGAGTGTTGAGGCCCGGTTTGGTTTTGATTCTGTTACTCGGGCTTTGCTTTGCTGATGCTTTCTGGGCTGAATTCCTTATCGGGTTGTCCGTTCTCGGAGAAGGCCCCGGCGCTAGAGCCTTGTTGTTTGTTCGACTCCGACTGGGATTTCATTGTTTGGTCTGGTGGGGTGGGGTGGGGTGGATTGGATTCGATCACTTTGGGACGATGATGGCCTTTTGCTGTCCGAACGAACACCCACCCGAATGACTTTGCCAAAACTGACAAACAACGACCAATCCCATGTCTAGTCGTGGTTTTCTTTTATGTTCAGGCATGGCGACAAAAAACCCCGTTGTTAAAAACTGAAGGACGTGGATGGAGGAGGACGTGGTCGCCACGTCCCCACCAAAACAAAGCACCTCCATTCCCTTTCATCAGAACGACACACAAGTCCCATTTTCTCTTGGCAGAGAAAGACTATGATGATTCCCCGAGATGGGGTCTCACTCTTCTCTTCTCCCCTCGACCCCATCCTCTTTGTTTTTGCGGTCATGGGGCTCTTCGTGATGATGGATGATGGAGATGATGATTCCTTCCCCCTGCTATCCAACCCTATCATGCCCATATCAATCCTAAAGTTTGGTTCCATCCCAAGTCCCCATTCCCCGACCCACCCACCACCCTCTCCATTCAATGTATAGCCACCATGATATTACTTTTAAGATACCATTTTTCGATATCGTACACGAGATCATCGATGGAGTTGGTGTGCAACCCTTGAGACTCGCCGTGTTGCGGAAACACGTGCTAAATCAACGTTGCTGCGATAAAGTCGAATGGAAAGCTTTCATGTGGACCGAAATTATTTGAGGACAATAATAGAAGAGCTGTGCATCAGAGGAGGCACGTTCTCGTGGCCGTGGCCGTCCCCCACTATTTTAGCAGAGGGTAAAGAAGAACTTATGAGGCGAAATCCCGCCCCCAAAGTTTTCGGACACAGCCTGGCCTGGAGGATGGTCTTATTTCCTCGAATATTTATTACAATGCAACGACCCAGTGGAACAGCAATTTAAGCCTCGGCCTCATCCGTGAAAAGATAATTTTTGTGTCCCTTTTGCTTTTCTTTTCTTTTTCCTTAACGAAGGTTACACAGACAGACAGAAATTAGGCTGCGGGATTTGTACGGACGTCAGAGGGGAAGTGTCATTAATTTTTGAGTGTGTTTGTGGAGTGGGGCGAGTGAATGCCACTGCAAATATGAACCAAATTTAATGTAATGAATTGACATGTCTTTTCATCACACTCCTCCCGAGGGGCTCTCTTTTGGCTCACCATCATAATAATAATAACTCGAACTCATTTAATTTTTTCCTTTTTTTTTTGTTTTGCTTTTGGGTTTTCGCTTTAACGTGTAATTCATTATTGACCGTAACATGTGACTCTACTTGATTATCTACCCTTATATGGATTTTCCGTACCATCACAAAACATAAATGCGGTGACGACACAGCGATAACAGTAAAAGAGTACGTTTGACGCTCAAAATAATAAGACGTATGAATAAAATAATAAAAAAAGTTAAAAAAAAATTATAGAATAATAATCAGACAAATAATACTACTGGGCTCGATAAGCTAGCAAGTTTCTTCTACTCAGCTCGAAAAGAAGACATCCGATTTCGAGGGTTTGAGCTTACGAGATGTAGACACCGAGTTCTAGTAAGAGCAAGTGAGGAACCCGATCGACTGCGCCAAAGAAATAATTCCTCTCGGGCGCCCTCTAACGAATTTGGATACATCTTTATGTCGTTCCATTCTATGCCTAACTGTAAACTATAGGAAGAGAAAACACAAAGACTGCCATGCCTGCCGAGGGTTGGATCTCTTTCGGACAACAACAAATCCTGCAGGACGAACCTTTGGTTGTATATTTATTGGCGTTAGTAATAACGTCCGAGTTTATCGTATATTTAAAGCTGTTTCCCCCTTTTATAGATAGAAAAAAACGTAGAAAAAGAAAAGAGTGAACTCCCGACGTGACATTTCCTTACCATTTTCAATCCAAACCCCCTCACAGATAAGGTTTTTTTATTATATATAAAATACAATTTTAAAACGATGGTAGTAGGAAGAAGCTTTGGGTGAGCCAAGTATGGGAAGTGGGAACTGTTCTTGTTTTTATATTATATATATTGCATGTCTGGACTGAGTTTGCAGAGAGGAAGAAGAGGAGTGTCCTCCCTTTGCTTTTCCTCCTCCCTCACCTTCGTCTCATTGTCGTCTTGGGAGTGAAAATGATAAAGTTGGAATGTCAGAACAATTGTTCAGAACCCCACTCCTCTTAAAATAAAGAGAAAGGGAACCCGATGCGTTTTTTTTTTTTTTTAATTGCTCACCCTTTTGCTTTTCGCCACCTTTTTAATTTATTACAAGCCCCACGTCTTGTCATGTGATTGACTACTCAATCCAATCCACGTAGTAAGGAGGATGGATGGGGGTTGACATGTAAAATAGGGAAGTACTTTGACTTTTCGTTTATGTACAAGGAAGAAAAGGTGAGAGTTTTGATTGGGGAAGAAGCACCGGCGAGCATATTCCATCACATCTGTTATGATTTAATCAGAGGGACTCTTTTAATCAAATTCGATTATAATGATATGATGAATTCCCGATCTTTCTTCTACTTCTTCGGTTGTGGGGAACGAAATTCAAATCCTGGGACGCCGCCCTCCCGCTCGCTCAGCAGGTGAGGGCGGCCGCCTCGTACTTGAGCGGCAGTGGCCTACTGTTGATCCCTACCTGGGACAACAGGCTGCTCACCGCGGCGAGGTCTCGGCAGAATACCCCCTGGTATGCCGACTCCGTTGCTACGCCCTTCTCGCTGGCCGTCCAGGGCTTGATCACAGGGGCTTTGGTGTCCTCTTCGGCCCTGACGGATTCTGCCTCGATCGTCTGTTGTTGTAGCTTGATTGTTGCCTGCAATGCAGCTATCTCCTTGGATGCTTCCTCGGCGGAGATGGACGCTTGGATGTTGTTGTAGCCCTTCTGGAGTAGGCGGTACAGCAGCATTGCTAGCATCCTGGCCCTGTCCTTGACCGTGTCCACGTCCCTCTCGTCGGCGAACTCGCACTTCTCGAGGAAGCCGATCGCCTTGTCGGGCTTGTGCTTGAGGGAGAGGAGCAGGTGCGCCCTCTCAAGCTCCGACCTCGAGCACCCTTGCCGTAGCCCCATCAACACGTGGTAGTCAATGTTCCCGGTCTCCCTGGAGGTGACCCTCTGCTTCAGCCCCTGGATTTTGGCCGAGAGCGTGCAGAGACGCCCGGGGATCTCCCTGTACTGCACGTACTGGCGCTTCCACGCCGGTCCAGGCAGCTTCCTGTCGCGCAACATCGTGTTGTACAGCAGCTTCAGGTGCTCCAAGTCATGCAGGCAGTCGGGGAGGCACCTTATCTGCTCGAGCAGTGCCGCTCGGGTCTCCAACGCCTGGATACAGGTAGACTCGAGGGCCAACGTCCGATTGCAATCAGCAATGGATTCCGCGATCCTCCCGAGCGACCTGTACGCGGTCGCACGGTGCATATAACACTCGGCCAGGAATCCCTGGGGGGCGCCGCGGCGTCCATCCAGTATCTTCCCAAAGTGGCGTACCGCCTCAGTATGTAACCCGGCGTCGAGTGCAGAGATCGCTGCCGTCCGACGGCGAATCAGCAGTTTAATCTGGTAGAGCAACTGGGTGACAGATTCAACCTCAGCAAGCACAGAGGGAGGCATGCCGGGCTCCGTGGGGTTGGATTCAGCCGCCTCGGCAGGGAGTTTGGTAAGGGAGAAGCTGTCGTCGGACCAACAAACGCTCTCGCGACGGAACGCAGCGGTGGCGAGGCGCTTGCCGTTCTGGAGCAGAACCATGGCGTCCTCCAGTAGTCCGAGGTGGCAGCAAGCTTGACCCAACACCAAGCACCTGCACACATACACAATGCGGGATTAGGAAGTCTCTGATTCGGTAACACGTCAATCACTCCAGCTTTGTCTTCCTTTTTCGCTTTTGGGTGGAGGGAGTTTTCGATCACAAGCAGAGAATCAATCTAATAAGTAACAATGAAGGGAGATCACCGAACAACAACCTCCATTGTCCTTGTTTCTCGCAGTTCTTCCAGATGCCGCCCATCACCCTCTTCTTCAGCTCCCTCACCGAGAAGCACTTGAATCCGTCCGAACCCGACAAAGAAGGCAGGAGCCTCGCCCTCTCCCTCGACAGCGGCTGCGACGACCCGTCGGAGGATGCCGACGATGAGGAGGTGGTGGTGGACGAGGCAGGGGATTCCTCGCTGGCGACCTTGAGACTGGGGATGTAGTCGCGGAGCATGTCGGCGACGTCCTTGAACCGACGCAGCTGGAGGAGGCACCTGGCTCTCAGTTCTAGCGCCAGCTCCATCCGGGGAGACAGCGAGAGGGCAGTGTCGAGCAGGCTCAGGGCTGCGGATAGCTCCCTCGGGTCCTGCGTCGCCATTAAGGTCCTCGCCTCCCGCGCGTACTTCCCGGCAGCCTGGACACATAACAACAACAACAACAAAGGCACGTCCTTTCTTTGTCAAAAGAAAAGGTGAAGGGGAAGGGAAGAGGATGGAGTCAGGAATCGCCAGAGAGAGAGAGAGAGGAGAGACCTTCTTGGCGGAGAGCCAGCGGTGCTTCTTGTCGACGGAGGGGTCGCCGCCCAGGCAGGGAGGGGCGGCCATTGAGGGAATCGGTTGTTGGTGTCAGTTAGTTGCGGTGGTGGTGGTGGATCTCCCCGAATGCTATGCGGAGGAGGAGACTTGGATTTGGGGAGGAATTAGTGGAGAGAACCATATATTTCTTTTTTTTTTCCCTTTTTTATTGGGGTGTTGTTTAAGCAAAGCAAAGGGGAGAAGAGATCCATTGATTGACTGTATAATATGATAAATAAAATAAATAAATAAATAAATAGAAAGAGTGGCCTCCAAAGTCTCGTCGAATTGTATTAAATATGAATTAAATGCCCCCTCCCCCTCCCCAAATATTTTTTATTATTCCAGAACGACAGTAAAAATTACCATTTAAAAAAAGAAGGCCAAAAGAAGAAAAAAAAGTAAAAAAATAAAAAATAACAATAGTTTCGATTTGTCTTTGCTATTTGGATTGAGTAGTAGTAGTAGTAGTAGTAGTAGAATAGGATCTGATCCTTCTCCTCTTATGTCGTTGGAGTCGTATCGTACGTAGCTGGCAACACTCCATTAGATTCTTCCCCACTTTCCTTCTTCTGGCTTTCCGAGTGCGACACCCCTTCCTTCTTTATCCACCCTCTCCCTTTCTTTCCCACAATGTGATTAATAACATTTCCCATCATAATGTCTGTCCATGGAGACAGCCCCGTTGACGTTTTAAAACATGTAGAGAGAGAGAGAGAGAGAGAGAGTTCATGGGTTTGACTAATTCTATCTCACAAGAATAAATTAGTAAATTATGATGAGATTGTTTAATATTCTACATTCATACCGGACACGCGAACAGGCAGGCCAATATTTCGACGGTTGACCTCAGACAAATGCGAGACTCGTTATTACATGACGTGAACGCCTCGCGAACAACAACGTGGCTTTGGATCGGACATCCAACAGGAAGTTTAAGAAGTGGTTGTGTCCGATACTTTGCATGTATCCGAGTTTCTTACATGACTCTTTGATCTTAAATTTCTTAATTATGGGAACGAATGGTAGGCAGCCTTTGCCAACAATCGAAATTATTGGGATTATTATTGATATTAGTAGGAAGGGGGGGAGAATGGGGTTACATCCTTAACTAACGTCCTAAACAATCCCCCCCCGGCGATGATACCAAGTCAAATGTAAACCAACCCATCTTAAGAATCTTTATCCAGTTGTGTTGTGTTAGGCGAAGTCTCGTGAGTATGTCAATTGTGTCTAGAACGCATGAACTATTCGCCAAATCCGAATGGGATCGATCTAAGTACAATCATTGATCCCGACTTCTCAGTTTGGCACAAAGTAGGCCGAGGCATTATTCGATCAAAAAGCAGCGTACGGAGTTAGGCGACGTGATTAATTTAAGATCCAGCCGAAAGATATCCCGGCCAGATCGAGTAGTTGGTTCTCGGGGAGAAGCCATGGAACAACTCGGGACCTCTCTTTTCTTTTCTTTGTAGGAGGGTTAGGGTTACCGTGGACCCGTTTATTTCAACCGAAGAGACAAGTATTGTTGGTTTTCACATGACCGTAGCCCGTACAACGAAAACACAACACGGTTTATAGAGTAAACCCTGATTCGGACAAGGGTTCAGTTTTCCTTTCTTTCTTTCTCTTTTTTCCCAATTAAACATTCCAAATCAAACGTTTCATGGGGATAGAAAAGAAGTTGCTGTGCGTGACTTTCTTCCTGTCACATGGGATGCAACTCCTTTTTATGAAAGCATAGGCGAAAGTCACTCGCTCCCCGTGCCTCCCCTTAGCCCCCAACTGTATTTCTATCCCCCTTATCCACCCGTCCTTCAATATTCACCTGTCCCTGTCCCCGATCCCCTTCAGCCTATATGGATAAGAAAGACGACATCACACGCGACCCCGAAATCGCACTATTCGAATGCATGCTATCGATCTCGTTTCGAGGGTTTTTTCCCTATCTCCTTTCGGGCCATATATCTAGGTGCATTTTCGATCGCGAGGGGCCACAATTGAATAGCACGCGGTTCTTTTTTTTTGGCTAAGCAATAGTTGTGAACGCGATCCCCGACACCTCTCGTGAACTTGTGTTGATTCTCAGCAAAAGAAACTACTTAAAACCAGAGATGCTACGGAAATTATATCGGGTATGTATGATGAGCAGGATTTAAGACATGTTAATCAAGAGCCGGGAATCTCGAGAATTCATTATCATGTGTGTGTGTTGGTTTGATCTCGGCCGGCCCCATCGATTTTTGTCGGAATCGAGCAAAACATCATCCTCCCAGGGTTGGATTAGATGTTTGTCCATGATGTCAAAATCCTTAACTAATAATTGGGTTCGTCATCCTCCGAACAAATCCCACTTGTTTACATTCTTCCGGGCACGACTCTAAACAGTTGACAAAAAGCTTATTCGATCCTTATTCGATGCCCGTGATTCGCGACTTATTACAAGTAAACTACACACGCTTCTAGTATCGAAATTTCGACCGCAAAGCGTTTCTGTTCTTTCTCTTTTCCGAGGGGGAACGTGAGATCGAGAACGAATCCGGGCCCATCGACGATCATAGTCGGAGGAGGAGGGGTCGGGTCATTCTGTACAGCCTAACATGGAGATCTGGGGTCATTCCAGGTTGGAAAATCCCAACCCCACAACCCCCAAGTCTTTGCTAAAAAATCTACTTAAACTCTCGGCTGCTGCTCTCCAATCATTCACGTCCTCCTCATAACTACGCCCTACCCCCTAATAAAACAATCGTTGATCCCAGATGCCATCTACTTGTTCGGAAGAATGAAATGAAACCCTTGGGACAAAAACCAGAACCTTTGGAGTTATCCATATATATGTATTCAATCATGCAACTTATTTTGGGGAAAGAGCTGGTAATGGTACTAAAACATTTAAATTCCAAAACCACACTTGAATGTATCACACCACTACTCACTACAACCACGAGCTTTCCTTTCCAAAAGACGACAATCTTTCGACACAGTTTAGGTGGATGAAATTTCTTCCTACCCAATTACATCCCTTGTCAGAGTGTCCTCCCACTGTGATTATTATTATTATTCTAAAACGCACATCCACATGCCATGTTTGATCTCCTCCTCTCTCCTTTACTTTTCTCTTGTTTAATTCAATTTGGCCCCATACCTTCACCAATCATTATTACTTTTTGAATTTTCTTTTATGCATGTGTATCAGTGCACACAGACATTATCCATCATTCCCCCCCCCTCTTCTTCATTGCTGGAAACCTCCGGTTCAAGTTCACACTTTCATTGTTCAAATTTCATTACTATAAGTATCCTTTCATAATTAAGATGTCTGTGACCCGGCGACACAATCCCAGTACATTCCCTCGTAGTCATCGTAAGATCTTTTGGAAAAAATAATTCCACATCGTTTAGAAAGAGCCTGAGCCAAGAATTTATATATGGTTAGGACCCTTCGTCTAATTGCTAGTTTTTAGGTAAAGGGGTAACCCGACATAATTTCTAACATAGTATCAAAGTCAGATTCGTCCCGTCGGACAAAGATTTCGAACGAGGGGGCCCGACCTCCGGACAAAAATCCAATGTGGAATTACGGGAAGGTGTTGAAAAAAATAATTCCACGTTGCCTAGAAAAGGCTTGGGCTAAGAATTTATATATAATTAAGACCATTCACCTAATTGCTAGCTTTTAGGTGAAGGGGTACCCCGACATGATTTCTAACAGATCCCGCAAACCCACGCTATCAACGAGATTCGAAAATGAGATCTCGCATTTGGGTATTTTATATTGTTGGGTGTCACCAGAAATTACGGCCCACCTTGCAATATGTTACACTAAGAGGGGGGGTGAATTAGTGTTAATCTCCAAAATTGGATTTTAACCCTTTTTCGTTTTACCCCGCAGCGGAATGAAAAGCTTCTGTTAAACAGAGCCTGTAAGTTTCTGTAAGACAGAACGTTTGATTGTGTACGCAAATTTGTTTGATGGACACAAGGATTTTTATAGTGGTTCAGCAAATTGCTTACGTCCACTCTTCACCCAGATATTTGGATGGTTTCCACTCAAATGTATCTCAGTAC